>BSBN01000657.1:13810198-15080264 GCA_027924645.1 Cunninghamia lanceolata
ATGAGTATGATATAGCGAAGAAAGGTGCGAAAGGCAGAGCAGAGATTGTTGGGCTTAATTGGAACTGATCCGGACATGGTAGAGATGTCATTCTCCAGTTCAAGACTGTGATTTTTATCACTTTGTAGACAGTGTGTCTCCTTGTAGGCAGTGGGCCTCTTTGTGAGCAGTGTGCTCGGGCAGTGAGCCCTTATTGGCATGTGCCATTCATTTTTCTTTATTCTTCTAACAGAGAATAATTCTTGGGTTAATCACCCCGTGGTTTTTCCCTTAACCGGGTTTTCCACGTCAAAATCTTGGTGTTCAATGTGTTGATGCTTATCTGCTCTTATGTTTATATATTATGCTTCCATGAATGATTATTTGATATGCTGCTAACTAACAACAGAGAATAAAGTGTTTGAAATAGAACAAGTTCTATACAACTGATTCACCCCCCCCTCTCAGTTGTATGCCCTAGATCCAACAATTGGTATCAGAGCCAAGTTCCTCTGATAGGAGCTTAACCGCTTGAGGTGATCCAGGATGTCGTCATACAAAAAGGATAGTCCGAAGTTCGATGGAACCAACTTCACTCTCTGGAAAGGTCGCATGAAGTGTCATTTGGAATGTATGGGAAAAGCATACTTGGCTATGATTTCAAAACCATATATACCCCCACAAGGTGGTCCGACAACTCCAGATGAAACCACAGAAGCTGAAAACAATCTGCGGACCAAGGAAGCTCTTCTAAGCGCATTGAATGACTCAGATCTCTCGAATGTCATTGACCTACCAACTGCATATGAGATCCTAACTAAACTGGAACTTCTGTATGAAGGGGATGAGTTTGTCAAAAGTGCAAGGTTGCAAAGTCTGAAAGGGAAATTTGAAAGATTGAAAATGAGAGATGATGAAAACATTACTACCTTTATGCCAAGAGTAAATGAGCTGGTATGTGGAATCAGAAATGCTGGTGGAACTCTAGATGAAAATGAGATTGTCTGCAAAATCCTAAGATCCCTTCCTGCTGCCTACAAAATCAAAGTTGCTGCCATTGATGAATTCAGAGCCCACACAACTGTCACAAGAGAACAACTGGCTGGCAAACTAGCTGCATTTGAAATGACCGAGTTTGGAGATGATCCACCCAAGACTGAATCTGCTTTTAAAGCCAGTGCCTATGTGAAAGGCAAACAGAGATTTGATCCGGGTGAAAACTCATCAAGGAAAATGTCATGGTATGATCAAGCAAGAAGAGACATGGAAGAAGAAGAAGCAGAAACAGCTCAACTTGAAGCCCTCATTGCAAAGAGACTGCCCAGAGGATCCGGTAAGTATGAAGGAAAACTACCTTTTAAGTGTTTCAACTGCAATAAGATTGGTCATTTTGCCTCAAGATGTCCGGAGAGATCTGCAAGATCTAATACTCACAGACAAAGGTTTCAAAAGAATTGCTATTATGTTCATGAAGAAGATGACAATGAAGGAGTAACAGATGATGAATCAGATCCAGGAAGCAAATCCGGAAATGAGTGGGTGTTTATAGCCATCAAGGAAGAAGATTCCTTGCTCTCTGAATCTGTCAATCACAAAGTTGTTGAAAAAGCCTTGGCTGCTCAAGTGGAAGAAAAGGATGATTGGGTTATTGACAGTGGATGTTCTCACCATATGACTGGTGACAAGAATAAGTTCTTAGACTTGGAAAGATATGAAGGAGGAATGGTAAAGTTTGGTGACAATTCTGCTGGCAGAATCAGAGGTAGGGGAACTATTTCCTTTGATGGTAAGAGCAAAACAGGTAATGTACTGTATGTTGAAGGATTGAAGCACAATCTTCTCAGTGTTGGTCAGTTAGTGGACAAAGGCTATGATCTCCGGTTCAAGAATGGAAAATGCAAAATCTTTACAAGCTCCGGAACTGAAATTGCATCCGGCACTCAGACAAGAGGTAACATCTTTCATCTGGTTGGTTCAAATAAAAGTTGTTTGTTTGTTCAAATTGATCAGAGTTGGTTATGGCATAGAAGAATGTGTCATGTAAATTTTGATAACATCATCAAGATAAGCAATACTCAGGCTGTGAGAGATCTTCCAAAATTGATAAAACCTACAAATAGTGTGTGTAAAGAATGTCAGTTAGGCAAACAAAGCAGAGTCTCTTTTAAAAGCAAAGATCAGTCTTCTACCGGATTGTTGGAATTAGTACATACTGATCTATGTGGTCCGACAAGAATCAAGAGTCTGCAAGGTGATAGATATTTCATGTTGTTAATTGATGATCATTCCCGGATGATGTGGGTTACCTTTCTAAAAGAAAAATCAGAAGCCTTTGAGAAGTTCAAAATCTTCAAAGCTATGGTGGAGAATCAAACCGGATTGAAACTAAAGTGTCTAAGGTCTGATAGAGGTGGTGAATTTACATCTAGTGAATTCATTGACTTTTGTGAGAAACAGGGTATAAGGAGACAGTTCTCTGCTCCTAAGACTCCACAGCAGAATGGAGTAGTTGAGAGAAAGAACTGGACCATCCAGGAAGCTGCTAGGACAATGATGTTGGAAGCAAATGTTCCTCAAATGTTTTGGAAAGAAGCTATCAGCACTGCAGTCTACACACTCAATCGAGTTCAAATCAGAAACAACACCGGTAAGACCCCCTATGAACTCTGGTTTGGCATCACTCCTACTGTGAAATATTTCAGAGTATTTGGTAGCAAGTGCTATATTAAAAGAGATGAAGATCTAGGAAAGTTTGATGCTAGAAGTGATGAAGGAATTTTCTTGGGATACTCCACTCAAAGCAAAGCATACCGGTGTTACAATAAGAGATTGAGGAAGATGATAGAAAGCACCAATGTAAAGGTTGATGAAGGAATTGAGAAGCCTTCAAGATTTTATGAGTTTGATGAAGATGATCAAGACAGTGTTCAAGGACCTCAATCCTCTCCGGTGAGACAGAGTCAGCCTGATCCGGTAAATCAGGAAGAAGAGATAGGTTTGAATGAGCCTGATCAAGAAACAGTAGTGCTGGATACTCCCAAAATTCCAAGGTATGTAAGACTGAATCACTCTGAAGATCAGATCATAGGTGACAGAAGCAAAGGTGTACAAACTAGAAGGAATATTGCTCAAGATCAGAATGAATGTTGTCTGATTTCAAAGATTGAACCTAAAACAATAAATGAAGCCTGCAATGATGAAAACTGGACCAAAGCAATGGAAGATGAACTGATGCAAATTGAGAAAAATCATACTTGGGATCTTGTTCCCAGACCTAGAGACAGGAATGTAATTGGAACCAAGTGGGTCTTCCGGAACAAACTAAATGAAGCTGGTGAAGTAATCAGAAACAAAGCTAGATTGGTCTGCAAAGGCTACTCTCAAATAGAAGGAATTGACTTTGAAGAGACTTTTGCTCCGGTGGCAAGAATTGAAGCAGTCAGATTACTTCTTGCATTTGCTGCCTTCAAAGACTTCAAGGTATATCAGATGGATGTCAAGTCTGCCTTCCTAAATGGTGATCTGGAAGAAGAAGTTTACATTGAACAACCGGATGGATTTCAATTGTCTGATAATAATGATATGGTCTGCAAGTTGAAGAAGGCTTTGTATGGATTGAAGCAAGCCCCAAGAGCATGGTATGAAAGGTTGGATAAGCATCTTGTGCAGATTGGATTCAACAAAGGTACTGCTGACAGCAACTTATATTTCAAAATTGATCATGAAAACATTCTGATTGTTGAAGTGTTTGTGGATGATATCATTTTTGGAGGAAGAGATAGTATGTGTAAAACTTTTGCAAATCAGATGAAAAGTGAGTTTGAAATGTCTATGCTTGGTGAAATGAATTTCTTCTTGGGTCTGCAAATTACTCAAACAAAAGAAGGGATCTTCATTTCTCAGACCAAATATGTGAAAGAATTGTTAAAGAAATTTGGTATGGAGGACTCAAAGCCTATGAACACTCCTATGGCAACCGGATGTAAGTTAAGCAAAGATGATGATTCTCCAAAGGCAGATCAGACAAAGTATAGATCAATGATTGGTGGATTGTTGTATCTCACTCAAACTAGACCAGATATAATGCAAGCTGTTGGTCTTGTGGCAAGATTCCAGGCTGATCCTAGAGAATCTCATGTTATGGCAATCAAAAGAATTTTTAGATACTTGAAAGGGACAGTTGAGTATGGTCTATGGTATCCTAGAGATCCGGATTTCTCTCTTCATGCTTACACAGATGCAGATTGGGCAGGAGATGTGGATGACCGGAAGAGCACTAGTGGTGGAGCATTCTTTTTGGGGAAGAGATTGGTTTCTTGGCTAAGCAAGAAACAAGATGCAATATCTCTGTCTACAACTGAAGCAGAATACATTGCAGCAGCAGGTAGTTGTACTCAAATCTTATGGATGAAGCAGATGCTAAGAGACATCAAAGTTGAATATGAGGAGCCTATTACAATTTTCTGTGATAATTCAAGTGCAATTAATATTTCCAAGAATCCGGTATTGCATTCTAAGACTAAGCACATATCTATCAAATTTCACTTTTTGAGAGAACAAGTAAACAAGGAAGAAGTCAGATTGGAGTATGTTCCCTCCAAGGATCAGATTGCAGATATCTTTACAAAACCTCTTCCCAAGGACTCTTTTGAATATCTCCGGGAGAAGTTAGGGGTCATGGCCCCTCCGGTGATGAACTAAGATGCACTGATGTGCATCAATCCGGTGGCTATCACAGTCATATCTTGTGATCCGGACTAATGGGGAGCTGCAACTAAGGGGGAGCAGCTGGTATTATTCTGATGCATGAGAGTTGCAAGTATGAGCCCTTTGCCATTGATGTCAAAGGGGGAGAGAAGACATGTGAAAAACAAGTGGTTGATAGGGGGAGCTGTGACAGAAAAGAGAAGTTCTTGTCTTGATGGTTTTTCACATCATATGTTGCCATCAATGACAAAGGGGGAGATTGTTGCAAGTATGAGGTGAGCCAGTGTTGTCATTGATGTCAACATACTCATACTGCATTGACAAGAAGGATTTGATGAGCTTTGTGCTGAGGATATTGAGAAAATTAGCCTCAGTCAGGAACAGTGAAGAACAGTGATGAGAAGAAGGTAAAATTACTATATAGGATGAGAACCGGAGGATGCGGATTAAAGGGTTAGTAGATATGAGTCTTGAGATGCTACAGTTAAGATTTCAGAGGTCCGCATGAAGATCTGAAGGAGTTATGGCTGCCGGTATAGAACCGGGTCCAGCAAGTATCCGGAGGTGACAGAGGATCACAAAAAGGTCCGGTGAGGTCCGGAATTGTATTATCATAATCTGCGGATTGGAAGGAGTGTTTGAGATGTCCTCTTGATGTGTCATCCTGATTTGTGTGTGATTTGGAGGTCCGGAAGTACCTCTTGCATTATGACAGTGGCGACAGACTGTGTTCTTGAAGTTCCGGATGAGGAAGACAAGAGATCCCAGTAAGCAGAGGAAGTGCGGATGTATCCAGACATTCAGACAGGCTTGTGAAGGTTCTTGGATCATGTTTAGGTTGTGTTGTTGGTCCGCATTGATGGTAGAGCCCGGAATTAAAGTTATTCTTCCGGATGAAGTTATTGCTCTGTTTAGACGACCGGATGAGTTGTTCATCCTGCGAATGTTCTTGTGATGGCCGACCGGATGTGTTATTCATCTTGCGGATACTCCTATGGTTGTTTGCTGACTTAGATGTTTGTTCCTAAGTTGATGTCTTGTATAAATAACGGTTTGTGAGTTCATTTCAAGGTGTGGTATGTGGATGAGTATGATATAGCGAAGAAAGGTGCGAAAGGCAGAGCAGAGATTGTTGGGCTTAATTGGAACTGATCCGGACATGGTAGAGATGTCATTCTCCAGTTCAAGACTGTGATTTTTATCACTTTGTAGACAGTGTGTCTCCTTGTAGGCAGTGGGCCTCTTTGTGAGCAGTGTGCTCGGGCAGTGAGCCCTTATTGGCATGTGCCATTCATTTTTCTTTATTCTTCTAACAGAGAATAATTCTTGGGTTAATCACCCCGTGGTTTTTCCCTTAACCGGGTTTTCCACGTCAAAATCTTGGTGTTCAATGTGTTGATGCTTATCTGCTCTTATGTTTATATATTATGCTTCCATGAATGATTATTTGATATGCTGCTAACTAACAACAGAGAATAAAGTGTTTGAAATAGAACAAGTTCTATACAACTGATTCACCCCCCCCCCTCTCAGTTGTATGCCCTAGATCCAACAAACTGCACTAAAAAATATCTCCTCCAAAGTGATCCATGACCAAAATAGAAAATCCCTAAAAACAAGGGTCTCAACTACTCCAAAATGAGCTAAAATAGCTCCAAACTGTCCTCTCTATCTGTTTGACCAAGAAGAACTTCAAAATAATCTCAATTTGACCATAAGTCAAGGAAATCTCCTCCATAGTTAACTGATTGCTAACTCAACTCATAAATTTCTTTTACTTCCTTGCATGGATTTGGAGCAATTATTAGCTTATTTTAGCAAATATTAAGGTAAATAAAAGATTATTTAACCTTCATATGTGCTATAATAATTAAAAACTTATACATTTATTATAACAAATATTAAGGTAAAATCATTTCTTAATTAACTTAATATTTGTTAAAATACACTCTTGATTTTCATGAAGTCATGCAAGGAATAAAAGAAATTTGTTACATGCTTCAAGCCTATATGTTTGATATGTCTATCACAAAATCACATGCTTGCACTCCACTATCTCCTATAGCACCCTCACTGTGTTGACTCCAAGTCTATTTTTGTCTTCTCTAAGAAATGCAATTTGTAAACACAAAATAAAATATGCCCTTATGGATCCCTTGGCAATCATATGCCTTCCATGCATCATCATATGTCTTCAACCCCTTGGTAATTATTTGAGCACTTGACTGAAGGTTTTAAAACCTTAACTTTGGGAAAGGACTATTATTTCCCCTTTGACATGATTTCAAGCCCTCATGGGCACTACTATGGTCACTAGGTTTAATGATTTAATGTTTTTGACCTCGCGGCCTTTTGGATTTCAATGATTTTTTTTTGAGACAACAATCAAAAGCCCACTATCGACTAGGGCAACTTGACAAAAAAGACAAACGAACCCTAAAATATTTTTTCATTTTCACTTGGTGTTTTTCTTGGCCATTGCTCTACTGCCACCATGTCGCCGCCATGCCTAGAGTTTCTAGAGTTTCTAAGGCTTTTGGGTGTCATTTTGGAGGCTTCTGAAGCTATTTTGATGAAGGATTTCGGCTGCTCTGTCATTTTGTGACCATTGTAAGTGATTTCCTCTCCCTTTTTCTAAGTTTTATGTGCACAAAATGATGAAAGGAACTTTTGTAGCTTACCTCCTTGAATCTCCTTTCGGTGGCTTTGACTGTAAATGATTATATTGTATTTTCTGGCTTTTTTCATTCTGCAAAATGTTGTATGTACCTTGTACTCCTCTGTCGGGGTGAAGCTCGACACACCGACAAAGCGCTTTCATTTTCCTCATTTAAAGCTCCATCTTCATAACTATATTTTCTATGTAGAAAAAAGAGATACAAACTCTTTGTATTTGCTTTGGCTCTATTGAAGAAGAAAAGGAATAGGCTTTTCCATGCTCTCTCTGTATATGTAGTCTTCCTTTCTGTGTCTTGTGTAAGGTATATCTAAAATCATTTATGATATTTTGAAAATAATTAATTTATTATATTCTTTGAAATAATTATATTAAGAAAATTTAATCATGCTTTGTTATGTTTACATACTCTATAAATATTTTTTTAGCAGTTTCAAGATGAGGGGAAGAGGAAGAGTCGTTCTCTTTTGCGTCTCTTTATGGTGGAAGACAAAAAGTTGCATGTTTAGTTTAAAAAGATTTTTAAAGGAAGGTGGGGAATAAATAGAGTAGAAAAGATAAACTAGACAAGATTTTGGGAAATTCTGTGTGTAGGTCTGAAAAAATTGGCGATTGGGGCTGCCAAGAATCAATTATGTCAATGCAATTTTATCACAAGAATAGTGAATATGATTTGAGAAGGATTCAAGAATAACAATCTGAAGGGAGACCATGAATGTAAGATTAATTCATGTATGGTCTTGTTCCCCTATAAGATTTAAAGGTTGATGAATAACATTTTGTTCAAAGGATGTATCACTCTTCTATATGTCTATATTGCGGTTCTTTTTAGTGTAACAAGTTAGAATAGAGTTATATAGTCTTTTGGGGGTTTCTGTTATGTTACAGTTTGTGTGAAAGGAAAGTGGGTATAGGAATTTGTGATTTATATCATTAAGATAACTATTATGTGATTTATATCCTGGCCATTGATTAAAGGCCGCAAGAAATTAATCTAGTTTTTGAGAGCACTCTAGTATACCTCTACAAAATGCATGCTAAGATTATTGGAAAATATAGCTCATAAATTTATGTGGTCTGTGTAATGCAAGGCAGTAGCCATTATGATAGTCAATCCACTCTTTTAGTGCTCAAGGGTGTTTTGTGTTTTCTTTGCTCCACAAGTTTAATGGTAACTTTAGATAAAGTTTAGGGTATCTTCAAGATAACTAGCTCTGTCAAGAAGGTCAACCTTGCTCTCCTAGAAATCAAATGTAGCTATATAGTATTTAGGGTTACTCATGTGAATGAAGTATGTTCAGCTCTCATCTACTAATCCACAAGGTTGCATGCGCCCAATATGCAAGCATCACATATGATATTAATGATAGATTTTAAAAGCATCCTTGCACATATCCTACAATTATTGCTTTCCATGAGATGTCATCTCTTGCAGGTATTCTGTCAGAACAGTTCGCACCTATACACATCTTGCAACAATTAAATATGTGATTACCGTTAAGGTTTCTTTATTTTGATGTTATCCATTGCTCTGCCACTAGTTAATGGCATCTTGGCAATGTTTAGACAGCCAACATCACTAAGGAGGTCAACCATGCACATATATAAATCAGCTTAGCAGTCACATGCTTGTCTATGCTTATTTATATTGCATACATGTCTTTTTGAGCATTCCAACTTCAATAATACCCAAACCATGATCCTACTGACTCTACCGGGTTCCCATTTTAACCAAATTTGGAAAGGTAATTGAGTCTTTGTTGAAAATGGAATACTTGTAGCAGGTTTCAAGAACTCTAATGGCTATTCAGTGTTGAAGAAGTAATGGAAGATCATGGATTTGATTTAAATTGTCTCTGTAAATACTTCGATAGCACCAAGGAAACATGTTTTAAGCTTATTCTACAATCATTGCATGCCAAGAAAAGCCTTTACATTGAGGCAAATACTTGCATCAAGTATATAGAGACAGCTAGGTTAAGTGGACATGGACGGTACTCCACTCTTGTTTACAAATTCTAGTTGTGGCATCACACATGAGGTAAAATCTTTGCTTAAGAAATCATTTTTTCTTTCTATGCACATTATGTGACTGGCTTTTGAATTAATTCTAGTTTAGATTCTTAGTTTGATAGATCTGATTTGAAAATGGTTAAATCCAATATATTTGAAGTTTTTGTTTTCATCTAAGAGTGAGTAAAAGAATACGATATATAGAAACTTTACTCATTATAATAAAGAGAAGTCCATTTGAATATAGAAAACTCATCTATCGATTCACATTTTAATCCACTTTCTAATTAAATTTTGAGTAATGACCCGGTTTGTAATGCTAGAAATGTTTAATGTCTATCATCAATAGTAACCGAATGTTTGTCAAGGTTGATTGAAATTACATATTTGTATTCCTTCTATTTTTGTTTACAAGTGAAATAATTGATGAAATATGAAATCCATTTTGTGCATATCCTACGAGTATTACTTTCTATAAAATGACGTCTCTACGAGGCATTATGTCATATAGTTCATGTGCATTGTTTATGTTTTCTCATACATGTCTATAAGAGCATTTTCAATACTCTTTGCTGCGCTATATATGCCGATTGTATGTAAAACCTTCCTTTACATTTGTGCACTCTACTATCGTTTATGTTCTAAGGTGAATAGAATTGAAGAGAATGGATTTTTAAAGTAGAAGTTGATGTGTAAGTTCATGGAGTTATTTGTTCGTTTTATTTAATGTTTTTGTGTGAAGGATTCTATTTAATATATACATATTGTGCAATGCTAAATCTGGCATTAGCTATGTTTAGACCTTGAGATTGCTTGTTGTATCTAAAATTGTTTCTCCCATATCGGTTCATGATTTCATCTGTTGACTTTTTTTATAGACAAGGTAAAAATATGAGTCTCTTCTTAAGGAGTTATTTATGTGAAACTATAACATTGTAAGAAAATTATATATATATATATATATATATATATATATATATATATATATATATATATATATATATATAGTGTCTCTCAAGATTTAATGATGCAATATTATAAGATTGTGCCTGAGAACAATATGTAATTGAATTGCTAAAGATTGAACATGTAAAGGTCTGTGTTTTGATATGATTTAATGTTCTTTTTTGTTGGAGCAATATTTAACAAGCTTAGAATATTCAAAGTAGTGTTTATTGTATTTAAAGTACAGTGTCTTATTGAATTCATTAAATGCTCTTATGGATATTAATATAAGGTTTGGTTTACATGAAAATTTAGTATTTGATTTTATATTTTGCATTACAATGTAATTGTCATCTTTAGCTCGAGGTTGAAATAAAGGAAATCTTCAAGATTATTTGAAGTTCTTAGGAATGAAGGCATTATAGATATTTTAAAAATCCTTGGATAAGTATTTTGAGTTTATCAAATTTCGAATGTACAAGGGAATGAGTACAATGTGGTGATAGTTAGAAAGTTTTAGCTATTGTCATTAACACGATTTATGCTCTTAGATCTCCGATATATGTTATTACTTTCATTCTAGTAGTGGGTTATGGTAAACTATAGATGATACATTCTCTTCTTAAGTCTTAGACAAGATAATAAGTCAGTGATTATATAGGTGAAATCTAATCAAATTTTCATAAGTCATACATTTGAAGGAGACAACGTTGTTTTAGTCATGATGAATTGATACTAGTTTTCTCAACACCTCTCAACACCTTGTAAGACAATAGGATAATCCTAGTTAAGATTCTTTTATTATTAAATGCTTTAACCCTCAATCTTGTTATTGGCATGTTCAAAACATACTTTTGGGTGATTGTTAGTATGAGCTAGACTACCTAAATTTGTTTTGTGCAAAGTTATTGAATCTATACATCTTAGTCAAGATCTAATAATAACTAATTGTTCCCTTCTTGTAGACATTAGAAATTATCTAGATGTCATATTGATCAATAGTATATTCTTGTAACATGTTGATGTTTTATAAAATATCACATCACAATAAGATAGTTGATTTATTATTCAATAGAAATGGTATAATCAAAATGGAGTTTGTTATCAATTTTGTAATGGAACTATCTCACTGATTATGAGTTTTGACAAGGTAGAATTAATGTTGAAAGATCTTGTTGCTTGCAAAGACTTGTTTCTGAAGATGGTATATTTACTAATAACAACTTTGTGTTGAATTCCTTGTATTAGTATGATTTGGTTAAAGAGTACGCATCATTGAATGTGGTATTTCTTATAAGATGTTAGAAAGTGTCTATTACATATAACCTAAGATATAAGTCATATCGTAGAATCTTATGGAAGAAGTTCAAGTACTGAACTACGAAGTCTCTGCGCTACACATATGTAGGCAAGCCCATCATGGATGAGCCCCCGAGACACTAGGTCGGCCCCTTAGGGCCTTAGGTTAGTATATTTATTTTTTTGATATATTAATTAATGAACTTTGTGATACTAATGTTGCATTTAGTTGTGCAGTAATAGGTCTATTACACATGCAAGATATTGAAGCTAAGGAAGAGTTTTTCCATATTTGTGAGTGGATGGCATCTACTGTAGTTGATTGTAATTGTATAAGAAAAGATTGTATCTCAAATTTTCATTTACAAGGAATGATGAATAAACTTATCTTTAACCGAAATCTAAATTTTAAGTAAATTTTCTTCTAGTATATTATTATATTTTCAATATTTTTGACTAAACTAATAAATTCATTGTGATTTATTGACATTTTCTTGAGTGGGCATTACATCTTGGCTTAGTTTCTGGGAAAACCCCCTCTATGTTGGCTTTCTTTCATATTACTATTCTTGGCTAATGAGGGTTTGTTACTCTGCTTTGCCGTGATAGAAAATAATGAAACATGATCTTTCTTTTGTTATTCTAACTATTCTAAAAGAAGAAAGATAGTTTTGTCCTTTTTTGTTCAAAACCCTTTATCATCACTCTTGAACTATGAAAGGCTTACCTTTTTCTCTGTTTGGTCTTCTGTTAAGCTCTGGGAAGTCTCTTTGTGCTAGGATTTTGAAAAAACCCTACTT
Source organism: Cunninghamia lanceolata (assembly GCA_027924645.1). Taxonomy (NCBI): domain Eukaryota; kingdom Viridiplantae; phylum Streptophyta; class Pinopsida; order Cupressales; family Cupressaceae; genus Cunninghamia; species Cunninghamia lanceolata. The sequence continues at coordinate 13,822,619 of BSBN01000657.1, forward strand.
CTATTTACGACTTCTTCACAGTGATTTATATTTCTACATCTTTAGCCTATGATTTAATGACCTTGTCTACTGTCCTGTCACTTCACCTGTGCTTGTATTTGTCTCACAAAACTTAGCAAGCTTCCATTGTTTTTATGCATTTCTTGCAAAATGATAAAACTTTCCTTTTTCATTATACTGCTGCTGGTATTTTGACAAGTAAAAATGATAAACTTTTTATATTGAGGTTTGATGTTCTATCATCATGCCTGTGACATGCTTCATTTGAGAACTTTTTGAAACCTCAAAAATGCTATTACAATCATGATTATGATAGCTCTAAAAGTTTTCTTGGTTTTCTAAGATGATCCTCTTAACTGATATGAAAGGTTATTGTAACTACATCTTGCAATTTCAAATTCCTTGAAGTCATACATTTAATTATTCTGTGAGTTCTTCTTGGTACTTTGTCAATTTGTTGTTCATGACCCTCCATTTGGGTCTCATTGTATGTCTAGAAAATTGAAAGAACTATCCCTGTGTGATATACATCTTATACATGTTGTGTATAACTGAGTCTCTTATCACCTATGACTTTCATTTATGGGATGTTCTTTCTTTTAAAAAATATTCATAAGATTGTCCTCTCTTTTTTATTGTTGTTTCATGACTGCACTTTATAACTAATTCTATAGACTATCATGCTTGAAGGAACTCATTTCTCATTATTGTACCTTATTGTACTGCTTCCTTTGACATTGGCTACCTTTTTCATCTGGATGTATCTCTGTCAAGAACATAAGGTGAGAAAAAATGATATTCTCATAGGAAAAGGAAGTCAATGTCAAAGGAAAGTGCCAATGGGCTTCCTCACAAGGGCTAATATGACACTATTCACCCATGACATGTCTCTGTTTAATGGGACAGCATGCTGGGCTAAACCCTTGTGGGAGCCATATTTTCTCCACATACTGTGATTTTCATATGCTATCATATTGACCTATTCCTACACATTCAACAAACATGTTACATATAAAACATAAGGTTGCAACCTCTCTTTGATTTGTATGGCATGATGCTTCTCTTTTTCAATTTATCTTTCGATTTGATACTTGCATCTCTTGCTTAGTTATTCATTCTGCTTTTACTGATCAGTTATAGAATAGCAAGTGTTTCCTTGATTAGATATGAATGGAATTAAGGATAGAACCCCGAGTTCTAACACCATTTTTTCTTCACCCCTTGCAGGTTCTTCTCCTGGAGCTGCATCTGGACAACTCAAGATGCTGATGTGACCTCCAACAATGAGATTCGTCATTCACCAGGCAATGATGGGTCCCATTCTTAATTTCATGTGCATTTCCTTTTCTTGTATTCTACTTGCTACTTTATATCTTATCAGATACAGTTACTCCCATGGCTTGTGTGGGACTATATAAACATCTCTTTTTTTAATACATCAACTATTTCATATCATGCAATGATTTATGTGCAATTTCTTTTATGAATCACTTATATAACATGAAATAAATGAAAACTCTTTGAAACATATGTTTATAATCATCAAGAATTGATAAGTTTATGAGTACCCTTTTCCTAAATTGCATTGATTTGCACTGAATGAACTACAATAACATATTTGAAATATAATTTGCAAAGATTAATTTAACTTTAATCATTTGTTATCCCTTGAATGTCTGCTACTTTGTTGCTTCATCTTCACTTACCCAGATGGTGTAACAACCCAATTTGAGCTGTTACATGATCGTAATAAGTGATCATGTAATACTTTTTCACCAAGATAGTAGACATTGACTCGATGACCTTATGCATGAAAGTTTTTTTTCTTATCCCTTTTAACAACTACTATTAAAGCCTCACTAAATTGAGTTACAAGCATAATTTAGTAACATTTTTGGTGACCTCTTAGGGGTGTTTGCTTGCTAAACAAATATGATTAGTAGCCTTGCATATCCATTGGGCATATGAGTCCTTTCTTGGCCTGAAACACTTTGAAACTATCTGTAACTCAGCTATAAAAGACTTGAAACAGCAGCAAGACAACAAATAAAAGAAAACTACAATGGCTCTAAATATGGTCAACTAGTTGTACAACATCACTTCTTGGAACAACAAAACTGGAAAGAAATTAGTGTGCAATCAACACTTATTAACTGAAAACTTCTATTCTACTATGTACATTTGCAACCTTTTGCTTCTCAAAAGTAGTGTTTGAGGTGAATCCCATTAACTGGGATGGGTAACACCTCACCTTCCATTGTAGCCAACTAAAAAGCATTGTGTCATTTGCATTTAGCAATCATAAATGGGCCTGTCCACATAGCATCAAGCTTGTTGTGCTTGCCTAGTTTGCTCTTTAACTCATCCCACTTAAGAACAATGTCTCCTTTAAAAACTTTAAAAGTTGCCCTCCTCACGAATGTTCTTTTCATTTCCATCTAGTATATTTATAATTGTTGTGCTATTTTCTTCCTCATTTCTTCCAACTCCATTAGCTCATCCAACCATACCTTCATAGGACCATCCTCCACGAATTCAAGTTCGGTCATAAGACTTAGGGCTAGTAGATCAGTTGAGATATGTAGTTTAGCCTCTCTACCATAAACCAGAACAAAAGGAGATTGGCTTGTTGACCTTTTAGGGGTCACTCTATTAGCCCATAAGGCTAATTTCAACTTTTGAATGTCAGGTCCTCTAGTTATCCTCTATTGTCCATTTGATAATCCTTATGAGGTTTTTATTAGTGGACTCAACCTGCTCGTTCCCCTGAGGGTAGTAATTTGATGAAGTGCTTAGGTAAACACCATGTTTGAGAGCCTAGTCAGTTATTTTCAGGCTAATGAAATCCAAGGCATTATCTAAAATGATTGAATCTAGTACTCCAAACCTGGCTACTAAATCTTCATAGAAATTCAAAACAACACTTTCATTAGCTTATTTCAAAGCTACCACCTCTGTCCACTTAGTAAAATAATCTATGGCTATTAATATCCACTTGTGACCAAAACTAGAAGGTGGATTAATTACTCCAATGAAATCAAGGCCCCACTTGGTAAAGGGCTAATCAACTGAAATGGGCTGTAGTGGCATGGCTGCCAACTTTTGTTTGCTTACAAATACAACACATTTCAGACACTTTCCGACCTAGGTATGCACATCATTGAAAAGAGATGGCCAATAGTATCCATCCTTCATTGTTTTTAAGGCTCTTGTTCGGGCAACAAAGTGACCACCAGCTTGTCCATTATGAAACTCATGTAATACTTTATCAATCTGATCGGTTTCAACACATCTCAAAACCACTCCATTGTAGTCCTTCTTGAACAAAATATCATTAACAATGAGGAATGATTTGTAGCCTATAATACCTTCTTTTTGCTACACTCAACCCTGCTGGGCATTATCTAGTCTACAAATAGTGCATCATATATCTTGTCCAACTAATGATGCTAGCTAGAACAACATGAACAATAGCATTATCAGCCATTAAAACCACTTCCTCTGGCAGTTTAACTTCATTTTCTACTATTTCAGCTAGCTACTCACATAGTCCTTTCCCCTGAACCAGCTTGGTAACTTTGATGTTGACATCATACTCCATCACTCTAGTTATCCGACCAGCTCTTTTATCTACTAGATCTTTGTTCAAAAAAAATTCCTTCACGCTTGGATGGGCAACCCTCAGCTGAATTTTGTTATTAGATAATTGTTACCAAATTATGCTTGGTAGCCTAATTAGGCTAGGCTATAAGAGTTGTTTTCTAATGCTTTCAGAAAGCAAGTGACTTAAAATGAAGCAGGAAGGAAGAGAATATCAAATTAAAATAGTCAAGAGAGGCTTCAACCTCTACATTTTATCTAACATGTTTGCTCACTATGCAAATATAGGTAATTGAAGACCATTCATCTATGAAATTTTTATTTGAAATACAAAGGCTTACATATAATATGAAGGGTCACATTACCCTTGGAATTCAAAAAGAGCTATGGAAGGTGGAAATTATTTTTACAAAAATTGGTAGGGTCATAACTCCTTGCTACTTTATCAGAATTCAAAGTCTTTGGATTCATTAGAAAGATAAACCAATTATCTAGTTTGAGTTACAGTTTGCCAAGGCTAATGTAATTCTACCTCAAGGTGGTTTTCCCTGATTCCGCTCTGAAGGCCTCTGAAAATACAATTTACTAAGATGTAGAAAATATCAAAAAAATTTAAAAAATAAATAAATAAATTATATTTTCAATATTTTTCCAAAAATACCATTCTGGACTTGATCAGAAGACTTTCAACGTACACAAAAATAGGAGAGGAGTCGAACTGAAGTGCAGGGTCATGCAGGGAGAGATATATGGAGTTCTATTTTGACATGAATATTTTTGATAGTTTCTTGGTCAAGGACTTTGAGACTTGGAGTTCTGAGCTATTTTTGCTCATCTTGGAGGAGTTTTGGGGCCTAAAATTTAGGGTTTTCACTTGTGCTCACCCATCAACTTGGAGTTACTTTTTCAAACTCATTCATGCATATTTTTGAGTTCAGTTGAGTTGGAGTTCACTTCCCATTCACTTTTTGGGGGCAATTTTGTATTATATGGAAAAAGCTTATGCTTTTTTTCCTTAGTTCTTGTTTTTTGCCTTTGCATATTCTAACTCAACCATTTTTACAGTTTTTAGTAGTAGAAGTTCATTTTTTTTAGAATTTTATTGTTATTTTGCAAAGAATCCTTCCATTTTCTAATACAATCAAGGGTTCTTCTATCCAATTTTAAATGTCTTGTTATTTTGTGAGTGATTTGATAGGAATTTTCCGTGTTTTATTTCAAAACCTCTAAATTCTTTGTCTCATTCATTGGATGCAAGTATACAAATTTTAGTTTATTACAGGTCACATCTTGTGCAAGATTATTCATGCCTTTCTATGAAATACTTATGTCGTGAATTTGATCAGTTTGGATTGTAAGAATAGGTTTATTCGAGAATGTGTGTGAGTTATATTGTATTTTTAAATCAAAATGTTGGTGCATCACCCCCTTTAGATAGATTTTCTGTTTAGTTTTCTATTTATGCAAGTTTTCTTCTATCTTTTTCCTCCATCAATTTACAGATCTAAAGGGCATTTAAATGGAGCTAGCTCTTCTGGAGGTTCATACTCGAAATAGACAAACCCATAATCTGAGAATGTTCCCATGTTGCATGGGATTACCAAGCTTGTAAAAGCTTAGCATTCAGGGTGCAATCCTTCGTGATAACAATAACATGTGCCTAAATTTTTTGAGGCTTCTTATGACAACAAGTACATGCTTTTCAAAAAATGTGTACCTTTGCTCATAGCCTTCTAATCCCTGGCTGAAAAAGGCTATTGCTTGCTCCTGGCCTTCTTTGTTCTACTGGGTTAGGATAGCAGAGATAGTGTCAACTCCTCCATAGGCATACAAGATAAAATATTTTGAAAAGTCAGGATTGATCAATGTAGGAGCTGCTACTATAGTTTCTTTGATGTCCTCAAAACTATTTTTGCCTTTTTAGTCCAGCTGAAACCAATATTCTTCTTCAACATAGCTATTAGAGGTTTCAATAAACTTGCAATATTCGATATAAACCTTCTAATGAAATTGATTCTCCTAAGGAAGCTTCGTAGCCCCTTTTTTATGGTTGGTAGAGGCAAGGCTGAAATAACACTTACTCTTTTAGGGTCAATTGTTATCCCATGCTTGGAAACAATGTGGCCTAGCAACTTACCCTAATGAACAGAAAATATGGACTTTTTGTGATTAAGTGAGACTCCATAATCTCAACATCTCTCGAAGACCTATCTAAGGTGAGAGAAGTGATCATTTGCATATCTAGAAATAATAGTGATGTCATCTAAATATACAAGAACAAATTTATTCATAATGCCCTAAAATGCCATGTCTATGGCTCTTTGAAAGGTGGCTCATGCATTTGACAACCCAAATGGCATCTTTTGCTAGGCCATAGTACCCCATTTGGTTGTGAATGATATCTTGTATTGATCTTCCTCTTTAACCAAAATTTGGTTATACACTGAAAATCCATCAAGAAAAGAAAACCTTTCATCACCTGAAACTACTTGCAAAATCTATTCCATTGAGGGTAGTAGGTAGTGATCTTTCAAATGCCCTATTCAGGTTCCTGAAATCAACACAGCCTAATCTCACCATTTTTCTTCCTAATTGGAAGCCGATTAGACACCCATGAAGTGTGTTTGATTGGGAAAATGATGCTACTTTGAATCGGCTTATTTAATTTTGTTTTCATCATAACTTCCAATTTGGGGTAAAGAGGCCTTTGCTTCTGTCTCACTAGTTTTGCCCCTAGTTCTAGCTCTATAGTGTGCTACTAGCTCAAGGTTAAAACCATTGAGGTCTTTGTACTCCCATGCAAAAATATCCTCAAATTCTTGGCATAATAACACAAAAGCATGCTTATCTTCAGCTATACATATCTTTCCCAATTTGAGAAGTTTGGACTTGAAAATCTCAACTGATGTATAGTATTCTTCTTTGATAAGAATGTTGGCTTTCTCCTTCCTTAGCTAGTCATCTGAATTGAAAATTGATTCCAAGCTCACCAAACCTTTTTGCATCTTATTTGTCTTCAATTGTACAATCTGGTCTTCAAATTGGTGCTGCAATTTTTTTGATTACCAGTTGAAAACTCAGCCTCCTCAACTAGAAAATTTGCTATTTGATCAACACTTTCAAAAACCTACTCTTGATGATTGTTTTTAGACAAGTCAACAATAGAGTAAAATACTGAGTATCCAACTCTCTCTTGAGTAAAGCCTCTCGAATGCTAAATGATGTGATCAATCGAGACAACTCCAAGGTTCCTTATTTATAACTTATGGTGGATAAACTCAATGATTGCATGTGATCTTGCTGATTATCGCAAAGGGATTTATGTTGGATTCTTCTTCTTTCATTCAGTTTATTTCTCTCTTGAGTGTGGATGAAGTATGTATAATGCATCAATGATAAAAAAAGAAAAAAGATAGGGTTTAGGGAGCTTATCTAAGGTCAATGAGGCAATGATGATGGAAGAATAGACAAACTCATTAATCAACCTAACTCCACTTCACCAAGGATGCCTACAACTACATGAAGTTGGTGCAAACTCCTAAGGTACACGAATTGTTTTCAAATCATGAAGGATTATACAAGCACCCATTAAACGGCACAGCTCAAACAAGCATCCACAATTGAACTTATGCAAATGATGAGGCTCAAACTAGCTTTACACAACACTTCACCAGTGATGAATGTTAAAACCATGAGCTAGAAGTTGATCAAATATTCAATACATCAAAGACCTTCTAATCTATTTCTAATCGAATTTGAAACATCTCTCCACTTCATCAAGATACAAGAAACCACGTTATTATACAAGACAACACTTAAACACAAAACAAGCTCCAATATTTTTGCATTAATCTTGAGAAATATTTACAACAACTTCAAGTCCTCTTAGAGAATTTTGAGAGTCTCTTCTATTCTACTCTACTTGCCTACCAACTAATATCTATATCTTTACAAATGAGGCAACAAGGCCTTTATATAGAGGTCCAGAGTTACAATGAATGGCTAGGATCATTTCACATAGCCAAGGGCTCAGATCATGCCACCTCAATAGGTAGTTACAACAACTTTCTATATAATATTTGGAACATCTTCCACATGGACATCCTCTTTGTCTTCTTGCTCATTGAATTGAAAGGAAGCTAGGTGTGCGGAAATCACTTCCTACACTAATCTAATGAGGAGAGATGTATGCAAATTCAATTTAATTCTTACAACTACAGCAACATAGAACATCTAACATGGATATTGTAGCAATACACATACACACAGAAAGTAGACAGAAGAGAGAGAGAGAGATAAGATATACGTGGGGAAAACCGTTATGGGTGAAAAACCCCAGACTCCAAAACATAGCTCAAATGTATTACAGTAAACAATAACAGATTACAATACAATTTCAGAGCCAATGCTCTTTCTGGAGTCTTCAGATGTTGAATCTAGAGATATTTCGGTAGCATAACAGTTCTTGTACCAAAGTTGTCTATCTCCCATCCAAGCACCTGTTTATATAGAGTTTACAAGGCAAATATGGAACCTTCTAGAGATGGGTGTCCATCTTGGACTCATGCCCCAAAACCCATGCCTAAGGACACTTGTCCAACATCCCATCCTGAAGTGGGCACTGGTCCCAAGATAGGTTATGATAGATGCTCTTACACACCTTACAACTGTCATAGAATCCATCATACACTAACTAAAAATATCATATTCCTCTTACATGTCATAACCTCCCTTGACCACCCAAAGATGCCTTTCTCTCGTGCAAAGATACTCACCGACACTTGTCATTAATTAAAAATTGTTTGAGGTTTCGGGGGCACTGCCCCTGGACCCCACAAGGGGCTATGCCCCTTGACCCTGTCTTGGGGGCACTGCCCCCAAACCCTTGTTAATTATTCAAGGGGGAAACTGCGGCTACCAAAGTCACCAAAATTTACCCTGCAACATATACACAAGGTGCTGACTATGCCAACTCAACATGGGATAAATAAATACAACATTAGGAATTTGCAAAGGTTGAGACACCTTAATTCTCAACATGAATGATGTAGCGAATTGTGATTAGCTTGATGATGAGTGTCTGCCACATAGGTGCCACCTTAGCATATTCCCAAATTGCATCATCTTTTGATGTCTTCAATGTGATTGCTTTGAACTTGTATGTTTGGGAATACTTTCCTGATCTTGCCTTGTTCATCTTCTTATAAACTGGATGTATGATAGATGTTGCTCATTTGCTTAACACTGTTATTCTTCTTCTTGCAGGATGTACACGAATGATCTTCTTTGGATACATCTTCTTAGAGAGTAGTGTAGTAGGAGATATGATAATGATTCTTCTTTCATAGCTTGAAGTAAGAGACTTTTTCTAGAGACTTGAAGATTGAGAGCACTTGAATCTAGATGGATAGATGTCCATGACATGATGCAGATGATGAAATACTCTAACTTGATGATCTTGAAGGGGTCCTTTGGAGTGTAGATATTGATGATAACACCTTCTTTATATGTAGAGTAGATGACTTCTCAAGGAGACTTGAATGTACTGGAGGAACTTGAAATTTTATAGGTGTCTTTGGAATGCTTGATGATGATGAAGATGAAGAGTGTTGGTATGTTGGGCTTGATGTGATCCAACATGATGTCATTGATGAGGAGTGTCAACATGTTAGACTTGAAGTGTCCTCTTAGAGAAGCTATATGATGTCTTCTCCAACATTACAACTTGTTGACTTCACTCCTAGCATAAAGGTGGTTCAAGCTTCTACTTCTTCGATGACTCCTTAGCTTCATCAAAGCTCCTTGTTCCTACAAAACAAACAGAGAAGCAATATCAATTCCTCTTGATAACACTTGATTTGATAATAATTTCATGCATTTCTAACCTAGGAGCATTAGTTGCCAGATTAGTTGATTCCTTGAAAACAATCATAAAATTCAAACTAAGTATCAATCATTAGGGGCACATTAGATGACAATTTCAATCTCTTCTTAAAAGGCTTCATAAAATTTGAATTAAACTACATACTGAAAGGGCGCATAGGATCTTTATTTTGTATCCTCTTGAATGTTCTCAAAACCCTTGAATTTAAACACTTTCATGAAGGCACATTGGATGCTGAAGTAGATCTTCTCTTGAATACTCTTATAAAACTTGAATTTACCCTCATTTAATGATGGTGCATTGGATGCTGAAGTAGATCTTCTCTTAAAATTTCAACTTAAACCCTTATTGTTGATTCCTAGATGAGGGTGCATTAGTTCTGTCATAGTAGATCATGATTTTGGATCCTCCTTAAAGTCTCATGTTTTGGTTGCATTGGACGTGGTGCATGAGTTAAGGAACTTAAAATCCTCTTGAAATGGGTGCAGCAGTTAAGAGATTTGGATCTTCTTTGCATTCTAAACTTCAAACTTAAACCACCTTGACATGTGGCACAACAGATCAGAAATTTGCATCCTCTTGGTATTGTCGCCTTGCTTGAGGTTTTTGTATTCTCCTTGAATGCTCTCAAAAACTTAACTTCATCTTTGTGTAGATGGTGCAATGGTTGGAGACTTTAGATTTTTTTTGCTTGAGACTTGTTCTTTAAATTCACCACTCTACACCTTCATTCCTTGGCACCATGAGATGAGGATTTTGATTTCTCTTCAAATGACATTTAAAACTTTACTTCACCTCCTCTAAAATGGACCAATGGTTAAGGTACATTAGTTATTGATTTTACCCTTCACTTGAAATTTTACCTTCACAAAATCATAACCAGCCCTCTTAGTCTAGGCACATTGGTTGATGACTTTGATATCTTCTTGAAAATTGCCTTAAAACTTGAGTTAAATCATTCTCCACTAGTGGGGCTTTCGATAGGCATTTTATGCTCTCCCTAAAATCATCATAGAATCTTTTCTTTACAAGGGTGTAGGGGATAGGAGTTTTAATCCCTCCTTGATATTAAATGATGCAATTGACATAAACCTTCATCCTAGTAGTGGTGCATTAGATGTGGCGCATTGGTTGGGTGTTTTGATTGCTTCTTGATCTTAACCACTTTTCATTCTTCACTTGTTTGATACAAAGGGCAGCACACTAGTTGGACATTTTGATTTCTCCTCAGAAACTTATCAACATCTTCACTTTACCTTTATGCATATGGCATATGGGATCAAGCGCAGTAGTTCAACATTTTGAATATTCTTGAAATGTGTTATAAAACTCGTAATCAATAACCTCTTCACATGTGGTGCAATAGTTGAGGATTTTGGATCCTCTTTAAAACTTGTCTTTTGCCAACCAGATCAGCCTTCTTCATTTTGGCTCAATGGATGAATGTTTCAAGATCTTCATTAGATACTTATCAAGATGGTGCATTTGATGGGCAGTTCATTCTCCTCTTAAAAGGTGTTGGAAACTTGAATTAAAATAACCTTCAAAATAGGCACATTTGATCAACACTTTGAGCTCTTCTTGAATTTTGTCATGATCACTTAAAACTTGAAACAAATCACTTCATCCTAGGATGCATTGGATTGAGGTTTTAGATCCTCTATTGAATGCTCTCAAAATCTTGATTTTATCATCTTTCATAAGGGTGCATTGGTTCAAGCGCATGAGATGAGGATTTTGGATCCTCTAGAGTACTTTGCCATTTTTTCAACTTTCTTAGGATAAGGTCTATTGAAAAATATATTTAAGTATAAGTTTAAATATTTTTCAATATACCTTTCAGGATGTTTGAGATAGGTCTCGAATCCACTAGATTTAACATGTAGATTATAGAAATTGGAGGATCCACCAGATTTCAGACTTAGTTAATTTTTTAGGATTTTCAGGATATCAAGATGCCAGACTTAGTTAATTTTTTAGGATTTTCAGGATATCAAGATGCCAGACTTAGTCATTTTCAGGATCTCAAACATGCATCAGGATTAGTCTCAGAACGAAAGCACATGACTCTTCAATTAAAACTAGACAAAGAACTCAAACAATCACTGAGCTCATCATGAAACAAACCAAAGACATCATTCAAAACCTAATGCAAAGCATCAGAGCTTCAAAAAAAGGGGGTCCCCATTTGCAATGGGGCGATGTGTGATTAGGTCACAACACCTACCAATGTATATTATTATCAGGCATTGATGGCCTCACAACCACTTTCACATATTGTTGTTTCTTAGTGTTTCTGATTTCTTTAGGTATGTCAAATTTAACCTCCATGGCTGCAAGCTTATCAGCCTATTTGTTCTAATTTCTAGGCATGAACAGTAGATTAAAAGCATCAAAATCTTCAATCAGATTCCATACTCTATGTTTGTATGACTTAAGCAAGTCATTTTTGGTGACATTCAAATTTCTTACTTGATTTGCAACAAGTTCACTATCGCCATACACCTTCAAACACTTGATATTCTTCCTTTTGGCTCATTCTAAGCCATGAATTAGTGCCTCACAATCTGCTATGTTATTTGAATAGTTGAATGCAAGAATGAAAGCTACATAATATTTTTCATTTTTGGGTGAAATAAGCATAGCTCCATCGCCTGCACCTACTTTGCTCCATGCACCATCAAAATATAGCTACCACAATTCATTTTCTGGCTACTCTTTTTGTTGTTGCTACTAATTTTCACCTTTCACGAGGTTAGGAATAGGCTGATTCTATTCATGGATCATATAGATACCTAAACCAGCTTCCTCCATTTGCTTGTAACTTGGGTCATCCCCATGATTTTATGATGCCCATTCATCTAGAAACAGGTCTTCTATGCTCTCAATTGGGGTATTGCTCTCATGAACAACAGGTTGTTCCTCCTCATGATAGGTTAAATTAGCATTAACAACACTAGGGGTATAAGGCTCAGTGTGAGCTTTGGCAAGAGGTTTAGATTTTATAGTCACCCGTGTACCATACCTAGTCCTAAATCACATGTGGGTCCAATCAGCTGACAAATAACCTCCTAATTTTGTTGTAAAATCTCTTGAAAGGCATAAAGCAAAGTAAGGAGGCAAGTCTATCACATATATGCCCTGATGAATTGCAAAATTTGGGCATGCATGTAGTGTGAGGTTTAAATTTCTTATGACTCCAATGGTGTTAATTGATGAACCATCTAACTGAGTTACAGGTTTAGACATTGGTTCGTAAGTCAGTCCCAACTTATCCACTATTTGTTTTGGCATGACTAAAGTACTAGCACTTGAATCTATCATATAGTTATGCACTAGGTGCTTACCAATTATCAAGGACACATAAAATGGTGTCAAGTTTTGACCTCTTGTGCTTGTTCTATCTAAAATGGTGGGTCATTTGTCAGTACTACTCTATTGTAGTCTCTAGACTGACTTGGACTTAGCTCATTAGACAAAGAAAAATTAGATAATGCCTTTTGTGATAAATCTTCTTGACCAAGAAGAGATAAAGACTCCCATATGGTCATACTAATGCTTTCCTTCTTCATATAATCAATAGTATTGAAGGAGAATGAACCAACCTTTTGCTATCCTTTTGAAACAGCAAAATCAACTTGTTGTTGTACTTGTTGTGGCTGCACTCTAGGCTGGTTTTGGCTTGGAACATGCTGTATTCTTAGTAAAATGTGAACATTTGACTACTGTGATGGTCCGGCAGCACCTTGTTGACTTGATTGGGCCTAATTTTGGTCTCTTCCAGCTTGTTGTCCAATATCTACAGCTCTCTTTTTAGCTCTCGTGTTAGCTACTATGGGCTAGGTAGATTGGTTTTGCCCCTGCATATGTTTAACCCTGCAAAACTTTTCACCCTACCAATTCATGAATGCTATATTAGTTTACTCTTGTTTGGGGTTATATCCTTGTTGTTCTGAAACTTCTTGTACCATGTTCTACTAGACAATAGCATTACTTTGTACCATTAAGGCCTAATTAATCATGTCGTTTAAGCAGGATGATTGGTTGTACGGTTGGTTATAGGGGTAACACCAATAATATTCTTGTGCCATGTTGTTTTGCACTAGTATCAGCTCCCTAGATGAACTGGCAGCCTACTGGTTGTAGGTCTGATAAGGCCTTGCTTTCAAGTTTCTTCTTGGGCCTTGATTTTTAGGTTGGAATTGAGGTCTATTCAGTTGATTGCCTTGCTGATTTGGCTGATTATTTTGCTACTGGTTCTGGTAATTATGGTGCCTATTTTGGTATGGAGGCTAATAAGGCATGTAAGTCTGATTCTGTTACTTCTCTAAACTCACTAATTTATTGCTGACTATTTTTAACAGCTCTAGTTGCTCTTGGAATTTCACTTTAAGCTCTTGAGATAGGGCTGGGACAACATTAGCTTGGGTTGTAACTTGATAATTAAGGGCTGATACAATAGGTAGAATAGCTAGGGGATATTTGTAATGGGGTTGATGGTTGTATTTCTGGAAAAATAGGCATTGACAGCCTGAGAGCTATTTTACTAGCCTAAATTAGGTTGTTTTCAGCTCTTAAGGCAATTGCATAAGCACCTGACAGTGTTGTATCACCTATTGACTGTACCATTACTGCTATGTCACTATTTAGAGCTCTAATAAAATACAAAAATGCATGTTCCTTGGTAGGCCTCGCCGCTGCTGGAATTCTATCCCAAGTCTTCTAGAAATGGAAGTTGAAATCAGCCATATGCTCCTGTGGAGCTCTTTTTATTGTACTTAGTTGCTCCATCAAAGACAGGTTATCTGACTTGTCCTTAAACTATTTATTCAATGCATGTCCCAACAAGTCTCATGATGTAATAGAACCTACAGTCAATCCTCTAAACCATTGAAGGGCATTGCCTTTCAAAGATGCAACCAGTAATCTTACTGCAACATTTTCTTGAGTTATGTGGTGGACCAAACATAACGTGGTCACATCTTTTATATGCTCAATTGGAGTAGTCTGATCTTCAATTGTAAAGAATGGTAAACCTCTCAAGGTTGCCACTAGAATGTCATCATGTGTTGCAAGCAGCAATGGGCTGCTAGTATTGAATTGCACAAAAGGATATCTTCTCACCATTGGTGGAGCTTGAGGTGTCTATGGGGTTTGAGGAGTTTGGGGACTTTGTGGAGTCTATATTTGCAAATTTATCACCAAATTTCTCTGATCAAACTCTACAGTCCTAAGACTAGGAGGAGTAGAGTGCATTCTCCCTACTGGACTAGGTGTTCTTTCTGCTTCTCTACCTCTTCTCCTTGGAGGTGAGAGCTGTAGATACTCAAACAGAGTTGAATTTCCTCTCGTTTGGACTTTTCTCATGTGCTAAATTCACTAGATCTACAAAAAATCAAAATTTTGAGTCACCAAGTATGCTATTTTTACCTCTACAAGACTGTAACTCTATTGTGTATACTAGACAACAAAGAAAAATTATGTTTTAGATGGTCTAAAACTATGTTCAGTGTACCACCAGGCATGACAAAAACTGTTAGCACAAAGGATTGCACCCTGAATGCTAAGCCTTTGCAAGCTCTCCGATGTGGGTCTATCTATTTCCAGAAAATAGATAGGAGGAACTTGAATAACTAAAAAACTACACTCAAATTCTATCCTAAAGGGGGTGATGCACCAATGTGTAATTTGACATGCAATCTAATTCACAACTAATCTTCCATAGCTTGTTCATATAACTCAGATTGATAGATTTCAATACATAAGTGTTTCACAGAAAAGCATGAAATAACTTCCACAATCTCTGACCTGTAATGAAACTTGAACTTTGTATACATGCATTTAGTAAAATGAGACAAAAAAACCCAAAGGTTTCACAAGGAAACATAGACAATCTTTTATCAAATCACTAAAATGAAGCAAGATACCTGAATATGATAAAATAAACCTTTGATTATATTGGAAACTGAAGGAAGCACTACAAAAAAATGACCATAAAATGATATGAAATAACCTATAATCTACTGTTGAATATCAAATAACTGTGTAAAAATCTAATTTACAAAATTGAGAGCTTCTTTGCAATGTGCAAGAGAGAGCCAAAATTAAGAACTGGGGAAAAAGCTAAGTCTTTCCCTCTACAATACAAAAGACTCTCCAAGAGTCAAGCTCAGTGAATTGTAGTTAATTGTACTCAAAAATATCTCCTACAAAGTGATCCATGAGCAAAATAAAAATCCATAAAAAGAAGGGTCTCAACTGCTCCAAAATGAGCTAAAATAGCTCCAAATTATCCCTCTCTATCTATTTGACCAAGAAGAACTTCAAAATCATCTCAATTTGACCATAAGTCAAGGAAATCTTTTGCATTGTTAATTGATTGCTAACTCAACTCACAAATTTCTTTTACTTCCTTGCATGGATTTGGGGCAATTATTAGCTTATTTTAACAAATATTAAGCTAAATAAAAGATTATTTAACCTTCATATGTGCTATTATAATTAACAACTTATACATTTATTGTAACAAATATTAAGGTAAAATCATTTCTTATTTACCTTAATATATGTTAAAATACACTCTTGATTTTCATGAAGTCATGCAAGGAATAAAAGAAATTTGTTACATGCTTCAAGCCTATATGTTTGATATGTCTATCACAAAATCACATGCTTGCACTCCACTATCTCCTATAGCATCCTCACTATATTGACTCCAAGGCTATTTTTGTCTTTTCTGAGAAATGCAATTTGTAAACATAAAACAAAATATGCCCTTATGGCTCCCTTGGCAATCATATGCCTTCCATGCATCATCATATGTCTTTGACCCCTTGGTAATTATTTGAGCACTTGACCTAAGTTTTTAAAACCTTAATTTTGGGAAAGGACTATCATTGCCCCTTTGACATGATTTTAAGCCCTCACGGACACTTCTATGGTCACTAGGTTTAATGATTTAATGTTTTTGACCTCGTGGCCTTTTGGATTGCAATGCTTTTTTTATGAGACAATAATAAAAAACCCACTTTCAGCTAGGGCAACTTGACCAAAAAGACAAATGAACCCTAAAATATTGTTCATTTTCACTTTGTGTTTTTCTCAGTCATTGCTTTGTTGCCACCATGTCACCGCCATACCTAGGATTTCTAGAGCTTCTGAGGCTTTTGGGTGTTGTTTTGGAGGCTTCTAAACATATTTTGATGAAGGATTTCAGCCACTCTATCATTTTTTATCATTGTAAGTGATTTCCACTCCCTTTTTTTGAGTTTTACGTGCACAAAATGATGAAAGGAACTTTTGTAGCTTATCTTCTTGAATCTCCTTTCGATGGCTTTGACTGTAAATGATTATACTATACTTTCTACCTTTTTTCATTCTACAAAACGTTGTATTTGCTTTGTACTCCTCTGTTATGGTGAAGCTTGACACCGCTACAAACTACTTTCATTTTCCTCTGTTAAAGCTCCATCTTCATAACTGTATTTTCTATGTAGAAAAAAGAGATACAATCTTTGTATTTGCTTTGGCTCTATTCAAGAAGAAAAGGAAAAGGATTTTACGTGCTCTCTCTATATATGTAGTCTTCTTTTTTGTGTCTTGGCTATGTTTCTAGGAAAACCCCCTCTGTGTTGGCTTTCTTTCATATTACTATTCTTGCCCGATGAGGGTTTGTTACTCTGCTCTGTCGTGATAGAAAATAATGAAACATGATCTTTCTTTTGTTATTCTAACTATTCTAAAAGAAGAAAGATAGTTTTGTCCTTTTCTGTTCAAAACCCTTTATCATCACTCCTAAACTGTGAAATGCTTACCTTTTGTCTCTGTTTGTTCATCTATTCAACTCTAGTAAGTCTCTTTGTTCCAGGGTTTCAAAAAAACCCTACTTCTATTCATGGCTTCTTAACAGTGATTTATATTTCTGCATCTCTAGCCTATGATTCGACGACCTTGTCTACTGTCCTGTGACTTCACCTGTGCTTGTATTTGTCTCACAAAACTTAGTAGGCTTCCATTGATTTTATATATTTCTTGCAAAATAATAAAACTTTCCTTTTTCATTATACTACTGCTGGTATTTTGATAGGTAAAAATAACAAACTTTTCTTATTGGGGTTTGTTGTTCCATCATCATGCCTGTGATGCTTCATTTGAGAACTTTTTGAAACCTTGAAAATCCTATTACAATCATGATATATGATAGCTCTAATATTTTTCTTGATTTTCTAAGATAATCCTCTTAACTGATATGAAAGGTTATTGTAACTTCATCTTGGAATTTCAAATTTCTTGAAGTCATACATTTAATTATTTTGTGAGTTTTTTCTTGGCACTATGTCAATTTCTTGTTCATGATCCTCCATTTGGGTTTCATCACATGTCTAGAAAATTGAAAGAACTGTCCCTATGTGATATACATCTTATGAATGTTGTGTATGATTGAGTCTCTTATCAATTGTTTCATTCATTTATGGGTTGTTCTTTCTTTTAAAAAACATTCATAAGACTATCCTTTCTTTTTAACTGTTGTTTCATGACTGCACTTTACAACTAATTCTATAGACTATCATGATTGAATGAAATCATTGCTCATTATTGTACCTTATTGTACTGCTTCCTTTGACATTGGCTACATTTTTCCTGTGGATGTATCTCTATCAAGAACATAAGGTCAGCAAAAATGGTATTCTCACAGGAAAAGGTAGTCAGTGTCAAAGGAAAGTGGCAATGGGGTTCCTCACAAGGGCTAATATGACACTATTCACCCATTTGAGAACTTTTTGAAACCCTCTCTATATCTCTCCCTCTCCCTCTCTATCTCTCTATCTCTCCCTCTCTCTCTCTCTATCTCTCCATATCTCCCTCTATCCATCTCTATCTCTCTATCCTCTATATATCTTTATCTCTACCCCCCTCTCTCTCCCTCTATATCTATCTCCCTCTCCCTATCTGTCTCTCTAGCTCTCCCTCTTTTTCTCCCTAGATCTATATTTGTATTTATTTCTCCCTCTATCTCTTTTTCTTCCTATCCTCGCTCTCTCTATCTCTCTCTCTCTATCTATCTCTATTTCTATCTCTCTCTCCCTCTCTATCTTTCTTTCTCTCCCCCTCTCTCTCTCTCTCCCCCTCCCTCCTCTCCTTCTCTCTAACTCTATCTTTATGTCTCTCCATCCCTCTCTATCTCTCTCTGTTGTTCTCTATCTCTCTATCTCTCTCTCTCCCTCTATGTCTTTATATTTATCTCTCACTATCTCTATATGCCTCTCTCCCGCCCCCTCCATCTCTTTCTATATCTCTATCTATTTATATATCTCCCTCCCTCTCTCCCTCTCTCTTTATCTCTTCCTCTCTTCCTCTATCTTCAATCTCTCTCTATATCTTTCTTTCCCTCTCCCTCTCCCTCTCTATCTCTCTATCTTCCCCACTTTCTATACTCTCTCTCTCTCTCTCTCTCTCACACACACACACACACAGTATCTTTCTATCTCTCCCTCTCTCTCTCCCCCCCTCTCTCTCTCTTCTATCTCTACCTCTCTCTAACTATATCTATTCATCTAGCAAGGTGCATATTATGCTACTTGTTCCAACACCACATCTCTATTTCATCATCACCCAATGATATAATGGTTGTCTCTTCCTAGACATGAAGCTACTCTAGAGCAAAAGAAGATGGAGGGATGACATGAGTCTTCTCATACAAGATGGTACCACTTATCATAGAAGAATTGACAAGTTTATGAGTATCATTTTCCTGAACTACATTGATTTGCACTTAAGGAACTGTATAGTGTAAAAACTCTACATTTTTGTATCTGTTGCAATCTTGTTGCATGGGGATTTTTCTTGTTTCTGTAAATGTTTCATGCTCTAGCTACGTGGATTTCTTATGCTCTATGTGGAAGCCGCCAAGTGTCGTGCCTCAGTTAAAAGCCGTGGTTTTGTTTCTAGCTATAACTTTTGTACAGATTGTGCCACGTAGCAATTATGTTTCAATATATTAAAGTTTCAGCTTGCTGCAGAGGTCACCACGTGTCATTAGTGGAGGTAGTCACTAAAAGTTTCAAAGCGAGTGCAGAGGTTTCCGTGTGTCTCTTAGATATTGCTACAGAGTTTACCACGTGTTTATTTCCGTATCTTAGGGATGCTTAGTAAAAGAGGATGGTGGGACATAGTTGGTTTCAGTTTGAGTATGTGGAGAGTGCCACGTACTAG
Organism: Cunninghamia lanceolata; assembly: GCA_027924645.1. Lineage (NCBI taxonomy): Eukaryota > Viridiplantae > Streptophyta > Pinopsida > Cupressales > Cupressaceae > Cunninghamia > Cunninghamia lanceolata. The sequence goes on from BSBN01000657.1 coordinate 13,842,315, forward strand.
ATGCGGAAGAGAAGTTACTTTTGTTTATGACCCTTCTCCGGCGATAATTAAAAGTTTCTAAGTAATGCGGAACCTGACAAGTGTCAGCTTCCACGGGAGTTTCAAAAGGTTTCTAATGTTTCAAGAATTGTTGCAGAAGTCGCCACGTATCAGCTATTGCAGGATGCGGAAGATGCCACTTGTCCCTGTTTTCTCCTTTTGAAAGCTAGCGAGTGTTAAGGTAGTGGGCCCCACTATTAATGTTTCTCGTCTCAAATGTTGCAGAGTGCGACAGTTGTCACCTGCGGAGGCCACTTGAATATAAAGACACAGTTTTGCGAAGTGTTACGGATAAAGAAACGTAAAAGTTTCTAAATGTTGCGGAAGCCACCAAGTGTTGGTTTCCTATTCTTTTCTGAGAAGTGAAGGAGTTTCAAGTTATGCGTGCGAACAATGCCATCTATCACACTCTATTCAGTTTCAAGTATGCAGAAATCACCAAGTGTCTATCCCTTATAGAAGGAGTTGCACCACACATATTTAGTTCTAGCTAATGAACTTGCAGGAAAGAGAATCTATTTCAAATTTGAAAGATCTTAACTGTTAGAAACTTCCAGTTACCTTCAGTTCTGTTAGGCCATTGGGATTCAATTTTTGCAAACAATCTTGAGTTAAATCTTAGGCTATAAATATGTAACATTTGTAATAGATCAAAGGATGCATATAGAGATATAGATTGATACATACAGTTTTAGGCACTTTTACTCAGGCACATTGCCGTAGATAGATTTGCTTTAATTGTATCTGTAATCTTGTTTACTTCCCCTTTTCCTCAAAACCCATTTAAGATAGAGAAGAGCTAGCTTCTTTAAAATCTGGAGGTTGTTTCAGGTAGCAAGTCCCACATTCCTGAAACTTCCCATGTTGGTGTTGGAACCTGCGCAATTTTATACATCAATAGTTTTTGGAATGCCCGATGGGACTATTCTTGAAGTTTCTGTCAAGATTGTATGAGCCAAAGAGCTACAAGGAGCCAAAGCTGCGGACCTGTAACAAGAGCTCAATCTTCTGCTAATCCAGGCATTATTTTGCCACCACTAGTAGCTAATCCAAGGAGAAGAATGAATCATTTTACAGTAGCACAAAGTGTAAATATGGGAGCACCTTTAGCCCCAAGGAATAATGCAAATTAGAACACTGGCAGTCCTCTAATTCTTCTAGTACCACCAGCAACTTGGGATGCTATTCCAGCCAATGCTTTAAAGGCTCTGCCTAAGTTCAGTGGGGAAGATTTCATGACACCTGAAGAGCACCGGCAAGATGTATCTGATGTATGTGCAATACATGTTATCACTCAATAGAATGTGGCCATAAAACTGTTAGCAGCCTCTTTCAAAGGAAAGGCCCTAGACTAGTATAGATGTTTGACTCCAAACACTATATCTACATGGGATCAACTTGGTGATGCTTTCTTTGAAATATTTAAAGAAAAGGGTGATAAATCTTCTTTGCTGCAATAATTAATCACTATCAAGAGGGCAACACAAGAAGCCATGACTGATTTCAACTCAAGATTTCAAAAGACTTGGGAAAGAATTCCTACTACAGCAAGACCATTACCAGGTATGGCTATTGTGTTTTACCTTAAAGCTTTAAACTCAAATATATCAGTGATGATTCAATCTCTTGGAGGTCAAACACTACTAGAAGCATATGAGTTGGCAGTCAAGGCTGAAAATAACTTAATAGATGCTGAAAAATTGCCCCCAAGGCCTCCTATGCCCATGTTCCCAAAAATTACCTTACCTTTGCCTCAAGAAACTCCTAATCATACAGCCCCACCTGTGTCTATGTATTCAATTCCTCAACAACTTGCTAAGGAAACCACCCCCATCCAACCATCTAAGATGGATGATATCAAGAACATTTTAAGAACCTTCTCAAATGAGATAATTAATCTAAAGAGACAACAAAATCCATATCCAAAGCCCCCTTATCAAGGTTACTAAGGAAATAGACCCCCCTATTGGTTTTTTCCCAGACTGGATTCTTATTCCCAGTTATCCCTACAAGGTAGCCATCATTGATCAACAAGATTCCTGGGCCAGGGGCCAACAGTATAGGAGATAGACTCTATAAATATCTCCTCTTCTTCTTTAGGCTCTGTAGGACCAAGGGGGGTATTACCTATTCAACATCTATGAGAATATGACTATGAACTGATTGGGATGTTGACACAAAGTAGATAAATCCTCTCTTCTCTGGACCAAAACTGTGAGATAAGTACAAAGGGGCTAGCTCTGGGCCTACTTTCAATTGTAGACAGAGGATTTTGGTTCCTAAAAATTACTTCTAAAGTCCTAAAGGTTTGAAGTTGAAGTTTGAGTTTGATTTGTATATGGATGTGAAACTAGGACTTTGGGTTACAACAGAGATACCAAGCTAGATCGGTGCCTATCTAGGGCTCGGAGTCAGTAGACATATATATGTGAATGTTTACCACCGACATAAAACATCAGATTTCAAGGGGTTTCTAAAATGTCTGCCTTACAGACAATACCCAAGAGAGAGTATTTAGTTATTTCTACTTACAAATATCCTTTCTGCAATGTATTCTCCTCAACACATAGTCCAAAACATTCAATCTACTCCTTGAGCAGAAGTAAAAGACTAAGTACTCAATATATAAAACCTATATTCTAGAATCTATAACACCCCTTAGATGTTCATAGTCAGAAGAAAAACACATTCAGTCTGGAGACAAATAAAAAAACACATGCTATGAAGCATTACTCATTTAAATCAACATAAAATTGATAATTCTGTGCATAATATATACAACATACAATTCATAAACTACCAGAGACACATGAAATAGGATCACCAGAAAGTTGTATTCCTATTGCAGCACCAAAATTTGTCCAAGTTTCCAACCAACAACAAGTGACACAATTTGGTTTTTATAGCAAGACTATGTACTTAACAACATTCATTACATGACAGGGCCAAAATTCTGCTAGATACAAAGCATGAGAAAATGGCACTCCAAAAACATAAATGCAGCAAAGGAAAAGATGGGAAACAACAAGAGAAGGGCAAGGGGCAGCCGAACTCAAGCCCTATGTTGCTGCTGGAAAGCTCTCCATTATAAATCAGGTACATGGCTATTCAACCATTGGCCCATGCCTATGCATATCGCCATTAATGGCTCAACCACCCACATCTTCTCTTGGAAACTGTCGCAGCACTCATATGGAAATTTCTTGCTCAAAACATGCCTGGAGATGCAAAGGAAACCCATACTCCAACTTTAAAACATTGTCGTCGATTCCTCCCATCATTTGAAAATCTATGGCACCAAATCCACGTTGAAAAGTCACCGTCCTACGAAAATGTGCCACCTAGGCACCTTGCATATGCATGTTCTGCTTTGTGTATCATGCCATCGGTGTGACCAAGACTATCGGGGAGACCTTCATATTTGCATGATTTAATATCCCACATTCTTCAAGCATGGATCCCCCTTATCACTTTATATGCCAAACTACATGCAAACAAATTATCGCGCATTTTACCCTGCGTGACCCGCGAGCCAACTGCTAGCAGTCTATTGGTGTAACTCCCACCATCAGAGCAAATGAAAACCGTCTTGCCGACATCACATGTTTCCCTGATGACCACCTCCATCGACCAGACATAGACTATCGGAGTGACAAAAAACACCTTTGCCGATCACACAACTCTCACTAATGATTACCTTGAAAACCTCAAACCACCCTCCGTCGGTGAGACAAGCCACATCGAAGCAACATACTAGCACTACACCGATAAGTGATGTCATTCCGATGGCATCTTCCATCAGGGTGGCCCCCTCCCATTGGTGAAACTAAAAATACCTCTGCCGATAACAAAACTCTCGCCAATGATTACCTTGAACAACCCTCATCGACCTGACCATTACCATCGGTGGGACACATAACACTGCTACCGATACAACCCATCACACCGATGGGATAATATAACTAAGGGCTCGGGATGAAAAGTACCCACTGTTTCTCAACTTTGAAACCCTGATTACAGGTATGGCATCACCACAATTCATGAGGGCAAAGACTTAATAACCAGGTACCCACCATATAAAACCAGCATCAGATCAGACAAAACAAAGCAATACCTCAAGACTCAAGAAATTTAGGGTTGGAACAAGAAAAACTATAAATGTTCAAGCTCGGAACCCTAAACATAAATGAGTACCAACACAGGCTTCGATTGGGGACATGCAGGTGCAAGGCTGCAGCGAGAACCAGACCATTTCCAGGCAGACCAAACAAAAAATGAAGCACAAGGAAAGCACCGACTAGATAGAGTATTTACAAGCAATATACACATACTTTACAATTGTGCATAGAGGCAAATCATTTATGCAAAATTAAACTTGAGGAATTGACCGTGCACAGGCAATTCCAGCACTTCACCATCTAGGGCCTGGAGGAAGTAAGAATTTTCTCCATGAGTATTGTAAACCTGATATGGGCCCATCCACTAGGGCTCAAACTTACCATGTTTGCCCTTGTCCTGACTCCTTGCATTCCAAATAAGGACTAGATCATTGATTTGAAACTTCCTTCCTGCAGTCCTTTTATCAAATAGATATTTCACATTTTGTTGTATTTTTATGTTTGTTTGGTGAGCTTCTCTTCTGACCTCATCTAGTGCAACCAGCTGGTTTATTCTCTCTACCATGGAGTCTTCAATCTCCTCATCATTTTCATGGATGAACTTATAAACTGGCAGGAGGCTGTTCACAGGCAGTCTAGCTAATGCACCATATACTAGTTCAAAAGGGGACCTTCCAATTGGTCTTTTCACTATCACCCTGTCAGCCCATAATGCCAACTTTAGCTTTGAATCCCAGGCTCTCTTATTTTTGTCTACCATCCTTTTGATGACTTTCATGAGGCTCTTGTTACTTGACTCTGCTTGACCATTTCCTTGTGGGTGGTATGGTGATGCATATGACAAGTTAATTCCATATTTGTTGCAAAAATCAACAAATTCACCTGATCTGAAGCACATTGCATTATCTGTGACCAACTTGATTGGTACTCCAAACCTGATAATAATATTTTCTAGTATGAAATCCATCACCACCTTACTTGTAGCTCTCGTAGTTGGAATGGCCTCAATCCATTTAATGAAGTAATCCATTGCTACCAAAATCCAACTGTGGCCCCCACTTGATTTCTCTGCAATTTCCCCTATGAAGTCAATTCCCCATTGCTAAAATGGAGCCTCCACAATTATACTTTTAAGGGGCAATGCACCTTCATACCTTAGCCTTCCTGAGAACCTTTGGCAAGGATCACATTTTCTTACCAACTTTTGTGCATCTGAAAAGAGAGTTGGCCACCAATATCCTGCCCTAAGGATTCTGTGAGCTGTTGTCTTGGTAGTATAATGTCCACCACACACCCTTTTATGCATGTCATTCAAAATATTGTTAGCTTCATTTTCATCCACACATCTTAGTAGCACACCATCAGGATTATTCTAGCATAATTCTCGTTGAACAATAACATACCTGATTGCATGTAGTTTCAAAGTCCTCTTTTGCCTATCACTGAAATGGGAAGGACAATTCAGGTTTTGCAAATAATATATGATGCCCTTATACCATTCAGATTCTACTACACTGACAATCTCATTTTGGACTGCATTGACCTGGCATGCTTCCAAGTTTGACTGTGCCATCATCTTGGCTAACCCTTGTCCCCTTATCAATTTGGTAATTTGTATCTCTATGTTGAACTCTTGCAGTTTATTTATCCATCTGCACCTTCTTCCTGCTACCTCCTACTGAGTGAAAATATCCTTGACTGCTGCATGAGGCACATATGCAACTATCTGGGATCCTACCAGATATGGCCTGAAACTCTTGACTGCTCTGACTAGTGCATATGCTTGTTTCTCCATGATGTCATACTTTAACTCAGAAGCCTGCAAGGACATACTGAAGAAAGCTATGTGTTGCTCAAAACCATCCTCATTTTTCTATAGCAGACATGCAACAATAGTGTGAAAAGAAGCAAATGAAAACAATTGAAATGGCTTAGAAAAATTAGGAGATTTTAAAATAGGAGCCATTTTTATTGCTTCCTTGATGTCCTGAAAAGATCTGCTTGCTTCACCTTCCCAACTGACAGTCTCACCCTTCTTTAGCATTTTAGAAATGTTCCTTGTGGTTTCTACAAAGTTGGGAACAAATCTTCTAACAAAATTTATTTGTCCAAAGAAGGACTGGATTCCTTCTACTATTTTTGGCATCTGAATCTTATCAATTGCAGCAACCCTTTCAGGATCAATCCTAGCTCCATCTTTGGAAACAATGTGCCCCAGGAGCTTTCCTTCCACTACCCCAAAAGCACACTTCTTTGGATTTAAAGAAATGCCATACTCTAGTGCTCTAATAAAAATATGCTCTAAGTGCATACAATGCTGCTCTTCCTTGTTTGAATAGGCAGTCAGATCATCTTGATAAACAGCCAAGATTGAATCAATCAACCCTACAAAAGCAACATCCATTGCTCTTTGAAATGTAGCACTTGCATTTGTCAGTCCAAATGGCATTCTCACATATACATAAGTTCCCCATGGAGTGGTGAAAGCAGTCTTGTATTGTCCTGATTCCTTTACCTTCACCTGATTGTAACCTGAGAATCCATCCATCATGGATAGGAGTTCACAACCAGTCACTTTATGCAACATAGCTTCCATATTAGGCAATGGGTAATTATCCTTTAAGGAGGATACATTCAAATTTCTAAATTCAACACAAAGTCTAATATCACCATTCTTTTTTCTAACTGGGACAAGGCTAGACACCCAGGTTGAATGTCTGATTAGCACAATTATTCCATCCTCCTTAAGCTTCTTGAGTTCTTCCTACATTTTTGGAGCTAAGGTAGGATTAATAGGCCTTTGCTTTTGTCTAAATGGCTTAGCTCCAGGCTTCAATATGATTTCATGCTAGAATAAGTCTTCTCTATAAGCTTTGAGGTCTTCATATGACCAGGCAAAAACATGCTTATATTTTTTCAGTAATGCAATCAGCATACTCCTGATGTGTGGTTTGAGCTATTTGCCAATGTATACCTTCTTGGGGACCTGAGATGTCCCCAAATTTATCTCCTCTAAGTCATCTTTGTTTGTGGAAGATGTCTTTGTGACCAATTGGTCTCTAATGTCAAAAGCTCTTTCCAATGCTACTAACCCTCTAGGGATTTTGTTAGTCTTCAACTGAATTACTTCTTTCCCCATAAGAGTTTCTTTTCCATCTACAATTTCTACAAAATTTTGAAAATCAATTTCTTGGTTCTCATATTCATCTATGCAGTGCAAAAATTTTAACAAGTCCTTGTCATCATCAAACACTTGCCAACTACATATGTTTTCTGGTACTGTAGGTCTAATTTTAACTTCAACATTTGTAACACCTGATAGAGTGATATCATCTGGCCTTATTGCTATATTGGCTAAGAAATCAGCCATGACATTTTTTGATCTCTCTACCCAGCCTATTGAAAATGCATCAAATAAGCCAATTGTATCCCAGACAGCATGCTTGTATTGTTTTATTATTTTGTTCTTTGAGGCATACCTATTTCTAACTTGGGACACAATTAACTCAGAATCCCCAAATACCCTTAGCATCTTAATTCCATGTTTGAGAGCTATATTTAAACCTAAGAGTAAGGCTTCATACTATGCAATGTTGTTTGTACAAGCAAATCTTAGCAAGAAGGAGAATTTTAGGAGCTTACCAGTTGGAGACAGGAATACAACTCCAACTCTAGAGCCTTCCTTTGCACAAGCTCCATGAAAATACATGGTCCATAGACCCTGTTGGTCCAGCTCTTGAATGCCAGTTTCTCCCCCTTTATCTCCTTGGTCACTTGAGACAACTATGAAATTTTCACAATCAGTGTCCATAAAGCATACATGCTCCTCTGATTCTTGATCCTCAACTGTCTCTGGTGATCTTTCCTCCCTAATCAATTTGACATCCTTTCCATTCATAGGGATCATAGCATATGACAAGTCCAGTTGCATACTCCCACCAATGAGTGCTACCCACCTTCTTGACAATAACATGCCATACTATGGCTTGATATCAACAACTGTTATATTCATCTTGTATGTCCTTTCAGGATATGCTGCCAGTCTGAAATCAACATCTTTCATAATTCCAATGACAGGTACCTCCCTAGCATACATGGCATAACATTTCCCACATGCCTTATCTATCTTTAACCCAGCTTGCTGCATGATAGCCAACGACATGATATTTGTTGATGCGTTTGAGTCAAGCATACAATTCCTGATTATTTTCCCATTGATAACAAGAGAAACATAGAAAGGTTCCACCTATGAAGGGCACCTTGTCATGGTCACCCCCAAATATACCTCAGGAACTTCATCTTCTTCATTACATAAGGCATGCTTCTTACCTTGAGTCTCATCATTCTGTTTGACTTGACAAGGAACTCCTGAAATTAAAGATACTGTTCTATTCTTGATTTCTTCAACCTTCATTAGTTCCATTAATGGGACAAAAACCTTTACCTGAGACAAGACCTGAGCTATATCAAAAGGAGCACAATTTTGTACTGTAGTTGTAACTTGTGTAAAGGCTTTGTTTTTATCTTGAGATGAGCCAGCTTTAATCTTCACAGCTCCCTGATCATCATTCTTGTTTTGGGAACTTTTGCTTTGATCCTCAACTTGGGGGATTCTATTTTCTGGTCCTTGAGATTCATGACCTATTTTTTGCTTAAAATTTTGCTTGTTATTACCCCACTGCCTTTTTTGTGGTTCAATCCCTTTATGACTATGCACTGGCTGACATGCAGAAATGCCTTTTGGCTGATGTGGGCTGCTTACCTGAGCTTTACCTCTGAGGTTATAATTACTTTTGACTTGAGCCACTGTTGCAGCTGTGAGAGCCCTAATTTCTTCATCAAAAGGTCTCTGCAGGTTACTCAAAAAACTGTGTGAGCCCTAAGTGTACACATAACTATCTTCATTATCCTCATCATAAAAAACCTACTGACAGGCCTGAATCCCATCATCTGTACTCTCATCTGCATCATGAGAAGGATGCTCCCTACTTATGGACAACATATTAACATCATCATCCTGTACATAATGTGGCTCATTGCACTCATTACAGGACACAACATTACCCTACAAAGATTGAGCAATCATGCATTGTGACTGTGAATGTGGCATCTGATAGATTATGCACCATGGAGTGTCATCAGCAATATTAACAGTTCTCTTCAATGGATCAGGTGTCTCTTTGACATGTTGTGCTCTTAGGGTTGCCACTCAGAAGAACTAGTTTACCATTATGCCAATTTGTATGATACAGCATGTCATGCAGTGATGGTCTTTTCTCCTACTTCTGGTAAACCTGCCTGTCAGGACCTATCCCTTTTTCACTTCTAGCCAGTCTATAGCTTAGTTCCTTAACAACATTTGTCAATTTATCTATCTTATCTTCAGGGGCAGATGTATTACCTTGAATATTCTGAGGTTTGTTTGGATTCTACAGAATTTTCACATCATCCCTCCTATTTGTCTTGCCTCGTGCTTTCCTATTATTCTCAATATTTATTACTGTCCTGAAAGCATCCCTGAGAATAGCACGACCTTTATCCCTTAACCCATATACAGTTTTGGCATCAAAAGCATTAATATACAATATTATGCACATTGGTTCATTTGGCCTCATGTGATGTGGCAATTTGTTCAATACTTTAGTAAATCTTGCATTGAAGTCTGCAATCTACTCATTTGACCCTTTAGTGATACTAGTGAACTCATTTACAAAAAAGCTAGGGTCAGTTTTGTCACCATACTGCTCCTTAAACATCCTTCTAAATTCATCCCATGATGAAATGCTTCTATCAGGCAGGCCTTTGTACCACTCCTTGGCTTCATCAACTAAGGATTGCATAAATGATTTCATGAAAACATCCTCATGCTCAACCTCGAAGTTGTCCATGACATTTTGAAAAGCTTTTAGATGATCTTCTCCTAACACTGTATTATTTCCTAAAATTTTTGGCACTTGCAGCCTCACATGTTTGTCAATAGGATTTGGATAACCAGGAATACCATCAAACACTAGCTGTCTAAATCTATCTAGCTGCATCGACTGTCTACCAAATTGATTGGCATTGGCATTTCTGTTTGCATTCTAATTTATTACATTGTTTAATGATATTCTAGCATTATTTACATTATGTCTTTGATCATTATGTTGATGTTGTGCTTCATTCATATGCTGATTTCTCATCATATTTACATTATCCAAGGTGGGGATTGCATCCTGTTGAGCAGTCCTCAAGGCTTGCACCTTTTATCTCATGTCATCTCTAATTTTTACTGCTTGTAAATATTCAAATTTAGTTCTCAGGTTCTTTATTTCTTCAGCCAATTGTTCATCTCTAGGCATGGAAGAAGATGGTCTCATCACATTTTGGTTATCATTATCATCATCCCTCAGAGATTCTGCCTCTTCAAATCTTTTACCAGGGTCTAAGAAAGGGCGTTCTTGGAACACCTCTGACCTCATTCTTAAATTACCACCCTGTTGCCTCTCATATGCACCTTGAATGTCAACTTCTGCACTTGAAAAATAAGGCACATGCTGCCCTGATGGCCTAGGGTTGTCTTGAGCATCATCAGTATTCATGGGGGAACCCCCATGACCGGCCGAGACAGTTCCCTTTTTTCTATACATCATCCTTTTAGGTAATTCTGCTAACAGGGGATTACGCAGGGATCTTCTCCCTTGCATACAAATTTCACTTTACTGGTTAGGAGATTGGTTCAGAGTTGCCACCTATTACTAGGAAATGTTTTCTTTTAAACCAGGGTTCTTTCACAAATTCCCCAGCGGAGTCACCAAAATCTGTTGGTTTTTTCCTAGACTAGATGCTTATTCCCAATTATCCCTACAAGGTAGCCATCATTGATCAACAAGATTCCTGGGCCAGGGACTAACAGTATAGGAGATAGACTCTATAAATATCTCATCTTCTTCTTTAGGCTCTGCAGGACTAAGGGGGGTATTCCCTATTCAACATCTATGAGAATATGACTATGAACTGACTGGGATGTTGACACAAAGTAGATAAATCCTCTCTTCTGTAGACCAAAACTGTGAGATAAGTACAAAGGGGCTAGCTCTGGGCCTACTTTTAGTTGTAGATAGAGGATTTTGGTTCCTAAAAATTACTTCTAAAGTCCTAAAAGTTTGAAGTTGAAGTTTGAGTTTGTTTTGTATATGGATGTGAAACTAGGACTTTGAGTTACAACAGAGATACCAAGCCAGATTGGTGCCCATCAAGGGCTCAGAGTTAGTAGACATATATATGTGAATGTTTACTACAGACATAAAACATCAGATTTCAAGGGGTTTCTAAAATGTCTGCCTTACAGACAATACCCAAGAGAGAGTATTTAGTTATTTCTACTTACAAATATCCTTTCTGCAATGTATTCTCCTCAACACATAGTCCAAAACATTCAATCTACTCCTTGAGCAGAAGTAAAAGACTAAGTATTCTATATATAAAACCTATATTCGAGAATCTATAACACCCCTTAGATGTTCAGAGTCAGAAGAAAAACACATTTAGTCTCGAGACACATAACAAAACACATGATATGAAGCATTACTCATTTAAATCAACATAAAATTGATAATTCTGTGCATAATACATACAACATACAATTCATAAACTACCAGAGACACCTAAAATAGGATCACCAGAAAGTTGTATTCCTATTGCAACACCAAAATTTGTCCAAGTTTCAAACCAACAACAAGTGACATAGTTTGGTTTTTATAGCAAGACTGTGTACTTAGTAGCATTCATTACATGACAGGGCCAAAATTCTACCAGATACAAAGCATGAGAAAATGGTGCTCCAAAAACATAAATGCAGCACAGGACAAGATGGGAAAGAACAAGAGAAGGGCAAGGGGCAACCAAACTCAAGCCCTGCACCACTGCTAGAAAGCTCTCCGTTATAAATCAGGTACATGGTTGTTGAACTGTCGGCCCATGCCTCTGCATATCGCCATTAATGGCTCAACCACCCAAATCTTCTCTTGGAAACTGTCGCAACACTCATATGGAAATTTCCCACTCAAAACATGCCTGAAGACGCAAAGGAAACCCATACTCCAACTTTAAAACATGGCTGTTGATTCCTCCCATCATTTGAAAATACATGGCACCAAATCCACGTTGAAAAGTCATCGTCTTGCGAAAATGTGCCACATAGGCACCTTGCATATGCATGTTCTGCTTTGTGTATCATGCCATTGGCGTGACCAAGACTATCGGGGAGACCTTCATATTTGCATGATTTAATATCCCACATTCTTCAAGCATGGATCCCCCTGATCACTTTATATGCCAAACTGCATGCAAACAAATTGTCGCGCATTTTACCCTGCGTGACCTGCGAGCCAACTGCTAGTAGTCTATCAGTGTAACTCCTGCCATCGGAGCAAATGAAAACCCTCTTGCTGACATCACATGTTTCCCCAATGACCACCTCCATCGACCAGACATAGAGTATCGGAGCGACAAATAACACCTTCACCGATCACACAACTCTCACCGATGATTACCTTGAAAACCTTAAACCACCCTCTGTCGGCGAGACAAGCCACATCAAAGCAACACACCAGCGCTGCACCGATAAGCGATGTCATTTCGATGGCATCTTACATCAGGGTGACCCCCTCCCATCGGTGGAACTAAAAATACCTCTGCTGATAACAAAACTCTCGCCGATGATCACCTTGAACAACCCTCATCGGCCTGACCATTACCATCAATGGGACACATAACACTACTGCTGATACAACCCATCACACCGATAGGCAAATAAAACTAAGGGCTCAGGATGAAAAGTACCCATTGTTTCTCAACTTTGAAACCCTAATTACAAGTATGGCATCACCACAATTCATGAGGGCAAAGACTTAATAACCAAGAACCCACCGTATAAAACCAGTATCAGATCAGACAAAACAAAGCCATACCCCAAGACTCAAGAAATTCAGGGTTGGAACGAGAAAACCTGCAAATGTTCAAGCTCGAAACCCTAAACATAAATGAGTACCAACACCCCCTTTCAGCAAAATTAATATCAAGGCCCCCAGAGGCAAGCTAATCCTCATCCTTCAAACTAGTTGGTTACAGTCCCTACACCTTTACAGATTGTTCCTCCTAATCCCAACAAGGAAATCATTCTAGGGAAAAATAATTTTGTAGATGGCACAAATGCTTGGTGCTTCCCTTGCAACAATGCCCATATGCCCAGAAACTGTCCCAGAGGAAATTTATAGCAAAAGATAGCAGAACAGATAGGATTAGAAGAACAATTTGTAACTTCTAACACTCCACCATATCAATCTCCCAGTGTTCAAAATGCAGTCATGGTGGCCCAGATGCAAGGGATGTCTTTACCATAGGAAGAGGAAATAGCCCCTAAGCATGCTTTATTTTCATGGATTGAAGAGGAAGATTCAGTGTTCTTGAATGAAGCATCTACTTCCAAGAAACAATTGGTGCAATTAGACTACTATACTAGAGCAAAAAGGAGAATGATGGAGCAACCTGAGGTCACTAATAATGAAATGGGAACTCCTCCATGCCAAAGTCATCAGAACATAGTCTCTAGACAAGAAATGCCTCAGCCTATGCAGAATTAGGTAGCCTCAGGACAAGTCTTAGAAAAGACAAAATATCCTTATTATGCAAAGACTCAAGCATTAAGGCTTGTGAATGTGGTGGAATAGCTGAAAAGAACTCTAGCACATGTATCAATCTGGGATATGCTAGCTATTCCTGAGCAGAAGACACTGCTGCAAAAAGCTCTGCAAGGCCAAGAAGTCCCTAAACATACTATGCCAAAGGAGGAACTACTGATAAAGGGAAGCTACAACTCAAGGATACTATACCTCTACAGACAATAGCCCTATTGAACAATACATCTGAGGTAGGTAAATCTAAACCAGATCCCTTTTATTTGACTCTAATAGTTGGAAAAAAATTACTACATAATGCCATGATAGACTCTGGGGCTAGTACTATAGTAATGCCAAAGCAAATAGTTGATGCTTTGAAGATAAAATATGAGCCACTTACAAGAGGAGTCATGTAGTTGGATGGGAAATCTGTGCAAACAATAGGGAAAATCAAACAACTTCCCTTGCAACTATACACTTGCCCCAATATAATTGTCAATCAGGATGTTGTAGTCATAGATATACCCCTTGTATTTGGTCTATGCTTATCCAAAGATTTCACAGCCAAGATAGGAGGTTACATGTCACTTGATTGGTCACACCTCATCTTGAGAACCAAATATGGGACAAAGATGAAAATACTGTCAGAGCCATTATCCAAAGACCATATCACAAATGAACCAACCCTAAATTTAGAAGCATCCCATGCTATGCTGAATAATGAGGAAATAATCTTTGTTGAAGAGTTGGGTAACTGGACTGAGCATGACCAGTAAGAAGAAGAGAATAATTAGTTATTGACAATGATGCAGAGTGATCCCTATGGAAATTATGACTTTACAGGCCTAGGTACTTATGTTATATTTGAAGAAGACCAAGAGATCCCTAATGTTTTAAGAAAAGAAGTATCACAGAGTCAAGAGTCTGAAGGAAACTCAGAAATCTGGACCCTACATTTTGATGGGGCTAGGAGTAAAAATGGAGCTAGAGCAGGAATTTGCCTTACTGCCCCTAATGGAGAGAAAATTCTGAGAGCCATTCGCTTTCATTTTTCTTGTACCAATAATGATGTTGAATATGAATCTTTGGTGCATGGACTCATGTTAGCAAAGAAAAAAGGAGTAAGGAGTCTAATAGTAAAAAGGGATTCTGAACTAGTAGTGAAACAAATCAGAGAAAAGGCAATAGCAAAAAATGTGAGAATGAGATCCTATAGGCACAAAATTTGGGACCTCATAGATGGTTTTGAGGCTTTTAATATTGAAGTAGTTCCTAGAGCCCAAAATTCTGAGGTAATAGAATGGAACAAATTGGTTCACAATTTGATCCAGCAACTGATCTACTAGTCAACAATGAGTTAGTCAAAATTATAGTGAGACCAACTATTCCAGACAATGACCAAAATTGGCAAATTTTTGATAATGATTTCCAAGCACTCTCATTCTTGCAACAATCAGGAGAGTTTGCTGATCAATTGCACCCTAAAATTGAAGAAGCATATGGTGACCAAATTATTCAACTGAAGTCAAATAAGCTCCCTATAGAACCGATTACCTTAGAAAACTTGTTTGACCCAGAAGATGTAAGCCTAGAGAAGAAGAGGTTTCAAGCAAATAGGGAGGATTATTCTAAGATTCAAGTTAGTGAAGGAAGAAAATTGAAAGTTGGCAATTCTACAACCCAAGAAGAAAAGAAAAGGTTGATTGATTTGTGTGAAAAATATGATAGGGTGATTGCTTGGACCTATGAAGACCTCCATGGCTATAATAGAGATATCATCTAGCACACCATAGAGCTCAATGAAGGATCTAAACCAGTCAAACAGAAACAAAGGCCAGTGAATCCTAGAATTGAACCTTTAATGGTGGATGAGCTACAAAAGCTCCTAGAATCAAAGATAATTTTTCCAATTAAGCATTCAACCTGGGTATTAAATTTAGTGCCTGTAAGGAAAAAGAATGGTGACATAAGGCTCTGTGTAGATTTCAGGGATCTAAATAGAGCTTCTTTGAAGGATCATTATCCCCTGCCCTCTATGGAACAAATTTTACAGACTGTGGCTAGATCAGAGAGGTTTTCCTTGTTGGATGGTTTCTCTGGATACAATCAAATTTGGTTGGCTGATGAAGACCAGCATAAGACTGCATTCACTACAAAGTGGGGAACCTTTGCATATGCTAAGATGCCTTTTGGCCTTTCAAATGCTCGAGCCACTTTTCAATGAGCAATGGATGTAGCATTTGGAGAGCTTATAAACAAAATCATCTTAATTTATCTAGATGACCTCACCATTTTCTCTAAAAAAGTTGTAGATCATTTTGACCATTTAGAGGTTGTTTTTAAGAAATGCCAAGAGTTTGGAATATCCTTGAATCCCAAGAAGTGTATCTTTGTAGTACCTCAGGGAAAACTGTTAGGCCATATAGTGTCAAAGAAAGGAGTTTCTATTGATCCAGAAAGAGTCACTACCATAATGAACTTATCTCTGCCAGTTAATAAGAAAGCAGTTCAATCCTTTCTGGGGAAGATCAACTTTGTTAGCCAGTTCATATCTGATTTTGTAGGTCTAATTAGACCAGTGACACTATTACTTAAAAAGGATCTAGTTTTCAAATGGACTGTAGAAGGAAGGCAAGCTTTTGAAGAAGTCAAGAAAGCTATTTCAATAGACCCAGTACTCAGAAACCCAGACTTTTCTAAATCTTTCATAATGTATGTGTATGGGGGAGAATTCAGTGTTGCTGTTGTTTTAACCCAGAAAGATGATCAACAAGAAGGAGAGCACCCAATAGCCTTTTTCTCCAAAACTCTCAGAGAATATGAGGCTAGATACAATTTTGTAGAAAAACAAGCATATGCCATGGTTAAAGCCTTTAAAAAATTTAGACATATGGTAATAGGAAATAATATCCTGATATTAGTGGCTTATCCTAGTGTAAGAGAATATATTATGGAGGGTGAGATCACTGAGAAAAGAGCCAACTAGATCACAAAGATTTTGGAGTATGATGTAGAAGTGAGATCCACCAAGTTGGTTAGAGGTAAAGAATTGTGCCAATATATGACTCAAGACATGGAGAGAATAATGACTGAAGAAACAAAAAGTGAGAATGTATTGAAAATTCAAGAGATCAACCAAGATTCTTGGGTCACAAACATAATACAGTTTATGAAGCATGGGATTTTCCCAAATGAGCTCTCCCATGATAAGAGAAGATACTATAGGCAACAAGGGGCCTATTTTGTACTAACTGATCATATTCTATTTAGAAGAAATGTTGATGGTATACTTTTAAGATGTATAGAGAAAGATGAAGCCCAAAGAATACTACATGAATTACATCATGGAGCCTTAGGAGGACACTTTTCAGCAAAGACCACTTCAATCAAAATAACTCAAGCAAGATATTTTTAGCCCACTCTGTTTATGAATTACTATCAACTGGTCAAGGAATGCCGGGCTTGTCAGTTTTATACTAGGAAAAGGAGAAATGCAGTAATGCCTCTAAGCCCCATAATTGTGGATGAGCCCTTTGCTCAATGGGGTTTAGATTTCATTGGTATGATCAATCTAGTGTCAAGTATGGTACACAAATGGATCCTCATAGCCATAGATTACTTTACCAGATGGAGTGAAGCAGTACCACTCAAAGAAGCAATAGAAAAGGTAATATTAGACTTTCTAGAAGGCATTAATGCTCGGTTTGGTCCTCCTTGTACCATTATATCAGATAATGCTAAAGCATTTTTGGGAACAAAGATATCTGAGTTTGCATTAAGGAATGGGATTTCTTTGAAGACTTCTTCAAATTATTACCCCCAAAGTAATGGCCTAGCAGAATCCACTAACAAGAACCTGATTAGACTCATTAAAAGGATAGGGACCAATTATCATAGAGAGTGGCATAAACTACTTAACACAGCACTATGGGCTAATAGGATCACACCAAAGCAAGTGACTAAGATGTCTCCATATGAATTAGTTTATGGTAAACCAGTAGTAATGCCATTAAGTTTAGAAATCCTTGCTCTGCAATTATTGAAACAGATTGAGATTGAAGAGAATGGCCCCATGCAAGTTAGACTTGCTAAACTACTAGAGGTACAAGAGAAAAGAGAAAGGGCACATGAATCACTGATGAAACATTAGAAAATAGTTAAAGACTGTTTTGATAAGAGAACTTCAAATCCTATTTTTGAGGTTGGCTCACTAGTTTTGAAATCGGATGAAAGAGCTGCTAAGCTAGGTCGACACAACAAGTTTGAATAATTATGGACTGGTCCTTACAAAATTCGTTCATGTAAGCAAAAAAATTCTTTTGAGCTCGAGACTATGTATGGTGAACCTAAAAAGATTCCTGTAAATGGGATCTATTTGAAGCATTTCAATTAAGTAGTGTCTCTTATGTATCATAGTTAGCTAGTTTCCTTTCCTTTTCACTTTCCTATTTTCCTACTTTCCCTTTCAATAAGTCTTCTATGAACACATGTTAGCAGCACAAAGCCCCTTCTCTTTTGATCTCGCTTTTATTAAGTTTTTTTGTAATCCCCCTATTCTCACGGAAGTACACACTTTTCAGAAAGGACAGCCACTCCTGTAGAAATATCTAACACTTTGTTCCATGCAGATTTTGAAAAGATACACTAACTATTTCTTGGCGTTAATGCCATTTATGGGATAAGATGTGTCATTAAAGCCCCAATAAATCAGTGTTAAATCCTAAGTGTGGCCCTCATTTGTTTCCTATCTCTCTGCTTTGAATCACTGTTGCTTCTAATTTCTGACTCTCACCAAGTATCTTTTAGTTGTGCCACATTCTTATTTAAGTAGTTTCATCCTTCATGTGCCAAGATTTCCTATATTTTCCCCGCAGATACAACTATGTCTGAAGCAGTCTTCTTAGGAGGGGCTAGGAATTTATGAGGAAATTGATAAGCTGTTAAACAACAAATCATATGCATCAGCACCCACACAACCAAGGAAGACCTACTAAAGAACAAGGGTCCCTGATGTTGGGTTTTCTGTTGATTCAACAAAGGTGAAGGATTACGCGGATGACATTTATGACACGACCCTACAAAAGAACACAAGGACTCTCAAGGAAGGGGCACATTAGAGGTGTATTCTCTGAGCAAGAAGTGGGCAGTCTGAAACTTTTGAAATGAGAATATGGACCTCACAGTTGGCACAGTTCCCGGTTCCGAGTGTGCACCTATGTCCCGACCTAATTGAACTATGCGTAGAGTTGTTTCATGCACCCTTGAATACCATACAACAGGGCTCTTTTGTAGTGCATATTATGCCCAAAGTCATAAGAGATATGTTGGCCCTACAGTATGACAAAATAGCCAAAATGCAAAAGACATGGGCAATTGTCAACAACAAGGTTAGGTTTCTTAATTTAGAGATGCAGTTAGGAGAGGAGAACACCCAGATGCCCATACTACCTACAGGAAGGGCACAATTCAGCCAAAGTACTCAAGAGGCACTGTCAATGATTGCCTTTATTTTTGGGCTGAAAGAAGACAATACAGTCCACAACTGGCAAAGTGCTATCATTTTTAGATTAAAGACTGTAGACAAGTCACAAGAATACTGGCTAGATTTCTCGAAGTAAATTACTTACTCCATGGTTGATCAGCTCATAAATTTCAAGTCCAAGGGAGTTTTCAGGTTTCTGCTTATCTTTTCCATCTAATTTTGTATCAGAACCATGAACTTTTTGCACCATATATGCATTTAAACATGTATGATCCAGATTTTGTCCAAAATAGAACTATCCCTGTGTCTACATGGACACGTGTGTTATCTGAGTCTTTAGACCCTTATGAGTTTTGGGAACTTTTTGCAGCCCCTGCCTTTTGCCAATTAAGCCCAGAGCATGTAGAACATAGATTGACACAGAGTATCATGGGTTTCATGACCAATTGCCCAATCCCTTGTGATTATTTCTTTGGGGCACACAATATTGTCATCAGGGTTCATGGTTTCAATGAGGAGCCCATGCTGCTACCTAAACTATTAACCCCTAGGGTAGCATTCTCAGAAGTGACTCGGTAGGTGTCAATGGTTGATAATGAGTTTGGCACCAAGAAAAAGAAAAAGAAAATGTATGACATCCCATGGGTCAAAAGAAATATGGCATTAGAAGTTAGAGATGTTGAACACCTTTTGCTAAGGAAGCTAGTTGCCCTTGGATTCTTCATCATTGAAGACAAATGGAAGTATGATCCAGATAGTTTTATGGATTCCTGGATCAAAAACAATAAGGTCTGTGCTAAAATAGTACATGAGGGCCGACATTTTTGGGAGGATAGGAGAAACGCAAAAGAAGACAACCCAGACCTATACGTTGAATTAGCTGATTTGCCCTTTGAAGGGGACAGGTCATGGGAGAACTTCTATGATAAATAAAAGGGATTTGACCCTAAGTTACGAATGACTACTGGTCAGAGAAAGACATTGAAAAATAAAGAATGGAAGCCAGAGAAGATTGAAGCCTATTGAAAGTATAGGCAAGAAATCGTAGAGATCAACCATTCATTTGGAAATGTTGACACTGATGAAAAATGGGAGTCAATCTGGGATGAGTGGCATCCTTCCCTAGTCTCTAGCCTTGACAAAAGTAAAATTTAGAAGAAGGGTGAGGAATCAGAAGAGGAAGTTGAGTCAACCCACACAATGCAAGAAACAGGGCAGGCCTCATCTACTGCTCCTATATCTTCATGGCCCCAATCTCTCAGTACTTTAGAGAAACATAAGGATGTGGTGTCATCACCAACCATAGGGACTCCAATAGCTTTAGTATCTAGAGGTTCCAGTTTTGCTCCTTTGAAACCACCAGTGGTGGTAAATGTGGTAGAGAAAGAAGACTCAGAGGAAACAGCTCAAAGACCTAGGAAACATAGGAGATTGCACTTGGAAAAGGAAGAGGAGGAAGAGACAGAGCCACTACTACAACAACTAGTAGTCACATCTTCTATTACACAAGTAAGAGTTTCTTCTCCCTTTTCCCCTTTGTCTCTTTCTTCTACTTTAGGAGTGGCAATCCCAATTAGCTAAACATTTGTACCCCCTACCACTTCTAATGTGCTTACATCAGCCCAAGCCCCAATTGTCAATTCACAGGGCATGTCTTCAAAGGCCATCTCATTACCACCCTTTTCCCCCTCTGTACCAAAAAGGGCCCCCTCTCAAGTTTCCCCTAGCCAACAAGTAATGGCTATTCCCTATGGCCTACCTCAAGGGCATCCTTTTGCTAGAGGCTACATTGCTTCACCTCCTACTTTCCAATCCCAAGTAGACACAATAAAAGGAGCTAGGGAGGCCAGAATGGACAAGAAGAGAAAGAAGGAAAACAAAAGCCCTATTGTGCCACATATGAGGTCACTTTTTTATCCCATCTAACAATAGTTGACAGTCACACATTTGTCTCCAAATGTTGTGAAACCTAATGAGAAGATGTAGTCCCAGGACTATTCAATGAATGCTGTAGCTATGGACATGTCTCTTTTTAGACCACAAGATAGGGTTGAGCTACTCAATGAAACTACATCTGCTATTGCAGCTGATTATTTGAAGGTGTCTAGGAAGTTGCAGAAGATTGAGAATGATTTAGCTCAAGAGAAGCTGAATAGTAGTGAGCTGGCTGTAGAGATTCAATCAAAGAATCATGAAATTGAGAGTCTGAACAAACAGTTGCAAAATATTGTTTCTTGTCAGATACATCAAACTGCATAGGACCAAAATGCTTCTCTTAAAATTGAGCTAGCTCAGGAAAAAGCTGCAGTGAATGTTCTGAGACAAGAGAAAGCCACCTTGGAAAGGAAGTATCAAGAACAATTACAACAAGCCACACAAATTTAGCAGAAGTTGTTGAGTGAATAGAATGCTAACAGTGCAATTCAAGCACAACTCTTGGAAGAGCAACAAACAACAAAACAGCTAACACTTGAGTTAGCTAATAAGCCATAGAATGCTAGAGTTTTGAATCTGGTAAAAGAGCTTTATGTCTCAATTTGGGAAAGAATCTCTGAAGAGATTATTCAGCTAAGGCCATCCTTGACATTTCTGTTAAATGCACAATAATTATGTGAGAAATTTGAAACTTCGGTGCAAGCAACCTTGTTAACTATTTCTTTGAGGGTTTCAAACTCCCAACTTTTGTTAAAGAAGCTATATGATACAACAGATGAAATTATGTCAGCAGCAGGAATAAATGATAGAATGGTCGATGCCAAAAGGGTAAATGGAGTTCTAAGTTGCAACTCTGTAGCTACCAATTGTCAAGAGCTACTGGATATAGTAAAGGAAGGAGTAAAAGATATGAAGAAACATATAGAAGATTTGGTGCAACTAGGTCTTCCTTCACCATTTCCAGATAATAACACAATGCTAATGATTGATGATATCAAGTCCCTACTTTTAACCATGCAAAAAGATGAAATAGTTTTCCAGGGTTTGAGTGATTCCTCATCAGTTAAGGAAGTGGAAGCTATATTGTTACCTATGGCCTAGTTAGAGTTTTAGTTAAAGGCCGCAGTCCAAATTTTGTAGACGTTTTCCCACAAAGACATAATTAATCTTGATTTTGCTTTCCAAGATTTACAGAGTAGACAGGGACTCTCTGATTTAGAATGGTCTATTTACCAGACAACTTTGCAGAATTTGTGACTCTGAGTTATATTTTGCCAAAGTTTTGAGTTCTTTTCTGAGCAGGCTCAGAAGTCTTATTGGTCGCTAGGAACTCTATAGTGTAAAAACTCTACATTTTTGTATCTGTTGCAATCTTGCCACATGGGTTTTTTTGTTTCTGTAAATGTTTCATGCTCTAGTTGCACGGGTTTCTTATGCTCTATGCGGAATCTGCCAACTATCGTGCCTCAGTTAAAAGTCATAGTTTTGTTTCTAGCTATAAATTTTGTGCAGATCATGCCACGTAGTGGTTATGTTTCAATATATTAAATTTTTAGCTTGCTGCGGAGGTCGCCACGTGTCATTAGCGGAGGCAGTCACTAAAAGTTTCAAAGTGAGTGTGAAGGTTGCCGTGTGTCTCTTAGATATTGCTGCGGAGTTTGCCGCGTGTTTGTTTCTGTATCTTAGGGATGCTTAGTAAAACAGGATGGTGGGACACAGTTGGTTTCAATTTGAGTATGCAGAGAGTGCCACGTGCTGGATATGGAAGAGAAGTTACTTTTGTTTATGACCCTTCTCCGGCAATAATTAATAGTTTCTAAGTAATGCAGAACCCAACAAGTGTCAGCTTCCATGGGAGATTCAAAAGGTTTCTAATGTTTCAAGAATTGTTGTGGAAGTCACCACGTATCAGCTATTGCAGGCTACGGAAGATGCCACATGTCCCTATTTTCTCCTTTTGAAAGCTAGCGAGTGCTAAGGTAGTGGGCCCCACTATTAATGTGTCTCATGTCTCAAATGTTGCAGAGTGCGACAGTTGTCACCTACGGAGCCCACTTGAATATAAAGACACATAAAAGTTTCTAAATGCTACGGAAGCCACTGAGTGTCGATTTCCTATTCTTTTCTAAGAAGCGAAGGAGTTTCAAGTTATGCATGTGGATGATGCCATCTGTCACACTCTTTTTAGTTTCAAGTATGTGGAGATCGCCAAGTGTCTGTCCCTTATAGAAGGAGTTGTACCACACATATTTAGTTCCATCCAATGAACTTGTAGGAAAGAGAATCTGTTGCAGATTTGAAAGATCTTGACTGTCAGAAACTTCTAGTTATCTTCACTTTCGTTAGGCCATTGGGATTCGATTGTTGCAGACAATCTTGAGTTAAATCTTAGGCTATAAATATGTAACATTTGTAATAGATCAAGGGATGCATATAGAGATATAGATTGATACATACATTTTTAGGCATATAGAGACATTTTTTTGTCAGGGATTTAAGAGAAGTTGGAGACTTTTGTTGTGACCAGTTAATATCATTTGTTTTTATTTTTTTATTCTTGATTAGAAAGTTAATGTACCTGTGCATGTATCTGTGCCTCTTATATTACTGGAAAATTAATGAGAAAGACTGAGTTTTGTGCCTTGGTTGATATTATCTGTGTCATCGCAAGGTGTCTAATTGTGAGCCTTTGATTTTATTCATTTCATCTGTTTATGTTAATCATGCAGCATCTTCTCTTTAATGTAACT
The DNA here is from genome assembly GCA_027924645.1 of Cunninghamia lanceolata. Classification (NCBI taxonomy): domain Eukaryota; kingdom Viridiplantae; phylum Streptophyta; class Pinopsida; order Cupressales; family Cupressaceae; genus Cunninghamia; species Cunninghamia lanceolata. The sequence continues at coordinate 13,866,298 of BSBN01000657.1, forward strand.
AAATTTTGAGGATAGTTTCACTGTGCTTAATTTCTGAGAAACACTTTTACTCAGGCACACCGTCATAGATAGATTTACTTTAATTGTACCTATAATCCTGTTTACTTCCCCTTTTCCTCAAAACCCATTTAAGATAGAGAAGAGCCAGCTTGTTTAAAATCTAGAGGTTGTTTCAGGTAGCAAGTCTCACATTCCTAAAACTTCCCATGTTGGTGTTGGAACTTGCACAATTTTATACATCAACATGAATTGCAGTAACATATTTGAAACATAATCTAGAAAGATTAGTTTAACTTTAATCACATGTTATCCCTTGCATGTATGTTGCTTTTCTACTTCATCTTCACTTATTCGGATGGTGTAACAACCCAATTTGAGCTATTACATGATCCTAATAAGTGATCATTTAATACTTTTTTTCCAATAAAGTAGACATTGACTAGATGACATTATGGACGAATTTTTTTTTCTTACCCCCTTTTAACAACTACTGTTAAAGCCTCACTAAATTTCGCTACAAGCATAATTTAGTAACATCTACAACTTATGAAACAAACTTAATTGGTAATCTATTGGTAGGAAGTTGGACTTTAATTTTGTAACCATTATGTACCATGACTTTATTTTCTCTTTTCCCTTTCTTTTTCATTCTATTTGTATATGTTCTCACTAGAGTGATGTGTGTCCCTTCATCTTCATACATGCATATTTCAATTTCTTTGGATCTTCCACTAACTCATAGTCAAAATATTTTTCCATTTTAGAAATCCCATCAATTATTTCTTTTGAATTTAAATTTCCATTATAACATGGTGGATCAACCTGTGGTTTACTGCTGAGTCTTAACATTGCTCATAAAAACATCCTTTTAGTTCATTTACATATTCATCCTCATCTTCTTCTCTATCCTCTACTTCTTCTTCATCTTCACTAATGTCCTCCACTCATACCCCTCTTCTTTGTGCTACCTCCATCGCATCCAATAATGTCATAAAACCTCTCAACATCTTTGTTATTTCACCAAATCATGCTGCCCTAGGTCTTCCCCTATTCACCATGTCTTTACAAACCCTCTGCAGTTGCAGGGCTTCTCTTTATTCACCTGCCCACAACAAAATAATCTAGGGTTTCTCCTTGACATAGTCTAGAACTTGGCTTTGATACCACTTGATGCAATCTAGATATGGGGGTCTTATCAGATGATTAAAATTTCGCAGTCAACAACACTAATTTTCACACAACAAAATTTAATCTTAGTTTTATTTTATATCACAAGTTTAAATCATTTCAGTAGCCATTATCAATTCAACCTCTACAACTTCAATCCTTCAATTCTTCTCCAAAGACAATACTTTCCTTTTTTCCAAAAGTAAAAAGCCCCCAATAGAATACAACAACTTCCTTATATACTGCATGTTTGATGAAGTTAAACCATTTACAAGAACTAGCAGTTATAGAAATGAATCATCATAGGTTGAAATCTTCAAACTAGATCCAAAATAACACGTTTTGGGATTTTCAATGGGTCATGAAGCAAAATAATTACTGCAACTATGAATTTCAGCAGTTTTAAGAGTTTATGAACTACAAATAATTGTTGAAAATAACACTTTTCAGGAATTTTGTGATTCGATGAACCTTGCAACTCTCAAACTTTTCATTTATAATGCATTTTGGCAAATCGACACTTTTACAAACCTTTGAACTTCTTCATCGGTGTCATTTCCGAAAATTGTCACTTTTACAAACCTTAGAACTTCTTTGTTGATGTTTCTCTTGGTTCATGAACTTGGAAATTTATCAAAACACTTCATGAAAATTCTTTAAGTTCTCTCGAAACACCTTTCAACAAAAGACAAGGTTCTTGAACTTTGAAAATTGCTGAAAACGAAGCGTGACAAGCTCTTTTGGAAAAAACATGAGTTTGTGAACTTTAGATCTTTCCGAAAGTGATAAGTAAATGTTATTTTCAACAAATTGGTTAGTCCTTAAAATTCTGAGCCTGCTGAAAACTTAACCAAATTTTCCCCAAACTTCACCAAATTGAAACTACAATACCCATTTAGTCGTTCTACAAGGTGATGTCCTTGACTAATTTGAATTGGGAAATTTTTCTCAAGTAACTATCCAAAACAACACAACAAGAACTAAAACACAACAAAATTGAATTGAAACCTAAAATAATTTGGATGATACTAGATTTCTTATGAACCCAAATGCTCTTACATCATTTATGATAGTGTTACAACACATAAACAATAATTGAGGGCTAAAATAAAGCACCCACATAACTAGTTCAAACCCCATGAAACTAGAGCATACTACCATATTGTGAAGTATGAACTCTAAGATTCTCCACCTCCATTCTATAAGTGATTACCATGTCTATTTTTGTGAAACAAGATCAATAACAAAAATATAACTCCAACAAGAATTAAAATCACAAGGAAAACAACCCCTCATATAGTTAAGACCATGGCTATAATACTGAATGTTAGGAATATATCCTTTCAAACTTCAAATAGCATTTAAACCTTATATATTAAGGTGATAATCATATTTTAACAATATAATCACTACATATAATTTTTTTTTACATTGTAATATAACATTACCATTACACTAATAGTACAATTAATTTATGGAATTTTTTAAACCTTATAATATAAGGTGATGATCATATTTCAACAATATAATCACTATATATAATTTTTTTTTACATTGTAATATAACATTACCATTACACTAACATTAGTGCAAATAATCTATGGAATTTTTTAGAAGGCTTTTGACATTATTAAACTAGAATGAATTGGACTTAAATAGATTAAAACATTATCCTAAAAATCTATAAATCCCATTCAAATTTCTATTTATATAATTAGTATATAAGTATCTTAATGCAAAATCAAAAGTTCAAAAATTCCAAACCAAAAATGATAAAATAACAAGACCATTTATAAAATATTAAATTCTTATCAAATGTATGTACTAATTGATGCCTAAAATGCGGAATCGTCTAAAAAAATTAAACACCTTAACAAACAAAGTATAGGACCAATGAAAATGGCTATTTTCTAATGACATAATCTAAAGAAACAAAAGAAAATAAAAGGCAAAGAAAAGATATTAGCTAAACAAAAATACTATAATATGGGTCTTTATTTTTGCAATAGGGTATTATTTAAAGAGATTATAGACCTTTAATCTTATATGGCAATTAAATAGATTAATCTAAGATATCAAATTCTTCAATAAACCCCCAAAAAATGAAAAACCTAATATATTAAGAAAAAAGTTATAACTAATATTTAGTGTATATTAAAGCTAGCAATCAACAAATAAATAACTATAATCATAATTTTTTATAAATTAGAAAAACAAACTTTTACTAGAAAACCATAAACACCAAATTTTAGGAAAATATCCATACAAACCTCTTACCATCTAAACTTTATATTATATTGTGATGATTATATGTCAAAAATCAATACATATAAACTTTTTTACACAAACATTATCACAATTAGCCTATGTAATTAAAAAAATGACTCTATTAAATTAAAATAAATTGCACTTAAAACTTGTAAATATATCACATATAATCTATAAAAATTTACATATACAATTATTAAATTAATTATATTGTTTAGAAAGATATGATTCTTATCAAATGTATATATTAACCAATGCAAAATAATGGTGAATCATCCAATAATATGAAAAACATTAACAAACAAAGCCTAGCCCTATGAAATGGGATATTTTTTAAGCACATAATCTAAAGAAATACAAAAGCAAAGAGCCTAACAACTAAAGAAAAATACCTTGATAAAAGTCCTATATTGGATATAGAGAAAGGATGGAAAATGATATAGTAACTAGACTATTTAGAAAGAAATCAATTCTTATCAAAGTTATAAATTAACTAAAGTCTAAAAATGGTGAATCATCTAATAATTTTTAAAAAATAAAAAAAGCATGGGCCCTATGAAAGGGGCTATTTACTAAGGTCAAAATCCAAATAAATAAAACATAGCTGCTAAATAAAATGCCTTAACAAAAATCCTATATTGGATATAGGGAAAGGATGAAGTAATTTGATATTAAGATAGATTGATAAATTAAATAGACTAAGCTAAGACATCAAATTCCTCTATATTTTTTTGAAAGGCCAACATATTAATGCAAAAATAATAACTATTCTTAAGTTATATATTAAATCTAGCAATTGATAAATGAACAACTATACTCACCAAGTTTTATTAATTAGGAACATAGATTTTTCTAGAAAACTATAAGAGTTATTTCAAAATTCCATTTTTCACAAATTGTAACTCTTAAAATGGTTAGGAGAAGATAAATTCATCCATACAACTAATCATTAATCATTATTTAGATAAAATAGAGTATGTACACTAATTTATTTGTATATTTAGACTGACAACAAATGAAGATCATAGAAAATTGTTGCCCCTATGAAGGATAAGCCACCCCAATATATACTTTACTAAATATTCATTTATCAACATAATTTTTTTTAAAAATACTAGTAGTGACTCTCAAACCCAACACGTTGGGCCTCACCCATGCTAACTTTCTACTATACAAAATGAAATTAGAGTTTCAATGTTAGATTGAAACATGTGTTGCATTACTCTTCCGTAGACCCCATTTGCTACATCATGTATGTATTTTTTTTAAAAAGTATTAAACTAGGAATAAAACCTATTATGCAAAGGCACAATGGTAGGTATTTGCACTTAGCATTACTTTAATAGGGAGAATATAATTATGTTCAAAATGAAATCTTGTATTGGGTTTAGAACATAATTCAATGTACATTAAAACAAAATTTAGTGACTTGGAGCCCATTGGTTGTAAGAAGGCCCATGAAAGTGAGGCTATATTATCCATGAGGTAACACTCCTCCCTTTTCTTCAGACATAAGTATGTACTACCTTTTATGTAGGAATATCACTTAAAGGTAAAGATAGGAAGATGTGCAAATCCACCAAGTGTCAAAACATGAGATCACAAGGAAGAACAAACATTGAAAATTAACAACATTAATGTCTATTGACACCTTGTCAAGTGTAATACCTTGGGATTTATGGATTTCCAAATCCCATAAGTCTTGTTTAATTATAAAACCTAGCAATAACGAAGCTTAGTAGTTTGAGAGGTTTGTTATATTTTTTTGTAGAAAATAGTTGCAACAATTCCTAGCACCCCATTAACAAGTCCAATAGTAACTTGTAGATTTGAAGTCAGCATCACCATCTAGTTAATGCAAAAAAGAACTATGGAAGGTAGTTTCTCATCCTTGAGATTTGTATTAGATCTTCCACTCATTTGTTTTAAACTACACTATGCAATGGGCACCGCCAAGGACTTTAGCATATTTTTATTATGTTGATAAACTAAGGAATTTTTTGGAAACAAATGTATCAAGAAATGGAATGCAACAAGCTCATTAAGGCTAATGAAAGGATCATTGTGTGAGATACATAGCTCCTATTAAAAAGACTTGGCTCCACATTTCTAGTGTTGAGGGGGAGCTGGTTATAAGCACCATGATACACAAGAGAAACCAACATGAATCCCAAGGAAGTCTTGTATAATTATAAAACCTAGCAATAACGAAGCTTAGTAGTTTGAGAGGTTTGTTATATTTTTTTGTAGAAAATAGCTGCAACATTTCCTAGCACCCCATTAACAAGTCCAATAGCAACCCGTAGATTTGAAGTGAGCATCATCATATAGTTAATGTAAAAAGTAACTATGAAAGGTAGTTTCTCATCCTTGAGATTTGTATTAGATCTTCCACTCATTTGTTTTGCACTACACTATGCAATGGGTACCCCCAAGGACTTTAGCATATGTTTATTATGTTGATAAACTAAGGAATTTGTTGGAAACAAAATGTATGGAGGAATGTAATACAACAAGCTCATTAAGGATAATGAAAGGATAATTGTGTGACATAAATAACTCCTAGTAAAAAAGACTTGGCTCCACATTTCTAATGTTGACAATAAGTTTCTAAAATTATATATAATTGGTCATCACCTTGTTGATAAAAGTTATCATTGAAGGTAATATCCATGTCAAATCCATGATATAATGTCACCCCATGTGAAGTTCCTAAATATATAGAAATGTTTTTGATAGGTGGCACTTAGCCCAAATCATGAACAAGGATAATAGAGTGACTACCAAAAGGAACTTGACTAAACATGGGAAAGGCTTAACACATGTGGTTATCAATACAAGACAGTGACATAGGCCTAGTGAAACTCGTTTCATCAATTAGAATGTATTGGAAAAAGTACATTCTCTCCTAAAATTTTGATAACACTTACCCCTCAAGAGGATTAATCTCTTTTAACGGTATGTGGAGGGAAACATGGATTATTGATGCATTGATGCTGATTATTGTAACATTAGTTGGAGAAAATAATGACAATGGTGGTTGAGATGAGGGAACAACTTTAAACAGTGCATTCCCTATTATATGAATCAAGTAAAACTTTCCATTACTAGAAATGCCACTTACAACCATCCTAAGGGGAGACTTCACTCCTATTCTTTAAAAAGTGGGACATAACACTATCAAATAAAGTGTGTTTCCCCACAAACAATCTACCCAGGTCAAGGCCCCCTATTAGGTGTTTGATGATGTGTTGATTGATTGGTTTTACTATAATCAACTACTTAAACTTGTAAAGATTGGGGGATGGTGAAAGCACTCCAATTGTATGTACTATCAAACTCACACCTTCTAAGCATGTCAAAGGTCATCAAAGTCACTATGGGCACTTGGGTATAGGGAATAAAGGAGTTTCTTCTCTTCCAATATACCCATATTCAATGCATCTAGTTCATCAAGAGGAGTCACATCATATGAAGTGAAGGAAGCATCTATAGGTTTGAAATTAACATGCCATGCATTGTAGGTGTGTTTTATTCCCTCCCACGACTCCATAATTTCATTAATAGATGACCCAATATTAATTACAATGGTGTAGAATGGTTTATATAGAAGGAGCTCACTCCAACAAAAGGATGAAAAACATCTAATTCTTTAGCAATAATGCTTGTGAATCTAGGTGTAACACATATAATTATTGGGACCTCACACATGTTCCACTCACTACATATGCAAGATGCTACAAACCTCTAGTTATATGTAACTTCAATAAGAATCAATGATTCCAATTAGGCTAGTTAAGTGATGTATGTATCAATTAATGTTGAAGTGGGAATGTGGTCATCATCACAAGGATTGATGCAGCATAAATTTCTCTTGTTCACATTGAAACACATAAAGAACCTATTACATACCACGAAAGGGATTTTTAACAACCAATTATAACACTCCTAGGCACTGTTGTCATGATCAAACATGGTGTATATTAGGAACCTTTAAAATGAAAATGTAATAGGTCTATTGGATTCACCATCGATAGAGATACGAGTAAGTATATCATGAAAGGTCTCCAATGAATGTGCAATTTACAACATATTTTGTAATGTAGCTGATGACTACATACCAAGATAGAAGAGGTTGGAAGTCCACATATGCTCACCTTAAGGAAATTATGGTAAGGTTGTGAATATATAATCTATTGCCATTATGGGTAGCCATGTATTTCATATGGCCATTCTCAAAAAGAAGCAAAGTTGAGACTAGTTGCAAATCCTAAGGAGCTTTACATAATAGCATGACAACAAGCATCCTTTATTATACAAGAATGTATCTTTTGTGCACTTGGTATGGTGCTCAACATGATTAAATCAACATAGTCTAGAAAAGCATATGTTGTTAAGATTCGATGTATGTCCAACATACAAGTGTCTTATAGAATGGAGCAATTTGTAACATCGAGTTTATTTCCCCAACTTCATTCAAGTTCTAAGTATAAATATAAGTGTCTATGTAATCTACAACACTTTTTACAACATCTTGGTCCCTCCAATTGATTGTGTCAATGATAGGTACTTGATGGAGTCAAAGGAAGCCATGAATGTGGGTAGAACCACTATGTTACCATTAATAATTGGTAGAAGAGAGAGAACAAACAATAGTGAATACAAATAGGAAACAACAAGGCCAAACCAAGTTGAGGTGTTAATAACCTCACTTATACTAATAGTCCTTTTCATTGACAATACTATGAATAAATTCTTCATGGAAAATAGTGAATCTTCTATGCATGCACATTGTAGTCAAATGCATATTGTGAACAATATTTTGCACCCACCATCATTGGGCATTGATTGCGTTAGGAGGTGGTAGCCTAGGCATGACATTATGCAAGGTGGACCACTGTGTCTCAATTGCACTCAATGTGTAGAACAAATTAGGGAGATTGATCATATAATAAAGCTCTCCTTGAAACTTTGTCCAAAATTCTTGTGTGCCACACCAATATGAGAAAAACCAAATCAAGTGTTTTGGAAACTTGTCATTAGGCAAGTCCTACAATTGTGATCAAGATCAATAATAGTACATGGGAGGCTATAATCCAAACTATTCTTAACATAAATTGTAGTGGTGTATTGACTTTGATGCCACTTCACTATATTATAGACAAAGTAGATAAAGCATGGCTTCCAACCAAATCTGTTATCATGGTATTTCATCAAATGAAGAGCATATGCTTGCATTTTGATCTCCTTGATGCATGGCTACCCAAAACTTACAATACCTTTAGGGATAAAAGTTGGAAATATCATTACAAACAAGCCCTCTATGTTGTTGTCATTAAATAGTGACAATAAAAATGATTTATATTCAACAACATCTATGGTATGACTAGGACCAGATTACAAGAAAGCATGAACATCTTCAATTCCCCTTTGGCTAGGAGGAGAACAACCACAAAAGACTTGATTGTTCTCTAGCCTTTTGTGGAAAAGTGTATGGCACCTCTTCACCTATGGAAGAAGAGCTAAGGGGGGTCTCAAGAAGATCAATGGAGGCATGGTGTAGTATGGATGATACAATAGTAGGGATTGAGGGAAAAGATGAAAGTGCATATTCATGAAGCTAGACATCCTTGAAATATTGATCATGAGTAATTGCTTCAAGCATATACATTTTTCAAACATAGAAGTCATAGCTATTTTGTCCCAAGCTATGCTTTCTTACAACCATGATGTCTAACTAGTCAACATGCCTTGGAAATTGTTTGGCGATAGTAGTAATGTCTTGTAGGAAGCTAAGTGTATGGCCACTAAATACAAAATTAGGCATGAAGCTAAATAATTCAAATGTAATCCTTTTTTGCCATGGAAATGGTTAAATTATGAATAATGCTTTGACAAATATTTGATTATCAACATAATGCACTTAGTGCTAGAACAACAAATAGATGTCCAGCTACACTACTTACTAAGTAGGGTAGAAATTTTCAATATTAAAAAATAGTAAATAATTAAGCTTGATCCATTGAAAAATAGTGCCTATCAAACCATTTTATGTAAAAAGAGAATGACACCCATTACAAAATATAGAAAAATGTAATAATGCTTAGACAATATGGAACCATGTTAAAAGTATCTTGACAACCACTTGAAGCAATGGTGAGCTCATTGCTTTCTCATTCAATCCACAATCTATAATTTTAGTAATTTCTAAAAGTTATAGAAGAATGCAACCATAACCAGGTGACAACACAATACTGTGTCCCACTTTTAGGCCTAAGTGGGATGCTCAAAATTAGCATTTTTCAACATTTTTTAATTTGTGTCAATTATAGGGAACAAATGGTCAAGAATTTAAGGACGATGTAAACTAATGAGTCATGAAATTTTCTATGTAGATTCAAGATATAATTTTTTATTTTTATTTTTTAATTAATATTTATTTTTTCTATTATTTTTTATTGAGTGACATTATTCCATAATGCATAACTTTCACCACAAATAATTTTTTCATGATTTATTGGAATTAGGCCATTAATGCCACTATCTAGAGCATGGATATTTTTTGGTAACTTTTTATTAAATATGTTATTTACTATAAATTTTTGAATTAGTACTAACAAAAAAATTAGACATATATTATTTCAGAACATATTTCTCTTAGCATATATATATATATTAAAATTAAAATTTTCCTTTTTCATTAAAACAAGGACATCTATGTGGAGTGTAGTGCATTTTTTTATATTTTTCTAACAATGTTTGTTATTTTTCCTAGTGTCTTGAATAGAGGCTATATTTTTTTTGTAATAGAACAACATTAATTATAATTTTTTTTTTAAAAGTAATATTAAAGAAAACATACTACATATTATAATTTTTGGAAACGTAATACTAGGTGCTAAATACTTTTTAAAAATGGTATTTTCAAATGACTTCATTTGACCCCCAAAAGGTGAAGCAAAATGTTTTTGTCAGCCTTTTGATAGGTGTGGAGGAGACTCTGTTATTTAAGCCTAGGGGGTTCTGTCCAAGGGGATTTGATCTTAGGGGGTTTGATCTAACCCCTTTCAATCTTGTGTCCTTAGATGGAAACCCTCTAGGCTTAAATGATTATTTTTCCTAAAATATATGTGATATCAAGAAAAAATTAGGATATTTCACAAGTGGGACACACTATTGTGGGATCACCCAACCTAAGATTAACAAATTAAGTTAAACAACTAAAATAATTAACATTCAATATAAATATAATTTAACATATAAATTAGAATCAAATAAATATACTTAGTTTAGATTATACACTTATTTTTAATTGTAACATTCTACTATAATTATGTATATAATAGAAACTAATTGCATTAACATTATGATCTACTATACAAAATATAATAAGACTATAAAATATAGATCAAAAGATAATAACTTAATAACATAGACAATTCATAGGATTAATTCACACAATAATGAGTCACATGTCAAAAATCAACTTATGGACTTTTTACATGCAACCGATAATCGTAGTAGAAGAACTCATAAATGCTTTATTGCGATAAAACACACATATTTATCCTTTTTGATATGGCCATAAGTGGAAGAAAAAGCCATGAATAGATTTAGAAATACCTATTAATAGAACAAGAAAACAAAACTCTATAGACCAAAACCTTAATAATGAAACATAGTTAACTCATAATATGTTAAGTCTACTCTACAACTATTTTCTAACTAGTATCTATGGATTGAGCTCAAAATAAAGGGGGTAAAGGATTCATCCAAAAGACATATGGATCTTAAAATGTTACCTATCTTAAAATGTTACCTACCAAATTGTCGATCGAAATAGAAATTTTATTGATGTCCAAGAGGACATAAAGAATATCTTTATAATTGATAAATTAAAAGAGAGATAAGAAAGGTAAAATTTGAGTTTGAGTTTTGGATTTTGTTTTAAGATTAATTTTTAAAGATGTTACTAAGTCTCCAAATATCTAACAAGCCTAAATGTCTTAATAAATGATGAATTTTATAATGAGTGTTGTGAATGTTTATTTGAAATCTAAAACAGAAAAGAAAATTCATAGTTTTTCTTTCTGATCTTCTCATAAGTCATATATCAAACCAATATATCAATTAATCTTCAACTAATAATCATAGAATACATTGGAAATACTTCTTTTATGGCTTGAACATCATTATATTATCAAAATAAATGAGATTCTCAAAAAAAAAACTGCCACCGAATATACAGATTTTGTTTTTTTCCCAATATAAAATATAAACCAAATGGTTAAGTAAATCTAAAGGATAAGCTACCACAATCTCTTTTATCAAATAGTCATTGATCAACACAATTAAAAACAAAAAAGAAAAAGAAGACAACTAGAAGTGACTCTCGCCCCCAACAGTCGGGGCCTCACACATGCTCACTCAGTACCGTATAAATTGGAACTAGAGTTTCAACGTTAGATTGAAACATGTGTCGCATTCCTCTTCCTATAGACCTCATTGGCTACGTCATGTATGTATTTACAAACAAAATAGTATTAAAAAATAACTCTGCCTTATCCGCGGAACGTTGACAGAGTTTAGGAAAGCCAAGAGCAATTCAGAAGGTATGGCTACCAAGAAGCGACGACTACTCAATTTCCACAAGGAATCTTGCATTACACACGTGTACTGCATGTTTATAATGGTGCCTCGGGGAGAATCAAGCTGTACGTTTCAAAGATATTTATAAGAAAGGTAAGGACCAGGATTAAATCATCTACAGCATTTTTCCCTTTTGATGTGTGATAACAAGCAGGGGTAGCTCTGAGCTCCAAGAATGCCTCAAGTCCATCCTCACTCTTCCATCTCATCTCCCCATGTTTTAATCGATCAAAAATTTTGTTCAAGCTCGTCTACCTTCTTCACAGTTTGGAAGAAATCCCTCTTATTTAATGGTAAAGTATTTACCGTTTTCGATTCACTGGGACATCTCGTTTTCGGAGTGGATAATTATGCATCCAATGTGAAAAGCGAAGTATTTCTCATGGATGATGCAGGTCAACTTCTTATTACAATGCGGTGCAAGGTATTCTTCTTCTTTCTTCTTATCCTTGTCAAGATTATTTCCTCCAACTTCTTCCTAGATAAAGTCTGACATCTGGTTTCGATTTAGCAAAGATGGGGTTTTAGGAAGAGATGGGAAGCATTCAAAGGAGATCCGGTAGAGTCTGAGAAGCCCAAATTTAGTCTTACAAAGTCGTTGCACTTTTCAAATAAAATCACCGCCAACGTATTTGTAGATGGAAGTACACAAATTAAGAACTGCGATTACCAGATCGAAGGGTCCTTGTGCAAGCCATCCTGCACACTATTCAGTACCTCCGGAGAGATCATTGCACAGGTAATTTCATTTGGGAAATTTTCTTCAATTTATTAACATGGCTTGAGAATCTGAGAAGCTGATGGACAATGTGTGCAACTGCAGATTAAACAAAAGGAAGCCAAATCGGATATAATGCTGGGGAATGATGTTTTTGTTGATGTTATTGTAGCGTCGGGAGATTTACTTAGGTCGACTCAATGAAAAGTCATATATGAAGAGACATCAAAATATATGAAGAGACACTAAAATATCTGAAGAGACACCAAAATATATGAAGTGTCGCCGATGCATATGAAGAGTCACCTTGATTTGTATATATACTTCAATTCAATCACTTCATTCAACACCTCTAGCAGTATATCATCATTTCCATTAGCAGCAGACTGATTTCAAGGAGAAACATATTCATTTGTATCTTTGCATCTAGGAGAGGTTCTATTATTCATTGTATCAAATTCAGCCTTGTGTTGGGCCTGAGTTGTAAGTAGATTTCTGCTCTTATTCTTTCAATATATAAGAGATATATTTTCTGGGTTTTTCCCCCTCGAATAGGAGGGTTTTCCCAGGGTAAACATCGTGTTCATTGTCTTATGTGTTGCATTTTATGATTGCTTATATTTCTGATCCTAAAAAACTAACATGGTATCAGAACCAGGCCAGGCTAGGAGCCCCAAGTACATGAGAGGTGTGGCTTAAGGGGGGGTGTTGGTGTTGGAAATAAGCCACACCCGAACCGATGATGGACTGGTCCAAGAGGGGCCAGTAGCTCAATGGTAGAGCATTCCAGCAGCGAATGAAAGGTCCTAGGTTCGAGTCCTAGCTGGTCCATGTCTCAACATGGTATCAAAGCGGGTCTAAGAAAAGATCTGATCAAATTTGTTTAAACAGTCAAGTCAACTTCTCAATTCTAGGGCAATATGTAGAGATATCATCTATGTTGTCTCTAATGGAAATGCCAAGGCTTAGATTGCACTCATATTTAAAATGTCAATTATTGCCCAGCTTCCAATACATACAATATAATTGGAATTGTGCAAATATTCATATAGCTCACTCTTAAATAGAGAGTGTGAAAAAGCGTCTGAGCGGAGATAAAAGGAAGGGGCAAAATTGGGGAAGGGGAGCTCATACAATTCGCTGATGGGCATGATTAAAATTGTAAAAGGAGAACAACTCAGTAGTGGTGATATGCAGATTTTATAAGGCATGGCGGTGACAAATATTTTCTTCCAGAGTGTGTACAAATGGGAGATGTTGCAGAGGCATTATGGAGCTTTGTGTGTGACACATTTGCGGGCTATGTTGTCCAATATCATGCATATGTCAATCTTAAAGAAATGTGCATGATGAAGACAAAAAGGAACGAGCAAGAAGCATTTCATGATTGCCACTTCCATTCTCTTGCATCTCTCGGATTGCAGTGGAAAGATTATGTTTTAGGCTAAGGACGTGCGAGCAGAGTGAAAAGGAATTCAAGCGAGAGATGAAGACATTAAGACATCTTAGGCATCGCAATCTAGTCCCACTTCTGGGCTATTGCATTGCCGATGATCAAGAGTGGCTTCTTGTCTACAAATACATGGCCAAAGGAACCCTCCTCAATTGCTTCCACGGCCTTCACAGGGACCAGAATGAGCTAGACTAGCCCACCAAACTTAAGATTTGCATCAAAATTTCCAGACGACTGCCATGGTTTCATAGCATCCACCGCAATATAAAGTGAAGGGCCAGTATGGATGCAACAACATTTGTCACCTCAACAGCCAGAACAAGCCCAACTGCATTTGTCCTCCTCAATTCAATTTTATCGACGGACAAGACCATTTTAAGGGATGCGAGAGTTATATGAGGGTCGCAGTGGTCAAGTCCATCTGATAGGGGACAGGATTGAGGATTGTGCCCACAGCAGGGAACCATTGTGATCAGATCCTGAACTGCAATATCCACCCTAATAGAAGAGTAGAACAATTTGGAAGGTGAAAGGTTGTGTCTCCAACACTTATACTCTTATCCGAGCACTCCATCTGGGCATGAACATATGCAATATTTGCATTTAGTTGACATGCAACATCTTTATTGGTACAACTCCCAAATTATCAACGATGCCCATCATTTCCAGGCGTCATCTGCTGAACCGACATCCTACAGGCAACATTGGGATCTACATAGGGACGAAATATCATTCATATCCTTGCACTTTTAATATGAATTTAATTTCTGATGGCTATAGGAAAGACCAAGTCATGGGTCTCTTTGAGCAAGCACAGATCAACAAGGTTGTAGGAAACCTATTTTATATGCTGTCCCAGGTGGCGTATTACATGATAGTGTTGTTGTGGGTACATATCTACTCTGAAGGGATAAGAAGTCACCTTATGATAGCCAGTCACATTCACTTATACTAAAGTCATTTTTTTAAGGTGATAAAGCATTGCTCAATTGCATATCCTGGCAGTGGGAACTCACGGGATGCATTAAGGGGCAAATGGAGGTTGAGGCTATTAAGTTTTGTTTCTACAGCGGATGAAGATGAAGTTAAAAGAGCATCACAATAAAGAGATAAGTATTTTATGTGTGTACCTTTGAATAATGATGTAGCTAATTCATCCACTAGCATTCGGAATGGTGAATCATGTATGCTTCTAGCATTGGTCTGGATATTTCTCTTTGAGGTAGTTTGATTCTATGAACTATTAGTAATCTCTCTAAAATGCTTCCAGGACAGATCGAGGAGCAAAAGGATGATGAGAGACTGCATAAGGAATTCAAAGGGGTGAAGAGCTTGAGGCATCCTATGAGGAAGGCATGCTAGCTGGAGAAATGAACAATCATGGAGTCATAGCTTGCAGCCATGGGACTAAGTTGGTGGCACATAACGTCACTAGAGACATCTCTCGAGGGCACAAGGTTGGGTCAACCTTGATTTTGCATCAGCAAAGAAGATTGAGAAAGATGAAGACACTAAAACCCTTTCAAATTGTCATTGTGACCAGCTACTTCAAAGAGGAGGAAATGACATTCAGAGGGAGTTAAATTCTAACAATTCAAGGCACGAGTTGAGAGCATGTCTAGAAAAAGAGGACTAAGGCTCTGAGATTAGTCAACGGAGGGGAGTTCACTTCTAGAGGATTTCCTTGCAATCTCTGAGGAAGGGATCAAGAGGGAGTTCTGTGACTCGCTGAGAAGAAGTGAAGGTTGCAATGCTTGGAAGACCTCTTCAGCTGCTGAGAACAAAATTGAACAAGACTATCAATTCAAATTTGACATTGGTAGCTCCGCAAACCTATTTAGAATAGGTTGATCTAGGATGATATCGAGGAGGACAGTCCTAAACTCTCACAAGTCAGTAGTGCCGGAGGCATGCATTAAAAAACTGTTCCTCTAAGGCAAGCATTGCAGACAATCTTGGATGAGGAGGTTAGAAGGTTGATGCAAGTACTTGGAGCTTCAGAGGGAATCACATCAGATTAAATGCAAGGAAGCCAAATTGGATATAATGCTAGGGAATGATGTTTTTAGCCTGGTTATCGAAGCAGGATTGGATCAAGCATTTATAATGGGCCTGATTATTATGTTTAATCAGATAAGCTAAGATAATATTCGACGCAAATTTAGCAACCAAGCTGACTGGAAATGGGCTGGCCACTCAGCCTTAAAGTGTTTTCTTCCACTAGAACAGAACTGCAGACTTTTTTTGCTTGAAGTTGGGTAGATTTCCAAAGGAGTGCGTTCCATGGGACTCAGAGACCATGTACGCCGTCCCATACAATACTTTTGACAGGTAATTCTATTGTAAAATCCTGCGCAAAAGGCATGTCACAATTCAATTTGGAAGACGATGGCAATTCATTGATGAACTTCCGCAATCCTTTAGCTCTACAATGAAGAATAAATGAGGAGCTCTCAAAGGTACAAGTTCAACAGTGATAATTGAATTTGAAACATATCTATATACAAACCAAGGTTATAAACTGATCCAGGAAACTTGTATCTGTATCAAATAGGAACATTGGGCTTATCGTGTAATATTGTAAGAAGTATCTGGTTACCAGCTTTAGTTCACAATTGCTTGGGATTCTCGACAATGGAAACAGTCTATACTATATAGTGCATTCTGTAGAGTTCTGAGTTATGTACACCGTCTCCTACAATATTTTTGACATTTTCTCTTTTCAAACTTTAGACAATTTTTATTGCAAATGGATGGACTATGGATGGACTAGTTACAAGTCAAATATATACTATTAATTGGGCACATAATTTTGATGAATGTCTCATTGTTCTTTTTTTTTTAAACAGATTTATTTATTAGTTCTAAGAAAATAGATAGAGCACTATAAAGAATATGAATAGAGTGGCATCACATTTCAAAGACACTTAAATTTAAAAAAATATAAGAAACAAAGTAATACATAGTTCTTAAGAAGAAAATAATTACAATAACAAAATACAGGTGCAGAAAGAAAACAATATTTCATAAAATCACATAATAACAAAGAAAAGGAAAGTTAAACAACCAAAGTTATAAAGCCTATATCAAGAGGTTAGTCCTCAACTAGATTGCCCCCCTTTATAAGGTAAATTATTTTCATCATTAATGAGATCCTAACCACTGAAAATATTGTCTTCATTTTCTTCAGGCTATAAGTCTTAAGGTTTAGGATGCAACTGATACTTGTAAATCACTCCTCTACAATGTTTGCTACCATTACTCCAATCTTCCAAACCCATCAAATAGCCTTGCCTAGGGTTGGGTCTTTGACTGAATCAATCTAGTAGCTATGTCAATACCAAATGAGTAGTTTTTAGGAATCACCTACCTAACTACAACACAATTTCAAGTCCTCATTTTTACACTACACGCAATGAGATCACCTGCAGCCTACCCATCTTAGGGTTCCCAACCTATTGTTACTCATTTTCCACCTACCCACTCACTCATGGATGGCAATAAAGCTTTATTATATTTGATCAAGGGCTCTAGATCATATTTGATAATAGTTGGTGCTGAACTCTCTAGAGTCACTTAAATGGTAGAGAGAGGAAGTATAGTGGAGTACTTCGTAGCATAACAATAGAGAGGCCCTTTCTACTAATAGTTGGTCAAGCCCTAGTTCCTCGATTTAACTCACCTATTATTCTCACTACCTTGCAAACAACACTCGATGATCCAAAACCACTTCCTTATCATTGATATAAAATTGATTTCTATAAGGGGTCTATTTTACTACAAATAATTGATGTTGGTTATGATCTATCCATTTAGAAGTAGGGTAGATGGTTTTCCCTTTGAACTCTATAGGTGTTCTATCCATTTGAAGGAATGGAGTACTAAGAGCTAGCTATGGCAACTTGTTCTACCCTCTTAAAGGGGCCCACCCGCACCATTGAGAGGATCATCCAACCTAGCCAATGCCCTGGTGGGTATGTTCTTGGGTTCTAAACCTAATGTAGACATCATCAGAGATTGGGTAAGTAAAAGTGGAAGATTAGAGGCTCGCTAGCGGTCCCTATTCTGGTAAATGGTTCTTTCCTCTTCTCATTTTCTCTCTATGAATATTGTTTACAAACCATTATAAGTGGCCTATGGTTACTTGGAAAATCCTACCTATTCCAAAAGAGCTAGGAATTAGGTTTTGATCTAGACAAAATCTACATTAATAGGGTCCAAGTTTGGGTCAGACTCCCCAGCATACCGCTAGAGTATAGGGATGAGGAGGTAGAAGTTTATTGCAAGCTCCCTATGCAATCTCATTGTGATCAATGAGGTGACTTATTGTAGGAGGTGCTTTCTATATGCTAGATTTTGTGTCAACATTGTTGTTGAAAAAATACTCCTCTCTTTGATCACTTTATCATTGAATCTCGATGATTAGGTGCAACAAATTGTGTATGAGGAGTCCCTTGTGATGTGTCTTACAGGTCACAAGTTGGGCCATGGTTTTGATACATGCAGAGCTTTAATAAGGAGGAAAAATAAGGAATGGAAGGTTCCTTCTCTCCCTCAAGATGAGGCTTTGATTGTAAGAGTCTCCAATAGACTCACAAATTTAGGAACATTAGCAAAGCCAAAATTAATCTTCCACAAGAGATCTACAAGAGAATGCTTCTAAATTAGGTACAACAATAAATTACACACTACATTACTTGATCAAATGTACAATAAGATACCTTGCTTATATAGGCAAGGTTGAGTGGTAGGACGAAGTGTGATCATGACAAGTGTTCTAATCCTATGACATGAGACACAAATATTAAATGACAACCTTCTAGATGACACAAATATTAAATGTCCTAACTACCTAAGTCAGCTTAACATGTGAACATGTGTGAATAGGTTCTAAGTATGAACTAGTTAGATAAAGTACCTTGTTGACAATACAAAGGGGAAATTGGATAGGAAAACACCCTCGTTCACACTAACACCCCCCTTAAGTGAAATTTAGGGAGTAGACAAATGCAAAGATGCAAAAATGGGTCCTGGCTACAAGGCGATGTTATGTACCTATGAAAAAATAATCTCTCACAAATAGAGAAATGGAGAAAACCTAGTGGGACAAAACTCCTCCCCAAAAGAGAGAAGACAACCCCTAGAAGAGAAAGAGAAACATAAAATGCTCTCTATACTATGAGAAGAACAAAACCCCATGTGAGGTAAAAATCCCCCATAAGAGAGAAGAAGAGAGACCAAGTAGCCCCCATCAATGTAGAGTCTCCTGCACTAATTGTAGATGCTTGACAATAAATGCTAAATATGATCCAAGATCACCAAACAAAATTCCTCCCCTTAGGAAGAAACAAAACCAAAGATGTATGCAATAAGTCTTCCCATTCCTCAAAGGAATATGAAGGAAGAAAACTCAAGGTGTAGGATGTCTCTAAACTCTGCTCAAATATCACCATGTCGATGCTTAAAGAAGCCACTATCAAATCAAAAGTCCTAGGCCAAATTGAAGAATGTGACCATCCAGAACCTAGTTGAAATGGATGTAGAACATGATCCAAAGATGATGAAGAATCCTCTGAATGCTGCTCAAGGATCTCTAACCTGATGCAAAACTATGAAAAATACTAATAAGATGAATCAAATACTATGCAAGATTCTGATGGAGTAACCATGGATATATGGTTCTCAGTGTAGGTAAGACAATTGGATTAATGAGAATCTGGTACTTCTGTAGAAGCTGTCAATGTGAAAGGTGATAGAGCTGAAACTATGAACTCATGAATATCTATAGAATCTATCACTAAGAAAGCATGTGTATATAGAGAAAGAACAAGAGGGTCAAAAGTTTTTTCTCACAACATCCGTAGAAGATGATGCAACTCCATATAAGTTATCATCAAAGACGAAATGAATGTCCTCAATAGTGTCCTCAAAATATGCAGTGTGGGACTCCACAAACACAAATGCAATGTTTGATAAATAGGAATCCCAATCAGTAAGACTGAAATGATCCTACTACAAAGAATCACTAGAAGCATCTCTGAACTTTGAAGTAGCAACCGGTTATAGTGGAGCAATTATCTCAATAGGAGGAGAGAGAGAGAGAAGCAAGAGAAGAACAATCAAGACATGTTATTTATGTAAGATACTCTTGTATATCATCGTCGAAGGGTATATTATCTACATCATCAATGGGTCTGAGGCAATCCAGTGCAAGATCATCTAGGAATGTAGAGATATGAGGATCTCCAAAGATCTCCCAAATCTTAGTTCAAAGTGTGCATGGACACTCAATGTCTGAAATAGCCCACATAGTGTCATAATCAACACTAGAACAAATCAATCCTACAGTATGATCATTCCTATTTTCCCATGCATTTTTCTTCTAAGTTTTATCTGGTTCAAGTGTGCATCCATAAAGATAAGGCAAAAGATTGATCCACCTAGAATGTGCGAGGATGCCTTATTTCTAAAACTCACAATATTTCCCCCCAAATTCACTCAATCATGACAAACCCCCAAGAAAATATGATTCAACGTTGTATGTTTAGTGCGGTTACAATTGCCACTAGCAAGAAACGCTTAGTGGTCTTGATCTCAATGCTTTACAAATTTCTCAATCAATGACTGTATGCTCAAAGTACAATTCTAGAATCAAACCAAGTGTGGAAGACAACACAACTGCAAAGTACTAAAAAATTAATTCACTTTCAAAAAAAGAAGCACATTGGTCTGAGGTCATATGCAAAAGTTATGAGTCTTTGAAGATCTCAAAATGAGAACTATGCAGCATCACCTATGAGAATCTATAATTTATAGAAACATCATGCACCGAAACCAAAAATTTATTACACCAGCATGCAAAGCATGAAAAATTACCTCAAATAAAAATATTGCTTAGAAAAAGGAGGTTCTGAGCCCAAGTTATCAGCCTTCAAAGTTTGTCTTCAAAATTGAACCCACTAACGGAGAGGGAGTAGAAAAAGAAAAAAAATTACAACCAAATTTGATAGAAATGGTGCCAAATATAGTGAACCTCCAAATTTGAAATCCCACTAGATGAATTAGGCCTCTGCCAAATATGGATGACTCGAAGGCCAAGGAGGAGGGCAGAAATATTTTAAAAAAGTCAAATGTTGTCTACAAAAAACACTAAAGGGCAAATAATAAAGTGGGTTGGGGGGATGAAGGCCACACCCCCAACCACTTAGAGGGGTAGACAGCCCCTTAAAGGTGCATGGACCAATAAAGGTTTGCACTCCTCTTACAAGAGGCTATGGCCTCTTAAAGAAGGCACCCCGTGTCTAGGTCATTTGCCCTACGCAAGCTTGCATATCATTTTTTTCCTCCTTTTTTTGAAATGAAATAAACTTTGAATATAATAGATTTATCCCACAAAAAATAAATTAAACTAGAGGATAAATATTTTTACCTGAAAAATTAATATTTTGCCAAGTGGATAAAAACTAGGTGATGACATAGAAAGGTCTCATGTTGATGCAGACAGTACATCAGTATGGATTCGACAGTCACCTCTTTCAAACCCTTGCAAAAATGGCCGAAAAACATTTCGGAGCCAAAATATAAAGTGTTATATATAAAAATTTGTCTGTGTAGCCTTCTGGATGCAATGGCCCAATATGATTCAGTCATAAATGGCTCCAATAAAAACTCAAGTCTGAAATACTCCCCAAAACGAGAAGAGGCTCATAGATCTAAAGCTCTAATACCATGTAAGAGCCTTCAATGGACTCATGAACCCAAGAACACCTGTAAAGCCAAAATTAATCTTCCACAAGAGAGCTGTAAGAGAATGATGTTGAATTAGGTGCAATAATGAATTAAACATTGCATTGCTTTATCAAATGTACAATAAGATACCTTGCTTATATAGGCAAGGTTGAGAGGTAGGACAATGTGTGATCATGACAAGTGTTCTAATCCTATGGCATGTTACACAAATATTAAATGATAACCTTCTAGATGACACAAATATATTAAACGTCCTAACTACCTAAGCCAACTTAACATGTGAACATTTGTGAATAGGTCCTAGCTATGACTAGTTAGATAAAGTACCTTGTTCACACTACAAAGGGGAAACTGGATAGGAAAACACCCCCATTCACATTAACATTCATCCCCTAAGAGGGGGGTGTTGGTGTGTTGGTTTGTACTCTTGTGGACAAAACCAACTCAATAACCAATGGAGTTGCTCTTATGGTGGAGAAGAGAAAAGATTTGAGAGTAGGTGTGGCATGTGACCCTTCCTCTAGTCCTTGACATTTGACCTCCAACAAGAAAATTTGTAAAGTGGTATCCTCTAAAAAGAACCCTTGGGATCCTCTCAATTCAACTACTACTATGAATATTACCAGTAAGGGGATTGATTTGGAAGGCCAAGAGCAATGCAGAAGGTATGGCTACCAAGTAGCGACAAGGAATCTCGTCGCTCAATTTCCACAAGGAATCTCGCATTACACATGTGTACTACATGTTTTTAATGGTGCCTAGGGCAGAAACAAGCTATACGTTTAAAAGATATTTATAAGAAAGTTAAGGACCAGGATTAAATCATCTCCAGCTCTTTTTCCTTTTGGTTTGTGATAACAAGCATTCAGAGGAGATCCGGTAGAGTCCGAGAAACCCAAATTTAGCCTTACAAAGTCATTGCACTTTTCAAATGAAACAACCACCAACGTATTTGTAGATGGAAGGAGACAAATTAAGCACTGCGATTACCAGATCAAAGGGTGCTTGTGCAAGCTATCCTGCACAATATTCAGCACCTCTGGAGAGATCATTGCACATGTATTTCCATTTGGGAAATTTTCTTCAATTTATAAGCATGGCTTGAGAATCTGAGAAGCTGATGGACAGTGTGTGCTACTACAGATTAAACGAAAGGAAGCCAAATCAGATATAATGCTAGGGAATGATGTTTTCAGCCTTGTTGTCGAAGCGGGAGTGGATCAAGCATTTGTAATGGGGCTGCTTATCATGTTTAATCAGATAAGCTAAGACAACATTCGTCGCAAATTTAGCAAGCAATCTGACTGCAAATGGGCTGGCCACTCAGCTGTAATGTGTTTTCTTCCACCAGAAAGGAACGACGGACTATTTCTGCTTTAACTTGCACAGATTTCCAAACGGAGAAGGTGCAGATTCAATCCAAAGAGCTAGAAGTGTGTTCCATAGGACTCGGATTGCAATACTTTTGATAGGAAATTTGCGTAACTTTACCTAATTCTATTAGAAAGTCCTATGAATAAAACGTCATAGTTCAATTCAGAGGATGATGGCAATTCAACAATGTGCTCCCTAAGCTTTACAATGAAGAACAAGGCTGCGTTGCAGGGAAGTTCCTATCGGATGCTGCTAGGTGTAAGGAAATGAAGATTAACAGACACATTATTTTCCCGCCAATTGTTTGTCTATTCATATTCCTTGTGTGATGTATGATGAAGCATTATATATGCTGGACATCTCATTGTAAAACCCAATTCATTATCAATAATAATTCCTCTACTCAGTGTGGATGTAGCTAAGTTTGGTGAACCACGATAAATCTGGTGTGTCATTTATTTTTGCTTTCTAATTAATCTATGTGCTATTCATTACTCTCTTTTTTTAATTGAGTTGTACTTTCAGTCTTAACAATTGGTATCAGAGCTGTATGGTGACGGTATAGCTGGTTGCAAAAATTGTTGTTAGATTTTCGAGTCATGGCGGAATAGAAGATTGAGAAGTTCTCTGGTTAGAATTTTGGACTGTGGAAGGTGCAAATGGAGTCTTTGTTGATAAAACAAGACCTCTCACTCTCACTTGAAGGGGTAGCGAAGAAACCAAGCTCAATGACGGATGAAGAGTGGGACAAGATGAGTAAGAAGGTAAGAGCTATGATTTTCCTCTCACTGTCCAGCAATGTATTGTTTAATGTTTCAACGGAGAAGACTTCGAAGGAGTTGTGGGATAAACTCTCTAAAATGTATGAGATGGCTTCAGCATCCAATAAAATTTTTATTATGAAAAAGCTTTATAACTTGAAAATGAAAGAAGGCGGAATTATGTCAAACCATCTGAATGAGTTTATTACCTTACTTACCCAACTGACTTCAGTGGAGATAAAGTTGGAAGATGAAATTAAAGCAATCTTACTGCTATGCTCATTACCCAATAGCTAGGAAGGTGTCGTGATGGCCATAAGCAATTCAGTTGTAGCTAAAACAAAATTGGTTTTTGATGACGTAGCAGCTACACTCCTTAGTGAAGATATGTGTAGAAAGAACCAAGAAATATCTTTCGGTGAAGCCTTAACCATTGTTAGTAGAGGAAGGCCTCAGAATAGAGGCAAAGACAATAATAGAAGAAGATCAAAATCAGCGAAGAGGTCAAAATCCAAAGGTAGAGCTGGCGACTGTTGGTTTTGCGGTAAGGCTGGTCACACCAAGAAAAAATGTTATTCCTATAAGAAGGTGCAAGAGAAGGTTAAATACAACAAGGTCAATACTGTTTATGACAAGGATGATAATATTATGGTTTTATCCGTAAGTGAAACCACTTCAGATTCATGGGTTCTAGATTCGGGTGCATCCTTTCATGCGACCGCTTGTACGAATGCCTTCTCTAATTATCAAGGAGGACAGTTTGGGAAGGTCTACTTGGGGGATAACAATTCATTGGACATCATTGGTAAAGGTGATGTTCTCCTACAATCCAAGAATGGAAGCAAATGGCTTTTGTAAGATATTAGGCATGTCCCAAAACTGAAAAAGAATCTGATTTCTATAACCCAATTATTCTCACAAGGCTGCAATACTACCTTCTATCCAGATTCATGGAAGGTTACTAAAGCTGTCCTACAGATTGCTAAAGGAAATAGAGAGGATAGTTTATATGTTTTTGAAAATGACTCTCAAGTGGGAGCTGCTATGACACTGACAGATAGCAAAACTAAGCTTTGGCACCAACGGCTTGGACATATGAGTAGGAAAGGTCTTGAAGTCATGATCAAAAGAGAACAATTACCGGGGTTGAAATCCGTGGATTTAAATTTTTGCCAACATTGTCTCTACGGCAAGCAGAAGCGGATCAGCTTCATAAAGACGGGTCATGAGAAGAACACCTCACCTTTGGAGCTGGTTTATTCGGATGTTTTTGGGCCAACCGAGGTAACTTCTCTTGGAGGTTCTAGTTATTTTTTGACTTTCCTTGATGACTGCACTAGGAAAGTTTGGATTATTATGCTCAATAAAAAATCTGAAGTGTTCAGCAAATTCAAAATTTTTAAAGCTCTAGTTGAAAATTAGAGTGGGCATAATATTAAGTGTTTGCAAACTGATAATGGCGGCAAATTTTGATCACTAGAGTTTGATAGTTTTTGTGCTAACAATGGTATTTGAAGAATCCAAATTGTTCCTTATACACCGCAAGAAAATGGGGTTGCGGAGAGGTTAAACAGAATGATTTTGGAAAAAGCATGGTATATGCTTTCCAATGCTGGACTGGGAAAAGAGTTCTGGGTAGAAGCTTGCAACATAGTGGTTTACCTCTTTAATCAAGCTCCCTCATCTTGGTTAAATCTTGACATTCCCGAGTAAAGGTGGTTGGGCAAGCGTATTTCTTATAGTCATCTACGGGTGTTCAGATGTGAAGCGTTTGCTCTTATTCCTCACGAGAAATGATCCAAATTGGATCCCAAATCACAGAAGTGTATTTTTGTCGGGTATGGCGAGGATCAGTATGGATTCAGGTTGTGGGATCTAGTCGCCAAAAATGTCACTCGCAGTCGAGATGTCGTCTTCAATGAAAAAGATTTCCCAGGTTTGCACAAAGTTAATACATCTTTAAATGAATATATAACAATTGATTTGTTTGATAATGGAGCTAGTGTGGCTAAGAACTAGGGCAATATTCCCACTATTAGTTTGCAGACTCCTATGCAGCCTCCTTTGTTTTCAACCATTGATAATGCCCAACCATATTCAAACTCTTTGTTTGGTAATACACAGTCTTCCATGGTGTCAACGCTGCCAGAAGACATATCAAATCAAATGCTACCTTCCCATACACAGTCCCCTGTTCTCATGCTGCCTTAGGCAATTTGTCTTCCAACACACCCTCCCTCACTGTCCATGCAACCTTTAATTGGTCAAGCGTTGCACCCATATCAGAGTTCACTGCCTTTATGTGCAACGCAGCCTCTTCAAATACCAGAAGGCACACTTGTAGCTAATGTTGGAAGTAATTTGACTTCCTTAGCTTCCACGCTGTCTCCCCTATCACATATGTTACCCTCCATAAATCCCACACAGCCTCTAACTCAATCGCTACCTTTAGCATATGCAACGCAGTCCTCATTGGAGTCATCGCTGCCCCTGCCACGTAATTTGCTAACTTCCCCAGCTCCCACGTAGCTTCCTCATAATACTCATACGCAGCTCCTCCCAAATCAAACACAACCTTCACACTGTTGTATGCAGCCTTTATTGCCTCCTACATATCAAACGCACCAGATAGGAGGGCGATCTCCATCTCATATACAAGGTGAAGTTTTAATGCCTTCAGAAGATATGCAAAGGCAGAACATTAGAGAAATTGCACAAGGAAATGTGCAGCACATGGAACTGTAGAAATAGAGGCAAAGTCGTGAAGAAAATGTTCAGAACAAGGCTAATTTGCATAATGAGATAGCAAACATTCAAAATCAGTTACACAAAATGAATCTGGATGATTTAAATTTGCAAGAGGAGGGTCCTCACTTAAGGAGGTCTACCCGGGAGAGGAGACATCCTTAAAAATTTTCTAATTATGAGTTATTGTATTCAGAGGAGGCATAGCCTGAATTATTGATTTCTGATCAACCTGAACCAGCTACTTACAAATAGGCTTGCAAGGCAGTTGACTCTTCGAAATGGCAAGAGGCGATGCAAGATGAAATGGGTTCATTGCAGGCTTATAACACTTGGGATTTAGTGCCACTTCCGCCTAATCAAAGACCCTTGAAGAATCGCTAGGTGTACAAGTTGAAAGGGGAAGATGGGGGCAACAAGCACTATCGTGCTAGACTAATTGTCAAAGGGTATGATCAACAGAAAGGTGTAGATTTTAATGAGATTTTCTCACCAGTTGTGAGAATGACCACAATCCGGGTAGTTTTGGGTTTGGTTATAGTTTGAGATCTTGAACTTGATCAGTTGGATGTCAAGACACCATTTTTACATGGTG
This sequence comes from Cunninghamia lanceolata, assembly GCA_027924645.1. Classification (NCBI taxonomy): domain Eukaryota; kingdom Viridiplantae; phylum Streptophyta; class Pinopsida; order Cupressales; family Cupressaceae; genus Cunninghamia; species Cunninghamia lanceolata. Next base: position 13,893,777 of record BSBN01000657.1, read on the forward strand.
ACATTGATGAAGAGCTGTACATGGAGCAACCAGAAGGATTTAAAAAACAAGGACTGGAACATCTTTATTGCAGATTGAAGTGCAACTTGTATGGGTTCAAGCAAGCCCCAATGGTATCTCAAGTTTGATCACTTTATGACTGAGCAAAACTTCTTGAGATGTGAATCAGATCCTTGTGTCTATTATAAGTGACTTCCTAATGGTGAGTTTGTCATTCTCTTGCTCTACGTTGATGACATGTTGGTAGCCAGCACAAGTATGAGGATTATTTCTGAATTGAAGTCTCAATTAGCTAAGAGATTTGCTATGAAAGACTTAGGCCCAGCCAAGAAGATTCTTGGAATGACCATCACTAGGGATAGACAAAAGAAGGAGATCATGTTGTCACAAAAGGAATACATTGTCAAGGTTGTAGATAGATTTGGTATGGTTGATGCGAAGGTTGTTTCTACTCCTCTTGCTGCCCATTTTTGTTTATCTTCTGATTTGTGTCCAAAAACACAAGAGGATAAAGAGTTTATGCAAGGTGTTCCTTATACATCGGCTATTGGTAGCATTATGTATGCTATGGTCTCCACTCGTCCTGATATTGCTCATGTAGTGGGAGTTGTGAGAAGGTTCATGAGCAATCCCAGTAAGCCTCATTGGGAAGCCATCAAATGGATATTAAGGTATCTTAAAGGTACTTTTGATTATGCTTTGTGTTTTGGTGGCAATAAGGTACAGCTGCAAGGTTTCACTAATTCTGATCTTACTGGAGATTTAGATAAACGGAGATCTACTACTGGCTATGTTTTTATGTTTCTTGGAGCTGCCCTTAGTTGGGTCTCAAGGCTGCAACATTCTGTTGCTCTTTCTTCTACCGAAGCTGAGTACATTGCTCTTTCTGAAGGTGCTAGGGAGATGCTTTGGTTACAGCGATTGTTTAGTGACTTGAGATGTCAACAAAGTGACTATGTTATGTTTTGTGATAGTCACAACACCATTTTTATGGCTCACAATCATTCATCTCAGCGTCATTCTAAGCATATCGACATACATGCTCATTTCATTCATCGTGTGGTTGAAGAGGGCAAGTTACAAGTTGCAAAAATTGACACAAAGGTCAATCCGGCAGACATTTTCACCAAGGTTGTTGAGAAGTTTGAATGTGCCAGGACTTCTCTTGGTCTGGTTAAGAAGAAGTGACCAAAAGTTTAGAGTGGGGGAATGATTGGCGAGTAATTTTTGGTGAAGAAAAAGAAAACAAACAAAAGAGATAGATAAGTGTATAGCAGACCCAAGCAGCATAAAAAAATGTTTCTTTTGCATCCATTTAGTGTAAAATAAGCATCTCTAGTGAAATAGAATTGTGATTCCTTTCACTTGCTATAGTTTGAACATTCAGAATGGTTTGTAGTTTGTTTGAGATTTGCCAAACCACATCCATCATGTGTTGCATGAATATGAACTAATTTCATGGTTTTAACTACAAATCTCAATATATATGATAGAACCTCAATTTGCACATGTAAATCTCATAATTCAAATCTTTGATGAGAATATCATCCATGTGACAATAAGCATCACTTCTAAATCCCTATTCCTAACTTCTAGGCTAATGAACTCTATAGTATAGTGTATATAACAACCAAGGATATATCAAGGTCCCTATTCAATGGCATGTTTTTTATGCCTAGTCTTCAATCAAGTTTATCATTAGTTTGGGTGTACAAGAACGTACACACCAAAAGATTACTTCAAATAATATGTTATGTAGTTTTCTATATAGTCTATTTAAATGACAATCTTTTTTTATTATTATCAAGGAATGCTTGTAGAAATCTATTAATTAGATATACTGAGATAGGATTAATGTATAATTGAACCTAGTCCATAAATAAGCATCTTATCTAAAGGTTCAAAAGATTAAATAATATTTAAATCTTAATTGAAGAAGGTGGGTAGGAAAAATATTTGACATCATGTTTAAAATAAAGTGAGTTGGCAGAGCCTCACATCAAGCTCGTCAAGATCATCCACAAAAGCAACAACTAGAGACCACTAGCATCCCAATATTTTATCACCAATAGTTGACTGAATGGTATTTTTTTATTAGGATATACTATGATACTCCTAAACAATCCTTACCTTAGAGGAAATGTGACCTCTAACAAAACTAAAGATGTTAGAAATATTGGATAAATAGTGATGTCACAATCTTTAAATCCAAAATATGATTACACAAAATATAAAAGTTGAATTTAGACAATAAGATTATTTATCAACAAAGTACAATTATACAACAATAACAAATAATCTTTAAAATTTATCATCCTATGAATCATTGTAAAAACTTATGAATAAAATATATCTTGAAAATATTTAGAAATTATTTAGAAAAATAATATTACACCCTAAAATAATGCTTGGCTTTTAAAACATTTGAAAAATAAAATTAATTTATTATATAATTATTATACTTATATATACTCTTATTTGTTAAATCTATGTTATCTCATATGAAATATTTTTAGTAGGCAAAGTGGATCTTGATGACAATGTATTAGATTTCAAGTATTGATTAATGAAATCCATTGTTATTTGGCCAGTGATCGAGCTAATTTATTATTATTATTTGAAAATATAGTCAATGTGTCTTGATTATGTGTCACTTGCACATGATAACTCGTTTCCAACTATAAAGCACTGAGTGAAATTTTTAATGAAATATGGCTCCACTATTCTCATCACCTAAAAAAACATGTTGGGATCATCTACTTATAAACAAAATAATATTTAAAAATAATTGCTCCCTTATCCTTGGACTCGGAATAAATTAATTCACATAAAATAGGGTTTGAAATTAATCAGATAATAATATTAATTTAAAATGGTGATACTATTTTGAGCCTCTTAGAAACACGTCATTTTGGTTTCCCTAAGGTTTGGTATAGGTAAGTGCAATTAGATTCAAATATTACTTGTTAATAATTTCTTAGTTATGGTAGTTGTTAACTATTGGATGTAGGTTCACAACTCAAATATGTTTTGATTAATGCCTTACATTATATGTAATGCATTGTTATCCTTAAACCGTATACTTACCATATATTTTTTTCAAAAATTGTGTAGGTTTATTTTAGATAGATAGTAACGTAATACATTGTTACCATTTGAATGCGGATGCAAGTGATAAATACAACCATCCCTATCAACGTAGCTAGTAGGTGGTGTGGTGATGAAGTTTCATTTAAGAAATGTCAAGTATATGTGATGGACATTGGAATAGATCAATATTGGGTCTATGTATTAGCTCTTAAGGTGAAGGAAACATAAATATCATCACATGAAGCATTCTTGGGGACATTATGAACCAAATGAGAAAGTTTTTTTAAATGGATGACTAAAGAAAAGTTGTTGATTTGAACATAGAGAACGATTGGTAGTGGGAATGATGAGTTGCATGCACATGAATGACACCAAGATCAAGAGGATGAATCTTAGCCAAGTACTATGAGGATGAATCCCAACTACTTTTTCAAAAATGAATTTTGTATGTACAATATATAGGCCAAACATCTATATGAAGGAACCAAACTAGATGGGAAGACAGCTTGGAAGACAAATAAGAGAAAGCCATAAAGACACGCGGAGGAAGATATGGATAAAATAAAGATGGTAGTGCATAGAAAAAGCAACTAATAATGTTTCCTTATTAATATAATGATTGAATCCTCCTCGATTTTGCAATAATCATGTGAACTTTAACATAGTATTTATGCACACAAAACTTGACCACACGTAGTTCATTCATGGTTGTTCTTAACTAGCACATAGTTCTTAAATTTTGACACATAAAATTTTAGGTTGCACCTTGAACCTAGGACTTACCCATTCTCAAGGTAACAACTTACCAACCTTCTTATCACCTCATAAACAAAAACACTTGCCTACGTTTTTTGTGGCATTTTGTCACTCGCTAGGCCTATAGGCATTTTTTGGCCCCTTTATATGGCCTCAACCTTTCATTCCTCCACATCTACTGTTGTCAGAGCTGAAGGTTTGATGGTGACCACCAATAGCACCCCTGCTCAAGTGTCCCCAAAATTTTATTCCCAAAGTGTTTCAAGAGGTACATCCCCTGGAACACCTCCAAATGTTGTTCTTCCCATTCCGGAGTTTGATAATTCCTACAAATGGCTTTTAAATTTTACTTTAATTGGGTATTTTGTGGGTAGAGTCCCCCCTAAAAGTATGCTTTGAGACTGGGTTGGTAGGGCCTGATCCCCACATGGGATCTACCTAAATGTTGTGCAAAACCTCACTAAGGCAATTTTTTTCATTTTTCCAAGGCCAATCATGTTGAGGTTGTCCTCAATCAGGGTCCATCACTTGTTTTCTTTTCCCTCCTTGTGTTCAAACCTTTGACTCAAGACTTTGCCATCTCCAATGAAAATTTCATCCATGTCCCTGTCTTGGTCAAATTCCCCGGGTTACCCTTGCCATGCCAGAATTTTCTCAGCCAGATAGTTCTTCCTTAGACTCCATTGTTTGTATCGAACTTGAGAAGTTCTATTCAACTTGTCCTCAATGTTGGGTCTATGTCAAGGTCGACCTTTTCAAAGACCTCAAGGAGTCAGTGGACATTCAAATTGGTCAAACATGCTATTCTCAGTGTGTTCAGTATATTAACCTTCCCAACACCTGCTATCGATGCCACTCCTTCGACCACAAGATTCAGGATTGTCCTTTGGCCTCTCAGCGGCCAAAACCCTCAGCTCAACCCTCTTCCAAGTCACCACCTCCTGTAAAAGAAGAGGAAGGTTGGTCTACATTGGTAAACTGCAAAGATAAGAACACTAGCACTTCCAAGCCTCTCCTAAACCTACAAGCAAGGGGTTTCAGCTTTAAATATTCAAAACTCTCTAATGCCAGACCATCGAGCATGCTGACTGCTTCTAAAGATCCACTAGTGACGTTTGTTGTTTCGCAACTGCTAGTTGTCATTGTCCAACATGCTACCCCTCCTCTTGTGGGCCAGAGGAGGTCTCAAAGCCTGTCTGGACAATTGGAGGATGGCGAGTTCATGCCATGACAAAGGTAGCCATTGCAGATCAGCTTCCAAATTGGGAGATTTGAGGCACTCGACGCAATGTTTCAGAATAGTTATTCGGCCTTTCAAGGGCTGGACAATGAGGATATGCCTCTCATCGATCATTAAATGAACTGTATTTCTTAGAATGTGCTGGGTCTTATAGACCTCCACCATAAATATTTCATTCATGATATTCAATCTCAATTTACAAGTTTAGACATTCTTTGCCTTTAAGAGGTTAAAGTGTTAGGTTTTTTTGCTTCTTGCACCATGCCAAGTTATTTGGCCTTCCAGTGCTTTTCTCTACAGTCACCATGAAGCTAGTCAACGTGGAGTAGTCAACTTTATCTCACCCATGTGGCATCAGCAATTGGTTGATCATGAATGTGACCCCATTAACAGTGTATTTTGTGCTCTTTTCAATGTTAATAATCATTCCTTTGGGATTATTAATGTTTATGCTCCCAATAATGTCATAGAGAGATCTTTCCTTTGATGATGGATTGCCAATTCAATGCCCGTATCCACTTGGATTTTGTGTGGGGATTTTAATATGATCGAGATGGCTTAAATGATAATTGTGGACACTGGATAGCTAGTGAAAGAGAGGCTTGATTATTTATGCATAATAAATTGGGTCTTTTCGATGCCAATGTTGGCCGCTATCATGATAATATGACATGGTACACATGGAGTAATTTGAGAGCTGGACCTGACAGGACCTTAAAGAGGCTAGATCAAGTTATGATATCCACTCAATCCTTCTTTACTTTTTCTATCTATTATTCATTTCTAGTTGAACCGTTGGAAGATATTGTCCTATCAGACCATTTCCTGATACGGTTCCGTATTGAGTGGAAGATCTCCAGGTCCAAATAAATGAAGAGTTAGAATTTTCTAAACACGTCTCTTCTAAATCACAAAGCCATGTCAGTACACATTCAACATGTGGAATTTGGAACCACGTTCTTTGTATGGTGTGGGGTGGATTTCTTAGTGGAATGATTCTAGAACCCATACTTCATGGTTCCTCTATATTTATGGGCGGTAGCTTTCCCATTTTCACTACCACTTGTACAAATCGACCACTCACGAGCTCCACCTAGCCACCACCACTTTGGAAGCTCAACCATTTGACTTTGCCACCCAACTTCAATTGGCTCAGTTTTAATAGCAGGAGTAGATTGTTGATGCTCATATAGCTCTCAGAGTCCAAATTAAAGTTTGGCTTCACTAGATTAAGATTGGGGATAAGGTCTCCAAAGAATTCTTTCAAGCCCTTCAAGCTCGCCACACTTCCCAATCTGTTAAGTAGATTTGAGAAGGTCAACAACTTATCCAGGAGCTTCCCAATATTCTTCAATCCTTTGTTCAGTGCTATAAGCAAGTTTTTATGGCTCAAGACTACACTCTTCCTAGGCAACTTGCCTTGTAGCAGTATCTTACAGTCATTCCTTGTTAGCTTTCAAATTCCTAATGCATTATTCATGACCAGCTTCTTACTCAATGTGATCTCAAGGAAGTGGTCTTTTCTATGGCCGATGACAAATCCCTTGACTTAGATGGCTTCTCTTGTGAGTTTGACAAAATGTTTTGGGATACTATGGGCAACGACCTACACAATGTTTCTTGAAGCCATGCAAACTAGTTTGTTAGTCAACCTCATTAACAAAGGAAACATTAAATTCATACCTAAGGCATGTGATCCCAAAGATATCAATAATCGATAGCCTATCATGCTACTTAATGTTTCCTACAAGATTATTGCTAAGGAGTTGGCTCTCAAACTCTGCTCCATGCGGCCTTTAATTATCTAGCCTGAGCAGATTGGCTTCATTAAATCCAGACTTATTTCAAATAATATCATTAATGTTTGGGAAGGAATGAAATGCATTCATCGCTCTCAACAACCTACAGTATTTATCAAGATCAATTTTGCTAAGACTTATGATCATATTGAGTGGCATTTCATCCTGTCTATGTTACAGACTCTTGGTTTTGGCCTTCAATTCATTCAAATGGTTCAATTGATTTTCGTAGATGTTTCTTCTTTTATTACCATCTCCAGCTAGTAATCCATTATTTTGGGCCCATTTCAATCCATTTCTATAGCCTTTCCTTAACTGACTTCTACATTCACTAGCTCTATGACCAACTCTCTTGCAACTAAAGCATTGACCGAAGAAAGATAAAACATTTTGATTCATTCTTCTCCTACATTGAGTAGCCTTATGACCAAACTTATTGCATGAATGACAATAACCATTGAATGATGTGAAGCTTTAAGCATTTGGTTGCCTGACTGGTGATCTTCTAGGTCCATTCCTTTGATTTTTCTTGCGTTTGTCCTTCCTGTTCTTAGCTTTCACTGCTTGACCTAATTTGGAACTTTCATCTTTCTCATATCCCAATCCTTCTTTGTCATCATGGCTTTTAGTAATCATCTCATCAAGTTTTGTAGAACATGTATTGAACTTTTCTTCATAGCTCTTTGCCTTCTCCAAATCTAACTTCAGGTTCACAACTTCTTGTTCAAGATTTGTATAGTCTTCAGTTTTATCTTTCAGACATTCCTTAATTCTTGCTTTTTCTTCAACTTTAACTTTTAGATCAATCATGGATTCATTTACTAGCCTCAATTTTTCACAATCCTCTTTATGTCTTTGTTTAAGCTTCTTGACTTTCTCTTTTAAATTTATGATGCATTCATTTGCTTCTTTGATATTCTCCTTCAAGTCCATGTTTTCTTCTTCGGATCTTTCTAGGTATTCGAGAGCAATTTTGAGTTCTTCAATTTCATCGGACATCCATTCTTCTTCTAAAGATTTGATATCATTGCAAGCCTCAGTCACTATTTTAGGTTCATCATTAGAAATCAAACATAGATTTATTTGTTCTTCAATAGTTCTGCATCCTATCAATGCACATTTTCTTTTACCACTAATGATCTGGTCTTCAATGTGATGCCTTTGCATGTACTTGGGAATTTTAGAGATTCTTTCTGGAGCTTCTTGTTCTTCAACCTGCATTTCTTTTTCTTCAGTTTCTTCTTCTTCTCTAGTCTGAAATTCCCTTTTTGTAGCATTTTCTTTTTCTCTGTAAGAGAACCCATCTAAGTCTGAGACATATTCATTAACTTTTGAATACTTCTATATGTCTTCATCAACTTTGACATTAGTAGTTTCCACAATCTTCCCTAGCCTTTTGTTATAGAATTGGTAAGCTTTGCTCTTAGTAGAACACCAAAGAAAAATACCTTCACCATACTTTGCATCATCCTTTCCTATTTCTTCCTTTCTTCTGATAAAACATTTGATTCCAAAATTTTTGAAATATTTAGCAGTGGGAGTCCTTCCATACCAAAGCTCATAGGGAGTCTTTGTATCATTTTCTTTTACCTATACTCTGTTTTGTATGTAGACAACAATATGAATTGCTTCTCTCCAATATACTTCAAGTAAATTTGCTTCCTTTATCATTGTCCTAGCATCTTCTTGAACTGTACCATTCTTCCTTTCAACTACTCAATTTTGCTTAGGAGTTCAGGGGGTAGACAATTGTCTCTTTATTCCATGTTCTTCACAAAAGCATTGAATTCAATTGAAGTAAACTCACCACCTCTATCAGACCTCAAAAACTTGATTCTAAAATCCATTTCATTTTCAACCATTACTTTAAATGCCTTGAACTTGTCTAGGGTTTCTATTTTTTCTCTAAGAAAAGTAACCCAAGTCATTCTTGAATAATCATCAATGAATAACATAAAATATATGTCGTCATGAAAACTCCTTACTCTTGTAGGACCACAAAGGTTTTGTATGAACCAACTCCAACAATCCGGTAGAAGATTTTTCTTCATCTTGTAAACTTCCTCTTGCTTGCATTCCACCTTAACACTCCTTGTGGATTCTATTGTTAGGTTTTGTAATCTCTGGTAGATCTTTCATAGCTTGAACTGAACTTATCCTTACCAGATTATCAAGATTGATGTGACACAATCTCCTATATGACAACCAACTCTCACTAATTTCATTCATAGAGCAACAAATGCCACCTTCTCTGAGATGATAAAGATTTCCTTCTGTCCTCTTTCCACTAGCTCTCACAATTCTAGAATTCTCTCTAATCTCAAAACCATCATCCTGAAATACAAGATTGTATCCTTTGGTACACAACTGTCCAACACTCAAGAGATTTTGCCTTAAACTTTAACATAAAGAACATCATTAATATGATGTTTTCCATCGAAACTGATTGAGCCTCTTCCACATATCTTAGAAGTATAATTATCTCTAAATATAACTGATCCTCCATCACATTTATCAAAATTAACAAATTTACTTCTATCACTGGTCATATGATTTGAGCAACTACTATCAATAACCCAACAATTCTTTTGAAAAGTATCTTCACTATCAGGACTTACCTCTGAATCATTTTCTTTCATACATCCCTTAGGATTAGTACCACAAATGTCATCCTTTGAATTAGTGAACAAGCAATCATTATCTTCATTGTCTTCAACATCATAGTAGATTTTATTAGGCAATCTGCTTTCAGTTTTCTTACTTCTCAAAATTCCCTTTGGTCATCTTGATGCATAATGACCAATCTTACCACAACTGAAACACTTGAGAGACAACTTATCCCTGCTCATATCAGTATCTAATTTTATTCTTCTCCCAAAGTCAGCTTCTATATTATCAGCAATCTTCTGATCTATTTCCACGATCTTCTTAGATTTGCCAGTCCTGAGTGCAGTTACAACTGAGTCCTAGATAACATATCCAAGAAAGATTAGATATCTCACTATTTTCATTTTTAGAAAATAATTAGAGAAACATCTGTCCTGTGCATCATCCCATATCTACCTCAAGTTGTTAAGCTTTCTTTCAAGGAACCCTCACTCTAATACCAATTGTTGAATGCACAAGACAACTGGGAGGGGGGTGAATCAGTTGTATCAAAAACTATAAACCCTCAAAAACATAATCGCATCCACATCAATTCACTTAAACCCTAATTCTGTTATGAAGATTAAATATAAACAATAGATAACAAAAAATTAATGACATCAACACCATGCATAAGGGAACACCACATTTTTACGTGGAAAACCCTAAAAGGGAAAAACTACTGTGAGGATTAGCTCACAATGTATAGTAGTATAAATACTAAATTACAAAGAGGCTCATTATTGAGGGGGATCACTACCCAAGGACTCGCTATCGAGAGAAATGCTTGTTACAATAGGCTCATTGCCAAAAGGGCTCACAACCATGAACTGATATAATAGCATCTACCACATGCCTAAGTTTAGTTCCAATGAAGCACAATTAATATCACCTGCATAGCCTCACAACACAAACATCCTCATCTTCCCACATACACATGAATCCTTTACACTTATTTATATCAATCATCAACCTTGAAACATTCATCAAGGTCGGCAACACATTCTACAACCTTTGGAATAGTCTCCAAGGTCGGAAAACATACACAATTCAAATTAGTTCTAGACCTAAATAGTCTTGTGAAGCAAAGAGATGAATGAAGAACATTTCACATCTTATATTTGACCTAAATACATCTTCACACACTTCAACACACTTCCACAATCTACGAAGCACATCTGCAAAGAGTGTAAACAACTAGGTCGGCCAAAACTGGTGTTGACACTAAGATCTTTAGGCACACGCTTTCAAGAACACAACCATAACTTGTGGACCAAGCACAAGCCTTCAACATGATCTGGAGACATCCATGAACAACATGAAATCACCTAGGAGTCAACAAATATAGTTACAACAAATCTCACTTGAAGACAGATCACAAATTGCTCACAACCAACACTACCAAGCTTTACTACTCATGAAAACTACACTCCGAAACACCAAATCACAATTCCTTTGGAATGAAGATAGCTAAGGACCTTATAAACATATGTCCAAAACTAAAACACCTAAACCACTCTATGGAGAAATCCAGAGCACAATACTTTCTCCCAGACACCTCTGCAGAACCCAGAAACTATCAATTATAGTCTTTAAACTGGTGAACATAACTTCCACTGTGCAGTGATCTGGACCATCAGATTTTGGATTTAGCATCTTCAAACATTTCTCTAAAACATATCCAAATCTCACAATCTGGTCTTCAACACAGGAGAAATGTAGAGCAAAAGCTCGGACGGTATCCTGTAAGCCAGAATACTTCTTCACAACATTGTCTTTAGTATTTATCAAATTTTCTTAAAAACACTTCGAAACCCAGCTATAGGAACACTATACTAACATCATCAGCACAAATTCAAGCCATTAAAATCACATTACCACAGCAACTTAATCAATCAACAATTGTAACATTAGAAGATACAGTTGGTACCAATGACAACACAAACATGTTGACATCAATGACAACACTGGTTAGCACATACTTGCAACAGGTGTCACAAGAGTCTAAAGCCATCATCCCCCTCTACATGGCTAGTTACCAAGACTCACTATCATCTACATTAATAGCTTCCTTGTAGGATCTAGGTTCATCGTCAGTACTCAATAAGGAAAATACACAATGGAAATTTGGTGGGGTATACCTATCAACTGGATTCCTTTGTCTTGTAGATCTTCTTAAGGGTAGAGTAAGAGAATCTTCTTCCTCATGTTTTTCTATATGCTCAACTTCTTTTGTAAAAATAGAGTCTTCCTCATATGAACTTTCACTTGAATCTTCTTCTTCTTCACCATCCCCTAATCCATCATTTTGTCCTTCCTGATGTGCATTTTCCTGTTGTAAATCAAAATGCACCATCCTCTTCCTTTCTTTTTCTTCTAGTTGTATTGAATCAAAAATAGTTCTAAGTTCCCTTAAAATCACATCTCTAGAAAAAATAACTTTTTTGGTTAGAGGATCCCAAAAATTATAACCTTTTACATTCTCACCATATCCAATAAAGATGCATTTCTATTCTTTTGGATCCAATTTAGATCATTTTTCCTTAGGCACATGAACAAAAGCCTCATAGCCAAAAACCCTTAAATGTGAAAGAAAAGGTTTCTTACTTGTCCACACTTCATAAGGTGTCGAATCAAGAGCCTTACAAGGAGATCTATTTGATAAGTAACAAGTGGTACTCATAGCTTCTTCCCAAAAGCATTTATCCAACTGTGCATCACTTAACATACTTTTGGCTCTTTCCATTATTGTTTGGTTCACCCTTTCTGCAACACCATTTTGTTGTACTGTATATGGAGTTGTTTTTTTTCTTATGATACTTGCATGCTTACAAAACTCATCAAATTCCATAGAGCAATATTCCCCTCCATTATCAGATCTTAATATTTTTATCTCATGTCCTACTTGGTTCTCTACTAAGACTTTATACTCCTTAAACTTAGTGAACACTTCAAATTTATGCTTCATAAAATAAATCCATGTGAAACTAAATACATCATCAATGAAGGTAATGAGATAATGAGATTTTCTAATAGAATCATTATCCACAGGTCCAAACACATCTGAATGAATAATTTCTAATTTCTCTTTCGCTCTATTGCTTCCTAAAGGAAAGGAATTTATGTTTTGTTTGTCAAACACAAAATGCTCATAGAAATCAAAGTTCTCATTAGAATAGGAGAAACCTTCCAACAATTGTTTATTCATAATTGTTTTTAAAACATTTTCACTTATGTGGCCCAATCTGTAGTGCCACAACATACATGTATTTTCAGCAGTTTTAGTTACATTAGTGGATCTACAAACTGTAGTGGCCTCAAGCCTAAACAGACTTCCAATCCTTGTTCCCCTGGCTACCACCAAGCTTCCTCTCACCAATCTGCAAACATGCTTATTAAATGTTACATGCATTCCAAAATCATTCAAGTTTGAAATAGAAATAAGATTTCTAGCCAATCCAAGAATATGTAAAACACCAGGGAGGGTTTTAATCCTCCCATCATTGAAACACAATTGTACCTTTCCCTGGCCAACAATCATATATGTAGAGTTGTCCCCAAGGTAAACATTACCTCCATCATACTTCTCATATGTGGAGAACCATTATTAATGAGGAGTCATATGATACGATCAACCTGAGTCAATCAACCACTATTCATTAGACATAACATTACATGTAGAAAGTAAAACTTCATCATCTACATTTGAGGACTTTTCAGTAGAGGAATCCTACTGTATCTTTGGATTTCTACATTCTTTCTTCACATTCCCCCTCTTACCACAGTTCCAACACTTAACTCTGTTCTTCTTCCCAAGAGTTTTAGACTGACCTTTTCATTCCTTGGTGCCCTTATGATCTCCTTTTGGTCCTCTTTCCTTAGACCTCCCCCTGACATTAAGAGCATCCACTGAGCTATCCATAGCATTCTTCCTCATTTCCTGTGATAGCAAAGTTGCAACAAGGGTATCCATCTTTTGATCTTAGAGGTTAGCAGTGATAGCAAGAATGAAATTCTCGCAAGACTCGAGCAAAGAACAAAGAAGCATAATGCACTTATCATCATCATCTATTTGAACATCCATAGAAGCTAACTAGAACTCAGAATCAATTTAAATGTATTCAAGTGTTCAGCTACTGAATCACCCTCCTTCATTTTAAGGAAAAATAACTTTCTTTTGAGATATAGTTTATTTACCAGGCTCTTGGCTTGATAAATTCCACCTAACTGCTTCCATAATGCATGTGCAGTCTTCTCAGCACAGACATTCAACAAGATAGTTTGCAAGGCATAACCAGATTGTACGCGTGCCTTTTTGTCCATCTTGTCTCACTCATCATGAGTGATAATATCAATCTTCTTCTCTTTTGTCGCAGCCAACCATTGATCTCTTTCTTCAAGGAGATTCTCCATTTTCAACTTCTACCCATTCCATTGAATTTTTCAAGTTCTATTAAAGAAATGTTAAAGGTTAAGGTAAAATATATTTGATGGACTTTGGAATAGACCCATATTGATTCTATATATGGGGTCTTAATTTGAAGGCAAGATAAATATCATTGTAAAAAACATTATTATGGACATTCTAAATCTAAATCTATGACAAAAGAACAGTTGTTTCATCAAACATAGAGAAAGATTGTCATTTGAAATGATGGGTTGCTAGCACATGGATGACATCAACATCAAGAAGATGAATCTTAGCCAAGTATAATGAGGATGAATACAAACTATTATTGCAAAAAGAAATTTTCTCATACAATATGGGGGCCAAACATCCATAGGAAGGAACAAAACTAGAGGGTAAGGTAGAACTTAAGATAAAAAGGAGAAAACCACAAAGATACATATCAAAAAGGTAGTGGCCATTCTATAGATACATGTAGAGGAAGATATGGATAAAATAAAGATAGTGGTGCATAGAAAAAATACCTAAGTATGTTTTGTGTAAACCAAAGAATAATATTAATGGCATATTTTATGCAAATGATGTTTCATCAATAATATAATGATTGAATCCTTATTTTTTAATTCTGTTATAATCGTGAATCCTAACATAATAATTATGTACACCACACTTAAACACACTTAACTTCTAATGTGCGACACTCATTTATAGTTATACTTAACAATATATAATTCTAAAATTTTGACTCCTAAAATTTCAAGCCACAATTTAAACCTAAAACTTAATTATTCTCAAAGTAATAACTTACTAATTTTCTTATCACTTAATGAATATCTAAACATACTAAATAGTCACCTTATTTTCAATAGATAAAAAATTATAAAATTATAAACAATGTTCTAATTAAAAACAATTTTTATACACATATTCAATAAAAAATCATAGAAAATTGATACACCTCCAAATGATAAGCCACCATAATCTCTCTTTTATTAAATAATCATTGATCAACAGTCATTGGTTCTAAATTTTGGTAAATAAACTAGTATAGATATCTTAAATAAATCTATCTAAAAAATCATTAGAGATATCAGTGTTCAATTCTTTTATTTAAACTTAATAGTTATTTTATTTCACTATACAACTATTTAAGAACTATTTTATTTTTTTAATATTGTTTACTAAATATCTATTTTTATTTACTTAATAGTTATTTTATTTACTTTAGAGTTATTTTATTTTACTTCAAAATTATTTAAGAATTATTTTATTTTATTTAGATTGTTTACTTTATTTTTATATCAAGAACTAATTTTTTGATCATTAAAGTAAGGGGTAAGGGCCCTCTTCCATTTTATTATTTTATCAAAAAGATATTATAGAAGCTATTTGAAATGAGACCAAAACTTAGATACACATATATGCCAAAATAGACTAGAACATTAATTGACAATGGAGATCTAGAGCAGTGAAAAGAGACAACACAGACACTTCCTAAAATCAGCTACATATATAATACTAGTAATACATACTATGAACTAAAAACCTTAGCATACATAACTTTTCCATACATAGACATTACTATTTAATGATGAATTGATAACCATCACTAACATCATACCAAAATTATATTAACCCAATAGAAGAAGATACAAATTTAACTAGACCAACCAACCGGACCAAGAAATTAAAAACTAGTCAACCCTAGGCCATAAGATCCATCCTTTTGTTTGACTAGGGTTGCATGATGAGATAAAAACTTAACTGCTTTTTCTGCCTTTACCACATTGAATCTTTCCTAACGTCGAGAGGATTTCTTCGGCCGACTAAGATTTGCCACCTCAACTGTTGGATGATATGCCTGTGAGCAATGACCATTACGAGGCAAGCATTGAATGGAAACTAGTTCTTTGGTTATGGATTCCATTTGAGTTTTAATGATCTTCATTGTCTAAAGAGAGACCAAGCCCTGAAACTTATAACTAGTGCAAGGCAGTGAAGAAAGCTTGGTGGGGTTGGCTCCCTCCATGGCTTCTGATAGACCCATCCTAAAATTTTCTCAAATATAAATATGACCAAGAGTGTTGGTCTATTATTTATCACATGTGGTTATGAGGATGTTGCTTACTACCATGGAGGAGATTTTAGAATTAACTGGTGTCACATGGCGTCCTCAAAAGAATCCCTCCTAAGTATTTCTTTGATGGATGTCATGACATCTTCCCCTTGGAAGAAAAACACCTTCCTTAACCTAGTTGAAGTGATTTCGCCTATGAAAGCCATCTGTCAGACATTAGAACCTATCACCACCAACTCCATGATTGCTAGATAGAAAAATAAATAACACGCATCGATTGTAGAGTTGATGGGGAGAAAAGAACTTATTAGTAAATTGCAACCTAGTGACATGCTAGGATATAATATCACCAACCTTGTTGCCAAATGATTGTATAGCTAGCCTTTAATGTGAAGCGAGGCTTGCCTCACTCTGATGAATCCACACATTCAAATCCTTACCAATTCGATGGCCTATCACTTGTAATGATATCTTTCGACTGCTCTACCCCATGATTTGATAAGTAGTCTATAAGCTTATTATTGTCCCTGTAGCAATGGGAGACGAAATATTCTCCAAATGAATCATGAAGCATCAAGGCTTCTTTCAAATTTTTTTAGATTTTCCAATTAAAGGATTGCCTTCTCTTGAGATAGTGAGCAATTACAAGCGAATCACCTTATTTGGAGGGCATGTTTTGAGCAATTGCAGATCCAAGGCTAGTCTTAAACATCATCCAATTCAATAGTCAAAGATTAATTTTCGCCAATAAAAATAAGACAAATATTTACCACATTTTGGTGTGGATGAGGTGTAAATTGCTATTGACTATTTGACCAATGAATTGGAAGATTTTTAAGTAGAGTGTAGACCCAATAGTAATGGTTTTGCCTCTGCCTCGTTATTAGTCCTCGGGAAGAGTTCCTTTGAGGTGGCTTTCATCAATTTTCCATTAGAATCTCAAATGAGACACCTTGCACTTTAAGGACCAAGATTTTGTCAAGATGCACCATCAAAATTCATCTTCCACAATCCTATTGGAAGAGGGTCCCATTTGATCCTTGATCTATCTATAGTGTTTAGAGTAGATGAAGGCATCCCATGAAGAGAATATGAAGAACTACTTTTATTTACATAAAATTTGTTTTATTTTATCTTATTTATATAAGAATTATTTTATTTATTTACATAAAAAATAATTTATAATTTTTTTTCCTTTTAAAATATATATCGACTCTGTTTTAATTTTGTTTTATTGTACACGATCATGTCGCTATACCATTGTAAAACACCTCTGATGTAATAACCCCTTCAATCTTTTTTGAACTCCAGTAACTCTCCTTCCCTTGGGTGTGGGCGTCACACGTGTTAACTCACTGCCGTATAAAATGGAAAGTGTGCTGAGTTCCTCTTCGATTTCATCATTCATGGGCTACGCCACGTATTTATAAATAAAATAGTATTGAAAAATAATAATTGCTCCTTATCCGCAGGAGGATAGAATATTTTTTTAGTCTGAAAAGCACGTTGTGATGTTGACACAGCTTGGCAAAGCCAACAGCAATTTAGAAGGTATAGCTACCAAGAAGCGATGACACAAGGAATCTTGCATTACACACGTTTACTGCATGTTTGAATGGTGACTCGGTGAGTTTTAAGCCAAAAACGGTACGTTTCAAAGATATTTATTAGAAAGGCAAGGACCAAGATTAAATCATCTACAGCCTTTGTTTTCTTCTGGTTTCTGATAACAAGCAAGGGTAGCTGTGAGCACCAAAAATGTCTCAAATCCATCCTCACTCTGACATCTCGTCTCCCCATGTTCTTATAGATCAAAATTTTTGTTCAAGCTCGTCTACCGTCTTCACAGTCTGGAAGAAATCACTCTTATCTAATGGTAAAGGATTTACCGTTTTCGATTCATTGGGACATCTGGTTTTCAGAGTGGATAACTATGCATCCAATGTGAAAAGCGAAGTACTTCTCATGGATGATGCAGGCAAACTTCTTCTTACAATGCGGCGCAAGGTAGTCTTCTTTCTTCTTATCCTTATCGGCATGATTGTCAAGATTATTTCCTCCAACTTCTTGCTAGATAAAGTCTGACATCTCGTTTTGATTTAGCAGAGATGGAGTTTTAGGAAGAGATGGGAAGCATTCAGAGGAGATCCGGTAGAGTCTGAGAAGCCCAAATTTAGCCTTCTAAGGTCGTCGCGCTTCTCAAATAAAACCACCGCCAATGTATTTGTAGATGGAAGTGGACAAATTAAACACTGCGATTACCAGATCGAAGGCTCGTTGTGCAAGCCATCCTGCACAATATTCAATGCCTCCGGAGAGATCATCGCACAGGTAATTTCATTTGGGGAATTTTCTTCAATTTATTAACATGGGTTGGGAGTTTGGGAAACTGATGAAAAATATGTGCAACTGCAGATTAAACGAAAGGAAGCCAACTCTGATATAATGCTGGGAAAAGATGTATTCAGCTTGGTTATCCAAGCGGGAGCGGATCAAGTATTTATAATGGGGCTCCTTATAGAGAATCTTCGCTCAAGATGGTAGCCAGCAAGCTGACTGGAAATGGGCTGGCCACTTTCCCTCCAGAACGGAACCGCGGAGTTTTTCTGCTCAATTTGCACAAATTTCCAAACATATACGATGCAGATTCAGTCCAGAGAGCTTGGAGTTCGTTCCATAGGGCTCGGAGTGCATGTACACCGTTCCGTTCAATATTTTTGCTAGGCAATTCAATTATAAAAGCCTGCGCAAAAGACATGTCACAATTGAATTTGGAGGACATTGGCATTTCAATGCCGAACTTATGTAAGCTTTACAATGTAGAATACAAGAAGAACCTGTCAAAGAAACAAGTTTTTCTTTTGTATAGAACAATGCAGATTACAAATAATGAACAACCATCAACAAGTTGTTGAAAGAAGAGAAACAACATAACAAGGACCTGTCGACTGTACAAGTTTAAATGAATTTTTGAAATAGATTTAAATAGAACCTGATGCTACAAATTGACTCAGGAAAGTTGTAATTAACTATATTGGGTTCCAATCTTTGCACAGAGTATAGAGTAATAAGTTGGAAAGTTGTAATTAACTATAGTAAATATATTGGGTTCCAATCTCTCCACAAAGTGTGGAGTAATAAGTTGTATAGAGATTAGTCCTTGCCATTGCAATATAGTTGAAAGTACAATTGATAGTAATCAGATTAGGAATAATAATTAAATTTTGAAATAAATTAATATACAAACTAAAGTTATAAATTGATCCAAGAAAATTACAATTAACTATACCAAATAGGTATGTTGGGCTTGTGGAGTAATAGTGCAAAAAGTACCTAGTTACCAACTTTAGTCCACAATTGTATGGCATTCCTCATAGTGGGAATAGTATGCATTATATATTGCATTCCATAGAGCTCCAAGTGCATGTACACTATCCCCTACAATATTTTTGACAAACAATTGTGTAACATTAGGTAATTTCTATTGCAAATGGATCAACAAGTTCCAAGATTAAAAAAATTTTAGGCCCCATTAATTGGGCACAAAATTATGATAAATTTGTTGTTGTTATTGTACATTTTAAATAGATTCATATATATTGTTTTTAAGGAAATAGCTAGAGCCTCTTAAAGAATACGAATTGAAAGGGAATCACATCCTGAAGTCACGTAAATTGGGCAGAACTTAAGAAACAAAGTAATACACAATTCTTAAGAAGGAAACAATTGCAATAACAAAACACAACCACAAAAAGAAAATAATCATTCATAAAATTTTACTTTAATTGGGTATTTTGTGGGTAGAGTCCCCCTTGAAAGCATGCTTTGAGATTGGGTTGGCAGGGCCTGATACCCACATGGGATCCACCCTGATGTTGTGCAAAACCTCACTAAGGGTTTTTTACTTCTTCATTTTGTCAAGGCCAGTCATGTTGAGGTTGTTCTTAGCCAGGGCCCATGGCTTGTCCACTCTTCCCTCCTTCTATTCAAACCTTGGACTCAAGACTTTGCCATCTTAGATGTAAAGTCCATATGTGTCCCCGTCTAGGTCAAATTCCCTAGAGCTTATCCTTACCATGCTAGATTTTTCTCAGTCAAATAGCTTATCCCTTAAGCTATATTGTTTGCATAGAACCTGAGAAGTTTTATTCGGCTTATGTTCAACGCAGGGTCTATGTCAAGGTCAAGCTTTCCAAAGACCTCAAGGAGTCAGTGTACATTCAAATTGGTCAAACCTACGTGTCTAGTATATTAAGCTTCCCAACACCTGCTATCGGTGCCACTCCTCTGACCGCAAGATTTAGGATTGTCCTTTGGCCTCTCAATGGCCAAAACCTCAACTCGTCCCTCTTCCAGGTCGCCACCTCCTCCAAAACAAGAGGAAGGTTGGTCTACATTGGTAAACAAAGCCAAGAACACTAGCACTTCCAAGCATCCCCTAAACCTATAGGCCAAGGGGTTTTGACTCGAAATATTTCAAAACCCACTGGCACTAGAGCATCGAGTGTGGTGACTACTTCTAAATCTCCACTAGTGACATCTATTATTTCATAGCCACTAGCCATCACTACCTAACATTCTTCCCCTCCTCTTGTGGGATAGATGAGATCCTGAAGCCTATCTGGGTGATTGGAGGATGGCAAGCTCACGCCATGACAAAGGTAGCTAGTGTAGCTCAACTTCCAAATTGGGATCTTTGAGGCACCCAACATAATGTTTTAGAATAGTTATTTAGCCCTTGAGGGGCTTGATAATGAGGAGATGCCTCTCAATGATTGTTAAATGAACTACACTTCCTAAAATGTGTGGGGTCTTACAGACCTCCCCTAGAAATGTCTTGTTCATGATGTACATTCTTAGTTTATAGGTTTAGACATTCTTTGCCTTCAGGAGGTTAAAGTGTTTGGTTTTTTTCTTTCTACAGCATGCTGATTTATTTGGCCTTCTAGATGTTTTCTCTGCAGTCACCATGGAGTTGGTTGGGGCGGAGTTGTCACCTTTCTCTCACCCACATGGCATCAGTTATTGCTTAATCATGGATGTGACACCACTAACCACGTATTTTTGGCTCTTTTCAATGTTAGTAATCATTCCTTTGAGATTATTAATGTTTATGCTCCCAATGATGCCATAGAGGCATTTTCCCTTTGGTGCTCTATTGTCAATTCAATGCATGCCGTCAGTTGGGTTTTGTGTGGGGATTTTAATGTGATTGAGATAGCTTATGATAAGTGTGGACCCTTTCCTATGTAATGGACAACTGGTTAAAGAGAGGCTTGGTTTTTCATGAGTAATAAATTGGGTCTTTTCAACCCCAACACTAGTTATCGTCATGATAATATGACATGGTACACATGGAGCAATTTGAGAGCCAAACCTGACAAGGCCTTAAAGTGCCTAGATCAGGCTATGATATCTGCCTAATCCTTCTTTACTTTCGCTAGTAGTTATTCCTTACCATGTTGGCAGATATTGTCCTATTAGACCATTTCCAGATACAGCTCTGTATCGAGTGGCAAATCTCTAGGTCCAAAGCAATGGAGAGATATATTTTTCTAAACATGTCTCTTCTCAATTACAAATCCACATTAGCACACATTCAATGTGTCTAGAATTTGGAGCCATGTCCTTTGCATAGAGTGAGGTGAAAATCTTGGTGGAATGATGACATAACCCATACTTTGTGGTTTCTTTGCATATATGGGTGGCAACTTGCCCATTCTCACTACTGCTCATACGAATCCACCACTCATGGGCTCCACTTAGCCACTACCACTTTGGAAGCTCAACCATTTGAGTCTGCCACCTAGCTTTAGCTACAACAACAAAAGCAAATTTTTGATGCTCATACAACTTGTGCAGCCTAGATTAAAGCTCAACTTCACTAGCTCAAGATTGGAGATAAGGTCTCCAAAGAATTCTTTCAAGCCCTTCAAGCTCACCACACTTCCCAATCTATTAAGAATATTCAAGAAAGTCAACAACTTCTCTAGGAGCTTCCTTAGATTCTTCTATCCTTTATTTGGCACTATGAGCAGGTTTTCGTGGCTCAAGACTACTCTCTTTTCAACCAACCTTGGTCGTACCACTTATGGCAGCATTTTGAGTAGGGTTTGATGATCTTCCATTCATATTTTGGGTGTTGGAAACTATATTACATTTGCAATTCACATTTAAGGGTTTATGATAGATTTTGGGGCATTTGAGAAGTGTCTATTGCTACAGCTATCACCAGCTGGGCTGGACCATTGCCTAGGGAAAATGTGGGTCATATTGGACCTGGTTTGTTCCTCAAGTAGCTTGCCTTGCAGCAGTATCTTACAGTCATTCCTTGTCATCTTTCAAATGCCCAATGCATTATTTGTGACCATCTTCTCACTCAAGGTGATCTCAAGGATGTGGTTTTTTCTATGGCCAATGACAAAGCGCTTGCTTTAGATGGCTTCTCTTGTGATTTTTAAAAAACACTTTGAGATACTATGGGTAGAAACCTACATAGTGTTTATCTTGAAGCCATGCAAATTAGTTTGTTAAGCAACCTCATTAACAAAGGCAACATTAAATTCATACCTAAGGTGGGTGATCCTAAAGATATCAATAATTGGCAACCTATCAGGGTACTGAATGTTTCCTATAAGATTATTTCTAAGGTACTAGTTCTCAAACTCTGCTTTGTGCTGCCTTTAATTATCTGGCCTGCAAAAACTAGCTCCATTAAATTCAAATTTATTTCAAATAATATCATTTATTCTTGGGAAGGAATGGAATGGGCTCATCACTCTCAACAACATGTATTCTTTATCAAGATCAATTTTGCTAAGGCTTATGATCGCATTGAGTGGCCTTTCATCCTGGCTATGTTGTTGGCTCTTGGTTTTGGCCCTTGATTCATTCAAATGGTTCAAATGCTCTTCTTAGATGCTTTTTCTTGTATTACCATCTCTAGCCAACAATCCAATTCTTTTGGGCTCTTTTCAGTGCATTCGACAACATTGGACTCTTGCCCCGACTCTTTATGTTTTGGCTGCTAAAAGCTTTGGATACTTGTTAGCACAAGTTGTCTCTCAATTTTGCATTAAGGGAATTTCTCTTCCTAATTCTTCCCAATAGTTGGTGAATAGACACTTTGCTAATGATTCTTTCCTCACTCTTATTGAAGTAGAGAATAATATCAAACAAGCGCTTCATTGCTTGGATATTTTTTTCCAAGCTTTTGGCTCCAACATTCAATGGCAAAAGACTTTGTGTTACAAATAATCCTTCCTTCCAAAACTAGGTTGGATTGACTTGTTTGGTTGGAAGTAGATTAATCATGGGGGAATTTTCTACTTCTTAGGAATTCCCTTTGCTTTCCAAGCCACTCCTTCAAAGCTTTGGCATGCCATAATTATGAGAATTGAAAAGAGACTCCATTACTGGATCACCAAGCCTCTTTCTTTGGTAGGTAAATTTCAAATCTATTCTAAGATTTTGGCAGCCACACATGTGCATTATTCTTCATGTTGGTTCTTTTCTAAGGCTTCTTATTTGTAGGTTGAGAAGCTCCTTAGAGATTTTCTTTGGGCTTCTAGTGATGGGCATCAAGGCTTCTATCTTGTTGCCTGGGAATTCTATAGCCTCCCTCGTGAGGCTAGGGGCTTGGATTGATTTCCATTCACTAACAAGGCATTGCCTTGTGTTCTAAATGTATCATCAGAGATCTCCTATAGGTCGTCCTAGAGAGGTCATCCTAGAAAGGCTTGGATTTAGGAACCCTTCTTACCATGAGGGAATTTGTTTCCATTCAAGGCACCTTTGTTATCAAAAGTATTTGGAAGGATTTGGAAGCCATCAAGCCTTAGCTTCGTTGGGTTGCAGCTGACTTTCGTAATTATTTATCCATTAACCACTACTCCATATGGTGGTCCCCTATTCTCATATCTCAAGGGAAACCACTTGTTAAATAACCTTAGATTCATGATTTGAAGTTCTTCAGACAAGGGATGTTGGTCTTACCCAATCTCATTCATCAGGTGACTAGGAATTTTTTGCCTTGGCTTGAGTTGAAGCTCAAATTCACGCTTTCTAATCAAGACCAATAGACTTTTCATTTGATTATTATGCTTTTCCTCCTCAAATGTTTCATAAGATATGGGTGAGATCTCTCAAACCCTGGTGTCCAAGGATTGGAAGTGGTATCTAGACACCCAATTTTGGAATTACAGGTCATGCAAAGGCTATTCCAAGTTTTCTGCACATTTGCATATGGTGGATCAACTCAATCACCTTTGGTAGCTTCAGTGCTCACACGGGACTTGGAAAAGAAGGTTTTAATGCATTTGGTCCATGGTGCTATAGCCCAAATTGGCTCATTTTTCTTAGTGCTTACTATACTAAGGCCTTCGTTTGGGGGCTCATCTTGCTCACATGGGTGTTCCCAGCCCCCATTGCCCATGTTGTGGATAGCTCAAGTCTCTGAAGCACCTCGTTTGGTTCTACCCCCAGGCTCAAGAGACATGGAAATAGATCAATGATTTTTTTCAAGCCTTTCAGACCTACCCCTTTTTCTTGGCACATCATTTTGTTTAGAGACTGGCCTTGTTTCCCACTCAAGTATATCTAGATCTGACATATTTTCAGGGTGGAAATTCTTTTGAATATTTGGAAGGATAGGAATGCAACTCTTTTTACTCACTATGTTGCAGACATGCATTTTTCTTTGTACACCAAAGCTATCATTCGATCTGATGCTCTGTGTTGACACACCCAAGAGCCTATACTACAACCCAAAACAACCTTCACCAAATACTGAGAAGCAACACAAGAGAAACTATTTCACCGAAACATGAAAAATATACATCGGGCATGAGATATAATATAATGTGTACAATCCCAAGAATAAATAGTCAGGTAAAAATGAGGTATGGGAATACCAACCTCCAACTACCTTAATGGAAAGATAATAAATGCACCCAATCATTAGCCTAAGTAAACTTAAGCATACTCTAACACCCCCTTAAGTGCAACTTAGGGAGATTATTATGCAATTTGAGGTGCAAAATGGGTCCCAGCAACAAGGCCATGTTAGGTACCCATGTACAACTACAATGCAATGAAATGCAATCTCTCGCAACCAAAGAAAAGGAGAAAACTCCTGTGGTAGAAAACTCCTCTCTAAAAGAGAGAAAAATAGAAAATGATGAAAAGAAAAATGTGAAAGGAAGGAGGACTCCTTAAGACCCCCCCAAGGACAACTTCCTTCACCCCTAACATCGATCACAACAAAAGATAGCGAGGACATGCTAATGGTTTAGTGAAGATGTCTGCAACCTACTGCTCCGTAGGCAAATACTCCAAACTGAGAACACCCTCCTAAATGAGCTACCTAATGAAGTGCATGTGGATCTCAATATGCTTAGTGTGTTGATGCTCCACTGGGTTGTGAGAAATATGAATGGCACTCTGATTGTCACACCAAAGAGTAGTGGGATGATCAGCAGAAAAGCCAAATTCAGCCATCAATTGTCAAAGCCAATGAATCTCCTAACTAGCCAAGACTGCTGCATGATACTCAGCCTCAGTTGATGATAATATAGTAGCAGTTTGCTTCTTGCAAAACCAAGCAACCAGACTAGAACCAAGACAAAAAAACAAAGATAGAAGTAGACTTCCTATCAATAACATCACCAACCCAATTTGAGTCAGTGAAGCTCACAATCTCAGTAGCTCCTGATGTATAGTGAATGCCAAATTGTATATTGCCTTGAATATACTACAAGATACATTTGGTTTCCTTCCAATGACTCTTATGAGGATCTTGAGGGAAGTGGGAGACAAGACCAACTGTAAAGGAAACATCAGGATGACTATGTGTCAAGTACAAAAGGTTACCAACCAACTACCGATACAAGGTAGCATCAACTAATGGAGTAGTGCAAGTGGTAGACAACACAACACCTGACTAAAAAGGAGTAGGGGCTAGCTTGCAGTTAGCCATCCCAAATCTCTAAAGTAAATCAAGAGCATACTTCTACTGAAAGATAGAAATACCGGTAGAAGACTGATGAATCTGAAGACCAAGGAACTAATGCAACACACCAAGGTCAGTCATATCAAAATGCTCCATCAAAGCTTTCTGAGTATCCTTAATCATGGCAGGAGAACTTCCTTTCAGAATCAAATCATCCACATAAAGAACAAGAATGAGAAGATCCCCCCATGTCTCTGAATATAAACTGTAGGTTCAAATTGGTCCATCTAGTGAATCTAGAAACAAATTAAAAACTATCCATCTTGTCATACCAAGCTCGAGGAGCTTGTATGATACCACACAATGAACGCCTCAGTCTGCAAACAAGTGAAGGGTCCTACACAAAGCCTAATGGCTACTCCATGTAGATCTCTTCCTAAAGATCACTGTGTAGGAAAGCACTCTTCACATCCATTTGATACACTGGCCAACCTTGAGATGTAGCTATAGAAAGTACAAGATGTGCTGAATCCATCTTGGCTACAAGAGAAAAATTCTCAAAATAGTCAATACCTTCAATGTGAGAGAAGCCCTTAGCCACTAGATGAGCCTTATACTATCAATAGAACCTTTACGTACATACTTGCTATGATACACCCACTTGTATCAAACCAACTTTCTTCCCTTAGGAAGAGGAACTAAATCCCATGTATGATTCTTCATTAAAGAAGAATATTCCTCATTCATAACACTTTCCCATTACGGAACACCTGAAGCATCTGAAAACTTCTAAGGATCAATAGAAACTGCATGGTTCAAAAGAATGATACCTGAAGTTTAGGAACAAGTGTAGCATGTAGTTGTGGGATCACCTACAAGAGAACCAGCATCCTTAAGAAGTGTACGAGACCATAACGGTCTTGTGGGTGTAGGTGGAGGAGGAGATGGAGAAATGTCAACAATAAGATTAATACCATCATCACAAACATCATCATCATCTACATGGAGAAAAACATCATCTGAAGAAGAACTAGGAAGAATAAAGGAAGGGGCCTGTGATGGAGAATATTTTGGAGTGAAAGACTCATCAAAATGAACATCATGATGAAAATGTACCTCTTGAGTGATAGGATCAAACAACTGATAACCCTTCACATCCTCACAATAGCCAACAAAAATGAACCACTGACTTTTCTTCTCCATTGCTTTGCGCCTTCCATCTGGAATGAATGTCCATGCATCACTGCCAAATACTTTGAAGAAGGACACCTTGGGCTTGACATGAGACCAAGCCTCCTTGGGAGTCATAATCCGCACTGCCTTTTGAGGAATATGGTTCTAAATGTAGTTGGCACAATTGATCACCTCTACCCAAAATGCTGGAGCCATGGGTCGAGACTAAAGCATGCAATTAGCCATCTCTCGTAAGGTTCTATTCTTCCGCTCAGCCACACCATTTTACTGAGGACTATATGGAACTGTGTGCTGATGAAGAATATCTTTAGCATATAAAAAATTATGAAATGCATGATTGACATATTCTCTCCCATTATCTATACAAATCTTATGAAGGGAATGTCATAATTGCTTCTCCACAAATGCAAGGAATGTCATGAAATTTTGAAGAACCTCATCCTTGTACTTCAAAAAGTACACCCATGTGCACTGAGAGAAGTCATCAATAAAGGTGAGCACATACTTAGCCCCAAAAAATCAAGGAGTTGGGAATAACATAAGATCACTATGCACCAACTCAAGGAGTGCCAAAGTACATGTGGCGATACCCTTCGAAAAAGGATCCCTATGATGTTTTCCAAGAACACAATCTTGACAAACTCCATCAGAACAAGAGATTTTAGGTAGACCAATCACCAAATTATGTGTGCTCATCTGTTGAAGATATCTAGTATTTAGGTGCCCAAATGGTTCATGCCAAAGCTTGCTCACAGAATCTGCATGATAAATAAGGGATGGTTCTGATGAAGACTCAAATCCATCAAACCTATACAAATAGGCCACATCATCAACTATCCCAATAGCAACAACCTTCTTAGGATCCTACAACTCTTGAATAGTCACATCAGTGGGAGAAAACTCCACTACCTTTCCATCACCATGATGACAAATATGATAGATGGAAAGCATAGTTTGTGAAATATTAGGAACAAAAAGAACATCATCAATGCAACCATCCTACATCTTAACTAAGCCTATTCCTACAACAAGAATATGTGAAGAGTTCCTAATCATAATATGAAAAGTACTACAAGAGGAAATAGAATAAAGAAGATCCTTAGCATGAGTCATATGATGTGAGGCATTAGAATCAAGAATCCAACTGTTACTAGTAGAGGATGAAGCCCTTGTTGTGAGAGCTTGCCCTTTTCCTAGGGAAGAAGATTTAGGCATGGCAATATTGTGCTTCTTCATAGCTTCCTCCAATACTGCTAACCTCTCAAAACAATGTGCATCATTATGCCCTAACTTTCCACAAAAGGAACAATTTTACTTCTTGTTCTTAGACTTAGAGGATGACTCCCCGGAGTTAGAAGGAGGAGGTAGAGGATTAGTCGTCTGATCATTCTTCGCCTTAGGTTTGGAGGGAGGCTCACTACCTATAGATGAATCTATCTTGGGCTTATTATTGTTCTTACCCTTGCCTTTGGAAGATTGAGCCATCAAAGCATGACTCTTAGGAATAGCATCGATCACAAAATTCCTCAAATGAAGGTATCTTATGATCTTTTCCCATAACATCCATTGTAGAATAGAAGGTAGAGGCAAACACTTGAAAAGGACCTCTCATCTTAGACAAGATCAAGAAAATACACTCCTTATCATTTTTGGCATGACCACATCCTTTCATTTGTGACAAAATCAACTTGAACCGAGCAAGGAAATCTTGAATAGTGGGTAAGGCATCTAGAGAGAGAGAGGTGAGATCAGCTTCAAGTTGCAAGATCTTAAACTAATTGAATTTACCATACAACTCAACAAGCTTATCCCACACTTCTTTAGGTGTCTTACACTTTGCTTGATGTGAGACAACAAATTATCAGACACATGGAGACCTATGAGTCCTCTACCCTCATCCATTTTGTTTCTATGAACAAATTGCTCAAATGGTTTTGTGAAATTAGGTTGATTGACATCTAACATTTGCTAAAGACCCCTAGATTGCAACAACTGTGATATTTTTAGCTTCTATGTGTGATAGTTGTGTGGAGTGAGCAATTCAATCCTTGCATCTGACATGATAAACAAAGGAACACAAAGGGACCAAAATGAAGTATACACCCCCCAGAATGAATGAAAACTAAATTTGCAACACTAAATTTTCCAAATAATAGAAGTAACTGAAATAACTTGCAACTTCAAGCTATTTAGACTGTAAAAAAATGGCAAATTTTTTAGAAAGTATCATGTCCACAACAGTTTGTTGAATATATCTATAGAATATAAAGAGGCAAAATTGTTGAAGCAACTTCAACAAAAATGTTGGTGGCAGTGACTTGAGTCACGCAGAAACCATGTCACCACAATTAGATAGCAAGAACACAAGTCTCCTCGGGCATATATAAATCACTAGGTGGGCCTGCTCAATGTCTAGCACCCCACGCATGATAGGCTACCCAAAACCATGTGAACCTTGCTCATGGTAGATGAGGGAGACAATGACTATATAAATAGCCAAAAAGTATGCTTCGCCATCAATGTGGGATAAAGTCTCTTCAATGAAATCTGAATGCCCAAATAGTATGGGCCCACCTCCAACCACTGCATGGTGATGAAGAAACCCTAAATAAATATATTATGATTGACTTTAGAAAGTATAAAGTCTATTGTAAATATATATATCTTCTAAAGAGCTTAGTAGGAGACCTATGCAAGAAGAAAAAAATATAGATTTTGATCACAATGGATGGTTCCCTCCTCCAAAAACAATGAAGCCATAGTTTTCAACAGCAAAAAAGAAGAGGATCGATGCCCAAATAGACCAATATCTTTGCCAGACTTAGGAATATATAAAGTCTACTCAGAATATATCACCCAATCAATGTTCCTGCATAAATATTTCTGCAAAATATATAAAGTCTAATCAACACTCATATAGGCCAAGCAATGAATCAATCTCAAAACAGAATGAAGTGATCGTAGAATGCTAGTCTTTCTCTCACGTTGCAAGGAAACTCCTACGAAGAATGAAGGATGTGACCCATCAATGAGAGACCAAATGAGAGCTTATGTTGCCACGAATAGGGGAAATGGTCTCCCTTCCTGGCTGAGATCATAAAAAGGAGAATGCCTCAGAAAGTGACCATCAGACAGAAAAAGGAATAATGCCTCCGCTCAACAATGCCTTCAAAACTTCCTTTGTGAATGGCAAGCAAAAAAGAATAATGTCTCAGGAATGAAATTATTCCTTTAAGAGGAAACAAATCAATGCACAAAAGAAAACCTAATGCTAGAGATATTGATGCTTTGTGTGCCAATGAAATGGCACTTACAAAGCAAACAAATCAATCTCAACCCTGGTGAAAACTTAATGAGCAAGAAGGGGTTGCAATCATAGTCACTCTAATACCATGTTGATGCACCCAAGAGCCTATACTGTAAGCCAAAATAAACTTCACCAAACACTTAGAAGCAAAACTATTGTTATATGGAGCTTAATCAGACTCAGAGGTTAAATTTTCCCCTTTTATCTGCACGGTTTCCCCCCAAATTATTTAACAGGGGCTTGAGGGCAGCACACCCAAGATGGGATCAAGGGGCAGTGCCCCTTCTGGGGTCCAGGGGTAGTCCCCCTAGCATGCTCCCTATTGTAATAAAGGGCGGGGTCGAGGGGCAGCGCCCTCGTAGGGGCTTAGAAGCAGTGCCCCTGAAACCTCAAACAATTTTTATTATTTTATAAAGGCGTCGGGAGTTTTTTTTCTATTGGCCAACATTAAGAAAACCCTATTTTGTAACTGACATGAGGCTTGATAAAAGTAGCTAAGGGTTAGGGTTTTTGTTAATATTGTATTGTAGCATTTGCAATGGTATTGAGTTGCAATAATTGCTAGTTGTACTCGGTTCGATTGCTAGATAATAATGTTGGTCTCTCTATCGGTGGATGTAGCCTGAGTTTGGGTGTACCACGTTAAAAATTGTCTCTCACTGTTATTATTTCTATGTATTTTTCATTCCTCTGTTTAATCTTTATTTGCATTTAATTGATATCTTCTGCATGTAATTCCTAAAAAGTGGTATCAGAGCTAGGTTGTGTTTGATTATCGTCTATAGGAAGGTCTCATGGTTGAGTGGGAGCAATGGCAAACGAGGGTAAATTGAAGGTAGATAAATTCACAAGGTAGAACTATCAATTATAGAATATGCAAATGGTGGATTATCTCTATTAGAAGGATTTATGGAGGCCATTGGAAGGAATAGCCAAGAAACCAGTAGCAATGACTGATGAGGATTGGAATCTTCTAGACAGAAAGGCATTAGGAACCATTCGATTGTGCCTGGCACCATCTATGGCGTTCAATATAATAGAAGTGAAGACAACAAATGAACTGATGAAAGCTTTCAGTAAATTGTATAAAAACCATTAGCCTCAAATAAGGTATTTCTCATGAAGTGTTTCTTTAATTTAAAAATTATTGAAGGTGGATCTGTGACAAATAATTTAAATGAGTTTAATATGATTAGTAGTCAGTTAACTTCTATAAAAGTGAAATTTGATGAAGAGGTGAGGGCTCTCTTGGTTTTATGCTCTTCACCAGAAAGTTGGAATAGCTTGGTCATGGCTGTAAGTAATTATGTCTCTGGTTCAAATACTTTGAAATTTGATGATGTTGTTGGTGTTATCCTTAGTAAGGAAATGCAATAGAAAATCTCAGGAGGGTCCACATCAGGTAGTGTTTTGAATGCAGAAAGCAGGGGTAGATCAAAGGAGAGGAAAAGGTTCTGGAGGTCATGGGAAGTCATGAGAAAAATCAAAGGACAAGAGGTCCCAATCTAGAGGATAGAAGGATTGCTGGTACATTGGGAAACCAGGTCATCTAAAGCAAGATTACTGGTCTCGGAAGAATAAAGAAGGAGACAAAGAAGAAGGCAATAAGGAGGCAAATGTGGTACGCAATAAATCTAAAGATGATGCTTTTATTCTTTCCCTAGATAATGCTTATGATTCATGGGTTTTAGATTTAGGGGCCTCATTTCATGCTACACCCCATAGAAGTTATTTTCTTGATTATGTCTAAGGGGATTTTGGGCTGGTTTATTTGGGAGATAATGAACCTTTTTAGATTGTTGGAAAGGGACGAATCAAGATTAAGTTGGAGAATGGGAATCATTAGCTACTACAAGAGGTAAGACACATTCCAAGGTTGAGTAGGAATTTAATTTCATCAGGGCAGCAAGCTGATGAAGGTTGCATAGTTACTTTCAGTGATAAAATTGAAAGGTTTCAAGTGGTACCTTAATAGTAGAAAAAGGTGTGAAAGTAGGCACATTATATCTTTGTATAGGTCATACTATTCCTTCTATTTTAGTTGTTGTAGAGAAAAATCAAACAGGTTTAGGAACAGTTGTTGCAGGTTCTGAGACAACACTGTGGCATAACAGACTTGGGTATATGAGTTCAAAAGGTATGAAGGTACTTCATTCTAAGAAAGTTTTACTAGGTCTAAAATGTATTAATATAGATTTCTGTGAAAGTTGTGTGTATGACAAACAAAAGAGATTTAGTTTTCTCAAGGATGGGAAGCAAAAGAAAGATGAAAAGTTAGAGTTTGTGCATACATATGTATGGGGATTGGCTCAGGTATCTTCTCTCGGTGGCTCTTGGTATTATGTTACATTTATAGATGATGCAACTGGGAAGGTTTGGATTTATTTCCTTAGGCAGAAATCTGATGTATTTGAAACATTTAAGAAATAGAGAATCTTAGTTGAGAATGAGACGGGTAAAAGATTAAAATGTTTCTGATCCGATAATGGTGGTGAGTATTGTAGCAATGAATTTGGGGATTATTGTTCCTTTAATAGAATTTGTAGGTAGAAAATGGTTCCAGGGACTCCACAAGAAAATGGAGTGGCTGAGTGCATGAATAGAAGAATAATGGAGCATGCAAGGAGCATGAGATTGCATGTTGGGCTTCCTTTAAACATGTGGCTAGAGGCTATCAATACCACTGTATATTTAATTAATAGAGGTCCTTCAGTTCCTTTGGGTTGTGGTATTCTAGAGGAAGCATGGATAGGTAAGAAGGTGAGTTATTCTTTTCTCAAAACCTTCAGATGTGAAGCATTTGCACATGTAGATTCTAAAAATTTAACCAAGCTGGATGCAAAATCAAAAAAGTGTATGTTCATTGGATATGGCATTGATGAATTTGGTTATAGGCTTTGGGATGTTGAAAATCTAAAAATTGTGAGAAGTAGGGATGTTGTATTCAATGAGTAGGTGATGTACAAATATCAGTTTCAACAATATAAGAAGAAAGAAAAGGATTATGTGGTGCTGGATGATACTCTAGATAATAATGTTCTAGTGGTTCCTCCTACTCTGCAACAACAACAAGAAATACCACAAACTCTAGTGAATGTTAGACGGTCAACAAGGCTTAGTAGACCTCCTAAAAGGTTTTCTCCCTCTTTGTACTCTATTTTGTTAACAGATGCTGGTGAACTAGAAGGGCATGATGAAGCTATGCAGGTGGATACAAATGTTCAGTGGGAGCTTGCAATGAAAGATGAAATAGACTTCTTACTAAAAACTTAGACTTGGGAATTATGTAAGTTGTTTGTAGGTAAAAAGGCTTTACCAAACAAAGGGGTTTATAGGCTAAAAGAGGAAGATGGAGGTAAGAAAATATTTAAATCTAGATTAGTTGTAAAAGGATTTGCACAGAAAAAGGGCATTAATTTTGATGAGATTTTTTCTCTAGTTGTTAAGATGACTTCTATTTGTACTATTTTAAGTATTGTGGCTGCTGAAGATTTGCATTTAGAATAGCTAGATGTGAAAACTGCCTTTCTCAATGGTGATTTGGAGGAGGAGATATATATGGAACAACCCCAAGGATATGAGGTCAAAGGTAAGGAGAAACTTGTGTGCAAATTGAAGAAGAGCTTATATGGCTTGAAACAAGCACCTTGGCGATAATACTTGAAATTTGATAGTTTTATGGCTAAGCAAGGCTACAACCAGTGTAATTCTGACCATTGTGTTTATTTTAAGAGGTTAGATAATGACAGCTACATTATTTTATGTTTATATGTTGATGACATCCTTGTAGCAGGGTCTATCATGGATCACATAAGAGAGTTAAAATAGCAGTTAACACAATCATTTGATATGAAGGATTTAGGGGCAACAAAACAAATCTTTGGTATGAAAATTTGTAGAGATAGGAAGAACAAACAATTGACTCTATCTCAGGTTGATTATGTTGAAAAGGTGTTGCAGAGATTCCATATGGAGAATGTAAAAGCTATCAGCACACCTTTGCCTAGTCATTTGAAATTGACTAAGGAGATGTGTCCAAAGACATAAGAGGAGGAAGACAAAATATCCAAGGTACCATATGCTTCAGCTATAGGAAGCTTAATGTATGCCATGGTATGCACGAGACCAAATTTTGCACATGCTATAGGAGTCGTAAGCAGGTATATGAGTAATCCCAGATTGGAGCATTGGAATGCAATAAAATGGAGTATCAGATATTTGAGAGGTACATCTAATAAACACTTATGTTTTAGGGTCTCTAATACTGATTTAGCAGGTTATGTAGACTCAGATTTGGTAGGGGATATTGATACCAGGTGAAGTACTATAAGTTATGTCTTTACTGTAGGTGGGACAAGAGTTAGTTGGATCTCATGATTACAAAAGGTGGTTGCTTTATCCACCATGGAGGCAGAGTATGTAGGTACAACAGAGGCAAGAAAGGAGATGATATGGCTAACAATTATTTGTTTATAGACAGACAGAGTGCCATACATCTTGCAAAGAATTTTTCCCTACATTCAAAGACCAAACACATACAATTGAGGTATCACTTCACTCGATTAGTGTTGGATGATGGATAGTTAAGGCTGGAAAAGATACATATAGATAAAAATCTAATGGATATGTTTACAAAGGTAGTGACAAGGGAGAAGTTGAGCTCCTCTTCAGTTTTAGTTGGTCTTCAAGACAGAAAATAAAAAGTCAGAACAACAGGGTCCAGGGTGCTTGTTTCTAGTGGGAGGTACAGGGTCAGCGATGTAATGATCATTCTCCAAGTGGGAGATGATATGGTGTGGAGTTTGATCAGTCTCCAAGTGGGAGATTGTTGTTATATGGAGCCTAATTAGACTCGGAGGTTAAATTTCCCCACTTTTATCAGTGCGGTTTCCCCCCAAATTATTTAACGGAGGTTTGGGGCAGCACCCCTTGTGGGGTCTAGGGGCAGCCCCCCTAGCGTTCTCCCTGTTGTGATATAGGGCAGGGTCGAGGGGCAGTGCCCCTAAAACCTCAAACGATTTTTATTATTTTATAAAGGCATCGGGAGTTTTTTTTCTATTGGCCAACATAAAAAAACCTATTCTATAACTGACATAAGGCTTGATAAAGGTGGCTAAGGGTTAGGGTTTGCGTTGATATTTTATTGTAGCTTTTGCAGCAATATTGAGTTGCAATGATTGTTAGTTGTAATTGGTTTGATTGCTCGATAATAATATTAGACTCTTTGTTGGTGGATGTAGCCTGAGTTTGGGTGAACCACATTAAAAATTGTCTCTCATTGGTATTATTTCTATGTATTTTTCATTCCTCTATTTAATCTTTATTTGCATTTATTTTATATCTTATGCATGCAATTCCTAACAAACATGAGAGAAACTATTTCACCATAACATGAAAAATATACATTGGGCACGAGATATAATACAATGTACAATCCCAGGAATAAATAGTTAGGTAAAAATGAGGTATGGGAATACCAACCTCCAACTACCTCAACAGTAAAATAATAAATGTACCTAATCATTAGCCTAAGTAAACTTAAGCCTACTCTAACACTCTGATGCAGATCCAGGCGCAAGCTAGTGAAGGTGCACTTGAGGTTTCCCATCTCTGGAAGCTGTTGGACCACTGAGGCAATTCCACATGCACTATTGCTAGGATTCCACCTAACTCCACCTCTTCTCGAGGATGTCAACATGGGTGCAGCCAGTCTACCAAACATGATTATAGGACCGTGGCTCTCATTCCCATGGCCCCTTGCCTTAGACTTCTAGGGACTCTGCTACCCATGGAAGATGGTCCCAGCCCTCCCACTGCCATCTCCTAGGCAGGGGGTGTTGTTTATCCTAACACATGCAAGTTTCCTCATCTGTAACTCACCATTTCTCTAGTCCATGCACAGCAGCCCCCTGAGGAGAATGAAGATGAAATAATGCTCTAACTAGTTGGGAGCCAATTGATGATGCCACCCCTAGAGATGTTTGGAGAAGCTTGATGATTAGGATCCTCCTCCCTCTGATGGCATGACATTAGCTGCTTAAGTTTTATGTCAGCTTGGCCCTTTGTTGTTTTGATCATATTTATTTAAGACTTTGTCCTTTCAAACTATGTGGGTGTGCCTTCATATTGCCCTACTCCTTTTTGTGAATATTGTAATATTTCTCTATTATTAATATAAAGTTAAACATACCTAATATTCATCAAAACAATATTTTAGTAGGTGTTCCTAAATTTTTTCAAGGGCATCTTAAAGAAGGCGGTCTTATGAATTTTGTAGTACTAGGTAAGATTAAAATTTTACTCTAAAATTTATAGAAGTTGGTGGTTCCATTAGTTTTTTGAACAATGGCTATGCTAAATAATTTAGCTGGATTTTTTTAAGAAGCTAGTGATTGAGCAAGAATTTTCCCTCCAAAAATTATCCCTAAATTTACTGGAAGGAATCTAAAGTTAGTAAAAAAATCTTCTAAGTTAATGGAAGAAATTTCCAACTGACCCCAAACATACCACCTTAACAAAACTAAAAAATAGGACTCCTATTTAGGGGAAAAAAATATAATTTATCCTAAAGAAAAAAAATATTGTCATGATACCATAGTTTAGATGGGTTGTCGTTTGGTTCAGATGGGCGTTCCTCCCCTATTTTGCCCTTACTATGGGAAAATTAAGTCTCTCAAGCATCTTTTCTAGTTTTCCTCAAGAGTGCAAGAAGCATGGTCTTGGATCCATGACTTCTTCAAACCTTTTAGGCCTCCACCATTTTTTTTGGCATAGGGTTTTGCTTGGGGATTGGCCTTATCTCTCATCCAATACTTAGATTTGGCATGCTTTCAAGGTGGAAATTCTATTCAATATATGGAAAGGCATGTCTGTTACTATTTTTTATCATTGTTCTGTAGGTAGACATTTTTCTCTGTATTATAAAGCTATCATTTGCTCTCATGTTCTTATGTAAATTCAGGTGCAAGCTTCCAAAGTTGCACTTGAAGTTGCTCATTTGCAGGAGTTGCTTGAACCACTAGGGCAATGCTCCCTACACTATTGCTCGGGTCCCCCTAATCCTATCTCCTCTTCCTAGGGGTGTCGACGTGGGTGTAGCAACTTCGTGTAATGCAATTGTGGTGATCAAGAGTCTCAATCCTATGGTCCTTAGTATTCTAGAGGCTCTGATGTGACCCTATAAAATTTTCTCCCTTGGTTCTAGTTTTTTTCCTAGATTTGTGTCATCATGGTGAAAGCTCTCTGGGCTAGAGTTTTACCTGTTAAAACATTCTGAACTATGCCCTGTAAACCCTAGACCCTAGTATTGTTCAATACAGTCAATGAAGATTACTTTTGTTATATTTTTAGGTTGACTGCTAATTTCCTGTGATGAGTTCCTTAAGTGACTATATTAATATCTTCAGGCATGTTGTTGACCGGCCCCTTGCCTTTCATCCACCTTCTATTGCTTGTGTTTGGCAAGATTTACTAAAATGCCAAAGTTTTAGATTCTAACCCCTTGGTAATATCGTGGCCCCCCTTTTTCCTAGTAGACAAAAGTTGTTTTTAAAATGTATGCTAAGGGTCAGGCCCCCATTATCTTTTATTGACAGGTGGCACATTTTAAATGGTTTATGTCATTTCACTGAGAATAAAATATTGAAGAAAAGAGCACCCGTAGAATAACAGAAAGCTGCCATCTGGTAGATTTCGTTCATTGGCTCTTAACAAACGGTGGGTCCCCAATGAATACGTGGCAACTTCTCATGATTTCCAACATTCCGCAGAGCTTCTCTAAGCCTAGTCCCACAAACCATTTGCAGAAGCATGGAAGGGTGACATGTGGCATTTCAAATAGAATAGTAAGGTTCAAATGGATGCATAGTGTTACATGGTAGGTTCTTTATGGGCCGAAGGGTGTTTTGGGGAACTGCTCCATTATATGTGACAGATTTAATAGTTTTTGCTATTCCATGGGAGTTTATCTCCCCCAGACTTATTTCATCATGAAAATACAGAATGCCACCTTGCTAGCACTATTTGAAAATTCTTCTTGAGGTCATGGCTTTGGTGGTAGTCCAGGTGGTGTGCTATTCTTAGCCTACACTTGTATCGCATTGATGAGATGGTTTCTTTCCCTGTTGACTACTTTTACACCATTGATTTAAGCCAGCCACCATGATGACCAACGGCTTGTATTCAAAAATTTAAAGATTGACATGGTAGCGCATGATATGGGTAAACCAGTGTGGAAATAATTTCTCAGGTCTATGTTGGGTCTCCATTGCCGCCACTACGAGGGAATTTACTAACTGAAAAATTAGCATGATGTAGGATCGACCCTTAGAGATTTGTACTTCTACTAGAAATGACTTCTCATTTGCTTCATCACGAGTTGTGACAGGATGATTAAGTTAAAATGTTGAAACTGAGACAACTGATCTAGCGGCTTCAATGCAGGAAATGATATTTTTAGTTATGTGAGGTAATGAAAAGTTATCTGTCTACTCATTTCTGGCAATCATCAAAAGATTTCCATTTATGGCTAGTATGTCATGGAAATGATTGGAATTAATTGATCAAGGATGTATCAAACTATCCAAAATCTATCAAATTTTCTATAAATAGGTACTCCTAATGATGGTCCATATACCATTTGTTCATGCAGACAATATGGATACCCACTGGTTTTGTGTGCTCTTTTTTCTCCCCTATTTTGTAGCATTCTCTTCTTTGTTCTCATGGTTAGGAATCTATCCTTACAAAATTATGAGATTAGAGGATGTTCTTCTATAGAATGAGGGGAATTGAAAATATTCTGAGGTAGTAGCAGCATCCATTGAGCTTATGTGATCTTTTCTCCTTCATGTCTTCTCATCCAGATGAGGACCCTAAGTTTTAATCTCCATACTCCAGTAGTTTAGATACTTCCAGTGAGTTGGTAGATTATATTCTTAGGCAAAGAGGTGTCATTGCTTCCTCTACCCCTCCCTTACATCTAATTTTCTTAATAGAGCAACAACTCTATGTGTAAGAGTGTTGCCCCTTCAGATGAAACATGTGCAAGCAGAAATATTTTTTGTTGTTGTTGCTACTGCACTCCTGGCTGGATAAATGGCGTAGCCATGTCTAGCCTAGTGTGAATTCTTCTTGTGTCTATCTAGTTGAGGAGGTTGGAAACATCCTAATCAGAAGTGAGGAGTCATATCCCTACAATGGACACTTGGCATAAAGAGAAGAATTCTAATTAATGGGGTTTTCTTCAGATATTGGTCCTTGCATGTATTCTCACTTTTGGGCATGCGGCTAGGATAAGTAGAGTAGTGACTGCTCTTATTGAACAATTAGATGGAACTTGAAGGGCATCTGAGCTCTAACAGCGTCTAACAAGCTGTCAACCATCAATCATAGCCTGGCCCAACTCCCCGCCAAAGTGAGGAAGCATACAGTTCAAAAACAAATATCTCAGCATGACGGAGGTATTTTGGTACAAAGGCATCTCTTGTTAGTTAAGAGATGGTTACATGTACGTCTTGTTACAACTTCATTTGTCAATTGAAAATGTGACATCCTTCTCTTCAAGCTCGAAGCTTGTCGAATCCCTTGTTCTATAAAAGAGAATTCATGGCTTGTTGATAATCATTGGTTCGAGGTCATACTATCCAGACTTGGTCTAAAGTATGGGATCAATCTGATCTTGGAGGAGATTTGTATAGCTAGCACTTGAAAATAGAATTATTTTTCCTAATTTTGGTGTTATTTTGAGTTCATACTTTGATATATTTGCAGAACTATTTGTAATTCAGTATCAGTTTATAACACAGAATGTGTTGAATTTTAGATTTTACTGTCTCCTACTCATGTATACATTACTACATTTATTAATACAATTTGTTTAAGGATCAATTTATTCATCATCATAGTCTTTCCTGTGTATGCATATTTTTCTAATGGCATTTACTCGAGTAGTAAAATAATTGTTGTAAGAGGATATTGAATGTAGTATTTCTTTACAAGGATAACTAAGTAGAGTTGAATCTTAAACTGGCGAAACATCATAATGTATTGCATTATTGTATCATCACCATAAATAGAGTATATACTGATTACAGGAGGGTTTTCATTTATATCCATTTTTGACTCTATGACCCATGAAGGCACTGATCTTGCATAAGTGCTATTTTATGCAATCCCTCAATAATCCTCATTTGAATATTAAAAAAAAAAATCATTTCAGTTGTAGGTTATAGGCATTAGTTTATCCACATGTTCTTCTGCAAAGAATTATGTTAAAACTTGAGAATCTAGCCCATTATTTCACTATATCAGTACATCTTTAAGCATTTGAGAGAGAACATATCTATTTAGTATAGTATTTTGAGGATGTATTGAGAAACCCCTAATCAAAACACTATTAGGAACACTCTCCTTGGTCTTGCAGAGCCTAAAGTGCAGAGGAAAAGGATTGAAAAGCCCTTTCCTATTCGTTGGCCAATCCCTCAAGGCAAATCCATTATTGGAACTTGCTATTTTATAGATTTGTTTACTTGAGATCAGGTTGGGAATTTAAAACAACCAACAGATTGGTGACTCTACTGGGGAATAAAAAAGGAATTGTATCTTATCCTAAGTCATAGATCAATTATTATATTCCCATGTTATAGATACTGGCACTTTTGAGACCTACTGTCAAAAGGATTTTGTCCAGTTAAGCCACCTACAGATTTGTGACTCTATTGGGGAACTAGAAAAGGAATTGTGTCTTATCCTAAGTCATAGCTTAATTGTTATATTTCCCTACAAAGGGTGGCGACTCTATTATTTTCCTTCCTAGTTAATTCAGAGAAGACATATTATATGAGAGACTTATATGATTATAGATGTTTCATTTGACTCTGCTATGAGAGAAGACTCGGAACAAAAGTAGGTTTTAGAAAAAAGAGCATTATGCTTTCAAAGTTCATTCCTCTATGTGTAGAGGTGGTAGCTCTATGAGGAAGGAACCTAGTGAAAACATGAAGGATATTTTGGCATTCTTGATTTTCATATCAAGACAAGGTTTACATCAATAGTAACAACTTTTTAGGTATTTTAAAAAGCTTGAAGGAATTTTCAAAATTATAGTAAATATGCAAAGTGGATAAAAGAAAAAGGTTTACCTATGCATAAGGGAATTATATATCTCTATAATGATCTAGTTATTAAAAATGTGTACTATACAACCACATTTATGTTATCAAAGGGGGTTTGTCATGGAAAGGTATAGAGCTATAGATTTCAGTAATATTTGTGGTTTTCCAAACCACATCCAAGATAAAATCAGAGATCAAATACCAAAGTTAAATAACGACAAATCCAAAATAGCTAGTAGTCATTTACAAGATTTTTGTGACTTAATAGGAGACTATGAAATAGATCTCGAGGATATCGTCATGAAATTATTTGTTCAAACCCTGAAAGAAGAAGCTAGAGATTGGTTTGCATATTTACCCAATCATTTTATTTCTTCATGGCAAGGTCTAAAAGTAGCTTTATGGAATATTTTAGTGAAAGGATTAATGTTAGCCTATTGATTAAAAAGCTTATTCAGGTTGAAAAGGAAGAAGAAGAATTAGTCCCAACTTTTAATTTAAGATTTGCCAAACAAGTAAGAGATATCCCTGTAAACACTAGGCCAAATGAGGCTCTGTGCTTGATTATAATGGGAGCTTTGAATCAGATGATGATATAGGCTGTTAGGCTAGTAAAACTGAAAAATGCATGGAAACAATGAATATAAGGCATAATCCACTTTATAATGAGCCTTTAGATTTGTCAGAAATAAGAAATGTTGAACCTTAAATGGGTATAGAGATAACCCAATCTTTGGAGAAAATATAGAAGATATACTCCTAGAAGAGTGTGAAGAAGGATCCTTATAAATTAGCAAGCATGAAAGCAATGTTAAGGATCTCTTATTATCTAATAGTGATGATTTGGCTAAATGTGAAAGGATGCTTGAAGACAAGAATTCTTTATGGACATAACAAAATCTAGAGGTCCGTTCTATTGGCATTTTTTAGTCTTCTACATATGATCAAATTAATGTGACTGACACAATGCTAGAATTTATATTCAAATAGTCACAGCATCAATAATAGTTTGAATATGAATGATTAAGGTTTGATACTAATAAAAAAGATACTCCTAATGCAACTTATCTAGTGGAATATGAATCTTTTCACTTCCCAAATTTATCTCGTTAGCTCAAAGAAGATCAACAAGAAAAAAGTGATGACTATTTCAATTGGCTAGATATGATGGAGCCATGTGTTGCCCCCATACTCAATGAAGGTATATTTTAGTTGTCATTTGATTATAATGATCAAATGAACTTGAGATATCTTGAAGATAATGGACTTAATTGTCCTATAGGTTATCTAAATGTCTATGTTGGAAACAAGATAGATTGTGACGAAGGTTTCATGCATGACTTAATGAAGTCACTAGAAAACAAGATATTTGATAGGGGCAGATGTTGTTTCTCCCTTACATGATAGCCTAGGACTATCATGTTATTATTAAATATTGTCATTCAGCTATGCTATGGTCTACTTCTCCATATTTTTAGTGATATCGCTATGTTTAGGTTGAACAGACATCCCCAACTAGAGCCACTAATAGGACCCTATAAAATTTTCTCCCTCGGTTCTAGTTTTTTCCCCAGATTTGTGTCATCATGCTGAAAGGTCTTTGGCCTAGAGTTTTACCTATTAAAACATTCTAAACTGTGCCCCTTAAACCCTAAACCCTAGTATTGTTCAATAGAGGTGGTGAAGATTACTTTTTTTATATTTTCAGGGTGACCGTTGATTTCCTATGACAGGTTCTTTAAGTGACTGTATTAATGTCTTCAAGCATGTTGTTGACTGGCCCCTTGCCTTTCCTCCACCTTCTACTACCCATGTTTGACAAGATTACTAAAATGTCAATGTTTAAAATTCTAACTGCTTGGTAATCTCATGTCCCCCTTTTTCCTAGTAGACAAAAGTTGCATTTAAAATGTATGCCGAGGGCAAGGCCCCCTTTATCTTTTAATGACAGGTGGTTCATTTTGACTGGTTTCTGTTGTTCCACTGAGAATAAAATATTCAAGAAAAGAGCACCCGCGAAATAATGGAAAGCTACCATCTAGCAGGTTTCATTCATCAGCTCTTAACAAATAGTGGGTCCCCGAAGGATACGTGGCAACTTCTCACGATTTCTACCATTTTGTAGAGCTTCTCTAAGGGTCCCACCAATCATTTATAGAAGCACGAAAGGGTGACATGTGGTGTCCAAAATAGAATAGTAAGGTTCAAATGGATGCATAGTGTTACGTGGTAAGTTCTTTATGGGCCAAAGGGTGTTTTGGGGATCCACTCCATTATATGTGATAGATCTAATGGTTTCCACCATTCCATTGCAGAAATGTGGTATGTTAGCTTGCTAGCGCTATTTGAAAATTCTTCTCAAGGTCATGGCTCTGGT
Organism: Cunninghamia lanceolata; assembly: GCA_027924645.1. NCBI lineage: Eukaryota > Viridiplantae > Streptophyta > Pinopsida > Cupressales > Cupressaceae > Cunninghamia > Cunninghamia lanceolata. Next base: position 13,937,734 of record BSBN01000657.1, read on the forward strand.
GATAGTCTAGGTGGCATGCTATTATTAGCCTACACATGTCTAGCATTGATGACATGGTTTCTTTCCTTGTTGACTACTTTGACACCATTGATTTAAGCCAACTACCATGATGATCAATGACTTATATTCAAAAAATTGAAGATTGACATGGTAGTGTGTGATATGGGTAAACCAATGCGGAATTACTTTCTCAGACATGTGTTGGGTCTCCATTGTTGCCACTGTGATGGAATTTACTAACTGAAAGATTGGCATGATGTAGGATTGACCCTTGGGGATCTGTGCTTCTACTAGAAATGACTTCTCCTTTGCTTCATGAAGAGTTGTGATAGGATGGTTAACTTAAAGTGTTGAAACCAAGATAACTAATATGGCAACTTCAATGCAGGAAATGATGTTTTCAGTTATGTGAGGTAATGAAATGTTATCTATTCGCCCATTTCTGGCAATCATCAAAAGATTGCCATTTATGGCTAGTATGCTATGGAAACGACTAGAATTAATTGATCAAGGATGTATCAGAGTGTGCAAAATCTAGTAAATTTTCTATAAATAGCCACTCCTGATGATGCTCCATATACCATTTGTTCCTGCAGACAGTATGGATACCCAATAGTTTTGTGTGCTATTTTTTCTCCCTTGTTCTATAGGATTCTCTTCTCTGATATCATGGTTAAAAATCTCTCCTTACAGAATTTGGGGATTAGAGGATGTTCTTCTATAGAATGGGGGGAATTGGAAAGATTCTGAGGAAGTAGTAGCATCCATTGAGCTTATGTGATCTTTTCTCCTTCATGTCTTCTCATCCGAATGAGGGCCCTGAGTTTTAATCTCCATACTCTAGTAGTTTCAACTTCCAGTGAGTTGGCAGATTATATTCTTAGGCAGAGAGGCGTCATTGCTTCCTCTACCTCTCCCTTACATCTAATTTTCTTAATAGAGCAACAACTCTAGGTGTAAGAGTGTTGCTCCTCTAGATGAAACAAGTGGAGGCAAAAAGTTTTTTGTTGATGTTGCTACTGCACTCCTAGATGGATAAATGGCATAGCCATCTCTAGCCTAGTGTGGCTTCTTCTAGTTTTTGTTTGGTTGAGGAGGTTGGAAACCTCCTAATCAGAAGTGAGGAGTCACACCCCTATAATGGACACTAGGCATAAAGAGAAGAATTCCAGTTAATGGGGTATTGTTCTGATATGGGTCCTTGCAGGTATTCTCACTTTTGGGTGCGTGACTAGGATAGGCAAAGTAGTGAATGCTCTTATTGAACAATTATATGACACTTGAAGGGCATTTGAGATCTAATGGTGTCTGACGAGCTGTCAACCATCAACAATAGCCTTGCCCAACTCCCCACCAAAGTGAGGAACCTATAGTTCAAAAACAAATATCCCAATATGATGGAGGTATTTTGTTACAAAGGCATCTCTTATCAGTTAAGAGATGGTTACATCTGCATCCTATTACAACTTCATTTGTTAATTGAAAATGTGATATCCTTGTCTTCAAGCCTGAAGATAGTTTGCTCCCTTCTTCTATAAAAGGGAATTCACGGCTTATTGATAATCATTGGTTTGAGGTCATACTTTTAAGACTTGGTCTGAAGTATGGGATCAATCTGATCTTGGAGGAGCTTTGTATAGCTAGTACTTGAAAATAGAATTAGTTTTCCCAATTTTTGAGTTATTCTGAGTTCATACTTTGATATATTTGTAGAACTATTTGTAATTCAGTATCAGTTTATAACACAGAATGTATTGAGTTTCATATTTTACTGTCTCCTACTCATGTATACATTACTACATTTATGAATACAATTTAGTTAAGGATCAATTTATTCATCATCAGTGTCTTTCCTATGTATGCATATTTTTCTTATAGCGTTTACTCAAGTAGTAAAATAATTGTTGTAAGAGGATATTGAATGTAGTATTTGTTTACAAGGATAACTAAGGAGAGTTGAATGGTGAAATATCATAATGCAATGCATTATTGTATCATCATCATAAACAAAGTATATACTGATTATAGTAGGGTTTTCATTTATATCCATTTTTGACCCTATGACCCATGAATTAGGCACTTATCCTACGGAAGTACTATTTTATGCAATCCCCTGATCATCCTCATTTGAATATTAAAAACAAATTTTCATTTCAGTTGTAGGTTATAGGCATTAGTTTATCCACATGTTCTTCTATAAAAATTATGTTAAAACTTGAGAATCTAGCCCATTATTTCACTATATCAGTAATTCTTTAAGCATTTGAGAAGGAACATATCTGTTTAGTACAGTATTGAGAAACCCCTAATCAAAACACTATTAGGAACACCTTCCTTGGTCTTGCAGTGTGTAAAGTGTAGAGGAAAAGGATTGAAAACCCCTTTCCTATTCGTTGGCCAATCCCTCAAGGAAAACCCATTATTAGAACTAGCTATTTTATATATTTATTTTCTTGAGATCAGGTTGGGAATTTAAAACAACCAACAAGCTCTAGTGCTTAGGGAAGATGGTTTCAGCCTTCTCACCCACCCTCTCCTAGGTGGGGTACTGGCTCGCCTAACTTAGGCAAGTTTCCCCATCTATAACTTGCTATCTCTCCTGTTTGAGCTTCGTAGCTCTTTAGGGAAAAAAAGATGACACTACTGCTCCTACTGGGTGTGAGCCAATTGATGACATAACCCCCAATGATGTATGGGGTAATTCTCATGACAAAGATCCACCTCCTCCCCCTAGAGTTGCATTAGCTATTTAAGTGTCTTTTTTGGTGTAAGCCCTTTGATTTTAGACATTGTTAATTTATCTTGGGTCTTAGACTTGCGGTTGTGCCTTTCTGTCACCTTCCTTTTTTTGTTAATATTGTACTTATTATCTTTTATTAATATAAAGTTAAATAGATCTTATTCATAAAAAACCAAAAAAAAATGTCTTATGAGACCCATTCTGCAAGAAAATAGCTCCTCTAAACCCCTTTATAAAACCACATCCTCGAAAACCACTCCCCCAACATAGGGGATTATAATTGCTAAATAACCCGTTTAATCTTTTAGAGTTCCAATGACTCTCCCTCCGTGGGCAAGACAATTTACTATTTGGAAAAACTCTTGGTGTGCTTTCATTACGTCTCCCGCCCTCACACATGAAACTACCATATAAAATGGATTTAGGGTTTAAACGCCGTATGAGAATATTGGACAGAACCTCCACCTTAGATTCAAACATGCGTTGGATTCCTTTCCGGTAGAGCGTTCCTATATACTCTAATCCCTTCCATTGCCTTCTACCATTCCTATATACTCTAATCCCTTCCATTTCCTAGTGCATTTATAAACAAATTAGTATTAAAAATAACTGCTTCCTTATCTGCATAAGGCTAGTTTCAAATAAATATTTTAGTGTGGAAAAAACAATAGCAATCCAAAAGGTATGGCTACCAAGAATCGATGACGTTTGCAGGGCCCGTGGCTCAATTTCCAAAAGGAATCTCGCATTACACACATATACTGCATGTTTTTAATGGTGCCTCAGTGAGTATAGAGTCAAATTGGCACTTTTTCAAAGACATTTATTAGAAAGGCAACGACCAGGATTAATCGCCTATAGATTTTTTCTCGTTTTGGTATATGATAACAAGCAGGGAGTAGCTGTGAACTCCAAGGATGTCTCAAGTTCATCCTCACTATTACATGTCGTCCCCTTGTGTTGTTATCGATCCAAAATTCTGTTCAAGCTCGTCTACCCTCTTCACAGTTTGGAACAAATCACTGTTATTTAATGGTAAAGGATTTACCATTTTTGACTCATCGACACATCTAGTTTTTAGAGTGGATAACTATTCATCCAATGTGAAAAGCAAAGTACTTCTCATGGATGATGCAGGCCAACTTCTTCTTACAATGCGGCACAAGGTATTCTTCTTCTTTCTTTTTAATCCTTGTCGACATGATTATCAAGAATATTTCCACCAACTTCTTCTTAGATAGACAATTCAATTTGGAAGATGATGTAAATTCAATGACGAACTTCTGTCATCCCTCAGTTTTACAATGCAAAATACAAACTGTCTAAGGTACAAGTTCAACAGTGATGATTAAATTTTGAAATAGATGTAAATATTAACTGAGGCTAGGGGAGAGGACCCAGTAGTTAAGCAGCCTAACTTCATGCCTCTCAAAATCATACGTGGTAATTTCAAATCACTTCAAAAAACTTACAACAGTTTATTTGCCAAGTCCCCTACTTCTAACTAAGGTTTCAGGGCCACATCATCAAATATGATGCCACATCAGCATGCTTTTTGTTGAGGTGTCATATAGTTCCCCAAAAAAAGGGTGGACAAATAGGTGTGCATTAGCTCATGTTTTGTTGGTGCACCGATGTGGCATCACATGATTGGTTGCTTTTTAAATCTAATGAGCACATGTTTCGTTCAATTATAAGTACTTATAGTAACACTAACAACCTTAAAGTCACAACTACTAATGCTAAACTTTTAAAATATTGGACCTTAAATACACAAATACTATCACACCTATTGGAACATCCTTAGCAATTTGGTCCTCTCCCCTATAAATTAACCCAAGAAAGTTGTAATTAACCACACCAAATACATTGGGCTCCATTCTTTGAATTAAGCTTAGAGTAATAATGAAAGAATTACCCAGTTGCCAGCTTTAGCATACAAATTTACAGGATTCTAAGAATGGGAATAGTATGTACTAGATGTTGCAAGTGGATAGGAGAGCTTACAAGAAATTAAAATAAAATAAAATTAGGTCCTAGTAATTGGCAATGTACAATATCAAGATGAATTTGCTTTTATATATAAAATTTGTAAGGAAATAAATATAGTTTATTTTTTTAAATATAAATGGAATGGGATCATGTCTTGAAATTACGTAAATTGGATAGAATTTAGGAAACAAAATAGGGGAGAGGACCCAATAGTTGAGCATGTTTCAATAGTTCTAATAGTATTTGTCGATTTAAGGACCAATATTTTTAAAATTTTAGCACTAGTAGTTTTGACTTTAAGGTTGTTAGTGTTGACTATAAGTACTTATAATTGAATGAAATCTATTCTTTAGATCTAATGAGCAACAAATCATGTGATGCCACATCAATGCACCAATAAAACACATGACTTAATGCACAACTATTGGTCTACCCTTTTTTTGGGTTTTTTTGGACACCTCACCAAAAAGCATGTTGATGTGGCATCATATTTGATGATTTGGACCTAAAACCTTAGTTATAGGCAGGGGCCTTGCCAAGTGAGCTGTAAAAATTTTGGAGTGATTCAAAGTTACCACGTATGATTTTGAGAGGCATGAAGTTAGGGTGCTCAACTACTAGGTTCTTTCCCCTAACATACAGCTTCAAAAAAGAAACAAATAATCATAGAAAAAAGAATAGGGCTAATCCCACAATAATGAGTCCCACTTTTTGACCAAGATGGACATTTATATCATTAGTTTTAACTAAATCTTCACTTTTTGAGACCTATAATAGCTAAATTGTTAAGAATTTGAAGATGATGCAAACTAGTGATTTGTGGCAATTTGTGTGTAGATTCTATATATATATATATATATATATATATATATATATATATATATATATATATATATATATATATATATATATATATATATATATATATATATATTTGAAATAAATCATGAAATCTTTTAACATATCTTTTAATAACTAGTTTTTAATAGTAAACAACATTTTCAGAAAATAACATTTATGTCATCAAGCATAACTTTCTTTTCTATAAAGGATAAATTTCTAATTTGTAAAATATAGGTTTTTAACATCAATATCTAGTGCATGGATTTTTTCATAATTTTTTGTTACATATTTTTTTAAATTAATTTTTTACGCCAGGGTAACTATAATGTGGACATAGGTGTATGTTGTTAAGCATAACTTGTGTATATATCGAAATTCTTTTTTTTTTGGAAAAACAAGGACATCAATACCCAGTGCAAAGGTATTTTTTAGAATTTTTTTAATGTTTCACTATTTTTCCACCTGTGTGTAATGAAGAACTTGATGTTCGATAAAAAACCTATGTTTAATAAAAAATAAAAATTAAGTACATTAAATGAAAATATATCAAAATTATACTTGTTAGAAAGCTTGTTTCAAGGACTACGATCTTGCAAATTATCTTGTCAAGTTAATTAAATTTGAAGGTCCAACCTGAGCCTTGAAATTGGATTTTATGAGGAAGTTTTGAAGCAAACACAAAAAGTGTCTAGGTAAGCACCTTCGTTTGAAGTCCTTCGAACAAAGGTACCTATGAACAAAGATTTTACCTACATTCGTAGGTACCTGTGAACGAAAGTATATTCCAAAAAAGCCAACTAGAAATTAGTATTAAAATACCTTCGAACGAAGGTCACTGAATAAAAATATGTCTGCAGATTTTTAGCAGCTGACCTTTGAAGGAAGACCAGTTTTAGCCAACATTTAACAAAATGTATCTATTCAAATTACATGTATATATACAAGGTCATTTCATGATTTTAATATCAAAAAATAAAGGAAAATTCGTTAGGTCTATTTTAAAGGTCAATTTTTTTCTAGTGCTTTAAAAATTTGGAGCATGGAATTGGCAACAAAATTATCAAGATCATATTTTGCAAATCCTGGAAGAAGATGGGAAATAAAAGGACAAGGCAAAATAAGACTGCATGATATCATTCAATGGAAAGCGAACAAAAATTGCATGGAGAAATGAGGCAAAGATAGTATGCTTAAAGAGAAGGTATGTATATTTTATATAAATTATAAATTTTATTTCAATTAAATCATCTTCTAGATAAGATTAGGATAAATAAGATCAAATTATTTTCAATTGAAGTATTTTTTCAATTCAAGTATATTTTAAATATATTCATTTATTTAAATGTTGTGGATTCCATTACCATTCTTAAGTCCTCTACTAAAACCATAATGTTCCTTAAGTCTATTAACTAAACCCTAAACTATATTTACCATAGAAACCCTAAAATCCTAAACCCTAAATATTATTGAGCTAAATATATATGATTAGATGTTTTGGCTAAATTTTCTTCCACTAAATTAACTAATCAAATTACTTTCTACTATATTTTTTTACCTTACTTGCCAAGTGAATCTATGATAAACCCTAGGTCCTATCTAGGACCTTGCCCCAATGGAGACATGTGCAATTTGACTATCCTCGAAACATCCCTAATCCTAACTTGCCTAAGTCTTAAACCCTACACCCTAACCCCTAACTTCCTTAAATATTATAATTACAAATTAAAGACTTGTGAGAGTTTCATATATACCCTAGACTCCTGAACCCTAAACCTTATTTGTCCCTTAAATATTATTGAGTTATAAATCTACATATATATAATAATATTCAATTAATATTTTATATACATGCATATATATAATATATTGAACTAATATTTTATATACATGCATATGATTATTGTAGCGCTCAAGGAATTTTGCACCACATTCACCATGGTTCTAAGATTGATTATTTATTCATGGGGCATGTAGTTAACATTATTCATGCAACATGTAATATTATCTTCTCCGAGCTACTACTATAATATATATTGATCTATAATTTTGTAGGTACACACTTAAATCTTTATTACATTGAATCTCTTTTTAGGTTAAATGATATAGTAATTGAATATGTACCTAGAAGTTTACTTGACCTACATGTATAAATTACAATTTGACAAATTAGAAAGTAGTTGTTAATGAGCTAATTTAAGATTTTGATTAGATGATACTCTTAGAATTTTTTGATTGTAACATAAATAGGACATGAAAAGTTAACTTTAGATGGAACTTGTTCACATGACTATCCATATGGACATATCATTCTAGATGTTATTTCCATTTACATGTTCATTTTCTCTTCTTGTACAAATACTTTGACATGCATGCACTTGATCGGTAGTTTAATTGTAATTCAAAGTTGGAGAAAATTGTAAGGATGAATACTACATCCCTAACACTTTCTCATTATGAACTCATAATCACCTTCATTCTTTATCCATGTAGTTTAATAATCTAGCTTTTATATATTCTAAAATCTTCTCTTTTATATTCAATATGTGTAGGGGCTCAACATATGAAAACTAGAGTAGAGGTCCATCCTAATTTAGTTACTGGAAAAGAGGAGGTTGAAGCACACATAGTTGATGTCAGCTAATCTAGACCAACCCATATCAAGTTCCACTTTTACATTGTAAAATTACTCAATATCCTGATCTTCCTTGGGGAGGTTTTCATTAGAACACTTGACCAGCTGATCTGGACCAACCCATACCAAGTTTCACATTTTACATTGTAAAATTACTAGATATCCTAATCTTCCTTGGGGATGTTTCCATTAGAATGCTTTATCATAGCCCTAAGTCTATCACATAATAGAATACTTGTTTCCACTGTGTTTATGTAGTTAAGCTTAGTTCTATTATCCCATGAAGGCCAATACTTTTGTGTTTCTAGAAATGCCTCTTTAATTGTCATGTACCTGGTAAAGGTAAAATTTGATAATGCTTATCAATAGGAAGGTTATGCACATAGCCACATTTTCTACTTGAAACTGAAAAGTACTTTGAATCCACAAATTTCAACTCAATATCATACAAAAATTGGGATATGGTTGCCCATACACCCTTTTGCATACAACATTCCAAATTTGACATCAACATTGAAATTTGAATATGAGTTTGACATAAAAATTAATGTAACCATTATTTTTTAAATAACTATAGTGCTTCTATAAAGATATATATATATATATATATTGAATCATAAGATCAGGTATATAAATTTTGACAGTATGTATAATCATCATGTATATATAGATCATGATATATATATCATCATCATATATATATCATGTAAGATTAGGTTTATAAATTTTGACAGTATGTATATCATTGAATGTATGTATAATCGAATACACAACAAATTAGGGTATATCAATTAACATGATATATATTTCTATAGATAGTAAATTCTAGAGTATATCAATGCATGATATATATTTAGGTATACACAACAAATTAGGGAAGAATTAGGGTTTCATAGACCAATTTCAATTAGGGTTTAAACAGAGAACAACAATTTACCACCATTTTCATGGTGGCAGACTGCATGGTTACCTTAGAACAAGAAACCTTCATTCAAATGACCCTTTCCTCCAATGCCCTGGGTGTCGTTCACCCTATAGACCTTCTCCACAACTCAGTCTCGCTTTAGATTTTTGCTTTTGCTAAAAATGACCTGACAACTTTGTTTTGTCAGCTCATATAGCGATTAAAAAAATATTAAAATAATACCTTCGAATGAAGATTTTCTTTGTTTAAAGGTATTATTTTAATATTTCTTTAATAATCGAGAACCTTCATTTGAAGATATTTCTTCGATCGAAGATTATTGCGTAGTGACCTTCATTCGTAGGTGCCTCCATTCAATGAAAAACCTTCGAACAAAGGTATTTGATACTTTTTGTCCCCCTCCCTACCAATTTTTTCATGTCCCAAGTTTGGGATTGAGTATTGTAGGATTACCCATAATTTAGTAACTAAAGTTATGTTTCTCATACCAGGAGGGACGTCCCAATCATCTGGGCTACCCCCACCCTCTATTAGGCAAATATTTTCTATCATCAATGGGCCCTCAACTAGTGGGATCATTGTCTTCATTTTATTGAGGTTGCAATTCTAAACATTAGTGGGCAACTAATGTTTACATTTATCATTCACCTATGGTGAAATGGTAAGACTAAGGTGAGGGAATTGATTATGCCCTCCAAGAGAGGCCTACATGTCATTGAGAGGATATCAATGAATGGTGGTTCATCTATGAAGGTGACAACCAACCCACATATGCCATGTCAATGATGACCAACTAGTAGGTTGCCTAGTCAACCTAAGAGGTGTCCACTTGTGGTGACTCTACCAACAATGGTGAGCATAATAAAAATGTGCACATCATTGGCCCAAACATGGGGATCTAGCATGGAGAGGTGAGGAGTTTAGTGCCTTAGCAATAGGTAAGGGACATTGCCCCAATGATCCAATAGAGTTTGGAGGTGTACTGCCTCCAAGACCCACTTTGTGGGCCTAAACATGATTCTACATTAGAACATGAGAAACCACCAATGAATTGTTGTGAGTATAAAAATCAAAATCAACAAAAATATGAGCAGATAGAAATACATTCCTATATTTCAAAATGCTAAAAGGAATATTCAATCTAAAAGCATGCCAAAACTAGGCAAATTTAGCCATAAATATAGCACCATCTCAATAAGAATATTATGCCAATTGAAGAGTTTTGATCTAAAAGACTTGAAGAAACCATGTATGTCCATAACCAAATAGATTGCACATGAGTATAGAACCAAAACAAATCCTTAATTATCTCAAACTACCCATAAAATGGACATCTAGGGTTTGACACACCTAAATGTATTTTCTACTTTTCAATAGAGAGACCTTGGTAGAATAAATGTTAAACAAAATGAGTAATCTTGGGCTCTACAATAGCTTTCTAGACTATCTAGAATCATTTGTCTCAAATAGAAGATGGAGTTTGAAGAGACCATCTCAAATTCAACTTCTCAACCATAGGTAAATGTGAAGAAATCCGAGTTCTATATTCTTTGCCGGTAGTGTTACTACGGAAAGGGGTATCAACATACCATCTCTAGTCCTTCCACTAAGGTTTGGTAGATCACATGGAAATGTTGTGTAAATGTTGAAGAGTCATTGCCTCAATTATCATCTTGAAGGTGTCTTTATCTGCATTACTTATGCTAGACTCAACTTTAGCTTAAGGCCATGAAATTCATGCAAAAGTACCTTTGGAATATAAGTCTTGAATTTGTCTAATGTCTATTTTGATGAAATTGAGAGTGCACCCATGTGATCTCATCTAACAGATTATCTTGGAAAACTATGGTGGGAGACCACCATAAGTACTATTCATTGATAAAGAGTTCAATGTGAAAACCATTGCTATTTTAGAAAAGCAACAACTTGATAGCTTCCCAAGACTTCCAAATATTTTGGTCCATAAAAGGTCTTGTAATTTTGATAGGAATAGGAAAGATAATAAGGGAGTGAAAGTTGAGGCATTTTTAACTTAGACTCTTATAAGGGGAACTAGTATAGATATAATTTGTTAACATGACTTTTGAAGCTCAATTGCAATTACAAGCTCTCACAACTCATTTAGCACAAAGAATAATTCCTTATTTTCTCACATAAATAAACTCTAGGCCATAAACTCTTTCAAAATATAACTTAAATTCCAAGCCACTATATGAAAATGCTTGTTGTAGTTAGAATTGGCTCAAATAAAATCACGTGAAGGAGCTTTTCCATATTTTCATATGATGCCTTAGAATACACCCAACAGGAATTTTAATAGACATGTGTGAAAACAAGGACCTTGGAGTATATTTTGAATTTGTCATCCAACTAAAGTAGCTTGATAATCTAGTATACCAATTTCTTGACAAATCTGTCAACCATATACTACCAAACTATAGATGGGAAATATTGAAAGGCAAAGGGAGTCACCATAAATTTAATTTAATATTTCCATGGACAATATGTTTCAACCAAAAGGTTTGAATCCAACTAAGAGGAGTAATTGATTCCTTATAAAACTAGGTAGTGTTCCACTAAATATTGGAACCAAAAGCCAAGAAAAAAGTATCAAGATACTTAAAACACTTGCATATCTTCATCCTCAATAAGGGTGTGGAAAGACTCATCAATAAAATGACCATTGACAAGTTTATGGGGATTTTTCCTATGAGGGAGATTCCTTTGACATGTCTCTACAATATGGAATTATCAAGGAAGTATCCAAAGCCTTCAATGAACAACACATAAAGTGAAGACCATCGAAGAGGACAACCTTGGCTAATAAATCTAGATAAAGAGTCCAAATTACTTAGATTGGATGTCATTACTCATGAGGTACGAAAAATCATCAACAAACAATATATTTATCAAGTAAGGAAAGGTGATGCCAAAGCTAAAATCATGAAACATGGATAGAATCAAGGGCCATTCAATCCTATTATAGACTTTATCAAAGTTGATTTTGATAAAAATAGTCTATTGGTTGTTTTTCCTAGCTCATTCATGGATACCTTCCCAAACAAAACTGATAATGTCTAAAATAAATATACTCTTTATGCATCCATTTTTCTCAAGGTGGACCACTCGCAAGATGAGATATAATGTACATAGTGCAAAAGCTTTGGAAATGTTCTTGTAGGTTCAAAATTTAGAAGAGTGATAGATCTTTAGTTGCATATCATCTTAGTATCTTCAGACTTAGTAGGAATTTGATATTACCTTTTCTTATGATAAATCTTAAGGAATTGGAAATTTAGAATCTTTTATTAATATATATTCTATGTAAATCAAGGCTAACTTTGCTCCAAATAATTTTGTTGAATTCACATGGGATGCCATTGCAATGGGGCACCTTGTCATTAGACATGCTAAAAAGAACCTAGTGGAGGTCCTCCTAGGAATGTTCAATTTGTTGCAAGCTATCATTTTAGTGGTAATAAGGTGACAAAGGATTACATCTAGGTATTTCTTGAGTGCCACATCATAGGCCTGGGATGGTTTTAGTGATTTGAAAATAATTTTGTAGTGTAGATAAAAAAAAGCATTCAAAACATTAGGAAGCTCTAAAATGTGTTTATCTACTTCCCTAATGGCCTTGATCTTTTGGGTTCATTTACATGCATGTAGGGCTTGGAAAAATTCCTTGGAGACTTAATTGCCAACCTTCACCCACTAAAGTTTGGCATTGATTTGTGCATCACTACTAGTATACATATCAACCATGGTCTATACTTAATGTAAATGTTTGGCCACCTAGAGTTACTTTGGGTTTGTTGAAGGGCATTTCCTTGAGTCTAGGAAAGAGTCAACTAATCTCTACAGACATGGCCACATGGGACTTGTGGAAAATCCATGCTAGCTAGAAGCTATAAATTCTTAAGAAGCAGGTAGTGTGAGTAATAATATTAGTCCACCATGTAATGTAGCCTATGTCAACTTTAAGACATGGCACTAGGTTCCAAACACATTATATGTGAGCAAGAGTGGGCTCATGATGATGCAATGATGTGTTCTTAAAAAAAATTGTTTTCTAAATTTTGAAAATTTGAAGACCCCACTCCACTGGAAAAGGATTAAAGAGTGGTTAAAAAGCATAATCATCAACAAAATACTTACTAGAAGAGTATAGTAAGTAACAAAAAAATTATGGTTGTGCAAAAATCAATGTAGGGTCAAGTCACCTTTTCACTCTTTCTACTACATTGTGCAAGTTGGACTAAGTATACTATGCATTGAAGATGCAATTTTGTTGCCAAGATTAGTATCATAGATGCCAAATTTATCTTGCATATTAAACCACACATCCCTTCCACCATCTATCCATCTCATCAGGAGGTGGACTTGCTTGTTAAATGCCACCTCAACCATATTAAGGACCATTAAAGACCCACTAAGATTTAAGTAGTTAATCCACAAGCTAACCTCAAAGAAGGATCATTTCAACAAGATCATTCAAACTTAAATTTTGGCAATTCCAAAGGTATTGTTGTCAATGTTCAAAAGGACCCATAAAGTCCTATTAGATGGGTATGTGCCATGTGCAAAATAGTGAGGCTACCATTTGGTAACAACACCATGCCTTCATGCTATTGTGTAAAGTCAAGAATTACCTACTTTACAATCTCCATGCCTTACATTTCTAAACTTGTTTTAATGAAATTCACATAGGATGCCATTGTAGTGGGGTGCCTTGTCATAAAAATGCTATAAATAATTGAGTAGAGGTCCTCCTAGGAAAGTATTTTATCACATGATATCATTTGAGTGATAGTAAGATGATAAGGGATTCCATATAGGTGTTTCTTGAGTATTGCATCATAGGCCTAAGAAGGTTCTTGGGATTTGAAAATAATTTTGTAATGTAGATATAAATGCATTCAAAACCTTAGGAAGCTCTAAAATGTACTTATCTTCTTTCCTAATGGCCTTGATCTTTCGGACTGAATTATTCACACAAAGGACCTAGAAAAATTTCTTGGATACTTAATTACCAACCTTCACTTGGTGAAGTTTGACATTGATTAAATGTACATTGAACTGGGAGTAAACATATCAACCATGGTTTATACCTAGTAGATGAGGTTGTCCACTTGAAGTTGCATTGAGGTTTTAGAAGAGAGTTTCCTCAAGTTGAGCAAAGAGTTAATTGAGCTCTAAGGACATGGTTACATAAGAATTGCGGCAAATACACACTATCTAAAATCCATAAATCCTCAAGAAGTGAGTCATGTGAGTAATAGTATCATCCACCATGTAATCTAGCCTAGATGTCAACTTTCAGACATGGCACTAGGTTCCAAACATGTTGGATATGAGCAAGAGAAATGGAGATAGTATGAAATCCACACAAATAAATAATGGAACTAGAGATCAAACACATAACACAGTGTTTACATGGAGAAACCCTTTCAAGAAAAAACTTCACACAAGAAGAGATGCACCAGTATGTATTAACTTCAATAGAGTATACAATACAACACTATCAATCTTTTCTTAGGTCTTCAATCCAGCAACACTTGTAATACTTGCACACAACCGTAATTCAATATCCTCTTAAATGAGTGTTTCCTTCTAGGGAAAATAACTCTAACATAACCTCCACCGTCAGATCTACAACCTAATGATGAATGCTCTAGATTGACTACGAAATTACAATATTTTACAAGGCAATTTTCTAAAAAAATTCTCTTTGAGGGTGCTATCCCCAAACCCTTGCCTGGGGGGCTAGGAAGTTGTCACTTCCCCACCTGGACACCCAACAATAGTAGTGGGGAGCAAGCACCCCCACACCCACTTTTCAAGTACAAGGATCCAAAGCGTGGCTGAAACAAGATTGCTACTAGGTGAATGCTTTGTCCCTTATTAATGATTTACAAACAATACTAGGAGTAATTAAATACGTAGGATTTACAAGGTTGATGTCACTTTAATCCTAATATTCTCCCACTTGACATCATACATTGTAAATACATCCATAGGAAAACATAAAATAACTAAACACTATGAACAAGGCCCATGGCCTTCATGCACCATATAAACTTTTATGTACTCACAAGTTTGGTAAGTGAATCTACAACATTCTCTTGAGTGTCAATATTTCCATTAGCAATCATTTCATGAAGAAAATGGTATTGAACATCCACATGCTTAGTCTGTGGATGATACATGGGGTTCTTGGCCAAACATATGCACTTTGGCTATACAACCAATCTGAATAATCCTACAAACAAAATTAATACCTATACACAATCTCTATAACCAAACTGCCTCCTTAGAGACATGAGTACATCAACCATATACTCTTCTTCAGTTGTGGATAAAGCAATAGTGGGATGCCTTTTACTCATCCAACTCACAGCTTCTCCAAACAAAGTAAACACATAGCCACTAGTGGACCTTTGACTATCCAAGTCACCTGCCCAATTTGCATCAACAAAACCATGTATATCCAATGTCTTAAACACACTCTTAGTATTATAAAAAACCAAATAGTAATCAAAAGTACCATGCAAATATCTTAACACTCTCTTTGCATAATTCTAATGTTGTCTACCAAGGTTAGACATAAACCTACTCAAAACTCCTACTAGTTGGGAAATATCTAGTCTAGTACAAACCATTGCATACATCAAACTTCTTAAAACACTAGCATATGGCACATCAATCATATCATCTAGATCATCTTCATTCTTAGGACACATATCTAATGAAAACTTAGTACTAACCAATAAAGCAATCTAACTAGATTGCAATCCTACATGCCAAATCTGTGTAAAATAGTATTCACATACTTACTTTGTGATAATCAAAGCTTTATGTTACCTAGATCCCTTTTGATCTCAATTCCCAGAATATACCTGGCTGCCCCTCGATCCTTCATGTCAAATGCTCCTAAAAGTTGAGCTCTTAGCTCATTGATCATACCCTTAGTGTTACTAAAAAATAACATATCATCCACATGCAAGGCAATAATCAAAATATGATCATGAATACATCTAATGTATACACAGTGATCTTCTTCACTTCTAACAAAGCCCAGTTTCAAAACAAATGAATCAAACTTCTGGTACCACATTTTAGGGTATTGTTTTAAACCATAGAGAAACCTTTTTAAATTGCATACCTAGTGTTCTTTCCCTTTTACCTCAAAACTTGTAGGCTGTTGTATATAAATTTCTTCTTCTAGATCTCCATGCAAAAATGCAATCTTAACACCCATTTGCTTAATTTCAAAATCATAGGCTACAACAATGAATAAAAGAAATCTAATCTAAGATAATTTAGCAATATGAGAGAAAATTTCACCAAAATTGATTCCCTCTCCCTAGGAGTAGCCCTTGGCTACCAGTCTAGCCTTGTACTTCTGTAATGAACCATCTGCACCAAACTTCTTCTTGGCCTTTCTTCCTTTGGGGAAACATACAAGATCCCAGGTGTTGTTGAATGCACAAGACAACTGAGAGGGGGGGTGAATCGGTTGTATCAAAAACTTTAAACCCTCACAAACATAATCACATCCACATCAAGGGTAAAGAGTCCACTTAAGGTGGAAGTTTTGGACTTAGAAAAAAACCTAAAATCGGGTAAACCAAAATAGGATCCTACTTTTTATGAAACAAGATCCCATTTTACTTCGGGATCTCAAGCCATAAGAGGGATCTCATTTTCTAGAAATGGGATCCCATTTCAAAAAGGTTAAAATATTAACCTTTTATGAAGCAGGATCCCATTTATAGAACGGGATCCCGTTTCATAAAATTTGAATTTTTGACCTGATTTTTGCTCTAGGTTTTAGGTCAGAAAAAAAGCTTGGGAACCTGACCCTTGGCTTTGGACCTGCTTTGACCTGCAAGTTGAAGGTCCTATCAATGTCACAACAAAATAGTGACTTTGGGCATATGTCTGAAGGTCTTTTTTGCATAATTTTTTGACAAAATTAAAACCCATTATAGATGAGACAGTGTAGATTCCAAATATATAATTTTTTTACAATTGGATTATTTTTTCTATTTTTCAATTAATTTCTAATGAAATAAGTCCATAAACATGAATTATCATGATTTTTTAGTATTTTAATAACTTTTACTAAAATATTTTTTTGTAATAAAAATTGTACGAAAAACGTACTTTAGACAATTCTTTTCAATTTGAAAAAAAAATCACAAAATGATAAGTTTAGGTCATCTTATGCGTGACGCACACGACAATTTTTTAAAACACCAAAAATGGCCAATAAAAAATTAATAAAAAAAAATATTCAATAAAAAATTACAAAAAATATTGAAAACATGCTTTAGTGAGTTACAAATATTTTCCCAAAAGAATTTAGAAAAATATGATTATTTAGGTCAAAATATGGATGATTTTTCAATTAATTTCTAATGAAATAGGTCCATAAACTTGAATTGTCACAATTTTTTAGTATTTTAATAACTTTTACTAAAATATTTTTTTGTAATAAAAATTGTACGAAAAACATACTTTAGACAATTCTTTTCAATTTGAAAAAAAAAATCACAAAATGATAAGTTTAGGTCATCTTATGCGTGACGCACACGACGATTTTTTAAAACACCAAAAATGGCCAATAAAAAATTAATAAAAAAAATATTCAATAAAAAATTACAAAAAATATCGAAAACGTGCTTCAGTGAGTTACAAATATTTTTCCAAAAGAATTTAGAAAAATATGATTATTTAGGTCAAAATATGGATGACGTATATGTGCACGGTATAGTAAAAAAAGTGACTTTTAAACAATGGTTTTTAGAAATGCCTATTAAAAATCAATTTGTATCATCTGGGTATTAAAAAAAATTACATATTTGGAAACTAGACTCCAAGTACTACATTTCATATTTAGTGATTTTTTTCAAGATTCCACCTTTAAGTGCTTCACATTTTTAGGTCAAATGTGACAAATTCTGAAAATCAGGGAAAACACTTCCACTTTTTGGCCAAAAAGTGGACTGAACTTCTTGCACACAACCTCAATTCACTTAAAACTTAATTCTGTTATGAAGATTAAACATGAAAAATAGATAACAAAAACTTAATCACATCAAAACCATGCACAAGAGAACACCAAATTTTTACGAGAGAAACCCTAAAAGGGAAAAACCACTGTGAGGATTAGCTCACAATGTATAGTAGTATCAATACTAAATTACAAAGAGGCTCACTGCCAATGGGGCTCACTACCCAAGGACTCACTGTCCAAAGAAATGTTCACTGCAAAGGGCTCACTACCAAAAGGGCTCACTGCCATGAACTGATATAATAACATCTATCACATGCCTAAGTTTAGTTCCAATAAGCACAATTCATATCACATTCGCATCCTCACAACACAAACATCCTCATCTTTGCATTTTCACACATACACACAAATCTTTTACACTTATTTATATAAATTGTCAACCTTGAAACATTCATCAAGATCGGCAACACATTCTACAACCTTTGGAATAGTCTCTAAGGTTGGCAAACATACACAATTCAAATTAGGTCTAGACCTAAACAGTATTACAAAGAAAAGAGATGAAACAAGATCATTTCACATCTTAGCTCAAACCTAAATACAACTTTACACGCTTCCACAATCCATGAAGCACATCCATAAAGAGTGTAAACAACTAGGTCAGCCAAAACTGGTGTTGACACTAGGATCTTTAGGTACACACTTTCAAGAACACAACCATAACTTGCAAACCAAGCAAAAGCCTTCAACATGATTTGGAGATATCCACAAACAACATTAAATCACCTGGGATGGCTAAAAAATCTAACTACAACAAATCTCACTTGAAGATAGATCACAGACTACTCAGAACCAACACTGCCAATCTCTGCTACTCATGAAAACTACACTCTGGAGCACCAAATCACAATTCCTTTGGAATGAAGCTAGCTAAGGACCTTATAAACATACGTCCAGAATTGTAACACCTGAAACCACTCCGTAGAGAAATGCGGAGCAAAATACTTTCTCCCAAATACCTCTACACAACCTAGAAACTCTGTCAATTAGAGTCTTCAAACCGGTGAACATAACTTCCACTGCACAGTGATCTGGACCATCAAATTCTAGATTTCGTATCTTTAAACACTTATCTAAAACATATCCAAATCTCACACTCTAGTCTTCAACACAAGAGAAATGTGGAGTAAAATCTCGAACAGTGTCCTCTAAGCCAAAATACTCCTTCACAACATTGTCTTCAGTATTTATCAAATTTTCTCAAAAGTAATTGGAAACTTGAAAATAGGAACACTATACTAACATTATCAGCACTACTACAATCCATTCAATTAGATTACCACAACAACTTAATCAATCAACAACTACAACATTAGAAGGTACATTTGGCACCAATAACAACAAAAACATGTTGACATCAATGACAACACCGGCTAGCACATACTTGCAACAATCTCCCCCTTTGTCATTGATGGCAACATATGATGTAAAAAACCATCATGATATAATTCTATACTAATCTCACTATCCCCCTTTCTTTTATACATCTTACTCTCTCGTTGTTTTCACATGAACTCTGTCCCCCTTTGACATCAATGCCAAAGGGTGACACACCTTCTTCAAGCCTTCTCCCCGTGAATATGATATTGCACATACTTGCACTATTCTTAGCTGCTCTGAATACCTCCCCCTCACTGTAACACTCTTCAATGCCACTACCTACTCCCCCTGAGAGGTAGCCTCCAACTTAGTTCCTAGAGGAAACATCTGTACCAGTGGCTGGCACAGGCTCATCCTTGACTTCATTGACATCCTTCTTGATCCATATCTTGTTCATCTCCTTCTTGGTTTTTACCAGATCATCCTTTTGCACTGGTTTCTTCTTTTCTATTAGATTATCCTTCTTCATGTTCTTACTTCTACAAAACTTTGCAATATATCCAGGCCTATTGCAGTCATAGCACACAACATTTTGTCCATTGTTCCCTCCATTCATTCTGAACCTGCATTGGTTAGCCTTGTGTCCATTGCTATAGCCTTTCCTTAGCTGACTTCTACATTCACTGGCTCTATGACCAACTCTCTTGCAAGTAAAGCATTGGCCAAAGAAAGAGAGAACATTTTGATTAATTTTGTTGGATTACATTGAGTAGCCTTATTACCAAACTTATTGCATGAATGACACTAACCATTGAAAGATGTGTACCTTTGAGCATTTGCTTGCCTAACTGGTGATCTTCTAGGTCCATTCCTTTGATTTTTCTTACTTTTGTCCTTCCTGCTCTCAGCTTTCACTGCTTGACCTGATTTTGAACTTTCACCTTTCTCAAATCCCAATCCTTCTTTGTCATCAGGGCTTTTAGCAATCATCTCATCAAGTTTTGTAGAACTTGTCTTGAATTTTTCTTCATATCTCTTTGTCTTCTCCAAATCTAACTTCAAGTTCACAACTTCTTTTTCAAGCTTTGTATAGTCTTCAGTTTTATCTTTCAGACATTCCTCAACTCTTTCTTTTTCTTCAACTTTAACTTTTAGATCAATCATGGATTTATTTGCTAGCCTCAAATTTTCACTATTCTCTTTATGTCTTTGTTTAAGCTTCTTGACTTGCTCTTTTAAATTTTTGATGCATTAATTTACTTTTTTTATATTCTCCTTCAAGTCCATGTTTTCTTCTTCAAATCTTTCTAGGTCTTCAAGAGCAATTTTGAGTTCTTCAATGTTAGCGGACATGCATTCTTCTTCTGAAGATTTGATATCATTGCAAGCCTCAGTCACTATTTTAGGAATCAAACATTGATTTATTTGTTCTTCAATCATTCTGCATCGTATCAATGCACGTTTTCTTTTACCACTAGTGATCTAGTCTTCAATGTGATGCCTTTGCATGTACTTGGGAATTTTAGAGATTCTTTCTGGAGCTTCTTGTTCTTCAACCTACATTTCTTTTTCTCTAGTTTCTTCTTCTTCTCTAGTCTGAAATTCCCTTTTTGTAGCATTTTCTTTTCTTTGCAAGAGAACCCATCTAAGTCTGATACATATTCATTAACTTCTAAATACTTCTGTATGTCTTCATCAACTTTGACATTAGTACTTTCCACATTTTTCCCTAGCCTTTTGTTATAGCATTGGTAATCTTTTCTCTTAGTAGAATACCCAAGAAAAATACCTTCATCATACTTTGCATCATCCTTTCCTATTTCTTCATTTCTTTTGAAAAAACATTATCTTCCAAAACATTTGAATTATTTAGCAGTGGGGCTCCTTCCATAGCAAAGCCCATATGGAGTCTTTATATCATTTGCTTTTACCTGTACTCTATTTTGTATGTAGACAATAGTATGAATTTCTTCTCTCTAATATACTTTTGGTAAATTTGCTTTTTTTTTCATTGTCCTAGCAGCTTCCTGAACTATTCTATTCTTCCCTTCAAATACTCAATTTTTCTTAGGAGTTCGGGATGTAGACAATTGTCTCTTTATCCCATGTTCTTCACAAAAAGCATTGAATTCATTTGAAGTAAACTCACCACCTTTGTCAAACCTCAAACACTTGATTCTCAAATCCATTTCATTTTTAACCATTGCTTTAAATGCCTTCAACTTGTCTAGGAGTTCTGATTTTTCTCTAAGAAAAGTAACTGAAGTCATTCTTGAATAATCATCAATGAATAACATAAAATACTTGTCATCATGGAAACTCCTTACTCTTGTAGGACCACAACGATTTGTCTGAACCAACTCCAACAATCTAATAGAAGATTTTTCTTCATCTTGTAAACTTCCTCTTGCTTTCATTCCACCTTGACACTCCTTGTGGATGCTATTCAGAGGTTTTGTAATCTCTAGTAGATCTTTCACAGCTTGAACTGAACTTATCCTTACCAGATTATTAATATTGATGTGACACAATCACCCATGTGAGAGCCAACTCTCACTGATCTGATTCATAGAGCAATAAATGTCACCTTCTCTGAGATGATAAAGATTTCCTTCTATCCTCTTTCTAGCATCTATCACAATTCCAGACTTCTCTCTGATCTCAAAACCATTATCCTAAAATAAAAGACTGTATCCTTTGCTACAAAACTGTCCAACACTCAAAAGATTTTGCCTTAAACTTTTAACATAAAGAACATCATTAGTATGATGTTTTCCATCAAGACTAATTGAGCCTCTTCCACATATCTTAGTAGTACAATTATCTCCAAATATAACTGATCCTCCATCATATTTCTCAAAACTAACAAATTTGCTTCTATCACCAGTCATATGATTTGAGCAACTACTATCAATAACCCAATAATTCTTTTGAAAAGTATCTTCACTATTAGGACTTACCTCTGAATCATTTTCTTTCATACATCCTTCTAGACCAGCACCACCAATGTCATCCTTTGAATTAGTGAACAAGTAGTCATTATCTTCATTGTCTTCAACATCATAGTCGATTTTCTTAGGCACTCTACTTTCATTTTTCTTACTTCTCAAAATTCCCTTTGGACATCTTGATGCATAATGACCAATCTTGCCATAACTGAAACACTTGAGAGACAACTTATCCTTGTACATATTAGTATCTAATTTTATTCTTCTTCCAAAGTTACCTTCCATATTATCAGCAATCTTCTGATCTATTTCCACAATCTTCTTAGATTTGTCAGTCTTGAGTGTAGTTACAACTAAGTCCTAGACAACATATCCAAGAAAGATCAGATAGCTCACTATTCTCATTTTCAAATAACAATCATAGAAACATCTTTCATATGCATCATCATAGATCTACCTCAATCTGTTAAGCTTTCTTTGAAGGAACCCTCACTCTGATACCAAATGTTGAATGCACAAGACAATTGAGAGGGGGGTGAAGTAGTTGTATCAAAAAATTTAAACCCTCACAAACATAATCACATCCACATCAATTTACTTAAACCCTAATTCTGTTATGAAGATTAGTTTAGAGTTGTGTCGTGATGGTTTTTCACATCATATGCTTCCATTAATGTCAAAGAGGGAGATTGCTGCAAGTATGTATTAATCAATGTTGTCATTGATGTCAACATGCTTGTGTTGCCATTATTGTCAATTGTGTTCTCTACTATTACTGTTGTTACTTGATTAAGTTACTGATTTAATGATGATGTGATTACCTTGAAGAAGTGTTGAAGGTGTTAAAAATATGTTCTTCTTGCTGGCTTTCCAATTGCTTTTGAGAAAATTTGATTAATATTGGAAATAGTGTGTTGAATAAGTCTTCTGGCTTACAGAATACTGCTCAAGTTTTTGCTCCGCATTTCTTCTGCATTGGAGATCTAAGTGTGTCATTTGGATATGTTGTTGAGAATTTTTTGAAGATGCTAAATCTATAATTTGGCACTTCGAATCGTTGTGCACTGAAAGTTATGTTCACCAGTTTGAAGACAATGTCTGGCAGTGTTTGCAGTGTGTCTAGGAGAAAGTATTTTACACTGCATTTCTCCGCAGAATGGTTTCATGTGTTATGGTTTTGGATATATTATTATAGGATCCTTATCTATCTTTTATTCAAAACGTTTGTGATTTGGTGCTCTTCGGAAAGCAATTTATTATGTGGTAAAGTTTTACAGTTTTGTTTGTAAGCAGATTGTGAACTTCCTTCCGGTGAAAGTTGTTGTGGCTAATTTTTTTGGTTTCCAGGTGATATCAAATTGTTTGTGGATGTCTATAGGCTATGTTAAAGATTTTTTCAATGTTTTCAAGGTGTGTTTATCTTTAAGGAAGCGGTTCCTAGAAGTTCTTGGTGTTAACACAAGTTTGGCCGACTTGGTTATTTCCACTATTTATGATTATGCCTTGGTGATTGTGAAAGCATGTTGAAGCATGTAAGAGCAGATTTAGGTCCATGCTAAAGTATGATGTGATCTACATTCATTCCCTTCCTCCATGGAATGTTTAGTTCCAGACCTAATTTGAATTTTATGGGTTAAGTTGTGCTGCCGACCTTGGAGAATGTTTTCATGATTGACGATGGTATAAATAAGTGTCAAGGAGTCATGGATTCATGAGCACAAGGGGGATATGATGTTGTGTTTTGGAATTGGTCTAGACAACTAAGAGGGGGGGTGAATTAGTTGTCACACAAATTAAACTTTTTTGTCTTTAATCCTCTTTTAAAACTTTTAATCAAATTAATGATATGAACATTGAAGCATGAATCAATAACGTATGAGAAGAAACATAAGTAACACACTTGACATGAAGATTTTTTATGTGGAAACCTAGTTAAGGCTAAACCACGGTGGAGGTTAACCCACAAGGATTATACTTTGTTAAAAGTATTACAAAGTGGAATGCACATGCATTCGAGCTCACTACCCAGAGCTCACTACTCAAAGAAGGCTTACTGCCTACAGAAGGCTCAATGCCTACAAAAAGAAGATCACAATGAGATTGAACTGATAATTAGCATCTATCAATGCAAGGATTCAATTTCGGTTAAGTGCAAAATACTGACTTGATACACTTCATCTTCACTCTGCCCTTCACTATTCTGTTAACATCTGAATCTTAGATCTCTACTCTTTTTGCACTTCTTCCATAGTCACATATCATATACATCCAAATCATTCAAATCTATCAGCTATATATTTGCATCCAGATCTTCAACCACTTTTCAGTCGGCTTAAAAAATACTTAGAACTTTAATGAAAATTTTGCTCTGTCGGCTAAATCCATGTACACTTGTAACATGGACAAAAACATGCACTCACAAATCATTAATCAGGTCAGCTACTATCACTTATCATCACAACTTTTCCAACCAACAAATTCCATACATCCAGAACCAAGATCAGTTACAAGGTCAGCCTATTCTTCTTCTGCCTGCTCTGTTAACCCGATACTCAGATGCTAATAACTATTGAATCCTTCATCACTGGAGGCCAAAAATCTAGATTTAGATTATCTTGACAATGCTTATGACTCCCTTAGATCCACAACAAACTCTGATCTACTACTGGAGAGATCCGGACCAAGATACCGAACCCTGTCACACACTCTGTTCTTGACTTCCCAAACTTAGAGAAATCTTCAATTTGATTTCTGGTATGGGAAAATTATAAAATGTGGATGTGTAGTAGAGACTTAGTTGCCATCAATGACACTAATCATGCCTAGCAGTGTCTCTTGCCGACAATCTCCACCTTTGGCAATGATGGCAACACTTAATGAAAAATGACTAAGTGTCAGATTAACTCCCCCTTTGCCTGTGCTCCATACTGTTGTTCACACTACTTTCCGGTGCTCCCCCTTTGCTGGATTCTTCATTTTTCACTGCTCTTCACTCCCCCTTTGACATCAATGGCAAAGAATGGGATTTACAATCACTAATCATGCAAAAATTCTGTATAAAGGCCGCATATGTACAAATAATACATATGTTATATTTACATATACTTAAGGATATCTGCAAAAGTACTCTTTAACTGTACAAATTTGGTGGCCCAACTTCTCTTCATACCATCCAAAATTGAAATGTGTCCACTCAGAAGAAATGCATATGCTTTTGCTTTCCTTAGATATGAGGGATTTCTTGCCCGAGTAGTACTTTGGACTTCTGACAAAGTATTAAACATTGTTTCCAACTTAGGGGTAATCAGTCCCTGAAGCTCACCCATTCTTTCCATAATGTTCTTCTTTTCTTTGATAAGATTCTTTATTTTAGTTGTCAGGCTAATTGCATGACATTCTTGGCTCACCGGAGATATTGTTAAAAGATCAAAACTTTGGGATAGGTCTAGCAGCTTTTTCTCCTGCTCCTTTATCTTTTTCTCAATATCCTCTACTATTTTGGGCCATGATAAACAAAACTTATATACATCACCACCATCCTTAAGAGCATTTTCAATACTCTTTATACCAATATCAAGTGCTCTTCTATCATTATCTATAAGGCCTTTTAGTTCTCTAAACATCTTATCCAAAAATTCCTTTCGACCCTTTACTTCAGCTGACTTCCCAAAAGACTCAAAATTTGTATTTATAGAATGCACAAGATTTTTCAAATTACTAGAAAGAGAATCAAATGTATTTTTCTGATATATGGGCGTGATCTTCTCCAATATTCTAGAAGCTAGGCCTGTCAACTCACTATTTTCAATGTGATACTTCAACATTTTCTCCCTTGCCTTGGCCTTTGTAAATGATGATATTTTCAGCATTTGGTCTAGAGAGAGTGTCCAAATTGATTGGTCCTTGTCTTCGATCTCAAGATCCTTGCATTTTGCATTCTCTTTTCTCAGTTCAAAATTTTTTTCAAGGCCTTTTGGTATCAATGAACATATCTCAATAAGAGCTTTCTTGTAGATATTCAAATATCTTATAGTTACTGATTAATGATGTCATCTTCATATTCATCTGTCTTTTGCCTCTTGCTTTCCCTTTTGCTTAAGTAGGGCATCTCCTTGGATATCTTGGTTGCTTCTGTGCCTGTGGCTTTTAGTTCTTTGATCTCAATGTCAGAATCGGTATCTTCTTCTTCTTCTCTTGTGCTTTCATAGGTCTGAGATGCTTTTGTTTTCTTCCTTTTTCTCCCTTTTTATGGATGATTTTGCTTCTAGTTTTGCAGTCTTAGGAGGAACAGGGGAAGCAATAGAGCTCCTAGTTGTCCAAGATGTGGAAGAGGGTTCCACCAGAGCACTTCCTTGATTCCTATCTTGTTTCCCTTTCTTAGTCATTTTAGTTCTTTCCCTGAATTGCCTCACAACCTCCTTACTTAGGCCCAGATTTTCAGCCAACTGCTCAACTTCTTTTCTTACTTTCCTATTGGTTTCAAGTTCTCTAAGATCAGTATGCAATTTTAAACTTAGCTCCTCATATGTTCCAAATATTTCAAATGTTGTGTCTTTAGGCTTTCTTAGAAGATGTTGAGCATACATATTCAAGATCTTTCCATCAACTTCATACCCCATGGGCATGATCCAAACAATTCTAGGTTCCACTGCTTCCATTAGGCACTGATCAGTGTCAACCATGAAGCATATTTCATTTTTGTACTTCTCAACAATTGATTTAGGGATTCTTTCTCTTAAATGCATCATACTCTAAAAATTCTTGAAGTGTCCCCATATTGCAGTTTTCTGAGCTTTGAAATCACCAATGCTGCGAAGATGATCACTGATCTAAATGAAAACTAGCTCATCATTAGTCCAGTGAACATCCTTTACTCCAGGTACTTCATTCATATAGTAGAAAAACAAGCATAGAACCAATGTACCATATTTAAAAGTGTTTTTCTTATCCCTTTTGATTTTGTTCAAGTTTTCAATCAACTAGTTCTATAATAGCTCATAAAGGTCATAATCTACATTCTCCTTCAACATATGATATGCTGCATATATGGCAGTTTGAGAGATAGAATTCTCCCTACTGGAGCAATATATCTTGTAGCCAATCACCATGGAAGTAAACTTCACATCTAATTCTATAATGTCATTTATAGTCATAGCCCTCCTATCGAATTTAACACTGGTTGCATCAGTAACAGTTTGGTTTTTCACAAATTTTAACATGGGTAATCCACCAGTTGACTTTAAACCAGTCACAATTTTGATAACATCCTTGGTAATCTTGAATGGTTTTAACAGCCAAATGAATTCATCATGCATCTGACTCAAATCATACCTGACCCATTCATCTTCATCAAATGTTGGAAACCCCATAATCTGAATAAAGTGTTTATCATGCAATGCCTTATACTTTGGTTTAAGATCATGATTTTCACCCCTGAAATGATTCTCAAACAAGTCTACATACCTTGAATCACCAAATTCATCTATGTTTGCATGAATATAAACCCTAATATATTCAACATGTAGCACACTATACGGAACACTTGAAAAAGCACCTAATGGACCGACTTCTATTGATTTGTGAGGATGCTTCTTAAATTTGGGTCGAGGCCTTTTAGTAATGTCAACAACATGAGGAGAAGTCATCTCAACAGATTTTAGATTCAAAGCTTTACAAAGAGGTACCTTGAGAGGAACCTCCTGCAACAATATAATGAAAAATGCATGAAATAACAGAAATAGCAAAAACACAGAAGGAATTTATTGATTGCAGGCCACTTCGAGGGAGCAACCTCCTTTGAGCAAGCTCAATACAATAAATTTGTGGATGCCTTCATTGGCCTCAACATATACTTATATACTAAGTCTAATCTAAACAATTATTACTTCTCATGAATGTGGGATAATACAATATACTCACAGGATGACCTAGAAAGCATATGCGTCCAACAACAATATACTAACAAAGTAAAGAGAAGGGTTAAACATGGGTTCCTAACATCCCCTCCCTCTTTGAAAAGATTTATCCTCAAAGCTTAAGATGTGGAAATTGTTGCTGAATTTGAAGGAGTGGTTCCCATGTAGCATCCTCTGGTTGCATTTCATGCCACCGAATTAATACCTCTGTGATGGATTGAGAGTGAAGCTGATGAGTGCACCTATTGAGGATTGCCTCCAGCTTCAAAATGATGGATCCTTCGTTATCCAGTTCTAGTAAAATAGTTTGTGCTCTAATGTTGGTGCCAAGAACTTTCTTTAGACAAGAGACATGAAATAATGGATGAACGCGGGAAAGAGGAAGATCCAATTTATAAGCAACTAACCCAATCTTTTGAAGAACCTTATATGGCCCATAAAACTTTGGAGCCAGCTTATAACGCCCTTTGAGTTTTAGGGATGATTGCTTGTATGGCTGTAGACGAAGAAAAACCATATCACCTACTTGGAAAGTGTGCTTAGAATAGTGCTGATCAGCTTGTTGTTTCATTCGATTTCTTGCCATGTGAAGATTGTCCTACAAAATGCAAAGAATCTGATCTCAGGTTTAAAGAACCATGTCGACTGCCTAAACTAGTGAACTGTTGGAGGTGTATGGAAGGAGCATTGGCGGTGCCTGACCATAGACTGCTTCCTTTGGAGTCATTTTAGATGCAGTGTGGCAGGAGGTATTGTACCACCATTTAGTGAGAGGGAGCCACTTTACCCACTGATGATGTTGTTCTGAGGTGAAGAAACGAAGATAAGTTTCCAAACATTTGTTGATAATTTTAGTCTGACCATCTGTTTGTGGGTGATACCTTGAACTCATCTTTAGTTTGGTGCCAATGTGTCAAAATAGTTCTATCCAAAAATGACTAGTGAAAGGTGCATCACAATCTGAGACAATGGAAGAAGGGATGCCATGAAGATGAAAGATTTGGGCCATGAAAATTTGTGCGACTAAGGAGGCAGTATAGGGATGGTTGAGGGAACAAAAATGACTATATTTGGAGAGGCAATCAACCACAACCAAGAACACTATCTTCCCTCAAGATTTAGGGAGCCCCTCAATGAAATCCATAAAAATATCTGTCCAAATCCATGTAGGGATGGGCAAGCATTCGAGCAATCAAGGAGGAAGTGTCATTTACCCTTGTTGCATTGGCAGGTATCACATTCAACCACCATCTATTGAATTTCCCCTTTCATTCCTTCCAAAAGAATTTATGTCATGCCTACTCATAAGTTTTGAGGAACCTAGAGTGCCCTACTGATAGAGAAGCATGGAGTTCATAGAAGACAGCTTGTTGAAGATCTATGCTATGAGGAAGCACCAGATGACCCATGTATCTCAAAAAAGCACCATCCCAAGAGTAATATAGTACAACAGAAGAATTATTGGCCAACTACTAGTTGATTTGATATAATGAAGAGTCATTAACATAGCCCTACTAGACAGATTCCAACCAATTTGGAATAGGCATAGAAATAGCTGAAAGAGAAGCTTGGTCGTCAAATGTTTGAGAAAGAGCATCTGCCACAATATTGTCCTTACGCTTCTTGTAAGTGATCTCATAGTCATAACCTATGAGTTTGCTAACCCATTTATGTTGTGCTGGGGAGGAGACCTATTGTTCTAGGAAATATTTCAGACTCTGGTGATCAGTCTTGATGCAGAAATGATTCCGTAGTAAGTGTGGCTGCCACTTCTGTACTACATGTAAAATAGCCATCATTTCCTTCTCATATGTAGAGAGTACTAAATGCTTACTCAAAAGGGCTTTACTAGTGAACACAATGAGATGTTCATCTTGAAGGAGAACAACACAAAGTCCATTGTTGCAAGAATCACTCTCAATAGTGAAGGTCTTGGAAAACTCTGGCATAGCTAGAATAGGTGTAGTACACATAGCTTGTTTCAAGTTTTTAAATGCACACTCAGCAGCATGTGTCCATGTAAAAGCATCCTTTTTCAACATAGTTGTTAATGGAGCTGCAATCTTTTCGTAATCCTTGACAAACTTGTGACAGTAGCCAGTTAGTCCCAAAAAACCATGGAGGCTCTTGAGTATCTAAGGATGTGGCCAATTTTTCATGGCATCTATTTTGGCAGGATCCACTTGAACCCCTTAGGTTGAAACTACATGCCCGAGATACTCCACTTCCTCCTGCCCAAAAACACATTTAGACTATTTTGCATAGAGATGATGTTCATAGAGAAGTTGTAGTACAAGATCTAGATGTTGGAGATACTCAGCCCATGTTTTAATATAGATGAGGATATCATCAAAAAAGACCAAAATGAATTTCTGCAAGTAGGGCCAGAATATTTTATTCATCAATGCCTAGAATGTGGAAGGAGTATTAGTGAGGCCAAAGGGCATGACCAAAAACTCATAGTGGCCATCATGCGTGTGGAAATCTGTTTTAGGGATATCATCCTCATGAACTCAAATTTGGTGATACCCAGAACAAAGATCCAACTTGGAGAAAAAATGAGTGCCATGAAGCTCATCAAGAAGCTCATCAACAATAGGAATTGAAAACTTATCCTTGATTGTGATGTTATTAAGTGCTCTGAAGTCAATGCAGAGGCACCATGACCCATCTTTTTTCTAGACAAGAAGAACTTGTGAAGAAAAGGAACTGGTACTAGGGTGAATAATACCTTGCTTTAGCAAGTCCCGAACAAGCATCTCAATCTCTGTCTTTTGGTGAAATGGGTAGCATTAGGGCTTGATGTTGGGAGGAACACTTCTAGGAAGGAGCTAAATATGATGGTCCTCTAGTCATGAAGGTCGTAATCCCACTGGTTTGGCAAAGACACATGCCTATCAATCCAAAATTCATTGTAGATCTGAAGGAGTAGTGGAGACCACTGATGGTTGCATCTGAATGGAATGGAGTTGAGCGATGACAGCATGTGAATTCTTCTTAAGGACCTTTTCCATGCGATGTGAACTGATGATGTTGAGAGACCCTAGTTGTAAGCCCTTCAATGTGTGTTTTTGCCCATTGTCTGAAAACTACATCCAAAGTTCAGCAAAATCCCATAAGATAGGTCCAAGTGTGCTTAACCATTGAGTGCCCAAAACTGCATCACATCTACCTAAGGGCAAGGCAAACATGTCCGAGCACAAGTTATAATCTCCAATAGAGATACACACATTGCGACACTTCCCTTTGCAAGGTAATGTGCCCCCATTGGCAATCATGACTTCAAAGCTGGAGCAAGGATGGACAAAACAATTAGCTTGTTTGCCAATCCGAGGGTCAATGAAGTTATCAGTGCGACCAAAATAAATGAGTATTGTAAGAGGGAGATTCTTGAAGTAACCCTTGACCCGCATGGTTTGTGGGGTGATGAAACCTGCTAAAGCATGGAGAGAGATCTTTAGGAGGTCTTCTTGAGAAGTAGGGTCAACAGGGGGCTGTTGAGTTTTGACCTGATCATCTACTATATCCTGAGCATCTTCATAAACTTCAATTGTAGGTAGAGAATCCACATCCAAGAGATAGAGCTTTTTCTCAACACATCTATGTCTCCGAGTGAATTTGTCATCACAATTATAACAAAGCCCTTTTTCTCTACATGCCCACATCTCTGCTTTAGACAAATACTTGATTGGAGTTGTCCTAGGAGCTAGCATGATTGGAGCTCTTTGGGAAACCATATTTCTGAATTGAACAAAAGTGGATTTGGAGCACTGTTGAGTTGTGATATTGTCCTCTACCAATTTAGCCAACCCTAGGGCTTCCATTATTGTGCTAGGATGGAACATTTTAACCTCAAATCAGATTGCATCCTTCCGACCAATAACAAAACAACTCCTAAAGAATTCATTAGACAATCCCTCTATGTGATTGGCCAATTTCTCAAATTCTGTCTGATATTCTCTCACAGTGCCAATTTGGCAAAGTTTAGTGAGTGCTCCTATCAAGTCATCAAAGTACTAGGGCCAAATCGTTGCAAAATGAGTTTGCAAAAATCTATACATTTTGGCTCTTCATGAGCCTTGATGTACCAACGGAACCATTGAAGGGCTTCATGTTCCAAATGAAAGGATGCAAGTGGGAATTTGTTGACATCAAAAGTATCATACAGACTGAAATATTGTTCTTCCCTGTATATCCATCCAGTTGGATCGTCACCATTGAAGCGAGGAAAATCAAGCTTTGGCCCACGAAAATTGCTGGAAGAAGAGAACCCAGTGTCTGAAGAAGACTCTGGCTACCGTCTATTGTTCATGGCTAAATGATGAAGATTGAGGCCGAGAACTTTTTCATCCAGATCTTGGAGTTTGGTCTTGAGGGATGCAAGTTCATCCTCCATGTTTTTTGCTCCTGTGCGGGTGACAACAATAGCCAGGAGTTTTTTTTTTGCAATGGGTAGAAAAACAAAAATGGAAACTTTTTTAGTAAAGGAAAATTTAGATTTGGGAAAAACTTTGATGGGTAATTGGTGTTTGACTAGGTTTTGGACACTTTTTGAGGGATGGGGAAGCAGAAAATGGGGATTTTAGAAGCAGGGTGAAAGAATGGGAAAATTTGTCCAAGAGTGACAAAGGAGAAAAAATAGGAAATGAACACTATGGAAAAATTTGAAGGCTATTGGGTGAGAATCGAAGAAGTTATGGCAAACCCTAAAAATAGACAAATGTGGGATTTCTAGTTTTGATAAGTGGAATTTGGGATAGGGTCCTCAAGGAAGGAAATGTGTAGAATGAAATTCCAGGGGTTCCAATGAATTTTGAGAGGAAACAGACCTAAAGCAAGGAAGATATGGCAAAAAAATAGATTTTTTTTTCTCTGGAACAATCTACAACGGGATCTGGAAATGGCTCTGGACAGATTCAATCTGTAATTTGTCAGCCAGCAATAGATATGGGCCCCAGGTATGTTCATCTTCCTAAAGGTTCTACAGAGTCACTTGGCCACCAATGTTGTCTAACAACTTACGTATTGGGGTAGTACCCCTCACTCCACAGTTTAAGTAAAACTGATAATTGCTTTTCCACAAATGAGAACTCTTGGTTTACCTCACAGATGGGAACAAGTCAATCAGGTAAGGGTTGTTGCCCTTTTCACTGGCAGGTCCTCTCAATGGGCCAGGTACTTTGGGGTTCC
The DNA here is from genome assembly GCA_027924645.1 of Cunninghamia lanceolata. Classification (NCBI taxonomy): domain Eukaryota; kingdom Viridiplantae; phylum Streptophyta; class Pinopsida; order Cupressales; family Cupressaceae; genus Cunninghamia; species Cunninghamia lanceolata. Next base: position 13,971,321 of record BSBN01000657.1, read on the forward strand.
TGTGTTAGTCCTCACAATGAGTTTTAGGGCTATGCCTAGGCACTTCTGATAGTTAAGTGGATAGGGCTATTCCCTGATCCAAACCTGCAATTGAAATGAACAATACAGATGCAAAAAAGAACTACTGCAATAATCACAGCACCTGGAGTCCACTGCAAAAAATAAAAAAATTGATAGAAATTCCACCCAGTGAGCCCAAGAAAGCGCTCTGATACTAGATGAGAGGAACCTCCTACAATAATATAATGAAAAATGCATGAAATAATAGAAATTGTAGAAACATAGAAGGAATTTATTGATCGCAGGCCACTTCAAGGGGGCAACTTCCTTTGAGAAAGCTCAATAAAATAAATTCATGCATGCCTTCATTGGCCTCAACACGTACTTATATACTAAGTCTAATATAAACAACTATTACTTCCCATGAATGTGGGATAATACAATATACTCACAGAACTACTTACAAATCATATGTGTATATCAGCACTATACTAACAAAGTAAAGAGAAGGGTTAAACACGGGTTCCTAACATACCTTTTTCTTCTGCAGGGTTAGGGTTGATCAATTACTAGTTGAATTTGCTCTTCATTCTTCAATCTCTAGATTTGCAGCTCAGAAGCTCTTCTACTTGTTTCCTTCAAAAGCAAAGTGGTTCAAATGCATGATTAAGTGACCTTTTATGCTTTGCAAAACCTAATTTTGCATTGTAATAAATGCATTGCCCTAACTTCATCCAGTTACTCTATTTCTTGAACTGTTCTTGACAAATTTCTATATTGACATCTTTTCTTACGGAAATCCTACCAAAAGTTTTAAAACAATTCAAAATATCTTCTCTCATTTTTCCATATCCAGGCACCCACTTACTAAATAGGGGAATTTGATGTTCAATGTAGCTCCCCCTGAGCCAGAGCTCCTAATTTAATTCCTGGAGTAATTGTCAGCACCGGATTCTAGTGTGGACCCATCACTATTGTTCATTGTATCTTTCTTCACCCAAATCTTGTTCATTTCACTCTGTATCTCATTCACATCAATTTTTCTTTTGCCTTTGTCTTGACTTTGTTCATCTGATTTTATGTTTATCGGACCTCTTCTTCCATTAATCCTGCTTCTGCAGAATCTTGCAATATGACCAAATTTATTGCCATTAAAACACACAACATTTCCTTTCTTATAAACTTGATTTCTACTTGATCTGCACTGATTATCCATGTGTCCAAACCCATTGTAGGGAAAATAGTAACCATTGAAAGAATTGCCAATTTCTCTATTGTTAGAATTATTCATTATCATACTTCTACATTCATTTGATCTATGACCATACCTCCTACACTTGAAGCATTGACCGAAGAAGGATGGGCCATTTTGATTTACTCTGCTTCTTCACTGAGTACCTCTATGACTAAATTTATTTCAATTGAAACAATTTCCATTGAATGATGGATATCTTTAAGCATTACGCTATCTTACCAGAGGTTTTCTAGTTTTGTTTCTCCCATTCCTTGGTTGAAAATTTCTCTATCTGGATCCAGAACTTTCACCTTTCTCATATCCAAGACCATGCTTGTCATCATCCTTTTTCTATCCTTCAATTAGTTCTTCAAGTTTAGCTGAGCTTATCTTGAACTTCTCCTTATATTCATTTGCAACTTCTAGGTCATGTTTGAGAGTGATAATTTTTCTCTCAAGTTCTCTCTCATTGTCCCTGCTTTCTTATAGATTAGATTCTAGGAGACTAGAGTTATTCCATCCAATCTATAGCATTCTTCAGTTTTCTCTTTCAGATTTCGATTCATCTCTTCTTCAATTTTCTTCCTATCTTCAATTTCCTTGGTTAGTCTCATCACCCCAGATTCCATCTCATGTTTTAGGACAACTTCTTTAGCTAACTTTTCACATTCCTTTGTCTTCTCTTTTAGGTCCTTATCTTCATAATGATTTCCCAGTTGAAGAGGTTGATTCTTCCCTTTTTCATTGGATTTGCTTAGTTTTCCTATTAAAATCTCAATGAAATCTTCAACCTTTTTGAGGTTTTCTTGCAACTCTTGGACTTCTGCTCTGGACTGCTCAAGATCTTCTAAGGCAAGATTAAATTGCCCTTGAAGGTTATATTCATCCATTTTACTACCTTCCCAGATCTTCCTTAAGTTGTTAAAGTTTTTCAAAGGAACCTTTCTCTAATACCAATTGTTGGAATTGGTCCGGACACATGAGAGGGGGGTGAATTAGTTGTCACACAAATTAAACTTTTCTATCTTTAATCCTCTTTTAAAACTTTTAATCAAATTAATGATATGAACATTAAAGTATGAATCAATAACATATGATCAGAAACATAAGTAACACACTTAACATGAATATTTTTGACGTGGAAACCCAGTTAAGGGTAAAACCATGGTGGGGGTTAACCCACAATGATTATACTCTGTTAAAAGTATTACAAAGTGGAATGCACATGCATTTGGACTCACTGCTCAGAGCTCACTATTCAAAGAAGGCTTACTTCCTACAAAAAGAAGATTACAAAGAGATTGAACTAATAATTAGCATCTATCAATGCAAGGATTCAGTTCCGATTAAGTGGAAAATACTGACTTGATACACTTTATCTTCACTCTACCCTTTTCACTGTTCTACTAACATCTTAATCTTAGATCTCTGCTCTTTTCGCACTTATTCCATAGTCACATATCATATACATCCAAATCATTCAAATCTATTAGCTATATATATCTGCATCTAGATCTTCAACCACTTTTCAATCAGCTTCAAAAATACTTAGAACTTTATTTTAAATTCTTCTTTGTCAGCTAAATCCATGTACACTTGTAACACGGACCAAAAATTGCACTCACAAATCATTAATCAGGTCGGATACTATCACTAATCATCAAAACTTGTCCAACCAACAACTTCCATACATCCGGAACCAGGATCAATTACAAGGTTGGCCTATTTTTCTTCTACCTGCTCTATCAAACTATTAACCTGATACTCAGATGCTAATAACTATTGAATCCTTCATCACCAGAGGCCAAAACTTTGGATTTAGATTATCCTGACAATGCTTATAACTCCCTCAGATCCACAACAAACTTTCATCTACTCCCGGAGAGATCCGGACCAAGATACTGGACCCTGTCACACACTCTATTCTTGACTTCCGAGACTTAGACAAGTCTTCAATCTAATTTTTGGTATAGGCAAATTATGAAATGCGGATGTGTAGTTGAGACATAGTTGCCATCAGTGACAACACTTATCATGCCTAGTAGTGTCTCTTGCCAATAGTTGTGATGCAAATTTGATTAGGGTTGTGAGAGCTTTCATGTGTTAGGCTACTGGATGCAATGAGCAGAAGGTGTCTACCATTTTCAGTGATGATGTGAAGATGTTGATTGTGTTGTGATAAATATTGAGCCTCATTGGAACTAAACTCCATGCATAGGATAGATGCAACTATATCAGTTCAAAGTTTGGTAGTGATCAATTCTTCTATTATTTCTTTCTTTCTCAATGGGCAGTGACTCCACTTGGACAGTCAGTCCTGTAATGCCCACTTAGGAAATATCAATAAATAATAATAAAGATTGTTAAAGTAGAAGGAAATACTAATAAATATAATATGTTGATAGAAGATAATTTACTTAAAATTTAGATTTTGATTAAACATAAGTTTAACATCATTCAAAGAAGATGAATATTTAAGATACAATCTCTTCTTATACAATTACAATCAGCTACAATAGATGCCATTTCATCATCCACTCACAAGGATGGAAAAACTCTTCCATATCTTCAGTATCTTGTGTGATAACAGACCAGTTTTCTGCACATTCTAAACATGAACATTAGTTTCCACAAAGTTCAACAATAAACAAATCGGAGAGCAATATACTAGCCTAAGGCCCTAAGGGCCGACCTAATGTCTCAAGGGCTCATCCATGATGGCCTTGCCTATGTACGCATAGCATAGATACATCATAGTTTAGGACTTGAATTCACAACCATAAGATGGTTTCATACAAATTAAATCTTCTAAAATGATATCAACGTATAATCAAACTTAGATATACATTCGTATTTCATTGCATACTTGAGATAACTATTAGACTTAACTATATATACAAGTAAGAATAATTAATACGAATATACTCATTTGGAAGGCAAAATAACAACGAGTAGATAGATAGTATTCATTTAATAATGTAAATAGATAATGAAATAAACATATATCAGGAGATCTACAAGATATAATTAGGAGAATGTTTAACCTTGTACTGTAATATATATTTTTTAAGATACCTGTAGTATATCTATGCTTAATCTTCCATAATTGGTTTCATATTGGCATCTAGAAATAAATTTCTTATCTCTTAATAAAAACACAAACTATGTTACTCAATTTCCTATAGGTTCATAACTCATAACAAGGTATCAAATAATCTACTTTTCCCTACGACGGTCTCACAAGTATTCTCAATTAGGAAAATAATCTAAGAGGAAATCTAACTTACTTTAACATAATACCCTTACTTAAAAGGATATGAATTGGAATAAAAGAAATAACACAATAAACAATATACAGGACCATGTTGACCTTGAAAAGCTACAGCCCATGGCATAACATGAAATAAAGTCACTGTTGTATGCTTGCATAAAATAATGATTGTCATTCTAATTAAATTCCAACTATTATGATTGAAAAACTAAATGCCAAACAAATAATAAAAAACCTCTAAAATCTAAGTGTGGCCAATTGTTATGCCTACTCTAGCTCTGATTTCTGCATCAAGCTTCAGAATGATATTGAAGTCCTAGAGTTATGTATTGCATTACAAATATGAGTACAGTAGCAAGGAGGATTTAAAATAGGAGTATTTACAAACTGTTGATGTATAAATTTATGGGTCTAATCCAACAATCAACATGGGAAACTCTGAAACATGGGATTGCTTCTCAGAGTGACCTCCTGATTTTAGGGAAGCTTGCTCTTCCATTTTCAAAGGGGTTTAAGAAAAAGGATAGAAGAAGAAACAAGATTATAGATACAATATGAAACTAACTCAATGGTGATGCGCCAGATTTAAAATAACTACCCAGTTGTACAATGTCAAACCTTAAAAGATTTAACTAGAAATTAAAGAGCATAGATGCATGATTAAACCCAGTTTGATAAATAGATTTTAACAAAGGAAAGGAAACATAAAATCAAAGAAATGAGAAACAAAGATTGACTCAAATATGCACATAATAGTATTTCTCATTATTTGAATGGTAGCAAATTATAGAGGCTGAAGATCTACACATAATAACCTGCTACATTCTCATGAAAGAAAGAACTGCTCAGGCAAGAAGAAAATATTTGTTAGCTGCTCTAAAAATATCTGATTATAGAACTATTTAACTCCTTTACTCTACCTCTCAGATCTGCCTTCTATAACCCAAAAAATGAATCTCTAAAAATCTCTGCTCAGAAAACTCCAACTAAAAATTGCCCAAAATCTGGCACTGATTCTGACAAATGCAACTGAACTATTACTTCCATCTCCATGGATAGAAAATATTTCCTCCAACTTTGGCCTATGTGAGAGAATAATTCCCATCGCTCTCTTCGCTGTGAAAATGCTTCCTATAAAATTAGGGCTGCATCTTATCTTTTCACCATAAAAGGGGCATAAGAGACTTTATTAATAAAGCCTTAACTTTATTTATCTTGTTGTATCTTTTCTTCACGTGGAACATAGAGAGAGTAATAAAATAATAAAGCACTTAGCTTTATTTACCTTGGGAACCACTATGTATATGACTCAACGTTAATAGAAACTTTATCTAATCCTATCTTCATCGATGACTCTTAAAACAAATGAATCTCCATTACATTTATTTAATTGATTCTCGGCTTTAAAGGAGGGCCCACTAGTTAATAAGAAACTCTTATTTCATATAAGACTCTCCATGAACTTATTTGATGCATTTATTAAAAATGAAAAGAATTCATTTTTCTCTCCTCCACTTGCCCCACGTGGCTTTCTCTGCTTCTTCTTTTTGCTCTTCTTTAACGCTGCTCCCACGTGTCCACTTCCGCTTCTTTCTTAATCCTCTCTCAAACATCCTTGGTGACAAGGTGTCGTTGTACCTCATTATTTAATCTATTTTTTAGATGTCAAAGAACCAGAGCTATGTCCACGGCTGTCTACAACTAGGGATTCTATAGTTACCAGTTTATTGCTAGTCCTAATTTTAAAAGAAAGATTAATCTAGCTGCTTGTTGAACAAATGTAATGAATGCTAGAAAATGGAATGAAAATAGGAAATGTACTCAAAGAAAAGAAACAATAACATGCATCTATCTATTAAAACAGGAAACACCTTTATAAAAGAAAACTGAAACAATAAAATAGTAATACTAGCCTCCTGTCCTAGTGGTGAGAGTGGGCCCTTGCTCCACACCCTTGAGGCTGAAGGCTATAGCAGGAAATCAGCACAAAAGATGATCAAAACTAAATTAAGTCTAATTCATTCATTTCTGCATTCACAAAAATATGGCTATAACAGAACTGAGATCTCCGAGAATCAGAATAATTTTATCATTGTTGTTCTATTACTATTTCTAAGAGTATATATAAAAAAATGAGTGATGATATATCACTGAACTTATCTATCAGTCTTTCTAGGAGATGACACCATGTCTTATTTGTACTTAACTGTCTAACTTATGAAAAATCACCATACGAGAAAGGTAGACTTGAGTGGAACAGAAGTCCACTCAGAGGTCTAAGTTTAAGTCTTAATACACTTGGGCATCAAAGCCCTGAAAATAAGGATATTGGATTAGTTCAATTCGTAACTCATGCAAAATCTTTGAAAAGATAAAACTTCAGTAGTTTAACTGATAGTTGACCCTTCACCACTCAGGTAATGATTTGAGTGAAGTGAGGGAGTATTAGGATTGCTACTGAAGTGTCTAGTCAGCAGGTCTTCTTGGAAATATGCCCTGTTCTCAGGAGGCACCAGAGATAACTGTTCCCGTCTGCAACTCCGGAGATAGCTATTCCTACCTACAGCTCCAGAGATATTCCAGACTCTCGCAGAGCTCCAAAGAGTCATTCCCCAAATCTTCAAAACTTCAGGTGTCACTATTCTTTGTTATTGTCTCCGGAGATCATTGAAGCTGATCTTCGGAGATGCACAAAATCATTTTTCCTGGCATCTACACCTGCTGATTCAAAAAGAGAGAAAAATTCTGCATTTTTCCATTAATCCCACGCACATTAGTCACCTTAATCAGAAATTCTAATCTCAAGTAATCTATCTTAATTAATCACAAAATAGAACAATCTTGCTAACTTATTTGAGTGCAGACACAAGGAAGATGAACTGAAAAAGGGAAAAAGAGAGGCAAAAAGGTGTATTTCATGAGGGCAATTTGGCACTCATCATCCCCCCCATACCTAAGGTTTGGTAGGTCCTCCTGCTTTTCACATCCTGGATTTATTTTGGCGAAGCAATCTGTCAGTTAGGCTATACTCCTGGAGATAGGTTGTCCAAGTGGTTCTGTTGGTGTTACCATTTCCTCTGTACTTGTCAACTTGCTTCATCCAGTCTTGCAATTTTTCATCTTCCAGTTGTTTTGTCCATACAGGGAGTGGTTCAATTATCAGAGGAGGTCTGAACTATCCACCTATCTATTCTTGTTTATGTTTATCCATCAGTTTGGATATCATATTTACCTTTCTCATGAATAGTCTCAGGTTTGCAGGGGTGACCACCTCTCTAAGCTTTTGCTCTGGGGTCAAAATATTCCATCTCCTCTTTGCTAAAGCAAGTACATGATTTGCTGAATTAATCATAATAAGACCAAAGTCAATGGAGCATTCCTGCAAACTTTTCAGGTATAATGGCAATATGTTGGTTGCACTTGCAGGATGATAGATAAGGGACCTGAATTGGGTCTGAAAAGCAAAAGGATTGGGACATTCTTTTCTGATGAGGAGATCTGTTTTTGAATCCTTTTGAAGATTATCTTCCATCCTTTCGTTCCAGATCTGGTGGTTTCTCATGAGGGACATGAATGCCTTAAGCTGGCATTCTCCCACAAAGTGATTAATCATGAAGGCTATATCATTAATGCAGAACCCATGTAAGTATAATTCACATAGGAAGTTTTTGTCTTCATCATTGCTCCTAGTGTAAGCTGCCATGAAACCTTCTGTTGTTTTGGTATCCTCAGTTATGTCAGATAGGACTAAGGAGAGTTTCCTTTGCAGTACCCTTTCCTGTAGGAACATTGAATAGCTAGCACTTGGAGGCCTGCAGGATAGAATTTCTGAGGAAAGGAAGGCCATTTGAATGATTTTGCTTTCCAAAGTTGCTATTCTTTCTGCTCTGGCAGTGACTGCCCTTTGTAATTGCAACATTGGCTTGGAGGCCTCAAATTCCCTACACCTTTCCTCCCAATGAAATAGGGCTTTGGGAATGTCAATGGGGATTGGACCCACATAGGCATCTGTTTGAATTTCTTGTTCATTGGTTGCTCTTGGGCCAGATAGTTCTTGAATATATTCTTCTTGGTCATCCAGTCTGTTATTGGCCCAAGTTAATTGTTTATCCTGGCTTTGCACCTTTTCAATCAGTGCTGCCATTACTATGAGGCCGTTGTCTCTGGCCATGGTGAGCTCAGAAACCTTTTGTGCTATTTCTTTTTCCTTTTCTTCCATCACTTTTGCTGCCTCACATTTCTGTGCTTCCAACTCTGCCTCCTTCTCCTGGATGATTATGTCCTTGTTTTGGAGGTCTGTTTGGATATTTGCAATAGTTTGCTTCAACTCCATCTCCATCTCTATTCTGACCTTCTTGAGGTCAGTAATAATCAAATTCTTTCCCCAGAGCATTCTTTTTAAATTTTCAATTTCTTCCATTAATTGTTGCTTTGTTGAGATTTCTATATCCTCTTGGTCAGAGGGATGAGATAGAGTTTCTGCCTCTGTTTCTGTGGCTATTGGTTGATTATCAATATTATCCATGGCCACATACCCTGTTTCTCCCAATGTATCCATGTGCCCTGTTTCTCCTTCAGCAGTGTTCCTGTCTTGAGGATCCTCTACTGTTGCTGGCACTGATGAAGGTCCTACTTTGTCCTCATATGTGCTCAATTCCAGGAGTGCCTTAGCAAGCAGGGCAGTATCCTTCTCAGCTTGTGAGAGATGCCTCTTCCTTTTGCTTGTCCGGAGCATAGGTGGGACTGGTGCCTTCAGAGCAGGTCTCCCTTCCTTAGAATCTAAGGAGATAGTAATAGTTGGTAAGTTTCCTATCTCCAGAGCACATGGTGGTGTTGAAACTGGACTTGACTCCACATGAACAGATGGTGTTGGAGAATTTTTACTTTCCTTCCTCTTCCTGACCAGAGGTACCTCATCTGAATCATGGGATGGTTCTTCAACCCACCATCTTTCTTCAATTCCTTGTTCAGACTTTCCCTCTGTTAACTCCTTAGGCCGAGATTCCTTAGGTAGAGTCATTTTTTTCCTGACTGACCGAGTCATATATAGAGGTCATGTAGGAGCAGGTTCTGCAATTTGTTTGCCTTTCCCCTTTTTGTCAAGAATAGGGGCTACAGATGATGTAGCCTCCTGTGAGGGTGATGTCCCTTTGTGAACATCTGTGGAGGAGGCTGTAGGCTTAGTTTCCTCATCCTGGTGAGAGGGAGAACTCTCACCTTCTGTTTGTGTTATCTCTGGTTCTCTGACCTAAGGGCTATGCTCAAGAAAGTTTTGCAATAGTTCTTCTCCATTGGCCTAAGATAGGAAGTGGTGCTTGACTATCAGAAAGATGAGGCCATGATGTTTCATGGGTCCCTTACCCTACTGGTATTTCTTTGCAGTTGCCCTGATGGCAGAATATAAGAAATTGGGGATATTTATGTTATATTCGGGGTGCCTATTTCCATGTCTGAGAAAAATCAGCATTTTCATTATGGGCCCTAAAACTATGGAGAATTGGCCATCACAGGTAAAGTACTTCATTAACCAGATAGCAACAGTTGCCCAAGGGTTTGGGAGAGAGGACCTCAAAATTCCTTTGACCTCATTCTTATTCATATGCAATTGAATAGCAGGTTCACCACGAATAGAAAAATTTCTAATTAAATCAGTATACAAGGTTTTCAGGTGGTAGAACCTCTCACCTTCTTCAGGGAGTCTGAAAATGTGGCTAATAATTGTGGAGGAGAGATTGATTTGGTTTCCTCTCACAGTGGTCTGGTTGTCTCTTAAATTCCTAACGAATTCGTCCACAATATCCTCCTGAAACCCTTCAAGCTTGTCTAGGAAATCTAACCATCCAGTAGCCCTTAAAATGTTTGCTGCAGCTGCATCCTTCAGAAGACCCGCAGTATTTTCTAGCTCAGACTTTTTCTTGACCCCCATTGCTGAATTGATGGCACTTTCTGTGTTTTATTCTTTTACTTCCCCAATCTGCAGTTGTTTAATTTATCTTATGCTTCAGTCTATTCCGGAGGTTTGAATGAGGGATGCTATTATTTTCTGGTTGGGCTTATGCAGATGGGTTAAGGGACCAAGGTAGCCATAAATGTAACGGACTGACAAGGCACTCCGGAGGTAAGGTGGCATTAAGGCACAGATGGCGGCATGCTCGGATGTGAAAAAGGAAATGATGGCGGAAAGACAGGACAGTTACTAATTAATGATTAACTAAAAACAGATTTACTTGGATTAGTTTTAATGATGAGGCGATGTACATGGGAGAAATGCTGCACCATTTTGGAAACTGCACGTGTCATGGCAATTAAGTAGCAGCCTGAAATGACATCCACTTCCTACTTGCACGCAACCTGCAATCATTGTACTGAGTGGCACTAAAATCCACACCCATGGGTGATGTCAGCACCAGCTCGTGGACACTCCTGCAATTATTAGTATTCTAATTTAATTATGCTTTGCGATGAAGTAGAAGATGAGTCATGATGACCTCATCACATGAGTTGTCTACTTTACCACCCGGAGAGGTGGGTACCTCCCTTATTATGGAAACTGACGGCGTTATTAACAAAGCACCGGAGGTGCTCCCATTTGAGAAGCGTTGATGATGTATTGAGCCAATTTCTGGCAACTGATCATATCCAGAGCTCAATTATTTCAACTATCCTGAAGAAGGGAACCGCCATTTTACTAGTTTTCAACTCCCTTGGTCGAGAAAGACAGCCATTTGCTAGTTTTCCATCTTTCTCTATTTTTATTTTATTTTATTTTATTTTTTTATTTTTTTAATTTTTTTTAATTTTTATGTTTAATTTTTTTATTATTTTTATTTTTAGAAGGTAGCCATTGCTGGTTTTCAACCTTCTTTTGTCTTTTTTTTCAGAAAGCAGCCATTACTGGTTTTCAACCTCCTTTTTTTTTAGAATGTCATTCAATCCAACACCGTGACAGAGGAGGTATCCCCTGTATCAAAACACAGATCATTTAGAAACTCTTCTTTAGTAGATGGTCTTTTGTAGAGCTTTATCCAGTGACCATTTACTAGAAATGTGTTTGTGCTCCCATCAATTGGTTGCAGTAATACAGTTCCATTTTCAAACACTTCCTTTATTTGATAAGGACCCAGCCAGTGAGTCTAAAATTTTCCTTTGAATTCTTTGAATTTAGAATCATAAAGAAGAACCCAATCTTCTTGTTGAAATGTCCTCTTAATATGTTGGTCATGCCATTGTTTCCTTTGGTACTAAACCAGTTCTGTTTGCTGAATGGCTTCTGTCTGAATCTCATCCAACTCGTTGAGCTGAAGAATTCTGTTCTACTGAATTGTAGACAATGGTAGCCCAACATCCAATATAGTTTTAAGTGTTTGGAGTTCAAATTCTATAGATAGTATAGGCTTTTTCCCATAAACCAATTCATATGGTGAAAAATTTGTTGTGGACTTCCAAGTGGTGTTGTAAGCCCAAACTGCTTCAGGTAGTCTATTAGCCCAATCTTTTCTATTCATTGCCACTGTCCTTGTTAGGATATTCTCAAGTTCTTTGTTAGTTACTTCTACCTGCCCATTTGCTTGAGGATGGTAAGGTGAAGATTTTCTGTGCTTGACTTGGTATAAATCTATGAATGCCTTGATTACCTATGAATTAAATTGAGGTCCTCTGTCTAAAACTATTGATTTTGGGGCTCCAAATCTCAAGAAAATTTTATTGTAAAGGAAATCAGCAACTTTTTCTTCTCTTGCAAACTGTAATGCTTGAACCTTAGCCCACTCAGTAACATAGTCTGTGCATACTAGAATATACTCCTTGCCTGATGATGGCGGTGAAATTGGTCCCACAAAGTCTAGACCCCATTGCTCAAATGGTTCCATCATGACTTGAGGATGTAGCAGCATTTCCTGGGTAAAGGTGGGCTGCCCCATCCTTTAGCACTGGTCACAGTGCTGCACATACTTCTTTGTGTCTTTATGAAGAGAAGGCCAGTAGTAACCAGCTCCAAGGATCTTGTGGACTGTCCTGTGGAAAGAGTAGTGGCCACCAGATGGTTCATCATGACATGCTCTCAACACATCAAAAGTCTCATCAGCCTTCAAGCACCTGTGTAGAATGAAATCAGGACCACATTTAAATAGTAAACCATTCAGCCATTTGTAGGATAAACTTTCTTTAACCAAACGTTTTCTTTGTTTTGAAGTAAAATGGGATGGATACAAGCCTGTAGCTAAAAGATTAGCTATGTCAGCAAACCAAGGTGCAGTAGTGGATATGGCAAAAAGATGTTTATCTGGGAATTTGTCCTCCACTGGTTGATCTTCTCCTCCTGTATGTAATCTTGACAGAAAATCAACAACCAAATTAAACTTTCCTAAATTATCAACTATGGTAATATCAAATTCTTGCAATAGAAATAACCATCTGATGATCCTTGCACCTACTACTGGTTTATTCATTAGGTACTTGATGGCTGCATGATCAGTGTGCATGAATATTTTATATCCAGTGATATAATGCCTGAATTTGTTTATAGCATAGATAACTGCCAAGAATTCTTTTTCAGTTGTTGTATAATTTCTTTCTGCAAGGGTAAGGTTTTTGCTGATGTAATAAATGGCATGCATACTCTCTCCTTCCTCCTTTTGTCCTAAAACTGCCCCAATGGATTCATTTGAAGCATCAGTTTGTATGTGAAATGGTAAAGTCCAATTAGGTCCCCTTAAGACTGGTGTGATAGTAAGCTTCTCCTTCAAAATTTCAAATGTTGATTGACAGTCTTCTGTCCACATAAATTCTGTTTCTTTGTTAAGCAGGGTAAACAGGGGGGCAGCTATTCTGTTAAAATTTTCTATAAACCTCCTATAGTAGCCTGCATAACCCAGAAAACTTCTAACATTAGTCTGATTTTTGGGTGAAGGCAACTATGTGATGACTTCTATCTTGTTCTGATCCACTCTAATCCCTTTTTCTGAAATATGGTGTCTAAAAACAATTCCTTCCTCCATCATAAAACATTTCTCATGGCTAAGGGATAGTCGATTTTTATCACAGCATTTTAGTACTTTTCCAAGGTTTGTGAGAGCTTCCTCAAAGTTATCCCCATACACAGTAAAGTCATCCATGTAGACCTCCATGCATTCATTAGCTAGTTCAGTAAAGATGGCTAGAACCAGTCTCTGAAATGTAGCTGGGGCATTGCATAACCCAAAGGGAAGAACTTTGTAAGCAAAGGTTCCCCAAGAACATGTGAAGGTAGTTTTGTCTTGGTCTTCAGGTGCTACTTGAATTTGATTATACCCACTAAATCCATCAAGAAAAGAAAAATAATTTCTCCCAGCAAGGTTGTCCAGAACTTGGTCAATAAATGGTAAGGGAAAGTAGTCCTTTTTTGTGGCCTTGTTGAGTTCTCTATAATCAATACACACCCTTCATTTCCCATTCTTTTTAGGCACAATGACAAGGGGTGAGACCCATTGACTGTCTGAGATTGGATATATGAACCCTACCTGGAGTAATTTTTCTATTTCAGTTTTGACAATGTCCTTTAAGGCAGGATTCAATCTTCTTTGTGGTTGCCTGACAGGTTTAATATCTTCAGTGTAGATATGATGGGTATAGATCTTAGGAGGTATGCCTTTCATATCTTGGTATTCCCAGGAAAAAGATGCTGAGTGGGAGACCAAAAGCTGGATAAGTTTTTCTTCCTAACTTACTATTAACTGAGTACTTATATTAAGTGTTTTCCCTAGCAGAATCATGACCGATTTTGTTATTTGTTCCATAGATGTGGTAGATCCATACATTGGTGTTATGGCATTGAGAGGACAAGAATGTGGGAGTAACATGTGGAAGGTGGCTAAGTCCCTATAAAAGGTTTCCCCACAAGGAATAATGTTGGCAAGGGTATAATGAGAAGAAACAAGAAGTTCTCTCTGAGGATCTTGGGCGAGTTCCATCACATCTTTATTGATTAGGATGTGAGTGAAGTCTTCCATTGTATCATAGTATACTTCTCCTAATTCTCCCAAATGTTCCCTAATGGTTACCATAGCTAATGAAGCACTGTTACCCGTGTTATCCGATTCATCCACCCATACTCTTCCTGTGTAATGCACCGATGGTTTAGCTGGAGGATACAGAGATATTTTCTTTAAATCTATCCCATTAGAAATGACCATATCTCCAGTTCGACAATCAATAGATGCTATTGCAGTAGCCAGCCATGGTCTTCCTAAAATCAGCGGATAAGTATTTCTCTGGTTTCTAGGTTCTAGTATTAAGAAATCCACTGGGAATTCCCATGAATCTATCACAACAGGTACATCAGTGATCACTCCCTTTGGAATAGCTACTTACTGATCAGCAAGTTGAAGAATTGTAGTCATGGATTGGATACCTGATAGAGCTAACTTGTCCATTGTATGAACTATCATCACAATAATTGCTGCTCCTAAATCAACCAGAACATTTGAAATTTCTACCCCCGAGATGAAAACAGTTATGACAGGGTTTCCAGGGTCTCCATATTTTGGGAGGAGAATTTCTCCCATCAATAGATCCACTACTTTTCCTTCCACCTGTATTATGGAGGGAAAGCTTTTCTCACTTCCCTGTGTTTTGATGCAATACTGTTTGATGAACTGATTTAGTTCTGGTACATCTCTGATGGCCTGGAGAAGAGGAATTTCAATGTTTAGCTCCCTGATTTCCTGCAAAAGTTCTGATTCCTAATTGGTTTGGATTTGTTTTTGTAGAATCTTTCTCTGGGGAGCATTCTATTTAAGTCATTCTGGGTATGGTGCTAGCTTTTCCATCTTCGGAGCTCTTATCAGAATTATGTTCAGGACTGTTCTCCGGAGCTGGCCTTTTAGGAGTAACTCCGGAGTTGTCTGTGGATGATTTTTCTAGTACTTTTTCGTTAGTAATCTCCTCTGGGGTTTGATTGGATGGATTTTTAGGTTCCTCATCATTGGTTATTTCAACTATAGTTGGAGGAGAAGGTCTTGGGAATGCTTTCCCAGAACGCAGCTGGAGATTATTTGAATATATAGCATTAATTCTAGCCAGATTTTCTTGCTTTGTCATATAGACAGCTGCTCCCTGTTTATTCCGTGGGTTTTGTATAGGCTGAGCTGGTAAAGGTGGTTAACTAACTGGTTCATTTTGTGTTTGACCCTGTGTGTTGGAGGATCTAATTAGTAAAGCCTGCTGTTGAGGTTGGAAACGTCTAGGTTGTCCTTGGTATTGTTGATGATATCCTTGTTGAGGACCCCATTGAGGTTGCATATTTTGTGATCCAAACTATGGTGGCCACTGTTGATTTCCCCAAGGCTGATTTTGCCAATTTTAGTTTTGCCAGTGTTGACTTGGCCAATCCTGTTGTCCCCAAGGAGAATTATTTTGAGGGCCATGCCAAGTTGGATTCCACTGGTTATTTCCCCAATTAGAAGGACCCCTGTAAGAAGACTAGTTTGGATACTGATTATAAGGGAAATTTCTGGTTTGTTTTTGTCCCACATAGTTTAACTCCTCTTCTATCTCAGCATTCTTTTTACTCAGTCTTTTCAAGGCTAGAAGTTGACTACACTGACTGGTAGGATGTTCCCTATCATAGATCTGACAAATCTCTGATTTGTCCAAGGGACATTCTCTCAACAGGTGTTTGTTCCTACACCTAGGACAATAGATGGAGAGTGGTTTAGTTGCTCTGTTTTGATCAGTTGTTCTAGTTTTTGCTTGAATCCCATCCAATGTGGTATTTAGTTGGACCAGAATGTCTATTTTTAGATTTGCAATTTCCTCCATCAACTGTCCTATCTCATTCTTCCCTTTAAAAGTTTTGGATGACCTTACTCCATCTTGATTTCTGGAATAGTTCCTGCAGAGTTCCTCTATGTCAGGTATTTCTATTTTGTTAATGTTCCCTTTTCCCATTAGGTCCAGTGCCTGTTTTGATTCTTTATCCAATCCTTTTATAAACAAGGTTCTAGCCAAGGAGTGATCCACTGGATTGACAAACCTTCTCAGGGCAAAATTAAACCTATCCACATAGTCTTCTAAGGATTCTTCCTCCCCCTGCCTAATTTTGAACAACTCCTCATTTTTATTACTGGATCTGCAATAATCTTGGTATTTTTCCAAAAACTCTATTTCCATTTGATCCCAAGAACAGATAGAACCCTGGGGTAAACCCATAAACCATCTCATTGCAGAATCTTTAAGGGTTGAAGGGAACAATTTGAGTTTCTAGTTATCTGATCCATAATCATAAGTTTGGAAGACTACTTTGAATTCAAACAAGAACTGATCTGGATCCTCTGAAATTTGGCAGATGTGCTGGTGAGATATTCTTCATAGGAATATTGTCTCCAGTAGCCAAAATAATAAGATAAGAGAAGGTTCTTGGAGCCTGATTTTCCTCTTCCCCATTATCATTATTTTCCATGTTTAGTACTGGTTCTTCTTCCTGAGGCTCTAGGAAATTATTTTCTACCAAAGAATCTGCCTCAACTTTTTGTTGTAATTCCTGGATGTAATTGGCAAGTGGGATGTTTGGAGGATCTAAGGGATTGTTGTTTTGAAGTGCAGGTTCCAAGTTAAGATCTAGGTTTCCTTCTTCAACAGGATTTTGTTCCACCTCACTACTTTTGCCTATGGTGTGTTGTTGGGGTGTCTGTTTAATATATCTTCCTTTTAGATCCCTAGCTTTAACCATACAGATCTATTCTAAAAACTATTTTAACTCAGTGTCCCTAATTAACACAAACTAGTCCCCAGCAACGGTGCCAAAAATGACAAGGTGTCGTTGTACCTTATCATTTAATCTATTTTTCATATGTCAAAGAATCAGGGCTGTGTCCATGGCTGTCTGCAACTAGGGATTCTATAGTTACTAGTTTATTGCTAGTCCTAATTTTAAAAGAAAGATTAATCTAGCTGCTTGTTGAACAAATGTAATGAATGCTGGAAAACAGAATGAAAACAGGAAATGTACTCAAAGCAAAGAAACA
This sequence comes from Cunninghamia lanceolata, assembly GCA_027924645.1. Lineage (NCBI taxonomy): Eukaryota > Viridiplantae > Streptophyta > Pinopsida > Cupressales > Cupressaceae > Cunninghamia > Cunninghamia lanceolata. The sequence goes on from BSBN01000657.1 coordinate 13,988,827, forward strand.
ATAACATGCATCTATCTATTAAAATAGGAAACACCTTTATAATACAAAATTGAAACAATAAAACAGTAATACTAGCCTCCTGCCCGAGTGGTGAGTGTGGACCCTTGCTCCACACCCTTGAGGCTGAAGGCTATAGAAGGAAATCAGCACAAAAGATGATCAAAACTAAATTCAGTCCAATTCATTCATTTCTGCATTCACAAAAATATGGCTATAACAGAACTGAGATCTCTGAGAATCAGAATAATATTATCATTATTGTTCTATTACTATTTCTAAGAGTATATATAAAAAAAATGAGTGATGATATATCACTGAACTTATCTATCAGTCTTTCTAGGAGATGACACCATGTCTTATTTGTACTTAACTGTCTAACTTATGAAAAATCACCATGCGAGAAAGGTAGACTTGAGTGGAATAGAAGTCCACTCAGAGGTCTAAGTTTAAGTCTTAATACACTTGGGCATCAAAGCTCTGAAAATAAGGATATTGGATTAGTTCAATTCGTAACTCATGCAAAATCTTTGAAAAGATAAAACTTCAGTAGTTTAACTGATAGTTGACCCTTCACCACTCAGGTGATGATTTGAGTGAAGTGAGGAAGTATTAGGATCGCTGCTGAAGTGTCTGGTCGGCAGCTCTGCTTAGAAACATGCCCTGTTCTCAGGAGGCGCCGGAGATAACTATTCCTGTCTGCAGCTCTAGAGATAGCTGTTCCTGCCTGCAACTCCAGAGATATTCCAGACTCTCGCAGAGCTCTGGAGAGTCATTCCCCAAATCTTCAAAACTTTAGGTGTCACTGTTCTTTGTTATTGTCTCCGGAGATCATTGAAGACGATCTCCAGAGATGCACAAAATAGCTATTCCTGGCATCTACACCTGCTGATTCAAAAAGAGAGAAATTCTACATTTTTCTATTAATCCCACGCACATTAGTCACCTTAATCAGAAATTCTAATCTCAAGTAATCTATCTTAATTAATCACAAAATAAAACAATCTTGCTAACTTATTTGAGCGCAGACACAAGGAAGATGAACTGAAAAAGGGAAAAAGAGAGGCAAAAAGGTGTATTTCATGAGTGCAATTTGGCACTCATCACTTGGGTGCCTCCAAGTGTCATCCTCTTGTGTTTGCCTTTTGAATACCCATGCACCGTTAATCTATTTCTAATCCAACAGTTGTTGAGTATCTCCTGTTATCTCTATTTGGGCTTATTGAAATTAAAGGAGCCACTCGTCTTATGAATCACACTTGCTTCTCGATCTGATGCTGTGGCTGCTCCATTTTTGCCTTGCCATGTCTCTTCAATTGTTTGAGGACTTAATATGTTGTGCAAGTTATTTCCTTCTTCATAACGTTGAGTGCCATTGTATGATAGCGTCACTCCCTTCTTTAATCATTGAAACAAACTTCAAGTTCTTTCCTTATGGCGTCAGTAGTATGATGTTTCATTTGATATGGCTGTGTCTTTGGTTGAAATGGCATTCAAAACTTAGAGGTGGTTGAACCTCTTTGATCTTTGGCACCTCTAAGTTTACAATGAGCATCGCCCTGTTACAATGATTGAGATTTGTGTGAATAGGCAACGCGAGCCTGATAGCGAGACTTACATTACACTTTAAATTTCTGATAGGCACCTTTGACCATGGCCTACATCATGACTTTGATGACACGCCACCACCATCATAAGAGATTGTATTATTTTACTGAGGCCTGCACAAATCTTTGATTGCTCCTTGTTTATCTGGCCGCACACTCAAAGGCTGAATGCTCTTTTACATTGAATCTAGCCGAATCCATACCACTTCAAAAGTGATGTTGTTTTCCCTTCCATTCAACATTTTGTGAAGTCTCTAATACATGTATTGAAATCCTTGAATCCTTTTTCATTGGTGTGAAAAAGAAAAACATATTTTCCTTCAAGCTCTTGATTTTTACATGTCTTGTTTTGGAAATTAAGAATTTTATCTGTTTTGTAAGCAACAATGCTTGAAGCAATTTAGTATTGCTCTACTATTGGGGACTCTTAGTCTCAATAATCTCTCTGAGGTGAAGGTATTTGATGTTGTGGAAGTCCATTGCCTTGATCGTCAACATTAGACTTTCATTTGTAATATTTGTCCAACTCAAAAAGATTTTATGTTTATGACTGCACCCTACATCACTAATGATCATAGCATTGTTGATGCTCTGGTCAAAACCATCAACTGTGTACAATGTCTTTCAAATAAAACCTGAGTTCCATAGTTATCACAACCACAAACAAGATGCCAACAACCAGCTCCAATTCGGGCTTACCATCTCTTTGCTTACAATTTTCATGAAACCAAAACTTGCCAGTATTAACTATACAGACTTCAATAAATTGTATGGGGCTAACTTTGATAGTATTTTAAGACAACATTCTTGCAATCTGGAAGGATACTGATAGATCAAGCAGATTAACGATAAGAAGTCCCACTGGATCACACAGTGACTCTTCACACGCTGATTGCCTTTTGCCTTTTTTTGATTACTATGATTAGATGTTGGTGATACCTCAAGAAACTACTACATATTCAACTCATAGGTTGAGTCATGCTTCTGACTTTGACTGACCTTAGTGCCTTTATTCACAAGCTGTAACATGAATCTTCCTAACATTGAAAATTTTGATATGGTGTCAAAAATTTGCACAACAGTTCTTGGCGATGGGTTGGGTAGGTGAGCCTTCTCACAGAGAACTCTTAGACTTTCTAGTTTCACAAAAACCAAGCCTTATCCATTGGGCATAGAGTCATTATACTGAAACTAAAAACATGTATGGAACCAAACTAATACAATCTACTAGAAAATGCATTGATTTCTGAAACTTAACAATACTAAACCAAACACATTCCATGACCACCAAAAATCTGAAAACTAATGCTGAACCACAAAGATGACTTGATGAATCACTAAACTGACTTCCATCCTTTAGCAACAACCAAGATTTATTGAAAACAAACAACTAGAACTGAAAACTAGTGTCGATGCTACAACTTATTCTGAAAACTGAAACTTACTACTAACATATTGAATGCACAGGGACATGCCCATTCACCGAGACAACAAAGTAACTACCAGATTTGATGATGTTTCTCCAATTGATCCACATTGAACTGATAATTGACCGGACAAAACACATGAAAAAGTATAACAAGATTTTGTACCTTTTGGCATCTCTGCAGTCCGGAGGTTCATCTTTGGTATGAAAACACCAGTCAAGCTAATCAACATGCCACTCTTGCTTCAGTGGAGGATAGGAAGGGAGAACTAAGTGTTGAAACCCACTCCTCTATTTGTATTTGAAAGCTTCTAATGATAGAACTCCACTGGTGACCTCTTCTTTATTCTCTTCTACAGGTTCATGACTCAAGATAGCATTAAAATTAGGTGTGTAGGTGACAAAACAACCAAGAATAGTCTTGAATCTGACTGGGATTCCTTCTTGCAAGAAAATAGGTGTATAGTAGGGCTCAGTGCATGACTCTTGAATCTTGTAAATATCCCTTTGATTCTCATCATTATGAATCTTTTCTTGCATCTGTGGGTCTTCATCAAGAAGAATAGTATAACAATTTTCAGGAATAGAAAATAGATCATCTCCTAGATCTACCTTTTCTTTAAAATTTTCCTCATAATCTTCTACAAGAGGCTTTGTAAATAAACCATGCATCTATTCAATAGTAAGATCCTTTGCATCTAGTACCTGATATAATTGTTGTAAGATCGAGAATAAATCTTCATCCTACTTCAAATGTTGCTCATGCATCTCTGTACTATCTCCTTCTAGATGTGAAAACTCATGATTGAAATAAAGACATTCATTCTTTGTAGATGCATAAATTTCCTTTGCAACTTCTTTCACAAGATGAGGTACAGATGCAACATCACTCTAGACCCAGTACTTTTTAGCTTCAAATCCCCTCTTGAAGTACTTTTTAGCTTCTAGAAGTGTCACTTCATCATCATTATCTGAATCTTCCTTGTTACATGACTAAAATTTTGAATCACATGTTGCCATAGGTGCTTGATGCTCAAGATCATAAGAGCACACTGAATAAATAGAAGTTTCTTTCTTGACTTCATTTTGATCTTTGAAACCTAGTTCCTCCTTGATATCAAAATGGAAAAGAACCTGATCTATGACCTCTATGGACTGATTTGCAGCAATAGAACCTTGTAATACATAATTATCAAGATAATGGGGTCTCTTCTGTGCCTGAGGGAGGGTTTCTTCTATGAACTAATCATATTGGTATTATTGTTCATAAGGGTCTTGATGTAGATTATATGGATCAACATTGTACAGGTTTTGATCTTTCAACTCATTGATCTCATGTGAGAGGGTTTTTATAAGTTATTTTGCCTCCATCATCTCCTCATGATTAGACAAATCAGCAGGGGGGTGGGTGGATCAAAATAGGTGTACATTTGACTGCAAGAAAGAACTTGAAATAGGTTATTTTCATGAGGCATCAGCCATTTTAAGGGTAGAAGAGGCAATTTACTAGCCTCTATGAGGTTATTTTTAGCCTTAATAGCAAGATCATATGACTGAGGAAGAGTTTCACCTCCTAAAGATTGTATCATGATAGAGATCTCAGTGTTTAAAGCTTTTAAATAATACAAGAATGCAAAGGCTAGAGGAGGTCTAATATCAACAGAGAATTTCTTCCATACCTTGTCAAATCTTGAATTGAAGTCATGTATGGGCTTTGTTGGATGCCTTTTGATGGTGATGACATTCTGGGTGAGAGTGCTAACATCTATCCTCTCGTTGAACTAATTGTAGATGAGCCCACCAAGCTGATCCCATCCAGTGATTGAGTCGGGCTGCAAACTTCTGTACCATTCTTTTGTTTTTCCTTTGAGGGGAGATGCAAGCAACAAGAGGACATGAATCTCAATTGTGACATTGTGAATGGAGCATAAACTTACAACATCTTAAATGTGTTCTACACGACAAATAGAACAATCCCCAAGAAAATGAAGCAGTGCCTTCTAGGTTGTGTCAGGAACTTGACCCTGCTACTAAAGAACAAGAGGACTTGAATTCCAAGTCACAAAGGGTAGATCTCTTTGAATATTTAGATGTACATAGATACCAGGGGCTGCCACAATCTACAGAAGAAAAGATCTAAGAAAGATCCTTTAGTAGAGTTGCTAGATGGATGATTCATGCTCCTATGACCAGATATTTCTATGATTTTCCATCAAAATCACAAAATACAAAGCAAAGATTTAATGAAAATAAAGACCCAAGTATTTGATTCTAGTCCCACCGAGTGTGCCAAAAACTATTGATGTATAAATTTGTGGGTCTAATCCAACAATCAACATGGGAAACTCTGAAACATGGGATTGCTTCTCAAAGTGACCTCCAGATTTTAGGGAAGCTGGCTCTTCCATTTTCAAAGGGGTTTTGAGAAAAATGATAGAAGAAGATACAAGATTATAGATACAATATGAGACTAACTCTATGGCAATGCACTAGATTTGAAATAACTACCCAGTTGCACAGTGTCAAACATTAAAAGATTTAACTAGAAATTAAAGAGCATAGATGCATGATTAAACCTAGTTTGATAAACATATTTTAACAAAGGCAAGGAAAAATAAAATTAAAGAAATGAGAAATAGAGATTGACTCAAATATGCACAATACAGTATTTCTCATTATTTGAATGGTAACAAATTATAGAGGTTGAAGATCTGCACAAAATAACATGCTACAATCTCATGAAAGAAAGAACTGCTGAGGCAAGAAGATAACATCTATTTGCTACTCTAAAAATCTATGTGTATAGAACTATGGAACTCCTTTACTCTACCTCTTGGATCTGCCTTTTATAACCCAAAAAATGAATGTCCAAAAATCTCTGCTCAGAAATCTCCAACTGAAAATCCCCCAAAATCTGGCACTGATTCTAGCAAATGTAACTAAACTATTCCTTCCATCTCCATGGCTGGAAAATATTTCCTCCATCTCTGGCCTGCATGAGAGAATAATTCCCGCCACTCTCTTCGCTGTGAAAATGCTTCCTGTAAAATTAGGGTTGTATTTATCTTTTCCCTGTAAAAGGGAAACAACAGACTTTATTAATAAAACCTTAACTTTATTTATCTTGCTGTAGCTTTTCTTCACATGGAGCATAGAGAGAGTAATAAAATAATAAAGCACTTAGCTTTATTTACCTTAGGAGCCACTATATATATGACTCAGCATTAATAGAAACTTTATTCAATCCTATCTTCACCGGTGACTCCTAAAAAAAATGAAACTCCATTACATTTATTTAATTGATTCTCAGATTTAAAGGAGGGCCCACCAGTTGATAAGAAACTCTTATTTGACATAAGACTCCCTGTGAACTTATTTGATGCATTTATTATAAATGAAAAGAATTCATTTTTCTTTACTCCGCTTGCCCCACGTGGCTTTCTCTGCTTCTTCCTTTTGCTCCTCTTTAACGCTGCTCCCACATGTCCACTTCTACTTCTTTCTTGAGCCTCTTTCAAACATCCTTAGGTGCCTCCAAGTGTCATCCTTTGGTGTTTTCCTTTTGAATTCCTATGCACTGTTAATCTATTTCTAAACCAACGGTTGCTGAGTCTCTCCTGCTATCTCTGTGTGGGCTTCTTGAAACTGAATGAGCCACTCCTCTTATGAATCACACTTGATTCTCGATCTCATGCTATGGCCACTCCATTTTTTCCATGCCATGTCTCTTCAATTGTTTGATGACTTAATATGTTGTGCAAGTTATTTCCTTCTTCATAACGTTGAGTGCCATTGTATGACAACGTCATTCCCTTCTTTAATCATTGAAATGAACTTCAAGTTCTTTCCTTATGGCATCAGTAGCATGATGTTTCATTTGATATGGCCATGTCTTTAGTTGAAATGGCATTAAAAACTTAGATATGGCCAAACCTCTTTGATCTTTGGCACCTCTAAGTTTACAATGAGTAGTGCCCCATTACAGTGACTAAGATTTTTGTGAATAGGAAATGCGAGCTTGATAGCGAGACTTACATTATGCTTTGAATTTCTGATAGGTGCCTTTGACCATGGCCTACATCATGACTTTGATGACATGCCACCACCATCGTAAGAGACTGTATGATTTTACTAAGGCCTGCAGAAATCTTGGGTTGCTCTTTGTTTATCTGGCTGCATACTTGAAGGTTGAATGCTCTTTTGCAATGAATCTAACCGAATCCATACCACTTCAAAAGTGATATTGTTTTCCCTTCCATTCAACATTTTGTGAAGTCTCTGATACATGTATTGAAAACCTTGAATCATTTTTCCATGGTGTGAAAAAGGAAAATGTATTTTCCTTCAAGCTCTTGATTTTTACATGTCTTGTTTTAGAAATTAAGAATTTTATCTCTTTTGTAAGCAACAATTCTTAAAGAAATTTTGTATTTCTCTATTGCTAGGGACTCTCGGTCTCAATAAGCTCTCTGAGGTGGAGATATTTGATGTTGTGGAAGTCCATTAGCTTGATCGTCAACATTAGACTTTCATTTGTAATATTTGTCTAGCTTGAAAAGAATTTATGTTTATGATTGCACCCTACATCACTAATGATCATAGCGTAGTTGATGCTCTGGTCAAAACCATCAACTATGTACAATGCCTTTCAAAGAAAACCTAAGTTCCATAGTTATCACAACCACAAACAAGATGCCAACAACCAGCTCCAATTCAAGGTTACCATCTCTTTGCTTACAATTTTCATGAAACCAAAACTTGCCAGTATTGACTCTGCAGACTTCAATAAATTTTATGGGGCTAACTTTGATAGTATTTTAAGACAACATTCTTGCAATCTCAAAGGATGTTGACAGATCAAGAAGATTAATGATAAGAAGTCCCATTGGATCACACAGTGACTCTTCATGGGCCGATTGCCTTTTGCCTTTTTCTGATTACTATGATTAGATGTTTGTGATACCTCAAGAAACTGCTGCATATTCGACTCATAGGCTAAGTCATGCTTCTGACTTTGACTAACCTTAGTTCCTTTATTGACTAACTTTAGTGACTTTGATATGGTGTGCAAAATTTGTACAACATAAACCTTGCAAACACACTTGCAAAGTGCTTACAGTTAAGCTTCATTAGACATACATTACAGTTTAGCCTATTTTTTTTTACAGAAATCTTTTCCATATGTAATCAGCTGATAGTGAAGTTCGTAAAGAGTCATCTAATCAAGATTGCACAGTCGAGGCCAAAAGTACTATTGGATACTGTTCAAATAAGGGTACTCTTCTAACTTATGTATCAAAAGGCTTTCTGGGAGTGGGGCAAGTGGAACCTATCCAAGATGTACAAGTATTTGTACAACATTTGTGTCCACAGGAAAGGCTAGTTGCTGAAGTGTCAAGAGATGAATGCATTCAACACTTTTGAGACCCAATCCTTGAATATTTAGAAGATATTTTTTAAGCATTATTAGGTGGGAGATCTTTCAACCACTCTAGTTCAATGCTTTCGTGCTTTGTATGAAGCATCTCAAGAAAACTTTTAATATAAAAGAAAAACAAGATCAAAACACAAAAAATTGGCATCCTAATCATTCTAATTTATCACTAGTTTCAAATAGATTTATATTCTTTTTCCGATACCCACAGAGAACGAGGAATAGGGTACGAACATCCTTGATTCATAAAAGAAAATGTGTATATATATATATATATATAGAGAGAGAGAGAGAGTTGGAAATACTAAGTTTAAACATGTGAAAACATAGACTAGATGCGTGATAACGGTTTGAAAGAATACACAATGATGGCAGGTTTGCACAAAATGAATTCCTAAAATAAAGGCATTAGAAGCTTTCTTAATAAGGCAAATTCTAAATAATCTAACACCTCCAGCATGCAATGATCAATTAATATTTCCTAAAAAAATAAGACTTCAATCTTCTTAAATGATAAGGAAATCTACATAGTAATTCGATGCCTATCAGACTATATAATAAAAAAACTTCTAAACTTACACTACGCCATCATTAATTAAAGATAAGGTAACAGCTAGGAAATGCTAAAATAAAATGTGCATACATCATGCAAACTCTTAGATGGAATGCCACTAAGAATAATATAATACTCAAGAAGGGTTCACTAGTTCAAAGGTTTCTAATAAAAATCTAATGCTCTTCACTAGATATTAACCAATATCATGTCAAGATAAGATTAAGAATAGAAAAACATAATAGGCAATAGTTAGCATAAGGCACCATGGGGGTAGGACATCCATCAAAGCATAAAGGTAAAACAGATATTTCAAAAATCACGACCCTAGAAACATGTATGAAGTAAGTGGGATTCTAAATGAAGCACACCGCTTGGAAGTAATGATCTCATAGGATATGTACAAAATGGATTTGTAAGAAGGTGTTAGAAACTTTTATGCAAATACAAAGCACATACTAGGTGCCCAAACTGTTTGACAGAATACATCTAAGATAGGTCATGTCATGGAATGTAGTGAACACATGATATGCATGATATGTTGTGCTATCTACTAGAAATCACACCCATACGAGGTTTAAGGAAAATGCTAATAGGAACAACCAATAGGTTTAGAAAATTTTCTGGCATGAGACACCTCCAAGCACTATAATGCTTACATATATAAGCCTAACAAATTATTTAGATGCCACTAAAACCCCAGTATAGAAATAACAGTGATACGATTCATAATAAAACATAGTAAAACATAAGTAATAATAATATATCTAATTTAGATACCATTTTTCAGACACCCTCACTCAAATAAAGTGAATCACAAAGATCTATAATGTAGGTTATTCTTAGCTCGGTAGGACATAGGAAAGGAATTGCACAGATGCAAGAAATACAGTCATACCTGTAGGTTTACCATTGATGCAACATTGATTTAGAATGACTAAATGGCACTTAGGAATCCCATATCCAGAGGCAAATATATGCAAGGTAAATATAGGAAAAAATTTAAGAAAGATTTGGTTCATGTAATGAACAGGTGCATATTAAATTTGACCTTGAATTTCTAATAACATCCTTCCTACCGCACACACGTTGTCTCCTCCATGGCATCGTCCAACATTCTATTCCATTTGCATGTGAAAGATGGAGAAATTCTCCCTTCCCCAAAACCTCCACACATGAGCATCAAGTATGACCAAAAACACAGGCTCCCTCCCCCCTCATACAATTCTTGATCTCCTTAAAAACTGAACAACCATGACCCTCTTTCTTCTAAGAAGGTGATTTTTCATCTTCAACTCCCCACACCATTTCTTGGAAGTAACATAAAATAAAAGAATATAAAATAATAATGCATGATTTTTCTTTTGTAAACAATATCAAATTATCTAAATTATTTTGAAACAATATAACTAATTAAATATCATAACTAATAAATAAAATTTTAGATATACCTTACATTCTTCCCCCCTAGGAATGGACTTCCTCCCAAAAGTCATAAGGAGAAATGAATTTTCCTTAACTTCTACACATCCAACCAGAGTTAACTCACATGATCTACAACCACAAAATTTAGTAATAATCTAGATTTTCTCACTTGATCACAAAATTGATAACATACTAGATTTGCTCACTTTCTTTCACAATAAAATCAATAACTCCCATAAGCATCAAACTCCCATTAAACATAACTCCCTTAATCAGAACTCCCAAAATTCATTTTCCAGAATAATCTCCCAAAGCAACATTATCATTTCACATTTCATCAAATCCCAACAATTATATCCTTCATATTACCAATTTCAAGTAACGTAACAATCCTCATGCAAAAATTCATCATTACTCATCTCAGAAGTATATTTATATTATATAAAAATCAAATTCATTGCAACATATCAAATAATAAAAATATCAATTCTATTCATCATGTATTCTTTAATGGGATAGGGATGATTAGTCTCAAATAAAACCATAATACCATAGACCTTACACAATTTCTCAATATACATTCCCCAAGCCATCGACTCCCCTATACATCCTGCTAGGTAAATCTACATAGTTCACATTACTTCACTCAAGCGAGCAACAATAAACACTAAGTAAACCTCAAAATGCAGAAGTTTTCATAAAAACAAATTGATTAACAGAAGAAGAATAGTTCAAATCAAAACCAAAATCCGTAATAGAATAGTCCTTGAGGTAAAAGGACAATAGACAACCAAATATCATAAGAAATCTTCAATTTGCTGGCTTACTTAAAACAAAAGAGAAAATAAAAAAATAAAATTTTCAAATATTCTCACAAAATTCAACATCTCAATCACTTTGTGACTTCAAACGAGGCACCTAAGGAGGGGAGGGGAATGTGCTGGTCTCAAACCAAATGGAATCTCCAAGATATACTACAAAGTAAATAGATCATTTTTATGCAGTTATGAGCATTCAATAGTTATGAATAATCACAGTTGAGAAAAATCCCTTTTTCACAATGTAGCTCCTTTATCACAATTATAGCTCCCATACATAAGTCAATACCTCACACCGAGCATCAACAATAGCTCCCTTAAATCAATAGCTCACACAAAGCATCAACAACTCCCAATGGCTCACATAGAGAATTTGATTGGCTCTCACAGAGCATTTGAGTCCACTTGGATAGTCAGTCCCCTACAATGAGCATTCTTTCTTTTAGTAGTGAACCTGTTGTAATTTGATATTGTTACTACATTATATTGTGAGCTAATCCTCACCATGGGTTTTTCCTTTTAGGATTTTCCACGTAAAATCTGGTGTTCTCTTTTGTATGGTGTTGATTTGTTTAAGTTTATGTTATTTGCTTCTCATGTTTAATCATCATAACAGATTAAGGGTTTAAGTGAACTGATGTAGATGTGAATATGTTTATGAGGGTTTGAATTTTTTAATACAACCAATTCACCCCCCCTCTCAATTGTCTTGTACATTCAACAAAACCATGTAATCTAACTACCTCCTTGAAAAATAATGTAGCAATGTGGGATGGATCATTACTCTTTTGACATGGAATAAAATAAACCATTTTAGAAAATTTGTCAACAACAACAAGGATATAATCATTACCTCTCTATGTGTGAGACAATCCCAGAATAAAACACATACTTATGTGTTCCCATGATCTCTCTGGTATAAACAATGGTTGATATAAACCAATGTTCTGCTTGACTCCCTTAGCATATTAACAAACTCTACATTCTTGTACCAACTTCTTCACATCTGCAGCCATACTAGGCCAGAAATAACCTTCATTCAATAGTGCCAACAATTTATCAACACCAAAGTGTCCACCTAAAACACCACTATTCTTTTCTCTCATCAAATTATCCCTCATTGACCCTTGAATTATACACAATTTCTGCCCTTTGAGCAACAAACCATCCTGAATAAAATATTCCAACCAAGGTGTTATATCTATCTCTATTGGATTCATATAAGCAACCCATGCTTCCTTGAAATCAACATCATCCTTATACAATTCTCTCATAGAATCAAAACCAACTATACTCACCTACATTCACTCAACAATAGACATATCCTACTTAATGCATTAGCTACACTATTAGATTTTACACTTTTATGTTTCAAAACAAAAGAATAACTCTACAAAAATTCAATGCATTTTATGTGTCTCTGATTCAACTTACCTTGGTTATTAATGAATTCCAAACCATGGTGATTAGTATACAATACAAATTCCTTTGGTAGAAAATAATGTCTCCACTTCTTGAGTGCCTATACAATTGCATACAATTCTTGATCATACACAAAATATTTCTTCTTTGCTACATACAACTTCTCACTGAAGTATGCAATTGGTTTTGCCTCTTGACTAAGGACATGTCCAATCGTTGTTGCACTTGCATCACAATCTACTTGAAGAACCTTCCCAAAATTAGGGAATGCTAAAAATGGTTGTTTAGTTACTTTACTCTTCAAAATTTTGAAACTCTTCTAAGTTTCCATTGTCCACACAAACTCCTTCCTATTACCATTCATTGTCTTAGTAATAGGTGCACAAATCCCACTAAAATTTTGAATGAACTTCCTATAGAAGCTTTCTAAGCCATAAAAACTTCTATTCTTCAAATATACTATGAGGTGAAAGCAATCCACAATTGCCTTGACCTTATGTAATGAGCCATCTACACCAAACTTCTTCTTGGCCTTTCTTCTTTTGGGCAAACGTACAAGATCCTAGGTGTTGTTGAATGCACAAGACAACTGAAAGAGGGGTGAATCAGTTGTATCAAAAACTTTAAACCCTTACAAACATAATCACATCAACATCAATTCACTTAAACCCTAATTCTATTATGAAGATTAAACATGAAAAATAGATAACAGAAACTTAATCACATCAAAACCATGCACAAGGGACCACCATATTTTTACGTGGAAAACCCTAAAAGGGAAAAACCATTGTGAGGATTAGCTCACAATGTATAGCAATATCAGTACTGAATTACAAAGAGGCTCACTGCCAATGGGGCTCACTGTCCAAAGAAATGCTCACTGCAATAGCCTCACTGCCATGAACTGATATAATAGCATCTACCACATGCCTAAGTTCAGTTACAATTAATCACAATCCATATCACCTTCACATCCTTGCAACACAAACATCCTCATCTTCACATTTCCACACATACACACAAATCCTTTACACTTATTTATATCAATCATCAACCTTGAAACATTCATCAAGGTCGGCAACACATTCTAAAACCATTGGAACAATCTCCAAGGTTGGCAAACATACACAATTCAAATTAAGTCTAGACCTAAATAGTCTTACGAAGCAAAGAGATGAAAGAATAACATTTCATAGCTTAGCTTGGACCTAACTACATCTTCACATGCTTCAAGATGCTTCCACAATCCATGAAGCACATTCACAAGAGTGTGAACAACTAGGCTAGCGAAAACTGGTGTTGACAGTATGATCTTTAGGCACACACTTTCAAGAACACAACCATAACTTGCGGACCAAGCAAAATCCTTCAACATGATCTAGAGACATCCATGAATAACATGAAATCACCTGGGAGGGTCAATAAATCAAGCTACAACAAATCTCACTTGAAGACAGATCACAAACTGCTCACAACCAACACTGCCAATCTCTACTACTCATGAAAACTACACTCTGGAGCACCAAATCACAATTCCTTTTGAATGAAGATAGCTAAGGACCTTATAAACATATGTATAGAACTACAACATCTAAAGCCACTCTGTAGAGAAATGTGGAGTAAAATACTTTCTCCCAAACACCTCTACACAACCCAGAAACTCTATCAATTACAGTCTTCAAACTCGTGAACATAACTTCCACTACAAAGTGATCCAGATCATCAAATTCTAGATTTAGCATCTTCAAACACTTCTCTAAAACATATCCAAATCTCACACTCTGGTCTTCAACACAAGAGAAATGTTGAGCAAAAGCTCAAATAGTATCCTGTAAGACATAATACTTCTTCATAACATTGTCTTCAATATTTATCAAATTTTCTCAAAAACACTTGGAAACCCAACAATAGGAACATTACACTAACATTATCAGCATTACTACAAGCCATTCAAATCACATTTGTTGGATCTAGGGCATACAACTGAGAGGGGGGGGTGAATTAGTTGTATAAAACTTGCTCTTACTTTAAACACTTGATTGTTCTTTGTTAGTTAACAGCATATCAATTAACCATCTATGAAAGCATAATGCATAAACTCAGAGCAGATGAACATCAACACATTGAACACCAAGATTTTGACGTGGAAAACCCGGTTAAGGGAAAAACCACGGGGTGATTAACCCAAGAATTATTCTTTGTTAGAAGAATAAAGAAGAATGAATGGCACATGCCAATTAGGGCTCACTGCCCGAGCACACTGCTCACAAAGAGGCCCACTGCCTACAAGGAGACACACTGTCTACAAAGTGATAAGAATCACAGTCTTGAACTGGAGAATGACATCTCTACCATGTCCGGATCAGTTCCATTTAAGCCCAAAAAAACCTCTGCTCTGCCTTTCGCACTTCTCTTCGCTATGCCACACTCATCCACACAATCCACACTCGAAATGAACTCACAAACCTTTATTTATACAAGACATCGACTTAGGAACAAACATCTAAGTCGACAAACAACCATAAGAGTATCGGCAAGATGAGTAACACATCCGGTCGGCCACCACAAGAACATTCGCAGGATGAACAACTCATCCGGTCGGCTAAACAGAGCAAGAACTTCATCCGGAAGAATAACTTCAATTCTGGGCTCTACTATCAATGTGGACTGACAACACAACCTCAACATGATCCAAGAACCTTCACAAGCCTGCCTGAATGACCAGGTACATCCGCACTTTCTTTACTTACTGGAATCTCTTCTCTTCCTTATCTGGAACTTCAAGAACACTGTCTGTCGCCACTGTCATAATGCAAGAGGTACTTCCGGAACTCCAAATCATACACAAATCAGGATGACACATCACAAGGACATCCCAAACACTCCTTCCAATTTGCAGATTAGGATAATACAATTCCAGACCTCACCGGACCTTTTTGTGATCTTCTGTCACCTCTGGATACTTGCCGGAACTGGTTCTACACCGACAGCCACAACTCCTTCAGATCTTCATGCGGACCTCTGAAATCTTAACTGAAGCATCTCAAGACTCATATCTACAAACCCTTTAATCCGCATCCTCCGGTTCTCAACCTATACAATACATTTGCCTTCTTCTCATCACTGTTCTTCACTGTTCTTGACTGAGGCTAACTTTCTCAATATCCTCAGCACACAGCTCATCAAATCCTTCTTGTTAATGCAATATGAGTATGTTGACATCAATGACAACACTGGCTCACCTCATACTTGCAACAATCTCCCCCTTTGTCATTGATGGCAACATATGATGTGAAAAACCATCAAGACAAGAACTTCTCCTTTCTATCACAGCTCCCCCTATCAACAACAACTTTTCACATGTCTTCTCTTCCTTTACTGCTCCCCCTTTGATCATCAATCACTTGTTTTTCACATGTCTTCTCTCCCCCTTTGACATCAATGGCAAAGGGCTCATACTTGCAATTCTCATACATCAGAATCATACCAGCTGCTCCCCCTTAGTTGCAGCTTCCCATCATCAATCCGGATCACAAGATATGACTGTGATATCCACCGGACTGATGCACATCAATGCATCCTAGTTCATCACCGGAGGGGCCATGACCCCTAACTTCTCCCGGAGATATTGAAAAGAGTCTTTGGGAAGAGGTTTAGTAAAGATATCTACAATCTGATCCTTGGAGGGAACATACTCCAATCTGACTTCTTCCTTGTTCACTTGTTCTCTCAAGAAGTGAAACTTGATAGATATGTGCTTAGTCTTAGAATGTAATACCGGATTCTTAGAAATATTAATTGCACTTGAATTATCACAGAAAATTGTGATAGGCTCCTCATATTCAACTTTAATGTCTCTTAGCATCTGCTTCATCCATAATATTTGAGTGCAACTACCTGCTGCTGCAATGTATTCTGCTTCAGTTGTAGACAGAGATATTGCATCTTGTTTCTTGCTTAACCAAGAAACCAATCTCTTCCCCAAAAAGAATGCTCCACCACTAGTGCTCTTCTAGTCATCCACATCTCCTGCCCAATCTGCATCTGTGTAAGCATGAAGAGAGAAATCCGGATCTCTAGGGTACCATAGACCATACTCAATTGTTCCTTTCAAGTACCTAAAAATTCTTTTGATTGCCATAACATGAGATTCTCTAGGATCAGCCTGGAATCTTGCCACAAGACCAACAGCCTGCATTATATCTGGTCTAGTTTGAGTGAGATACAACAATCCACCAATCATTGATCTATACTTTGTCTGATCTGCCTTTGGAGAATCATCATCTTTGCTTAACTTACATCCGGTTGCCATAGGAGTGTTCATTGGCTTTGAGTCTTCCATACCAAATTTCCTTAACAATTCTTTCACATATTTGGTCTGAGAAATGAAGATCCCTTCTTTTGTTTGAGTAATTTGCAGACCCGAGAAGAAATTCATTTCACCAAGCATAGACATTTCAAACTCACTTTTCATCTGATTTGCAAAAGTTTTGCACATACTATCTCTTCCTCCAAAAATGATATCATCCACAAACACTTCAACAATCAAAATGTTTTCATGATCAATTTTGAAATATAAGTTACTGTCAGTAGTACCTTTGTTGAATCCAATCTGCACAAGATGCTTATCCAACCTTTCATACCATGCTCTTGGGGCTTGCTTCAATCCATAAAAAGCTTTCTTCAACTTGCAGACCATATCATTATTATCAGACAATTGAAATCCATCCGGTTGTTCAATGTAGACTTCTTCTTCCAGATCACCATTTAGGAAGGCAGACTTGACATCCATCTGATATACCTTGAAGTCTTTGAAGGCAGCAAATGCAAGAAGTAATCTGACTGCTTCAATTCTTGCCACCGGAGCAAAAGTCTCTTCAAAGTCAATTCCTTCTATTTGAGAGTACCCTTTGCAGACCAATCTAGCTTTGTTTCTGATTACTTCACCAGCTTCATTTAGTTTGTTCCGGAAGACCCACTTGGTTCCAATTACATTCCTATCTCTAGGTCTGGGAACAAGATCCCAAGTATGATTTTTCTCAATTTGCATCAATTCATCTTCCATTGCTTTGGTCCAGTTTTCATCATTGCAGGCTTCATTTATTGTTTTAGGTTCAATCTTTGAAATCAGACAACATTCATCCTGATTTTGAGCAACATTCCTTCTAGTTTGTACACCTTTGCTTCTGTCACCTATGATCTGATCTTCAGAGTGGTTCAGTCTTACATACCTTGGAATTTTGGGAGTATCCTGCACTGCTGCTTCTTGATCAGGCTCATTCAAACCTATCTCTTCTTCCTGATTTACCGGATCAGGCTGACTCTGTCTCACCGGAGAGGATTGAGTTCCTTGAACACTGTCTTGGTCATCTTCATCAAACTCATAAAATCTTGAAGGCTTCTCAATTCCTTCATCAACTTTCACATTGGTGCTTTCTATCATCTTCCTCAATCTCTTATTGTAACACCGGTATGCTTTGCTTTGAGTGGAGTAACCCAAGAAAATTCCTTCATCACTTCTAGCATCAAACTTCCCTAGATCTTCATCTCTTTTAATATAACACTTGCTACCAAATACTCTGAAATATTTCATAGTAGGAGTGATGCCAAACCAGAGTTCATAGGGGGTCTTACCGGTGTTGTTTCTGATTTGAACTCGATTGAGAGTGTAGACTGCAGTGCTGATAGCTTCTTTCCAAAACATTTGAGGAACATTTGCTTCCAACATCATTGTCCTGGCAGCTTCCTGGATGGTCCGGTTCTTTCTCTCAACTACTCCATTCTGCTATGGAGTCCTAGGAGCAGACAACTATCTCCTTATACCCTGCTTCTCACAAAAGTCAATGAACTCACCAGATGTAAATTCACCACCTCTATCAGACCTTAGACACTTTAGTTTCAATCCGGTTTGATTCTCTACCATAGCTTTGAAGATTTTGAACTTCTCAAATGCTTCTGATTTTTCTTTTAGAAAGGTAACCCACATCATCCGGGAATGATCATCAATTAACAACATGAAATATCTATCACCTTGCAGACTCTTGATTCTTGTCGGACCACAGAGATCAGTATGTACTAATTCCAACAATCCGGTAGAAGACTGATCTTGGCTTTTGAAAGAGACTCTGCTTTGTTTACCTAGCTGACATTCTTTGCACAAACTATTTGTAGGTTTCATCAATTTTGGAAGATCTCTTACAGCCTGAGTATTGCTTATCTTGATGATGTTATCAAATTTTACATGACACATTCTTCTATGCCATAACCAACTCTGATCAATTTGAACAAACAAACAACTTTTATTTGAACCAACCAGATGAAAGATATTACCTTTTGTCTGAGTACCGGATGCAATTTCAGTTCTGGAGCTTGTAAAGATTCTGCATTTTCCATTCTTGAACCGGAGATCATAGCCTTTGTCCACTAACTGACCAACACTGAGAAGATTGTGCTTCAATCCTTCAACATATAGTACGTTACCTGTTTTGCTCTTTCCATCAAAGGAAATAGTTCCCCTGCCTCTGATTCTACCAGCAGAATTATCACCAAACTTTACCATTCCTCCTTCATACCTTTCCAAATTCAAGAACTTATTCTTGTCACCAGTCATATGGTGAGAACATCCACTGTCAATAACCCAATCATACTTTTCTTCCACTTGAGCAGCCAAAGCTTTTTCAACAACTTTGTGATTGACAGATTCAGAGAGTATTGAATCTTCTTCCTTGATGGCAATAAACACCCACTCATTTCCGGATTTGCTTCCTAGTTCTGATTCATCATCTGTTACTCTCTCATTGTCATCTTCTTCATGAACATAATAGCAATTCTTTTGAAACCTTTGTCTGTTAGTATTAGACCTTATAGATCTTTCCAGACATCTTGAAGCAAAATGACCAATCTTATTGCAGTTGAAACACTTAAAGGGTAGTTTTCCTTCATACTTACCGGATCATCTTGGCAGTCTCTTTGCAATGAGGGCTTCAAGTTGAGCTGTTTCTGCTTCTTCTTCTTCCATGTCTCTTCTTGCTTGATCATACCATGACATTTTCCTTGATGAGTTTTCTCCCGGATCAAATCTCTGTTTGCCTTTCACATAGGCACTAGATTTGAAAGCAGATTCAGTCTTGGGAGGATCATCTCCAAACTCGGTCATTTCAAATGTAGCTAGTTTGCCAGCCAGTTGTTCTCTTGTGACAGTTGTGTGGGCTCTGAACTCATCAATGGCAGCAACCTTGATTTTGTAGGCAACAGGAAGGGATCTTAGGATTTTGCAGACAATCTCATTTTCATCTAGAGTTCCACCAGCATTTCTAATTCCACATACCAGCTCATTCACTCTTGGCATAAAGGTAGTGATGTTTTCATCATCTCTCATCTTCAATCTTTCAAATTTCCCTTTCAGACTTTGCAACCTTGCACTTTTGACAAACTCATCTCCTTCATACAGAAGTTCCAGTTTAGTTAGGATCTCATATGCAGTTGGTAGGTCAATAACATTTGAGAGATCTGAATCATTCAATGCGCTTAGTAGGGCTTCCTTGGTCTGCAGATTATTTTCAGCATCTGTAATCTCATTCAGAGTTGTTGGACCACCTTGTGGAGGTACATATGGTTTTGAGACCATAGCCAAGTATGCTTTTCCCATACATTCCAAGTGACACTTCATGCGACCTTTCCAGAGAGTGAAGTTGGTTCCATCGAACTTCGGACTATCCTTCTTATATGATGACATCCTGGATCTCCTCAAGCGGTTAAGCTCCTTTCAGAGGAACGTGGCTCTGATACCAATTGTTGGATCTAGGGCATACAACTGAGAGGGGGGGTGAATCAGTTGTATAAAACTTGCTCTTACTTTAAACACTTGATTGTTCTTTGTTAGTTAACAGCATATCAATTAACCATCTATGAAAGCATAATGCATAAACTCAGAGCAGATGAACATCAACACATTGAACACCAAGATTTTGACGTGGAAAACCCGGTTAAGGGAAAAACCACGGGGTGATTAACCCAAGAATTATTCTTTGTTAGAAGAATAAAGAAGAATGAATGGCACATGCCAATTAGGGCTCACTGCCTGAGCACACTGCTCACAAAGAGGCCCACTGCCTACAAGGAGACACACTGTCTACAAAGTGATAAGAATCACAGTCTTGAACTGGAGAATGACATCTCTACCATGTCCGGATCAGTTCCATTTAAGCCCAAAAAAACCTCTGCTCTGCCTTTCGCACTTCTCTTCGCTATGCCACACTCATCCACACAATCCACACTCGAAATGAACTCACAAACCTTTATTTATACAAGACATCGACTTAGGAACAAACATCTAAGTCGGCAAACAACCATAAGAGTATCGGCAAGATGAATAACACATCCGGTCGGCCACCACAAGAACATTCACAGGATGAACAACTCATCCGGTCGGCTAAACAGAGCAAGAACTTCATCCGGAAGAATAACTTCAATTCTGGGCTCTACTATCAATGCGGACTGACAACACAACCTCAACATGATCCAAGAACCTTCACAAGCCTGCCTGAATGACCAGGTACATCCGCACTTTCTTTACTTACTGGAATCTCTTCTCTTCCTTATCCGGAACTTCAAGAACACTGTCTGTCGCCACTGTCATAATGCAAGAGGTACTTCCGGA
The DNA here is from genome assembly GCA_027924645.1 of Cunninghamia lanceolata. Taxonomy (NCBI): domain Eukaryota; kingdom Viridiplantae; phylum Streptophyta; class Pinopsida; order Cupressales; family Cupressaceae; genus Cunninghamia; species Cunninghamia lanceolata. The sequence goes on from BSBN01000657.1 coordinate 14,010,168, forward strand.
CCTCCAAATCATACACAAATCAGGATGACACATCACAAGGACATCCCAAACACTCCTTCCAATCCGCAGATTAGGATAATACAATTCCGGACCTCACCGGACCTTTTTGTGATCCTCTGTCACCTCTGGATACTTGCCGGAACCGGTTCTACACCGACAGCCACAACTCCTTCAGATCTTCATGCGGACCTCTGAAATCTTAACTGAAGCATCTCAAGACTCATATCTACAAACCCTTTAATCTGCATCCTCCGGTTCTCAACCTATACAATACATTTGGCTTCTTCTCATCACTGTTCTTCACTGTTCCTGACTGAGGCTAACTTTCTCAATATCCTCAGCACATAGCTCATCAAATCCTTCTTGTTAATGTAATATGAGTATGTTGACATCAATGACAACACTGGCTCACCTCATACTTGCAACAACATTACCACAACAACTTAATCAATCAACAACTCCAACATTAGAAGTTACAGTTGGCACCAATGAGAACACAAACATGTTGACATCAATGACAACATCGGTTAGCACATACTTGCAACATTCTCCCATTTTTCATTGATGGCAACATATGATGTGAAAAACCATCATGACATAATTTTGTACTAATCTCACTCTCCCCCTTTCTTTTATACATCTTACTCTCTCTTTTTTTTTCACATGAATTCTCTCCCCCTTTGACATAAATGCCAAAGGGTGACACACCTTATTCAAGCCTTCTCCCCCTGAATATGATACTACACATACTTGCACTATTCTTAGCTGCTCTGAATACCTCCCCCTAATTGCAAGACTCTTTAACGCCACTACATGTTGCCCCTTAGAGGTAGCCTCCACCTCAGCTCCTAGAGGAAACATCTATACCAAAGGCTAACATAGGCTCATCCTTGACTTCATTGACATCTTTCTTGATCCATATCTTATTCATCTCCTTCTTGGTTTTTGCAAATCATCCTTTTGCACTAGTTTCATCTTTTCTACTAGATTATCCTTCTTCATGTTCTTGCTTCTGCAGAACTATGCAATATGTCCAGACCTATTGCAATCATAGCACACAACATTTTGACCGTTGTTCCTTCCATTCATCTGAACCTGCATTGGTCAGCCTTGTGTCCAACTCTATTGCATGTGAAGCAACTGCCATTGAAAGATTGAGTATTCCTTCCATTGCTATACCCTTTCCTTATCTAACTTCTACATTCACTGGCTCTATGACCAACTCTCTTGTAACTAAAGCACTAACAGAAGAAAGATAAAACATTTTGATTTATTCTTCTCCTACATTGAGTAGCCTTATGACTGAACTTATTGCATGAATGACAATAACCATTGAATGATGTGTACCTTTGAGCATTTGGTTTCCTGACCGGTGATCTTCTAGGTCCATTCCTTTGATTTTTCTTGCCTTTGTCCTTCTTGTTCTTAGCTTTCACTGCTTGACCTTATTTGGAACTTTCATCTTTCTCATATCCCAATCCTTCTTTGTCATCAGGGCTTTTAGTAATCATCTCATCAAGTTTTACAGAACATGGCTTGAATGTTTCTTCATAGCTCTTTGCCTTCTCCAAATCTGACTTTAGGTTCATAACTTCTTGTTCAAGATTTGTATAGTCTTTAGTTTTATCTTTCAGACAATCCTTAATTCTTGCTTTTTCTTCAAGTTTAACTTTTAGATCAATCGTGGATTCATTTACTAGCTTCAATTTTTCACTATCCTCTTTATGTCTTTGTTTAATATTCTTGACTTTCTCTTTTAAATTTCTGATGCATTCATTTGCTTCTTTGATATTCTCCTTCAAGTCCATGTTTTTTTCTTCAGATCTTTCTAGGTCTTCAAGAGCAATTTTGAGTTCTTCAATGTCATCAGACATGCATTCTTCTTCTGAAAATTTGATATCATTGCAAGCCTCAGTCACTGTTTTAGGTTCAACATTAGAAATCAAACATAGATTTATTTGTTCTTCAGTAGTTCTGCATCCTATCAATGCATGTTTTCTTTTACCACTAGTGATCTGGTCTTCAGTGTGATGCCTTTGCATGTACTTGGACATTTCAGAGATTCTTTCTAGAGCTTCTTGTTCTTCAACCTACATTTCTTTTTCTTTAGTTTCTTCTTCTTCTCTAGTTTGAAATTCCCTTTTTGTAGCATTTTCTTTTTCTCTGCAAGAGAACCCATCTGTTGATGATTGTTATATACAGTCACAACAATAAGTTAAAATTCACATATAATGAACTGAAACTATACTTGAAAGATAAGAAGGAATCATTTAAGATTCAACTAATCCCAAGTCTACAATCGTTCGGTTGGTCAAATTTAGTTGGTCAATGTGAAGCTGTAATGTTCAAGGGGCCTTATGTAGTCTAGAGTTTCTTTATGGTTTACAGGACTAAGATTATTCAAAAGATCATGAGATATGTCAATGCTTTTCATTCCTTTGCATAAAAGTGTTACTGTGCTGCAAGTTTTAGATGGTTTTCTTGAATTATTACAGCTTTCTCCTTCATATATTTATGAAAAACTGTCTACCTTTAACTCTGTTATGCATGCTTCTTCAAATTTGAGACAACTTCCTTTAGATTTCTATGTTTTCAGCTAAATATTTCAGATGGGTTGGGAAAAGTTAGAAAGATCTAATCTACACCTCATTTACTCTACCAAAGGATCTAATTGTTCTGTTATGCACTATGTGAATCCTATAGTAATTTGATCAAATCCACAGTAAAAACCTTAAATGCAAGTTCTGAGCATTTTCACAAACATACATTTAAAATTGCAAGCTCTCAAAGATAATATTTCAAAACACAAAGAAGAGCAGGAGAACACTCAGAAGATAGATGCAGAACTCCAGATTCTATTGTATTAGAAACAAATAGTCATACATGATTTACAATGTAGGAATGACTCTTAGTTTCATTGATCAAACTACAAAGAACTTACAAGCTTTACAGATACAGTAAGGAAGCCAGACATTCCACGCACACCTTACTGCAAACAAACAGGTGACCTCCTTCTTCTACCTCTAAACTAAACTAAGCTAACTGGCTGTGTGTTTCTAAAAATCCCTGTTGTAAAGTATTACAGTGTAGAGAGGCACAATATAAAGACTTTCTGATTGTCCTCACTACAGCAAAAAAATTAACTAAACCCCTGGTTCAAACCCCTATTTACAACAATAAATATAGGTGAACCAGTTCTTCAGAAATATCTCTGAGTAGTGTCAAATCTGGGCGAAATATTGCCCCTTCTGAGAAGCTTTAGCAACTTAGCAATAACTTCTATTTGTCTGTTGTAGTAATACCTTCAGCTGCAATTTTGTCCTTCATTTGGTTGGCCTTGACTTCTTCGCACTTCATCTTTACTTCTTGCTCCTGAGATCAGATTTTCTTCTTCCATGAGGTCACTGTGTTGAATTTCCAGCTGCTTCCTCAACTGCAAGCCTGTAAGACAAGACAAGCAATAAGTATCACATTTATCAAATAAACAGCAGGAAACTCAAAATATCTGCTTAAATTAGGGTGACTGCAAAAATGTGGAAATCTGGCTCAAAAACCCTCAAAAATGTGTTCAAAATGTATACAGATTGCCCAAAACCAAACGGGTCAACCATCGCTGACCAGAAAAATGCCACGGGTGCCAAAAATGTGTTTTAAAATTCCCACCGCTTCGTCCATTCCCACCCATCGGCGTGACAATCGCCATCGGCGGGTCCAAAAAATACTTGGGTGATGTTCGTTATTTGGCCGATGGCCTTTCTCGTTATTTCCTCCTTATTTCTTTCCATCGGCGTAAGTCTGTACTATCGGCGAGCCTCAAAATTCCCTCCCCGATCATTCTCTTCCATCGATGCTTCTTCGCTGCTCTCCATCGGTGTGAGGCTTGCCCATCGGTAAGCCCAAAATTTCCTTCACCGACCGCGTTGGCTATGCCGATACCCTTGTATTGGTGAGAGTGTTGTTGATGTCATATTGGCCTTCGTTTCCTTCTCATCGGTGAGAGATTCGCCATCGGCGAACTCCTTATTTCCTCCGCCGATGTCTTACCTTATACCAATGCTCTTTCATTGCTCTCCATCGGCGTGAGATCGCCCATCGGTAACTCACAAACTCCTCCTTCCGATGGCATTTGCTTTGTTTCATCGGTGAGAGATTCCACTGTCGGCAAGCTCCTTATTTCCTCCGCCGATGCCCCTACCTCGGCCGATGACCTCCACATCCTTACCTTTCCTTATATCGGCCCAACTTTGCCCATCGCCAAAGGATTTTTGACCACCGCCGATTGCATACGCTACACCGATACCCGATATCGGTGAGAGTTTCACCAATATCCATCTTCCCATCCTTCGCATTTCAGCTAAGTCCTCCCTCCCTTTCTTCCATTGGCCTGACCTTGCCCATCGGCGAACGCCCAAAAAACTTGGCCGACAACTACCACTATACCGATAGCCCTTGGCTATCGGCGAGACCATACCCTTCAGCACGATGAATTCAAACTTGGCCGATGCTCTATGTTACGCCGATCACTATTGTTTCGGCCACAGGCTTACCAAAGCCTTTGAACCCGAACTAATAAACCCTACCACTATCGGCATGACTCCTGCCGATCTCCCTTTCGTTTATGCTTTATTGGCGAGAGATTCCACTTCAGTGGAACACTCCAAAGTCCCACCGATGGCAACTGTTATGCCGATAGCCCTTGTCTTGAACCTGAACTAATAAACCATCGAACCATTGAACCCCGCCATAAGGTTCAAGCGAAAGGTTCAATGGGGCGGTTCAATGATACACGACTGTTAAAAGAAAATGAACCCCGCCAACTTCGAGCCATTAAACCTTTCAAAAAAGGTTCAAGCGGATGGTTCAACGTTGGAATATAGAATAATAGTCCGCCCCCCCCCTTTATATTTTTGAACATGCCGAACCTTTTGAATCCCGAACCATTGAACCATCGAACCAAGGTTCAATGCGCAGGTGCAACGCGCAGTTTCAAACCTGTGAAAAAACACTTCCAATGAATAAGTAATGGTGATTAAAGTGAATCGATGTATTTTCGGCAAAACAATCAAATGTAGCATACAGAGTGGAACCTAGACAAAATTGCCCACGACTCAGAACCACTAAGTACGAATTTTTTTGAAATTTAAAATGAATGCCAACAAGAAAAAAGGCGAACAACTGACTTCTTATCATGCAAAACCTAATAGTACATTTTACCTAAATGATCATAACTTGCAAAATATGATAAATTTTAAAATGGTTCAAAAAGAAACCCTAGCTCATTTTTCACAAGGAATCCAACCATATTATGCAATGGTACTGAAAAATGCAATTTTTTATATTTTTAACAAGGTTTGTAAATCTGACTCTCTTTTCCCTTTACCACCGGACAGAACAAACACAAGCGGAAGCAAAAGCAAAGCAACAGCAGGGGTCCTCATTTTGCCGAGGAGCAAAATGGGGCGTGTTGTGAACATCACAACAACTAGCAACCAAACAAAACAACTAAATTCAGAGTGTTCAAGAAAACTAGATGAAATGAACTCATAACCTCCAACTATCCCTCCTGCAAATTACTATTCAACTTGAGACTTAAGGTATTCAATAAGGGTGCATGAATTTTCATTTTTAGTTTAGTTGTGTGTACGTGATTAATTATCCTCATCTTGAAGATCGGTTGAACAAACCAGTGACTGAAATTAGCCTATGTAGGTGAGGATATTCCCTCATAGCCGACTGGATAGAGCCTTGCTGCCAGCGAGCGTCCATAGCCCCGGCAAGGTTATCGTTACAATTCTCCTAAGTAGAGCCCCACTGCCAGCGAGCGTTTATAGCCCCAGTAGAGTTACTTAGATGGTTTAATCTAGATTTTCAATATAATCCATTTTAATTTTTTTTCTTTTGTCTTTTATTTTATAATTTTTTGATTTTGAAAGATTTCACAAGATATAGCAATTTGTAAATTCATGATGCAAGGAGTGGACACTTGCTGAAATTAAGCTGAGAATTGTAATGGTAGCAAGGGCAACCTCTGATTTTTCACCTAATATCTATACTGGTAGGTTCAACAAACCCAAGGATTTTAGGTGTGTCATTGTAGAAACTTGCTTCGAATTCTCAATCACATTTATTGAATACAAAACTTCAGAAGATAAATAACTCTCTACACTCATGACAGTAACAAGTTATGCGTAAATTGCAAATGGTTAACTTGAATATCCTGAATTTATACTGTTTTGAATGGTTGCTAATTTTGCTCCTTAATACTCTAAAGTAAAACAAAGATCCCTGCTGAGGAGACAAAAAAAAACCAACCAGATAAACAGGCTGTACAAAAAGCAAAAAAAGACAAAAAAACTGTACAAACAAAACAAAACAAACAACAAGAAATAGAAAACAGCAACAAACAGAAGACAAACTATACAAACAGCCAACCAAAAAAGAAAACAGCAAAAAAAAAAGAACTGTACATTACTTACAGCACTTTACACCAAAATGAACTACTCTTTGCCTCAGGCCTGGAAGTAGTGTTTCAAATGCTGGCCATTAACTGGTAATGGCACATCTTCTCCAGTCAAGGTCTTAAGTCTGAATGTGTTATCTCCTATTATTTCTGAGACTTGTACGGGACCCAGCCATAATTTATCAAATTTTCCATGGCTTCCTTTCTTTTCATGTGCTTTGTCCCAGCACAACACTAAGTCTGATATCCTAAATGTTTTGACTCTTGCCCTTTTATCAAACCACCTCTTAACAACCACTTGGTGTTTGGCAAACTTCTCGATGGCTTGACCTCTTTTCTCATCTAGTTGTAGCATTTGCACTATTCTGGCTTCCCTATGGTTATCAAAGCCTAGATACTCATTAGCAAACTTCCAGGTTGGTATTCTCAGATTTACTGGAAGTATGGGATCAGTCCCATAAACTAAATGATAAGGTGTGCTACCTAAGGCTGTTTTAAACTTGGTCCTATCTACCCATAATGCATATCTTAACAGGTTATTCCACTCTCTAGGACTCTTTGCAATTAACTTCTTGATTATATCTAATAAAATTTTATTCGTTGATTCAGCCAGCCCATTACCTTAAGGGTAATAATTTGAAGAAAACCTTAAAATGATCACGTATTCAAATGCCCATTTAGAAAACTTTAAAGAAGAGAAAGCAGGGCCATTATCACATACCAATGAATAGGGAGTTCCAAACCTGGTGATGATGTTTTCTTCAAGAAACTTGATAACTACCTCAGTTGTGGAAAATTTGCAGCAGGTGGCCTCAGTCCACCTTGTACAATAGTCTGTTATCGTCAGTATAAATTTGTGTCCTGCAGAAGATGGGGATTGATGACTCCAATAAAATCCAAGCCCCACTGTGCAAACGGTCTGGATTCAATCACAGGTTGTAGTGGATTGGCCTGATTTCTCCCTTTGTCTGCTGCAGTCTGACAAATGTGGCAACTTCTGATGTGACTCTTAGTGTCTTTGAACATCGTGGGCCAGTAATAGCCCGCCCTCAGTATTTTGTGTGTTGTGGCTAGATGGGAACCATGGCCGGCTCCATACTTGTCATGTAGTTCTATCAACACTTTATCAGCTTCAGCTCTGTTTATGCATCTCAGATAAATTCCATCATGGTTCTTCTTGAATAGAAGACCTCCTTGCACCATATAATTTTGTGCCTTAATCTTCAGAGCTCTCCTCTGAGAAGCTTTCATACTGTTTGGGTACTTTCCAGCTATCAAGAAGGTGTTTAAATCATCATACCAGCCTGATGCGCTCTGGGAATTCAATATGTATTGCTGCTTTATCAGATCTGGATCTGTATTTGCTATCGTCTGCACCAACACCTGCCCTCTGACCAGCTTCATGGGTATGATTTCTATGTCAAATTCTTGCAGCGTGGTGATCCACTTGGCTCTTTTTTCTCCAGGCTCATTCTGCATCAGCAACATTTTTACTGCTGTCTCTGGTACTATGGCTTTGACCTGGCTACGCAAAATGTATTGTCTGAATTTTTTAACAGCCTTTACTAATGTGAATGCTTGCCTCTCGGTGTCTAGATACCTCAGCTGTGCATCCTTTAGAGGCGCGCTCATAAATGCTATGGGCCTCTCTTCATTGTTTTCACCTTTCTGTGTCAAGGCAGCCGCGACTGAATGAGAAGATGCAAAGGAGTAGATGTAAAACGGGCTTGTGTAGTCTGGACTTGCCAATACAGGGGCATCAAAAATTGCCTCCTTGATATCTTCAAATGTGGCTCTGGCCACTGGCGTCCATTCCATCTATGCATCTTTCTTCAACATGGCATTTAACGGCTGCACGATCTCTGCAAAACTTGTTATAAACTTCTGAACAAAGTTAATTTTGCCAAAAAATGATTTCAACTCTTTCCTACTGTTTGGTATTTGCAAACTTTTTATGGATTCTATTCTATCCGGATCAATTGAAATTCCACCTTCAGAAATGACATGGCCTAATAATTTACCTTCAGTTACGCCAAATATACATTTTTTTAGGATTAAGGGAAATCCCATACCTTTCACATCGCTTGAGTACTTTCCTGAGGTCTTCAGCATGAGTGGATGCATCCTTGGAATACACAGTTAAATCATCCATATACACAACAATGCACTTACCTGATAATCCATGGAATGCAATGTCCATGGCTCTCTGAAAAGTGGCACCTGCATTGATCAGACCAAACGGCATTCTTCTATATGCATAATTTCCCCACTTACAAGTGAAAGTGGTTTTTAATCTATCTTCTCTATCAATTAAGATCTGGTTATAACCTAAAAAACCATCTAAAAAAGACATCATCCTTGCGCCATTTACTGCTTGCAGCACTTCGTCTATTGGGGGCAGAGGATAATTATCCTTTTCAGATGCCTTGTTTAAATTTCTAAAGTCTACGCATAACCTGATGTCTCCATTTTTCTTCCTTACTGGTACTAAGTTAGCTACCCAAATAGAATGTCTAACTGGAAAAATTATTCCAGCAGACAGTAATTTTTTAACTTCTTCAAAAATTAAAGGCTCTAGAATGGCATTCACAGGCCTCTATTTCTGCCTAAATGGTGACTTCTTTTCTTAAAGGTATTACGTGAGTTATGATGGACTCATCAAATGTTTTCAAGTCTTCATAAGTCCATGCTATGACATGTTTATATTCTTTCAGAACGTCTAAAACCTCCTTTCTGATTTTCTCAGAGCAAGCTTTCCCAATTAGTACATTTTGCGGATTTAGCTCTGTCCCTAAGTTATGTAAATCACACTTACCCCCTTCTGTTTTGGGCAAGTCCTTCTGTCTCATTATTCCATCAAAGTCAAAGATATGTTCTAATTCAATTACTCCTTTTGGTAAGAAGTTGCTCTTTAAGTTGATTATATCCTCTTCGTCCCATGTTACTTCAGGCCTTTCCTGCTCATCAATGATTTGAGCCTCAAATGCCTCATTACAAGTTAGAAAATCAATAATTTGTTGATCCCCTCCAAATACCTGAAAGTGTGTAACGTTGTCTGGTATACTGGGCACATTAACTAGCTCAACAGCAAATCGTCTCAATCCTAACAGTATCAATAGTTCTAATGTACTAGCAGCAACTGCTAGTGCATCCGGCCTATGATTCAGCTCTCTGGGGATGTGCTCTATGTTAAAAGCATCAAACGAATCTGTTAAACCCCATACTCTATGTCTGTAACTAATCATTTTCTTGTAATTGCAGGCATATAGTTTCCTCACTTGTCTGACTACTAATTCAAAGTTTGAAAATACTCTGATGGTTTTCACCCTTTTCCTGATGGCCATGACAAGTCCTAAAATTAGGGCCTCATACTCAGCAATATTGTTAGTACAGGAAAATTGTAATCTATATGCTGCCAGATGTGTTTTACCTTGAGGATCTATGAGTTCAACACCTGCACTTGCACCCTGTTTTGATTTAGACCCATCACATTTTAACGTCCACATGCCATCTTTACTTTTCTGACCTTTTATCTTAGCATGCATTGCCTCTTTTATTGCCTATGGGGTGTTGTCCTATTTATTCATGGGTTTTTCTGTTTGGTTAACTTGCATATGTGTGTTTTTAGTTTGCAACTCAGAAAGACAACTACTCTTGTCTTTTATTTCTTCTCTTAAATCTGGAATCAAGGCATCTATATTATCCTAAACATATTTCTGTGTTGGATCGGGATTCTCATTTTCCTCTTGTAACTCTACCTTCTTTATGCATTTTTTGTATTCATATTCAATGATGTCTTTGCATATTTCACAACTTTCCTTAGAATGTTACCTATCATGGACTCTACACCTATTTTTATATAATTTACATTGGACCGGGAGATTGTGTTTAACACACTCTTCCACCTCTTGTCTGATGGCATGACCAAATTTGTCTATTGCATTGTTTTCTTCATCTGAGGAATTTCCATCAAACTCAATGAATAATGCTGTCCTATTGCTGACACATTTCTTTCTACTGTTTAACATCATAATCTCCTCAATCTATACCCCATTGTTGGTAATTCTATAGACACCTGGTTCAACAGCAGCATATAATATTTCATTAGTTCGATTATACTCTGTTATCATATGTTTCATTCTGGGCTCTGCCTCTATTTTGATCTGGTTTGGGATGCCTCTCCAAGGTAACCATATGTGTGAAAAGTCAATGGCCATATATCCGTTTAATGTCTTGGACCAATCCCTACTCAGCAACATTCCATAATTTATGGGTATATCCACTACTTGAATATCAATGATTTGGCTTACCCTAGGGTCTAAAGCTAATTGCATTTGAATGTTCATGAGCTCTCCTATCATGCTAACCTCAGTCTTATCTAGTTGTGTGACAACCTTGGCAGATTTGGTGGGAGTCAGCCCGAGAGTTTTACATATTCCTGAGGGCATTACATTGGCTAAAGCACCAGAATCTACCATGCAATTGTGTATATTCTTCCCACACAATCTAATAGTTAACAAGAAAGGGGGAGTATCCCTCTTATCTGCATGTATTACTACATTTGTATTGGAAGGCTGCTCAACTTTCTTATTCTTCTCTTTAGGTGGTGAATCTCTATTAGGAACAGTTATATCAGCAGACATCTCGCTCATCATGGATGCATCTAGGGATTTTATAAAAGCATTTCTGATCCCTGGGGTCTTCAATAATTCATTTAGGGGTATACTGACCTTAATTTTCTTTATTTCCTCCGACAAGTAATTCATTAACCTTGTTGTCTCTATTGCTTCAGTTTTACTTGTTTGATCCTTTTGTATTGTTGTTCCATTATTTGTGTGCTGATTAGCTTTAAGTGTGGTAGGATTGTTGCTAGCACTCTGATCCGGGGGTGTATTGATATTATTCAGAGGAACAGAAGTGGTAAAAGGCCCTCCTGGCCTAGGGTTGTTCCTCAAATTGTAAGTGTGGCTTTTATTTGTCTGTTGAAAGGCCTGTACCTCCTCTGTTTCATTTAATATCTCGTTTTCAGATTCAAAGGGAAATTAAAAAGCGTTTAACACAAAGGCCGATTCAGGATAAAGATTCTCACAATAGTATGGTTCATCTTCTAGCAATTCATCCCCTTTCTCTTCTACAGTTGCAAAGGTAAACGTTTCTAAGACTAATGCTGTGTCATATCCTGAGGGTACTACCTCATTACCCTTGGGAATGAGAAATTCAGAGGTAGGAGGTTGCACATCTATGTTGAAAATGCTGGCTACTATGTGGAATTACGGACAGTCATGCTCAGCATGGGCATTGGTATTGTGAAATCTGCACCAATTTTTGGGTGTTGTACTGGCCATTTGTATACTAGTCGTTTGTTTTGCATCATGATTATCTATATTCTCAAAAGGAGAAGCTAGAGTACCATTGTTGGGCCCAGTGTTCCATGTCTTGGGTGGCCTAGGTTGATTCTGATTTCTGTTATTATTGCCCTAGGTCCTATTATCTATCACTGGCCCCCTATTTTGCATTGGTTGCCCCTGGCTGGGGCCTTGATGCTGATTATAGTTTTGGTTCTGATTGTTCTACTAATTTTGATTGAAACTATAGTTCTGATTTTGGCCTTGGTTGTGATTTTGATGTTGATTGTAGTTTTGGTTGCCTCTTCCATAGAGGTTCTCATTTCTTAGTTGTGTCACTTCAGTGGTTAATCTTTTCAAATGTGCAGTGATCTCTTTGATTTCTTCCCTATCCTCTTGTGGTTTTGCCACAGTTGTATCCCTAGGAGGTTGGAAGAAAGGTTGACCATTATTTTGACTGTTATTGGAAGTGCTAGCCGTGTAAGGAGTTATAGTTTGGATTGGGGTAGGACTATACACAGGTGTGTAAGAAGGAACCGGATTTAATAGTGGAGTGTGTTGCATAGAGGTTCCATTCCATGGTTGTGCCTGATTCTGCACCCCAAAACTTCCTCCATTAACAAATGGGTTATAAGTTGTATGTCTCATCTCTTGGTTTACTGAGGCTGCCTCTTTATAGGCTTTGGATATTGAATCTATGTCAGGTTTTCTTTTGACAAACATGGCAGTTAAAGGATCCAAGGCAGCATAGTACATAGCCAACAAGGGATCATCATCTATGGTATAAGGGGCTACCAGCCTAGAATAGGTCTTTTGAAATCTATCGTTGAAATTATCAATCAGCTCTCCCTCACCACGTTTTATAGCAGCCAATTTATGATACAAAGCACAAGGGTCAATGGGTCCCCTAAATCTTGACAGAAACGCTTCTTCCATAAGCGGCTAGGAAGAAATGTAACCGTTGGGCAAATTTACATACCAGCTAGAGGCTTGTTCATTAAAGGTGTAGGGAAACAATCTACACACCACATCCTCGTGCTCTAACCTAGCTCTAAAACATGCTTCCTTGAATATTCTAATATGATCTTCTGGGTCCTGATGCAACTGGTATTTGGGACATATCTTTTCTGGATTTTTAGGCATCTCATGATAATCATTAAAGAGTATGGGAGAATTGACATTGAAATAAGCCATTGCAGGTGTTTGAGCTTGACCTAAACTTGTAGGAATACCTAGATTGATTGGTGGATTAGGATTTACAGGAGGATTGAGACCTCCAGGAGTGCCTGAACCAAGATTTAAAGATCTGAACAGTGATCTGTCAGGACTCACAATACTACGGATGTTAAAAGGTGACCCAGGAGGTGTTCCAGATGAACTTCCAGCTTGCTATATATTTGGATTCCAAATTAAAGGGTTCCTACCTTGCCTAATATCAGGTACTTGCACAAATATATCCCCTAAACTGGATCTAGACCTAGTCACTCTATTACTATTATTAGCCAGTTTGGAATAAACTCTAACTCAGGGAGGCCCTCCTTCTAGCGCCAGAAAACTATTGATGATTGTTATATACAGTCACAACAATAAGTTAAAATTCACATATAATGAACTGAAACTATACTTGAAAGATAAGAAGGAATCATTTAAGATTCAACTAATCCCAAGTCTACAATCGTTCGGTTGGTCAAATTCAGTTGGTCAATGTGAAGCTGTAATGTTCAAGGGGCCTTACGTAGTCTAGAGTTTCTTTGTGGTTTACTGGACTAAGATTATGCAAAAGATCATGAGATATGTCAATGCTTTTCATTCCTTTGCATAAAAGTGTTACTGTACTGCAAGTTTTAGATGGTTTTCTTGAATTATTGCAGCTTTCTCCTTCATATATTTATGAAAAACTATCTACCTTTAACTCTGTTATGCATGCTTCTTCAAATTCGAGACAACTTCCTTTAGATTTCTACGTTTTCAGCTAAATATTTCAGATGGGTTGGGAAAAGTTAGAAAGATCTAATCTACACCTCATTTACTCTACCAAAGGATCTAATTGTTCTGTTATGCACTATGTGAATCCTATAGTAATTTGATCAAATCCACAGTAAAAACCTTAAATGCAAGTTCTGAGCATTTTCACAAACATACATTTAAAATTGCAAGCTCTCAAAGATAATATTTCAAAACACAAAGAAGAGTAGGAGAACACTTAGAAGATAGATGCAGAACTCCAGATTCTATTGTACTAGAAACAAATAGTCATACATGATTTACAATGTAGGAATGACTCTTAGTTTCATTGATCAAACTACAAAGAACTTACAAGCTTTATAGATATAGTAAGGAAGCCAGACATTCCACGCACACCTTACTGCAGACAAACAGGTGACCTCCTTCTTCTACTTCTAAACTAAACTAAGCTAACTAGCTGTGTGTTTCTAAAAATCCCTGTTGTAAAGTATTACAGTGCAGAGAGGCACAATATAAAGACTTTCTGATTGTCCTCACTACAGCAAAAAAACTAACTAAACCCCTAGTTCAAACCCCTAGTTACAGCAATAAATATAGGTGAACCAGTTCTTCAAAAATATCTCTGAGTAGTCTCAAATCTGGGCAAAATATTGCCCCTTCTGAGAAGCTTTAGCAGCTTAGCAATAACTTATGTTTGTCTATTGTAGTAATACCTTCAGCTGCAATTTTGTCCTTCATTTGGTCGGCCTTGACTTCTTCGCACTTCATCTTTACTTCTTGCTCCTGAGATCAGATTTTCTTCTTCCATGAGGTCACTGTGTTGAATTTCCAGCTGCTTCCTCAACTGCAAGCCTGTAAGACAAGACAAGCAATAAGTATCATATTTATCCAATAAATAGCAAGAAACTCAAAATATCTACTTGAATCAGGGTGACTGCAAAAATGTGGAAATCTGGCTCAAAAACCCTAAAAAACGCGTTTAAAATGTATATAGATTGCCCAAAACCAAACAGCTCAACCATCTGCTAACCAGAAAAATGCCACGGGTACCAAAAATGTGTTTTAAAATTCCCACCGCTTCGTCCATTCCCGCCCATCGGCGTGATAATCGCCATCGGCGGGTCCAAAAAATACTTGGGTGATGTTCGTTATTTGCCCGATGGCCTTTCTTGTTATTTCCTCCTTATTTCTTTCCATCGGCGTAAGTCTATACTATCGGCGAGCCTCAAAATTCCCTCGCCGATCATTCTCTTCCATCGATGCTTCTTCACTACTCTCCATCGGTGTGAGGCTTGCCCATCGGTAAGCCCAAAATTTCCTTCATCGATCGCGTTGGCTATGCCGATACCCTTGTATTGGCGAGAGTGTTGCTGATGTCATATTGGCCTTTGTTTCCTTCTCATCGGTGAGAGATTCGCCATCGGCGAACTCCTTATTTCCTCCGTCGATGTCTTACCTTATACCAATGCTCTTTCATTGCTCTCCATCGGCGTGAGATCGCCCATCGGCAACTCACAAACTCCTCCTTCCGATGGCATTTGCTTTGTTTCATCGGCGAGAGATTCCACTGTTGGCGAGCTCCTTATTTCCTCCACCGATGCCCCTATCTCGGCTGATGACCTCCACATCCTTACCTTTCCTTGTATTGGCCCAACTTTGCCCATCGGCAAAGGATTTTCGACCACCGCCGATTGCATATGCTACGCCGATACCTGATATCAGTGAGAGTTTTGCCGATATCCATCTTCCCATCCTTCGCATTTCAGCTAAGTCCTCCCTCCCTTTCTTCCATCGGCCTGACCTTGCCCATCGGCAAAGGCCCAAAAAACTTGGCCGACAACTACCACTATACTGATAGCCCTTGGCTATCGGCGAGACCATACCCTTCGGCACGATGAATTCAAACTCGGCCGATGCTCTATGTTACACCGATCACTATTGTTTCGGCCACAGGCTTACCAAATCCTTTGAACCCAAACTAATAAACCCTGCCACTATCGGCATGACTCCTGTCGATCTCCCTTTCATTTATGCTTTATCAGCAAGAGATTGCACTTCGGTCGAACACTCCAAAGTCCCACCGATGGCAACTGTTATGCCGATAGCCCTTGTCTTGAACCCGAACTAATAAACCATCGAACCATTGAACCCCACCATAAGGTTCAAGCGAAAGGTTCAATGGGGCGGTTCGACGATACACAGCAACTGTTAAAAGAAAATGAACCCCACCAACTTCGAACCATTGAACCTTTCAAAAAAGGTTCAAGCGGATGGTTCAACGTTGGAATATAGAATAACAGTCCCCCCCCTTTATATTTTTGAACATGCCGAACCTTTTGAATCCTGAACCATTGAACCATCGAACCAAGGTTCAATGCGCAGGTGTAACACGCAGGTTCAAACCTGTGAAAAAACACTTCCAATGAATAAGTAATGGCGATTAAAGTGAATCGATGTATTTTCGGCAAAACAATCAAATGTAACATACAGAGTGGAACCCAGACAAAATTGTCCATGACTCGGAACCACTAAGTATGAATTTTTTCAAAATTTAAAATGAATACCAACAAGAAAAAAGGCAAACAACTGACTGCTTATCATGCAAAACCTGATAGTACATTTTACCTAAATGATCATAACTTGCAAAATATGATGAATTTTAAGATGGTTCAAAAAGCAACCCTGGCTCATTTTTCACAAGGAATCCAACCATATTATGCAATGGTACTAAAAAATGCAATTTTCTATATTTTTAACAAGGTTTGCAAATCTGACTCTCTTTTCCCTTTACCACCGGACAGAACAAACACAAGCGGAAGCAAAAGCAAAGCAACAGCAGGGGTCCTCATTTTGCTGAGGAGCAAAATGGGACGTGTTGTGAACATCACAACACCATCTAAGTCTGATACATTTTCATTAACATCTAAATACTTCTATATGTCTTCATCAACTTTCACATTAGTACTTTGCATAATCTTCCCTAGCCTTTTGTTATAGCATTGGTAAGATTTGCTCTTAGTAGAATACCAAAGAAAAATACCTTCATCATACTTTGCATCATCATTTCCTATTTCTTACTTTCTTCTAATAAAACATTTGATTCCAAAATTTTTGAAATATATAGCAGTGGGAGTCCTTCCATACCAAAGCTCATAGGGAGTCTTTGTTTCATTTGCTTTTACCTGTACTATGTTTTGTATGTAGACATCAATGTGAATTGCTTCCCTCCAATATACTTCAAGTAAATTTGCTTCCTTTATCATTGTCCTAGCATCATCCTAAACTATACTATTCTTCCTTTCAACTATTCCATTTTGCTTAGGAGTTGGGGGGCAGACAATTGTCTCTTTATCCCATGTTCTTCACTAAAGCATTGAATTCAATTGAAGTAAACTCACCACCTCTGTCAGACCTCAAAAACGTGATTCTCAAATCCATTTCATTTTCAACCATTGCTTTAAATGCCTTGAACTTGTCTAGGGGTTCTAATTTTTCTCTAAGAAAAGTAACCCAAGTCATTCTTGAATAATCATTAATGAATAACATAAAATACCTTTCGTCATGGAAACTGCTTACTCTTGTAGGACCACAAAGGTTTTTATGAACCAACTCCAACAATCTGGTAGAAGATTTTTCTTCACCTTGTAAACTTCCTCTTGCTTGTATTCCACCTTGACACTCCTTGTGGATTCTATTGATAGGTTTTGTAATCTCTGGTAGATCTTTCATAGCTTGAACTAAACTTATCCTTACTAGATTATCAAGATTGATGTGACACAATCTCCTATATGAGAGCCAACTCTCACTGATTTGATTCATAGAGCAATAAATGCCACCTTCTCTGAGATGATAAAGATTTCCTTTTGTCCTCTTTCTAGTAGCTCTCACAATTCTGGAATTCTCTCTTATCTCAAAACCATCATCCTGAAATACAAGATTGTATCCTTTGATACACAATTGTCCAACAATCAAGAGATTTTGCCTTAAACTTGTAACATAAAGAACATCATTAGTATGATGTTTTCCATTGAGACTAATTGAGCCTCTTCCACATATCTTAGAAGTACAATTATCTCCAAATATAACTGATCCTCCTTCACATTTATCAAAATTAACAAATTTGCTTCTATCACTAGTCATATGATTTGTGAAACTACTATCAATAACCCAATAATTCTTTTGAAAAGTATCTTCACTATCAAGATTTACCTCCAAATCATTTTCTTTCATACATCCTTCAAGATCAGCACCACAAATGCCATCCTTCAAATTAGTGAACAAGCAGTCATTATCTTCATTGTCTTCAACATCATAGTAGATTTTCTTAGGCACTCTAGTTTCATTTTTATTACTTCTCAAAATTCCCTTTGGACATCTTGATGCATAATAACCAATCTTGCCACAACTAAAACACTTGAGAAACAACTTATCCCTATGCATATCAGTATCAAATTTTATTCTTCTCCCAAAGTCAGCTTCCATATTATCAGTAATCTTTTGATCTATTTCCACAATCTTCTTAGATTTGTCAGTCCTGAGTGTAGTTACAACTGAGTCCTAGATAACATATCCAAGAAAGATTAGATATCTCACTATTCTCATTTTTAGAAAATAATTAGAGAGACATCTTTCCTATGCATCATCCCAGATCTACCTCAAGCTATTAAGCTTTCTTTCAAGAAACCCTCACTCTAATACCAATTGTTGAATGCACAAGACAATTGGGAGGGGAGTGAATCAATTGTATCAAAAACTTTAAACCCCCAAAAACATAATCACATCCACATCAATTCACTTAAACCCTAATTTAGTTATGAAGACTAAATATAAACAACAAATAACAAAAAAATAATCACATCAACACCATGCACAAGGGAACACCACATTTTTATGTGCAAAACCCTAAAAGGGAAAAACCACCGTGAGGATTAGCTCATAATGTATAGTAGTATCAATACTAAATTACAAAGAGGCTCATTGCCAAGGGGGCTCACTTCCCAAGGACTTGCTATCGAGAGAAATGCTTGTTGCAATAGACTCACTGCCAAAAGGGCTCACAACCATGAACTGATATAATAGCATCTACCAAATGCCTAAGTTTAGTTCCAATGAAACATAATTAATATCACCTTCATAACCTCACAACACAAACATCCTCATCTTCCCACATACACATGAATCCTTTACACTTATTTATATCAATCATCAACCTTGAAACATTCATCAAGGTTGGCAACACATTCGACAACCTTTGGAATAGTCTCCAAGGTCCGAAAACATACACAATTCAAATTAGGTCTAGACCTAAATAGTCTTGTGAAGCAAAGAGATGAATGAAGAATATTTTGCATCTTATCTTGGACCTAAATACAGCTTCACACACTTCAACATACTTCCAGAATCCATGAAGCACATCTGCAAAGAGTGTAAACAACCAGGTCGGCCAAAACTGGTGTTGACACAAGGATCTTTAGGCACATGCTTTCAAGAACACAACCATAACTTGTGGACCAAGAACAATCCTTCAACATGATCTAGAGACATCCATGAACAACATGAAATCACCTAGGAGCCAACAAATCTAGCTACAATAAATCTCACTTGAAGACGGATCACAGATTGCTCACAACCAACACTGCCAAGCTTTGCTACTCATGAAAACTACACTCTGAAACACCAAATCACAATTCCTTTGGAATGGAGATAGCTAAGGACCTTATAAACATATGTCTAAAACTAAAACATGTGAATATACTCTATGCAGAAATCCAGAGCACAATACTTTCTCCCAGACACCTCTGCAGAACCTAGAAACTCTGTCAATTACAATCTTTAAACTGGAGAACATAACTTCCACTGTACAGTGATCTAGATCATCAAATTTTGGATTTAGCATCTTCAAACACTTCTCTAAAACATATCCAAATCTCACACTCTGGTCTTCAACACAAGAGAAATACGGTGCAAAAGTTCAGACAGTATCCTATAAGCCAGAATACTTCTTCACAACATTGTCTTCAATATTAATCAATTTTTCTTAAAAACACTTGGAAACCCAGCTATAGGAACACTATACTAACATCATCAGCATGACTGCAAGCCATTAAAATTATATTACCACAGCAACTTAATCAATCAACAATTGTAACATCAGAAGATACAGTTTGTACCAATGACAACACAAACATGTTGACATTAATGACAACTCCGGTTAGCACATACTTGCAATAGGTGTCACAAGAGTCTAAAGCCATCATCCCCCTCAGTATGGCTAGTTGCCAAGACTCACTATCATCTATATTAATAGCCTCCTTGTAGGATCTAGGTTCATCTTCAGTAAACAATAAAGCAAATACACAATGGAAATCTGGTGGGGTATACCTATCAACTGGATTTCTTTGTTTTGTAGATCTTCTCAAGGGTAGAGTAAGAGAATATTCTTCCTCATGTTTTTCTATATGCTCAACTTATTTTGTAAAAATAGAGTCTTCCTCATACGAACTTTCACTTGAATCTTCTTCTTCTTCACCATCCCCTAATCCATCATTTTGTCCTTCCTGATGTGCATTTTCCTGTTGTAAATCAAAATGCACCATCCTCTTCCTTTCTTTTTCTTCTAGTTGTACAGAACCAAAAATAGTTCTAAATTCCCTGAAAATCACATCTCTAGGAAAGATAATTTTTCTGGTTAGAGGATCCCAAAGCTTATAACCATTTACATTCTCACCATATCTAATAAAGATGCATTTCTATTCTTTTGGATCCAATTTAGATCATTTTTCCTTAGGCACATGAACAAAAGCCTCATAGCCAAAAACCCTTAAATGTGAAACAAAAGGTTTCTTACTTGTCCACACTTCATAAGGTGTCGAATCAAGAGCCTTACAAGAAGATCTATTTAACAAGTAACAAGTGGTACTCATAGCTTCTTCCCAAAATCATTTATTCAACTGTGCATCACTTAACATACTTTTGGCTCTTTCCATTATTGTTTGGTTCATCCTTTCTGCAACACCATTTTGTTGTGGTGTATATGGAGTTGTCTTTTTTCTTATGATACTTGCATGCTTACAAAACTCATCAAATTCCTTAGACCAATATTCCCCTCCATTATCAGATCTTAATATTTTTATCTTATGTCCTAGTTGGTTCTCTACTAAGACTTTATACTCATTAAACTTAGTGAAAACTTAAAATTTATGCTTCATAAAATAAATCCATGTGAAACTAGATACATCATCAATGAAGGTACTGAGATAATGAGATTTTCTAATAGAATCATTATCCACAGGTCCAAACACATCTGAATGAATAATTTCTAATTTCTCTTTCACTCTATTGCTTCCTAAAGGAAAAGAATTTATGTTTTGTTTGCCAAACACAAAATGCTCATAGAAATCAAAGTTCTCATCAGAATAGGAGAAACCATCCAGAAAAATTTTATTCATAATTGGTTTTAAAACATTTTCACTTGTGTGGCCCAATCTGTAGTGCCACAACATACATGTATTTTCATTAGTTTTAGTTACATTAGTGTATCTACAAACTATAGTGGTATCAAGCCTAAATAGACTTCCAATCCTTGTTCCCCTAGCTACCACCGAGCTTCCTCTCACCAATCTGCAAACATGCTTATTAAATGTTACGTGCATTCCAAAATCATTCAAGTTTGAAATAGAAATAAGATTTCTAGCCAATCCAGGAATATGTAAAACACCAGGGAGGGTTTTAATCCTCCCATCATTGAAACACAATTGTACCTTTCCCTGGCCAACAATTAGATATGTAGAGTTGTCCCCAAGGTAAACATTTCCTCCATCACACTTCTCATATGTGGAGAACCATTATTAATGAGGAGTCATATGATACGAGCAACCTGAGTCAATCAACCACTATTCATTAGACATAACATTACATGTAGAAAGTTAAACTTCATCATCTGCATTTGAGGACTTTTTAGTAGAGGAATCCTACTGTTTCTTTAGATTTCTACATTCTTTCTTCACATTCACCCTCTTACCACAGTTCCAACACTTAACTCTGTTCTTCTTCCCAAGAGTTTTAGACTGAACTTTTCATTCCCCAGGGCCCTTATGATCTCCTTTTGGTCCTCTTTCCTTAGACCTCTCCCTAACATTAAGAGCATCCACTAAGCTATCCATAGCATTCTTCCTCATTTCCTGTGATAGAAAAGTTGCAACAATGGCATCCATCTTTTGATCTTGAGGTTAGCAGTGATAGCAAGAATGAAATTCTCGCAAGACTCGGGCAAAGAACAAAGAAGCATAATACACTTATCATCATCATCTATCGAAACATCCATAGAACCTAACTAGAACTCATAATCAATTTAAATGTATTCAAGTGTTCATCTACTGAATCACCCTCCTTCATTTTAAGGGAAAATAACTTTCTTTTGAGATATAGTTTATTTACCAAGCTCTTGGCTTGATAGATTTCACCCAACCGCTTCCATAACGCATGTGCAGTCTTCTCAGCATAGCCATTCAACAAGACAGTTTGCAAGGCATAACCAGATTGTACATCATGCCTTTTTGTCCATCTTGTCTCACTCATCTTGATTGATAGTATCAGTCTTCTTCTCTTTTGTCTCAGCTAACCATTGATCTCTTTCTTCAAGGAGATTCTCCATTTTCAACTTCCACATCTCATAACCATTCCATTGAATTTTTCAAGTTCTATTGGAGAAATGTTAAAGGTTAAGGTAAAATATATTTGATGGACTTTGGAATAGACCCATATTGATTCTATATATGGGGTCTTAATTTGAAGGCAAGATAAATTTCATTGTAAAAAACATTATTATGGACATTCTAAATCTAAATCTATGACAAAAGAAGAGTTGTTTCATCAAACATAGAGAAAGATTGTCATTTGAAATGATGGGTTGCTAGCACATGTATGACATCAACATCAAGAAGATGAATCTTAGCCAAGTATAATGAGGATGAATCCAAACTATTATTGCAAAAAGAAATTTTCTCATACAATATGGGGGCCAAACATCCATAGGAAGGAACAAAACTAGAGGGTAAGGTAGAACTTAAGTTAAAAGGAGAAAACCACAAAGATACATATCAAAAGGGTAGTGGCCATTCTATAGATACATGTAGAGGAAGATATGGATAAAATAAAGATAGTGGTGCATAGAAAAAATACCTAAGTATATTTTGTGTAAACCAAAGAAAAATATTAATGGCATATTTGTTGCAAGTATGAGGTAAACCAGTGTTGTCATTGATGTCAACATACTCATATTGCTTTGACAAGAAGGATTCAATGAGCAGTGTGCTGAGGATATTGAGAAAATTAGCCTCAGTCAGGAACAGTAAAGAACAGTGATGAGAAGAAGGCAAATGTACTGTATAGGATGCGAACCGAAGGATGCGGATTAAAGGGTTTGTAGATATGAGTCTTGAGATGCTTCAGTTAAGATTTCAGAGGTCCGCATGAAGATCTGAAGGAGTTGTAGCTGTCGGTGTAGAACCGGTTCCGGCAAGTATTCAGAGGTGACAGAGGATCACAAAAAGGTCCGGTGAGGTCCGGAACTGTATAATCCTAATCTGCGGATTGGAAAGAGTCTTTGGGATGTCCTTATGATGTGCCATCTCAAGTTGTGTATGATTTGGAGGTCCGGAAGTACCTCTTGCATTATGACAGTGGCGATAGACAGTGTTCTTGAAGTTCCGGATAAGGAGGATAAGAGATTTTAGTAAGTAAAGGAAATGCGGACGTACCTGGTCATTCTGGCAGGCTTGTGAAGGTTCTTGGATCATGTTGAGGTTGTGTTGTTGGTCCGCATTGATAGTAGAGCCCGGAATTGAAGATATTCCTCTGGATGAAGTTCTTGCTCTGTTTAGCCAACCGGATGAGTTGTTCATCCTACGAATGTTCTTATGGTGGCCGACCGGATGTGTTATTCATCTTGCAGATATTCTTATGGTTGATTTTCGACTTAGATGATTGTTCCTAAGTCGATGTCTTGTATAAATAAAGGTTTGTGAGTTCATTTTGAAGTGTGAAGGGTGTGGATGAGAGTGTCGTAGTGAAGAGAAGTACAGAAGGCAGAGCAGATGTTTCTGGGCTTAAATGGAACTGATCCAGACATGGTAAAGATGTCATTCTCCAGTTCAAGACTGTGATTCTTATCACTTTGTAGACGGTGTGTCTCCTTGTAGGCAGTGGGCCTCTTTGTGAGCAGTGTGCTCGGGCAGTGAGCCCTAATTGGCAAGTGCCATTTTGTAATTCCTTATTCTTCTAACAGAGAATAATCTTTGGGTTAATCACCCCGTGGTTTTCTCCCTTAACCGGGTTTCCACGTCAAAAATACTGTGTCATGTGTTTCTCATTTCATGGTAATGTTTGTTTGTTTGATTCAATACTGCTTTGATTAATAAGAAGGCTCAAAAGAAGAAATAATTAGGATAACTGATTCACCCCCCCTCTCAGTTATCAACAATTGGTATCAGAGCAAGGTTCCTCTGAAAGAAGCTTAACCGCTTGAGGAGATCTAGGATGTCGTCATACAAAAAGGATAGTCCGAAGTTTGATGGAACCAATTTCACTCTCTGGAAGGGTTGCATTAAATGTCACCTGGAATGTATGGGAAAAGCATACTTGGCCATGGTTTCAAAACCATATGTACCTCCACAAGGTGGTCTGACAACTCTGAATGAAATCACAGAAGCTGAAAACAATCTGCGGACCAAGGAAGCTCTTCTAAGCGCATTGAATGACTCAGATCTCTCAAATATTATTGACCTACCAACTGCATATGAGATCCTGACTAAACTGGAACTTCTGTATGAAGGAGATGAGTTTGTCAAAAGTGCAAGGTTGCAAAGTCTGAAAGGGAAATTCGAAAGATTGAAGATGAGAGATGATGAAAACATCACTACTTTTATGCCAAGAGTGAATGAACTAGTGTGTGGAATTAGAAATGCTGGTGGAACTCTGGATGAAAATGAGATCGTTTGCAAAATCCTTAGATCCCTTCCTGCTGCCTACAAAATCAAGGTTGCTGCAATTGATGAATTCAGAGCCCACACAACTGTCACAAGAGAACAATTGGCTGGTAAGCTAGCTACATTTGAAATGATCGAGTTTGGAGATGATATTCCCAAGACTGAATCTGCTTTCAAAGCCAGTGCCTATGTGAAAGGCAAACAGAGAATTGATCCGGGAGAAAACTCTTCAAGGAAGATGACATGGTATGATCAAGCAAGAAGAGACATGGAAGAAGAAGAAGTAGAAACAGCTCAACTTGAAGCCCTCATTGCAAAAAGACTACCAAGAGGATCCGGTAAGTATGAAGGAAAACTACCCTTTAAGTGCTTCAACTGCAATAAGATTGGTCATTTTGCTTCAAGATGTCCAGAAAGATCTGCAAGGTCTAATACTAACAGACAAAGGTTTCAAAAGAATTGCTATTATGTTCATGAAGAAGATGACAATGAAGGAGTAACAGATGATGAATCAGAACTAGGAAGCAAATCCGGAAATGAGTGGGTGTTTATTGCCATCAAGGAAGAAGATTCAATACTCTCTGAATCTGTCAATCACAAATTTGTTGAAAAAGCTTTGGTTGCTCAAGTGGAAGAAAAGGATGATTGGGTTATTGACAGTGGATGTTCTCACCATATGACTGGTGACAAGAATAAGTTCTTGAATTTGGAAAGGTATGAAGGAGGAATGGTAAAGTTTGGTGACAATTCTGCTGGCAGAATCAGAGGCAGGGGAACTATTTCCTTTGATGGAAAGAGCAAAACAGGTAATGTACTATATGTTGAAGGATTGAAGCACAATCTTCTCAGTGTTGGTCAGTTAGTAGACAAAGGCTATGATCTTCGGTTTAAGAATGGAAAATGCAGAATCTTTACAAGCTCCGGAACTGAAATTGCATCCGGTACTCAGACAAAAGGTAATATCTTTCATCTGGTTGGTTCAAATAAAAGTTGTTCGTTTGTTTAAATTGATCAGAGTTGGTTATGGCATAGAAGAATGTGTCATGTAAATTTTGATAACATCATCAAGTTAAGCAATACTCAGGCTGTAAGAGATCTTCCAAAATTGATGAAACCTACAAATAGTTTGTGCAAAGAATGTCAGCTAGGTAAACAAAGCAGAGTCTCTTTCAAAAGCAAAGATCAGTCTTCTACCGGATTGTTGGAATTAGTACATACTGATCTCTGTGGTCTGACAAGAATCAAGAGTCTGCAAGGTGATAGATATTTCATGTTGTTAATTGATGATCATTCCCGGATGATGTGGGTTACCTTTCTAAAAGAAAAATCTGAAGCATTTGAGAAGTTCAAAATCTTTAAAGCTTTGGTAGAGAATCAAACCGGATTAAAACTAAAGTGTCTAAGGTCTGATAGAGGTGGTGAATTTACATCTGGAGAGTTCATTGACTATTGTGAGAAGCAGGGTATTAGGAGACAATTGTTTGCTCCTAGGACTCCACAGCAGAATGGAGTAGTTGAAAGAAAGAACCGGACCATCTAGGAAGCTGCCAATACAATGATGTTGGAAGCAAATGTTCCTCAGATGTTTTGGAAAGAAGCTATCAGCACTGCAGTCTACACTCTAAATCGAGTTCAAATCAGAAACAATACCGGTAAGACCCCCTACGAACTCTGGTTTGGCATCACTCCCACTGTGAAATATTTCAGAGTATTTGGTAGCAAGTGTTATATCAAAAGAGATGAAGATCTAGGAAAGTTTGATGCTAGAAGTGATGAAGGAATTTTCTTGGGCTACTCCACTCAAAGCAAAGCATACCGGTGTTACAATAAGAGACTAAGGAAGATGATAGAAAGCACTAATGTGAAAGTTGATGAAGGAATTGAGAAGCCCTCAAGATTTTATGAATCTAATGAAGATGACCAAGACAGTGTTCAAGGAACTCAATCCTCTCCGGTAAGACAGAGTCAGCCTGATCCGGTAAATCAGGAAGAAGAGATAGGTTTGAATGAACCTGATCAAGAAGCAGCAGTGCAGGATACTCCCAAAATTCCAAGGTATGTGACACTAAACCACTCTGAAGATCAGATCATAGGGGACAGAAGCAAAGGTATGCAAACTAGAAGGAATGTTGCTCAAAATCAGGATGAATGTTGTCTGATTTCAAAGATTGAACCTAAAACAGTAAATGAAGCCTGCAATGATGAAAACTGGACTAAAGCAATGAAAGATGAATTAATGCAAATTGAGAAAAATCATACTTGGGATCTTGTTCCAAGACCTAGAGACAGGAATGTGATTGGAACCAAATGGGTCTTCCGGAACAAATTACATGAAGCTGGTAAAGTAATCAGAAACAAAGCTAGATTGGTCTGCAAAGGCTACTCCCAAATAGAAGGAATTGATTATGAAGAGACCTTTGCTCCTGTGGAAAGAATTGAAGCAGTCAGATTATTTCTTGCATTTGCTGCCTTCAAAGACTTCAAGGTATATCAGATGGATGTCAAGTCTGCCTTCCTAAATGGTGATCTGGAAGAAGAAGTTTACATTGAACAACTGGATGGATTTCAATTATCTGACAATGATGATATGGTCTGTAAGTTAAAGAAAGCATTGTATGAATTAAAACAAGCTCCAAGAGCATGGTATGAAAGGTTGGATAAGCATCTTGTGCAGATTGGATTCAGCAAAGGTACTACTGACAGTAACTTATATTTCAAAATTGATCATGAAAACATTTTGATTGTTGAAGTGTTTGTAGATGATATCATTTTTGGAGGAAGAGATAGTATGTGCAAAACTTTTGCAAATCAGATGAAATGTGAGTTTGAAATGTTTATGCTTGGTGAAATGAATTTCTTCTTGGGTCTGCAAATTACTCAAACAAAGAAAGGAATCTTCATTTCTCAGACCAAATATGTGAAAGAATTGTTAAGGAAATTTGGTATGGAAGATTCAAAACCAATGAACACTCCCATGGCAACCGGATGTAAGTTGAGCAAAGATGATGACTCTCCAAAGGTAGATTAGACAATGTATAGATCAATGATTGGTGGATTGTTGTATCTCACTCAAACCAGACCAGATATAATGCAGGCTGTTGGTCTTGTGGCAAGATTCCAGGCTGATCCTAGAGAATCTCATGTTATGGCAATCAAAAGAATTTTTAGGTACTTGAAAGGAACAGTTGAGTATGGTCTATGGTACCCTAGAGATCCGGATTTCTCTCTTCATGCTTACATAGATGCAGATTGGGCAGGAGATGTAGATGATCGAAAGAGCACCAGTGGTGGAGCATTCTTTTTGGGGAAGAGATTGGTTTCTTGGCTAAGCAAGAAACAAGATGCAATATCTATGTCTACAACTGAAGCAGAATACAGTGCAGCAGCAAGTAGTTGCACTCAAATCCTATGGATGAAGCAGATGCTAAGAGATATTAAAATTGAATATGTGGAGCCTATCACAATTTTCTGTGATAATTCAAGTGCAATTAATATTTCCAAGAATCCGATATTACACTCTAAGACTAAGCACATATCTATCAAGTTTCATTTCTTGAGAGAACAAGTGAACAAGGAAGAAGTTAGGTTGGAGTATGTTCCCTCCAAGGATCAGATTGCAGATATCTTTACTAAACCTCTTCCCAAGGACTCTTTTGAATATCTCCGGGAGAAGTTAGGGGTCATGGCCCCTCCGGTGATGAACTAGGATGCACTGATGTGCATCAGTCCGGTGGATATCACAGTCATATCTTGTGATCCGGATTGATGATGGGGAGCTGCTACTAAGGGGGAGCAGCTGGTATGATTCTGATATGTTCAAATTGCAAGTATGAGCCCTTTGCCATTGATGTCAAAGGGGGAGAGAAGACATGTGAAAAATAAGTAGCTGATGATCAAAGGGGGAGCAGTAAATGAGGAGAAGACATGTTGCTGATAGGGGGAGAAGTGACAGAAAGGAGAAGTTTCTTGTCTTGATGGTTTTTCACATCATATGTTGCCATCAATGACAAAGGGGGAGATTGTTGCAAGTATGAGGTAAACCAGTGTTGTCATTGATGTCAACATACTCATATTGCTTTGACAAGAAGGATTCAATGAGCAGTGTGCTGAGGATATTGAGAAAATTAGCCTCAGTCAGGAATAGTAAAGAACAATGATGAGAAGAAGGCAAATGTACTGTATAGGATGCGAACCGAAGGATGCAGATTAAAGGGTTTGTAGATATGAGTCTTGAGATGCTTCAGTTAAGATTTCAGAGGTCCACATGAAGATCTGAAGGAGTTGTAGCTGTCGGTGTAGAACCAGTTCCGGCAAGTATTCAGAGGTGACAGAGGATCACAAAAAGGTCCGGTGAGGTCCAGAACTGTATAATCCTAATCTGCGGATTGGAAGGAGTCTTTGGGATGTCCTTATGATGTGCCATCTTGAGTTGTGTATGATTTGGAGGTCTGGAAGTACCTCTTGCATTATGACAGTGGCGACAGACAGTGTTCTTGAAGTTCCGGATAAGGAGGATAAGAGATTTCAGTAAGTAAAGGAAATGTGGACGTACCTGGTCATTCTGGCAGGCTTGTGAAGGTTCTTGGATCATGTTGAGGTTGTGTTGTTGGTCCGCATTGATAGTAGAGCCTAGAATTGAAGATATTCCTCCGGATGAAGTTCTTGCTCTGTTTAGCCGACCGGATGAGTTGTTCATCCTACGAATGTTCTTATGGTGGCCGACCGGATGTGTTATTCATCTTGTGGATATTCTTATGGTTGATTGCCGACTTAGATGATTGTTCCTAAGTCGATGTCTTATATAAATAAAGGTTTGTGAGTTCATTTTGAAGTGTGAAGGGTGTGGATGAGAGTGTAGTAGCGAAGAGAAGTACAGAAGGCAGAGCAGATGTTTCTGGGCTTAAATGGAACTGATCCAGACATGGTAAAGATGTCATTCTCTAGTTCAAGACTGTGATTCTTATCACTTTGTAGACAGTGTGTCTCCTTGTAGGCAGTGGGCCTCTTTGTGAGCAGTGTGCTCGGGCAGTGAGCCCTAATTGGCAAGTGCCATTTTGTAATTCCTTATTCTTCTAACAGAGAATAATCTTTGGGTTAATCACCCCATGGTTTTCTCCCTTAACCGGGTTTCCACGTCAAAAATACTGTGTCATGTGTTTCTCATTTCATGGTAATGTTTGTTTGTTTGATTCAATACTACTTTGATTAATAAGAAGGCTCAAAAGAAGAAATAATTAGGATAATTGATTCACCCCCCCCTCTCAGTTATCAACAATATTTTATGAAAATGATGTTTCATCAATAATATAATGATTGAATCCTTATTTCTTAATTCTGTTATAATCATGAATCCTAACATAATAATTATGTACATCAAACTCAAACACACTTAACTTCTAACATGTGACACTCATTTATAGTTATACTTAACGATATATAATTCTAAAATTTTGACTCCTAAAATTTCAAGCCACAATTTAAACCTAAAACTTAATTATTCTCAAAGTAATAACTTACTAATTTTCTTATCACTTAATGAATATCTAAACATACTAAATAGTCACCTTATTTTCAATAGATAAAAAATTATAAACTATGTTCTAATTAAAAACAATTTTTATTCACATATACAATAAAAAAATCATAGAAAATTGATACACCTCCAAATGATAAGCCACCATAATCTCTTTTTTATTAAATAATCATTGATCAACACTCATAGGTTCTAAATTTTGGTAATTAAAATAGTATAGATATCTTAAATAAATCTATCTAAAAACCATTGAGAGATATCAATGTTTAATTCTTTTATTTAAACTTAATAGTTATTTTATTTCACTATACAACTATTTAAGAACTATTTTATTTTTTTAATATTGTTTACGAAATATCTATTTTTATTTACTTAAAGAGTTATTTTATTTTACTTCAAAATTATTTAAGAATTATTTTACTTTATTTAGATTGTTTACTTTATTTTTATATCAAGAACTATTTGTTTTGAAATTAAAGTGGGGTAAGGGCCCTCTTCCATTTTATTATTTTATCAAAAAGATATTATAGAAGCTATTTGAAATGAGACCAGAACTTAGACACGCATATAGGCCAAAATGGACTAGAACATTAATTGACAATGGAGATCTAGAGCAGTGAAAAGAGACAACATAGACACTTCCTAAAATCAGCTACATATATAATACTAGTAATACATACTATGAACTAAAAACATTAGCATACATAACTTTTCCATACATAGACATTACTATTTGATGATGAATTGATAACCATCACTAACATCATACCAAAATTATATTAACCCTATAGAAGAAGATACAAAATTAACTAGACCAAGTAACCGGACCAAGAAATTAAAAACTAGTCAACCCTTGGCCATAAGATCCATCCTTTTGTTTGACTAGGGTTGCATGATGAGATAAAAACTTAACTGCTTTTTCTGCCTTTACCACATTGAATCTTTCCTAATGTCGAGAGGATTTCTTCGGCCGACTAAGATTTGCCACCTCAACTGTTGGATGATATGCCTATGAGCAATGACCATTACGAGGCAAGCATTGAATGGAAACTAGTTCTTTGGTTATGGATTCCATTTGAGTTTTAATGATCCTCATTGTCTAAAGAGAGACCAAGCCCTGAAACTTATAACTAGTGCAAGGCAGTGAAGAAAGCTTGGTGGGGTTGGCTCCCTCCATGGCTTCTGATAGACCCATTCTGAAATTCTCTCAAATATAAATATGACCAAGAGCGTTGGTCTATTATTTATCACATGTGGTTATGAGGATGTTGCTTACTACCATGGAGGAGATTTTAGAATTAACTGGTCACATGGCGTCCTCAAAAGAATCCCTCCTAAGAATTTCTTTGATGGATGTCACATTGTCATGACATCTTCCCCTTGGAAGAAAAACACCTTCCTTAACCTAGTTGAAGTGATTTCGCCTATGAAAGCCATCTGTCAGACATTAGAACCTATCACCACCAACTCCATGATTGCTAGATAGAAAAATAAATAACACGCATCGATTGTAGACTTGATGGGGAGAAAAGAACTTATTAGTAAATTGCAACCTGGTGACATGCTAGGATATAATATCACCAACCTTGTTGCCAAATGATTGTATAGCTAGCCTTTAATGTGAAGCGAGGCTTGCCTCACTCTCATGAATCCACACACATTCAGATCCGGTAGAGTCTGAGAAGCCCAAATTTAGCCTTCTAAGGTCGTCGCGCTTCTCAAATAAAACCACCGCCAATGTATTTGTAGATGGAAGTAGACAAATTAAACACTGCGATTACCAGATCGAAGGCTCGTTGTGAAAGCCATCCTGCACAATATTCAATGCCTCCGGAGAGATCATCGCACAGGTAATTTCATTTGGGGAATTTTTTTCAATTTATTAGCATGGGTTGAGAGTTTGGGAAACTGATGAAAAATGTGTGCAACTGCAGATTAAACGAAAGGAAGCCAACTCTGATATAATCCTGGGAAAAGATGTTTTCAGCCTGGTTATCCAAGCAGGAGCGGATCAAGTATTTATAATGGGGCTCCTTATTATGTTTAATCAAATAAGCTAAGAGAATCTTCGCTCAAGATGGTAGCTAGCAAGCTGACTGGAAATGGGCTGGCCACTTTCCCTCCAGAACGGAGTTTTTCTGCTCAATTTGCACAAATTTCCAAACATATACGGTGCAGATTCAGTCCAAAGAGCTTGGAGTTCGTTCCATAGGGCTCGGAGTGCATGTACACCGTCCCGTTCAATATTTTTGCTAGGCAATTCAATTATAAAAGCCTGCGAAAAAGACATGTCACAATTGAATTTGGAGGACATTGGCAATTCAATGCCGAACTTATGTAAGCTTTACAATGTAAAATACAAGAACAACCTGTCAAGGAAACAAGTTTTTCTTTTGTATAGAACAATGCAGATTACAAATAATGAACAACCATCAACAAGTTGTTGAAAGAAGAGAAACAACATAACAAGGACCTGTCGAATGTACAAGTTTAAATGAATTTTTGAAATAGATTTAAATACAACCTGATGCTACAAATTGACTCAGGAAAGTTGTAATTAACTATAGTAAATATATTGGGTTCCAATCTTTGTACAGAGTATAGAGTAATAAGTTGGAAAGTTATAATTAACTATAGTAAATATATTGGGCTCCAATCTCTCCACAAAGTGTGGAGTAATAAGTTGTATAGAGATTAGTCCTTGCCATTGCAATATAGTTGAAAGTACAATTGATAGTAATCAGATTAGGAATAATAATTAAATTTTGAAATAAATTAATATACAAACTAAGGCTATAAATTGATCCAAGGATATTACAATTAACTATACCAAATAGGCATATTGGGCTTGTGGAGTAATAGTGCAAAAAGTACCTAGTTACCAACTTTAGTCCACAATTGTATGGCATTCCTCATAGTGGGAATAGTATGCATTATATATTGCATTCCATAGAGCTCCAAGTGCATGTACACTATCCCCTACAATATTTTTGACAAACAATTGTGTAACATTAGGTAATTTCTATTGCAAATGGATGAACAAGTTCCAAGATTAAAAAATTTTTAGGCCCCATTAATTGGGCACAAAATTATGATAAATTTGTTGTTGTTATTGTATATTTTAAATAGATTCATATATATTATTTGTAAGGAAATAGCTAGAGCCTCTTAAAGAATATGAATTGAAAGGGAATCACATCCTGAAGTCACGTAAATTGGGCAAAACTTAAGAAACAAAGTAATACACAATTCTTAAGAAAGAAACAATTGTAACAACAAAACACAACCACAAAAAGAAAATAATCATTCATAAAATCACATAATCATAAAAAATAGAAAAGCTAAGCATCTAAAGCTACAAATCATATACTAGGAGATTGGTCCTAATCACTGAGGTTACCCCACCCTTTTTCCATCATCAATGGGATCCCAACTAATGTAAACATTGTCTTCATTTTCTTGAGGCTACGAAACTTGAACATTACGATGCACCTAATGTTTGCAAATTGTTCCTCGCAAATGAAATGACAAGAGCTAGGTGAGAGAACTTGTTCTCCCTTCTCAGAGGAGCCCACCCACACCATTGAGAAGATGTTAATGAGTAATGGCATGTCTTTGTAGGTAGAAACCAACTTACATGATGCCCTATTATCGACAACCAACTAGTATCCTTCTCAACTAATAGAGGAGAAAGACACCTACGATAACTATACAAGCAATGGTAAGTAGAATAAAATATCCATGCTATTGGCCCCAATGGGGGATCTAGCATAAGGAGGGGATCTAGCTATAGGACAAAGGGTATTCCTCTTATGATCCAATAGAGTGTGGAAGTGAATAGCCTCCAAGGCCACTTTGTTGGCCAAAACATTAATCTACATAAGAACATTCAACACCACTAGCAACTTGTGTGAACAAAAATTTAGAATCAACAAAAATATGAGAAAATAGAGATACATTACTATATTCCCATATGCTAAAAAGAATATTCACTCTAAAAGTAAGACATAGTTGGGAAAATTTAACTAGAAATCTAGCCCATCTCCTACAAGAACATTATGCCAAGTGAAGGGTTTTAGTCTAAAAGGCTTGAAGAAGTCAAAAATCCACAACCAAACCAATTCCACATGGTTATAGAACTAAAGCAAATCCTTAATTGTCTCAAACTACATACAAAAAAGGCATTTGGCTTTTGATACACTTTCATATAGTAACCACTTGCTAATATGGAGACCTTGGTAAAGTAAACAATTATAAAAATGAGCAATCTTGGGGTCCATAGTAGATTTTTCAAGTATCTAAGATCATTTAAAACCAAAATAAAAGATGGAGTCTACAGAGATGATCTTGAATTCAACTTCTCAACCATGGGAAATGAGGAGAAATACTTCTATTGATATCCTTTATTGTGAGGGTATCTTTGGGAAGTGTATCAACATTATACCATTTCTAGTCTTTCCACAAGGGTTTGGTAGATTTTACATAAACCATGTAAAAATGTTGAAGAGGCATTGTCTGAATCGTAATCTAATAGGTCTTTTTATCTATGTTATTCAACCTATATTTGGTTTTATATTGATTCCATGGAAGCTAAGTAAAAGTAGCTTTGGATTATAAGTCTTCAGCATGTATAATGCCTATGCTAAAGAATAATGCATCCATGTGATCTTGTCCAAGTACTTGTCCTTGAAAACTATGGTAGGAGATCACCACATTAGGGGAAATTCTAACATCAAAATATTCTTATAATGAACCCTTAAAATGTGTGATACTTCTTCTATAACTAATGTAAAAAACATAAAAATGGCACCATCATGTATGGTGACATCATTTGAAACTAAAGTACTTATTCCATTGTTCCTTTCATATATCTTTGAGTTTATATAAAAGGTGCTAAATTTTGAAATAGAAAGCAACATGAATTTAAAAAATATTATGTTCATTAAAATTAAAAATAATAATGAAAACTATAATAAGAAATAGTGATTCCCTCACTTTTTACATTACATTGCATAGGCATTGGAATGGAAAATGCTATTCTATAGAAAGTTGGGAATCAATTTATAAAAATGATGTTTTGAACTTGCTAGGCGTTATCACCTATATGACACATAAATGTGAACAATTTCTATAAAACACAAGAATCCACCTAGTGTCTCACCCAGATCTGCAAAACCAGAAGGGGGACTACAATGTTCAGTAAAGTACCAACCAATAATAGAAGTATAAATAACAAAGATAAACTAATTAAGTCAATTGAAATGAAATAAATAACAAGAGGAAGGAAAAAAACAAACCTTTGTGTGTCTGAAATCTTCCCAGTACCTATAGTTGAAGACAAGAAAAAATGGTTGGGGTTGTTTGGGGGTTTGCCTCAGTCAAACCCCAGTTTTGGTCTTTTGACCTTTACAATAGCCAAATAGATAGAAAATAGTGTGTTCTCCTAACCTAGGTGCATCTAGGAATTAAGAGTAGTGACAACAAAATAAAACTAAGAATATTATCCCTAGTCTACGAGGAAAGACTCTGGTATATGAAAGACAATTAAGGTGGTTGTCCACACCAAGATTTGCAAAATAGAAATGTAGAAGCAAATAATAAAAAAGATCTACAATATTATTCAAAATGAAAACAAGGGTAATATTACCAACATGATTTTAGAAGAGGGAAGAATGAGCTCTTTGTAAGAGCCAACCAAAGTGTCACAATGTGAATCCTTGAGAGAGCTTCAAAATGGTGTTATTTCAACAGCACACAACTTCAACAAGCTCAACAATGGAGGTAAGTGCAGCCAAGTATAACCAAGAGAGATGAATTGAGAGAGCCTAAGCAAGATATCCAAAAATTAGTTTTGCATAAGGGTTTGAGAGAAGTTCAAGGGTTAGATTTTGTAACGACTCTCCAAAAAACACAATTATCAAAATAAAAAAGGCATTATTACAATAATGCAATAATTAAGAGCATAGTATCAAGTGTCCAGTAATAATGAAGGGGTATCCATCAAAGCATAATGGAAGAGGAATTTCTGTCAAATGAATTCCAAATAAAATAGGTTTGTAAGCCATGTTTCTCCAAGCTTCATGCATTAATTTAATGGTGAAAATCTCATATGTAAAAATAGGAACACGAGGAATGTCCCATCTATTAGCATTACATTGTTTACATTTCCAGTTACTCAGTTACTGATGGTAGTTATGCCGTCAGTTACAACTATCTCTGACTATCTCCCTTTCTTATATAAGTGTTTACTGCCATTGAATATATGAATAAAGCAATTACTATTTCTTTAGTTGGTATCAGAGCACACTTTGTTTTTGTGCCTATGCGAGGATGAGAGGCAACACCTTATGGATTGCAGCGTGTAGAAGACAAAATAAGTTGTTCAAAATAGGGAGCGCAGGAATAAGCATCTGATACACTAGGATGTGCCAATACCTTTCGGAGTTGATGCAGAAGGCTGCAGATTTATTTCAACAAACTTGTGTCCTGTACAAAAGATGTGCATAGGAGATAACGTATAGTCTAGTGAATGGCTCGCTTCTAGGTTCTGACATTGATGGTCTGTGTGAACCGGCTGCTAATATTAGTATCTTGGAGCTCGACAAAAATAATCTGGGGGGTGAACTCGACTATTCTAAAATAGAAAGGTGAATGGATCAGATTCGTGCATCACTCATGGTCTCAAACGAATGATGGAGACTCGATGAATGATAGCCTTGGAAGGAAGCATCAAGTTTGGAGGCCTTTGCAGGCAGATTGAAGTCATTTGTGCATCGAGTTTGGAGGCCTTTACAGGAAGATTGAAGTCATTTGTGCTCTCTACTGTAAGCAGTTGTTGCCTGGACTGAAGTTTCTCTATCCAAGCCATTTGTAGCACTCTCCATAAGGCAACTAAAAGAGGAAGACATAGTCTGCAAACATAGTTTGCAAAACCTGGCAATCAAAGAAAAGTGGATGTCCATTATCATCTCAAATTGGTATGTATTGAAGTGTGTATGGAATTGCAAATTTTATAAGCAAATATATATAAGTTTGAGTAAGAAGTCAATCTTTTGAGTATTATCTAAATGGAGATCCCATTTGACAAGTATTCTAGTTCCAATTTTCATACTTGGAGAATGAAAATTCAAATGCAACTAATGAATAAAAATTTACGGGCAATAGTAAGTGGAAAGGAAAAAGCACCTACAGATGCAAATAAGTTATTAGATTGGAGTAGTAGAGATGATAAAGCCAAGGCTATAATTGGTCTTGCTCTTTCTGACACCGAATTGCACCATATTGATTTGGATAAATCATCAGCCAAAATTTGGGATAATCTGAATAAATTGTTTGGAGCAAAAGCCGTTAATGCAAAGTTTTCTCTATAACTTCAATTATTTCGATTTAAAATGGAAGATGGAATCACAATGTCAAATCATATAAGTAACTTGCAGTCTCTCATTAGATAGCTAGTAGAGGTTAAGGTTATAGTAGATGATGATGATGCTAGGGCCATCCTATTAAATAGCTTGCCTTCAAAATACAACAATGTTGTTTTTACTCTCAGTCAAATATCTTCACAAACTCTAGAAGGTATGATTTATGATCTTCTATCAGAAGAGAAGAGAACAACAGAAGATTCAGAAGATGATCCTCAGGAGAAAGCATTATTTTCAAGAAGCAATTACAAGAGATCAGAGAGAATCAAATGTTTTCATTGTAAGAAAAATGGTCACATAGCTTGGGATTGTACAACTCGAGCGAGTGATGTTCTTAAAGGAAAGATCAAAAATGAAGGAAATCTTGCTTGCATTGAAGATGATAAGGATCCACCAAATATTGAGGATGAGGATCCACCAGATGGTGCTATTAATTTCTGTGGATATGCCCTTTAAGCAAGGACATATTGGAGGTAGGCAACATTGGAGGATGGAGGATTTTCCACCATCTCAAGTTAGCTTCTCGCTTTGAGATGATGCTTTGCATGAGAAGCGTTTTTGGTTTTGGTTGTTTATTTTTCTTTCTTGATGCTGACGGAGCTAACAAATTTGAAGAATGTATGTTTTGTGAAGATTTTGTTTTGGAGATAGGTTTGGGGTTTGGTTTTGAGCTCAATATGGATTGTTGTTCAGCGAGCTTCAAAGAGTATATGATCTTGAATTATACCCTTTCGCGGTCACTAGACAACATGGCAGAGATCTGTCATATCTCTTAGGGTCCATTGTCAAATAATTCAAGACTCTATGATATGAGAGCTTGGGACTAAAGAGCTCAAGAACATAGCTTGAAGCTACACCTTTCCGAGGGTAGACGAGATAGCATGATGGAGCCTCACTTGGTTCAGGATTTGTTCTTTGGGAGAAGATCTTCTACAAAATATGTATTCATATTATGTAATCAGCTTTGTTGAGTTTTTTAGCATTCAGGGGGGTCCATTGGTACTATTGCAAGAAAAATGTAATAAGGGGGGGAATGTTAGCATTACATTGTTTACATTTGTAGTTACTCAGTTACTGATGGTAGTTATGCTGCAGTTACTCAGTTAGCCATCAGTTACAACTATCTCCAACTATCTCCCTTTCTTATATAAGTGTTTACTGCCATCGAATATATGAATAAAGCAATTACTATTTCTTCACCATCTGCATCCCCAAAGCATTTTGGTCAGCCATAGTATGTAGGGGACATGCCCCATGGACACTACTTGTAACTCAACAAAACACATGTATCCTTCTAAGCATATTCATCAACATGGCCACATTACTTACACCACTCATCAAACAAAAATTCAACTATTACCAACAAAAAACAATCAAAGGTGTTTCATAAGATTGCATTAGGGAGTTGGAGTCTTTTACTTAAAGAATCTATTTAGTTGGTTGAGGAAGAATGATAATTGTAGGGGTTTCACTTCTCATGGAAGAGGAGGTGCCACTTAAGACACATAGATTCAGGTACTATATATGCCAGTGCTCCCATAGCCATGCAAACCAAAAAGTGGAAAATAGACACCCCCCTTCCCTGTCTGATATCCTCTCAAAAAGCCTCTGTAACCCAAAAGGTTCACCCAATTTTTCAAAAAATGCCTCCCAGTAATCCACATTTCCTTGCACACATGGAAGCTAAGACAAGGTGCATGGGCTCTTGACAATGCCCTGATCGACATCTATGTAGAATTAAAGTATAGATGAGGCATGTGGAGTGCCTAACGAGGTGCTTCCATGTGGTGACATCTCAAAAATGTAATAAATTTGAGAATGCACAAAATATACTTCAAGTAAATATTATGATTCAATCAAATTCATTGCCATTGGCAGGTCATGCTAGCATCATCATTGCTCTTGAAAGTTGGTGTCTCAAGTCATACAATATTGTATTGCCCAAGACCATAAAAAAATATTTATAAATTTAATAATAATGTGGTCTAAGAGATGCCTACATAGTACTAAGTAATTCCACAAAGTTTACGCTCGTAAGGAAGGAATGGAGGAATATAAAATGGAAAAAGATAAAATTAATGTTTGCATTGCTGGAATGTATTAACAATGTTGAATATAACTTTTGTTTTATAGCCTCTCAAAGGTAATTGATTCTACCTAGCATTTTCATTGTATTATTTGGCCAACATTAAAGTGATCATATGGAATGGTGTAGATTAAAGTGATGCATATGGAATGGTTTTAGGATTTCTGAAGTCTAAAACCTTTATGATGTCTGTTACTTCATGTTCTGCCACCCGTTTTTGTCTATAACTTCTTCTTCGACCTAGACACATAAAAGAGGGAAAATGTTGGTGATGTTTAGGGGATTGCCTAAGTCAAACCCCATGAATGGTGTTCCCACCTCCAAAATATAAAGGATTAGATCAATACTGTGTGCCCTAGGAGGGCATAGGCAAATCTGATTAATAGAAGATGAATGTAAGCAAGCATAGAGGAATGATGTTACCATGAACATGGAATCCTTGATGGGATGATATCA
This sequence comes from Cunninghamia lanceolata, assembly GCA_027924645.1. Taxonomy (NCBI): domain Eukaryota; kingdom Viridiplantae; phylum Streptophyta; class Pinopsida; order Cupressales; family Cupressaceae; genus Cunninghamia; species Cunninghamia lanceolata. The sequence continues at coordinate 14,050,419 of BSBN01000657.1, forward strand.
CAATCAAATCACCACATGGAGTGAGTGAAGAAAAAAGAACCCTCCACCAAGATCTATAATAAGGGTTAGTACACACAACAATAATCTACACAAATAGAGAGCTTTTAGAAAGCAATTGCATAGAGAATCATTATCTAGAGAGTCATTAGATCATTAGGAGTGAATGAGTGAGATTGACATTTTATAACATGTGTAATCTAATTACTTTTTGAGGGCCCAAAATAAATAAGGCTGACATGTTGCAATACACAAGGCCAATAAGGTCAACATATTCAAATTTAAGGGCAAAGAGGCAAGACACTAATGCTTGGGTGCTACTATCCAAGAATTATTTTTCCTTGAAGTGTCCAGACCAAAGGGGGCTAAATCATGAGACCAAGATCTATTTTTCCTCGAAGTGTCTAGCACAAAGCAGAATAAATCATGAGGCCAAATATAGTCCTAAAGTGGGTATATCCCAAATAGGGATAAAAACACAAGTTTAACATGCAAAAGCTATCTAGTGTGAAATTATGAGAGGTGACAATTTATGACACCTCTCTCTCTCTCTCTCTCTCTCTCTCTCTCTCTCTCTCTCTCTCTCTCTCTCTCTCTCTCTCTCTCTCTCTCTCTCTCTCTCTCTCTCTCTCTCTCTCTCTCTCTCTCTCTATTTCTCCCTCTCCCCCTACCTCTTTCTATGTCTCCCTCTCTCTAACTTTATTTCTCTCTATAATGATATCTTTCTATCTTTATCTCTTCCTCTCTCTCTCTCTCTCTCTTTATCTCTTTATACCTATATCGCCTTGTCTCTATATCTCTCCCTCTCCCTCTCTATCTCTCTATCTCTCCCTCTCTCTCTATATCTCCATATCTGCCTCTATCCATCTCTATCTCTCTGTCCTCTATATATCTTTATCTCTACCCCCTCTCTCTCTCCCTCTATGTCTATCTCCCTCTCCCTCTCTATCTCTCTAGCTCTCCCTCTTTTTCTCCCTCTATTTCTTTTTCTTGCTATCCTCCCTCTCTCTATCTCTCTCTCCCTCTATCTATCTCTATCTCCCTCTCTATCTTTATATCTCTCCCCCCCCCCTCTCTCTCACTCCCTCCTCTCCTTCTCTCTAACTCTATCTTTATGTCTTTCCATCCCTCTCTATCTCTCTCTCTCTCTCCCTCTATGTCTTTATATTTATCTCTCACTATCTCTATATGCCTCTTTCCCGCCCCCTCCATCTCTTTCTATATCTCTATCTATTTATATATCTCCCTCCCTCTCTCCCTCTCTCTTTATCTCTTCCTCTCTTCCTTTATCTTCAATCTCTCTCTCTCTATCTTTCTTTCCCTCTCCCTCTCTATCTCTCTATCTTCCCCACTCTCTCTCTCTCTCTCTCTCTCTCTCTCTCTCTCTCTCTCTATATATATATATATATATATATATATATATATATATATATATATATATATATATATATATATATATATGCATATTATGCTACTTGTTCCAACACCACATCTTCTATTTCATCATCACCCAATGATATAATGGTTGTCTCTTCCTAGACATGAAGCTACTCTAGAGAGAAATAAGATGGAGGGATGACATGTGTCTTCTCATACAAGATGGTACCACTTATCATCCAAGATATTTTAACTCATCTAAAATGTGGTCATGTTATAACACACATTTTTAACTGCTTTGGGAAATTCCAACCCTAAGGGTTGGATTTGCCTTGGGCATCCAACCCAAAGGGTTGGACCTACCTTTTGGATGCCAAGGATGTGTTTTGAACAAAAATCTTGATTGTGCTCTCCATCAAGCTTGCACATTTTTCAATGTCAATATGAAAAAATGCCAAGATGACTTCAAGTTTTTTATTACCTTTCTAACCATGTATTTTTTTCAAATATCTGATAATATTAAGGTTTCCGTCTTGAATTTCTTGTGCTAATGTGTTCTTTTCTTGTAGAAAACCTATGTCTAGTATTTTTAGTGCCATTTTTTTAAAGATTTTGGACTCAATTCTATACACATTGAAAAAATTTGATTTTTGATTAGTTTTCAAAAATTTGGAGGGAGCATGCTCAAATTTTAATTTTTTAGGATGTGTCCACTTTGAAAATTCATAATCATATATTAATTAGAAAATTAATAGAAAAATCAAGCATAAACTACATGATGTTAGCTAATTTTCCACTAAAGAGATTTGTGAAATACTTTTAAAAAGTCAACATTTTAGGGGGAGCACACTAGACACTATGTTATATTTTTCTAACAAAAATAGGAGCACTTTGTGTCCTCCCCCTATTTGAACCTCTTAATATCCACCATTTTTATAAAAAATAGTAGTTTAGAAACTAGATTTCGACCACTACAAATCTTGTTCTTATCACATCTTCTAAGTTTTGAGCATGGTTATCTTCAATTTCTCATCCAATATTAGTTTTAATTGATTTCAGAAAGAAAGTGGTCGCTTTTAACCCCCTTTTGGTCCTGATTTCCATGCACATAACCCTAGGAATGGCTTCAAAACTTCATTCATCAACCTCATAAAAGTATTGAGTGCATTGTCAATTCGAATGGCATTACAAACCACTCATGCAAACCAGATCCTGTCTTAAAAGTTGCTTTCCATTCATCTCCTTCCTTAATCCAAATCTGATGTTATCCACTCTTCAAATATATCTTAGTGAAGTACATGGCTCCACACAAATAATCCATCATGTCATCCATCTGGGGTAAAGAACATCTATATTTATGGTTATCTTATTTATGGCTCTAGAATCTATACACATTCACCATTCTCCATCTTTTTTAGGTGTCAATACTATTAGAACAACACATGGGCTTAGACTTTCCCTTACCATACCCTTTTTCAACAACTCTTACACTTGTCTATTGATCTCTTCATTCTCCATTGGTGTCATTCTGTAAGGTGCTTTGTTTGGAAAACTTTCCCCAGGTATCAAATCTGTACAATGGCTTATACTTCTCATGGGGAGTAAACCATCTAATAATTCCTTCAACATTATGTTTGCATGTTTATCTAAATTTCCTTGAATTTTTATTGGGAGTTCTTAACTTGTCTCTACCTTCCTAATCTTTGAAGGCTAAGGGATGAAAGAAAAGCATGCCTCCCCCTTCTTTAGTAAACATTGTTCACTCACCACCAATTGATGTTCCCTTTGTAGCCAAGAAATTGTAAGGGCTTGGATGTTTCATTTTCTTCACCTTCAACTTCTCCAATAGCAATTCTGATACTAGATTATCAGTAATTTTGCTGTCCACAATTACCTTGCAACACTTTCCACCTGCATTACATCTTGTTCGGAATAAATTTATTATTTGAATAGGTTCTTGCTTTACATCTTCAATTTTTAACAATATTCTTCTTAGCATTAAGGATTCTCCATCCTCAAGGTCCTCTCCACGCTTTGGTGCAGCCACACTTCTTCTTCTACTTTTGCCACATGAATCCTTTCTTCTTTACCCTTACCATTATTTTGTTGTATTTGAAGACATTTAAATACTATGTGACTATTCTCTCCACATTTGTAACATGTCCCAGTGAATCTTGTTCCTCTTCCTCTTCAAAAAATCCCCTGCCTCTGGAGTAATCTCCTCTATTTCTTGAATAGTCTCCTCTTACCTTGATATCTAAGGTGTAATTGCATGTCTAAGAGGCGTTGAATTCCCCTTGTCTGGTTTGATATCCTTTTCCTCTACTAGGTCATCCTCTTCTATGAGAGAATCTTCCTTTACCTCTTGAGTTATTTTGTTATCTTCTTACCAGTTTCTCTTCTGCCTTCAAGCCATATTGATAGGCTTCTCCAACACTATGTATACGAACCATACGGCTATCATCCTGAATTTACAAATATAATCTATTTGCATGCCTTGATACCTTCTCAGCATCATCATCAATGTGTCCAACCCTGATATTCAGCCTATAGAATTCTTCTGTATACTCTTGCACATTCATCTCCCTTTATTTTAAATTCTATTGTTATCATGAAGTATTGTGCCCTGAATGCTAAGCCTTTGCAAGATTGGAAATCTCGTGCAAAATGGGAATGTTCTCAGATGTGTCTCTATCTGTTTCAAGAACGAACCTCTAGAAGAGTCAACTCCCTTTAAAAATCCCCTTTGGACCTAATAACTAATGAGGAAAAGAGATAGGAGGAACTTGAATAACTGAAAAACTGCACTAAAATTCCATCCTAAAGGGGGTGATGCACCAATGTGTAATTTGACATGCAATCTAATTCACAACTAATCTTCCATAACCTATTCATACAACTCAGATTGATAGATTTCACTACATAAGTGTTTCAAAGAAAAGCATAAAATAACTTGCACAATCTATGACCTATAATGAAACCTGAAGTTTGCATACATGCATTCAGTAAAATGAGAGAAAAGAACCTTAAGTTTTCACAAGGAAACACAGATAATCCTTTATCAAATCACTAAAATGAAGCAAGATACCTAAATCTGATAAAATAAACCTCTGATTATATTGAAAACTAAAGCAATCACTACAAAAAATATTACCATAAAATGATATGAAATAACCTGTAATCTACTGCTGAATATCAAATAACTGTGTAAAAATATGAGTTACAAAACTAAGAGCTTCTTTGCAATGTGAAAGAGAGAGCCAAAATTAAGAACTGGGGAGAAAGCTAAGTCTTTCCCTCTATAATACAAAAAAGCCTCTCCAAGAGTCAGGCTTAGTCAATTGTAGTTAACTGCACTAAAAAATATCTCCTCCAGATCCATGAGCAAAATAGAAAATCCCTAAAAACAAGGGTCTCAACTACTCCAAAATGAGCTAAAATAGCTCCAAACTGTCCCTCTCTATCTGTTTGACCAAGAAGAACTTCAAAATAATCTCAATTTGACCATAAGTCAAGGAAATCTCCTCCATAGTTAACTGATTGCTAACTCAACTCACAAATTTCTTTTACTTCCTTGCATGGATTTGGAGCAATTATTATCTTATTTTAGCAAATATTAAGGTAAATAAAAGATTATTTAACCTTCATATGTGCTATAATTATTAAAAACTTATACATTTATTATAACAAATATTAAGGTAAAATCATTTCTTAATTACCTTAATATATGTTAAAATACACTCTTGATTTTCATGAAGTCATGCAAGGAATAAAAGAAATTTGTTACATGCTTCAAGCCTATATGTTTGATATGTCTATCACAAAATCACATGCTTGCACTCCACTATCTCCTATAGCACCCTCACTGTGTTGACTCCAAGTCTATTTTTGTCTTCTCTGAGAAATGCAATTTGTAAACACAAAATAAAATATGCCCTTATGGATCCCTTGGCAATCATATGCCTTCCATGCATCATCATATGTCTTCGACCTCTTGGTAATTATTTGAGCACTTGACTGAATATTTGAGCACTTGACTGAAGGTTTTAAAACCTTAACTTTGGGAAAGGACTATTATTTCTCCTTTGACATGATTTCAAGCCCTCATGGGCACTACTATGGTCACTAGGTTTAATGATTTAATGTTTTTGACCTCGCGGCCTTTTGGATTTCAATGATTTTTTTTTGAGACAACAATCAAAAGCCCACTATCGACTAGGGCAACTTGACAAAAAAGACAAATGAACCCTAAAATATTTTTTCATTTTCACTTGGTGTTTTTATTGGCCATTGCTCTACTGCCACCATGCCGCTACCAGGCCTAGAGTTTCTAGAGTTTCTAAGGTTTTTGGGTGTCATTTTGGAGGCTTCTGAAGCTATTTTGATGAAGGATTTCGGCTGCTCTGTCATTTTGTGACCATTGTAAGTGATTTCCTCTCCCTTTTTCTGAGTTTTATGTGCACAAAATGATGAAAGGAACTTTTGTAGCTTACCTCCTTGAATCTCCTTTCAGTGGCTTTGACTGTAAATGATTATATTGTATTTTTTGGCTTTCTTCATTCTACAAAATGTTGTATCTACCTTGTACTCCTCTGTCAGGGCGAAGCTTGACGCACCGACAAAGTGCTTTCATTTTCCTCATTTAAAGCTCCGTCTTCATAACTATATTTTCTATGTAGAAAAAAGAGATACAAACTCTTTGTATTTGCTTTGGCTCTGTTGAAGAAGAAAAGGAATAGGCTTTTCCGTGCTCTCTCTGTATATGTAGTCTTCCTTTCTGTGTCTTGTGTAAGGTATATCTGAAATCTATTATGATATTTTGAAAATAATTAATTTATTATATTCTTTGAAATAATTATATTAAGAAAATTTAATCATGCTTTGTTATGTTTACATACTCTAGAAATATTTTTTTTGCAGTTTTAAGATGAGGGGAAGAGGAAGAGTCATTCTCTTTTGCGTCTCTTTATGGTGGAAGACAAAAAGTTGCGTGTTTAGTTTTAAAAGATTTTTAAAGGAAGGTGGGGAAGAAATAGAGTAGAAAAAACTAGCCAAGATTTTGGGAAATTCTATGTGTAGGTCTGAAAAAATTAGCGATTGGGGCTGCCAAGAATCAATTATGTCAATGCAATTTTATCACAAGATTAGTGAATATGATTTGAGAAGGATTCAAGAATAACAATCTAAAGGGAGACCATGAATGTAAGATTAATTCATGTATGGTCTTGTTCCTCTATAAGATTTAAAGGTTGATGAATAACATTTTGTTCAGAGGATGTATCACTCTTCTATATGTCTATATTGTGGTTCTTTTTAGTGTAACAAGTTAGAATAGAGTTAGATAGTCTTTTGGGGGTTTCTGTTATGTTACAGTTTGTGTGAAAGGAAAGTGGGTATAGGAATTTGTGATTTAAATCATTAAGATAACTATTATGTGATTTATATCCTGGCCATTGATTGAAGGCTGCAAGAAATTAATCTAGTTTTTGAGAGCACTCTAGTATACCTCTACAAAATGCATGCTAAGATTATTGGAAAATATAGCTCATAAATTTATGTGGTCTGTGTAATGCAAGGCATTAGCCATTATGATAGTCAATCCACTCTTTCAGCGCTCAAGGGTTTTTTGTGTTTTCTTTGCTCCATAGGTTTAATGGTAACTTTAGATGAAGTTTAGGGTATCTTCAAGATAACTAGCTCTATCAAGAAGGTCAACCTTGCTCTCCTAGAAATCAAATGTAGCTATATAGTATTTAGGGTTACTCATGTGAATGAAATATGTTTAGCTCTCATCTACTAATCCACAAGGTTACATGCACCCAATATGCAAGCATCACATACGATATTAATGATAGATTTTAAAAGCATCCTTGCACATATCCTACAATTATTGCTTTCCATGAGATGTCATCTCTTGCAGGCATTCTGTCAGAACAGTTCACGCCTATACACATCTTGCAACAATTAAATATGTGATTACCGTTAAGGTTTCTTTATTTTGATGTTATCCATTGCTCTGCCACTAGTTAATGGCATCTTGGCAATGTTTAGACAGCCAACATCACTAAGGAGGTCAACCATGCACATATAGAAATCAGCTTAGCAGTCACGTGCTTGTCTATGCTTATTTATATTGCATACATGTCTTTTTGAGCATTCCAACTTCAATAATACCCAAACCATGATCCTACTGACTCTACCAGGTTCCCATTTTAACCAAATTTGGAAAGGTAATTGAGTCTTTGTTGAAAATTGAATTCTTGTAGCAGGTTTCAAGAACTCTAATGGCTATTCAATGTTGAAGAAGTAATGGAAGATCATGGATTTGATTTAAAGTGTCTCTGTAAATACTTCGATAGCACCAAGGAAACATGTTTTAAGCTTATTCTACAATCATTGCATGCCAAGAAAAGCCTTTACATTGAGGAAAATACTTGCATCAAGTATATAGAGACAGCTAGGTTAAGTGGACATGGACGGTATTCCACTCTTGTTTACAAATTCTAGTTGTGGCATCACATATGAGGTAAAATCTTTGCTTAAGAAATCATTTTTTCTTTCTATGCACATTATGTGACTAGCTTTTGAATTAATTCTAGTTTAGATTCTTAGTTTGACATATCTGATTTGAAAATGGTTAAATCCAATATATTTGAAGTTTTTGTTTTCATCTAAGAGTGAGTAAAAGAATACGATATATAGAAACTTTACTCATTATAATAAAGAGAAGTCCATTTGAATATAGAAAACTCATCTATCAATTCACATTTTAATCCACTTTCTAATTAAATTTTGAGTAATGACCCAGTTTGTAATGCTAGAAATGTTTAATGTCTATCATCAATAGTAACTGAATGTTGTTAAGGTTGATTGAAATTACATATTTGTATTCCTTCTATTTTTGTTTACAAGTGAAATAATCGATGAAATATGAAATCCATTTTGTGCATATCCTACGAGTATCACTTTCTATAAAATGATGTCTCTATGAGGCATTATGTCATACAGTTCATGTGCATTGTTTATGTTTTCTCATACATGTCTACAAGAGCATTTTCAATACTCTTTGCCGCGCTATATATGCCGATTGCATGTAAAACCTTCCTTTACAGTTGTGCACTCTACTATCGTTTATGTTCTAAGGTGAATAGAATTGAAGAGAATGGATTTTTAAAGTAGAAGTTGATGTGTAAGTTCATGGAGTTATTTGTTCGTTTTATTTAATGTTTTTGTGTGAAGGATTCTATTTAATATATACATATTGTGCAATGCTAAATCTGGCATTAGCTATGTTTAGACCTTGAGATTGCTTTTTGTATCTAAAATTGTTTCTCCCATATTGGTTCATGATTTCATCTATTGACTTTTTTTATAGAGAAGGTAAAAATATGAGTCTCTTCTTAAGGAGTTATTTGTGTGAAACTATAACATTGTAAGAAAATTATATATATATATATATATATATATATATATATATATATATATATATATATATATATATATATATATATATATATATATATATATATATATATATAGTGTCTCTCAAGATTTAATGATGCAATATTATAAGATTGTGCCTGAGAACAATATGTAATTGAATTGCTAAAGATTGAACATGTAAAGGTCTGTGTTTTGATATGATTTAATGTTTTTTTTGTTGGAGCAATATTTAACAAGATTAGAATATTCAAAGTAGTGTTTATTGTATTTAAAGTACAGTGTCTTATTGAATTCATTAAATGTTGTTAAGGATATTAATATAAGGTTTGGTTTACATGAAAATTTAGTATTTAATTTTATATTTTGCATTACAATGTAATTGTCATCTTTAGCTCGAGGTTGAAATAAAGGAAATCTTCAAGATTATTTGAAGTTCTTAGGAATGAAGGCATTATAGTTATTTTAAAAATCCTTGGATAAGTATTTTGAGTGTATCAAATTTTGAATGTACAAGGGAATGAGTACAATGTGGTGATAGTTAGAAAGTTTTAGCTATTGTCATTAACACGATTTATGCTCTTAGATCTCTGATATATGTTATTACTTTCATTCTAGTAGTGGGTTATGGTAAACTATAGATGATACATTCTCTTCTTAAGTCTTAGACAAGATAATAAGTCAGTGATTATATACGTGAAATCTAATCAAATTTTCTTAAGTAATACATTTGAAGGAGACAACGTTGTTTTAGTCATGATGAATTGATACTAGTTTTCTCAACACCTCTCAACACCTTGTAAGACAATAGGATAATCCTAGTTAAGATTCTTTTAATATTAAATGCTTTAACCCTCAATCTTGTTATTAGCATGTTCAAAACATACTTTTTGGGTGATTGTTAGTATGAGCTAGACTACCTAAATTTGTTTTGTGCAAAGTTATTGAATCTATACATCTTAGTAAAGATCTAATAATAACTAATTGTTCCCTTCTTGTAGACAATAGAAATTATCTAGATGTCATATTGATCAATAGTATATTCTTGTAACATGTTGATGTTTTATAAAATATCACATCACAATAAGATAGTTGATTTATTATTCAATAGAAATGGTATAATCAAAACGAAGTTTGTTATCAATTTTGTAATGGAACTATCTCACTGATTATGAGTTTTTACAAGGTAGAATTAATGTTGAAAGATCTTGTTGCTTGAAAAGACTTGTTTCTGAAGATGGTATATTTACTATAACAACTTTGTGTTGAATTCCTTGTATTAGTATGATTTGATTAAAGAGTACGCATCATTGAATGTGGTATTTCTTATAAGATGTTATAAAGTGTCTATTATATATAACCTAAGATATAAGTCATATCGTAGAATCTTATGGAAGAAGTTCAAGTACCGAACTACGAAGTCTCTGCGCTACGCGTACGTAGGCAAGCCCATCATGGATGAGCCCCTGAGACACTAGGTTGGCCCCTTAGGGCCTTAGGTTAGTATATTTATTCTTTTGGTATATTAATTAATGAACATTGTGATACTAATGTTGCATTTAGTTGTGCAGTAATAGGTCTATTACACATGCAAGATATTGAAGCTAAGGAAGAGTTTTTCCATATTTTTGACTAAACTAATAAATTTATTTTTATTTATTGACATTTTCTTTAGTGGGCATTACATCTTGGCTTAGTTTCTGGGAAAACTGCCTCTGTGTTGGCTTTCTTTCATATTACTATTCTTGGCTGACGAGGGTTTGTTACTCTGCTTTGCCGTGATAGAAAATAATGAAACATGATCTTTCTTTTGTTATTCTAACTATTCTAAAAGAAGAAAGATAGTTTTGTCCTTTTTTGTTCAAAACCCTTTATCATCACTCTTGAACTATGAAAGGCTTACCTTTTTTCTCTGTTTGGTCTTCTGTTAAGCTCTGGGAAGTCTCTTTGTGCTAGGGTTTTGAAAAAACCCTACTTCTATTCACGACTTCTTCACAGTGATTTATATTTCTACATCTTCAGCCTATGATTTGATGACCTTGTCTATTGTCCTGTCACTTCACCTGTGCTTGTATTTGTCTCACAAAACTTAGCAAGCTTCCATTGTTTTTATGCATTTCTTGCAAAATGATAAAACTTTCCTTTTTCATTATACTGCTGCTGGTATTTTGACAGGTAAAAATGATAAACTTTTTATATTGAGGTTTCATGTTCTATCATCATGCCTGTGACATGCTTCATTTGAGAACTTTTTGAAACCTTGAAAATGCTATTACAATCATGATTATGATAGCTCTAAAAGTTTTCTTAGTTTTCTATGATGATCCTCTTAACTGATATGAAAGGTTATTGTAACTACATCTTGCAATTTCAAATTCCTTGAAGTCATACATTTAATTATTCTGTGAGTTCTTCTTGGTACTTTGTCAATTTGTTGTTCATGACCCTCCATTTGGGTCTCATTATATGTCTAGAAAATTGAAAGAACTATCCCTGTGTGATATACATCTTATACATGCTGTGTATGACTGAGTCTCTTATCACCTATGACATTCATTTATGGGATGTTCTTTCTTTTAAAAAATATTCATAAGACTGTCCTCTCTTTTTTATTGTTGTTTCATGACTGCACTTTATAACTGATTCTATAGACTATCATGCTTGAAGGAACTCATTTCTCATTATTGTACCTTATTGTACTGCTTCCTTTGACATTGGCTACCTTTTTCATCTGGATGTATCTCTGTCAAGAACATAAGGTGAGAAAAAATGATGTTCTCATAGGAAAAGGCAGTCAATGTCAAGGAAAGTGCCAATGGGCTTCCTCACAAGGGCTAATATGACACTATTCACTCATGACATGTCTCTGTTTAATGGGACAGCATGCTAGGCTAAACCCTTGTGGGAGCCATATTTTCTCCACATGCTGTGATTTTCATATGCTGTCATATTGACCTATTCCTACACATTCAACAAACATGTTAGATATAAAACATAAGGTTGCAACCTCTCTTTGATTTGTATGGCATGATGCTTCTCTTTTTCAATTTATCTTTTGATTTGATACTTGCATCTCTTGCTTAGTTATTCCTTCTGCTTTTACTGATCAGTTATAGAATAGCAAGTGTTTTCTTGATTAGATATGAATGGAATTAAGGATAGAACCTCGAGTTCTAACACCATTTTTTCTTCACCCCTTGCAGGTTCTTCTCCTGGAGCTGCATCTGGACAACTCAAGATGCTGATGTGACCTCCAACAACGAGATTCATCATTCACCAAGCAATGATGGGTCCCATTCTTAATTTCATATGCATTTCCTTTTCTTGTATTCTACTTGCTACTTTATATCTTATCAGATACAGTTACTCCCATGGCTTGTGTGGGACTATATAAACATCTCTTTTTTTAATACATCAACTATTTCATATCATGCAATGATTTATGTGCAATTTCTTTTATGAATCACTTATATAACATGAAATAAATGAAAACTCTTTGAAACATATGTTTATAATCATCAAGAATTGACAAGTTTATGAGTACCCTTTTCCTAAATTGCATTGATTTGCATTGAATGAACTACAATAACATATTTGAAATATAATTTGCAAAGATTAATTTAACTTTAATCATTTGTTATCCCTTGAATGTCTGCTACTTTGTTGCTTCATCTTCACTTACCCAGATGCTGTAACATCCCAATTTGAGCTGTTACATGATCATAATAAGTGATCATGTAATACTTTTTCACCAAGATAGTAGACATTGACTCGATGACCTTATGCATGAAAGTTTTTTTTCTTACCCCTTTTAACAACTACTATTAAAGCCTCACTAAATTGAGTTGCAAGCATAATTTAGTAACATTTTTGGTGACCTCTTAGGGGTGTTTTCTTGCTAAACAAATATGATCAGTAGCCTTGCATATCCATTGGGCATATGAGTCCTTTCTTGGCCTGAAACACTTTGAAACTATCTGTAATTCAGCTGTAAAAGACTTGAAACAACAGCAAGACAACAAATAAAAGAAAACTACAATGGCTCTAAATATGGTCAACTAGTTGTACAACATCACTTCTTGGAACAACAAAACTGGAAAGAAATTAGTGTGCAATCAACACTTATTAACTAAAAACTTCTATTCTACTATGTACATTTGCAACCTTTTGCTTCTCAAAAGCAGTGTTTGAGATGAATCCCATTAACTAGGATGGGTAACACCTCACCTTCCATTGTAGCCAACTGAAAAGCATTGTGTCATTTGCATTCAGCAATCATAAATGGGCCTGTCCACATAGCATCAAGCTTGTTGTGCTTGCCTAGTTTGCTCTTTAACTCATCCCACTTAAGAACAATGTCTCCTTTAAAAACTCTAAAAGTTGCCCTCCTCATGAATGTTCTTTTCATTTCCATCTAGTATATTTATAATTGTTGTGCTATTTTCTTCCTCATTTCTTCCAACTCCATTAGCTCATCCAACCATACCTTCATAGGACCATCCTCCACGAATTCAAGTTCAGTCATAAGACTTAGGGCTAGTAGCTCAATTGAGATACGTAGTTTAGCCTCTCTACCATAAACCAGAACAAAAGGAGATTGGCCTGTTGACCTTTTAGGGGTCACTCTATTAGCCCATAAGGCTAATTTCAACTTTCAAATGTCAGGTCCTCTAGTTATCCTCTATTGTCCATTTGATGATCCTTATGAGGTTCTTATTAGTGGACTCAACCTACCCATTCCCCTAAGGGTAGTAATTTGATGAAGTGCTTAGGTAAACACCATGTTTCAGAGCCCAATTAGTTATTTTCATGCTAATGAAATCCAAGGCATTATCTGAAATGATTGAATCTAGTACTCCAAACCTGGCTACTAAATCTTCATAGAAATTCAAAACAACACTTTCATTAGCTTCTTTCAAAGCTACCACCTCTGTCCACTTAGTAAAATAATCTATGGCTATTAATATCCACTTGTGACCAAAACTAGAAGGTGGATTAATTACTCCAATGAAATCAAGGCCCCACTTGGTAAAGGGCTAATCAACTAAAATGGGTTGTAGTGGCATGGCCGCCAACTTTTGTTTGCTTACAAATACAACACATTTCAGACACTTTCTGACCTAGGTATGCACATTGTTGAAAAGAGATGGCCAATAGTATCCATCCTTCATTGTTTTTAAGGCTGTTGTTTGGGCAACAAAGTGACCACCAGCTTGTCCATTATGAAACTCATGTAAAACTTTATCAATCTGATCGGTTTCAACACATCTCAAAACCACTCCATTGTAGTCCTTCTTGAACAAAATATCATTAACAATGAGGAATGATTTGTAGCCTATAATACCTTCTTTTTGCTACACTCAGCCCTACTAGGCATTATCTAGTCTGCAAATAGTGCATCATATATCTTGTCCAGCTAATGATGCTAGCTAGAACAACATGAACAATAGCATTATCAACCATTAAAACCACTTCCTATGGTAGTTTAACTTCATTTTCTGCTATTTCAGCTAGCTACTCACATAGTCCTTTCCCCTGAACCAGCTTAGTAACTTTGATGTTGACATCATACTCCATCACTCTAGTTATCTGACCAGCTCTTTTATCTGCCAGATCTTTGTTCAACAAAAATTCCTTCACGCTTGGATGGGCAACCCTCAGCTGAATTTTGTTATTAGATAATTGTTACCAAATTATGCTTGGCAGCCCAATTAGGCTGGGCTATAAGAGTTGTTTTCTAATGCTTTTAGCAAGCAAGTGACTTAAAATGAAGCAGGAAGGAAGAGAATATCAAATTAAAATAGTCAAGAGAGGCTTCAACCTCTACATTTTATCTAACATGTTTGCTCACTGTGCAAATACAGGTAATTGAAGACCATTCATCTATGAAATCTTTATTCGAAATACAAAGGCTTACATATAATATGAAGGGTCACATTACCCTTGGAATTCAAAAAGAGCTATGGAAGGTGGAAATTATTTTTTAAAAAATTGGCAGGGTCATAACTCCTCGCTACTTTATCAGAATTCAAAGTATTTGGATTCGTTAGAAAGATAAACCAATTATCTAGTTTGAGTTGCAGGTTGCCAAGGCTAATGTAATTCTACCTCAAGATGGTTTTCCCTGATTCCACTCTGAAGGCCTCTGAAAATACAATTTACTAAGATGTAGAAAATATCAAAAAAATTTAAAAAAAAAATAAATAAATTATATTTTCAATATTTTCCAAAAAATAGTATTCTGGACTTGACCAGAAGACTTTCAACGTACACAAAAATAGGAGAGCAGTCGAACTGAAGTGCAGGGTCATGCAGGGAGAGATATATGGAGTTTTATTTTTGACATGACTATTTTTGATAGTTTCTTGGTCAAGGACTTTGAGACTTGGAGTTCTGAGCTATTTTTGCTCATCTTGGAGGAGTTTTGGGGCCTAAACTTTAGGGTTTTCACTTGTGCTCACCCATCAACTTGGAGTTACTTTTTCAAACTCATTCATGCATATTTTTGAGTTCAGTTGAGTTGGAGTTCACTTCCCATTCACTTTTTGGGGACAATTTTGTATTATATACAAAAAGCTTATGCTTTTTTTCCTTAGTTCTTGTTTTTTGCCTTTGCATATTCTAACTCAACCATTTTTACAGTTTTTAGTAGTAGAAGTTCATTTTTTTTAGAAGTTTATTGTTATTTTGCAAAGAATCCTTCCATTTTCTAATACAATCAAGGGTTCTTCTATCCAATTTTAGATGTCTTGTTATTTTGTGAGTGATTTGATAGGAATTTTCTGTGTTTTATTTCAAAACCTCTAAATTCTTTGTCTCATTCATTGGATGCAAGTATACAAATTTTAGTTTATTACAGGTCACATCTTGTGCAAGATTATTCATGCCTTTCTATGAAATACTTATGTGGTGAATCGAATCAGTTTGGATTGTAAGAACAGGTTTATTCGAGAATGTTTGTGAGTTATATTGTAGTTTTAAATCAAAATGTTGGTGCATCACCCCATTTAGATAGATTTTCTATTCAGTTTTCTATTTATGCAAGTTTTCTTCTATCTTTTTCCTCCATCAATTTACAGATCTAAAGGGCATTTAAACGGAGCCAGCTCTTCTGGAGGCTCATACTCGAAACAGACAAACCCACAATCTGAGAATGTTCCCACATTGCATGGGATTACCAAGCTTGTAAAAGCTTAGCATTAAGGGTGCAATCCTTTGTGATAACAATAACATGTGCCTAAATTGTTTGAGGCTTCTTATGACAACAAGTACATGCTTTTCAAAAAATGTGTACCTTTTCTCATAGCCTTCTAATCCCTGGCTGAAAAAGGCTATTGCTTGCTTTTAGCCTTCTTTGTTCTACTGGGTTAGGATAGCAGAGATAGTGTCAACTCCTCCATAGGCATACAAGATAAAATATTTTGAAAAGTCAGGATTGATCAATGTAGGAGCTGCTACTATAGTTTCTTTGATGTCCTCAAAACTATTTTTGCCTTTTTAGTCTAGCTGAAACCAATATTCTTCTTCGACATGGCTATTAGAGGTTTCAACAAACTTGCAATATTCGATATAAACCTTCTAATGAAATTGATTCTCCCAAGGAAGCTTTGTAGCCCCTTTTTTATGGTTGGTAGAGGCAAGGCTGAAATAACACTTACTCTTTTAGGGTCAATTGTTATCCCATGCTTGGAAACAATGTGGCCTAGCAACTTACCCTAATGAACAGAAAATATGGACTTTTTGGGATTAAGTGAGACTCCATATTCTTAGCATCTCTCAAAGACCTGTCTAAGGTGAGAGAAGTGATCATTTGCATATCTAAAATTAATAATGATGTCATCTAAATATACAAGAACAAATTTATTCATAATGCCCTAAAATTCCATGTGTATGGCTCTTTGAAAGGTGGCTCATGCATTTGACAACCCAAATGGCATCTTTTGCTAGGCCATAGTACCCCATTTGGTTGCAAATGATATCTTGTATTGATCTTCCTCTTTAACCAAAATTTGGTTATACACTAAAAATTGATCAAGCAAAGAAAACCTTTCATCACCTTAAACTACTTCCAAAATCTATTGCATTGAGGGTAGTAGGTAGTGATCTTTCAATGATGCCCTATTCAGGTCCCTGAAATCAACACAGCCTAATCTCACCATTTTTCTTTCTAATTGGAAGCCGATTAGACACCCATGAAGTGTGTTTGATTGGGAAAATGATGCTACTTTGAATCAGCTTATTTAATTTTGTTTTCATCATAACTTCCAGTTTGGGGTAGAGAGGCCTTTGCTTCTGTCTCACTGGTTTTGCCCCTAGTTCTAGCTCTATAGTGTGCTGCTAGCTCAAGGTTAAAACCATTGAGGTCTTTGTACTCCCATGCAAAAATATCCTCAAATTCTTGGCATAATAACACAAAAGCATGCTTATCTTCAGCTATACATATCTTTCCCAATTTGAGAAGTTTGGACTTGAAAATCTCAACTGATGTATAGTATTCTTCTTTGATAAGAATGTTGGCTTTCTCCTTCCTTAGCTAGTCATTTGAATTGAAAATTGATTCCAAGCTCACCAAACCTTTTGGCATCTTATTTGTCTTCAATTGCACAATCTAGTCTTCAAATTGGTGCTACAATTTTTTTTTTATTACCAATCGAAAACTCAGCCTCCTCAATTAGAAAATTTGCTATTTGATCAACACTTTCAAAAACCTACTCTTGATGATTGTTTTTAGACAAGTCAACAATAGAGTAAAATACTAAGTATCCAACTCTCTCTTGAGTAAAGCCTCTCAAATGCTAAATGATGTGATCGATCTAGACAACTCCAAGGTTCCTTATTTATAACTTATGGTGGATAAACTCAGTGATTGCATGTGATCTTGCTGATTATCGCAAAGGGATTTACATTGGATTCTTCTTCTTTCATTCAGTTTATTTCTCTCTTGAGTGTGGATAAAGTATGTATAATGCATCAATGATAAAAAAAGAAAAAAGATAGGGTTTAGGGAGCTAATCTAAGGTCAATGAGGCAATGACGATGCAAGAATAGACAAACTCCTTAATCAACCTAACTCCACTTCACCAAGGATGCCTACAACTACATGAAGTTGGTGCAATCTCCTAAGGTACGTGAATGGTTTTCAAATCATGAAGGATTATACAAGCACCCATTAAACAGCGCAGCTCAAACAAGCATCCACAATTAAACTTATGCAAATGATGAGGCTCAAACTAGCTTTACACAACACTTCACCAGTGATGAATGTTAAAACCATGAGCTAGAAGTTGATCAAATATTCAATACATCAAAGACCTTCTAATCTATTTCTAATCTAATTTGAAACATCTCTCCACTTCATCAAGTTACAAGAAAACATGTTATTATACAAGACAACACTTAAACACAAAACAAGCTCCAATGTTTTTGCATTAATCTTGAGAAATATTTACAACTTTAAGTCCTCTCAGAGAATTTTGAGAGTCTCTTCTATTCTACTCTACTTGCCTACCAGCTAATATCTATTTCTTTACAAATGAGGCAACAAGGCCTTTATATAGAGGTCTAGAGTTACAATGAATGGCTAGGATCATTTCACATAGCCAAGGGCTCAGATCATGCCACCTCAATAGGTAGTTACAACAACTTTCTATTTTCAGTACATGAGAGAGGCAATGAAGGCATGCTTTCCAAGAAGATAAGATAGTATGGAATCTTTGGAACATCTTCCACATGGACATCCTCTTTGTCTTCTTGCTCATTGAATTGAAAGGAAGCTAGGTGTGCGGAAATCACTTCCTACACTAATCTAATGAGGAGAGATGTATGCAAATTCAATTTAATTCTTACAACTACAGCAACATAGAACATCTAACATAGATATTGTAGCAATACACATACACACAGAAAGTAGACAGAAGAGAGAGAGATAAGATATACGTGGGGAAAACCCTTACGGGTGAAAAACCCCACACTCCAAAACATAGCTCAAATGTATTACAGTAAACAATAATAGATTACAATACAGTTTCAGAGCCAATGCTCTTTCTAGAGTCTTCGGATGTTGAATCTAGAGATATTTCGGTAGCATAACAGTACTTGTACCAAAGTTGTCTATCTCCCATCCAAGCACCTGTTTATATAGAGTTTACAAGGCAAATATGGAACCTTCTAGAGATGGGTGTCCATCTTAGACTCATGCCCCAAAACCCACGCCTAAGGACACTTGTCCAACATCCCATCCTGAAGTGGGCACCTGGTCCCAAGATAGGTTACGATAGATGCTCTTATGCACCTTACAGCTATCATAGAATCTATCATACACTGACTAAAAATATCATATTCCTCTTACATGTCATAACCTCCCTTGACCGCCCAAAGATGTCTTTCTCTCATGCAAAGATACTCACCGACACTTGTCATTAATTAAAAATTGTTTGAGGTTTCGGAGGCGCTGCCCCTGGACCCCGCAAGGGGCTATGCCCCTTGACCCTGTCTTGGGGGCACTGCCCCCAAACCCCCATTAATTATTCAAGGGGGAAACCACAGCTGCCAAAGTCACCAAACTTTACCCTGCTACATATACACAAGGTGCTGACTATGCCAACTCAACATGGGATAAATAAATACAACATTAGGAATTTGCAAAGGTTGAGACACCTTAATTCTCAACATGAATGATGCAGCGAATTGTGATTAGCTTGATGATGAGTGTCTGCCACATAGGTGCCACCTTAGCATATTCCCAAATTGCATCATCTTTTGATGTCTTCAATGTGATTGCTTTGAACTTGTATGTTTGGGAATACTTTTTTGATCTTGCCTTGTTCATCTTCTTATAAACTAGATGTATGATAGATGTTGCTCATTTGCTTAACACTGTGATTCTTCTTCTTATAGGATGTATACGAATGATCTTCTTTGGATACATCTTCTTGGAGAGTAGTGTAGTAGGAGATATGATAATGATTCTTCTTTCATAGCTTAAAGTAAGAGACTTCTTTTGGAGACTTGAAGTTGAGAGCACTTGAATCTAGATGGATAGATGTCCATGACATGATGCAGATAATGAAATACTCTAACTTGATGATCTTGAAGGGGTCCTTTGGAGTGTAGATATTGATGATAACACCTTCTTTATATGTAGAGTAGATGACTTCTCAAGGAGACTTGAATGTACCAGAGGAACTTGAAATTTTATAGGTGTCTTTGGAATGCTTGATGATGATGAAGATGAAGAGTGTTGGTATGTTGGGCTTGATGTGATCCAACATGATGTCATTGATGAGGAGTGTCAACAATTTAGACTTGAAGTGTCCTCTTAGAGCAGCTATATGATGTCTTCTCCAACATTACAACTTGTTGACTTCACTCCTAGCATAAAGGTGGTTCAAGCTTTTACTTCTTCAATGACTCCTTAGCTTCATCAAAGCTCCTTGTTCCTACAAAACAAATAGAGAAGCAATATCAATTCCTCTTGATAACACTTGATTTGATAATAATTTCATGCATTTCTAACCTAGGAGCATTAGTTGCCAGATTAGTTGATTCCTTGAAAACAATCATAAAATTCAAACTAAGTATCAATCATTAGGGGCACATTAGATGACAATTTCAATCTCTTCTTAAAAGGCTTCATAAAATCTGAATTAAACTACATACTGTAAGGGCGCATAGGATCTTTATTTTGTATCCTCTTGAATGTTCTCAAAACCCTTGAATTTAAACACTTTCATGAAGGCACATTGGATGCTAAAGTAGATCTTCTCTTGAATACTCTTATAAAACTTGAATTTACCCTCCTTTAATGATGGTGCATTGGATGCTGAAGTAGATCTTCTCTTAAAATTTCACCTTAAACCCTTATTGTTGATTCCTAGATGAGGGTGCATTAGTTCTGTCACAGTAGATCATGATTTTGGATCCTCCTTAAAGTCTCATGTTTTGGTTGCATTGGATGTGGTGCATGAGTTAAGGAACTTAAAATCCTCTTGAAATGGGTGCAACAGTTAAGAGATTTGGATATTCTTTGCATTCTAAACTTCAAACTTAAACCACCTTGACATGTGGCGTAGTAGATCAGAAATTTGCATCCTCTTGGTATTGTCACCTTGGTTGAGGTTTTTGTATTCTCCTTGAATGCTCTCAAAAACTTAACTTCATCTTTGTGTAGATGGTGCAATGGTTGGAGACTTTAGATTTTTTTTGCTTGAGACTTGTTCTTTAAATTCACCACTCTACACCTTCATTCCTTGGCACCATGAGATGAGGATTTTGATTTCTCTTCAAATGACATTTAAAACTTTACTTCACCTCCTCTAAAATGGACCAATGGTTAAGGCACATTAGTTATTGATTTTACCCTTCACTTGAAATTTTACCTTCACAAAATCATAACC
The DNA here is from genome assembly GCA_027924645.1 of Cunninghamia lanceolata. Lineage (NCBI taxonomy): Eukaryota > Viridiplantae > Streptophyta > Pinopsida > Cupressales > Cupressaceae > Cunninghamia > Cunninghamia lanceolata. The sequence continues at coordinate 14,071,628 of BSBN01000657.1, forward strand.
AGCCCTCTTAGTCTAGGCACATTGGTTGATGACTATGATATCTTCTTGAAAATTGCCTTAAAACTTGAGTTAAATCATTCTCCACTAGTGGCGCATTTGATAGGCATTTTGTGCTCTCCCTAAAATCATCATAGAATCTTTTCTTTACAAGGGTGCAAGGGATAGGAGTTTTAATCCCTCCTTGATATTGAATGATGCAATTGACATAAACCTTCATCCTAGTAGTGGTGCATTAGATGTGGCGCATTGGTTGGGTGTTTTGATTGCTTCTTGATCTTAACCACTTTTCATTCTTCACTTGTTTGATACAAAGGGCAGCACACTAGTTGGACATTTTGATTTCTCCTTGGAAACTTATCAACATATTCACTTTACCTTTATGCATATGGTGTATGGGATCAAGCGCAGCAATTCAACATTTTGAATCTTCTTAAAATGTGTTATAAAACTCGCAATTAGTAACCTCTTCACATGTGGTGCAGTAGTTGAGGATTTTGGATCCTCTTTAAAACTTGTCTTTTGCCAACCAGATCAGCCTTCTTCATTTTGGCTCAATGGATGAATGTTTCAAGATCTTCATTAGATACTTATCAAGATGGTGCATTTGATGGGCAGTTCATTCTCCTCTTGAAAGGTGTTGGAAACTTGAATTAAAATAACCTTCAAAATAGGCGCATTTGATCAACACTTTGAGCTCTTCTTGAATTTTGTCATGATCACTTAAAACTTGAAACAAATCACTTCATCCTAGGATGCATTGGATTGAGGTTTTAGATCCTCTATTGAATGCTCTCAAAATCTTGATTTTATCATCTTTCATAAGGGTGCATTGGTTCAAGCGCATGAGATGAGGATTTTGGATCTTCTGGAGTACTTTGCCATTTTTTCAACTTTCTTAGGATAAGGTCTATTGAAAAATATATTTAAGTATAAGTTTAAATATTTTTCAATATACCTTTCAGGATGTTTGAGATAGGTCTTGAATCCACTAGATTTAACATGTAGATTATAGAAATTGGAGGATCCACCAGATTTCAAACTTAGTCAATTTTTTAGGATTTTTAGGATATCAAGATGCTAGACTTAGTCATTTTTAGGATCTCAAACATGCATCAGAATTAGTCTCAGAACAAAAGCACATGACTCTTCAATTAAAACTAGACAAAGAACTCAAACAACCATTGACCTCATCATGAAACAAACCAAAGACATCATTCAAAACCTAATTCAAAGCATCAGAGCTTCAAAAAAAGGGGGTCCCCATTTGCAATGCGGCAATGTGTGATTAGGTCACAACACCTACCAATGTATATTATTATCAGGCATTGATGGCCTCACAACCACTTTCACATATTGTCGTTTCTTAGTGTTTCTGATTTCTTTAGGTATGTCAAATTTAGCCTCCATGGCTGCAAGCTTATCAGCCTATTTGTTCTAATTTCTAGGCATGAACAGTAGATTAAAAGCATCAAAATCTTCAATCGGATTCCATACTCTGTGTTTGTATGACTTAAGCAAGTCATTTTTGGTGACATTCAAGTTTCTTACTTGATTTGCAACAAGTTCACTATCGCCATACACCTTTAAACACTTGATATTCTTCCTTTTGGCCCATTCTAAGCCATGAATTAGTGCCTCATAATCTGCTATATTATTTGAATAGTTGAATACAAATATGAAAGCTACATAATATTTTTCTTTTTTGGGTGAAATAAGCATAGCTCCACCGCCTGCACCTACTTTGTTCCATGCACCATCAAAATATAGCTATCACAACTCATTTTCTGGCTGCTCTATTTGTTGTTGCTACTAATTTTCACCTTTCACGAGGTTAGGAATAGGCTGATTCTGTTCATGGATCATATAGATACCTAAACCAGCTTCCTCCATTTGCTTGTAACTTGGGTCATCCCCATGATTTTATGATGCCCATTCATCTAGAAACAGGTCTTCTATGCTCTCAATTGGGGTATTGCTCTCATGAACAACAGGTTGTTCCTCCTCATGATAGGTTAAATTAGCATTAACAACACTAGGGGTATAAGGCTCAGTGTGATCTTTGGCAAGAGGTTCCGATTTTATAGTCACCTGTGTTCCATACCTAGTCCTAAATCACATGTGGGTCCAATCGGCTAACAAGTAACCTCCTAATTTTGTTGTAAAATCTCTTGAAAGGCATAAAGCAAAGTAAGGAGGCAAGTCTATCACATATATGCCCTGATGAATTGCAAAATTTGGGCATGCATGTAGTGTGAGGTTTAAATTTCTTATGACTCCAATGGTGTTAATTGATGAACCATCTAACTGAGTTACAGGTTTGGACAATGGTTCGTAAGTCAGTCCCAACTTATCCACTATTTGTTTTGGCATGACTAAAGTACTAGCACCTGAATCTATCATATAGTTATGCACTAGGTGCTTACCAATTATCAAGGACACATAAAATGGTGTCAAGTTTTGACCTCTTGTGCTTGTTCTATCTAAAATGGTGGGTCATTTGCCAGTACTACTCTATTGTAGTCTCTAGACTGACCTGGACTTAGCTCATTAGACAAAGAAAAATTAGATAATGCCTTTTGTCATAAATCTTCTTGACCAAGAAGAGATAAAGACTCCCATATGGTCATACTAATGCTTTCCTTCTTCATATAATCAATAGTATTAAAGGAGAATGAACCAACCTTTTGCTATCCTTTTGAAACAGCAAAATCAACTTGTTGTTGTACTTGTTGTGGCTACACTCTGGGCTAGTTTTGGCTTGGAACATGCTGCATTCTTGGTAAAATGTGAACATTTGACTACTGTGATGGTCTGGCAGCACCTTGTTGACTTGATTGGGCCTAATTTTGGTCTCTTCCAGCTTGTTGTCCAATATCTACAGCTCTCTTTTTAGCTCTCGTGTTAGCTACTATGGGCTAGGTAGACTGGTTTTGCCCCTGCATATGTTTAACCCTGCAAAACTTTTCACCCTACCAATTAATGAATTCTATATCAGTTTACTCTTGTTTGGGGTTATATCCTTGTTGTTCTAAAACTTCTTGTACCATGTTCTACTAGACAGCAGCATTACTTTGTACCATTAAGGCCTGATTAATCATGTCGTTTAAGCAGGATGATTGGTTGTATAGTTGGTTATAGGGGTAACACCAATAATATTCTTGTGCCATGTTGTTTTGCACTGGTATCAGCTCCCTAGATGAACTGGCAGCCTGCTGGTTGTAGGTCTGATAAGGCCTTGCTTTCAAGTTTCTTCTTGGGCCTCAATTTTTAGGTTGGAATTGAGGTCTATTCAGTTGATTGCCTTGCTGATTTGGCTGATTATTTTGCTGCTGGTTCTGGTAATTATGGTGCCTATTTTGGTATGGAGGCTGATAAGGCATGTAAGTCTAATTTTGTTGCTTCTCTAAACTCACTAATTTATTGCTGACTATTTTTAACAGCTCTAGTTGCTTTTGGAATTTCACTTTAAGCTCTTGAGATGGGGCTGGGACAACATTAGCTTGGGTTGTAACTTGATAATTGAGGGCTAATACAATAGGTACAATAGCTAGGGGATATTTGTAATAGGGTTGATGGTTGTATTTCTGGAAAAATAGGCATTGACAGCCTGGGAGCTATTTTACCAGCCTGAATTAGGTTGTTTTCAGCTCTTAAGGCAATTGCATAAGCACCTGACAGTGTTGTATCACCTATTGACTGTACCATTACTGCTATGTCACTATTTAGAGCTCTAATAAAATACAAAAATGCATGTTCCTCGGTAGCCCTCGCCGCTACTGGAATTATGTCCCAAGTCTACTAGAAATGGAAGTTGAAATCAGCCATATGCCCCTGTGGAGCTCTTTTTATTATACTTAGTTGCTCCATCAAAGACAGGTTAGCTGACTTGTCCTTAAACTATTTATTCAATGCATGTCCCAACAAGTCTCATGATGTAATAGAACCTACAGTCAATCCTCTAAACCATTGAAGAGCATTGCCTTTCAAATATGCAACCAGTAATCTTACTGCAACATTTTCTTGAGTTATGTGGTGGACCAAACATAACATGGTCACATCTTTTATATGCTCGATTGGAGTAGTTTGATCTCCAATTGTAAAGAATGGTAAACCTCTCAAGGTTGCCACTAGAATGTCATCATGTGTTGCAAGCAGCAATGGGCTGCTAGTATTGAATTGCACAAAAGGATATCTTCTCACCATTGGTGGAGCTTGAGCTGTCTATGGGGTTTGAGGATTTTGGGGACTCTGTGGAGTCTATACTTGCAAATTTATCACCAAATTTTTCTGATCAAACTCTATAGTCCTAAGACTAGGAGGAGTAGAGTGCATTCTCCCTACTGGACTAGGTGTTCTTTCTGCTTCTCTACCTCTTCTCCTTGGAGGTGAGAGCTATAGATACTCAAATAGAGTTGAATTTCCTCTCGTTTGGACTTTTCTCATGTGCTCAATTCACTGGATCTGCAAAAAATCAAAATTTTGAGTCACCAAGTATGCTATTTTTACCTCTACAAGACTATAACTCTGCTGTGTATACTAGACAACAAAGAAAAATTATGTCTTAGATGGTCTGAAACTATGTTCAGTGTACCACTAGGCATGACAAAAACTGTTAGCACAAAGGATTGCACCCTGAATGCTAAGCCTTTGCAAGCTTGGCAATCCCGTGCAACATGGGAATGTTCTCCGATGTGGGTCTATCTGTTTCTAGAAAATAGATAGGAGGAACTTGAATAACTAAAAAACTACACTAAAATTCTATCCTAAAGGGGGTGATGCACCAATGTGTAATTTGACATGCAATCTAATTCACAACTAATCTTCCATAACTTGTTCATATAACTTAGATTGATAGATTTCAATACATAAGTGTTTCACAGAAAAGCATGAAATAACTTGCACAATCTCTAACCTATAATGAAACTTGAACTTTGTATACATGCATTTAGTAAAATGAGACAAAAGAACCCAAAGGTTTCACAAGGAAACATAGACAATCTTTTATCAAATCACTGAAATGAAGCAAGATACCTGAATATGATAAAATAAACCTTTGATTATATTGGAAACGAAAGGAATCACTACAAAAAAATGACCATAAAATGATATGAAATAACCTATAATCTACTGTTGAATATCAAATAACTGTGTAAAAATCTAATTTACAAAATTGAGAGCTTCTTTGCAATGTGCAAGAGAGGGCCAAAATTAAGAACTGGGGAAAAAGCTAAGTCTTTCCCTCTACAATACAAAAGAGACTCTCCAAGAGTCAAGCTCAATGAACTGTAGTTAATTACACTCAAAAATATCTCCTGCAAAGTGATCCACAAGCAAAATAAAAAATCCATAAATAGAAGGGTCTCAACTGCTCCAAAATGAGCTAAAATAGCTCCAAATTATCCCTCTCTATCTATTTGACCAAGAAGAACTTCAAAATCATCTCAATTTGACCATAAGTCAAGGAAATCTTCTCCATTGTTAACTGATTGCTAACTCAACTCACAAATTTCTTCTACTTCCTTGCATGGATTTGGGGCAATTATTAGCTTATTTTAACAAATATTAAGGTAAATAAAAGATTATTTAACCTTCATATGTGCTATAATACTTAACAACTTATACATTTATTGTAACAAATATTAAGGTAAAATCATTTCTTATTTACCTTACTATATGTTAAAATACACTCTTGATTTTCATGAAGTCATGCAAGGAATAAAAGAAATTTGTTACATGCTTCAAGCCTATATGTTTGATATGTCTATCACAAAATCACATGCTTGCACTCCACTATCTCCTATAGCATCCTCACTATATTGACTCCAAGGCTATTTTTGTCTTCTCTAAGAAATGCAATTTGTAAACATAAAACAAAATATGCCCTTATGGCTCCCTTGGCAATCATATGCCTTCCATGCATCATCATATGTCTTTGACACTTTGGTAATTATTTCAGCACTTGACCTAAGGTTTTAAAACCTTAATTTTGGGAAAGGACTATTATTGCCCCTTTGACATGATTTTAAGCCCTCACGGACACTTCTATTGTCACTAGGTTTAATGATTTAATGTTTTTGACCTCGTGGCCTTTTGGATTGCAATGCTTTTTTAATGAGACAACAATCAAAAGCCCACTTTCGGCTAGGGCAACTTGACCAAAAAGACAAATGAACCCTAAAATATTGTTCATTTTCACTTCATGTTTTTCTCGGTCATTGCTTTGTTGCCACCATGTCACCGCCATACCTAGGGTTTCTAGAGTTTCTGAGGCTTTTGGGTGTTGTTTTGGAGGCTTCTAAACATATTTTGATGAAGGATTTCAGCCGCTCTATTATTTTTTGATCATTGTAAGTGATTTCCACTCCCTTTTTTTGAGTTTTACGTGCACAAAATGATGAAAGGAACTTCTATAGCTTATCTTCTTGAATCTCCTTTCGATGGCTTTGACTCTAAATGATTATATTATACTTTCTAGCTTTTTTCATTCTACAAAACATTGTATCTGCTTTGTACTCCTCTATTATGGTGAAGCTTGACACCCCTACAAATTGCTTTCATTTTCCTCTGTTAAAGCTCCATCTTCATAACTGTATTTTCTATGTAGAAAAAAGAGATACAATCTTTGTATTTGCTTTGGCTCTATTGAAGAAGAAAACGAAAAGGATTTTACGTGCTCTCTCTATATATGTAGTCTTCTTTTTTGTGTCTTGGCTATGTTTCTAGGAAAACCCCCTCTGTGTTGGCTTTCTTTCATATTACTATTCTTTCCCGATGAGGGTTTGTTACTCTGCTCTGTCGTGACAGAAAATAATGAAACATGATCTTTCTTTTGTTTATCTAACTATTCTAAAAGAAGAAAGATAGTTTTGTCCTTTTCTGTTCAAAACCCTTTATCATCACTCCTAAACTATGAAATGCTTACCTTTTGAGGATAGTTTGGTCATCTATTCAACTCTGGTAAGTCTCTTTGTGCCAGGGTTTCAAAAAAACCCTACTTCTATTCATGGCTTCTTAACAGTGGTTTATATTTCTGCATCTTTAGCCTATGATTCGACGACCTTATCTACTGTCCTGTGACTTCACCTGTGCTTGTATTTCTCTCACAAAACTTAGTAGGCTTCCATTGATTTTATGTATTTCTTACAAAAAAATAAAACTTTCCTTTTTCATTATACTACTGCAAGTATTTTGATAGGTAAAAATGACAAACTTTTCATATTGGGGTTTGTTGTTCCATCATCATGCCTATGATGCTTCATTTGAGAACTTTTTGAAACCTTAAAAATCCTATTACAATCATGATATATGATAGCTCTAATATTTTTCTTGATTTTCTAAGATAATCCTCTTAACTGATATGAAAGGTTATTGTAACTTCATCTTGGAATTTCAAATTTCTTGAAGTCATACATTTAATTATTTTGTGAGTTTTTTTCTTGGCACTATGTCAATTTGTTGTTCATGATCCTCCATTTAGGTTTCATCGCATGTCTAGAAAATTGAAAGAATTGTCCCTATGTGATATACATCTTATGAATGTTGTGTATGATTGAGTCTCTTATCAATTGTTTCATTCATTTATGGGTTGTTCTTTCTTTAAAAAACATTCATAAGACTATCCTTTCTTTTTAACTGTTGTTTCATGACTGCACTTTACAACTGATTCTGTAGACTATCATGATTGAATGAAATCATTGATCATTATTGTACCTTATTGTACTGGTTCCTTTGACATTGGCTACCTTTTTCCTGTGGATGTATCTCTATCAAGAACATAAGGTCAGCAAAATGGTATTCTCACAGGAAAAGGTAGTCAGTGTCAAAGGAAAGTGCCAATGGGGTTCCTCACAAGGGCTAATATGACACTATTCACCCATTTGAGAACTTTTTGAAACCCTAAAAATATCAATAATGCTCATTATACCTATATCCCCTTGTCTCTATATCTCTCCCTCTCCCTCTCTATCTCTCTATCTCTCCCTCTCTCTCTCTCTATCTCTCCATATCTCCCTCTATCCATCTCTATCTCTCTATCCTCTATATATCTTTATCTCTACCCCCTCTCTCTCCCTCTATATCTATCTCCCTCTCCCTATCTGTCTCTCTAGCTCTCCCTCTTTTTCTCCCTAGATCTATATTTGTATCTATTTCTCCCTCTATCTCTTTTTCTTCATATCCTCACTCTCTCTATCTCTATCTCTATCTATCTCTATCTCTATCTCTCTCTCTCCCTCTCTATCTTTCTTTCTCTCCCCCCCTCTCTCTCTCTCTCTCCCTCCCTCCTCTCCTTTTCTGTAACTCTATCTTTATGTTTCTCCATCCCTCTCTATCTCTCTCTCTATTGTTCTTTATCTCTCTATCTCTCTCTCCCTCTATGTCTTTATATTTATCTCTCACTATCTCTATATGCCTCTCTCCCCGCCCCCTCCATCTCTTTCTATATCTCTATCTATTTATATATCTCCCTCCCTCTCTCTTTATCTCTTCTTCTCTTCCTCTATCTTCAATCTCTCTCTATATCTTTCTTTCCCTCTCCCTCTCCCTCTCTATCTCTCTATCTTCCCCACTCTCTCTCTCTCTCTCTCTCTCTCTCTCTCTCTCTCTCTCTCTCTCTCTCTCTCTCTCTCTCTCTCTCTCTCTCTCTCTCTCTCTCTCTCTCTCTCTCTCTCTCTCTCTCTCTCTCTCTCTCTCTCTCTCACACACACACACACACACACACACACACAGTATCTTTCTATCTCTCCCTCTCTCTCTCTCTCTCCCCCCTCTCTCTCTCTTCTATCTCTACCTCTCTCTAACTATATCTATTCATCTAGCAAGGTGCATATGATGCTACTTGTTCCAACACCACATCTTCTATTTCATCATCACCCAATGATATAATGGTTGTCTCTTCCTAGACATGAAGCTACTCTAGAGCGAAAGAAGATGGAGGGATGACATGAGTCTTCTCATACAAGATGGTACCACTTATCATAGAAGAATTGACAAGTTTATGAGTATCATTTTCCTGAACTACATTGATTTGCACTGAAGGAACTATATAGTGTAAAAACTCTACATTTTTGTATATGTTGCAATCTTGTTGCATGGGGATTTTTCTGTTTCTATAAATGTTTCATGCTCTAGCTACATGGATTTCTTATGCTCTATGCAGAAGCCATCAAGTGTCGTGCCTCAGTAAAAAGCCATGGTTTTGTTTCTAGCTATAACTTTTGTGTGGATCGTGCCACGTAGTGGTTATGTTTCAATATATTAAAGTTTCAGCTTGCTGCAGAGGTCACCACGTGTCATTAGTGGAGGTAGTCACTAAAAGTTTCAAAGCGAGTGCGGAGGTTGCCGTGTGTCTCTTAGATATTGCTGTTGAGTTTGCCACGTGTTTGTTTCCATATCTTAGGGATGCTTAGTAAAAGATGATGGTGAGACATAGTTGGTTTCAGTTTGAGTATGTGGAGAGTGCCACGTACTGGATGCAAAAGAGAAGTTACTTTTGTTTATGACCCTTCTCCAGCGATAATTAAAAGTTTCTAAGTAACGCGGGACCTGACAAGTGTCAGCTTCCATGGGAGTTTCAAAAGGTTTCTAATGTTTCAAGAATTGTTGCGGAAGTCACCACGTATCAGCTATTGTAGGATGCAGAAGATGCCACTTGTCCCTGTTTTCTCCTTTTGAAAGCTAGCAAGTGCTAAGGTAGTGGGCCCCGCTATTAATGTTTCTCATGTCTCAAATGTTGCAGAGTGCGACAGTTGTCACCTGCGGAGGCCACTTGAATATAAAGACATAGTTTTGCAAAGTGTTGCGGATAAAGAAATGTAAAAGTTTCTAAATGTTGCAGAAGCTGCTAAGTGTCAGTTTCCTGTTCTTTTCTGAGAAGTGAAGGAGTTTAAAGTTATGCGTGCAAACAATGCCATCTGTCACACTCTATTCAGTTTCAAGTATGCAGAGATCACCAAGTGTCTATCCCTTATAGAAGGAGTTGCACCACACATATTTAGTTCCAGCCAATGAACTTGCAGGAAAGAGAATCTGTTTCAGATTTGAAAGATCTTAACTGTTAGAAACTTCCAGTTACCTTTAGCTCTGTTAGGCCATTGGGATTCAATTGTTGCAAACAATCTTGAGTTAAATCTTAGGCTATAAATATGTAACATTTATAATAGATCAAGGGACGCATATAGAGATATAGATTGATACATACAGTTTTAGGCATATAGAGACATTTTTCTGTCAGGGATTTAAGAGAAGTTGGAGACTTTTGTTGTGACAAGTTAATATCATTTGCCTTTATTTTGTTATTCTTGATTAGAAAGTTAATGTACCTGTACATGTATCTATGCCCCTTATATTGCTAGAAAATTAATGAGAAAGATTGAGTTCTGTGCCTTGGTTGATATTATCTGTGTCATTGCAAAATGTTTGATTGTGAGCCTTTGATTTTATTCATTTCATCTATTTATGTTAATCATGCAGCATCTGCTCTTTAATGTAACTAAATTTTGAGGATAGTTTCACTGTGCTTAATTTTTGAAAAACACTTTTACTTAGGCACATCATCGTAGATAGATCTGCTTTAATTGTATCTGTAATCCTGTTTACTTCCCCTTTTCCTCAAAACCCATTTAAGATAGAGAAGAGCCAGCTTCTTTAAAATCTGGAGGTTGTTTTAGGTAGCAAGCCCCACATTCCTGAAACTTCCCATGTTGGTGTTGGAACCTATGCAATTTTATACATCAACAGTTTTTGGAACGCCTGATGGGACTATTCTTGAAGTTTCAGTCAAAATTGTATGAGCCAAAGAGCTATAGGGAGCCAGAGCTGCGGACCTATAACAAGAGCTCAATCTGCTACTAATCCAGGCATTGTTTTGCCACCACTAGTAGCTAATCCAAGGAGAAGAATGAATCAGTTTACAGTAGCACAAAGAGTAAATATGGGAGCACCTGTAGCTCCAAGGAATAATGCAAATTGGAACACTGGCAGTCCTCTAATTCTCCCAGTACCACCAGCAACTTGGGATGCTATTCCAGCCAATGCTTTAAAGGCTCTGCCTAAGTTCAGTGGGGAAGATTTCATGACACCTGAAGAGCACCTGCAAGATGTATCTGATGTATGTGCAATACATGCTATCACTCAATAGAATGTGGCCATAAGACTGTTAGCAGCCTCTTTCAAAGGAAAGGCCCTAGACTAGTATAGATCTTTGACTCCAAACACTATATCTACATGGGATCAACTTGGTGATGCTTTCTTTGAAATATTTAAAGAAAAGGGTGATAAATCTTCTTTGCTGCAACAATTGATCACTATCAAGAGGGCAACACAAGAAGCCATGACTGATTTCAACTTAAGATTTCAAAAGACTTGGGAAAGAATTCCTACTATAGCAAGACCATTACCAGGTATGGCTATTGTGTTTTACCTTAAAGCTTTAAACTCAAATATATCAGTGATGATTCAATCTCTTGGAGGTCAGACACTACCAGAAGCATATGAGTTGACAGTCAAGGCTGAAAATAACTTAATAGATGCTAAAAAATTGCCCCCAAGGCCTCCTATGCCCATGTTCCCAGAAATTACCTTACCTTTGCCTCAAGAAACTCCTAATCATACAGCCCCACCCGTGTCTATGTATTCATTTCCTCAACAACCTGCTAAGGAAACCACCCCCATCCAACCATCTAAGATGGATGATATCAAGAACATTTTAAGAACCTTCTCAAATGAGATAATTAATCTAAAGAGACAACAAAATCCATATCCAAAGCCCCCTTATCAAGGTTACTAAGGAAATAGACCCACGTGTTGATTTTTTCCCAGACTGGATTCTTATTCCCGATTATCCCTACAAGGTAGCCATCATTGATCAACAAGATTCCTAGGCCAGGGGCCAATAGTATAGGAGATAGACTCTAAAAATATCTCCTCTTCTCCTTTAGGCTCTGTAAGGCCAAGGGGGTTATTACCTATTCAACATCTATGAGAATATGACTATGAACTGACTGGGATGTTGACACAAAGCAGATAAATCCTCTCTTCTGTGGACCAAAACTGTGAGATAAGTATAAAGGGGCTAGCTCTGGGCCTACTTTCAGTTGTAGACAGAGGATTTTGGTTCCTAAAAATTACTTCTAAAGTCCTAAAGGTTTGAAGTTGAATTTTGAGTTTGATTTGTATATGGATGTGAAACTAGGACTTTGGGTTACAATAGAGATACCAAGCCAGATCGGTGCCTATCTAGGGCTTGGAGTTAGTAGACATATATATGTGAATGTTTACCACAGACATAAAACATTAGATTTCAAGGGGTTTCTAAAATGTCTGCCTTACAGACAATACCCAAGAGAGAGTATTTAGTTATTTCTACTTAGAAATATCCTTTCTGCAGTGTATTCTCCTCAACTCATAGTCCAAAACATTCAATCTACTCCTTGAGTAGAAGGAAAAGACTAAGTATTCAATATATAAAACCTATATTCTAGAATCTATAACACCCCTTAGATGTTCAGAGTTAGAAGAAAAACACATTTAGTCTAGAGACAAATAACAAAACACATGCTATGAAACATTACTCATTTAAATCAACATAAAATTGATAATTCTGTGCATAATACATACAACATACAATTCATAAACTACTAGAGACACATGAAATAGGATCACCAGAAAGTTGTATTCCTATTGCAACACCAAAATTTGTCCAAGTTTCCAACCAACAACAAGTGACACAGTTTGGTTTTTATAGCAAGACTGTGTACTTAACAATATTCATTACATGACAGGGCCAAAATTCCACCACATACAAAGCATGAGAAAATGGCGCTCCAAAAACATAAATGCAGCAGATGACAAGATGGGAAAGAACAAGAGAAGGGCAAGGGGCAGCCGAACTCGAGCCTTGTGCTGCTGCTGGAAAGCTCTCCATTATAAATCAGGTACATGGTTGTTCGACCGTTGGCCCATGCCTCTGCATATCGCCATTAATGGCTCAACCACCCACATCTTCTCTTGGAAACTATCGCAGCACTCATATGGAAATTTCCCGCTCAAAACATGCCTAAAGACGCAAAGGAAACCCATAGTCCAACTTTAAAACATGGCTATCGATTCCTTCCATCATTTGAAAATCCATGGCACCAAATCCACATTGAAAAGTCACCGTCCTGTGAAAATGTGCCATGTAGGCACCTTGCATATGCATGTTCTGCTTTGTGTATCATGCCATCGGCATGACCAAGACTACCGGGGAGACCTTCATATTTGCATGATTTAATATCCCACATTCTTCAAGCATGGATCCCCCTGATCACTTTATATGCCAAACTGCATGCAAACAAACTGTCGTGCATTTTACCCTGCGTGACCCGCGAGCCAACCGCTAGCAGTCTATCGGTGTAACTTCTGCCATCAGAGCAAATGAAAACCCTCCTGCCGACATCACATGTTTCCCTGATGACCACCTCCATCGACCAGACATAGACTATCAGAGCGACAAAAAACACCTTCGCCGATCACACAACTCTCACCGATGATTACCTTGAAAACCTCAAACGACCCTCCGTCGGCGAGACAAGCCACATCGAAGCAACATACCAGTGCTTCACCGATAAGTGATGTCATTCTAATGGCATCTTCCATCGGGGTGACCCCCTCCCATCGGTGGAACTAAAAATACCTCTACCAATAACAAAACTCTCGCCGATGATTACCTTTAACAACCCTCATCGGCCTGACCATTACCATCGGTGGGACACATAACACTGCTACCGATACAACCCATCACACCGATGGGAAAATAAAACTAAGGGCTCAGGATGAAAAGTACCCATTGTTTCTCAACTTTGAAACCCTAATTATAGGTATGGCATCACCACAATTCATGAGGGCAAAGACTTAATAACCAGGATTCACCATATAAAACCAGCATCAGATCAGACAAAACAAAGCAATACCCCAAGACTCAAGAAATTCAGGGTTGGAATGAGAAAACCTACAAATGTTCAAGCTCATAACCCTAAACATAAATGAGTACCAACACAAGCTCCGATTGGGGATGTGTAGGTGCAAGGCTGCAGTGAGAACCAGACCATTTCTAGGCAGACCAAACAAAAAATGAAGCACAAGGAAAGCACCGACTATACAAAGTATTTACAAGCAATATACACATACTTTACAATTGTGCACAGAGGCAAATCATTTATGCAAAATTAAACTTGAGGAATTGACCGTGCACAGGCAATTCCAGCACTTCACCATCTAGGGCCTGGAGGAAGTAAGAATTTTCTCCATGAGTATTGTAAACCTGATATGGGCCCATCCACAAGGGCTCAAACTTACCATGTTTGCCCTTGTCCTGATTCCTTGCATTCTAAATAAGGACTAGATCATTGATTTGAAACTTCCTTCTTGTAGTCCTTTTATCAAATAGATATTTCACATTTTGTTGTTTTTTTTATGTTTGTTTGGTGAGCTTCTCTTCTGACCTCATCTAGTGCAACCAGCTGGTTTATTCTCTCTACCATGGAGTCTTCAATCTCTTCATCATTTTCATGGATGAACTTGTAAACTGGCAGGAGGTTGTTCATAGGCAGTCTAGCTGATGCACCATATACTAGTTCAAAAGGGGACCTTCCAATTGGTCTTTTCACTGTCACCCTATCAGCCCATAATGCCAACTTTAGCTTTGAATCCCAGGCTCTCTTACTTTTGTGTACCATCCTTTTGATGATTTTCATGAGGCTCTTGTTACTTGACTCTGCTTGACCATTTCCTTGTGGGTGGTATGGTGATGCATATGACAAGTTAATTCCATATTTGTTGCAAAATTCAACAAATTCACCTGATCTGAAGCACATTGCATTATCTATGACCAACTTGACTGGTACTCCAAACCTGATAATAGTATTTTCCAGTATGAAATCCATCACCACCTTACTTGTAGCTCTCTTAGTTGGAATGGCCTCAATCCATTTAGTGAAGTAATCCGTTGCTACCAAAATCCAACTGTGCCCCCCACTTGATTTCTCTGCAATTTCCCCTATGAAGTCAATTCCCCATTGCTGAAATGGAGCCTCCATAGTTATAGTTTTAAGGGGCAATGCACCTTCATACCTTAGTGTTCCTGAGAACCTTTGGCAAGGATCACATTTTCTTACCAACTTTTGTGCATCCGAAAAGAGAGTTGGCCACCAATATCCTGCCCTAAGGATTCTATGAGCTGTTGTCTTGGCAGTGTAATGTCCACCACACACCCCTTTATGCATGTCATTCAAAATATTGTTAGCTTCATTTTCATCCACACATCTTAGCAGCACACCATCAGGATTCTTCCAGCATAATTCTCGTTGAACAATAACATACCTGATTGCATGTAGTTTCAAAGTCCTCTTTTTCCTATCACTGAAATGGGAAGGACAATTTAGGTTTTGCAAATAATATATGATGCCTTTATACCATTCAGATTCTGCTACACTGACAATCTCATTTTGGACTGCATTGACCTGGCATGCTTCCATGTTTGACTGTGCCATCATCTTGGCTAACCCTTGTCCCCTTATCAATTTGGTAATTTGTATCTCTATGTTGAACTCTTGCAGTTTATTTATCCATTTGCACCTTCTTCCTGCTACCTCCTACTGAGTGAAAATATCCTTGACTACTGCATGAGGCACATATGCAACTATCTGGGATCCTACCAGATATGGCCTGAAACTCTTGACTGCTCTGACTAGTGCATATGCTTGTTTCTCCATGATGTCATACTTTAACTCAGAAGCCTGCAAGGACATACTGAAGAAAGCTATGTGTTGCTCAAAACCATCCTCATTTTTCTATAGCAGACATGCAACAACAGTGTTAAAAGAAGCAAATGAAAACAATTGAAATGGCTTAGAAAAATTAGGAGATTTTAAAATAGGAGCCATTTTTATTACTTCCTTGATGTCCTGGAAAGATCTGCTTGCTTCACCTTCCCAACTGACAGTCTCACCCTTCTTTAGCACTTTAGAAATGTTCCTTGTGGTTTCTACAAAGTTGGGAACAAATCTTCTAACAAAATTTATTTGTCCAAAGAAGGATTGGATTCCTTTTACTATTTTTGGCATCTAGATCTTATCAATTGTAGTAATCCTTTCAGGATCAATCCTAACTCCATCTTTGGAAACAATGTGCCCCAGGAGCTTTCCTTCCACTACCCCAAAAGCACACTTCTTTGGATTTAGAGAAATGCCATACTCTAGTGCTCTAATGAAAATATGCTCTAAGTGCATACAATGTTGCTCTTCCTTCTTTGAATAGGCAGTCAGATCATCCTGATAAATAGCCAAGATTGAATCAATCAACCCTGCAAAAGCAACATCCATTGCTCTTTGAAATGTAGCACCTGCATTTGTCAGTCCAAATGGCATTCTCACATATACATAAGTTCCCCATGGAGTGGTGAGGGCAGTCTTGTATTGTTCTGATTCCTTTACGTTCACCTGATTGTAACCTGATAATCCATCCATCATGGATAGGAGTTCACAACCAGTCACTTTATGCAATATAGCTTCCATATTAGGCAATGGGTAATTATCCTTTAAGGAGGATACATTCAAATTTCTAAAGTCAACACAAAGTCTAATATCACCATTCTTTTTTCTAACTGGGACAAGGTTAGACACCCAGGTTGAATGTCTGATCGGCACAATTATTCCATCCTCCCTAAGCTTCTTGAGTTCTTCCTGCATTTTTGGAGCCAAGGTGGGATTAATAGGCCTTTACTTTTGTCTAAATGGCTTAGCTCCAGGCTTCAATAGGATTTCATGCTGGAATAAGTCTTCTCTATAAGATTTGAGGTCTTCATATGACCAGGCAAAAACATGCTTATATTTTTTCAGTAATGCAATCAGCATACTCCTGATGTGTGGTTTGAGCTGTTTGCCAATGTATACCTTCTTGGGGGCCTGAGATGTCCCCAAATTTATCTCCTCTAAGTCATCTTTGTTTGTGGGAGATGTCTTTGTGACCAATTGGTCTCTAATGTCAAAAGCTCTTTCCAATGCTACTAACCCTCTAGGGATTTTGTTAGTCTTCAACTGAATTACTTCTTTCCCCATAAGAGTTTCTTTTCCATCTACAATTTCTATAAAATTTTTAAAATCAATTTCTTGGTTCTCATATTCATCTATGCAGTGCAAAAATTTTAACAAGTCCTTGTCATCATCAAACACTTGCCAACTGCATATGTTTTTTGGTACTGTAGGTCTAATTTTAACTTCAACATTTGTAATAGTTGATAGAGTGATATCATCTGGCCTTATTGCTATATTGGCTAAGAAATCAGCCATGACATTTTTTGATCTCTCTACCCAGCCTATTGAAAATGCATCAAATAATTCAATTGTATCCCAGACAACATGCTTGTATTGTTTTAATCTTTTGTTCTTTAAGGCATACCTATCTCTAACTTGGGACACAATTAACTCAGAATCCCCAAATACCCTTAGCATCTTAATTCCATGTTTGAGAGCTATATTTAAACCTAAGAGTAAGGCTTCATACTCTACAATGTTGTTTGTACAAGCAAATCTTAGCAAGAAGGAGAATTTTAGGAGCTTACCAGTTGGAGACAGGAATACAACTCCAACTCCAGAGCCTTCCTTTACACAAGCTCCCTAAAAATACATGGTCCATAGACCCTGCTGGTCCAGCTCTTGAATGCCAGTTTCTCCCCCTTTATCTCCTTGGTCACTTGAGACAACTATGGAATTTTCACAGTCAGTGTCCATAAACCATACATGCTCCTCTGATTCTTGATCCTCAACTGTCTCTAGTGATCTTTCCTCCCTGATCAATTTGACATCCTTTCCATTCATAGGGATCATAGCATATCACAGGTCCAGTTGCATACTCCCACCAATGAGTGCTACCCACCTTCTTGACAATAACATGCCATACTGTGGCTTGATATCAACAACTGTTATATTCATCGTGTATGTCCTTTCAGGATATGCTGCTAGTCTAAGATCAACATCTTTCATAATTCCAATGATAGGTACCTCCCTAGCATCCATGGCATAGCATTTCCCACATGCCTTATCTATCTTTAACCCAGCTTGCTGCATGATAGCCAACGATATGATATTTGTTGATGCTTCTAAGTCAAGCATACAATTCCTAATTATTTTCCCGTTGATAACAAGAGAAACATAGAAAGGTTCCACCTGTGAAGGGCACTTTGTCATGGTCACCGCCAGATATACCTCAGGAACTTCATCTTCTTCATTGCATAAGGCATGCTTCTTACCTTGAGTCTCATCATTCTATTTGGCTTGACAAGGCACTTCTAAAATTAAAGATACTATTCTATTCTTGATTTCTTCAACCTTCATTAGTTCCATTAATGGGACAGAAACCTTTACCTGAGACAAGACCTGAGCTATATCAAAAGGAGCACAATTTTGTACCATAGTTATAACTTGTGTAAAGGCTTTGTTTTTATCTTGAGATGAGCCAGCTTTAATCTTCACAACTCCCTTATCATCATTCTTGTTTTGGGAACTTTTGCTTTGATCCTCAACTTGGGGGATTCTATTTTTTGGTCCTTGAGATTCATGACCTATTTTTTGCTTAAAATTTTGCTTGTTATTATCCCACTGCCTTTTTTGTGGTTCAATCCCTTTATGACTATGCACTGGCTGACATGCAGAAATGCCTTTTGGCTGCTGTGGGTTGCTTACCTGAGCTTTACCTCTGAGGTTATAATTGCTTTTGACTTGAGCCACTGATGCAGCTGTGAGAGCCCTAATTTCTTCATCAGAAGGTCTCTGCAGGTTACTCAAAAAACTGTGTGAGCCCTGAGTGTACACATAACTATCTTCATTATCCTCATCATAAAAAACCTGCTGACAGGCTTGAATCCCATCATCTGTACTCTCATCTGCATCATGAGAAGGATGCTCCCTGCTTATGGACAACATATTAACATCATCATCCTGTACATAATGTGGCTCATTGTACTCATTACAGAACACAAAATTACCATACAAAGACTGAGCAATCATGCATTGTGACTGTGAATATGGCATCTGACAGATTATGCACCATGGAGTGTCATCAGCAATATTAACAGTTCTCTTCAATGGATCAGGTGTCTCTTTGACATGTTGTGCTCTTTGGTTAGGGTTGCCACTCGGAAGAACTAGTTTACCATTATGCCAATTTGTATGATACAGCATGTCATGTAGTGATGGTCTTTTCTCCTACTTCTAGTAAACCTGCTGTCAGGACCTATCCCTTTTTCACTTCTAGCCAGTCTATAGCTTAGGTCCTTAACAACATTTGTCAATTTATCTATCTTATCTTTAGGGGCAGATGTATTACCTTGAACATTCTAAGGTTTGTTTGGATTCTGCAGAATTTTCACATCATCCCTCCTGTTTGTCTTGCCTGATGCTTTCCTATTATTCTCAATATTTATTGCTGTCCTGAAAGCATCCCTGAGAGTAGCAGGACCTTTATCCCTTAACCCATATGCAGTTTTGGCATCAAAAGTATTAATATACAATATTATGCACATTGGTTCATTTGGCCTCATGTGATGTGGCAATTTGTTCAAGACTTTAGTAAATCTCGCATTGAAGTCTGCAATCTACTCATTTGACCCTTTAGTGATACTAGTGAACTCATTTACAAAAAAGCTAGGGTCAGTTTTGTCACCATACTGCTCCTTAAACATCCTTCTAAATTCATCCCATGATGAAATGCTTCTGTCAAGCAGGCCTTTGTACCACTCCTTGGCTTCATCAACTAAGGATTGCATAAATGATTTCATGAAAACATCCTCATGCTCAACCTCGAAGTTGTCCATGACATTTTGAAAAGCTTTTAGATGATCTTCTCCTGACACTATATTATTTCCTAAAATTTTTGGCACTTGCAGCCTCACATGTTTGTCAATGGGATTTGGATAACCAGGAATACCATCAAACACCAGTTGTCTAAATCTATCTAGCTGCATCAGCTGTCTACCAAATTGATTGGCATTGGCATTTCTGTTTGCATTCTAATTTCTTACATTATTTAATGGTATTCTGGCATTATTACATTCTGTCTTTGATCATTATGCTGATGTTGTGCTTCATTCATATGCTAATTTCTCATCATATTTACATTATCCAAGGTGGGGATTACATCCTATTGAGCAGTCCTCAAGGCTTGCACCTTTTGTCTCATGTCATCTCTAATTTTTACTGCTTGTAAATATTCAAATTCAGTTCTCAGGTTCTTTATTTCTTCAGCCAATTGTTCATCTCTAGGCATGGAAGAAGATGGTCTCATCACATTTTGGTTATCATCATCATCATCCCTCAGAGATTCTGCCTCTTCAAATCTTTACCAGGGTCTAAGAAAGGGCATTCTTGGAACACCTCTGACCTCATTCTTAAACTACCACCCTGTTGCCTCTCATATGCACCTTGAATGTTAGCTTCTGCACTTGAAAAATAAGGCACATGCTGCCCTGATGGCCTAGGGTTGTCCTGAGCATCATTACTATTCCTAGGGTAACCCCCATGACCGGCCGAGACAGTTCCCTTTTTTCTATACATCATCCTTTTAGGTAATTCTTCTAACAGGGGATTACGCAGGGATCTTCTCCCTTGCATACAAATTTCACTTTACCGGTTAGGAGATTGGTTTGGAGTCACCACCTATTACTAGGAAATGTTTTCTTTTAAACCAGGGTTCTTTCACAAATTCCCCAGCGGAGTCGCCAAAATTTGTTAGTTTTTTCCCAGACTGGATGCTTATTCCCGATTATCCCTACAAGGTAGCCATCATTGATCAACAAGATTCCTGGGCCAGGGGACAACAGTATAGGAGATAGACTCTATAAATATCTTCTCTTCTTCTTTAGGCTCTGCAGGACTAAGGGGGTATTCCCTATTCAACATCTATGAGAATATGACTATGAACTGACTAGGATGTTGACACAAAGCAGATAAATCCTCTCTTCTGTGGACCAAAACTGTGAGATAAGTACAAAGGGGCTAGCTCTGGGCCTACTTTCAGTTGTAGACAGAAGATTTTTGGTTCCTAAAAATTACTTCTAAAGTCCTAAAAGTTTGAAGTTGAAGTTTGAGTTTGATTTGTCTATGGATGTGAAACTAGGACTTTGGCTTACAACAGAGATACCAAGCTAGATCGGTGCCTATCTAGGGCTCGAAGTCAGTAGACATATATATGTGAATGTTTACCATAGATATAAAACATCAGATTTCAAGGGGTTTCTAAAATGTCTGCCTTACAGACAATACCCAAGAGAGAGTATTTAGTTATTTCTGCTTACAAATATCCTTTCTACAATGTATTCTCCTCAACACATAGTCCAAAACATTCAATCTACTCCTTGAGCAGAAGTAAAAGACTAAGTATTCAATATATAAAACCTATATTCTAGAATCTATAACACCCCTTAGATGTTCAGAGTCAGAAGAAAAACACATTCAGTCTGGAGACAAATAACAAAACACATGCTATGAAGCATTACTCATTTAAATCAACATAAAATTGATAATTCTGTGCATAATACATACAACATACAATTCATAAACTACCAGAGACACCTAAAATAGGATCACCAGAAAGTTGTATTCCTATTGCAACACCAAAATTTGTCCAAGTTTCCAACCAACAACAAGTGACACAGTTTGGTTTTTATAGCAAGACTGTGTACTTAGCAACATTCATTACATGAAAGGGCCAAAATTCTACCAGATACAAAGCATGAGAAAATGGCGCTCTAAAAACATAAATGCAGCAGATGACAAGATGGGAAAGAACAAGAGAAGGGCAAGGGGTAGCCGAACTTGAGCCCTGCGCTGCCGCTAGAAAGCTTTCCGTTATAAATCAGGTACATGGTTGTTCAACCGTTGACCCATGCCTCTGCATATCGCCATTAATGGCTCAACCACCCAAATCTTCTCTTGGAAACTGTCATAGCACTCATATGGAAATTTCCCGCTCAAAACATGCCTGAAGACACAAAGGAAACCCATACTTCAACTTTAAAACATGGCCGTCGATTCCTCCCATCGTTTGAAAATCCATGGCACCAAATCCACATTGAAAAGTTGTCATCCTACGAAAATGTGCCATGTAGGCACCTTGCATATGCATGTTCTGCTTTGTGTATCATGCCATCGGCATGACCAAGACTATCGGGGAGACCTTCATATTTGCATGATTTAATATCCCACATTCTTCAAGCATGGATCCCCCTGATCACTTTATATGCCAAACTGCATGCAAACAAATTGTCACGCATTTTACCTTGCGTGACCCACGAGCCAACCGCTAGTAGTCTATCGGTGTAACTCCCGCCATTGGAGCAAACGAAAACACTCTTGTCGACATCACATGTTTCCCCGATGACCACCTCCGTCGACCAAACATATATTATCAAAGCGACAAATAACACCTTCGCCGATCACACAACTCTCGCCGATGATTACCTTGAAAACCTTAAACCACCCTCTGTCGGTGAGACAAGCCACATCAAAGCAACATACTAGCGCTACACTGATAAGCGATGTCATTCTGATGGCATCTTCCATCAGGGTGACCCCCTCCCATTGGTGGAACTAAAAATACCTCTGCTGATAACAAAACTCTCGCCGATGATTACCTTGAACAACCCTCATTGGCCTGACCATTACCATCGGTGGGACACATAACACTGCTGCCGATACAACTCGTCACACCAATGGGCAAATAAAACTAAGGGCTCAGGATGAAAAGTACCCACTGTTTCTCAACTTTGAAACCCTAATTACAGGTATGGCATCACCACAATTCATGAGGGCAAAGACTTAATAACCAGGAACCCACCATATAAAACCAGCATCAGATCAGACAAAACAAAGCAATACCCCAAGACTCAAGAAATTCAGGGTTGGAACGAGAAAACCTGCAAATGTTCAAGCTCGGAACCCTAAACATAAATGAGTACCAACACCCCCTTTCAGCCAAATTAATATCAAGGCCCCCAGAGGCAAGCTAATCCTTAGCCTTCAAACTAGTTGGTTACAGTCCCTACACCTTTACAGATTGTTCCTCCTAATCCCAACAAGGAAATCATTCTAGGGAAAAATAATTTTGTAGATGGCACAAATGCTTGGTGCTTCCCCTGCAACAATGCCCATATGCCCAAAAACTATCCCAGAGAAAATTTACAGCAAAAGATAGTAGAACATAGAGGATTAGAAGAACAATTTGCAACTTCTAACACTCCACCATATCAATCTCCCAGTGTTCAAAATGCAGTCATGGTGGCCCAGATGCAAGGGATGTCTTTACAACAGGAAGAGGAAATAGCCCTTGAGCATGCTTTATTTTCATGGATTAAAGAGGAAGATTCAGTGTTCTTGAATGAAGCATCTACTTCCAAGAAACAATTGGTCCAAGTAGACTACTATACCAGAGCAAAAAGGAGAATGATGGAGCAACCTGAGGTCACTAATAATGAAATGGGAACTCCTCCATTCTAAAGTCATTAGAACATAGTCTCTAGACAAGAAATGCTTTAGCCTATGCAGAATTAGGTAGTCTCAGGACGAGTCCTAGAAAAGACAAAATATCCTTATTATGCAAAGACTCAAGCATTAAGGCTTGTGAATGTGGTGGAACAGCTGAAAAGAACTCTAGCACATGTATCAATCTGGGATATGCTAGCTATTCTTGAGCAGAAGACACTGTTGCAAGAAGCTCTGCAAGGCCAAGAAGTCCCTAAACATACTGGTGCCAAAGGAGGAACTACTGATAAAGGGAAGCTACAACTCAAGGATACTATACCTCTACAGACAATAGCCCTATTGAACAATACATCTAAGGTAGGTAAATCTAAACTAGATCCCTTTTATTTGACTCTAATAGTTGGAAAAAATTTACTGCATAATGCCATGATAGACTCTGGGGCTAGTACTATAGTAAAGCCAAAGCAAATAGTTGACGCTTTGAAGATAAAATATGAGCCACTTACAAGAGGAGTCATGTAGTTGGATGGGAAATCTATGCAAACAATAGGGAAAATCAAACAACTTCCCTTGCAACTATACACTTGCCCCAATATAATTGTCAATCAGGATGTTGTAGTCATAGATATACCCCTTATATTTGGTCTATGCTTATCCAAAGATTTCACAGCCAAGATAGGAGGTTACATGTCACTTGATTGGTCACACCTCATCTTGAGAACCAAATATGGGACAAAGATGAAAATACTGTCAGAGCCATTATCCAAAGACCATATCACAAATGAACCAACCCCAAATTTAGAAGCATCCCATGCTATGCTGAATAAGGAGGAAATAATCTTTGTTGAAGAGTTGGGTAACTGGACTGAGCATGACCAGCAAGAAGAAGAGAATAATCAGTTATTGACTATGATGTAGAGTGATCCCTATGGAAATTATGACTCTATAGGCCTAGGTACTTATGTTATATTTGAAGAAGACCAAGAGATCCCTAATGTTTTAAGAAAAGAAGTATCACAGAGTCAAGAGCTTGAAAGAAACTCAGAAATCTGGATCCTAAATTTTGATGGGGCTAGGAGTAAAAATGGAGCTGGAGTAGGAATTTGCCTTACTACCCCTAATGGAGAGAAAATTCTGAGAGCCATTCGCTTTTAGTTTTCTTGTACCAATAATAATGTTGAATATGAATCTTTGGTCCATGGACTCATGTTAGCAAAGAAAAAAGGAGTAAGGAGTCTGATAGTAAAAGGAGATTCTGAACTAGTAGTGAAAAAAATCAAAGAAATTGCAATAGCAAAAAATGTGAGAATGAGATCCTATAGGCACAGAATTTGGGACCTCATAGATGGTTTTGAGGCTTTTAATATTGAAGTAGTTCCTAGAGCCCAAAATTCTGAGGTAGATAGAATGGAACAGATTGGTTCACAGTTTGATCCAGCAATTGATCTACTAGTCAACAATGAGTTAGTCAAAATTATAGTGAGACCAACTATTCCAGACCATGACCGAAATTGGCAAGTTTTTGATAATGATTTCCAAGTACTCTCATTCTTGCAACAATCAGGAGAATTTGCTGATTAATTGCACCCTAAAATTGAAGAAGCATATGGTGACCAAATTATTCAACTGAAGTCAAATAAGCTCCCTAAAGGACTGATTACCTTAGAAAACTTGTTTGACCCAGAAGATGTAGGCCTAGAGAAGAAGAGGTTTCAAGCAAATAGGGAGGATTATCCTGAGATTCAAGTTAGTGAAGGAAGAAAATTGAAAGTTGGCAATTCTACAACCCAAGAAGAAAAGAAAAGGTTGATTGATTTGTGTGACAAATATGATAGGGTGATTGCTTGGACCTATGAAGACCTCCATGGCTATAATAGAGATATCATCCAGCACACCATAGAGCTGAATGAAGGATCTAAACTAGTCAGACAGAAACAAAGGCCAGTGAATCCTAGAATTGGACCTTTAATGGTGGATGAGCTGCAAAAGCTCCTAGAATCAAAGATAATTTTTCCAATTAAGCATTCAACTTGGGTATCAAATTTAGTGCCTGTAAGGAAAAAGAATGGTGACATAAGGCTCTGTGTAGATTTCAGGGATCTAAATAGAGCTTCTTTGAAGGATCATTATCCCCTGCCCTCTATGGAACAAATTTTACAGACTGTGGCTGGATCAGAGAGGTTTTCCTTGTTGGATGGTTTCTCTAGATACAATCATATTTGGTTGGCTGATGAAGACCAGCATAAGACTACATTCACTACAAAGTGGGGAACCTTTGCATATGCTAAGATGCCTTTTGGCCTTTCAAATGCTGGAGCCACTTTTCAATGAGCAATGGATGTAGCATTTGGAGAGCTTATAAACAAAATCATCCTGATTTATCTAGATGACCTCACCATTTTCTCTAAAAAAGTTGTAGATCATTTTGACCATTTAGAGGTTGTTTTTAAGAAATGCCACGAGTTTGGAATATCCTTGAATCCCAAGAAGTGTATCTTTGCAGTACCTTAGGGAAAACTGTTAGGCCATATAGTGTCAAAGAAAGGAGTTTCTATTGATCCAGAGAGAGTCACTACCATAATGAACTTATCTCTGCCAGTTAATAAGAAAGCAGTTCAATCCTTTCTGGGGAAGATCAACTTTGTTAGCTAGTTCATATCTAATTTTGTAGGTCTAATTAGACCAATGACACTATTACTTAAAAAGGATCTGGTTTTCAAATGGACTGTAGAAGGAAGGCAAGCTTTTGAAGAAGTCAAGAAAGCTATTTCAACAGCCCCAGTACTCAGAAACCTAGACTTTTCTAAATCTTTCATAATGTATGTGTATGGGGGAGAATTCAGTGTTGCTGCTGTTTTAATCTAGAAAGATGATCAACAAGAAGGAGAGCACCCAATAGCCTTTTTCTCCAAAACTCTTAGAGAATATGAGGCTAGATACAATTTTGTAGAAAAACAAGAATATGCCATGGTTAAAGCCCTTAAAAAATTTAGACATATGGTAATAGGAAATAATATCTTGATATTAGTGGCTCATCCTAGTGTAAGAGAATATATTATGGAGGGTGAGATCACTGAGAAAAGAGCCAACTGGATCACAAAGATTTTGGAGTATGATGTAGAAGTGAGACCCACCAAGTTGGTCAGAGGTAAAGGATTGTGCCAATATATGACTCAAGACATGGAGAGAATAATGACTGAAGAAACAAAAAGTGAGAATGTATTGAAAATTCAAGAGATCAACTAAGATTCTTGGGTCACAAACATAATATAGTTAATGAAGCATGGGATTTTCCCAAATGAGCTCTCCCATGATAAGAGAAGATACTATAGGTAGCAAGGGGCCTATTTTGTATTAACTGACCATATTCTATTTAGAAGAAATGTTGATGGTATACTTTTAAGATGTATAGAGAAAGATGAAGCCCAAAGAATACTACATGAATTGCATCATGGAGCCTTAGGAGGACACTTTTTAGCAAAGACCACTTCAATCAAAATAACTCAAGCAGGATATTTTTAGCCCACTCTATTTATAGATTACTATCAACTGGTCAAGGAATGCCAGGCTTGTCAGTTTTATACTAGGAAAAGGAGAAATGCAGCAATGCCTCTAAGCCCCATAATTGTAGATGAACCCTTTGCTCAATGGGGTCTAGATTTCATTGGTATGATTAATCCAGTGTCAAGTATGGTACACAAATGGATCCTCATAGCCACAGATTACTTTACCAGATGGAGTGAAGCAGTACCACTCAAAGAAGCAATAGAAAAGGTAATATTAGACTTTCTAGAAGGCATTAATGCTCAGTTTGGTCCTCCTCATACCATTATATCAGATAATGCTAAAACATTTTTGGGAACAAAGATATCTGAGTTTGCATTAAGGAATGGGATTTCTTTGAAGACTTCTTCAAATTATTACCCCCAAGGTAATGGCCTAGCAGAATCCACTAACAAGAACTTGATTAGACTCATTAAAAGGATAGGGACCAATTATCATAGAGAGTGGCATAAACTACTTAACATAGCACTATGGGCTAACAGGATCACACCAAAGCAAGTGATTAAGATGTCTCCATATGAATTAGTTTATGGTAAACCAGTAGTAATGCCATTAAGTTTAGAAATCCCTGCTCTGCAATTATTGAAACAGATTGAGATTGAAGAGAATGGCCCCATGCAAGTTAGACTTGCTAAACTACTGGAGGTACAAGAGAAAAGAGAAAGGGCACATGAATCATTGATGAAACATTAGAAAATAGTTAAAGACTGTTTTGATAAGAGAACTTCAAATCCTATTTTTGAGGTTGGCTCACTAGTTTTGAAATGGGATGAAAGAGCTGCTAAGCCAAGTTGACACAACAAGTTTGAATAATTATGGACTGGTCCTTACAAAATTCATTCATGTAAGCAAAAAAATTCTTTTGAGCTCGAGACTATGTATGGTGAACCTAAAGAGATTCCTATAAATGGGATCTATTTGAAGCATTTCAATTAAGCAGTGTCTCTTATGTATCATAATTAGCTAGTTTCCTTTCCTTTTCACTTTCCTATTTTCCTGCTTTCCCTTTCAATAAGTCTTCTATATGAACACATGTCAACAGCACAAAGCCCCTTCTCTTTTGATCTCACTTTTATTAAGGTTTTTCTGTAATCCCCCCATTCTCACAGAAGTACACACTTTTTAGAAAGGACAGCCACTCCCGTAGCAATATCTAACACTTTGTTCCATGTAGATTTTGAAAAGATACACTAACTATTTCTTGGTGTTATTGCCATTTATGGGATAAGATGTGTCATTAAAGCCCCAATAAATCAGTGTTAAATCCTAAGTGTGGCCCTCATTTGTTTCCTATCTCTCTGCTTTGAATCACTATTGCTTCTAATTTCTGACTCTCACCAAGTATCTTTTAGCTGTGCCACATTCTTATTTAAGTAGTTTCATCCTTCATGTGCCAAGATTTCCTGTATTTTCCCTGCAGATACAACTATGTCTGAAGCACAGTCTTCTCAGGAGGGGCTAGGAATTGATGAGGAAATTGATAAGCTGTTAAACAACAAATCATATGCATCAGCACCCACGCAACCAAGGAAGACCTACCAAAGAACAAGGGTCCCTGATGTTGGGTTTTCTATTGATTCAATAAAGGTGAAGGATTACACAGATGACATTTATGACACGACCCTACAAAAGAACACAAGGAATCTCAGGGAAGGGACGCATCAGAGGTGTATTCTCTGAGCAAGAAGTGGGCAGTCTGAAACTTTTGAAATGAGAATATGGACCTCACAGTTGGCACAGTTCCTGGTTCCAAGTGTGCACCTATGTCTCGACCTAATTGAACTATGTGTAGAGCTATTTCATGTGCCCTCGAATACCATACAATAGGGCTCTTTTGTAGTGCATATTATGCCCAAAGCCATAAGAGATATGTTGGCCCTACAATATGACAAAATAGCCACATTCCCAACTATGGCCAAAATGCAAAAGACATGGGCAATTGTCAACAACAAGGTTAGGTTTCTTAATTTAGAGATGCAGTTAGGAGAGGAGAACACCCAGATGCCCATACTACCTATAGGAAGGGCACAATTCAGCCAAAGTACTCAAGAGGCACTATCAATGATTGCCTTTATTTTTGGGCTGAAAGAAGACAATACCGTCCACAACTGGCAAATTGCTATCATTTTTAGATTAAAGACTTTAGACAAGTCACAAGAATACTGGCTGGATTTCTTGAAGTAAATTGCTTACTCCATGGTTGATCAGCTCATAAATTTCAAGTCCAAGGGAGTTTTCAGGTATTCTGCTTATCTTTTCCATCTAATTTTGTATTAGAACCATGAACTTTTTGCACCATATATGGATTTAAACATGTATGATCCAAATTTTGTCAAAAATAGAACTATCCCTGTGTCTGCATGGACATGTGTGATATCTGAGTCTTTAGACCCTTATGAGTTTTGGGAACTTTTTGTAGCCCCTACCTTTTGCCAATTAAGCCCAGAGCATGTAGAACATAGATTAACACAGAGTATCAGGGGTTTCACGACCAATTGCCCAATCCCCTGTGATTATTTCTTTGGGGCACACAATATTATCATCAAGGTTCATGGTTTCAATGAGGAGCCCATGCTGCTACCTAAACTATTAAGCCCTAGGGTAGCATTCTCAGAAGTGACTCGGTAGGTGTCAATGGTTGATAATGAGTTTGGCACCAAGAAAAAGAAAAATAAAATGTATGACATCCCATGGGTCAAAAGAAATATGACATTAGAAGTTAGAGATGTTGAACACCTTTTGCTAAGGAAGCTAGCTACCCTTGGATTCTTCATCATTGAAGACAAATGGAAGTATGATCTAGACAGTTTTATGGATTCTTGGATCAGAAACAATAAGGTCCGTGCTAAAATAGTACATGAGGGCTGGCATTTTTGGGAGGATAGGAGAAACGCAAAAGAAGACAACCAAGACCTATACGTTGAATTAGCTGATTTGCCCTTTGAAGGGGACAGGTCATGGGAGAACTTCTATGATAAACAAAAGGAATTTGACCCTAATTTACGAATAACTACTGGTCTGAGAAAGACATTGAAAAACAAAGAATGGAAGACAGAGAAGATTGAAGCCTATTGAAAGTATAGGCAGGAAATCTTAGAGATCACCCATTCATTTGGAAATGTTGACACTAATGAAAAATGGGAGTCAATCTGGGATGAGTGGCATCCTTCCCTAGGTCTCTAGCCTTGACATAAGTAAAATTTAGAAGAAGGGTGAGGAATCAGAAGAGGAAGTTGAGTCAACCCACACAATGCAAGAAATAGGGCAGGCCTCATCTACTGCTCCTATATCTTCATGGCCCCAATCTCTCAGTACTTTAGATAAACATAAGGGTGTGGTGTCATCACCAACCATAGGGACTCCAACAGCTTTAGTATTTGGAGGTTCCAGTTTTGCTCCTTTGAAACCACAAGTGGTGGTAAATGTGGCAGAGAAAGAAGACTAAGAGGAAATAGCTCAGAGACCTAGGAAACATAGGAGATTGCACTTGGAAAAGGAAGAAGAGGAAGAGACAGAGCCACTGCTACAACAACTACTAGTCACATCTTCTATTGCACAAGTAAGAGTTTCTTCTCCCTTTTCCCCTTTGTCTCTTTCTTCTACTTTAGGAGTGGCAATCCCAATTAGCTAAACATTTGTACCCCCTACTACTTCTGATGTGCTTACATCAGCCCAAGCCCCAATTGTCAATTCACAGGCCATCTCATTACCAACCTTTTCCCCCTCTGTACCAAAAAGGGCCCCCTCTCAAGTTTCCCCTAGCCAACAAGTAATGGCTATTCCCTATGGCCTACCTCAAGGTCATCCTTTTGCTAGAGGCTACATTACTTCACCTCCTACTTTCCAATCCCAAGTAGACATAGTAAAAAGAGCTAGGGAGGCCAGAATGGACAAGAAGAGAAAGAAGGAAAACAAAAGCCCTGTTGTGCCACATATGAGGTCACTTTTTGACCCCATCTAACAACAGTTGACAGTCACACATTTGTCTCCAAATGTTGTGAAACCTAATGAGAAGATGTAGTCCCAGGACTATTCAATGAATGCTGTAGCTATGGACATGTCTCTTTTCAGACCACAAGATAGGGTTGAGCTACTCAATGAAACTACATCTGCTGTTGCAACTAATTATTTGAAGGTGTCTAGGAAGTTACAAAAGATTGAGAATGATTTAGCTCAAGAGAAGCTGAACAGTAGTGAGCTGGCTACAGAGATTCAATCAAAGAATAATGAAATTGAGAGTCTGAACAAACAGTTGCAAAATATTGTTTCTTGCCAGATACATCAAACTGTACAGGCCCAAAATGCTTCTCTTAAAATTGAGCTAGCTCAGGAAAAAGATGCAGTGAATGTTCTGAGACAAGAGAAAGCCACCTTGGAAAGGAAGTATCAAGAACAATTACAACAAGCCACACAAATTCAACAGAAGTTGTTGAGTGAATAGAATGCTAATAGTGCAATTCAGGCACAACTCTTGGCAGAGCAACAAACAACAAAATAGCTAACACTTGAGTTAGCTAATAGGCCATAGAATGCTGGAGTTTTGAATCTGGTAAAAGAGCTTTATGTCTCAGTTTGGGAAAGAATCTCTGAAGAGATTATTTAGCTAAGGCCATCCTTGACATTTCTGTTAAATGCACAATAGTTATGTGAGAAATTTGAAACTTCGGTGCAAGCAACCTTGTTAACTATTTCTTTGAGGGTCTCAAACTCTCAACTTTTGTTAAAGAAGCTATATGATACAATAGATGAAATTATGTCAGCAGCAGGAATAAATGATAGAATGGTCACTGCCAAAAGGCTAAATGGAGTTTTAAGTTGCAACTCTGCAGCTACCAATTGTCAAGAGCTACTGGATATAGTAAAGGAAGGAGTAAAAGATATGAAGAAACATATAGAAGATTTGGTGCAACTAGGTCTTCCTTTACCATTTCCAGATAATAACACAGTGCTAATGATTGATGATATCAAGTCCCTACTTTTAACCAGGCAAAAAGATGAAACAGTTTTCCAGGGTTTGAGTGATTCCTCATCAGTTAAGGAAGTGGAAGCTATATTATTACCTATGGCCTAGTTAGAGTTTCAGTTAAAGGCCGTAGTCCAAATTTTGTAGATGTTTTCCCACAAAGACATAATTAATCTTGATTTTGCTTTCCAAGATTTATAGAGTAGACAGGGACTCTCTAATTTAGAATGGTCTATTTACCAGACAACTTTGCAGAATTTGTGACTCTGAGTTATATTTTGCCAAAGTTTTGAGTTCTTTTCTGAGTAGGCTCAGAAGTCTTATTGGTCACCAGGAACTGTATAGTGTAAAAACTCTACATTTTTGTATCTGTTGCAATCTTGCTACATGGGTTTTTTCTATTTCTGTAAATGTTTCATGCTCTAGCTACGTGGGTTTCTTATGCTCTATGCAGAAGCCACCAACTATCGTGCCTCAGTTAAAAGTCATAGTTTTGTTTCTAGCTATAACTTTTGTGCAGATCATGCCACGTAGTGGTTATGTTTCAATATATTAAATTTTTATCTTGCTGCGGAGGTCGCCATGTGTCATTAGTGGAGGCAGTCACTAAAAGTTTTAAAGTGAGTGCGGAGGTTGCCATGTGTCTCTTAGATATTGCTGCAGAGTTTTCCGCATGTTTGTTTCCGTATCTTAGGGATGCTTAGTAAAAGAGGATGGTGGGACATAGTTGGTTTCAATTTGAGTATGCGGAGAGTACCACGTGCTGGATATGGAAGAGAAGTTACTTTTGTTTATGACCCTTCTCCAGCAATAATTAAAAGTTTCTAAGTAATGCAAAACCCAACAAGTGTCAGCTTCCATGGGAGATTCAAAAGGTTTCTAATGTTTCAAGAATTGTTGCAGAAGTCACCATGTATCAGCTATTGCAGGCTGCGGAAGATGCCACATGTCCCTGTTTTATCCTTTTGAAAGCTAGTGAGTGCTAAGGTAGTGGGCCCCGCTATTAATGTGTCTCATGTCTCAAATGTTGCGGAGTGCGACAGTTGTCACCTACAGAGCCCACCTGAATATAAAGACACATAAAAGTTTCTAAATGCTACGAAAGCCACCGAGTGTCAGTTTCCTATTCTTTTCTAAGAAGCGAAGGAGTTTCAAGTTATGCATGTGGATGATGCCATCTGTCACACTCTTTTTAGTTTCAAGTATGTGGAGATCGCCAAGTGTCTGTCCCTTATAGAAGGAGTTGTACCACACATATTTAGTTCTAGCCAATGAACTTGTAGGAAAGAGAATCTGTTGCAAATTTGAAAGATCTTGACTATCAGAAACTTCCAGTTATCTTCACTTTCATTAGGCCATTGGGATTTGATTGTTGCAGACAATCTTGAGTTAAATCTTAGGCTATAAATATGTAACATTTGTAATAGATCAAGGGATGCATATAGAGATATAGATTGATACATACATTTTTAGGCATATAGAGACATTTTTTTGTCAGGGATTTAAGAGAAGTTGGAGACTTTTGTTGTGACCAGTTAATATCATTTGTTTTTTTTTATTCTTGATTAGAAAGTTAATGTACCTGTGCATGTATCTGTGCCTTTTATATTACTGGAAAATTAATGAGAAAGACTGAGTTTTGTGCCTTGGTTGATATTATCTGTGTCATTGCAAGGTGTCTGATTGTGAGCCTTTGATTTTATTCATTTCATCTGTTTATGTTAATCATGCAGCATCTTCTCTTTAATGTAACTAAATTTTGAGGATAGTTTCACTGTGCTTAATTTTTGAGAAACACTTTTACTCAGGCACATCATCGTAGATAGATTTCCTTTAATTGTACCTGTAATCCTATTTACTTCCCCTTTTCCTCAAAACCCATTTAAGATAGAGAAGAGCCAGCTTCTTTAAAATCTGGAGGTTGTTTCAGGTAGCAAGTCCCACATTCCTAAAACTTCCCATGTTGGTGTTGGAACCTGCGCAATTTTATACATCAACATGAATTGTAGTAACATATTTGAAACATAATCTGGAAAGATTAGTTTAACTTTAATCACATGTTATCCCTTGCATGTATGTTGCTTTTCTACTTCATCTTCACTTATTCGGATGGTGTAACAACCCAATTTGAGCTATTACATGATCCTAATAAGTGATCATTTAATACTTTTTTTTCAATAAAGTAGACATTGACTAGATGACATTATGGACAAAAGTTTTTTTCTTACCCCCTTTTAACAACTACTATTAAAGCCTCACTAAATTTAGCTGCAAGCATAATTTAGTAACATCTACAACTTACGAAACAAACTTAATTGGTAATCTATTGGTAGGAAGTTGGACTTCAATTTTGTAACCATTATGTACCATGACTTTATTTTCTCTTTTCCCTTTCTTTTTCATTCTATTTGTATATGTTCTCACTAGAGTGATGTGTGTCCCTTCATCTTCGTACATGCATATTTCAATTTCTTTGGATCTTCCACTGACTCATAGTCAAAATATTTTTCCATTTTAGAAATCCCATCAATTATTTCTTTTGAATTTAAATTTCCATTATAACATGGTGGATCAACCTGTGGTTTACTGCTGAGTCTTAACATTGCTCGTAAAAACATCCTTTTAGTTCATTTACATATTCATCCTCATCTTCTTCTCTGTACTCTACTTCTTCTTCATCTTCACTAATGTCCTCCACTCATACCCCTCTTCTTTGTGATACCTCCATCACATCCAATAATGTCATAAAACCTCTCAACATCTTTGTTATTTCACCAAATCATGCTACCCTAGGTCTTCCCCTATTCACCATGTCTTTACAAACCCTCTGCAGTTGTAGGGCCTCTCTTTATTCACCTACCCACAACAAAATAATCTAGGGTTTCTCCTTGACATAGTCTAGAACTTGGCTCTGATACCACTTGATGCAATCTAGATATGGGGGTCTTATCAGATGATTAAAATCTCGCAGTCAACAACACTAATTTTCACACAACAAAATTCAATCTTAGTTTTATTTTATATCACAAGTTTAAATCATTTCAGTAGCCATTATCAATTCAACCTCTACAACTTCAATCCTTCAATTCTTATCCAAAGACAATACTTTCCTTTTTTCCAAAAGCAAAAGGCCCCCAATAGAATACAACAACTTCCTTATATACTGCATGTTTGATGAAGTTAAACCATTTACAAGCACTGGCAGTTATAGAAATGAATCATCATAGGTTGAAATCTTCAAACTTGATCCAAAATAACACGTTTTGGGATTTTCAATGGTTCATGAAGCAAAATAATCACTACAACTATGAATTTCAATAGTTTTAAGAGTTTATGAACTACAAATAATTGTTGAAAATAACACTTTTCAGGAATTTTGGGATTCGGTGAACCTTGCAACTCTCAAACTTTTCATTTACAATGCATTTTGGTAAATTGACACTTTTACAAACCTTTGAACTTCTTCATCGGTGTCATTTCAGAAAATTGACACTTTTACAAACCTTAGAACTTTTTTGTGTGATATTTCTCTTGTTTCATGAACTTGGAAATTTATCAGAACACTTCATGAAAATTCTTTAAGTTCTCTCGAAACACCTTTCGACAAAAGACAAGTTCTTAAACTTTGAAAATTGCTGAAAACGAAGAGTGACAAGCTCTTTCGGAAAAAACATGAGTTTGTGAACTTTAGATCTTGCTGAAAGTGATAAGTAAATGTTATTTTCAACAAATTGGTAAGTCCTTAAAATTTTGAGCCCGCTGAAAACTTAACCAAAATTTCCCCAAACTTCAGCAAATTGAAACTACAATACCCATTTAGTCGTTCTACAAGGTGATGTCCTTGATTAATTTGAATTGGGAAATTCTTCTGAAGTAACTATCCAAAACAACACAACAAGAACTAAAACACAACAAAATTGAATTGAAACCTAAAATAATTTGGATGATACTAGATTTCTCATGAACCCAAATGCTCTTACATCATTTATGATAGTGTTACAACACATAAACAATAATTGAGGGCTAAAATAAAGCACCCACATAACTAGTTCAAACCCCATGAAACTAGAGCATGTAGTGCCCCTCATCTCATCATCCATCAGATTGATGTTTGCTTAGACTTTATGATAGTGTTTTAGATTGTAGATGATGGATCTCGTGTTATCTTGTTACTTAATTATGGACCTAATCAGTATAGTAAAAATTGTTGATGTTAGAATAGGTTATTTTATGCTTTAGAATTTGATAAATAAACTAGATGTTACATGTTAATTGTGATATTGGATCGTAAGAGGATTGAATGTTTTATGTTGTTGATTAATATCAGATACCTTGTTCAACATAGTTAATCATTTATTCATAAACGTGAATGGAACAGTGTTGTATTACTCACTCTCGAGTACCCTACACCACTGCGATTTCCATTCACTACAGGACTGCATGTGGATATATATATTTTGTTATGCTTAACCGTGCGTTGTTGCAGGAATGTAGGTACTAGGCATCGACTCCACCTGATTACAGGTCTAAGCATGCCTTCACCAATGGATTAGTTGTTTGGAGTTAACGTGAGGTCCCATTTCAGTGTGGTCTGGTTGTCAGTTTATCCTTTTGGTCATTGTCTGTCATTCGATCATGATTTGCAGACAAGTAATATTGCACCTTGGAGTCTAACTAGGTTAGAAAGTGTCTAAGTGTGTAAGGTGTCATTGTGCTTTTATTAGAATCATATTACAGAAATTATAATGTTGATAATTAAACATATTTATAAAAGATAATATTGAGTATTAGGTCAATAGTTGTTAATTATTGTTGTAAATAAATTATTATTTTATTAGAAGTATAGTTGTTAAATAAAGATTGTAAGAAATTTTGTATTATTTAATATAATATTATTTACAATAAATATTTAAATAAATAAAATAGTTGTAAGTTATGTTGTAATTAGTGATTTACAACTAAATTAATAAAATAAATTAATATATAGTTGTACAATTATAGATTGTTATAATGTTATAACTTTATTAAATGCAATATGGTTGGTCGGCTATAAAGTCATTAAATGTTGTCGAGAATTATGTGTTTTCATTTAAAAAATGAAATACAATAAAATAAATAAAGAACTTCTTTGGGATCATTAAATTAAATAAAAGTGTATTTTTAGAAGGGAGATGCACGGAATCACGTGCCAAGTCCCTTGGAAGAAGGAAGGGGCTGTGTTATAAAAGAAAAGGCTTGTTGAGGCAAAGAGGACAAGATTACAGGTGAAAGAAGCTGAGAGAAGAAGACTGGAGAAGAAGCTTGGTCTGCAGCAGTGGGAACAGCTTCCTCGATTTGACACCACAGCCAGGTTCCTTTAAATGCATAATTCCTTTCCTCTAAATTTTGAATCTGTGGGTGTTGATCGTTTCCTTGTTTCTAAATGGATTGTTTTGGTTGAATTTCTGCTTCAAGAGATATTTTAGTTTGAAATTAAGTTGTTTTCTGCATCCCTCCGATATTTAATCTGAGATATATATCTTAACATTTCCACTAAACGGTTTATCACTAGTTTTTATTACTAGTTGTGGTAATGTTGTAGACCTAGTGCTCTTTTAGACTAGAAGGAATTGATTCCTCCAATTTTTCATACTCTCGGATCATGTTGAAGGAGTCGTGTTTGTTATGCTATGAGATCTAGAATTTTAATCAGAAATTACCACTGTTTTCATCAGCTGAAAGATGACCATAACTCTACATTTTCTGTGAAATCTTGTCTAATCAAGCATCATTTACTTTAAGAACCTGACAGAATCCTGCTATTCTTCATGCTACGATGTTGGTCTTTACCTATTTCACATCTCCTCCAACGCAGACTGAAAGGGGCACTGGCAAAGATTGTGATCTGGCTTTGTTTCACTTGTCAACCACCAAAACCTAGCATCTAGAAGGAGAACAGATATAGATTTTCAACGGGCATTTGCATTGGTCTGATTAATACTTTTACGGAGCGGCAGAAACAAACAAATAGGCAGGTCAATTGAAAGGTTACATGTTTTGCTTTGCTTCTGCTGATTTGTGCATGCTTAAAAGTTTCTAAAGCCTTTTAATGAATCTATTCTGTGCATATCACGCAATCGTGGGTTTCAAGGGATAGCCTCTCTGAGGCAGCAGTTGAACCTCACCAACCTTCCCCTAGAGATCGGGGAGTCCACTTGTATAGGTATAGATTATCCGCTGTGCCCTAGATTTGAGCAGAGAATCCCCAGCTTCGATGGATGGGCCATAGACCATAGATTGAGATCTATCTAGATAGTGGTGGATGGGGGAGAGTTCCACTGGGTGTGTAGCGGACGATAGGGTTAGCTTAACTACTTCATATTTCTTTGGACTCTTTAAATTTGAAAGACTGTTAGTCATCTTCCCACAAATCCATTTCTACTAACCCTCTGTTCTTTCCACTCGTATTGTCTTACTGCTTATTTGGCCTTTTTTTTTACAACAATGTCTTCCCTTACTTCGCTGTGGAGTTTGTGCTGCCATTTTTTATTTTACCGAATTCTTTTCACCCTGTTGCCATTTTTTTAAACAGATGCCTTGAACTTCTTTCTTGATAATTTCTTTCCGCAATACCTCATTTCTTACCAAATTGCCATTTGCATTTTCCCATTTTCCAGACCTATTCAGTGTTATCCTCTCATCTCCACTTTATTGCATTCTCCTCACTTGCATTCTCGTTTCCATTGTACCAGTCTTATTTTTAAACACTGCCTCTAACGTTGAATTGAATACTCCTTTTCTACCCAAAAAAAATATATATTGCCACTTCATCATAGTCACTATTAATCATCATTGCCACTGTTGGTATTATTGATTTATCCCACTGACTCAGCAAACTCCAATCGATCACCTTTGCTTAAATGTTATTGGTGCGAATCAATAACAGTGATGCTGTGTTTACTCCTAAGCCTATATTCATATGTGATTCACAGATACCAAGATAGCATGTCCTTTCCAAACAAACTTTGATTTATTAGTTAATTCCATAACAAGTTAGGGTGTCCTCATCACCGCCCAGCTCAGGCAAGAAGGTCGACCATGCTCCTCCTTAAATCATCTGCAAGTTTCTTGGGAGAAGAACTTAAGTCACGCAGTAGTTTTGGGTTCCATGTAGAAGTCACCATAACTTAACTAAGGCCTAGTTCACGTAAACTCAGATATCAAACTGGTTTATGAGCATCAACTAAGGAAGGCTGGGAGAAGAGAATGTCTATTCTGCACATTGGGTGTGGTTAAGGCAGGATGATACTTCATTATGTATTGCTCTGTCTATAGTAGCATCTGGGCCAAAGTAAATTTATACCTTGGGGGTGGACTCCACGTCTTCTCACTTTGAAGATGCCAGACTTGCACAATTGGAGAAGTTCTAATGAAAAATTAATAATAGAAGGTCCAATTTTGAAGGGAACTGTGGTGCCACAATTGATCTGTCTGCCTTTGATTTACTCCTTTGTGTATATTGATTTTCATCACCTTGCAGCATTAGCTGTAATGTCCCTGGGCTACTAAATTTGGTTAATAAATGCAGAACTCAGAGCTATCTTTATTTCACAACAAAATTGATGTATTCAGTGCAGACTTCACTATGATTGGTACAATACAGTATTCAGAAAATAGAAGCAGTGCTCTCAGTTTGGTGGCATCAAAGAATATAGCATATATTAATGATAAAATTCAAGATAATGGCTACTTCCAAGGAAGCTACAGGGAGCAATCCTTACACAGTAAAAGTTATAACACTTGTTATCTTGGACTTGAGTACCATTATCCTGTCTGGAGATCAACTCTGCTGGATGAAGACAATTTTCAACGTTTTCCCCTCAGCGCTAGTTTGGATCTGAGTACTTGGTTTGGTGTTAATAGTGGTGCAATACATGTTAGATAGCCAGAGACTCCTCTAAGTGCTTGAGGCACTATGGATTGCGATTCTCCTAAGTGATGGCCTCCTCGTGT
The DNA here is from genome assembly GCA_027924645.1 of Cunninghamia lanceolata. Taxonomy (NCBI): domain Eukaryota; kingdom Viridiplantae; phylum Streptophyta; class Pinopsida; order Cupressales; family Cupressaceae; genus Cunninghamia; species Cunninghamia lanceolata. Next base: position 14,111,657 of record BSBN01000657.1, read on the forward strand.
GATGTTAGTTATCTGTGTCACAGACACCTTTAATATCGTGATTTCTGTATGTGATTCCTCTGTATGACTGGCAAATCCTGAAAAGAAATAGAGTTTTTTACTTTCCATGCATTAAGATTTATCGTTTCAATTCTAGTCTGCAGAAACCCGTCATTGTTAATCTAGAGTAGTTGTGCTTTCTTGTATGCATTTCATTTGATTGGCTTATATTAACCCTAAGGAATGTTATTATTATTATTATTATTATTACTATTATAATTATAATTATTATTATTATCATTACTGTTAGTATTATGATAATAATGATAATTATTATTACTATTACTATTATTATCATTATTAATATTATTATTTTTTCAAAAGTATTGTTGATTGTTAAAAGTCAAATAAAATTGGGAATTTAGAATAATGTTGCCATTATTTATTTGATTAAAAGAAATTCATTGTGATTATATATATTATGGTTAATGAAATTTAATTTAGATTGACATCAGTTTTAATATGGTTTCTTCATGGGTTAATGATTAGGTATATATAATCATTGTATTGGAAATTGGATTTAAAGGTATTAGTTAGTGTGAATTGAAACTGTATGAAATGGTCAAAATGTAAGTTGTCAAGGGTTCATTTCCAGAGGCCAAGGTTGTTGTGTTTCGACTTCATGTAATGTGTTGATAAGTGTCCTGAGTTAATGAAGTCATGTCGCCTTTTGTCATGTATAAGGAATTTGGTTATGGTGTTGTGGAAGAATGTAAATATTCTGAATGCATCATGATGTGTAGGAAGGCTCTTCATGAATGTTGTGATTTATTTATTTATTTGTTTGGGATGTTGTGTTTGATTAGACAATGGGGAGACGTCGGTATTCATGAAAAAGTATTTTTCTTATGAGTTACTTCATTGGAAGCCATGGAAAATGTATTAAGAGTATGTCCTTGTAATTGAGATGATATGCAAGAAGGTGAATGCCTTGCATTATCACATATATATGTTCATATCAGAATAACGGTTATGCAAGATGGTTAATGCCTTGCATGGTTCATGTATCATCGTCATCATGATGATGTTTGCTATGTTTGTTGAGTAGGGTCTTCTAGATGCAGGTAGGGGAGTGGCTCTCAATGGGGGCCGGAGCCCAAAAGTGGCGTCCAGGACAACCCATGTGGGAGTTTGATAATTCAGTGATAACCTAAATAATGAATTAGGGGGTTGGTTAGTTAAGCACACTAAACAAGATAAGTGGATGCCTCACTCATGGCTCAAGTGCTTGTTTAGGCTTGAGATGAGATGAGAAGGCCTGGAATGGCAAGATCAACTACCTTGTCCTCATGAAAGGTATGTTGATTCCGCATGAGCGTTGTATGGGGGCTGGGAGTCAAGAGAGGCTACCAGGACAACCCAAGATGGGGGCCGGGGCCTAGGAAGGATTACCAAGACAACCCATGACAAGCCATGTGATGACACTTCTCCCTACTGCAGCCTAGCATTCCCTAGTTGTACTCTCCCCATTCGTTATGTGTTGCCTCCAGAAGTTGTATTGTGTTGTGTTGTTACTGTCATGTGTTGTATTGGCATTTGGTCGTCCTTTGTTCATACTTGTCTATGTCTACCTGACTGTCATTGTTTGGGACCTCATGTTAACTCCTAGCTCGGGGGGTGGACCTTAGGGTTCCACATGGTCGGGTGGAAGAGCTTCCTTATCCATTGGTTATTCTTCATCTAGTTCATGTGCAAAAAAGATTTATTCCAGATAATTGTACTTGTACCAGTTGATGAAGATGCATGTGTATAACCTTGTACCAAATTTGTGCAACAGAATCTTCATTATGTATGTAATTATGATGTAGTCTGAAAATGGCAATGTAATGATGTCATCTGTAATAAAAGCATTTTAGTTATGTATTTAATTATGTAGATTGTATTACATTATTTGACGATATGTAATGAATATGAATCAGTTATTCAATTGTGCATTGGATTTAGATCAGCTACTGATGTATGTTAAATTATGTTAGTTGAATTGTTAAGTAATGCAGCCTTGGATTCTTAGAGAATAAGTCGTAATTAGTTATGTTAACATTACTTGTTATTTTAATCATTAAAAAAAAAATGTTCCTGTTTCATGTAGCATAAATGTGTATTTCTTTAAGGTGTTCAAGGCGGGCGTTACAGAGCATACTACCATATTGTGAAGTATGAACTCTAAGATTCTCCACCTCCATTCTATAAGTGATTACCATGACTATTTTTGTGAAACAAGATCAATAACAAAAATATAACTCCAACAAGAATTAAAATCACAAGGAAAACAACCCCTCATATAGTTAAGACCATGGCTATAATACTAAATATTAGGAATATATCCTTTCAAACTTTAAATAGCATTTAAACCTTATATTATAAGGCGAAGATCATATTTTAACAATATAATCACTACATATAATTTTTTTTACATTGTAATATAACATTACCATTACACTAATAGTACAATTAATTTATGGATTTTTTTAAACCTTATAATATAAGGTGATGATCATATTTCAACAATGTAATCACTATATATAATTTTTTTTTACATTGTAATATAACATTACCATTACACTAACATTAGTGCAAATAATCTATGGAATTTTTTAGAAGGCTTTTGACTTTATTAAACTAGAATGAATTGCACTTAAATAGATTAAAACATTATCCTAAAAATCTATATATCCCATTCAAATTTCTGTTTATATAATTAGTATATAAGTATCTTAATGCAAAATCAAAAGTTCAAAAATTCCAAACCAAAAATGATAAAATAACAAGACCATTTATAAAATATTAAATTCTTATCAAATGTATGTGCTAATTGATGCCTAAAATGGGGAATTGTCTAAAAAAATTAAACACCTTAACAAACAAAGTATAGGACCAATGAAAATGGCTATTTTCTAACGACATAATCTAAAGAAACAAAAGAAAATAAAAGGCAAAGAAAAGATATTAGCTAAACAAAAATACTATAATATGTGTCTTTAGTTTTGCAATAGGGTATTATTTAAAGAGATTATAGACCTTTAATCTTATATGGCAATTAAATAGATTAATCTAAGATATCAAATTCTTCAATAAACCCAAATAAAATGAAAAACCTAATATATTAAGAAAAAAGTTATAACTAATATTTAGTGTATATTAAAGCTAGCAATCAACAAATAAATAACTATAATCATAATTTTTTATAAATTAGAAAAATAAACTTTTACTAGAAAACCATAAACACCAAATTTTAGGAAAATATCTGTACAAACCTCTTACCATCTAAACTTTATATTATATGGTGATGATTATATGTCAAAAATCAATACATATAAACTTTTTTACACAAACATTATTACAATTAACCTATGTAATTAAAAAAATGACTCTATTAAATTAAAGTAAATTGCACTTAAAACTTGTAAATATATCACATATAATCTATAAAAATTTACATATACAATAATTAAATTAATTATATTGTTTAGAAAGATATGATTCTTATCAAATGTACATATTAACCAATGCAAAATAATGGTGAATCATCCAATAATATGAAAAACATTAACAAACAAAGCCTAGCCCTATGAAATGGGATATTTTTTAAGCACATAATCCAAAGAAACACAAAAGCAAAGAGCCTAACAACTAAAGAAAAATACCTTGATAAAAGTCCTATATTGGATATAGAGAAAGGATGGAAAATGATATAGTAACTAGACTATTTAGAAAGAAATGAATTCTTATCAAAGTTATAAATTAACTAAAGTCTAAAAATGGTGAATCATCTAATAATTTTTAAAAAATAAAAAAAGCATGGGCACTATGAAAGGGGCTATTTACTAAGGTCAAAATCCAAATAAATAAAACATAGCTGCTAAATAAAATGCCTTAACAAAAATCCTATATTAGATATAGGGAAAGGATGAAGTAATTTGATATTAAGATAGATAGATAAATTAAATAGACTAAGCTAAGACATCAAATTCCTCTATATTTTTTTGAAAGGCCAACATATTAATGCAAAAATGATAACTAATCTTAAGTGTATATATTAAATCTAGCAATTGATAAATGAACAACTATACTCACCAAGTTTTATTAATTAGGAACATAGATTTTTCTAGAAAACTATAACAGTTATTTCAAAATTCCATTTTTCACAAATTGTAACTCTTAAAATGGTTAGGAGAAGATAAATTCATCCATACAACTAATCATAAATCATTATTTAGATAAAATATAGTATGTACACTAATTTATTTGTATATTTAGACTGACAACAAATGAAGATCATAGAAAATTGTTGCCCCTATGAAGGATAAGCCACCCCAATATATACTTTACTAAATATTCATTTATCAACATAATTTTTAAAAAAAATACTAGTAGTGACTCTCAAACCCAACACGTTGGGCCTCACCCATGCTAACTTTCTACTATACAAAATGAAATTAGAGTTTCAATGTTAGATTGAAACATGTTTTGCATTACTCTTCTGTAGACCCCATTTGCTACATCATGTATGTATTTTTTTAAAAAAGTATTAAACTAGGAATAACACCTATTATGCAAAGGCACAATGGTAGGTATTTGCACTTAGCATTACTTTAATAGGGAGAATATAATTATGTTCAAAATGAAATCTTGTATTGGATTTAGAACATAATTCAATGTACATTAAAACAAAATATAGTGACTTGGAGCCCATTGGTTGTAAGAAGGCCCATGAAAGTGAGGCTATATTATCCATGAGGTAACCCTCCTCCCTTTTCTTGAGACATAAGTATGTACTACCTATTATGTAGGAATATCACTGAAAGGTAAAGGTAGGAAGATGTGCAAATCCACCAAGTGTCAAAACATGAGATCACAAGGAAGAACAAACATTGAAAATTAACAACATTAATGTCTATTGACACCATGTCAAGTGTAATACCTTGGGATTTATGGATTTCCAAATCCCATAAGTCTTGTTTAATTATAAAACCTAGCAATAACGAAGCTTAGTAGTTTTAGAGGTTTGTTATATTTTTTTGTAGAAAATAGTTGCAACAATTCCTAGCACCCCATTAACAAGTCCAATAGTAACCTGTAGATTTGAAGTTAGCATCACCATCTAGTTAATGCAAAAAAGAACTATGGAAGGTGGTTTCTCATCCTTGAGATTTGTATTAGATCTTCCACTCATTTGTTTTAAACTACACTATGCAATGGGCACCGCCAAGGACTTTAGCATATTTTTATTATGTTGATAAACTAAGGAATTTTTTGGAAACAAATGTATCAAGAAATGGAATGCAACAAGCTCATTAAGGCTAATGAAAGGATCATTGTGTGAGATACATAGCTCCTATTAAAAAGACTTGGCTCCACATTTTTAGTGTTGAGGGGGCGCTGGTTATAAGCACCATGATACACAAGAGAAACCAACATGAATCCCAAGGAAGTCTTGTATAATTATAAAACCTAGCAATAACAAAGCTTAGTAGTTTGAGAGGTTTGTTATATTTTTTTTTTAGAAAATAGCTGCAACATTTCCTAGCACCCCATTAACAAGTCCAATAGCAACCCGTAGATTTGAAGTGAGCATCATCATATAGTTAATGTAAAAAGTAACTATGAAAGGTAGTTTCTCATCCTTGAGATTTGTATTAGATCTTCCACTCATTTGTTTTGCACTACACTATGCAATGGGTACCCCCAAGGACTTTGGCATATGTTTATTATGTTGATAAACTAAGGAATTTGTTGGAAACAAAATGTATGGAGGAATGTAATACAACAAGCTCATTAAGGATAATGAAAGGATAATTGTGTGACATAAATAACTCCTAGTAAAAAAGACTTGGCTCCACATTTCTAATGTTGACAATAAGTTTCTAAAATTATATATATATATAAAATTGGTTATCACCTTGTTGATAAAAGTTATCATTCAAGGTAATATCTGTGTCAAATCCATGACATAATGTCACCCCATGTGAAGTTCCTAAATATATAGAAATGTTTTTGATAGGTGGCACTTAGCCCAAATCATGAACAAGGATAATAGAGTGACTACCAGAAGGAACTTGACTGAACATGGGAAAGGCTTAAAACAAGTGGTTATCAATACAAGACAGTGACATAGGCCTAGTGAAACTCGTTTCATCAATTAGAATGTATTGGAAAAAGTACATTCTCTCCTAAAATTTTGATAACACTTGCCCCTCAAGAGGATTAATCTCTTTTAATGGTATGTGGAGGGAAACATGGATTATTGATGCATTGATGTTGATTATTGTAACACTAGTTAGAGAAAATAATGACAATGGTGGTTGAGATGAGGGAACAACTTTAAAAAGTGCATTCCCTATTATATGAATCAAGTAAAACTTTCCATTACTAGAAATGCCACTTACAACCATCCTAAGGGGAGACTTCACTCCTATTCTTTAAAAAATGGGACATAACACTATCAAATAAAGTGTGTTTCCCCACAAACAATCTACCCAGGTCAAGGCCCCCTATTAGGTGTTTGTTGATGTGTTGATTGACTAGTTTTACTATAATCAACTACTTAAACTTGTAAAGATTGGGGGATGGTGAAAGCACTCCAATTGTACGTACTATCAAACTCACACCTTCTAAGCATGTCAAAGGTCATCAAAGTCACTATGGGCACTTGGGTATAGGGAATAAAGGAGTTTCTTCTCTTCCACTATACCCATATCCAATGCATCTAGTTCATCAAGAGGAGTCACATCATATGAAGTGAAGGAAGCATTTATAGGTTTGAAATTAACATGCCATGCATTGTAGGTGTGTTTTATTCCCTCCCACGACTCCATAATTTCATTAATAGATGACCCAATATTAATTACAATGGTGTAGAATGGTTTATATAGAAGCAACTCACTCCAACAAAAGGATGAAAAACATCTAATTCTTTAGCAATAATGCTTGTGAATCTAGGTGTAACACATATAATTATTGGGGCTTCACACATGTTCCACTTACTACATATGCAAGATGCTACAAACCTCTAGTTATGTGTAACTTCAATAAGAATCAGTGATTCTAATGAGGCTAGTTAAGCGATGTATGTATCAATTAATGTTGAAGTGGGAATGTGGTCATCATCACAAGGATTGATGTAGCATAAATTTCTCTTGTTCACATTGAAAGACATAAAGAACCTATTACATACCACAAAAGGGATTTTTAACAACCAAGTATAACACTCCTAGGCACTGTTGTCATGATCAACCATGGTGTATATTAGGAACCTTTAAAATGAAAATGTAATAGGTCTATTGGATTCACCATCGATAGAGATACGAGTAAGTATATCGTGAAAGGTCTCCAATGAATGTGCAATTTTACAACATATTTTGTAATGTAGCTGATGACTACATACCAAAATAGAAGAGGTTGGAAGTCCACATATGCTCACCTTAAGGAAATTATGGTAGGGTTGTGAATATATAATCTATTGTCATTATGGGTAGGCATGTATTTCATATGGCCATTCTCAAAAGTAGCAAAGTTGAGACTAGTTGCAAATCCTAAGGAGCTGTGTAATAGCATGACAACAAGCATCCTTTATTATACAAGAATGTATCTTTTGTGCACTTGGTATGGTGCTCAACATGATTAAATCAACATAGTCTAGAAAAGCATATGTTGTTAAGATTCGATGTATGCCCAACATACAAGTGTCTTATAGAATGGAGCAATTTGTAACATCGAGTTTATTTCCCCAACTTCATTCAAGTTCTAAGTATAAATATAAGTGTCTATGTAATCTACAACACTTTTTACAACATCTTGGTCCCTCCAATTGATTGTGTCAATGATAGGTACTTGATGGAGTCAAAGGAAGCCATGAATGTGGGTAGAACCACTATGTTACCATTAATAATTGGTAGAAGAGAGAGAACAAACAATAGTGAATACAAATAGGAAACAATAAGGCCAAACCAAGTTGAGTTGTTAATAACCTCACTTATACTAATAGTCCTTTTCATTGACAATACTATGAATAAATTCTTCATGGAAAATAGTGAATCTTCTATGCATGCACATTGTAGTCAAATGCATATTGTGAACAATATTTTGCACTCACCATCATTGGGCATTGATTGTGTTAGGATGTGGTAGCCTAGGCATGACATTATGCAAGGTGGACCACTGTGTCTCAATTGCACTCAATTTGTAGAACAAATTAGGGAGATTGATCGTATAATAAATCTCTCCTTGAAACTTTGTCCAAAATTCTTGTGTGCCACACCAATATGAGAAAAACCAAATCAAGTGTTTTGGAAACTTGTCATTAGGCAAGTCCTACAAGTGTGATCAAGATCAATAATAGTACATGGGAGGCTATCATCCAAACTATTCTTAACATAAATTGTAGTGGTGTCTTGATTTTGATGCCTCTTCACTATATTATAGACAAAGTAGATAAAGCATCGGTTCCAACCAAATCTATTATCATGGTATTTCATCAAATGAAGAGGATATGCTTGCATTTTGATCTCCTTGATGCATGGCTACCCAAAACTTACAATACCTTTAGGGATAAAAGTTGGAAATGTCATTACAAACAAGCCCTCTATATTGTTGTCATTAAATAGTGACAATAAAAATGATTTATAGTCAACAACATCTATGGTATGACTAGGACCAAACTACAAGAAAGCATGAACATCTTCAATCCCCCTTTGGCTAGGAGGAGAACAACCACAAAAGAATTGATTGTTCTCTAGCCTCTTGTGGAAAAGTGTATGGCACCTCTTCACCTATGGAAGAAGAGCAAAGGGGGGTCTCAAGAAGATCAATGGAGGCATGGTGTAGTATGGATGATACAATAGTAGGGCTTGAGGGAAAAGATGAAAGTGCATATTCATGAAGCTAGACATCCTTGAAATATTGATCATGAGTAATTGCTTCAAGCATATACATTTTTCAAACATAGAAGTCATAGCTATTTTGTCCCAAGCTATGCTTTCTTACAACCATGATGTCTAACTGGTCAACATGCCTTGGAAATTGTTTGGCGATAGTAGTAATGTCTTGTAGGAAGCTAAGTGTATGGCCACTAAATACAAAATTGGGCATGAAGCTAAATAATTCAAATGTAATCCTTTTTCGCCATGGAAATGGTTAAATTATGAATAATGCTTTGACAAATATTTGATTATCAACACAATGCACTTAGTGCTAGAACAACAAATAGATGTCCAGCTACACTACTTACTAAGTAGGGTAGAAATTTTCAATATTAAAAAATAGTAAATAATTAAGCTTGATCCATTGAAAAATAGTGCCTATCAAACCATTTTATGTAAAAAGAGAATGACACCCATTACAAAATATAGAAAAATGTAATAATGCTTAGACAATATGGAACCATGTTGAAAGTATCTTGACAAGCATTTGAAGCAATGGTGAGCTCATTGCTTTCTCATTCAATCCACAATCTATAATTTTAGTAATTTCTAAAAGTTATAGAAGAATGCAACCATAACTAGGTGACAACACAATACTATGTCCCACTTTTAGGCCTAAGTGGGATGCTCAAAATTAGTATTTTTCAACATTTTTTAATTTGTGTCAATTATAGGGAACAAATGGTCAAGAATTTAAGGATGATGTAAACTAATGAGTCGTGAAATTTTCTATGTAGATTCAAGATATAGTTTTTTATTATTTTTAAAGAATTATTTCTATCTTTTTTTATTTTTATTTTTTAATTAATATTTATTTTTTCTATTATTTTTTATTGAGTGACATTATTCCATAATGCATAACTTTCACCACAAATAATTTTTTCATGATTTATTGTAATTAGGCCATTAACGCCACTATCTAGAGCATGGATATTTTTTGGTAACTTTTTATTAAATATGTTATTTACTATTAATTTTTGAATTAGTACTAACAAAAAAATTAGACATATATTATTTCAGAACATATTTCTCTTAGCATATATATATTAAAATTAAAATTTTCCTTTTTCATTAAAACAAGGACATCTATGTGGAGTGCAGTGCATTTTTTTATATTTTTCTAACAATATTTGTTATTTTTCCTAGTGTCTTGAATAGAGGTTATATTTTTTTTGTAATAGAACTACATTAATTATAATTTTTTTTAAAAAGTAATATTAAAGAAAACATACTACATATTATAATTTTTGGAAAGGTAATACTAGGTGCTAAATACTTTTAAAAAATGGTATTTTCAAATGACTTCATTTGACCCCCAAAAGGTGAAGCAAAATATTTTTGTCAGCCTTTTGATAGGTGTGGAGGAGACTCTGTTATTTAAGCCTAGGGGGTTTTGTCCAAGGGGATTTGATCTTAGGGGGTTTGATCTAACCCCTTTCAATCTAGTGTCCTTAGATGGAAACCCTCTAGGCTTAAATGATTATTTTTCCTAAAATATATGTGATATCAAGAAAAAATTAGGATATCTCACAAGTGGGACACACTATTGTGGGATCACCCAACCTAAGATTAACAAATTAAGTTAAACAACTAAAATAATTAACATTCAATATAAATATAATTTAACATATAAATTAGAATCAAATAAATATACTTAGTTTAGATTATACACTTATTTTTAATTGTAACATTCTACTATAATTATATATATAATAGAAACTAATTGCATTAACATTATGATCTACTATACAAAATATAATAAGACTATAAAATATAGATCAAAAGATAATAACTTAATAACATAGACAATTCGTAGGATTAATTCACACAATAATGAGTCACATCTCAAAAATCAACTTATGGACTTTTTACATGCAACCGATAATCATAGTAGATTGACTCATAAATGCTTTATTGTGATAAAACACACATATTTATCCTTCTTGATATGGCCATAAGTGGAAGAAAAAGCCATGAATAGATTTAGAAATACCTATTAATAGAACAAGAAAACAAAACTCTACAGACCAAAACATTAATAATGAAACATAGTTAACTCATAATATGTTAAGTCTACTCTACAACTATTTTCTAACTAGTATCTATGGATTGAGCTCCAAATAAAGGGGGCAAAGGATTCATCCAAAAGACATATGGATCTTAAAATGTTACCTATCTTAAAATGTTACCTACCAAAATGTCGATCGAAATAGAAATTTTATTGATGTCCAGGAGGACATAAAGAATATCTTTATAATTGATAAATTAAAAGAGAGATAAGAAAGGTAAAATTTGAGTTTGAGTTTTGGATTTTGTTTTAAGATTAATTTTTAAATATGTTACTAAGTCTCCAAATATCTAACAAGCCCAAATGTCTTAATAAATGATGAATTTTATAATGAGTGTTGTGAATGTTTATTTGAAATCTAAATCAGAAAAGAAAATTCATAGTTTTTTCTTTCTGATCTTCTCATAAGTCATATATCAAACCAATATATCAATTAATCTTCAACTAATAATCATAGAATACACTGGAAATACTTCTTTTATGGCTTGAACATCATTATATTATCAAAATAAATGAGATTCTCAAAAAAAAAAAACTGCCACCAAATATACAGATTTTGTTTTTTTCCCAATATAAAATATAATCTACAACTATTTTCTAACTAGTATCTATGGATTGAGCTCCAAATAAAGGAGGTAAAGGATTCATCCAAAAGACATATGGATCTTAAAATGTTACCTACCAAAATGTTGATCGAAATAGAAATTTTATTGATGTCCAGGAAGACATAAAGAATATCTTTATAATTGATAAATTAAAACAGAGATAAGAAAGGTAAAATTTGAGTTTGAGTTTTAGATTTTGTTTTAAGATTAATTTTTAAAGATGTTACTAAGTCTCCAAATATCTAACAAGCCCAAATGTCTTAATAAATGATGAATTTTATAATGAGTGTTGTGAATGTTTATTTGAAATCTAAAACAGAAAAGAAAATTCATAGTTTTTCTTTCTGATCTTCTCATAAGTCATATATCAAACCAATATATCAATTAATCTTCAACTAATAATCATAGAATACATTGGAAATACTTCTTTTATCGCTTGAACATCATTATATTATCAAAATAAATGAGATTCTAAAAAAAAAAAATTGCCACCGAATATACAGATTTTGTTTTTTTCCCAATATAAAATATAATCTACAACTATTTTCTAACTAGTATCTATGGATTGAGCTCCAAATAAAGGGGGTAAAGGATTCATCCAAAAGACATATGGATCTTAAAATGTTACCTATCTTAAAATGTTACCTACCAAAATGTCGATCGAAATAGAAATTTTATTGATGTCCAAGAGGACATAAAGAATATCTTTATAATTGATAAATTAAAAGAGAGATAAGAAAGGTAAAATTTGAGTTTGAGTTTTGGATTTTGTTTTAAGATTAATTTTTAAATATGTTATTAAGTCTCCAAATATCTAACAAGCCCAAATGTCTTAATAAATGATGAATTTTATAATGAGTGTTGTGAATGTTTATTTGAAATCTAAAACAGAAAAGAAAATTCGTAGTTTTTCTTTCTGATCTTCTCATAAGTCATATATCAAACCAATATATCAATTAATCTTCAACTAATAATCATAGAATACATTGGAAATACTTCTTTTATGGCTTGAACATCATTATATTATCAAAATAAATGAGATTCTAAAAAAAAAAAACTGCCACCGAATATACAGATTTTGTTTTTTTCCCAATATAAAATATAAACCAAATGGTTAAGTAAATCTAAAGGATAAGCCACCACAATCTCTGTTATCAAATAGTCATTGATCAACACAATTAAAAACAAAAAAGAAAAAGAAGACAACTAGAAGTGACTCTCGCACCCAACAGTCGGGGCCTCACACATGCTAACTCAGTACCGTATAAATTGGAATTAGAGTTTCAACGTTAGATTGAAACATGTGTCGCATTCCTCTTCCTATAGACATCATTGGCTACGTCATGTATGTATTTACAAACAAAATAGTATTAAAAAATAACTCTGCCTTATCCGCGGAACGTTGACAGAGTTTAGGAAAGCCAAGAGCAATTCAGAAGGTATGGCTACCATGAAGCGACGACTACTCAATTTCCACAAGGAATCTTGCATTACACACGTGTACTGCATGTTTATAATGGTGCCTCGGGGAGAATCAAGCTGTACGTTTCAAAGATATTTATAAGAAAGGTAAGGACCAGGATTAAATCATCTACAGCATTTTTCCCCTTTTGATTTGTGATAACAAGCAGGGGTAGCTGTGAGCTCCAAGAATGCCTCAAGTCCATCCTCACTCTTCCATCTCATCTCCCCATGTTTTAATCGATCAAAAATTTTGTTCAAGCTCGTCTACCTTCTTCACAGTTTGGAAGAAATCCCTTTATTTAATGGTAAAGGATTTAACGTTTTCGATTCATTAGGACATCTGCTTTTCAGAGTGGATAACTATGCATCCAATGTGAAAAACGAAGTACTTCTCATGGATGATGCAGGTCAACTTCTTCTTACAATGCGGTGCAAGGTATTCTTCTTCTTTCTTCTTATCCTTGTCAAGATTATTTCCTCCAACTTCTTCCTAGATAAAGTCTGACATCTGGTTTCGATTTAGCAGAGATGGGAAGCATTCAGAGGAGATCCGGTAGAGTCTGAGTAGCCCAAATTTAGTCTTACAAAGTCGTTGCACTTTTCAAATAAAATCACCGCCAACGTATTTGTAGATGGAAGTACACAAATTAAGAACTGCGATTACCAGATCGAAGGGTCCTTGTGCAAGCCATCCTGCACACTATTCAGTACCTCCGGAGAGATCATTGCACAGGTAATTTCATTTGGGAAATTTTCTTCAATTTATTAACATGGCTTGAGAATCTGAGAAGCTGATGGACAATGTGTGCAACTGCAGATTAAACAAAAGGAAGCCAAATTGGATATAATGCTGGGGAATGATGTTTTTGTTGATGTTATTGTAGCGTCGGGAGATTTACTTAGGTCGACTCAATGAAAAGTCATATATGAAGAGACATCAAAATATATGAAGAGACACTAAAATATCTGAAGAGACACCAAAATATATGAAGTGTCGCCGATGCATATGAAGAGTCACCTTGATTTGTATATATACTTCAATTCAATCACTTCATTCAACACCTCTAGCAGTATATCATCATTTCCATTAGCAGCAGACTGATTTCAAGGAGAAATATATTCATTTGTATCTTTGCATCTAGGAGAGGTGCTATTATTCATTGTATCAAATTCAGCCTTGTGTTGGGCCTGAGTTGTAAGTAGATTTCTGCTCTTATTCTTTCAATATATAAGAGATATATTTGCTGGGTTTTTCTCCCTCGAGTAGGAGGGTTTTCCCAGGGTAAACATCGTGTTCATTGTCTTATGTGTTGCATTTTATGATTGCTTATATTTCTGATCCTAAAAAACTAACATGGTATTAGAACCAGGGCAGGCTAGGAGCCCCAAGTACATGAGAGGTGTGGCTTAAGGGGGGGTGTTGGTGTTGGAAATAAGCCACACCCGAACCGATGATGGACTGGTCCAAGAGGGGCCAGTAGCTCAATGGTAGAGCATTCCAGCAGCGAATGAAAGGTCCTAGGTTCGAGTCCTAGCTGGTCCATGTCTCAACATGGTATCAAAGCGGGTCTAAGAAAAGATCTGATGAAATTTGTTTAAACAGTCAAGTCAACTTCTCAATTCTAGGGCAATATGTAGAGATATCATCTGTGTTGTCTTTAATGGAAATGCCAAGGCTTAGATTGCACTCATATTTAAAATGTCAATTATTGCCCAGCTTCCAATACATACAATGTAATTGGAATTGTGCAAATATTCATATAGCTCACTCTTAAATAGAGAGTGTGAAAAAGAGTCTGAGCGCAGATAAAAGGAAGGGGCAAAATTGGGGAAGGGGAGCTCATACAATTCGCTGATGGGCATGATTAAAATTGTAAAAGGAGAACAACTCAGTAGTGGTGATATGCAGATTTTATAAGGCATGGCGGTGACAAATATTTTCTTCCAGAGTGTGTACAAATGGGAGATGTTGCAGAGGCATTCTGGAGCTTTGTGTGTGACACATTTGCAGGCTATGTTGTCCAATATCATGCATATGTCAATCTTAAAGAAATGTGCGTGATGAAGACAAAAAGGAACGAGCAAGAAGCATTTCATGATCGCCACTTCCATTCTCTTGCATCTCTCGGATTGCAGTGGAAAGATTGTGTCTTAGGCTAAGGACGTGCGAGCAGAGTGAAAAGGAATTCAAGCGGGAGATGAAGACATTAAGACATCTTAGGCATCGCAATCTAGTCCCACTTCTGGGCTATTGCTTTGCCGATGATCAAGAGCGGCTTCTCGTCTACAAATACATGGCCAAAGGAACCCTCCTCAATTGCTTCCACGGCCTTCACAGGGACCAGAATGAGCTAGACTAGCCCACCAAACTTAAGATTTGCATCAGAATTTCCAGATGACTGCCATGGTTTCATAGCATCCACTGCAATATAAAGTGAAGGGCCAGTATGGACGCAACAACATTTGTCACCTCAACAGCCAGAACAAGCCCGACTGCATTTGTCCTCCTCAATTCAATTTTATCGACGGACAAGACCATTTTAAGGGATGCGAGAGTTATATGAGGGTCGCAGTGGTCAAGTCCATCTGATAGGGGACAGGATTGAGGATTGTGCCCACAGCAGGGAACCATTGTGATCAGATCCTGAACTGCAATATCCACCCTAATAGAAGAGTAGAACAATTTGGAAGGTGAAAGGTTGTGTCTCCAACACTTATACTCTGATCCGAGCACTCCATCTGGGCATGAACATATGCAATATTTGCATTTAGTTGACATGCAACATCTTTATTGGTACAACTCTCAAATTATCAACCATGCCCATCATTTCCAAGCGTCATCTGCTGAACCGACATCCTACAGGCAACATTGGGATCTACATAGGGATGAAATATCATTCATATCCTTGCACTTTTAATATGAATTTAATTTCTGATGGCTATAGGAAAGACCAAGTCGTGGGTCTCTTTGAGCAAGCACAGATCAACAAGGTTGTAGGAAACCTATTTTATATGCTGTCCCAGGTGGCGTATTACATGATAGTGTTGTTGTGGGTACATATCTACTCTGAAGGGATAAGAAGTCACCTTATGATAGCCAGTCACATTCACTTCTACTAAAGTCATTTTTTTAAGGTGATAAAGCATTGCTCAATTGCATATCTTGGCAGTGGGAACTCACGGGATGCATTAAGGGGCAAATGGAGGCTGAGGCTATTGAGTTTTGTTTCTACAGTGGATGAAGATGAAGTGAAAAGAGCATCACAATAAAGAGATAAGTATTTTATGTGTGTACCTTTGAATAATGATGTAGCTAATTCATCCACTAGCATTGGGAATGGTGAATCATGTATGCTTCTAGCATTGGTCTGGATATTTCTCTTTGAGGTAGTTTGATTCTATGAACTATTAG
Organism: Cunninghamia lanceolata; assembly: GCA_027924645.1. Classification (NCBI taxonomy): domain Eukaryota; kingdom Viridiplantae; phylum Streptophyta; class Pinopsida; order Cupressales; family Cupressaceae; genus Cunninghamia; species Cunninghamia lanceolata. The sequence continues at coordinate 14,128,163 of BSBN01000657.1, forward strand.
TAATCTCTCTAAAATGCTTCCAGGACAGATCGAGGAGCAAAAGCATGATGAGAGATTGCATAAGGAATTCAAAGGGGTGAAGAGCTTGAGGCATCCTGTGAGGAAGGCATGCCAGCTGGAGAAATGAACAATCATGGAGTCATAGCTTGCAGCCATGGGACTAAGTTGGTGGCACATAACGTCACTAGAGACATCTCTCGAGGGCACAAGGTTCGGTCAACCTTGATTTTGCATCAGCAAAGAAGATTGAGAAAGATGAAGACACTAAAACCCTTTCAGATTGTCATTGTGACCAGCTACTTCAAAGAGGAGGAAATGACATTCAGATGGAGTTAAATTCTGAGAATTCAAGGCACGAGTTGAGAGCATGTCTGGAAAAAGAGGACTAAGGCTTTGAGATTAGTCAACGGAGGGGAGTTCACTTCTAGAGGATTTCCTTGCAATCTCTGAGGAAGGGATCAAGAGGGAGTTCTGTGACTCGCTAAGAAGAAGTGAAGGTTGCAATGCTTGGAAGACCTCTTCAGCTGCTGAGAACAAAATTGAACAAGACTATCAATTCAAATTTGACATTGGTAGCTCCGCAAACCTATTTAGAATAGGTTGATCTAGGATGATATCGAGGAGGACAGTCCTAAACTCTCGCAAGTCAGTAGTGCTGGAGGCATGCATTAAAAAACTGTTCCTCTAAGGCAAGCATTGCAGACAATCTTGGATGAGGAGGTTAGAAGGTTGATGCAAGTACTTGGAGCTTCAGAGGGAATCACATCAGATTAAATGCAAGGAAGCCAAATTGGATATAATGCTAGGGAATGATGTTTTCAGCCTGGTTATCAAAGCAGGATTGGATCAAGCATTTATAATGGGCCCGATTATTATGTTTAATCAGATAAGCTAAGATAATATTCGACGCAAATTTAGCAACCAAGCTGATTGGAAATGGGCTGGCCACTCAACCTTAAAGTGTTTTCTTCCACTAGAACAGAACTGCAGACTTTTTTTGCTTGAAGTTGGGCAGATTTCCAAAGGAGTGCGTTCCATGGGACTCGGAGACCATGTACGCCGTCCCATACAATACTTTTGACAGGTAATTCTATTATAAAATCCTGCGCAAAAGGCATGTCACAATTCAATTTGGAAGACGATGGCAATTCATTGATGAACTTCTGCAATCCCTTAGCTCTACAATGAAGAATAAATGAGGAGCTCTCAAAGGTACAAGTTCAACAGTGATAATTGAATTTGAAACATATCTATATACAAACCAAGGTTATAAACTGATCCAGGAAACTTGTATCTATATCAAATAGGAACATTGGGCTTATCGTGTAATATTGTAAGAAGTATCTGGTTACCAGCTTTAGTTCACAATTGCTTGGGATTCTCGACAATGGAAACAGTCTATACTATATAGTGCATTCTATAGAGTTCTGAGTGTATGTACACCATCTCCTATAATATTTTTGACATTTTCTCTTTTCAAACTTTAGACAATTTTTATTGCAAATGGATGGACTATGGATGGACTAGTTACAAGTCAAATATATACTATTAATTGGGCACATAATTTTGATGAATGTCTCATTGTTCCTTTTTTTTAAAACAGATTTATTTATTAGTTCTAAGAAAATAGATAGAGCACTATAAAGAATATGAATAGAGTGGCATCACATTTCAAAGACACTTAAATTTAAAAAAATATAAGAAACAAAGTAATACATAGTTCTTAAGAAGAAAATAATTACAATAACAAAATACAGGTGCAGAAAGAAAACAATATTTCATAAAATCACATAATAACAAAGAAAAGGAAAGTTAAACAACCAAAGTTATAAAGCCTATATCAAGAGGTTAGTCCTCAACTAGATTGCCCCCCTTTATAAGGTAAATTATTTTCATCATTAATGAGATCCTAACCACTGAAAATATTGTCTTCATTTTCTTCAGGCTATAAGTCTTAAGGTTTAGGATGCAACTGATACTTGTAAATCACTCCTCTACAATGTTTGCTACCATTACTCCAATCTTCCAAACCCATCAAATAGCCTTGCCTAGGGTTGGGTCTTTGACTGAATCAATCTAGTAGCTATGTCAATACCAAATGAGTAGTTATTAGGAATCACCTACCTAACTACAACACAATTTCAAGTCCTCATTTTTACACTACACGCAATGAGATCACCTACAGCCTACCCATCTTAGGGTTCCCAACCTATTGTTACTCATTTTCCACCTACCCACTCACTCATGGATGGCAATAAAGCTTTATTATATTTGATCAAGGGCTCTAGATCATATTTGATAATAGTTGGTGCTGAACTCTCTAGAGTCACTTAAATGGTAGAGAGAGGAAGTATAGTGGAGTACTTCATAGCATAACAATAGAGAGGCCCTTTCTACTAATAGTTGGTCAAGCCCCAATTCCTCGATTTAACTCACCTATTATTCTCACTACCTTGCAAACAACACTCGATGATCCAAAACCACTTCGTTATCATTGATATAAAATTGATTTCTATAAGGGGTCTATTTTACTACAAATAATTGATGTTGGTTATGATCTATCCATTTAGAAGTAGGGTAGATGGTTTTCCCTTTGAACTCTATAGGTGTTCTATCCATTTGAAGGAATGGAGTACTAAGAGCTAGCTATGGCAACTTGTTCTACCCTCTTAAAGGGGCCCACCCACACCATTGAGAGGATCATCCAACCTAGCCAATGCCCTGGTGGGTATGATCTTGGGTTCTAAACCTAATGTAGACATCATCAGAGATTGGGTAAGTAAAAGTGGAAGATTAGAGGCTCGCTAGCGGTCCCTATTCTGGTAAATGGTTCTTTCCTCTTCTCATTTTCTCTCTATGAATATTGTTTACAAACCATTATAAGTGGCCTATGGTTACTTGGAAAATCCTACCTATTCCAAAAGAGCTAGGAATTAGGTTTTGATCTAGATAAAATCTACATTAATAGGGTCCAAGTTTGGGTCAGACTCCCCAGCATACCGCTAGAGTATAGGGATGAGGAGGTAGAAGTTTATTGCAAGCTCCCTATGCAATGTCATTGTGATCAATGAGGTGACTCATTGTAGGAGGTGCTTTCTATATGCTAGATTTTGTGTCAACATTGTTGTTGAAAAAATACTCCTCTCTTTGATCACTTTATCATTGAATCTCGATGATTAGGTGCAACAAATTATGTATGAGGAGTCCCTTGTGATGTGTCTTACAGGTCACAAGTTGGGCCATGGTTTTGATACATGCAAAGCTTTAATAAGGAGGAAAAATAAGGAATGGAAGGTTCCTTCTCTCCCTCAAGATGAGGCTTTGATTGTAAGAGTCTCCAATAGACTCACAAACTTAGGAACATTAGCAAAGCCAAAATTAATCTTCCACAAGAGATCTACAAGAGAATGCTTCTGAATTAGGTACAATAATAAATTACACACTACATTACTTGATCAAATGTACAATAAGATACCTTGCTTATATAGGCAAGGTTGAGTGGTAGGACGAAGTGCGATCATGACAAGTGTTCTAATCCTATGACATGAGACACAAATATTAAATGACAACCTTCTAGATGACACAAATATTAAATGTCCTAACTACCTAAGTCAGCTTAACATGTGAACATGTGTGAATAGGTCCTAAGTATGAACTAGTTAGATAAAGTACCTTGTTGACAATACAAAGGGGAAATTGGATAGGAAAACACCCTCATTCACACTAACACCCCCCTTAAGTGAAACTTAGGGAGTAGACAAATGCAAAGATGCAAAAATGGGTCCTGGCTACAAGGCGATGTTATGTACCTATGAAAAAACAATCTCTCACAAATAGAGAAATGGAGAAAACCTAGTGGGACAAAACTCCTCCCCAAAAGAGAGAAGACAACCCCTAGAAGAGAAAGAGAAAACATAAAATGCTCTCTATACTATGAGAAGAACAAAACCCCATGTGAGGTAAAAATCCCCCATAAGAGAGAAGAAGAGAGACCAAGTAGCCCCCATCAATGTAGAGTCTCTTGCACTAATTGTAGATGCTTGACAATAAATGCTAAATATGATCCAAGATCACCGAACAAAATTCCTCCCCTTAGGAAGAAACAAAACCAAAGATGTATGCAATAAGTCTTCCCATTCCTCAAAGGAATATGAAGGAAGAAAACTCAAGGTGTAGGATGTCTCTAAACTCTGCTCAAATCTCACCATGTCGATGCTTAAAGAAGCCACTATCAAATCAAAAGTCCCAGGCCAAAATGAAGAATGTGACCATCCAGAACCTAGTTGAAATGGATGTAGAACATGATCCAAAGATGATGAAGAATCCTCTGAATGCTACTCAAGGATCTCCAACCTGATGCAAAACTATGAAAAATACTAATAAGATGAATCAAATACTATGCAAGATTCTGATGGAGTAACCATGGATATATGGTTCTCAGTGTAGGTAAGACAATTGGACTAATGAGAATCTGGTACTTCTGTAGAAGCTGTCAATGTGAAAGGTGATAGAGCTGAAACTATGAACTCATGAATATCTATAGAATCTATCACTAAGAAAGCATGTGTATATAGAGAAAGAACAAGAGGGTCAAAAGTTTCTCACAACATCTGTAGAAGATGATGCAACTCCATATAAGTTGTCATCAAAGACGAAATGAATGTCCTCAATAGTGTCCTCAAAATATGCAGTGTGGGACTCCACAAACACAAATGCAATGTTTGATAAATAGGAATCCCAATCAGTAAGACTGAAATGATCCTACTACAAAGAATCACTAGAAGCATCTCTGAACTTTGAAGTAGCAACCAGTTATAGTGGAGCAATGATCTCAATAGGAGGAGAGAGAGAGAGAAGCAAGAGAAGAACAATCAAGACATGTTATTTATGTAAGATACTCTTGTATATCATCGTCGAAGGGTATATTATCTACATCATCAATGGGTCTGAGGCAATCCAGTGCAAGATCATCTAGGAATGTAGAGATATGAGGATCTCCAAAGATCTCCCAAATCTTAGTTCAAAGTGTGCATGGACACTCAATGTCTGAAATAGCCCACATAGTGTCATAATCAACACTAGAACAAATCAATCCTACAGTATGATCATTCCTATTTTCCCATGCATTTTTCTTCTAAGTTTTATCTGGTTCAAGTGTGCATCCATAAAGATAAGGCAAAAGATTAATCCACCTAGAATGTGCGAGGATGCCTTATTTCCAAAACTCACAATATTTCCCCCCAAATTCACTCAATCATGACAAACCCCCAAGAAAATATGATTCAACATTGTATATTTAGTGCGGTTACAATTGCCACTAGCAAGAAACGCTTAGTGGTCTTGATCTCAATGCTTTACAAATTTCTCAATCAATGAGTGTATGCTCAAAGTACAATTCTAGAATCAAACCAAGTGTGGAAGACAACACAACTGCAAAGTACTAAAAAATTAATTCACTTTCAAAAAAAGAAGCACATTGGTCTGAGGTCATATGCAAAAGTTATGAGTCTTTGAAGATCTCAAAATGAGAACTATGCACCATCACCTATGAGAATCTATAATTTATAGAAACATCATGCACTGAAACCAAAAATTTATTACACCAGCATGTAAAGCATGAAAAATTACCTCAAATAAAAATATTGCTCAGAAGAAGGAGGTTCTGAGCCCAAGTTATCAGCCTTCAAAGTTTGTCTTCAAAATTGAACCCACTAACGGAGAGGGAGTAGAAAAAGAAAAAAAATTACAACCAAATTTGATAGAAATGGTGCGAAATATAGTGAACCTCCAAATTTGAAATCCCACCAGATGAATTAGGCCTCTGCCAAATATGGATGACTCGAAGGCCAAGGAGGAGGGCAGAAATATTTTAAAAAAGTCAAATGTTGTCTACAAAAAACACTAAAGGGCAAATAATAAAGTGGGTTGGGGGGATGAAGGCCACACCCCCAACCACTTAGAGGGGTAGACAGCCCCTTAAAGGTGCATGGACCAATAAAGGTTTGCACTCCTCTTACAAGAGGCTATGGCCTCTTAAAGAAGGCACATACCCGTGTCTAGGTCATTTGCCCTACACAAGCTTGCATACCATTTTTTTCCTCCTTTTTTTGAAATGAAATAAACTTTGAATATAATAGATTTATCCCACAAAAAATAAATTAAACTAGAGGATAAATATTTTTACCTGAAAAATTAATATTTTGCCAAGTGGATAAAAACTAGGTGATGACACAGAAAGGTCTCATGTTGATGCAGACAGTACATCAGTATGGATTCGACAGTCACCTCTTTCAAACCCTTGCAAAAATGGCCAAAAAACATTTCGGAGCCAAAATACAAAGTGTTATATATAAAAATTTGTCTGTGTAGCCTTCTGGATGCAATGGCCCAATATGATTCAGTCATAAATGGCTCCAATAAAAACTCAAGTCTGAAATACTCCCCAAAACGAGAAGAGGCTCATAGATCTAAAGCTCTAATACCATGTAAGAGCCTTCAATGGACTCATGAACCCAAGAACACCTGCAAAGCCAAAATTAATCTTCCACAAGAGAGCTGTAAGAGAATGATGTTGAATTAGGTGCAACAATGAATTAAACATTGCATTGCTTTATCAAATGTACAATAAGATACCTTGCTTATATAGGCAAGGTTGAGAGGTAGGACAATGTGTGATCATGACAAGTGTTCTAATCCTATGGCATGATACACAAATATTAAATGATAACCTTCTAGATGACACAAATATATTAAATGTCCTAACTACCTAAGCCAACTTAACATGTGAACATTTGTGAATAGGTCCTAGCTATGACTAGTTAGATAAAGTACCTTGTTCACACTACAAAGGGGAAACTGGATAGGAAAACACCCCCATTCACATTAACATTCATCCCCTAAGAGGGGGGTGTTGGTGTGTTGGTTTGTACTCTTGTGGACAAAACCAACTCAATAACCAATGGAGTTGCTCTTATGGTGGAGAAGAGTAAAGATTTGAGAGTAGGTGTGGCATGTGACCCTTCCTCTAGTCCTTGACATTTGACCTCCAACAAGAAAATTTGTAAAGTGGTATCCTCTAAAAAGAACCCTTGGGATCCTCTCAATTCAACTACTACTATGAATATTACCAGTAAGGGGATTGATTTGGAAGGCCAAGAGCAATGCAGAAGGTATGGCTACCAAGTAGCGACAAGGAATCTCGTCGCTCAATTTCCACAAGGAATCTCGCATTACACATGTGTGTTGCATGTTTTTAATGGTGCCTAGGGTAGAAACAAGCTATACGTTTAAAAGATATTTATAAGAAAGTTAAGGACCAGGATTAAATCATCTCCAGCTCTTTTTCCTTTTGGTTTGTGATAACAAGCATTCAGAGGAGATCCGGTAGAGTCCGAGAAACCCAAATTTAGCCTTACAAAGTCATTGCACTTTTCAAATGAAACAACCACCAACGTATTTGTAGATGGAAGGAGACAAATTAAGCACTGCGATTACCAGATCGAAGGGTGCTTGTGCAAGCTATCCTGCACAATATTCAGCACATCTGGAGAGATCATTGCACATGTATTTCCATCTGGGAAATTTTCTTCAATTTATAAGCATGGCTTGAGAATCTGAGAAGTTGATGGACAGTGTGTGCTACTACAGATTAAACGAAAGGAAGCCAAATCGGATATAATGCTAAGGAATGATGTTTTCAGCCTTGTTGTCGAAGCGGGAGTGGATCAAGCATTTGTAATGGGGCTGCTTATCATGTTTAATCAGATAAGCTAAGACAACATTCGTCGCAAATTTAGCAAGCAATCTGACTGCAAATGGGCTGGCCACTCGGCCATAATGTGTTTTGTTCCACCAGAACGGAACGACGGACTATTTCTGCTTTAACTTGCATAGATTTCCAAATGGAGAAGGTGCAGATTCAATCCAAAGAGCTAGAAGTGCGTTCCATAGGACTCGGATTGCAATACTTTTGATAGGAAATTTGCGTAACTTTACCTAATTCTATTAGAAAGTCCTATGAATAAAGTGTCATAGTTCAATTCAGAGGATGATGGCAATTCAACAATGTGCTCCCTAAGCTTTACAATGAAGAACAAGGCCGCGTTGCAGGGAAGTTCCTATCGGATGCTGCTAGGTGTAAGGAAATGAAGACTAACAGACACATTATTTTCCCGCCAATTGTTTGTCTATTCATATTCCTTGTGTGATGTATGATGAAGCATTATATATGCTGGACATCTCATTGTAAAACTCAATTCATTATCAATAATAATTCCTCTACTTAATGTGGATGTAGCTAAGTTTGGTGAACCACGATAAATCTGGTGTGTCATTTATTTTTGCTTTCTAATTAATCTATGTGCTGTTCATTACTCTCTTTTTGTAATTGAGTTGTACTTTCAGTCTTAACAATTGGTATCAGAGCTGTATGGTGACGGTATAGCTGGTTGCAAAAATTGTTGTTACATTTTTGAGTTATGGTGGAATAGAAGATTGAGAAGTTCTCTGGTCAGAATTTTGGACTGTGGAAGGTGCAAATGGAGTCTTTGTTGATAAAACAAGACCTCTCACTCACACTTGAAGGGGTAGCAAAGAAACCAAGCTCAATGACGGATGAAGAGCGGGACAAGATGGGTAAGAAGGCAAGAGCTATGATTTTCCTCTCACTGTCCAACAATGTATTGTTTAATGTTTCAACGGAGAAGACTTCGAAGGAGTTGTGGGATAAACTCTCTAAAATGTATGAGATGGCTTCAGCATCCAATAAAATTTTTATTATGAAAAAGCTTTATAACTTGAAAATGAAAGAAGGTGGAATTATGTCAAACCACCTGAATGAGTTTATTACCTTACTTACCCAACTGACTTCAGTGGAGATAAAGTTGGAAGATGAAATTAAAGCAATCTTACTGCTATGCTCATTACCCAATAGCTGGGAAGGTGTCGTGATGGCCATAAGCAATTCAGTTGTAGCTAAAACAAAATTGGTTTTTGATGACGTTGCAGCTACACTCCTTAGTGAAGATATGCGTAGAAAGAACCAAGAAATATCTTTCGGTGAAGCCTTAACCATTGTTAGTAGAGGAAGGCCTCAGAATAGAGGCAAAGACAATAATAGAAGAAGATCAAAATCAGCGAAGAGGTCAAAATCCAAAGGTAGAGTTGGCGACTGTTGGTTTTGCGGTAAGGCCGGTCACACCAAGAAAAAATGTTATTCCTATAAGAAGGTGCAAGAGAAGGTTAAATACAACAAGTTCAATACTGTTTATGACAAGGATGATAATATTCTGGTTTTATCCGTAAGTGAAACCACTTCAAATTCATGGGTTCTAGATTCGGGTGCATCCTTTCATGCGACCGCTTGTACGGATGCCTTCTCTAATTATCAAGGAGGACAGTTCGGGAAGGTCTACTTGGGGGATAACAATTCATTGGACATCATTGGTAAAGGTGATGTTCTCCTACAATCCAAGAATGGAAGCAAATGGCTTTTGTAAGATATTAAGCATGTCCCAAAACTGAAAAAGAATCTAATTTCTATAACCCAATTATTCTCACAAGGCTGCAATACTACCTTCTATCCAGATTCATGGAAGGTTACTAAAGCTATCCTGCAGATTGCTAAAGGAAATAGAGAGGATAGTTTATATGTTTTTGAAAATGACTCTCAAGTGGGAGCTGCTATGACACTGACAGATAGCAAAACTAAGCTTTGACACCAACGGCTTGGACATATGAGTAGGAAAGGTCTTGAAGTCATGATCAAAAGAGAACAATTATTGGGGTTGAAATCCGTGGATTTAGATTTTTGCCAACATTGTCTCTACGGCAAGCAGAAGCGGATCAGCTTCATAAAGATGAGTCATGAGAAGAACACCTCACCTTTGGAGCTGGTTTATTCGAATGTTTTTGGGCCAACCGAGGTAACTTCTCTTGGAGGTTCTAGTTATTTTTTGACTTTCCTTGATGACTGCACTAGGAAAGTTTGGATTATTATGCTCAATAAAAAATCTGAAGTGTTCAGCAAATTCAAAATTTTTAAAGCTCTAGTTGAAAATTAGAGTGGGCATAATATTAAGTGTTTGCAAACTGATAATGGCGGCAAATTTTGTTCACTAGAGTTTGATAGTTTTTGTGCTAACAATGGTATTCAAAGAATCCAAATTGTTCCTTATACACCACAAGAAAATGGGGTTGCGGAGAGGTTAAACAGAATGATTTTGGAAAAAGCACGGTATATGCTTTCTAATGCTGGACTGGGAAAAGAGTTCTGGGTAGAAGCTTGCAACATAGTGGTTTACCTCATTAATCAAGCTCCCTCATCTTGGTTAAATCTTGACATTCCCGAGGAAAGGTGGTTGGGCAAGCGTATTTCTTATAGTCATCTATGGGTGTTCAGATGTGAAGCATTTGCTCTTATTCCTCATGAGAAATGATCCAAATTGGATCCCAAATCACAGAAGTGTATTTTTGTCGGGCATGGCGAGGATCAGTATGGATTCAGGTTGTGGGATCTAGTCGCCAAAAATGTCACTCGCAGTCGGGATGTCGTCTTCAATGAAAAAGTTTTCCCAGGTTTGCACAAAGTTAATACATCTTTAAATGAATATATAACAATTGATTTGTTTGATAATGGAGCTAGTGTGGATAAGAACTAGGGCAATATTCCCACTATTAGTTTGCAGACTCCTATGCAGCCTCCTTTGATTTCAACCATTGATAATGCCCAACCATATTCAAACTCTTTGTTTGGTAATACACAGTCTTCCATGGTGTCAACCCTGCCAGAAGACATATCAAATCAAATGCTACCTTCCCATACACAGTCCCCTGTTCCCATGCTACCTCAGGCAATTTGTCTTCCAACACAGCCTCCCTCACTGTCCATGCAACCTTTAATTGGTCAAGCGTTGCACCCATATAAGAGTTCACTGCCTTTATGTGCAACGCAGCCTCTTCAAATACCAGAAGGCACACTTGTAGCTGATGTTGGAAGTAGTTTGACTTCCTTAGCTTCCACGCTGTCTCCCCTATCACATATGTTACCCTCCATAAATCCCACACAGCCTCTAACTCAATCGCTACCTTTAGCATATGCAACGCAGTCCTCATTGGAGTCATCGCTGCCCCTGCCACGTAATTTGCTAACTTCCCCAGCTCCCACGTAGCTTCCTCATAATACTCATACACAGCTCCTCTAAAATCAAGCACAGCCTTCACACTGTTGTATGCAGCCTTTATTGCTCCTACATATCAAATGCACCAGATAGGAGGGCGATCTCCATCTCATATACAAGGTGAAGTTTTAATGCCTTTAGAAGATATGCAAAGGCAGAACATTAGAGAAATTACACAAGGAAATGTGCAGCACATGGAACTGTAGAAATAGAGGCAAAGTCGTGAAGAAAATGTTCAGAACAAGGCTAATTTGCATAATGAGATAGCAAACATTCAAAATCAGTTACACAAAATGAATCTGGATGATTCAAATTTGCAAGAGGAGGGTCCTCACTTAAGGAGGTCTACCCGGGAGAGGAGACATCCTTCAAAATTTTCTGATTATGAGTTATTGTATTCAGAGGAGGCATAGCCTGAATTATTGATTTCTGATCAACTTGAACCAGCTACTTACAAATAGGCTTGCAAGGCAGTTGACTCTTCGAAATGGCAAGAGGCGATGCAAGATGAAATGGGTTCATTGTAGGCTTATAACACTTGGGATTTAGTGCCACTTCCGCCTAATCAAAGACCCTTGAAGAATCGCTGGGTGTACAAGTTGAAAGGGGAAGATGGGCGCAACAAGCACTATCGTGCTAGACTGATTGTCAAAGGGTATGATCAACAGAAAGGTGTAGATTTTAATGAGATTTTCTCACCAGTTGTGAGAATGACCACAATCTGGGCAGTTTTGGGTTTGGTTACAGTTTGAGATCTTGAACTTGACTAGTTGGATGTCAAGACACCATTTTTACATGGTGACGTTGATGAAGAGCTATACATGGAGCAACCAGAAGGATTTAAAAAACAAGGACTGGAACATCTTTATTGCAGATTGAAGCGCAACTTGTATGGGTTCAAGCAAGCCCCGATGGTATCTCAAGTTTGATCACTTTATGACTAAGCAAAACTTCTTGAGATGTGAATCAGATCCTTGTGTCTATTATAAGTGACTTCCTAATGGTGAGTTTGTCATTCTCTTGCTCTACGTTGATGACATGTTGGTAGCCAGCACAAGTATGAGGATTATTTCTGAATTGAAGTCTCAATTAGCTAAGAGATTTGCTATGAAAGACTTAGGCCCAGCCAAGAAGATTCTTGGAATGACCATCACTAGGGATAGACAAAAGAAGGAGATCATGTTGTCACAAATGGCATACATTGACAAGGTTGTAGACAGATTTGGTATGGTTGATGCGAAGGTTGTTTCTACTCCTCTTGCTGCCCATTTTTGTTTATCTTCTAATTTGTGTCCAAAAACACAAGAGGATAAAGAGTTTATGCAAGGTGTTCCTTATACATCGGCTATTGGTAGCATTATGTATGCTATGGTCTCTACTCGTCCTGATATTGCTCATGTAGTGGGAGTTGTGAGAAGGTTCATGAGCAATCCCAATAAGCCTCATTGGGAAGCCATCAAATGGATATTAAGGTATCTTAAAGGGACTTCTGATTATGCTTTGTGTTTTGGTGGCAATAAGGTACAGCTGCAAGGTTTCACTAATTCTGATCTTACTGGAGATTTAGATAAATGGAGATCTACTACTGGCTATGTTTTTATGTTTGTTGGAGCTGCCCTTAGTTGGGTCTCAAGGCTGCAACATTATGTTGCTCTTTCTTCTACCAAAGCTGAGTACATTGCTCTTTCTGAAGGTGCTAGGGAGATGCTTTGGTTACAACGATTGTTTAGTGACTTGAGATGTCAACAAAGTGACTATGTTATGTTTTGTGATAGTCACAACACCATTTTTATGGCTCACAATCATTCATCTCAGCGTCATTCTAAGCATATCGACATACATGCTCATTTCATTCATCATGTGGTTGAAGAGGGCAAGTTACAAGTTGCAAAAATTGACACAAAGGTCAATCCGGCAGACATTTTCACCAAGGTTGTTGAGAAGTTTGAATGTGCCAGGACTTCTCTTGGTCTGGTTAAGAAGAAGTGACCAAAAGTTTAGAGTGGGGGAATGATTGGCGAGTAATTTTTGGTGAAGAAAAAGAAAACAAACAAAAGAGATAGATAAGTGTATAGCAGACCCAAGCAGCATAAAAAAATGTTTCTTTTGCATCCATTTAGTGTAAAATAAGCATCTCTAGTGAAATAGAATTGTGATTCCTTTCACTTGCTATAGTTTGAACATTCAGAATGGTTTGTAGTTTGTTTGAGATTCGCCAAACCACATCCATCATGTGTTGCATGAATATGAACTAATTTCATGGTTTTAACTATAAATCTCAATATATATGATAGAACCTCAATTTGCACATGTAAATCTCATAATTCAAATCTTTGATGAGAATATCATCCATGTGACAATAAGCATCACTTCTAAATCCCTATTCCTAACTTCTAGGCTAATGAACACTATAGTATAGTGTATATAACAACCAAGGATATATCAAGGTCCCTATTCAATGGCATGTTTTTTATGCCTAGTCTTCAATCAAGTTTATCATTAGTTTGGGTGTACAAGAACCTACACACCAAAAGATTACTTCAAATAATATGTTATGTAGTTTTCTATATAGTCTATTTAAATGACAATCTTTTTTTATTATTATCAAGGAATGCTTGTAGAAATCTATTAATTAGATATACTGAGATAGGATTAATGTATAATTGAACCTAGTCCATAAATAAGCATCTTATCTAAAGGTTCAAAAGATTAAATAATATTTAAATCTTAATTGAAGAAGGTGGGTAGGAAAAATATTTGACATCATGTTTAAAATAAAGTGAGTTGGCAGAGCCTCACATCAAGCTCGTCAAGATCATCCACAAAAGCAACAACTAGAGACCACTAGCATCCCAATATTTTATCACCAATAGTTGACTGAATGGTATTTTTTTATTAGGATATACTATGATACTCCTAAACAATCCTTACCTTAGAGGAAATGTGACCTCTAACAAAACTAAAGATGTTAGAAATATTGGATAAATAGTGATGTCACAATCTTTAAATCCAAAATATGATTACACAAAATATAAAAGTTGAATTTAGACAATAAGATTATTTATCAACAAAGTACAATTATACAACAATAACAAATAATCTTTAAAATTTATCATCCTATGAATCATTGTAAAAACTTATGAATAAAATATATCTTGAAAATATTTAGAAATTATTTAGAAAAATAATATTACACCCTAAAATAATGCTTGGCTTTTAAAACATTTGAAAAATAAAATTAATTTATTAAATAATTATTATACTTATATATACTCTTATTTGTTAAATCTATGTTATCTCATATGAAATATTTTTAGTAGGCAAAGTGGATCTTGATGACAATGTATTAGATTTCAAGTATTGATTAATGAAATCCATTGTTATTTGGCCAGTGATCGAGCTAATTTATTATTATTATTTGAAAATATAGTCAATGTGTCTTGATTACGTGTCACTTGCACATGATAACTCGTTTCCAAATATAAAGCACTTAGTGAAATTTTTAATGAAAGATGGCTCCACTATTCTCATCACCTACAAAAACATGTTGGGATCATCTACTTATAAACAAAATAATATTTAAAAATAATTGCTCCCTTATCCTTGGACTCGGAATAAATTAATTCACATAAAATAGGGTTTGAAATTAATCAGATAATAATATTAATTTAAAATGGTGATACTATTTTGAGCCTCTTAGAAACACGTCATTTTGGTTTCCCTAAGGTTTGGTATAGGTAAGTGCAATTAGATTCACATATTACTTGTTAATAATTTCTTAGTTATGGTAGTTGTTAACTATTGGATGTAGGTTCACAACTCAAATATGTTTTGATTAATGCCTTACATTATATGTAATGCATTGTTATCCTTAAACCGTATACTTACCATATATTTTTTTCAAAAATTGTGTAGGTTTATTTTAGATAGATAGTAACGTAATACATTGTTACCATTTGAATGCGAATGCAAGTGATAAATACAACCATCCCAATCAACGTAGCTAGTAGGTGGTGTGGTGATGAAGTTTCATTTAAGAAATGATAAAAGCAAATGTCAAGTATATGTGATGGACATTGGAATAGATCAATATTGGGTCTATGTATTAGCTCTTAAGGTGAAGGAAACATAAATATCATCACATGAAGCATTCTTGGGGACATTATGAACCAAATGAGAAAGTTTTTTTAAATGGATGACTAAAGAAAAGTTGTTGATTTGAACATAGAGAACGATTGGTAGTGGGAATGATGAGTTGCATGCACATGAATGACACCAAGATCAAGAGGATGAATCTTAGCCAAGTACTATGAGGATGAATCCCAACTACTTTTTCAAAAATGAATTTTGTATGTACAATATATAGGCCAAACATCTTTATGAAGGAACCAAACTAGATGGGAAGACAGCTTGGAAGACAAATAAGAGAAAGCCATAAAGACACGTGGAGGAAGATATGGATAAAATAAAGATGGTAGTGCATAGAAAAAGCAACTAATAATGTTTCCTTAGTAATATAATGATTGAATCCTCCTCGATTTTGCAATAATCATGTGAACTTTAACATAGTATTTATGCACACAAAACTTGACCACACGTAGTTCATTCATGGTTGTTCTTAACTAGCACATAGTTCTTAAATTTTGACACATAAAAGTTTAGGTTGCACCTTGAACCTAGGACTTACCCATTCTCAAGGTAACAACTTACCAACCTTCTTATCACCTCATAAACAAAAACACTTGCCTGCGTTTTTTGCGGCATTTTGTCACTCGCTAGGCCTATAGGCATTTTTTGGCCCCTTTCTATGGCCTCAACCTTTCATTCCTCCACATCTACTATTGTCAGAGCTGAAGGTTTGATGGTGACCACCAACGGCACCCCTGCTCAAGTGTCCCCAAAAGTTTATTCCCAAAGTGTTTCAAGAGGTACATCCCCTAGAACACCTCCAAATGTTGTTCTTCCCATTCCAGAGTTTGATAATTCCTACAAATGGCTTTAAAATTTTACTTTAATTGGGTATTTTGTGGGTAGAGTCCCCCCTAAAAGTATGCTTTGAGACTGGGTTGGTAGGGCTTGATCCCCACATGGGATCTACCTAAATGTTGTGCAAAACCTCACTAAGGCAATTTTTTTCATTTTTCCAAGGCCAATCGTGTTGAGGTTGTCCTCAATCAGGGTCCATCACTTGTTTTCTTTTCCCTCCTTGTGTTCAAACCTTTGACTCAAGACTTTGCCATCTCAAATGAAAATTTCATCCATGTCCTTGTCTTGGTCAAATTCCCCGGGTTACCCTTGCCATGCCAGAATTTTCTTAGCCAGATAGCTTCTTCCTTAGACTCCATTGTTTGTATAGAACTTGAGAAGTTCTATTCAACTTGTCCTCAATGTTGGGTCTATGTCAAGGTCGACCTTTTCAAAGACCTCAAGGAGTCAGTAGACATTCAAATTGGTCAAACATGCTATTCTCAGTGTGTTCAGTATATTAACCTTCCCAACACCTGCTATCGATGCCACTCCTTCGACCACAAGATTCAGGATTGTCCGTTGGCCTCTCAGCGGCCAAAACCCTCAACTCAACCCTCTTCCGAGTCACCACCTCCTGTAAAAGAAGAGGAAGGTTGGTCTACATTGGTAAACTGTAAAGATAAGAACACTAGCACTTCCAAGCCTCTCCTAAACCTACAAGAAAGGGGTTTCAGCTTTAAATATTCAAAACTCTCTAATGCCAGACCATCGAGCATGTTGACTACTTCTAAAGATCCACTAGTGACGTTTGTTGTTTCTCAACTGCTAGTTGTCATTGTCCAACATGCTACCCCTCCTTGTGGGCCAGAGGAGGTCACAAAGCCTGTCTGGATGATTGGAGGATGGCGAGTTCATGCCATGACAAAGGTAGCCATTGCAGATCAGCTTCCAAATTGGGAGATTTTAGGCACTCGACACAATGTTTCAGAATAGTTATTCGGCCCTTCAAGGGCTGGACAATGAGGATATGCCTCTCATCGATCATTAAATGAACTGTATTTCTTAGAATGTGTTGGGTCTTATAGACCTCCACCATAAATATTTCATTCATGATATTCAATCTCAATTTACAAGTTTAGACATTCTTTGCCTTTAAGAGGTTAAAGTGTCAGGTTTTTTTGCTTCTTGCACCATGCGAAGTTATTTGGCCTTCCAGTGCTTTTCTCTACAGTCACCATGAAGCTAGTCAGTGTGGAGTAGTCAACTTTATCTCACCCATGTGGCATCAGCAATTGGTTGATCATGAATGTGACCCCATTAACAGTGTATTTTGTGCTCTTTTCAATGTTAATAATCATTCCTTTGGGATTAATAATGTTTATGCTCCCAATAATGTCATAGAGAGATCTTTCCTTTGATGATGGATTGCCAATTCAATGCCCGTATCCACTTGGATTTTGTGTGGGGATTTTAATATGATTGAGATGGCTTAAATGATAAATGTGGACAATGGATAGCTAGTGAAAGAGAGGCTTGATTATTTATGCGTAATAAATTGGGTCTTTTCGATGCCAATGTTGGCCGCTGTCATGATAATATGACATGGTACACATGGAGCAATTTGAGAGCTGGACCTGACAGGACCTTAAAGAGGCTAGATCAAGTTATGATATCCACTCAATCCTTCTTTACTTTTTCTATCTATTATTCATTTCTAGTTGAACCGTTGGAAGATATTATCCTATCAGACCATTTCCTGATATGGTTCCGTATTGAGTGGAAGATCTCCAGGTCCAAATAAATGAAGAGTTAGAATTTTCTAAACACGTCTCTTCTAAATCACAAAGCCATGTCAGTACACATTCAACATGTGGAATTTGGAACCACGTTCTTTGTATGGAGTGGGGTGGATTTCTTAGTGGAATGATTCTAGAACCCATACTTCACGGTTCCTCTATATTTATGGGCGGTAGCTTTCCCATTTTCACTACCACTTGTACAAATCGACCACTCACGAGCTCCACCTAGCCACCACCACTTTGGAAGCTCAACCATTTGACTTTGCCACCCAACTTCAATTGGCTCAGTTTTAATAGCAGAAGTAGATTGTTGATGCTCATATAGCTCTCAGAGTCCAAATTAAAGTTTGGCTTCACTAGATTAAGATTGGGGATAAGGTCTCCAAAGAATTCTTTCAAGCCCTTCAAGCTCGCCACACTTCCCAATCTGTTAAGTAGATTTGAGAAGGTCAACAACTTATCCAGGAGCTTCCCAATATTCTTCAATCCTTTGTTCAGTGCTATAAGCAAGTTTTTATGGCTCAAGACTACACTCTTCCTAGGCAACTTGCCTTGTAGCAGTATCTTACAGTCATTCCTTGTTAGCTTTCAAATTCCTAATGCATTATTCATGACCAACTTCTTACTCAAGGTGATCTCAAGGAAGTGGTCTTTTCTATGGCCAATGACAAATCCCTTGACTTAGATGGCTTCTCTTGTGAGTTTGACAAAATGTTTTGGGATACTATGGGCAACGACCTACACAATGTTTCTTGAAGCCATGCAAACTAGTTTGTTAGTCAACCTCATTAACAAAGGAAACATTAAATTCATACCTAAGGCATGTGATCCCAAAGATATCAATAATCGATAGCCTATCATGCTACTTAATGTTTCCTACAAGATTATTGCTAAGGCGTTGGCTCTCAAACTCTGCTCCATGCGGCCTTTAATTATCTAGCCTGAGCAGATTGGCTTCATTAAATCCAGACTTATTTCAAATAATATCATTAATGTTTGGGAAGGAATGAAATGCATTCATCACTCTCAACAACCTACAGTATTTATCAAGATCAATTTTGCTAAGACTTATGATCGTATTGAGTGGCCTTTCATCCTGTCTATGTTACAGACTCTTGGTTTTGGCCTTCAATTCATTCAAATGGTTCAATTGATTTTTGTAGATGTTTCTTCTTTTATTACCATCTCCAGCTAGTAATCCAATTATTTTGGGCCCATTTCAATCCATTTCTATAGCCTTTCCTTAACTGACTTCTACATTCACTGGCTCTATGACCAACTCTCTTGCAACTAAAGCATTGACCGAAGAAAGATAAAACATTTTGATTCATTCTTCTCCTACATTGAGTAGCCTTATGACCAAACTTATTGCATGAATGACAATAACCATTGAATGATGTGAAGCTTTAAGCATTTGGTTGCCTGACTGGTGATCTTCTAGGTCCATTCCTTTGATTTTTCTTGCCTTTGTCCTTCCTATTCTTAGCTTTCACTGCTTGACCTAATTTGGAACTTTCATCTTTCTCATATCCCAATCCTTCTTTGTCATCATGGCTTTTAGTAATCATCTCATCAAGTTTTGTAGAACATGTATTGAACTTTTCTTCATAGCTCTTTGCCTTCTCCAAATCTAACTTCAGGTTCACAACTTCTTGTTCAAGATTTGTATAGTCTTTAGTTTTATCTTTCAGACATTCCTTAATTCTTGCTTTTTCTTCAACTTTAACTTTTAGATCAATCATGGATTCATTTACTAATCTCAATTTTTCACAATCCTCTTTATGTCTTTGTTTAAGCTTCTTGACTTTCTCTTTTAAATTTCTAATGCATTCATTTGCTTCTTTGATATTCTCCTTCAAGTCCATGTTTTCTTCTTCGGATCTTTCTAGGTATTCAAGAGCAATTTTGAGTTCTTCAATTTCATTGGACATCCATTCTTCTTCTAAAGATTTGATATCATTGCAAGCCTCAGTCACTATTTTAGGTTCATCATTAGAAATCAAACATAGATTTATTTGTTCTTCAATAGTTCTGCATCCTATCAATGCACATTTTCTTTTACCACTAATGATCTGGTCTTCAATGTGATGCCTTTGCATGTACTTGGGAATTTTAGAGATTCTTTCTGGAGCTTCTTGTTCTTCAACCTGCATTTCTTTTTCTTCAGTTTCTTCTTCTTCTCTAGTCTGAAATTCCCTTTTTGTAGCATTTTCTTTTTCTCTGCAAGAGAACCCATCTAAGTCTGAGACATATTCATTAACTTCTGAATACTTCTATATGTCTTCATCAACTTTGACATTAGTAGTTTCCACAATCTTCCCTAGCCTTTTGTTATAGCATTGGTAAGCTTTGCTCTTAGTAGAACACCAAAGAAAAATACCTTCACCATACTTTGCATCATCCTTTCCTATTTCTTCCTTTCTTCTGATAAAACATTTGATTCCAAAAATTTTGAAATATTTAGCAGTGGGAGTCCTTCCATACCAAAGCTCATAGGGAGTCTTTGTATCATTTTCTTTTACCTATACTCTGTTTTGTATGTAGACAACAATATGAATTGCTTCTCTCCAATATACTTCAAGTAAATTTGCTTCCTTTATCATTGTCCTAGCATCTTCTTGAACTGTACCATTCTTCCTTTCAACTACTCAATTTTTCTTAGGAGTTCAGGGGGTAGACAATTGTCTCTTTATCCCATGTTCTTCACAAAAGCATTGAATTCAATTGAAGTAAACTCACCACCTCTATCAGACCTCAAAAACTTGATTCTAAAATCCATTTCATTTTCAACCATTACTTTAAATGCCTTGAACTTGTCTAGGGTTTCTAATTTTTCTCTAAGAAAAGTAACCCAAGTCATTCTTGAATAATCATCAATGAATAACATAAAATATATGTCGTCATGGAAACTCCTTACTCTTGTAGGACCACAAAGGTTTTGTATGAACCAACTCCAACAATCCGGTAGAAGATTTTTCTTCATCTTGTAAACTTCCTCTTGCTTGCATTCCACCTTAACACTCCTTGTGGATTCTATTGTTAGGTTTTGTAATCTCTGGTAGATCTTTCATAGCTTGAACTGAACTTATCCTTACCAGATTATCAAGATTGATGTGACACAATCTCCTATACGATAGCCAACTCTCACTGATTTCATTCATAGAGCAACAAATGCCACCTTCTTTGAGATGATAAAGATTTCCTTCTGTCCTCTTTCCACTAGCTCTCACAATTCTAGAATTCTCTCTAATCTCAAAACCATCATCCTGAAATACAAGATTGTATCCTTTGGTACACAACTGTCCAACACTCAAGAGATTTTGCCTTAAACTTTAACATAAAGAACATCATTAATATGATGTTTTCCATCAAAACTGATTGAGCCTCTTCCACATATCTTAGAAGTATAATTATCTCTAAATATAACTGATCCTCCATCACATTTATCAAAATTAACAAATTTACTTCTATCACTGGTCATATGATTTGAGCAACTACTATCAATAACCCAACAATTCTTTTGAAAAGTATCTTCACTATCAGGACTTACCTCTGAATCATTTTCTTTCATACATCCCTTAGGATCAGTACCACAAATGTCATCCTTTGAATTAGTGAACAAGCAATCATTATCTTCATTGTCTTCAACATCATAGTAGATTTTCTTAGGCAATCTGCTTTTAGTTTTCTTACTTCTCAAAATTCCCTTTGGACATCTTGACGCATAATGACCAATCTTACCACAACTGAAACACTTGAGAGACAACTTATCCCTGCTCATATTAGTATCTAATTTTATTCTTCTCCCAAAGTCAGCTTCCATATTATCAGCAATCTTCTGATCTATTTCCATGATCTTCTTAGATTTGCCAGTCCTAAGTGCAGTTACAACTGAGTCCTAGATAACATATCCAAGAAAGATTAGATATCTCACTATTTTCATTTTTAGAAAATAATTAGAGAAACATCTGTCCTGTGCATCATCCCATGTCTACCTCAAGTTGTTAAGCTTTCTCTCAAGGAACCCTCACTCTAATACCAATTGTTGAATGCACAAGACAACTGGGAGGGGGGTGAATCAGTTGTATCAAAAACTATAAACCCTCAAAAACATAATCGCATCCACATCAATTCACTTAAACCCTAATTCTGTTATGAAGATTAAATATAAACAATAGATAACAAAAAATTAATCACATCAACACCATGCACAAGGGAACACCACATTTTTACGTGGAAAACCCTAAAAGGGAAAAACTACTGTGAGGATTAGCTCACAATGTATAGTAGTATAAATACTAAATTACAAAGAGGCTCATTATTGAGGGGGATCACTACCCAAGGACTCGCTATCGAGAGAAATGCTTGTTACAATAGGCTCATTGCCAAAAGGGCTCACAACCATGAACTGATATAATAGCATCTACCACATGCCTAAGTTTAGTTCCAATGAAGCACAATTAATATCACCTTCATAGCCTCACAACACAAACATCCTCATCTTCCCACATACACATGAATCCTTTACACTTATTTATATTAATCATCAACCTTGAAACATTCATCAAGGTCAGCAACACATTCTACAACCTTTGGAATAGTCTCCAAGGTCGGAAAACATACACAATTCAAATTAGTTCTAGACCTAAATAGTCTTGTGAAGCAAAGAGATGAATGAAGAACATTTCACATCTTATACTTGACCTAAATACATCTTCACACACTTCAACACACTTCCACAATCTATGAAGCACATCCGCAAAGAGTGTAAACAACTAGGTCGGCCAAAACTGGTGTTGACACTAGGATCTTTAGGCACACGCTTTCAAGAACACAACCATAACTTGTGGACCAAGCACAAGCCTTCAACATGATCTGGAGACATCCGTGAACAACATGAAATCACCTAGGAGTCAACAAATATAGTTACAACAAATCTCACTTGAAGACAGATCACAAATTGCTCACAACCAACACTACCAAGCTCTACTACTCATGAAAACTACACTCCGAAACACCAAATCACAATTCCTTTGGAATGAAGATAGCTAAGGACCTTATAAACATATGTCTAGAACTAAAACACCTAAACCACTCTATGGAGAAATCCAGAGCACAATACTTTCTCCCAGACACCTCTGCAGAACCCAGAAACTATCAATTATAGTCTTTAAACTGGTGAACATAACTTCCACTGTGCAGTGATCTGGACCATCAGATTTTGGATTTAGCATCTTCAAAAATTTCTCTAAAACATATCCAAATCTCACAATCTGGTCTTCAACACAGGAGAAATGCAGAGCAAAAGCTCAGACAATATCCTGTAAGCCAGAATACTTCTTCACAACATTGTCTTTAGTATTTATCAAATTTTCTTAAAAACACTTCGAAACCCAGCTATAGGAACACTATACTAACATCATCAGCACAAATTCAAGCCATTAAAATCACATTACCACAACAACTTAATCAATCAACAATTGTAACATTAGAAGATACAGTTGGTACCAATGACAACACAAACATGTTGACATCAATGACAACACTAGTTAGCACATACTTGCAACAGGTGTCACAAGAGTCTAAAGCCATCATCCCCCTCTACATGGCTAGTTACCAAGACTCACTATCATCTACATTAATAGCTTCCTTGTAGGATCTAGGTTCATCGTCAGTACTCAATAAAGAAAATACACAATGGAAATTTGGTGGGGTATACCTATCAACTGGATTCCTTTGTCTTGTAGATCTTCTCAAGGGTAGAGTAAGAGAATCTTCTTCCTCATGTTTTTCTATATGCTCAACTTCTTTTGTAAAAATAGAGTCTTCCTCATATGAACTTTCACTTGAATCTTCTTCTTCTTCACCATCCCATAATCCATCATTTTGTCCTTCCTGCTGTGCATTTTCCTGTTGTAAATCAAAATGCACCATCCTCTTCCTTTCTTTTTCTTCTAGTTGTATTGAATCAAAAATAGTTCTAAGTTCCCTTAAAATCACATCTCTAGAAAAAATAACTTTTTTGGTTAGAGGATCCCAAAAATTATAACCTTTTACATTCTCACCATATCCAATAAAGATGCATTTCTATTCTTTTGGATCCAATTTAGATCATTTTTCCTTAGGCACATGAACAAAAGCCTCATAGCCAAAAACCCTTAAATGTGAAAGAAAAGGTTTCTTACTTGTCCACACTTCATAAGGTGTCGAATCAAGAGCCTTACAAGGAGATCTATTTGATAAGTAACAAGTGGTACTCATAGCTTCTTCCCAAAAGCATTTATCCAACTGTGCATCACTTAACATACTTTTGGCTCTTTCCATTATTGTTTGGTTCACCCTTTCTGCAACACCATTTTGTTGTGCTGTATATGGAGTTGTTTTTTTTCTTATGATACTTGCATGCTTACAAAACTCATCAAATTCCATAGAGCAATATTCCCCTCCATTATCAGATCTTAATATTTTTATCTCATGTCCTACTTGGTTCTCTACTAAGACTTTATACTCCTTAAACTTAGTGAAAACTTCAAATTTATGCTTCATAAAATAAATCCATGTGAAACTAAATACATCATCAATGAAGGTAATGAGATAATGAGATTTTCTAATAGAATCATTATCCACATGTCCAAACACATCTGAATGAATAATTTCTAATTTCTCTTTCGCTCTATTGCTTCCTAAAGGAAAAGAATTTATGTTTTGTTTGTCAAACACAAAATGCTCATAGAAATCAAAGTTCTCATTAGAATAGGAGAAACCTTCCAACAATTTTTTATTCATAATTGTTTTTAAAACATTTTCACTTGTGTGGCCCAATCTGTAGTGCCACAACATACATGTATTTTCAGCAGTTTTAGTTACATTAGTGGATCTACAAACTGTAGTGGCCTCAAGCCTAAACAGACTTCTAATCCTTGTTCCCCTGGCTACCACCAAGCTTCCTCTCACCAATCTGCAAACATGCTTATTAAATGTTACATGCATTCCAAAATCATTCAAGTTTGAAATAGAAATAAGATTTCTAGCCAATCCAAGAATATGTAAAACACCAGGGAGGGTTTTAATCCTCCCATCATTGAAACACAATTGTACCTTTCCCTGGCCAACAATCAGATATGTAGAGTTGTCCCCAAGGTAAACATTACCTCCATCATACTTCTCATATGTGGATAACCATTATTAATGAGGAGTCATATGATACGATCAACCTGAGTCAATCAACCACTATTCATTAGACATAACATTACATGTAGAAAGTAAAACTTCATCTGCATTTGAGGACTTTTTAGTAGAGGAATCCTACTGTTTCTTTGGATTTCTGCATTCTTTCTTCACATTCCCCCTCTTACCACAGTTCCAACACTTAACTCTGTTCTTCTTCCCAAGAGTTTTAGACTGACCTTTTCATTCCCCAGGGCCCTTATGATCTCCTTTTGGTCCTCTTTCCTTAGACCTCCCCCTGACATTAAGAGCATCCACTGAGCTATCCATAGCATTCTTCCTCATTTCCTGTGATAGCAAAGTTGCAACAAGGGTATCCATCTTTTGATCTTAGAGGTTAGCAGTGATAGCAAGAATGAAATTCTCGCAAGACTTGGGCAAAAAACAAAGAAGCATAATGCACTTATCATCATCATCTATTTGAACATCCATAGAAGCTAACTAGAACTCAGAATCAATTTAAATGTATTCAAGTGTTCAGCTACTGAATCACCCTCCTTCCTTTTAAGGAAAAATAACTTTCTTTTGAGATATAGTTTATTTACCAGGCTCTTGGCTTGATAAATTCCACCTAACTACTTCCATAACGCATGTGCAGTCTTCTCAGCACAAACATTCAACAAGACAGTTTGCAAGGAATAACCAGATTGTACGCATGCCTTTTTGTCCATCTTGTCTC
The DNA here is from genome assembly GCA_027924645.1 of Cunninghamia lanceolata. Lineage (NCBI taxonomy): Eukaryota > Viridiplantae > Streptophyta > Pinopsida > Cupressales > Cupressaceae > Cunninghamia > Cunninghamia lanceolata. Next base: position 14,154,013 of record BSBN01000657.1, read on the forward strand.
ACTCATCATGAGTGATAGTATCAATCTTCTTCTCTTTTGTCGCAGCCAACCATTGATCTCTTTCTTCAAGGAGATTCTCCATTTTCAACTTCTACCCATTCCATTGAATTTTTCAAGTTCTATTAGAGAAATGTTAAAGGTTAAGGTAAAATATATTTGATGGACTTTGGAATAGACCCATATTGATTCTATATATGGGGTCTTAATTTGAAGGCAAGATAAATATCATTGTAAAAAACATTATTATGGACATTCTAAATCTAAATCTATGACAAAAGAACAGTTGTTTCATCAAACATAGAGAAAGATTGTCATTTGAAATGATGGGTTGCTAGCACATGGATGACATCAACATCAAGAAGATGAATCTTAGCCAAGTATAATGAGGATGAATACAAACTATTATTGCAAAAAGAAATTTTCTCATACAATATGGGGGCCAAACATCCATAGGAAGGAACAAAACTAGAGGGTAAGGTAGAACTTAAGATAAAAAGGAGAAAACCACAAAGATACATATCAAAAAGGTAGTGGCCATTCTATAGATACATGTAGAGGAAGATATGGATAAAATAAAGATAGTGGTGCATAGAAAAAATACCTAAGTATGTTTTGTGTAAACCAAAGAATAATATTAATGGCATATTTTATGCAAATGATGTTTCATCAATAATATAATGATTGAATCCTTATTTTTTAATTCTGTTATAATCGTGAATCCTAACATAATAATTATGTACACCACACTCAAACACACTTAACTTCTAACGTGCGACACTCATTTATAGTTATACTTAACAATATATAATTCTAAAATTTTGACTCCTAAAATTTCAAGCCACAATTTAAACCTAAAACTTAATTATTCTCAAAGTAATAACTTACTAATTTTCTTATCACTTAATGAATATCTAAACATACTAAATAGTCACCTTATTTTCAATAGATAAAAAATTATAAAATTATAAACAATGTTCTAATTAAAAACAATTTTTATACACATATTCAATAAAAAATCATAGAAAATTGATACACCTCCAAATGATAAGCCACCATAATCTCTCTTTTATTAAATAATCATTGATCAACAGTCATTGGTTCTAAATTTTGGTAAATAAACTAGTATAGATATCTTAAATAAATCTATCTAAAAAATCATTGAGAGATATCAGTGTTCAATTCTTTTATTTAAACTTAATAGTTATTTTATTTCACTATACAACTATTTAAGAACTATTTTATTTTTTTAATATTGTTTACTAAATATCTATTTTTATTTACTTAATAGTTATTTTATTTACTTTAGAGTTATTTTATTTTACTTCAAAATTATTTAAGAATTATTTTATTTTATTTAGATTGTTTACTTTATTTTTATATCAAGAACTAATTTTTTGATAATTAAAGTGAGGGGTAAGGGCCCTCTTCCATTTTATTATTTTATCAAAAAGATATTATAGAAGCTATTTGAAATGAGACCAAAACTTAGATACACATATATGCCAAAATAGACTAGAACATTAATTGACAATGGAGATCTAGAGCAGTGAAAAGAGACAACACAGACACTTCCTAAAATCAGCTACATATATAATACTAGTAATACATACTATGAACTAAAAACCTTAGCATACATAACTTTTCCATACATAGACATTACTATTTAATGATGAATTGATAACCATCACTAACATCATACCAAAATTATATTAACCCAATAGAAGAAGATACAAATTTAACTAGACCAACCAATCGGACCAAGAAATTAAAAACTAGTCAACCCTAGGCCATAAGATCCATCCTTTTGTTTGACTAGGGTTGCATGATGAGATAAAAACTTAACTGCTTTTTCTGCCTTTACCACATTGAATCTTTCCTAACGTCGAGAGGATTTCTTTGGCCGACTAAGATTTGCCACCTCAACTGTTGGATGATATGCTTGTGAGCAATGACCATTACGAGGCAAGCATTGAATGGAAACTAGTTCTTTGGTTATGGATTCCATTTGAGTTTTAATGATCTTCATTGTCTAAAGAGAGACCAAGCCCTGAAACTTATAACTAGTGCAAGGCAGTGAAGAAAGCTTGGTGGGGTTGGCTCCCTCCATGGCTTCTGATAGACCCATCCTAAAATTTTCTCAAATATAAATATGACCAAGAGTGTTGGTCTATTATTTATCACATGTGGTTATGAGGATGTTGCTTACTACCATGGAGGAGATTTTAGAATTAACTGGTGTCACATGGCGTCCTCAAAAGAATCCCTCCTAAGTATTTCTTTGATGGATGTCATGACATCTTCCCCTTGGAAGAAAAACACCTTCCTTAACCTAGTTGAAGTGATTTCGCCTATGAAAGCCATATGTCAGACATTAGAACCTATCACCACCAACTCCATGATTGCTAGATAGAAAAATAAATAACACGCATCGATTGTAGAGTTGATAGGGAGAAAAGAACTTATTAGTAAATTGCAACCTAGTGACATGCTAGGATATAATATCACCAACCTTGTTGCCAAATGATTGTATAGCTAGCCTTTAATGTGAAGCGAGGCTTGCCTCACTCTGATGAATCCACACATTCAAATCCTTACCAATTCGATGGCATATCACTTGTAATGATATCTTTCAACTGCTCTACCCCATGATTTGATAAGTAGTCTATAAGCTTATTATTGTCCCTGTAGCAATGGGAGATGAAATATTCTCCAAATGAATCATGAAGCATCAAGGCTTCTTTCAAATTTTTTTAGATTTTCCAATTAAAGGATTGCCTTCTCTTGAGATAGTGAGCAATTACAAGTGAATCACCTTATTTGGAGGGCATGTTTTGAGCAATTGCAGATCCAAGGCTAGTCTTAAACATCATCCAATTCAATAGTCAAAGATTAATTTTCGCCAATAAAAATAAGACAAATATTTACCACATTTTGGTGTGATGAGGTGTAAATTGCTATTGACTATTTGACCAATGAATTGGAAGATTTTTAAGTAGAGTGTAGACCCAATAGTAATGTTTTTGCCTCTGCCTCGTTATTAGTCCTCGGGAAGAGTTCCTTTGAGGTGGCTTTCATCAATTTTCCATTAGAATCTCAAATGAGACACCTTGCACTTTAAGGACCAAGATTTTGTCAAGATGCACCATCAAAATTCATCTTCCACAATCCTATTGGAGGAGGGTCCCATTTGATCCTTGATCTATCTATAGTGTTTAGAGTAGATGAAGGCATCCCATGAAGAGAATATGAAGAACTACTTTTATTTACATAAAATTTGTTTTATTTTATCTTATTTATATAAGAATTATTTTATTTATTTACATAAAAAAATAATTTATAATTTTTTTCCTTTTAAAATATATATCGACTCTGTTTTAATTTTGTTTTATTGTACACGATCATGTCGCTATACCATTGTAAAACACCTCTGATGTAATAACCCCTTCAATCTTTTTTGAACTCCAGTAACTCTCCTTCCCTTGGGTGTGGGCGTCACACGTGTTAACTCACTGCCGTATAAAATGGAAAGTGTGCTGAGTTCCTCTTCGATTTCATCATTCATGGGCTACGCCACGTATTTATAAATAAAATAGTATTGAAAAATAATAATTGCTCCTTATCCGCAGGAGGATAGAATATTTTTTTAGTCTGAAAAGCACGTTGTGATGTTGACACAGCTTGGCAAAGCCAACAGCAATTTAGAAGGTATAGCTACCAAGAAGCGATGACACAAGGAATCTTGCATTACACACGTTTACTGCGTGTTTGAATGGTGACTCGGTGAGTTTTAAGCCAAAAACGGTACGTTTCAAAGATATTTATTAGAAAGGCAAGGACCAAGATTAAATCATCTACAGCCTTTGTTTTCTTCTGGTTTCTGATAACAAGCAAGGGTAGCTGTGAGCACCAAAAATGTCTCAAATCCATCCTCACTCTGACATCTCGTCTCCCCATGTTCAAGCTCGTCTACCGTCTTCACAGTCTGGAAGAAATCACTCTTATTTAATGGTAAAGGATTTACCGTTTTCGATTCATTGGGACATCTGGTTTTCAGAGTGGATAACTATGCATCCAATGTGAAAAGCGAAGTACTTCTCATGGATGATGCAGGCAAACTTCTTCTTACAATGCGGCGCAAGGTAGTCTTCTTTCTTCTTATCCTTATCGGCATGATTGTCAAGATTATTTCCTCCAACTTCTTGCTAGATAAAGTCTGACATCTCGTTTTGATTTATCAGAGATGGAGTTTTAGGAAGAGATGGGAAGCATTCAGAGGAGATCCGGTAGAGTCTGAGAAGCCCAAATTTAGCCTTCTAAGGTCGTCGCGCTTCTCAAATAAAACCACCGCCAATGTATTTGTAGATGGAAGTGGACAAATTAAACACTGCGATTACCAGATCGAAGGCTCGTTGTGCAAGCCATCCTGCACAATATTCAATGCCTCCGGAGAGATCATCGCACAGGTAATTTCATTTGGGGAATTTTCTTCAATTTATTAACATGGGTTGGGAGTTTGGGAAACTGATGAAAAATATGTGCAACTGCAGATTAAACGAAAGGAAGCCAACTCTGATATAATGCTGGGAAAAGATGTTTTCAGCTTGGTTATCCAAGCGGGAGCGGATCAAGTATTTATAATGGGGCTCCTTATTATGTTTAATCAAATAAGCTAGCAAGCTGACTGGAAATGGGCTGGCCACTTTCCCTCCAGAACGGAACCGCGGAGTTTTTCTGCTCAATTTGCACAAATTTCCAAACATATACGATGCAGATTCAGTCCAGAGAGCTTGGAGTTCGTTCCATAGGGCTCGGAGTGCATGTACACCGTCCCGTTCAATATTTTTGCTAGGCAATTCAATTATAAAAGCCTGCGCAAAAGACATGTCACAATTGAATTTGGAGGACATTGGCATTTCAATGCCGAACTTATGTAAGCTTTACAATGTAGAATACAAGAAGAACCTGTCAAAGAAACAAGTTTTTCTTTTGTATAGAACAATGCAGATTACAAATAATGAACAACCATCAACAAGTTGTTGAAAGAAGAGAAACAACATAACAAGGACCTGTCGACTGTACAAGTTTAAATGAATTTTTGAAATAGATTTAAATAGAACCTGATGCTACAAATTGACTCAGGAAAGTTGTAATTAACTATATTGGGTTCCAATCTTTGCACAGAGTATAGAGTAATAAGTTGGAAAGTTGTAATTAACTATAGTAAATATATTGGGTTCCAATCTCTCCACAAAGTGTGGAGTAATAAGTTGTATAGAGATTAGTCCTTGCCATTGCAATATAGTTGAAAGTACAATTGATAGTAATCAGATTAGGAATAATAATTAAATTTTGAAATAAATTAATATACAAACTAAAGTTATAAATTGATCCAAGAAAATTACAATTAACTATACCAAATAGGTATATTGGGCTTGTGGAGTAATAGTGCAAAAAGTACCTAGTTACCAACTTTAGTCCACAATTGTATGGCATTCCTCATAGTGGGAATAGTATGCATTATATATTGCATTCCATAGAGCTCCAAGTGCATGTACACTATCCCCTACAATATTTTTGACAAACAATTGTGTAACATTAGGTAATTTCTATTGCAAATGGATCAACAAGTTCCAAGAATAAAAAAATTTTAGGCCCCATTAATTGGGCACAAAATTATGATAAATTTGTTGTTGTTATTGTACATTTTAAATAGATTCATATATATTGTTTTTAAGGAAATAGCTAGAGCCTCTTAAAGAATATGAATTGAAAGGGAATCACATCCTGAAGTCACGTAAATTGGGCAGAACTTAGGAAACAAAGTAATACACAATTCTTAAGAAGGAAACAATTGCAATAACAAAACACAACCACAAAAAGAAAATAATCATTCATAAAATTTTACTTTAATTGGGTATTTTGTGGGTAGAGTCCCCCTTGAAAGCATGCTTTGAGATTGGGTTGGCAGGGCCTGATACCCACATGGGATCCACCCTGATGTTGTGCAAAACCTCACTAAGGGTTTTTTACTTCTTCATTTTGTCAAGGCCAGTCATGTTGAGGTTGTTCTTAGCCAGGGCCCATGGCTTGTCCACTCTTCCCTCCTTCTATTCAAACCTTGGACTCAAGACTTTGCCATCTTAGATGTAAAGTCCATATGTGTCCCCGTCTAGGTCAAATTCCCTAGAGCTTATCCTTACTATGCTAGATTTTTCTCAGTCAAATAGCTTATCCCTTAAGCTATATTGTTTGCATAGAACCTGAGAAGTTTTATTCGGCTTATGTTCAACGCAGGGTCTATGCCGAGGTCAAGCTTTCCAAAGACCTCAAGGAGTCAGTGTACATTCAAATTGGTCAAACTTACGTGTCTAGTATATTAAGCTTCCCAACACCTGCTATCGGTGCCACTCCTCTGACCACAAGATTTAGGATTGTCCTTTGGCCTCTCAATGGCCAAAACCTTAACTCGTCCCTCTTCCAGGTCGCCACCTCCTCCAAAACAAGAGGAAGGTTGGTCTACATTGGTAAACAAAGCCAAGAACACTAGCACTTCCAAGCCTCCCCTAAACCTATAGGCCAAGGGGTTTTGACTCGAAATATTTCAAAACCCACTGGCACTAGAGCATCGAGTGTGGTGACTACTTCTAAATCTCCACTAGTGACATCTATTATTTCATAGCCACTAGCCATCACTACCTAACATTCTTCCCCTCCTCTTGTGGGATAGAGGAGATCCTGAAGCCTATCTGGGTGATTGGAGGATGGCAAGCTCATGCCATGACAAAGGTAGCTAGTGTAGCTCAACTTCCAAATTGGGATCTTTGAGGCACCCGACATAATGTTTTAGAATAGTTATTTAGCCCTTGAGGGGCTAGATAATGAGGAGATGCCTCTCAATGATTGTTAAATGAACTACACTTCCTAAAATGTGTGGGGTCTTACAGACCTCCCCTAGAAATGTCTTGTTTATGATGTACATTCTTAGTTTATAGGTTTAGACATTCTTTGCCTTCAGGAGGTTAAAGTGTTTGGTTTTTTTCTTTCTACAGCATGCTGATTTATTTGGCCTTCTAGATGTTTTCTCTGCAGTCACCATGGAGTTGGTTGGGGCAGAGTTGTCAACTTTCTCTCACCCACATGGCATCAGTTATTGCTTAATCATGGATGTGACACCACTAACCACGTATTTTTGGCTCTTTTCAATGTTAGTAATCATTCCTTTGAGATTATTAATGTTTATGCTCCCAATGATGCCATAGAGGCATTCTCCCTTTGGTGCTTGATTGTCAATTCAATGCATGCCGTCAGTTGGGTTTTGTGTGGGGATTTTAATGTGATTGAGATAGCTTATGATAAGTGTGGACCCTTTCCTATGTAATGGACAACTGGTTAAAGAGAGGCTTGGTTTTTCATGAGTAATAAATTGGGTCTTTTCAACCCCAACACTAGTTATCGTCATGATAATATGACATGGTACACATGGAGCAATTTGAGAGCCAAACCTGACAAGGCCTTAAAGTGCCTAGATCAGGCTATGATATCTGCCTAATCCTTCTTTACTTTCGCTAGCAGTTATTCCTTACCATGTTGGCAGACATTGTCCTATTAGACCATTTCCAGATACAGCTCTGTATCGAGTGGCAAATCTCTAGGTCCAAAGCAATGGAGAGATATATTTTTCTAAACATGTCTCTTCTCAATTACAAATCCACATTAGCACACATTCAATGTGTCTAGAATTTGGAGCCATGTCCTTTGCATAGAGTCAGGTGAAAATCTTGGTGGAATGATGACATAACCCATACTTTGTGGTTTCTTTGCATATATGGGTGGCAACTTGCCCATTCTCACTACTGCTCATACGAATCCACCACTCATGGGCTCCACTTAGCCACTGCCACTTTGGAAGCTCAACCATTTGAGTCTGCCACCTAGCTTCAGCTACAACAACAAAAGCAAATTTTTGATGCTCATACAACTTGTGCAGCCCAAATTAAAGCTCAACTTCACTAGCTCAAGATTGGAGATAAGGTCTCCAAAGAATTCTTTCAAGCCCTTCAAGCTCACCACACTTCCCAATCTATTAAGAATATTCAAGAAAGTCAACAACTTCTCTAGGAGCTTCCTTAGATTCTTCTATCCTTTATTTGGCACTATGAGCAGGTTTTCGTGGCTCAAGACTACTCTCTTTTCAACCAACCTTGGTCGTACCACTTATGGCAGCATTTTGAGTAGGGTTTAATGATCTTCCATTCATATTTTGGGTGTTGGAAACTATATTACATTTGCAGTTCACATTTAAGGGTTTATGATAGATTTTGGGGCATTTGAGAAGTGTCTATTGCTACAGCTATCACCAGCTGGGCTGGACCATTGCGTAGGGAAAATGTGGGTCATATTGGACCTGGTTTGTTCCTCAAGTAGCTTGCCTTGCAGCAGTATCTTATAGTCATTCCTTGTCATCTTTCAAATGCCCAATGCATTATTTGTGACCATCTTCTCACTCAAGGTGATCTCAAGGATGTGGTTTTTTCTATGGCCAAGGACAAAGCCCTTGCTTTAGATGGCTTCTCTTGTGAGTTTTAAAAAACACTTTGAGATACTATGGGTAGAAACCTACATAGTGTTTATCTTGAAGCCATGCAAATTAGTTTGTTAAGCAACCTCATTAACAAAGGCAACATTAAATTCATACCTAAGGTGGGTGATCCTAAAGATATCAATAATTGGCAACCTATCAGGCTACTGAATGTTTCCTATAAGATTATTTATAAGGTACTAGCTCTCAAACTCTGCTTTGTGCTGCCTTTAATTATCTGGCCTGCAAAAACTAGCTCCATTAAATTCAAATTTATTTCAAATAATATCATTTATTCTTGGGAAGGAATGGAATGGGCTCATCACTCTCAACAACATGTATTCTTTATCAAGATCAATTTTGCTAAGGCTTATGATCGCATTGAGTGGCCTTTCATCCTGGCTATGTTGTTGGCTCTTGGTTTTGGCCCTTGATTCATTCAAATGGTTCAAATGCTCTTCTTAGATGCTTTTTCTTGTATTACCATCTCTAGCCAACAATCCAATTCTTTTGGGCTCTTTTCAGTGCATTCGACAACATTGGACTCTTGCCCCGACTCTTTATGTTTTGGCTGCTAAAAGCTTTGGATACTTGTTAGCACAAGTTGTCTCTCAATTTTGCATTAAGGGAATTTCTCTTCCTAATTCTTCCCAATAGTTGGTGAATAGACACTTTGTTGATGATTCTTTCCTCACTCTTATTGAAGCGGAGAATAATATCAAACAAGCGCTTCATTGCTTGGATATTTTTTTCCAAGCTTTTGGCTCCAACATTCAATGGCAAAAGACTTTGTGTTACAAATAATCCTTCCTTCCAAAACTAGGTTGGATTGACTTGTTTGGTTGGAAGTAGATTAATCATGGGGGAATTTTCTACTTCTTAGGAATTCCCTTTGCTTTCCAAGCCACTCCTTCAAAGCTTTGGCATGCCATAAATATGAGAATTGAAAAGAGACTCCATTACTGGATCACCAAGCGTCTTTCTTTGGTAGGTAAATTTCAAATCTATTCTAAGATTTTGGCAGCCACACATGTGCATTATTCTTCATGTTGGTTCTTTTCTAAGGCTTCTTATTTGTAGGTTGAGAAGTTCCTTAGAGATTTTCTTTGGGCTTCTAGTGATGGGCATCAAGGCTTCTATCTTGTTGCCTGGGAATTCTATAGCCTCCCTCGTGAGGCTAGGGGCTTGGATTGATTTCCATTCACTAACAAGGCATTGCCTTGTGTTCTAAATGTATCATCAGAGATCTCCTGTAGGTCGTCCTAGAGAGGTCATCCTAGAAAGGCTTGGATTTAGGAACCCTTCTTACCATGAGGGAATTTGTTTCCATTCAAGGCACCTTTGTTATCAAAAGTATTTGGAAGGATTTGGAAGCCATCAAGCCTTGGCTTCGTTGGGTTGCAGATGACTTTCATAATTATTTATCCATTAACCACTACTCCATATGGTGGTCCCCTATTCTCATATCTCAAGGGAAACCACTTGTTAAATAACCTTAGATTCATGATTTGAAGTTCTCCAGACAAGGGATGTTGGTCTTACCTAATCTCATTCATCAGGTGACTAGGAATTTTTTGCCTCGGCCTGAGTTGAAGCTCAAATTCACGCTTTCTAATCAAGACCAATAGACTTTTCATTTGATTATTATGCTTTTCCTCCTCAAATGTTTCATAAGATATGGGTGAGATCTCTCAAACCCTGGTGTCCAAGGATTGGAAGTGGTATCTAGACACCCAATTTTGGAATTACAGGTCATGCAAAGGCTATTCCAAGTTTTCTGCACATTTGCATACGGTGGATCAACTCAATCACCTTTGGTAGCTTCAGTGCTCACACGGGACTTGGAAAAGAAGGTTTTAATGCATTTGGTCCATGGTGCTATAGCCCAAATTGGCTCATTTTTCTTAGTGCTTACTGTACTAAGGCCTTCGTTTGGTGGCTCGTCTTGCTCACATGGGTGTTCCCAGCCCCCATTGCCCATGTTGTGGATAGCTCAAGTCTCTGAAGCACCTCGTTTGGTTCTACCCCCAGGCTCAAGAGACATGGAAATAGATCAATGATTTTTTCAAGCCTTTCAGACCTACCCCTTTTTCTTGGCACATCATTTTGTTTAGAGACTGGCCTTGTTTCCCACTCAAGTATATCTAGATCTGACATATTTTCAGGGTGGAAATTCTTTTGAATATTTGGAAGGATAGGAATGCAACTCTTTTTACTCACTATGTTGCAGACATGCATTTTTCTTTGTACACCAAAGCTATCATTTGATCTGATGCTCTGTGTTGACACACCCAAGAGCCTATACTACAACCCAAAACAACCTTCACCAAATACTGAGAAGCAACACAAGAGAAACTATTTCACCGAAACATGAAAAATATACATTGGGCATGAGATATAATACAATGTGTACAATCCCAAGAATAAATAGTCAGGTAAAAATGAGGTATGGGAATACCAACCTCCAACTACCTTAATGGAAAGATAATAAATGCACCCAATCATTAGCCTAAGTAAACTTAAGCATACTCTAACACCCCCTTAAGTGCAACTTAGGGAGATTATTATGCAATTTGAGGTGCAAAATGGGTCCCAGCAACAAGGCCATGTTAGGTACCCATGTACAACTACAATGCAATGAAATGCAATCTCTCACAACCAAAGAAAAGGAGAAAACTCCTGTGGTAGAAAACTCCTCTCTAAAAGAGAGAAAAATAGAAAATGATGAAAAGAAAAATGTGAAAGGAAGGAGGACTCCTTAAGACCCCCCCAAGGACAACTTCCTTCACCCCTAACATCGATCACAACAAAAGATAGCAAGGACATGCTAATGGTTTAGTGAAGATGTCTGCAACCTGCTGCTCCGTAGGCAAATACTCCAAACTGAGAACACCCTCCTAAAGGAGCTACCTAATGAAGTGCATGTGGATCTCAATATGCTTAGTGTGTTGATGCTCCACTGGGTTGTGAGAAATATGAATGGCACTCTGATTGTCACACCAAAGAGTAGTGGGATGATCAGCAAGAAAGCCAAATTCAGCCATCAATTGTCAAAGCCAATGAATCTCCTAACTAGCCAAGACTGCTCCATGATACTCAGCCTCAGTTGATGATAACATAGTAGCAGTTTGCTTCTTGCAAAACCAAGCAACTAGACTAGAACCAAGACAAAAAAACAAAGCTAGAAGTGGACTTCCTATCATTAACATCACCAACCCAATTTGAGTCAGTGAAGCTCACAATCTCAGTAGCTCCTGATGTATAGTGAATGCCAAATTGTATATTGCCTTGAATATACTACAAGATACATTTGGTTTCCTTCCAATGACTCTTATGAGGATCTTGAGGGAAGTGGGAGACAAGACCAACTGTAAAGGAAATATCAAGATGACTATGTGTCAAGTACAAAAGGTTACCAACTAACTACTGATACAAGGTAGCATCAACTAATGGAGTAGTGCAAGTGGTAGACAACACAACACCTAACAGAAAGGAGTAGGGGCTAGCTTGCAGTTAGCCATCCCAAATCTCTAAAGTAAATCAAGAGCATACTTCTACTGAAAGATAGAAATACTGGTAGAAGACTAATGAATCTGAAGACCAAGGAACTAATGCAACACACCAAGGTCAGTCATATCAAAATGCTCCATCAAAGCTTTCTGAGTATCCTTAATCATGGCAGGAGAACTTCCTTTGAGAATCAAATCATCCACATAAAGAACAAGAATGAGAAGATCCCCCCATGTCTCTGAATATAAACTGTAGGTTCAAATTGGTCCATCTAGTGAATCTAGAAACAAATTAAAAACTATCCATCTTGTCATACCAAGCTCGAGGAGCTTGTTTGATACCACACAATGAACGCCTCAGTCTGCAGACAAGTGAAGGGTCCTACACAAAACCTAATGGCTACTCCATGTAGATCTCTTCCTAACGATCACTGTGTAGGAAAGCACTCTTCACATCCATTTGATACACTGGCCAACCTTGAGATGTAGCTATAGAAAGTACAAGACGTACTGAATCCATCTTGGCTACAAGAGAAAAATTCTCAAAATAGTCAATACCTTCAATGTTAGAGAAGCCCTTAGCCACTAGATGAGCCTTATACTTATCAATAGAACCTTTAGGTACATACTTGCTATGATACACCCACTTGTATCAAACCAACTTTCTTCCCTTAGGAAGAGGAACTAAATCCCAAGTATGATTCTTCATTAAAGAAGAATATTCCTCATTCATAACACTTTCCCATTACGGAACACCTGAAGCATCTGAAAACTTCTGAGGATCAATAGAAACTGCATGGTTCAAAAGAATGATACCTGAAGTTTAGGAACGAGTGTAGCATGTAGTTGTGGGATCACCTACAAGAGAACTAGCATCCTTAAGAAGTGTACGAGACCATAACGGTCTTGTGGGTGTAGGTGGAGGAGGAGATGGAGAAATGTCAACAATAAGATTAATACCATCATCACGAACATCATCATCATCTACATGGAGAAAAACATCATCTGAAGAAGAACTGGGAAGAATAAAGGAAGGGGCCTATGATGGAGAATATTTTGGACTGAAAGACTCATCAAAATGAACATCATGATGAAAATGTACCTCTTGAGTGATAGGATCAAACAACTGATAACCCTTCACATCCTCACAATAGCCAACAAAAATGAGCCACTGACTTTTCTTCTCCATTGCTTTGCACCTTCCATCTGGAATGAATGTCCATGCATCACTGCCAAATACTTTGAAGAAGGACACCTTGGGCTTGACATGAGACCAAGCCTCCTTGGGAGTCATAATCTGCACTGCCTTTTGAGGAATATGGTTCTAAATGTAGTTGGCACAATTGATCACCTCTACCCAAAATGTTGGAGCCATGGGTCGAGACTAAAGCATGCAATTAGCCATCTCTCGTAAGGTTCTATTCTTCCGCTCAGCCACACCATTTTACTGAGGACTATATGGAACTGTGTGCTGATGAAGAATATCTTTAGCATATAAAAAATTATGAAATGCATGATTGACATATTCTCTCCCATTATCTATACAAATCTTATGAAGGGAATGTCATAATTGCTTCTCCACAAATGCAAGGAATGTCATGAAATTTTGAAGAACCTCATCCTTGTACTTCAAAAAGTACACCCATGTGCACTGAGAGAAGTCATCAATAAAGGTGAGCACATACTTAGCCCCAGAAAATCAAGGAGTTGGGAATAACATAAGATCACTATGCACCAACTCAAGGAGTGCCAAAGTACATGTGGCGATACCCTTCGAAAAAGGATCCCTATGATGTTTTCCAAGAACACAATCTTGACAAACTCCATCAGAACAAGAGATTTTAGGTAGACCAATCACCAAATTATGTGTGCTCATCTGTTGAAGATATCTAGTATTTAGGTGCCCAAATGGTTCATGCCAAAGCTTGCTCATAGAATCTGCATGATAAATAAGGGATGGTTCTGATGAAGACTCAAATCCATCAAACCTATACAAATAGGCCACATCATCAACTATCCCAATAGCAACAACCTTCTCAGGATCCTACAACTCTTGAATAGTCACATCAGTGGGAGAAAACTCCACTACCTTTCCATCACCATGATGACAAATATGATAGATGGAAAGCATATTTTGTGAAATATTAGGAACAAAAAGAACATCATCAATGCAACCATCCTACATCTTAACTAAGCCTATTCCTACAACAGGAATATGTGAAGAGTTCCTAATCACAATATGAAAAGTACTACAAGAGGAAATAGAATAAAGAAGATCCTTAGCATGAGTCATATGATGTGAGGCATTAGAATCAAGAATCCAACTGTTACTAGTAGAGGATGAAGCCCTTGTTGTGAGAGCTTGCCCTTTTCCTAGGGAAGAAGATTTAGGCATGGCAATATTGTGCTTCTTCATAGCTTCCTCCAATACTGCTAACCTCTCAAAACAATGTACATCATTATGCCCTAACTTTCCACAAAAGGAACAATTTTACTTCTTGTTCTTAGACTTAGAGGATGACTCCCCAGAGTTAGAAGGAGGAGGTAGAGGATTAGTCGTCTGATCATTCTTCGCCTTAGGTTTGGAGGGAGGCTCACTACCTATAGATGAATCTATCTTGGGCTTATTATTGTTCTTACCCTTGCCCTTGGAAGATTGAGCCATCAAAGCATGACTCTTAGGAATAGCATCGATCACAAAATTCCTCAAATGAAGGTATCTTATGATCTTCTCCCATAACATCCATTGTAGAATAGAAGGTAGAGGCAAACACTTGAAAAGGACCTCTCATCTTAGACAAGATCAAGAAAATACACTCCTTATCATTTTTGGCATGACCACATCCTTTCATTTGTGACAAAATCAACTTGAACCAAGCAAGGAAATCTTGAATAGTGGGTAAGGCATCTAGAGAGAGAGAGGTGAGATCAGCTTCAAGTTGCAAGATCTTAAACTAATTGAATTTACCATACAACTCGACAAGCTTATCCCACACTTCTTTAGGTGTCTTACACTCTGCTTGATGTGAGACAACAAATTATCAGACACATGGAGACCTATGAGTCCTCTACCCTCATCCATTTTGTTTCTATGAACAAATTGCTCAAATGGTTTTGTGAAATTAGGTTGATCGACATCTAACATTTGCTAAAGACCCCTAGATTGCAACAATTGTGATATTTTTAGCTTCTATGTGTGATAGTTGTGTGGAGTGAGCAATTCAATCCTTGCATCTGACATGATAAACAAAGGAACACAAAGGGACCAAAATGAAGTATACACCCCCCAGAATGAATGAAAACTAAATTTGCAACACTAAATTTTCCAAATAATAGAAGTAACTAAAATAACTTGCAACTTCAAGCTATTTAGACTGTAAAAAAATGGCAAATTTTTTAGAAAGTATCATGTCCACAACAGTTTGTTGAATATATCTATAGAATATAAAGAGGCAAAATTGTTGAAGCAACTTCAACAAAAATGTTGGTGGCAGTGACTTGAGTCACGCAGAAACCATGTCACCACAATTAGATAGCAAGAACACAAGTCTCCTCGGGCATATATAAATCACTAGGTGGGCCTGCTCAATGTCTAGCACCCCACGCATGATAGGCTACCCAGAACCATGTGAACCTTGCTCATGGTAGATGAGGGAGACAATGACTATATAAATAGCCAAAAAGTATGCTTCGCCATCAATGTGGGATAAAGTCCCTTCAATGAAATCTGAATGCCCAAATAGTATGGGCCCACCTCCAACCATTGCATGGTGATGAAGAAACCCTAAATAAATATATTATGATTGACTTTAGAAAGTATAAAGTCTATTGTAAATATATATATCTTCTAAAGAGCTTAGTAGGAGACCTATGCAAGAGGAAAAAAATACAGATTTTGATCACAATGGATGGTTCCCTCCTCTAAAAACAATGAAGCCATAGTTTTCAACAGCAAAAAAGAAGAGGATCGATGCCCAAATAGACCAATATCTTTGCCAGACTTAGGAATATATAAAGTCTACTCAGAATATATCACCCAATCAATGTTCCTGCATAAATATTTCTGCAAAATATATAAAGTCTAATCAACACTCATATAGGCCAAGCAATGAATCAATCTCAAAATAGAATGAAGTGATCGTAGAATGCTAGTCTTTCTCTCACGTTGCAAGGAAACTCCTGCGAAGAATGAAGGGTGTGGCCCATCAATGAGAGACCAAATGAGAGCTTATGTTGCCACAAATAGGGGAAATGGTCTCCCTTCCTGGCCAAGATCATAAAAAGGAGAATGCCTCAGAAAGTGACCATCAGACAGAAAAAGGAATAATGCCTCCACTCAACAACGCCTTCAAAACTTCCTTTGTGAATGGCAAGTAAAAAAGAATAATGTCTCAGGAATGAAATTATTCCTTTAAGAGGAAACAAATCAATGCACAAAAGAAAACCTAATGCTAGAGATATTGATGCTTTGTGTGCCAATGAAATGGCACTTACAAAGCAAACAAATCAATCTCAACCCTGGTGAAAACTTAATGAGCAAGAAGGGGTTGCAATCATAGTCACTCTAATACCATGTTGATGCACCCAAGAGCCTGTACTATAAGCCAAAATAAACTTCACCAAACACTTAGAAGCAAAACTATTGTTATATGGAGCTTAATCAGACTCGGAGGTTAAATTTTCCCCTTTTATCTGCACGGTTTCCCCCCAAATTATTTAACAGGGGCTTGAGGGCAGCACACCCAAGATGGGATCAAGGGGCAGTTCCCCTTTTGGGGTCCAGGGGCAGCCCCCCTAGCATGCTCCCTGTCGTAATAAAGGGCGGGGTCGAGGGGCAGCGCCCTCGTAGGGGCTTAGAAGCAGTGCCCCTGAAACCTCAAACAATTTTTATTATTTTATAAAGGCGTCGGGAGTTTTTTTTCTATTGGCCAACATTAAGAAAACCCTATTTTGTAACTGACATAAGGCTTGATAAAAGTAGCTAAGGGTTAGGGTTTTTGTTGATATTGTATTGTAGCATTTGCAATGGTATTGAGTTGCAATAATTGCTAGTTGTACTCGGTTCGATTGCTAGATAATAATGTTGGTCTCTCTATCGGTGGATGTAGCCTGAGTTTGGGTGTACCACGTTAAAAATTGTCTCTCACTGTTATTATTTCTGTGTATTTTTCATTCCTCTGTTTAATCTTTATTTGCATTTAATTGATATCTTCTGCATGTAATTCCTAAAAAGTGGTATCAGAGCTAGGTTGTGTTTGATTATCGTCTATAGGAAGGTCTCATGGTTGAGTGGAAGCAATGGCAGACAAGGGTAAATTGAAGGTAGATAAATTCACAAGGTAGAACTATCAATTATGGAATATGCAGATGGTGGATTATCTCTATTAGAAGGATTTATGGAGGCCATCAGAAGGAATAGCCAAGAAACCAGTAGCAATGACTGATGAGGATTGGAATCTTCTAGACAGAAAGGCATTAGGAACCATTCGGTTGTGCCTGGCACCATCTATGGCGTTCAATATAATAGAAGCGAAGACAACAAATGAACTGATGAAAGCTTTCAATAAATTGTATGAAAAACCATTAGCCTCAAATAAGGTATTTCTCATGAAGTGTTTCTTTAATTTAAAAATTATTGAAGGTGGATCTATGACAAATAATTTAAATGAGTTTAATATGATTAGTAGTCAGTTAACTTCTATAAAAGTGAAATTTGATGAAGAGGTGAGGGCTCTCTTGGTTTTATGCTCTTCACCAGAAAGTTGGAATAGCTTGGTCATGGCTGTAAGTAATTATGTCTCTGGTTCAAATACTTTGAAATTTGATGATGTTGTTGGTGTTATCCTTAGTAAGGAAATGCAATGGAAAATCTCATGAGGGTCCACATCAGGTAGTGTTTTGAATGCAGAAAGCAGGGGCAGATCAAAGGAGAGGAAAAGGTTCTGGAGGTCATGGGAAGTCATGAGAAAAATCAAAGGACAAGAGGTCTCAATCTAAAGGATAGAAGGATTACTGGTACTGTGGGAAACCAGGTCATCTAAAGAAAGATTACTGGTCTTGGAAGAATAAAGAAGGAGACAAAGAAGAAGGCAATAAGGAGGCAAATGTGGTATGCAATAAATCTAAAGATGATGCTTTTATTCTTTCCCTGGATAATGCTTATGATTCATGGGTTTTAGATTCAGGGG
This sequence comes from Cunninghamia lanceolata, assembly GCA_027924645.1. Taxonomy (NCBI): domain Eukaryota; kingdom Viridiplantae; phylum Streptophyta; class Pinopsida; order Cupressales; family Cupressaceae; genus Cunninghamia; species Cunninghamia lanceolata. The sequence goes on from BSBN01000657.1 coordinate 14,172,288, forward strand.
CCTCATTTCATGCTACACCCCATAGAAGTTATTTTCTTGATTATGTCCAAGGGGATTTTGGGCTGGTTTATTTGGGAGATAACGAACCTTTTTAGATTGTTGGAAAGGGAAGAATCAAGGTTAAGTTGGAGAATGGGAATCATTGGCTACTACAAGAGGTAAGATACATTCCAAGGCTGAGTAGGAATTTAATTTCATCAGGGCAGCGAGCTGATGAAGGTTGCATAGTTACTTTCAGTGATAAAATTGGAAGGTTTCAAGAGGTACCTTAATAGTAGAAAAAGGTGTGAAAGTAGGCACATTATATCTTTGTATAGGTCATACTATTCCTTCTATTTTAGTTGTTGTAGAGAAAAATCAAACAGGTTTAGGAACAGTTGTTGCAGGTTTTGAGACAACACTGTGGCATAACAGACTTGGGTATATGAGTTTAAAAGGTATGAAGGTATTTCATTCTAAGAAAGTTTTACTAGGTCTAAAATGTATTAATATAGATTTTTGTGAAAGTTGTGTGTATGACAAACAAAAGAGATTTAGTTTTCTCAAGGATGGGAAGCAAAAGAAAGATGAAAAGTTAGAGTTTGTGCATACATATGTATGGGGATTGGCTCAGGTATCTTCTCTCGGTGGCTCTTGGTATTATGTTACATTTATAGATGATGCAACTGGGAAGGTTTGGATTTATTTCCTTAGGCAGAAATCTGATGTATTTGAAACATTTAAGAAATAGAGAATCTTAGTTGAGAATGAGACGAGTAAAAGATTAAAATGTTTCAGATCCGATAATGGTGGTGAGTATTGTAGCAATGAATTTGGGGATTATTGTTCCTTTAATAGAATTCGTAGGTAGAAAATGGTTCCAGGGACTCCACATGAAAATGGAGTGGCTGAGTGCATGAATAGAAGAATAATGGAGCATGCAAGGAGCATGAGATTGCATGTTGGGCTTCCTTTAAACATGTGGCTAGAGGCTATCAATACCACTGTATATTTAATTAATACAGGTCCTTCAGTTCCTTTGGGTTGTGGTATTCTAGAGGAAGCATGGATAGGTAAGAAGGTGAGTTATTCTTTTCTCAAAACCTTCAGATGTGAAGCATTTACACATGTAGATTCTAAAAATTCAACCAAGCTGGATGCAAAATCAAAAAAGTGTATGTTCATTGGATATGGCATTGATGAATTTGGTTATAGGCTTTGGGATGTTGAAAATCTAAAAATTGTGAGAAGTGGGGATGTTGTATTCAATGAGAAGGTGATGTACAAATATCAGTTTCAACAATATAAGAAGAAAGAAAAGGATTATGTGGTGCTGGATGATACTCTAGATAATAATGTTCTAGTGGTTCCTCCTACTCTGCAACAACAACAAGAAATACCACAAAATCTAGTGAATGTTAGACGGTCAACAAGGCTTAGTAGACCTCCTAAAAGGTTTTCTCCCTCTTTGTACTCTATTTTGTTAACAGATGCTGGTGAACTAGAAGGGTATGATGAAGCTATGCAGGTGGATACAAATGTTCAGTGGGAGCTTGCAATGAAAGATGAAATAGACTCCTTACTAAAAACTTAGACTTGGGAATTATGTAAGTTGTTTGCAGGTAAAAAGGCTTTACCAAACAAAGGGGTTTATAGGCTAAAAGAGGAAGATGGAGGTAAGAAAATATTTAAATCCAGATTAGTTGTAAAAGGATTTGCACAGAAAAAGGGCATTAATTTTGATGAGATTTTTTCTCTAGTTGTTAAGATGACTTCTATTTGTACTATTTTAAGTATTGTGGCTGCTGAAGATTTGCATTTAGAATAGCTAGATGTGAAAACTGCCTTTCTCAATGGTGATTTGGAGGAGGAGATATATATGGAACAACCCCAAGGATATGAGGTCAAAGGTAAGGAGAAACTTGTGTGCAAATTGAAGAAGAGCTTATATGGCTTGAAGCAAGCACCTTGGCGATAATACTTAAAATTTGATAGTTTTATGGCTAAGCAAGGCTACAACTAGTGTAATTCTGACCATTGTGTTTATTTTAAGAGGTTAGATAATGACAGCTACATTATTTTATGTTTATATGTTGATGACATCCTTGTAGCAGGGTCTATCATGGATCACATAAGAGAGTTAAAATAGCAGTTAACACAATCATTTGATATGAAGGATTTAGGGGCAACAAAACAGATCTTTGGTATGAAAATTTGTAGAGATAGGAAGAACAAACAATTGACTCTATCTCAGGTTGATTATGTTGAAAAGGTGTTGCAGAGATTCCATATGAAGAATGTAAAAGCTATCAGCACACCTTTGCCTAGTCATTTGAAATTGACTAAGGAGATGTGTCCAAAGACATAAGAGGAGGAAGACAAAATGTCCAAGGTACCCTATGCTTCAGCTATAGGAAGCTTAATGTATGCCATGGTATGCACGAGACCAAATTTTGCACATGCTATAGGAGTCGTAAGTAGGTATATGAGTAATCCCAGATTGGAGCATTGGAATGCAATAAAATGGAGTATCAGATATTTGAGAGGTACATCTAATAAACACTTATGTTTTAGGGTCTCTAATACTGATTTAGCAGGTTATGTAGACTCAGATTTGGTAGGGGATATTGATACCAGGTGAAGTACTATAAGTTATGTCTTTACTGCAGGTGGAACAGGAGTTAGTTGGATCTCATGATTACAAAAGGTGGTTGCTTTATCCACCACGGAGGTAGAGTATGTAGGTACAACAGAGGCAAGAAAGGAGATGATATGGCTAACAATTATTTGTTTATGGACAGACAGAGTGCCATACATCTTGCAAAGAATTTTGCCCTACATTCAAAGACCAAACACATACAATTGAGGTATCACTTCACTCGATTAGTGTTGGATGATGGATAGTTAAGGCTGGAAAAGATACATATAGATGAAAATCTAATGGATATGTTTACAAAGGTAGTGACAAGGGAGAAGTTGAGCTCCTCTTCAGTTTCAGTTGGTCTTCAAGACAGAAAATAAAAAGTCAGAACAACAGGGTCTAGGGTGCTTGTTTCTAGTGGGAGGTACAGGGTCAGCGATGTAATGATCATTCTTCAAGTGGGAGATGATATGGTGTGGAGTTTGATCAGTCTCCAAGTGGGATATTGTTGTTATATGGAGCCTAATCAGACTTGGAGGTTAAATTTCCCCACTTTTATCAGTGCGGTTTCCCCCCAAATTATTTAACGGGGGTTTGGGGCAGCGCCCCTTGTGGGGTCTAGGGGCAGCCCCCCTAGCGTTCTCCCTGTTGTGATATAGGGCGGGGTCGAGGGGCAGTGCCCCCGAAACCTCAAACGATTTTTATTATTTTATAAAGGCATCGGGAGTTTTTTTTTCTATTGGCCAACATAAAAAAACCTATTCTATAACTGACATAAGGCTTGATAAAGGTGGCTAAGGGTTAGGGTTTGCGTTGATATTTTATTGTAGCTTTTGCAGCAATATTGAGTTGCAACGATTGTTAGTTGTAATTGGTTTGATTGCTGGATAATAATATTAGACTCTTTGTTGGTGGATGTAGCCTAAGTTTGGGTGAACCACATTAAAAATTGTCTCTCATTGGTATTATTTCTATGTATTTTTCATTCCTCTGTTTAATCTTTATTTGCATTTATTTTATATCTTATGCATGCAATTCCTAACAAACATGAGAGAAACTATTTCACCATAACATGAAAAATATACATTGGGCACGAGATATAATACAATGTACAATCCCAGGAATAAATAGTTAGGTAAAAATGAGGTATGGGAATACCAACCTCCAACTACCTTAACAGTAAAATAATAAATGTACCTAATCATTAGCCTAAGTAAACTTAAGCCTACTCTAACACTCTGATGTAGATCCAGGCGCAAGCTAGTGAAGGTGCACTTGAGGTTTCCCATCTCTGGAAGCTGTTGGACCACTGAGGCAATTCCACATGCACTATTGCTAGGATTCCACCTAACTCCACCTCTTCTCGAGGACGTCAACATGGGTGCAGCCAGTCAGCCAAACATGATTATAGGACCGTGGCTCTCATTCCCATGGCCCCTTGCCTTAGACTTCTAGGGACTCTGCTACCCATGGAAGATGGTCCCAGCCCTCCCACTGCCATCTCCTAGGCGGGGGGTGTTGTTTAGCCTAACACATGCAAGTTTCCTTATCTGTAACTCACCATTTCTCTAGTCCATGCACAGCAGCCCCCTGAGGAGAATGAAGATGAAATAATGCTCTAACTAGTTGGGAGCCAATTGATGATGCCACCCCTAGACATGTTTGGAGAAGCTTGATGATTAGGATCCTCCTCCCTCTAATGGCATGACATTAGCTGCTTAAGTTTTATGTCAGCTTGGCCCTTTGTTGTTTTGATCATATTTATTTAAGACTTTGTCCTTTCAAACTATGTGGGTGTGCCTTCATATTGCCCTACTCCTTTTTGTGAATATTGTACTATTTCTCTATTATTAATATAAAGTTAAACATACCTAATATTCATCAAAACAATATTTTAGTAGGTGTTCCTAAATTTTTTCAAGGGCATCTTAAAGAAGGCGGTCTTATGAATTTTGTAGTACTAGGTAAGATTAAAATTTTACTCTAAAATTTATAGAAGTTGGTGGTTCCATTAGTTTTTTGAACAATGGCTATGCTAAATAATTTAGCTAGATTTTTTTAAGAAGCTAGTGATTGAGCAAGAATTTTCCCTCCAAAAATTATCCCTAAATTTACTGGAAGGAATCTAAAGTTAGTAAAAAAATCTTCTAAGTTAATGGAAGAAATTTCCAACTAACCCCAAACATACCACCTTAACAAAACTAAAAAATAGGACTCCTATTTAGGGGAAAAAATTATAATTTATCCTAAAGAAAAAGAATATTGTCATGATACCATAGTTTAGATGGGTTGTCGTTTGGTTCAGATGGGCGTTCCTCCCCTATTTTGCCCTTACTGTGGGAAAATTAAGTCTCTCAAGCATCTTTTCTAGTTTTCCTCAAGAGTGCAAGAAGCATGGTCTTGGATCCATGACTTCTTCAAACCTTTTAGGCCTTCACCATTTTTTTTGGCATAGGGTTTTGCTTGGGGATTGGCCTTATCTCTCATCCAATACTCAGATTTGGCATGCTTTCAAGGTGGAAATTCTATTCAATATATGCAAAGGCATGTATGTTACTATTTTTTATCATTGTTCTGTAGGTAGACATTTTTCTCTGTATTATAAAGCTATCATTTGCTCTCATGTTCTTATGTAAATTCAGGTGCAAGCTTCCAAAGTTGTACTTGAAATTGCTCATTTGCAGGAGTTGTTCGAACCACTAGGGCAATGCTCCCTACACTATTGCTCGGGTCCCCCTAATCCTATCTCCTCTTCCCAGGGGTGTCGACGTGGGTGTAGCAACTTCGTGTGATGCAATTGTGGTGATCAAGAGTCTCAATCCTGTGGTCCTTAGTATTCTAGAGGCTCTGATGTGACCCTATAAAATTTTCTCCCTTGGTTCTAGTTTTTTTTCTAGATTTGTGTCATCATGGTGAAAGCTCTCTGGGCTAGGGTTTTACCTGTTAAAACATTCTGAACTATGCCCTGTAAACCCTAGACCCTAGTATTGTTCAATACAGTCAATGAAGATTACTTTTGTTATATTTTTAGGTTGATTGCTAATTTCCTGTGATGAGTTCCTTAAGTGACTATATGAATGTCTTCAGGCATGTTGTTGACCGGCCCCTTGCCTTTCATCCACCTTCTATTGCTTGTGTTTGACAAGATTTACTAAAATGCCAAAGTTTTAGATTCTAACCCCTTGGTAATATCGTGGCCCCCCTTTTTCCTAGTAGACAAAAGTTGTTTTTAAAATGTATGCTAAGGGTCAGGCCCCCATTATCTTTTATTGACAGGTGGCACATTTTAAATGGTTTATGTCGTTTCACTGAGAATAAAATATTGAAGAAAAGAGCACCCGTAGAATAACAGAAAGCTGCCATCTGGTAGATTTCATTCATTGGCTCTTAACAAACGGTGGGTCCCTAATGAATACGTGGCAACTTCTCATGATTTCCAACATTCTGCAGAGCTTCTCTAAGCCTAGTCCCACAAACCATTTGCAGAAGCATGGAAGGGTGACATGTGGCATTTCAAATAGAATAGTAAGGTTCAAATGGATGCATAGTGTTACATGGTAGGTTCTTTATGGGCCGAAGGGTGTTTTGGGGAACTGCTCCATTATATGTGACAGATTTAATAGTTTTTGCTATTCCATGGGAGTTTATCTCCCCGAGACTTATTTCATCATGAAAATATAGAATGCCACCTTGCTAGCACTATTTGAAAATTCTTCTTGAGGTCATGGCTTTGGTGGTAGTCCAGGTGGTGTGCTATTCTTAGCCTACACTTGTATCACATTGATGAGATGGTTTCTTTCCCTGTTGACTACTTTTACACCATTGATTTAAGCCAGCCACCATGATGACCAACGGCTTGTATTCAAAAATTTAAAGATTGACATGGTAGCGCGTGATATGGGTAAACCAGTGTGGAAATAATTTCTCAGGTCTATGTTGGGTCTCCATTGCCGCCACTATGAGGGAATTTACTAACTGAAAAATTAGCATGATGTAGGATCAACCCTTGGAGATCTATACTTCTACTAGAAATGACTTCTCATTTGCTTCATGATGAGTTGTGACAAGATGATTAAGTTAAAATATTGAAACTGAGACAACTGATCTAGCGGCTTCAATGCAGGAAATGATATTTTTAGTTATGTGAGGTAATGAAAAGTTATCTGTCTACTCATTTCTGGCAATCATCAAAAGATTTCCATTTATGGCTAGTATGTCAGGGAAATGATTGGAATTAATTGATCAAGGATGTATCAAACTGTCTAAAATCTATCAAATTTTCTATAAATAGGTACTCCTAATGATGCTCCATATACCATTTGTTCATGCAGACAATATGGATACCCACTAGTTTTGTGTGCTCTTTTTTCTCCCCTATTTTGTAGCATTCTATTCTTTGTTCTCATGGTTAGGAATCTATCCTTACAAAATTAGGAGATTAGAGGATGTTCTTCTATAGAATGAGGGGAATTGAAAATATTCTGAGGTAGTAGCAGCATCCATTGATCTTATGTGATCTTTTCTCCTTCACATCTTCTCATCCAGATGAGGACCCTAAGTTTTAATCTCCATACTCCAGTAGTTTAGATACTTCCAGTGAGTTGGTAGATTATATTCTTAGGCAAAGAGGTGTCATTGCTTCCTCTACCCCTCCCTTACATCTAATTTTCTTAATAGAGCAACAACTCTATGTGTAAGAGTGTTGCCCCTTCAGATGAAACATGTGCAAGCAGAAAGATTTTTTGTTGTTGTTGCTACTGCACTCCTGGCTGGATAAATGGCGTAGCCATGTCTAGCCTAGTGTGAATTCTTCTTGTGTCTGTCTGGTTGAGGAGGTTGGAAACATCCTAATCAGAAGTGAGGAGTCATATCCCTGCAATGGACACTTGGCATAAAGAGAAGAATTCTAATTAATGGGGTTTTCTTTAGATATTGGTCCTTGCATGTATTCTCACTTTTGGGCATGCGGCTGGGATAAGTAGAGTAGTGAATGCTCTTATTGAACAATTAGATGGCACTTGAAGGGCATCTGAGCTCTAACAGCGTCTAACAAGCTGTCAACCATCAATAATAGCTTGGCCCAACTCCCCGCCAAAGTGAGGAAGCATACAGTTCAAAAACAAATATCTCAGCATGACGGAGGTATTTTGGTACAAAGGCATCTCTTGTTAGTTAAGAGATGGTTACATGTACGTCTTGTTACAACTTCATTTGTCAATTGAAAATGTGACATCCTTCTCTTCAAGCTCGAAGCTTGTCGAATCCCTTGTTCTATAAAAGAGAATTCATGGCTTGTTCATAATCATTGGTTCGAGGTCATACTATCCAGACTTGGTCTAAAGTATGGGATCAATCTGATCTTGGAGGAGATTTGTATAGCTAGCACTTGAAAATAGAATTATTTTTCCTAATTTTGGTGTTATTTTGAGTTCATACTTTGATATATTTGCAGAACTATTTGTAATTTAGTATCAGTTTATAACACAGAATGTGTTGAATTTTAGATTTTACTGTCTCCTACTCATGTATACATTACTACATTTATTAATACAATTTGTTTAAGGATCAATTTATTCATCATCATAGTCTTTCCTGTGTATGCATATTTTTCTTATGGCATTTACTCGAGTAGTAAAATAATTGTTGTAAGAGGATATTGAATGTAGTATTTCTTTACAAGGATAACTAAGTAGAGTTGAATCTTAAACTGGTGAAACATCATAATGTAATGCATTATTGTATCATCACCATAAATAGAGTATATACTGATTATAGTAGGGTTTTCATTTATATCCATTTTTGACTCTATGACCCATGAAGGCACTGATCCTGCATAAGTGCTATTTTATGCAATCCCTCGATAATCCTCATTTGAATATTAAAAAAAAAATTCATTTCAGTTGTAGGTTATAGGCATTAGTTTATCCACATGTTCTTCTGCAAAGAATTATGTTAAAGCTTGAGAATCTAGCCCATTATTTCACTATATCAGTACATCTTTAAGCATTTGAGAGAGAACATATCTGTTTAGTATAGTATTTTGAGGATGTATTGAGAAACCCCTAATCAAAACACTATTAGGAACACTCTCCTTGGTCTTGCAGAGCCTAAAGTGCAGAGGAAAAGGATTGAAAAGCCCTTTCCTATTCGTTGGCCAATCCCTTAAGGCAAATCCATTATTGGAACTTGCTATTTTATAGATTTGTTTACTTGAGATCAGGTTGGGAATTTAAAACAACCAACAGATTGGTGACTCTACTGGGGAATAAAAAAGGAATTGTATCTTATCCTAAGTCATAGATCAATTATTGTATTCCCATGTTATAGATACTGGCACTTTTGAGACTTACTGTCAAAAGGATTTTGTCCAGTTAAGCCACCTACAGATTTGTGACTCTATTGGGGAACTAGAAAAGGAATTGTGTCTTATCCTAAGTCATAACTTAATTGTTATATTTCCCTACAAAGGGTGGCGACTCTATTATTTTCCTTCCTAGTTAATTCAGAGAAGACATATTATATGAGAGACTTATATGATTATAGATGTTTCATTTGACTCTGTTATGAGAGAAGACTCGGAACAAAAGTAGGTTTTAGAAAAAAGAGCATTATGCTTTCAAAGTTCATTCCTCTATGTGTAGAGGTGGTAGCTCTATGAAGAAGGAACCTAGTGAAAACATGAAGGATATTTTGGCATTCTTGATTTTCATATCAAGACAAGGTTTACATCAATAGTAACAACTTTTTAGGTATTTTAAAAAGCTTGAAGGAATTTTCAAAATTATAGTAAATATGCAAAGTGGATAAAAGAAAAAGGTTTACCTATGCATAAGGGAATTATATATCTCTGTAATGATCTAGTTATTAAAAATGTGTACTATACAACCACATTTATGTTATCAAAGGAGGTTTGTCATGGAAAGGTATAGAGCTATAGATTTCAATAATATTTGTGGTTTTCCAAACCACATCCAAGATAAAATTAGAGATCAAATACCAAAGTTAAATAACGACAAATCCAAAATAGCTAGTAGTCATTTACAAGATTTTTGTGACTTAATAGGAGACTATGAAATAGATCTCGAGGATATCATCATGAAATTATTTGTTCAAACCCTGAAAGAAGAAGCTAGAGATTGGTTTGCATATTTACCCAATCATTTTATTTCTTCATGGCAAGGTCTAAAAGTAGCTGTATGGAATAGTTTAGTGAAAGGATTAATGTTAGCCTATTGATTAAAAAGCTTATTCAGGTTGAAAAGGAAGAAGAAGAATTAGTCCCAACTTTTAATTTAAGATTTGCCAAACAAGTAAGAGATATCCCTGTAAACACTAGGCCAAATGAGGCTATGTGCTTGATTATAATGGGAGCTTTGAATCAGATGATGATATAGGCTGTCAGGATAGTAAAACTGAAAAATGCATGGAAACAATGAATATAAGGCATAATCCACTTTATAATGAGCCTTTAGATTTGTCAGAAATAAGAAATGTTGAACCTTAAATGGGTATAGAGATAACCCAATCTTTGGAGAAAATATAGAAGATATACTCCTAGAAGAGTGTGAAGAAGGATCCTTATAAATTAACAAGCATGAAAGCAATGTTAAGGATCTCTTATTATCTAATAGTGATGATTTGGCTAAATGTGAAAGGATGCTTGAAGACAAGAATTCTTTATGGACATAACAAAATCTAGAGGTCCGTTCTATTGGCATTTTTTAGTCTTCTACATATGATCAAATTAATGTGACTGACACAATGCTAGAATTTATATTCAAATAGTCACAGCATCAATAAGAGTTTGAATATGAATGATTAAGGTTTGATACTAATAAAAAAGATACTCCTAATGCAACTTATCTAGTGGAATATGAATCTTTTCACTTCCCAAATTTATCTCGTAAGCTCAAAGAAGATCAACAAGAAAAAAGCGATAACTATTTCAATTGGCTAGATATGATGGAGCCATGTGTTGCCCCCATACTCAATGAAGGTATATTTCAGTTGTCATTTGATTATAATGATCAAATGAACTTGAGATATCTTGAAGATAATGGACTTAATTGTCCTATAGGTTATCTAAATGTCTATGTTGGAAACAAGATAGATTATGATGAAGGTTTCATGCATGACTTAATGAAGTCACTAGAAAACAAGATATTTGATAGGGGCAGATGTTGTTTCTCCCTTACATGATAGCCTAGGACTATCATGTTATTATTAAATATTGTCATTCAGCTATGCTATGGTCTACTTCTCCATATTTTTAGTGATATCGCTACGTTTAGGTTGAACAGACATCCCCAACTAGAGCCACTAATAGGACCCTATAAAATTTTCTCCCTCGGTTCTAGTTTTTTGCCCAGATTTGTGTCATCATGCTGAAAGGTCTTTGGCCTAGAGTTTTACCTATTAAAACATTCTAAACTGTGCCCCTTAAACCCTAAACCCTAGTATTGTTCAATATAGGTGGTGAAGATTACTTTTATTATATTTTCAGGGTGACCGTTGATTTCCTATGACAGGTTCTTTAAGTGACTGTATTAATGTCTTCAGGCATGTTGTTGACTGGCCCCTTGCCTTTCCTCCACCTTCTACTACCCATGTTTGACAAGATTACTAAAATGTCAATGTTTAAAATTCTAACTGCTTGGTAATCTCATGTCCCCCTTTTTCCTAGTAGACAAAAGTTGCATTTAAAATGTATGCCGAGGGCAAGGCCCCCTTTATCTTTTAATGACAGGTGGTTCATTTTGACTGGTTTCTGTTGTTCCACTGAGAATAAAATATTCAAGAAAAGAGCACCCGTGGAATAATGGAAAGCTACCATCTAGTAGGTTTCATTCATCAACTCTTAACAAATAGTGGGTCCCCGAAGGATACGTGGCAACTTCTCACGATTTCTACCATTCTGTAGAGCTTCTCTAAGGGTCCCACCAATCATTTATAGAAGCACGAAAAGGTGACATGTGGTGTCCAAAACAGAATAGTAAGGTTCAAATGGATGCATAGTGTTACGTGGCAAGTTCTTTATGGGCCGAAGGGTGTTTTGGGGATCCACTCCATTATATGTGATAGATCTAATGGTTTCCACCATTCCATTGCAGAAATGTGGTATGTTAGCTTGCTAGCGCTATTTGAAAATTCTTCTCAAGGTCATGGCTCTGGTGATAGTCTAGGTGGCATGCTATTATTAGCCTACACATGTCTAGCATTGATGACATGGTTTCTTTCCTTGTTGACTACTTTGACACCATTGATTTAAGCCAACTACCATGATGATCAATGACTTATATTCAAAAAATTGAAGATTGACATGGTAGTGTGTGATATGGGTAAACCAGTGCGGAATTACTTTCTCAGACGTGTGTTGGGTCTCCATTGTTGCCACTGTGATGGAATTTACTAACTGAAAGATTGGCATGATGTAGGATTGACCCTTGGGGATCTGTGCTTCTACTAGAAATGACTTCTCCTTTGCTTCATGAAGAGTTGTGACAGGATGGTTAACTTAAAGTGTTGAAACCAAGATAACTAATATGGCAACTTCAATGTAGGAAATGATGTTTTCAGTTATGTGAGGTAATGAAATGTTATATGTTCACCCATTTCTGGCAATCATCAAAAGATTGCCATTTATGGCTAGTATGCTATGGAAACGACTAGAATTAATTGATCAAGGATGTATCAGAGTGTGCAAAATCTAGCAAATTTTCTATAAATAGCCACTCCTGATGATGCTCCATATACCGTTTGTTCCTGCAGATAGTATGGATACCCAATAGTTTTGTGTGCTATTTTTTCTCCCTTGTTCTATAGGATTCTCTTCTCTGATATCATGGTTAGAAATCTCTCCTTACAGAATTTGGGGATTAGAGGATGTTCTTCTATAGAATGGGGGGAATTGGAAAGATTCTGAGGAAGTAGTAGCATCCATTGAGCTTATGTGATCGTTTCTCCTTCATGTCTTCTCATCCGAATGAGGGCGCTAAGTTTTAATCTCCATACTCTAGTAGTTTCAACTTCCAGTGAGTTGGCAGATTATATTCTTAGGCAGAGAGGCGTCATTGCTTCCTCTACCTCTCCCTTACATCTAATTTTCTTAATAGAGCAACAACTCTAGGTGTAAGAGTGTTGCTCCTCTAGATGAAACAAGTGGAGGCAAAAAGTTTTTTGTTGATGTTGCTACTGCACTCCTAGATGGATAAATGGCATAGCCATCTCTAGCCTAGTGTGGCTTCTTCTAGTTTTTGTTTGGTTGAGGAGGTTGGAAACCTCCTAATCAGAAGTGAGGAGTCACACCCCTATAATGGACACTAGGCATAAAGAGAAGAATTCCAGTTAATGGGGTATTGTTCTGATATTGGTCCTTGCAGGTATTCTCACTTTTGGGTGCGTGACTAGGATAGGCAAAGTAGTGAATGCTCTTATTGAACAATTATATGACACTTGAAGGGCATTTGAGATCTAATGGTGTCTGACAAGCTGTCAACCATCAACAATAGCCTTGCCCAACTCCCCACCAAAGTGAGGAACCTATAGTTCAAAAACAAATATCCCAATATGATGGAGGTATTTTGTTACAAAGGCATCTCTTATCAGTTAAGAGATGGTTACATCTGCATCCTATTACAACTTCATTTGTTAATTGAAAATGTGATATCCTTGTCTTCAAGCCTGAAGATAGTTTGCTCCCTTCTTCTATAAAAGGGAATTCACGGCTTATTGATAATCATTGGTTTGAGGTCATACTTTTAAGACTTGGTCTGAAGTATGGGATCAATTTGATCTTGGAGGAGCTTTGTATAGCTAGTACTTGAAAATAGAATTAGTTTTCCCAATTTTTGAGTTATTCTGAGTTCATACTTTGATATATTTGTAGAACTATTTGTAATTCAGTATCAGTTTATAACACAGAATGTATTGAGTTTCATATTTTACTGTCTCCTACTCATGTATACATTACTACATTTATGAATACAATTTAGTTAAGGATCAATTTATTCATCATCAGTGTCTTTCCTATGTATGCATATTTTTCTTATAGCGTTTACTCAAGTAGTAAAATAATTGTTGTAAGAGGATATTGAATGTAGTATTTGTTTACAAGGATAACTAAGGAGAGTTGAATGGTGAAATATCATAATGTAATGCATTATTGTATCATCATCATAAACAAAGTATATACTGATTATAGTAGGGTTTTCATTTATATCCATTTTTGACCCTATGACCCATGAATTAGGCACTTATCCTACGGAAGTACTATTTTATGCAATCCCCTGATCATCCTCATTTGAATATTAAAAACAAATTTTCATTTCAGTTGTAGGTTATAGGCATTAGTTTATCCACATGTTCTTCTATAAAAATTATGTTAAAGCTTGAGAATCTAACCCATTATTTCACTATATCAGTAATTCTTTAAGCATTTGAGAGGGAACATATCTGTTTAGTACAGTATTGAGAAACCCCTAATCAAAACACTATTAGGAACACCTTCCTTGGTCTTGCAGTGTGTAAAGTGTAGAGGAAAAGGATTGAAAACCCCTTTCCTATTCGTTGGCCAATCCCTCAAGGAAAACCCATTATTAGAACTAGCTATTTTATATATTTATTTTCTTGAGATCAGGTTGGGAATTTAAAACAACCAACAAGCTCTAGTGCTTAGGGAAGATGGTTTCAGCCTTCTCACCCACCCTCTCCTAGGTGGGGTACTGGCTCGCCTAACTTAGGCAAGTTTCCCCATCTATAACTTGCTATCTCTCCTGTTTGAGCTTCGTAGCTCTTTAGGGAAAAAAAGATGACACTACTGCTCCTACTGGGTGTGAGCCAATTGATGACATAACCCCCAATGATGTATGGGGTAATTCTCATGACAAAGATCCACCTCCTCCCCCTAGAGTTGCATTAGCTATTTAAGTGTCTTTTTTGGTGTAAGCCCTTTGATTTTAGACATTGTTAATTTATCTTGGGTCTTAGACTTGCGGTTGTGCCTTTCTGTCACCTTCCTTTTTTTGTTAATATTGTACTTATTATCTTTTATTAATATAAAGTTAAATAGATCTTATTCATAAAAAACCAAAAAAAAATGTCTTATGAGACCCATTCTGCAAGAAAATAGCTCCTCTAAACCCCTTTATAAAACCACATCCTCGAAAACCACTCCCCCAACATAGGGGATTATAATTGCTAAATAACCCGTTTAATCTTTTAGAGTTCCAATGACTCTCCCTCCGTGGGCAAGACAATTTACTATTTGGAAAAACTCTTGGTGTGCTTTCATTACGTCTCCCGCCCTCACACATGAAACTACCATATAAAATGGATTTAGGGTTTAAACGCCGTATGAGAATATTGGACAGAACCTCCACCTTAGATTCAAACATGCGTTGGATTCCTTTCCGGTAGAGCGTTCCTATATACTCTAATCCCTTCCATTGCCTTCTACCATTCCTATATACTCTAATCCCTTCCATTTCCTAGTGCATTTATAAACAAATTAGTATTAAAAATAACTGCTTCCTTATCTGCATAAGGCTAGTTTCAAATAAATATTTTAGTGTGGAAAAAACAATAGCAATCCAAAAGGTATGGCTACCAAGAATCGATGACGTTTGCAGGGCCCGTGGCTCAATTTCCAAAAGGAATCTCGCATTACACACATATACTGCATGTTTTTAATGGTGCCTCAGTGAGTATAGAGTCAAATTGGCACTTTTTCAAAGACATTTATTAGAAAGGCAACGACCAGGATTAATCGCCTATAGATTTTTTCTCGTTTTGGTATATGATAACAAGCAGGGAGTAGCTGTGAACTCCAAGGATGTCTCAAGTTCATCCTCACTATTACATGTCGTCCCCTTGTGTTGTTATCGATCCAAAATTCTGTTCAAGCTCGTCTACCCTCTTCACAGTTTGGAACAAATCACTGTTATTTAATGGTAAAGGATTTACCATTTTTGACTCATCGACACATCTAGTTTTTAGAGTGGATAACTATTCATCCAATGTGAAAAGCAAAGTACTTCTCATGGATGATGCAGGCCAACTTCTTCTTACAATGCGGCACAAGGTATTCTTCTTCTTTCTTTTTAATCCTTGTCGACATGATTATCAAGAATATTTCCACCAACTTCTTCTTAGATAGACAATTCAATTTGGAAGATGATGTAAATTCAATGACGAACTTCTGTCATCCCTCAGTTTTACAATGCAAAATACAAACTGTCTAAGGTACAAGTTCAACAGTGATGATTAAATTTTGAAATAGATGTAATTATTAACTGAGGCTAGGGGAGAGGACCCAGTAGTTAAGCAGCCTAACTTCATGCCTCTCAAAATCATACGTGGTAATTTCAAATCACTTCAAAAAACTTACAACAGTTTATTTGCCAAGTCCCCTACTTCTAACTAAGGTTTCAGGGCCACATCAGCATGCTTTTTGTTGAGGTGTCATATAGTTCCCCAAAAAAAGGGTGGACAAATAGGTGTGCATTAGCTCATGTTTTGTTGGTGCACCGATGTGGCATCACATGATTGGTTGCTTTTTAAATCTAATGAGCACATGTTTCGTTCAATTATAAGTACTTATAGTAACACTAACAACCTTAAAGTCACAACTACTAATGCTAAACTTTTAAAATATTGGACCTTAAATACACAAATACTATCACACCTATTGGAACATCCTTAGCAATTCGGTCCTCTCCCCTATAAATTAACCCAAGAAAGTTGTAATTAACCACACCAAATACATTGGGCTCCATTCTTTGAATTAAGCTTAGAGTAATAATGAAAGAATTACCTAGTTGCCAGCTTTAGCATACAAATTTACAGGATTCTAAGAATGGGAATAGTACGTACTAGATGTTGCAAGTGGATAGGAGAGCTTACAAGAAATTAAAATAAAATAAAATTAGGTCCTAGTAATTGGCAATGTACAATATCAAGATGAATTTGCTTTTATATATAAAATTTGTAAGGAAATAAATATAGTTTATTTTTTTAAATATAAATGGAATGGGATCATGTCTTGAAATTACGTAAATTGGATAGAATTTAGGAAACAAAATAGGGGAGAGGACCCAATAGTTGAGCATGTTTCAATAGTTCTAATAGTATTTGTGGGTTTAAGGACCAATATTTTTAAAATTTTAGCACTAGTAGTTTTGACTTTAAGGTTGTTAGTGTTGACTATAAGTACTTATAATTGAATGAAATCTATTCTTTAGATCTAATGAGCAACAAATCATGTGATGCCACATCAATGCACCAATAAAACACATGACTTAATGCACAACTATTGGTCTACCCTTTTTTTGGGTCTTTTTGGACACCTCACCAAAAAGCATGTTGATGTGGCATCATATTTGATGATTTGGACCTAAAACCTTAGTTATAAGCAGGGGCCTTGACAAGTGAGCTGTAAAAATTTTGGAGTGATTCAAAGTTACCGCGTATGATTTTGAGAGGCATGAAGTTAGGGTGCTCAACTACTAGGTTCTTTCCCCTAACATATAGCTTCAAAAAAGAAACAAATAATCATAGAAAAAAGAATAGGGCTAATCCCACAATAATGAGTCCCACTTTTTGACCAAGATGGACATTTATATCATCATTTTTAACTAAATCTTCACTTTTTGAGACCTATAACAGCTAAATTATTAAGAATTTGAAGATGATGCAAACTAGTGATTTGTGGCAATTTGTGTGTACATTCTATATATATATATATTTGAAATAAATCATGAAATCTTTTAACATATCTTTTAATAACTAGTTTTTAATAGTAAACAACATTTTCAGAAAGTAACATTTATGTCATCAAGCATAACTTTCTTTTCTATAAAGGATAAATTTATAATTTGTAAAATATAGGTTTTTAACATCAATATCTAGTGCATGGATTTTTTCATAATTTTTTGTTACATATTTTTTTAAATTAACTTTTTTACGCCAGGGTAACTATAATGTGGACATAGGTGTATGTTGTTAAGCATAACTTGTGTATATATCGAAATTCTTTTTTTTTTGGAAAAACAAGGACATCAATACCTAGTGCAAAGGTATTTTTTAGAATTTTTTTAATGTTTCACTATTTTTCCACCTATGTGTAATGAAGAACTTGATGTTCGATAAAAAACCTATGTTTAATAAAAAATAAAAATTAAATACATTAAATGAAAATATATCAAAATTATACTTGTTAGAAAGCTTGTTTCAAGGACTACGATCTTGCAAATTATCTTGTCAAGTTAATTAAATTTGAAGGTCCAACCTGAGCCTTGAAATTGGATTTTATGAGGAAGTTTTGAAGCAAACACAAAAAGTGTCTAGGTAAGCACCTTCGTTTGAAGTCCTTCGAACAAAGGTACCTATGAACAAAGATTTTACCTACATTCGTAGGTACCTGCGAACGAAAGTATATTCCAAAAAAGCCAACTAGAAATTAGTATTAAAATACCTTCGAACGAAGGTCACTGAATAAAAATATGTCTACGGATTTTTAGCAGCTGACCTTTGAAGGAAGACCAGTTTTAGCCAACATTTAACAAAATGTATCTATTCAAATTACATGTATATATACAAGGTCATTTCATGATTTTAATATCAAAAAATAAAAGGAAAATTCGTTAGGTCTATTTTAAAGGTCAATTTTTTTCTAGTGCTTTAAAAATTTGGAGCATGGAATTGGCAACAAAATTATCAAGATCATATTTTGCAAATCCTTGAAGAAGATGGGAAATAAAAGGACAAGGCAAAATAAGATTGCATGATATCATTCAATGGAAAGCGAACAAAAATTGCATGGAGAAATGAGGCAAAGATAGTATGCTTAAAGAGAAGGTATGTATATTTTATATAAATTATAAATTTTATTTCAATTAAATCATCTTCTAGATAAGATTAGGATAAATAAGATCAAATTATTTTCAATTGAAGTATTTTTTCAATTCAAGTATATTTTAAATATATTCATTTATTTAAATGTTGTGGATTCCATTACCATTCTTAAGTCCTCTACTAAAACCATAATGTTCCTTAAGTCTATTAACTAAACCCTAAACTATATTTACCATAGAAACCCTAAAATCCTAAACCCTAAATATTATTGAGCTAAATATATATGATTAGATGTTTTGGCTAAATTTTCTTCCACTAAATTAACTAATCAAATTCCTTTCTACTATATTTTTTTACCTTACTTGCCAAGTGAATCTATGATAAACCCTAGGTCCTATCTAGGACCTTGCCCCAATGGAGACATGTGCAATTTGACTATCCTCGAAACATCCCTAATCCTAACTTGCCTAAGTCTTAAACCCTACACCCTAACCCCTAACTTCCTTAAATATTATAATTACAAATTAAAGACTTGTGAGAGTTTCGTATATACCCTAGACTCCTGAACCCTAAACCTTATTTGTCCCTTAAATATTATTGAGTTATAAATCTACATATATATAATAATATTCAATTAATATTTTATATACATGCATATATATAATATATTGAACTAATATTTTATATACATGCATATGATTATTGTAGCCCTCAAGGAATTTTGCACCACATTCACCATGGTTCTAAGATTGATTATTTATTCATGGGGCATGTAGTTAACATTATTCATGCAACATGTAATATTATCTTCTCCGAGCTACTACTATAATATATATTGATCTATAATTTTGTAGGTACACACTTAAATCTTTATTACATTGAATCTCTTTTTAGGTTAAATGATATAGTAATTGAATATGTACCTATAAGTTTACTTGACCTACATGTATAAATTACAATTTGACAAATTAGAAAGTAGTTGTTAATGAGCTAATTTAAGATTTTGATTAGATGATACTCTTAGAATTTTTTGATTGTAACATAAATAGGACATGAAAAGTTAACTTTAGATGGAACTTGTTCACATGACTATCCATATGGACATATCATTCTAGATGTTATTTCCATTTACATGTTCATTTTCTCTTCTTGTACAAATACTTTGACATGCATGCACTTGATCGGTAGTTTAATTGTAATTCAAAGTTGGAGAAAATTGTAAGGATGAATACTGCATCCCTAACACTTTCTCATTATGAACTCATAATCACCTTCATTCTTTATCGATGTAGTTTAATAATCTAGCTTTTATATATTCTAAAATCTTCTCTTTTATATTCAATATGTGTAGGGGCTCAACATATGAAAACTAGAGTAGAGGTCCATCCTAATTTAGTTACTGGAAAAGAGGAGGTTGAAGCACACATAGTTGATGTCAGCTAATCTAGACCAACCCATATCAAGTTCCACTTTTACATTGTAAAATTACTCAATATCCTGATCTTCCTTGGGGAGGTTTTCATTAGAACACTTGACCAGCTGATCTGGACCAACCCATACCAAGTTTCACTTTCTACATTGTAAAATTACTAGATATCCTAATCTTCCTTGGGGATGTTTCCATTAGAATGCTTTACCATAGCCCTAAGTCTATCACATAATAGAATACTTGTTTCCACTGTGTTTATGTAGTTAAGCTTAGTTCTATTATCCCATGAAGGCCAATACTTTTGTGTTTCTAGAAATGCCTCTTTAATTGTCATGTACCTGGTAAAGGTAAAATTTGATAATGCTTATTAATAGGAAGGTTATGCACATAGCCACATTTTCTACTTGAAACTGAAAAGTACTTTGAATCCACAAATTTCAGCTCAATATCATACAAAAATTGGGATATGGTTGCCCATACACCCTTTTGCATACAACATTCCAAATTTGACATCAACATTGAAATTTGAATATGAGTTTGACATAAAAATTAATGTAACCATTATTTTTTAAATAACTATAGTGCTTCTATAAAGATATATATATATTGAATCATAAGATTAGGTATATAAATTTTGACAGTATGCATAATCGTCATGTATATATAGATCATGATATATATATCATCATCATATATATATCATGTAAGATTAGGTTTATAAATTTTGACAGTATGTATATCATTGAATGTATGTATAATCGAATACACAACAAATTAGGGTATATCAATTGACATGATATATATTTCTATAGATAGTAAATTCTAGAGTATATCAATGCATGATATATATTTAGGTATACACAACAAATTAGGGAAGAATTAGGGTTTCATAGACCAATTTCAATTAGGGTTTAAACAGAGAACAACAATTTGTCACCATTTTCATGGTGGCAGACTGTATGGTTACCTTAGAACAAGAAACCTTCATTCAAATGACCCTTTCCTCCAATGCCCTGGGTGTCGTTCACCCTATAGACCTTCTCCACAACTCAATCTCGCTTTAGATTTTTGCTTTTGCTAAAAATGACCTGACAACTTTGTTTTGTCGACTCATATAGTGATTAAAAAAATATTAAAATAATACCTTCGAATGAAGATTTTCTTTGTTTGAAGGTATTATTTTAATATTTCTTTAATAATCGAGAACCTTCATTTGAAGATATTTCTTCGATCGAAGATTATTGTGTAGTGACCTTCATTCGTAGGTGCCTCCATTCAACGAAAAACCTTCGAACAAAGGTATTTGATACTTTTTGTCCCCCTCCCTACCAATTTTTTCATGTCCCAAGTTTGGGATTGAGTATTGTAGGATTACCCATAATTTAGTAACTAAAGTTATGTTTCTCATACAAGGAGGGACGTCCCAATCATCTGGGCTACCCCCACCCTCTATTAGGCAAATATTTTCTATCATCAATGGGCCCTCAACTAGTGGGATCATTGTCTTCATTTTATTGAGGTTGCAATTCTAAACATTAGTGGGCAACTAATGTTTGCATTTATCATTCACCTATGGTGAAATGGTAAGACTAAGGTGAGGGAATTGATTATGCCCTCCAAGAGAGACCTACATGTCATTGAGAGGATATCAATGAATGGTGGTTCATCTATGAAGGTGACAACCAACCCACATATGCCATGTCAATGATGACCAACTAGTAGGTTGCCTAGTCAACCTAAGAGGTGTCCACTTGTGGTGACTCTACCAACAATGGTGAGCATAATAAAAATGTGCACATCATTGGTCCAAACATGGCGATCTAGCATGGAGAGGTGAGGAGTTTAGTGCCTTAGAAATAGGTAAGGGACATTGCCCCAATGATCCAATAGAGTTTGGAGGTGTACTGCCTCCAAGACCCACTTTGTGGGCCTAAACATGATTCTACATTAGAACATGAGAAACCACCAATGAATTATTGTGAGTATAAAAATCAAAATCAACAAAAATATGAGCAGATAGAAATACATTCCTATATTTCAAAATGCTAAAAGGAATATTCAATCTAAAAGCATGCCAAAACTAGGCAAATTTAGCCATAAATATAGCACCATCTCAATAAGAATATTATGCCAATTGAAGAGTTTTGATCTAAAAGACTTGAAGAAACCATGTATGTCCATAACCAAATAGATTGCACATGAGTATAGAACCAAAACAAATCCTTAATTATCTCAAACTACCCATAAAATGGACATCTAGGGTTTGACACACCTAAATGTATTTTCTACTTTTCAATAGAGAGACCTTGGTAGAATAAATGTTAGACAAAATGAGTAATCTTGGGCTCTACAATAGCTTTCTAGACTATCTAGAATCATTTGTCTCAAATAGAAGATGGAGTTTGAAGAGACCATCTCAAATTCAACTTCTCAACCATAGGTAAATGTGAAGAAATCTGAGTTCTATATTCTTTGCCAGTAGTGTTACTACGGAAAGGGGTATCAACATACCATCTCTAGTCCTTCCACTAAGGTTTGGTAGATCACATGGAAATGTTGTGTAAATGTTGAAGAGTCATTGCCTCAATTATCATCTTGAAGGTGTCTTTATCTGCATTACTTATGCTAGACTCAACTTTAGCTTAAGGCCATGAAATTCATGCAAAAGTACCTTTGGAATATAAGTCTTGAATTTGTCTAATGTCTATTTTGATGAAATTGAGAGTGCACCCATGTGATCTCATCTAACAGATTATCTTGGAAAACTATGGTGGGAGACCACCATAAGTACTATTCATTGATAAAGAGTTCAATGTGAAAACCATTGCTATTTTAGAAAAGCAACAACTTGATAGCTTCCCAAGACTTCCAAATATTTTGGTCCATAAAAGGTCTTGTAATTTTGATAGGAATAGGAAAGATAATAAGGGAGTGAAAGTTGAGGCATTTTTAACTCAGACTCTTATAAGGGGAACTAGTATAGATATAATTTGTTAACATGACTTTTGAAGCTCAATTGCAATTACAAGCTCTCACAACTCATTTAGCACAAAGAATAATTCCTTATTTTCTCACATAAATAAACTCTAGGCCATAAACTCTTTCAAAATATAACTTAAATTCCAAGCCACTATATGAAAATGCTTGTTGTAGTTAGAATTGGCTCAAATAAAATCACGTGAAGGAGCTTTTCCATATTTTCATATGATGCCTTAGAATACACCCAACAGGAATTTTAATAGACATGTGTGAAAACAAGGACCTTGGAGTATATTTTGAATTTGTCATCCAACTAAAGTAGCTTGATAATCTAGTATACCAATTTCTTGACAACTCTGTCAACCATATACTACCAAACTATAGATGGGAAATATTGGAAGGCAAAGGGAGTCACCATAAATTTGATTTAATATTTCCATGGACAATATGTTTCAACCAAAAGGTTTGAATCCAACTAAGAGGAGTAATTGATTCCTTATAAAACTAGGTAGTGTTCCACTAAATATTGGAACCAAAAGCCAAGAAAAAAGTATCAAGATACTTAAAACACTTGCATATCTTCATCCTCAATAAGGGTGTGGAAAGACTCATCAATAAAATGACCATTGACAAGTTTATGGGGATTTTTCCTATGAGGGAGATTCCTTTGACATGTCTCTACAATATGGAATTATCAAGGAAGTATCCAAAGCCTTCAATGAACAACACATAAAGTGAAGACCATCGAAGAGGACTACCTTGGCAAATAAATCTAGATAAAGAGTCCAAATTACTTAGATTGGATGTCATTACTCATGAGGTATGAAAAATCATCAACAAACAATATATTTATCAAGTAAGGAAAGGTGATGCCAAAGCTAAACTCATGAAACATGGATAGAATCAAGGGCCATTCAATCCTATTATAGACTTTATCAAAGTTGATTTTGATAAAAATAGTCTATTGGTTGTTTTTCCTAGCTCATTCATGGATACCTTCCCAAACAAAACTAATAATGTCTAAAATAAATATACTCTTTATGCATCCATTTTTCTCAAGGTGGACCACTCGCAAGATGAGATATAATGTACATGGTGCAAAAGCTTTGGAAATGTTCTTGTAGGTTCAAAATTTAGAAGAGTGATAGATCTTTAGTTGCATATCATCTTAGTATCTTCAGACTTAGTAGGAATTTGATATTACCTTTTCTTATGATAAATCTTAAGGAATTGGAAATTTAGAATCTTTTATTAATATATATTCTATGTAAATCAAGGCTAACTTTGCTCCAAATAATTTTGTTGAATTCACATGGGATGCCATTGCAATGGGGCACCTTGTCATTAGACATGCTAAAAAGAACCTAGTGGAGGTCCTCCTAGGAATGTTCAATTTGTTGCAAGCTATCATTTTAGTGGTAATAATGTGACAAAGGATTACATCTAGGTATTTCTTGAGTGCCACATCATAGGCCTGGGATGGTTTTAGTGATTTGAAAATAATTTTGTAGTGTAGATAAAAAAAAGCATTCAAAACATTAGGAAGCTCTAAAATGTGTTTATCTACTTCCCTAATGGCCTTGATCTTTTGGGTTCATTTACATGCATGTAGGGCTTGGAAAAATTCCTTGGAGACTTAATTGCCAACCTTCACCCACTAAAGTTTGGCATTGATTTGTGCATCACTACTAGTATACATATCAACCATGGTCTATACTTAATGTAAATGTTTGGCCACCTAGAGTTACTTTGGGTTTGTTGAAGCGCATTTCCTTGAGTCTAGAAAAGTGTCAACTAATCTCTATAGACATGGCCACATGGGACTTGTGGAAAATCCATGCTAGCTAGAAGCTATAAATTCTTAAGAAGTAGGTAGTGTGAGTAATAATATTTGTCCACCATGTAATGTAGCCTATGTCAACTTTAAGACATGGCACTAGGTTCGAAACACATTATATGTGAGCAAGAGTGGGCTCATGATGATGCAATGATGTGTTCTTAAAAAAAATTGTTTTCTAAATTTTGAAAATTTGAAGACCCCACTCCACTGGAAAAGGATTAAAGAGTGGTTAAAAAGCATAATCATCAACAAAATACTTACTAGAAGAGTATAGTAAGTAACAAAAAAATTATGGTTGTGCAAAAATCAATGTAGGGTCAAGTCACCTTTTCACTCTTTCTACTCCATTGTGCAAGTTGGACTAAGTATACTATGCATTGAAGATGCAATTTTGTTGCCAAGATTAGTATCATAGATGCCAAATTTATCTTGCATATTAAACCACACATCCCTTCCACCATCTATCCATCTCATCAGGAGGTGGACTTGCTTGTTAAATGCCACCTCAACCATATTAAGGACCATTAAAGACCCACTAAGATTTAAGTAGTTAATCCACAAGCTAACCTCGAAGAAGGATCATTTCAACAAGATCATTCAAACTTAAATTTTGGCAATTCCAAAGGTATTGTTGTCAATGTTCAAAAGGACCCATAAAGTCCTATTAGATGGGTATGTGCCATGTGCAAAATAGTGAGTCTACCATTTGGTAACAACACCATGCCTTCATGCTATTGTGTGAAGTCAAGAATTACCTACTTTACAATCTCTGTGCCTTACATTTCTAAACTTGTTTTGATGAAATTCACATAGGATGCCATTGTAGTGGGGTGCCTTGTCATAAAAATGCTATAAATAATTGAGCAGAGGTCCTCCTAGGAAAGTATTTTATCGCATGATATCATTTGAGTGATAGTAAGATGATAAGGGATTCCATATAGGTGTTTCTTGAGTATTGCATCATAGGCCTAAGAAGGTTCTTGGGATTTGAAAATAATTTTGTAATGTAGATATAAATGCATTCAAAACCTTAGGAAGCTCTAAAATGTACTTATCTTCTTTCCTAATGGCCTTGATCTTTCAGACTGAAATATTCACACAAAGGACCTAGACAAATTTCTTGGATACTTAATTACCAACCTTCACTTGGTGAAGTTTGACATTGATTAAATGTACATTGAACTGGTAGTAAACATATCAACCATGGTTTATACCTAGTAGATGAGGTTGGCCACTTGAAGTTGCATTGAGGTTTTAGAAGAGAGTTTCCTCAAGTTGAGCAAAGAGTTAATTGAGCTCTAAGGACATGGTTACATAAGAATTGCGGCAAATACACACTATCTAAAAGCCATAAATCCTCAAGAAGTGAGTCATGTGAGTAATAGTATCATCCACCATGTAATCTAGCCTAGATGTCAACTTTCAGACATGGCACTAGGTTCCAAACATGTTGGATATGAGCAAGAGAAATGGAGATAGTATGAAATCCACACAAATAAATAACGGAACTAGAGATCAAACACATAACACAGTGTTTACATGGAGAAACCCTTTCAAGAAAAAACTTCACACAAGAAGAGATGCACCAGTATGTATTAACTTCAATAGAGTATACAATACAACACTATCAATCTTTTCTTAGGTCTTCAATCCAGCAACACTTGTAATACTTGCACACAACCGTAATTCAATATCCTCTTAAACGAGTGTTTCCTTCTAGGGAAAATAACTCTAACATAACCTCCACCGTCAAATCTACAACCTAATGATGAATGCTCTAGATTGACTACGAAATTACAATATTTTACAAGGCAATTTTCTAAAAAAATTCTCTTTGAGGGTGCTATCCCCAAACCCTTGCCTGGGGGGCTAGGAAGTTGTCACTTCCCCACCTGGACACCCAACAATAGTAGTGGGGAGCAAGCACCCCCACACCCACTTTTCAAGTACAAGGATCCAAAGCGTGGCTGAAACAAGATTGCTACTAGGTGAATGCTTTGTCCCTTATGAATGATTTACAAACAATATTAGGAGTAATTAAATACGTAGGATTTACAAGGCTGATGTCACTTTAATCCTAATATTCTCCCACTTGACATCATACATTGTAAATACATCCATAGGAAAACATAAAATAACTAAACACTATGAACAAGGCCCATGGCCTTCATGCACCATATAAACTTTTATGTACTCACAAGTTTGGTAAGTGAATCTACAACATTCTCTTGAGTGTCAATATTTCCATTAGCAATCATTTCATGAAGAAAATGGTATTGAACATCCACATGCTTAGTCTGTGGATGATACATGGGGTTCTTGGCCAAACATATGCACTTTGGCTATACAACCAATCTGAATAATCCTACAAACAAAATCAATACCTATACACAATCTCTATAACCAAACTACCTCCTTAGAGACATGAGTACATCAACCATATACTCTTCTTCAGTTGTGGATAAAGCAATAGTGGGATGCCTTTTACTCATCCAACTCACAGCTTCTCCAAACAAAGTAAACACATAGCCACTAGTGGACCTTTGACTATCCAAGTCACCTGCCCAATTTGCATCAACAAAACCATGTATGTCCAATGTCTTAAACACACTCTTAGTACTATAAAAAACCAAATAGTAATCAAAAGTACCATGCAAATATCTTAACACTCTCTTTGCATAATTCTAATGTTGTCTACCAAGGTTAGACATAAACCTACTCAAAACTCCTACTAGTTGGGAAATATCTAGTCTAGTACAAACCATTGCATACATCAAACTTCTTAAAACACTAGCATATAGCACATCAATCATATCATCTAGATCATCTTCATTCTTAGGACACATATCTAATGAAAACTTAGTACTAACCAATAAATCAATCTAACTAGATTGCAATCCTACATGCCAAATCTATGTAAAATAGTATTCACATACTTACTTTGTGATAATCAAAGCTTTATGTTACCTAGATCCCTTTTGATCTCAATTCCCAGAATATACCTGGCTGCCCCTCGATCCTTCATGTCAAATGCTCCTAAAAGTTGAGCTCTTAGCTCATTGATCATACCCTTAGTGTTACTAAAAAATAACATATCATCCACATGCAAGGCAATAATCAAAATATGATCATGAATACATCTAATGTATACACAGTGATCTTCTTCACTTCTAACAAAGCCCAGTTTCAAAACAAATGAATCAAACTTCTGGTACCACATTTTAGGGTATTGTTTTAAACCATAGAGAAACCTTTTTAAATTGCATACCTAGTGTTCTTTCCCTTTTACCTCAAAACTTGTAGGCTGTTGTATATAAATTTCTTCTTCTAGATCTCCATGCAAAAATGCAATCTTAACACCCATTTACTCAATTTCAAAATCATAGGTTGCAACAATGAATAAAAGAAATCTAATCTAAGATAATTTAGCAATATGAGAGAAAATTTCACCAAAATTGATTCCCTCTCCCTAGGAGTAGCCCTTGGCTACCAGTCTAGCCTTGTACTTCTGTAATGGACCATCTGCACCAAACTTCTTCTTGGCCTTTCTTCCTTTGGGGAAACATACAAGATCCCAGGTGTTGTTGAATGCACAAGACAACTGAGAGGGGGGGTGAATCGGTTGTATCAAAAACTTTAAACCCTCACAAACATAATCACATCCACATCAAGGGTAAAGAGTCCACTTAAGGTGGAAGTTTTGGACTTAGAAAAAAACCTAAAATCGGGTAAACCAAAATAGGATCCTACTTTTTATGAAACAAGATCCCATTTTACTTCGGGATCTCAAGCCATAAGAGGGATCTCATTTTCTAGAAATGGGATCCCATCTCAAAAAGGTTAAAATATTAACCTTTTATGAAACAGGATCCCATTTATAGAACGGGATCCCGTTTCATAAAATTTGAATTTTTGACCCGATTTTTGCTCTGGGTTTTAGGTTAGAAAAAAAGCTTGGGAACCTGACCCTTGGCTTTGGACCTGCTTTGACCTGCAAGTTGAAGGTCCTATCAATGTCACAACAAAATAGTGACTTTGGGCATATGTCTGAAGGTCTTTTTTGCATAATTTTTTGACAAAATTAAAACCCATTATAGATGAGACAGTGTAGATTCCAAATATATAATTTTTTTACAATTGGATTATTTTTTCTATTTTTCAATTAATTTCTAATGAAATAGGTCCATAAACTTGAATTATCATGATTTTTTAGTATTTTAATAACTTTTACTAAAATATTTTTTTGTAATAAAAATTGTACGAAAAACGTACTTTAGACAATTCTTTTCAATTTGAAAAAAAAATCACAAAATGATAAATTTAGGTCATCTTATGCGTGACGCACACGACGATTTTTTAAAACACCAAAAATGGCCAATAAAAAATTAATAAAAAAAAATATTCAATAAAAAATTACAAAAAATATCGAAAACGTGCTTTAGTGAGTTACAAATATTTTCCCAAAAGAATTTAGAAAAATATGATTATTTAGGTCAAAATATGGATGATTTTTCAATTAATTTCTAATGAAATAGGTCCATAAACTTGAATTATCACAATTTTTTAGTATTTTAATAACTTTTACTAAAATATTTTTTTGTAATAAAAATTGTACGAAAAACGTACTTTAGACAATTCTTTTCAATTTGAAAAAAAAAATCACAAAATGATAAGTTTAGGTTATCTTATGCATGACGCACACGACGATTTTTTAAAACACCAAAAATGGCCAATAAAAAATTAATAAAAAAAATATTCAATAAAAAATTATAAAAAATATCGAAAACGTGCTTCAGTGAGTTACAAATATTTTCCCAAAAGAATTTAGAAAAATATGATTATTTAGGTCAAAATATGGATGATGTATATGTGCACGGTATAGTAAAAAAAGTGACTTTTAAACAATGGCTTTTAGAAATGCCTATTAAAAATCAATTTGTATCATCTGGGTATTAAAAAAAATTACATATTTGGAAACTAGACTCCAAGTACTACATTTCATATTTAGTGATTTTTTTCAAGATTCCACCTTTAAGTGCTTCACATTTTTAGGTTAAATGTGACAAATTCTGAAAATCAGGGAAAACACTTCCACTTTTTGGCCAAAAAGTGGACTGAACTTCTTGCACACAACCTCAATTCACTTAAAACTTAATTCTGTTATGAAGATTAAACATGAAAAATAGATAACAAAAACTTAATCACATCAAAAGCATGCACAAGAGAACACCAAATTTTTACAAGAGAAACCCTAAAAGGGAAAAACCACTGTGAGGATTAGCTCACAATGTATAGTAGTATCAATACTAAATTACAAAGAGGCTCACTGCCAATGGGGCTCACTACCCAAGGACTCACTGTCCAAAGAAATGTTCACTGCAAAGGGCTCACTACCAAAAGGGCTCACTGCCATGAACTGATATAATAACATCTATCACATGCCTAAGTTTAGTTCCAATAAGCACAATTCATATCACATTCGCATCCTCACAACACAAACATCCTCATCTTTGCATTTTCACACATACACACAAATCTTTTACACTTATTTATATAAATTGTCAACCTTGAAATATTCATCAAGATCGGCAACACATTCTACAACCTTTGGAATAGTCTCCAAGGTTGGCAAACATACACAATTCAAATTAGGTCTGGACCTAAACAGTCTTACAAAGAAAAGAGATGAAACAAGATCATTTCACATCTTAGCTCAAACCTAAATACAACTTCACACGCTTCCACAATCCATGAAGCACATCCATAAAGAGTGTAAACAACTAGGTCAGCCAAAACTAGTGTTGACACTAGGATCTTTAGGTACACACTTTCAAGAACACAACCATAACTTGCACACCAAGCAAAAGCCTTCAACATGATTTGGAGATATCCACAAACAACATTAAATCACCTGGGATGGCTAAAAAATCTAACTACAACAAATCTCACTTGAAGATAGATCACAGACTACTCAGAACCAACACTGCCAATCTCTGCTACTCATGAAAACTACACTCTGGAGCACCAAATCACAATTCCTTTGGAATGAAGCTAGCTAAGGACCTTATAAACATACGTCCAGAATTGTAACACCTGAAAGCACTCCGTAGAGAAATGCAGAGCAAAATACTTTCTCCCAAATACCTCTGCACAACCTAGAAACTCTGTTAATTAGAGTCTTCAAACCGGTGAACATAACTTCCACTACACAGTGATCTGGACCATCAAATTCTAGATTTCGTATCTTTAAACACTTATCTAAAACATATCCAAATCTCACACTCTAGTCTTCAACACAAGAGAAATGTGGAGTAAAATCTCGAACAGTGTCCTCTAAGCCAAAATACTCCTTCACAACATTGTCTTTAGTATTTATCAAATTTTCTCAAAAGTAATTGGAAACTTGAAAATAGGAACACTATACTAACATTATCAGCACTACTACAATCCATTCAATCAGATTACCACAACAACTTAATCAATCAACAACTACAACATTAGAAGGTACATTTGGCACCAATAACAACAAAAACATGTTGACATCAACGACAACACCGGCTAGCACATACTTGCAACAATCTCCCCCTTTGTCATTGATGGCAACATATGATGTAAAAAACCATCATGATACAATTCTGTACTAATCTCACTATCCCCCTTTCTTTTATACATCTTACTCTCTCGTTGTTTTCACATGAACTCTCTCCCCCTTTGACATCAATGCCAAAGGGTGACACACCTTCTTCAAGCCTTCTCCCCGTGAATATGATATTGCACATACTTGCACTATTCTTAGCTGCTCTGAATACCTCCCCCTCACTGTAACACTCTTCAATGCCACTACCTACTCCCCTTGAGAGGTAGCCTCCAACTCAGTTCCTAGAGGAAACATCTGTACCAGTGGCTGGCACAGGCTCATCCTTGACTTCATTGACATCCTTCTTGATCCATATCTTGTTCATCTCCTTCTTGGTTTTTACCAGATCATCCTTTTGCACTGATTTCTTCTTTTCTATTAGATTATCCTTCTTCATGTTCTTACTTCTGCAGAACTTTGCAATATGTCCAGGCCTATTGCAGTCATAGCACACAACATTTTGTCCATTGTTCCCTCCATTCATTCTGAACCTGCATTGGTTAGCCTTGTGTCCATTGCTATAGCCTTTCCTTAGCTGACTTCTACATTCACTGGCTCTATGACCAACTCTCTTGCAAGTAAAGCATTGGCCAAAGAAAGAGAGAACATTTTGATTAATTTTGTTGGATTACATTGAGTAGCCTTATTACCAAACTTATTGCATGAATGACACTAACCATTGAAAGATGTGTACCTTTGAGCATTTCCTTGCCTAACTGGTGATCTTCTAGGTCCATTACTTTGATTTTTCTTACCTTTGTCCTTCCTGCTCTCAGCTTTCACTGCTTGACCTGATTTTGAACTTTCACCTTTCTCAAATCCCAATCCTTCTTTGTCATCAGGGCTTTTAGCAATCATCTCATCAAGTTTTGTAGAACTTGTCTTGAATTTTTCTTCATATCTCTTTGTCTTCTCCAAATCTGACTTCAAGTTCACAACTTCTTTTTCAAGCTTTGTATAGTCTTCAGTTTTATCTTTCAGACATTCCTCAACTCTTTCTTTTTCTTCAACTTTAACTTTTAGATCAATCATGGATTTATTTGCTAGCCTCAAATTTTCACTATTCTCTTTATGTCTTTGTTTAAGCTTCTTGACTTGCTCTTTTAAATTTTTGATGCATTAATTTACTTTTTTTATATTCTCCTTCAAGTCCATGTTTTCTTCTTCAAATCTTTCTAGGTCTTCAAGAGCAATTTTGAGTTCTTCAATGTTAGCGGACATGCATTCTTCTTCTGAAGATTTGATATCATTGCAAGCCTCAGTCACTATTTTAGGTTCAACTTTAGAAATTAAACATTGATTTATTTGTTGTGCAATCATTCTGCATCGTATCAATGCACGTTTTCTTTTACCACTAGTGATCTAGTCTTCAATGTGATGCCTTTGCATGTACTTGGGAATTTTAGAGATTCTTTCCGGAGCTTCTTGTTCTTCAACCTGCATTTCTTTTTCTCTAGTTTCTTCTTCTTCTCTAGTCTGAAATTCCCTTTTTGTAGCATTTTCTTTTCTTTGCAAGAGAACCCATCTACGTCTTATACATATTCATTAACTTCTAAATACTTCTGTATGTCTTCATCAACTTTGACATTAGTACTTTCCACAATTTTCCCTAGCCTTTTGTTATAGCATTGGTAAGCTTTTCTCTTAGTAGAATACCCAAGAAAAATACCTTCATCATACTTTGCATCATCCTTTCCTATTTCTTCATTTCTTTTAAAAAAACATTATCTTCCAAAACATTTGAATTATTTAGTAGTGGGGCTCCTTCCATACCAAAGCCCATATGGAGTCTTTATATCATTTGCTTTTACCTGTACTCTGTTTTGTATGTAGACAATAGTATGAATTTCTTCTCTCTAATATACTTTTGGTAAATTTGCTTTTTTTTTCATTGTCCTAGCAGCTTCCTGAACTGTTCTATTCTTCCCTTCAAATACTCAATTTTTCTTAGGAGTTCGGGATGTAGGCAATTGTCTCTTTATCCCATGTTCTTCACAAAAAGCATTAAATTCATTTGAAGTAAACTCACCACCTCTGTCAAACCTCAAACACTTGATTCTCAAATCCATTTCATTTTTAACCATTGCTTTAAATGCCTTCAACTTGTCTAGGAGTTCTGATTTTTCTCTAAGAAAAGTAACTGAAGTCATTCTTGAATAATCATCAATGAATAACATAAAATACTTGTCATCATGGAAACTTCTTACTCTTGTAGGACCACAATGATTTGTCTGAACCAACTCCAACAATCTAGTAGAAGATTTTTCTTCATCTTGTAAACTTCCTCTTGCTTTCATTCCACCTTGACACTCCTTGTGGATGCTATTCAGAGGTTTTGTAATCTCTAGTAGATCTTTCACATCTTGAACTAAACTTATCCTTACCAGATTATCAATATTGATGTGACACAATCACCCATGTGAGAGCCAACTCTCACTGATCTGATTCATAGAGCAATAAATGTCACCTTCTCTGAGATGATAAAGATTTCCTTCTATCCCCTTTCTAGCATCTATCACAATTCCAGACTTCTCTCTGATCTCAAAACCATTATCCTAAAATAAAAGACTGTATCCTTTGCTACAAAACTGTCCAACACTCAAAAGATTTTGCCTTAAACTTTTAACATAAAGAACATCATTAGTATGATGTTTTCCATCAAGACTAATTGAGCCTCTTCCACATATCTTAGTAGTACAATTATCTCCAAATATAACTGATCCTCCATCATATTTCTCAAAACTAACAAATTTGCTTCTATCACCAGTCATATGATTTGAGCAACTACTATCAATAACCCAATAATTCTTTTGAAAAGTATCTTCACTATTAGGACTTACCTCTGAATCATTTTCTTTCATACATCCTTCTAGACCAGCACCACCAATGTCATCCTTTGAATTAGTGAACAAGTAGTCATTATCTTCATTGTCTTCAACATCATAGTCGATTTTCTTAGGCACTCTACTTTCATTTTTCTTACTTCTCAAAATTCTCTTTGGACATCTTGATGCATAATGACCAATCTTGCCATAACTGAAACACTTGAGAGACAACTTATCCTTGTACATATTAGTATCTAATTTTATTCTTCTTCCAAAGTTACCTTCCATATTATCAGCAATCTTTTGATCTATTTCCACAATCTTCTTAGATTTGTCAGTCTTGAGTGTAGTTACAACTAAGTCCTAGACAACATATCCAAGAAAGATCAGATAGCTCACTATTCTCATTTTCAAATAACAATCATAGAAACATCTTTCATATGCATCATCATAGATCTACCTCAATCTATTAAGCTTTCTTTGAAGGAACCCTCACTCTGATACCAAATGTTGAATGCACAAGACAATTGAGAGGGGGGTGAAGTAGTTGTATCAAAAAATTTAAACCCTCACAAACATAATCACATCCACATCAATTTACTTAAACCCTAATTCTATTATGAAGATTAGTTTAGAGTTGTGTCATGATGGTTTTTCACATCATATGCTTCCATTAATGTCAAAGAGGGAGATTGCTGCAAGTATGTATTAATCAATGTTGTCATTGATGTCAACATGCTTGTGTTGCCATTATTGTCAATTGTGTTCTCTACTATTACTTTTGTTACTTGATTAAGTTACTGAGTTAATGATGATGTGATTACCTTGAAGAAGTGTTGAAGGTGTTAAAAATATGTTCTTCTTGCTGGCTTTCCAATTGCTTTTGAGAAAATTTGATTAATATTGGAAATAGTGTGTTGAATAAGTCTTCTGGCTTACAGAATACTGCTCGAGTTTTTGCTCCACATTTATTCTGCATTGGAGATCTAAGTGTGTCATTTGGATATGTTGTTGAGAATTTTTTGAAGATACTAAATCTATAATTTGGCACTTCGAATCGTTGTGCACTGAAAGTTATGTTCACCAGTTTGAAGACAGTGTCTGGCAGTGTTTGCAGTGTGTCTAGGAGAAAGTATTTTACACCGCATTTCTTCGCAGAATGGTTTCATGTGTTATGGTTTTGGATATATTATTATAGGATCCTTATCTATCTTTTATTCAAAAGGTTTGTGATTTGGTGCTCTCCGGAAAGCAATTTATTATGTGGCAAAGTTTGACAGTTTTGTTTGTAAGCAGATTGTGAACTTCCTTCCGGTGAAAGTTGTTGTGGCTAATTTTTTTGGTTTCCAGGTGATATCAAATTGTTTGTAGATGTCTATAGACTATGTTAAAGATTTTTTCAATGTTTTCAAGGTGTGTTTATCTTTAAGGAAGCGGTTCCTAGAAGTTCTTGGTGTTAACACAAGTTTGGCCGACTTGGTTATTTCCACTATTTATGATTATGCCTTGGCGATTGTGAAAGCATGTTGAAGCATGTAAGAGCAGATTTAGATCCATGCTAAAGTATGATGTGATCTACATTCATTCCCTTCCTCCATGGAATGTTTAGTTCCAGACCTAATTTGAATTTTATGGGTTAAGTTGTGTTGCCGACCTTGGAGAATGTTTTCATGATTGACGATGGTATAAATAAGTGTCAAGGAGTCATGGATTCATGAGCACAAGGGGGATATGATGTTGTGTTTTGGAATTGGTCTAGACAACTAAGAGGGGGGGTGAATCAGTTGTCACACAAATTAAACTTTTTTGTCTTTAATCCTCTTTTAAAACTTTTAATCAAATTAATGATATGAACATTGAAGCATGAATCAATAACATATGAGAAGAAACATAAGTAACACACTTGACATGAAGATTTTTTATGTGGAAAACTAGTTAAGGCTAAACCACGGTGGAGGTTAACCCACAAGGATTATACTTTGTCAAAAGTATTACAAAGTGGAATGCACATGCATTCGAGCTCACTACCCAGAGCTCACTACTCAAAGAAGGCTTACTACCTACAGAAGGCTCAACGCCTACAAAAAGAAGATCACAATGAGATTGAACTAATAATTAGCATCTATCAATGCAAGGATTCAATTTCGGTTAAGCACAAAATACTGACTTGATACACTTCATCTTCACTCTGCCCTTTTCACTATTATGTTAACATCTGAATCTTAGATCTCTACTCTTTTTGCACTTCTTCCATAGTCACATATCATATACATCCAAATCATTCAAATCTATTAGCTATATATTTGCATCCAGATCTTCAACCACTTTTCAGTCCGCTTAAAAAATACTTAGAACTTTAATGAAAATTTTGCTCTGTCGGCTAAATCCATGTACACTTGTAACATGGACAAAAACATGCACTCACAAATCATTAATCAGGTCGGCTACTATCACTGATCATCACAACTTTTCCAACCAACAAATTCCATACATCCAGAACCAAGATTAGTTACAAGGTCAGCCTGTTCTTCTTCTGCCTGCTTTGTCAAACTGTTAACCCGATACTCAGATGCTAATAACTATTGAATCCTTCATCACTGGAGGCCAAAAATCTAGATTTAGATTATCTTGACAATGCTTATGACTCCCTTAGATCCACAGAAAACTCTGATCTACTACCGGAGAGATCTGGACCAAGATACCGAACCCTGTCACACACTCTGTTCTTGACTTCCCAAACTTAGAGAAATCTTCAATTTGATTTTTGGTATGGGAAAATTATAAAATACGGATGTGTAGTAGAGACTTAGTTGCCATCAATGACAACACTAATCATGCCTAGCAGTGTCTCTTGCCAACAATCTCCACCTTTGGCAATGATGGCAACACTTAATGAAAAATGACTAAGTGTCAAATTAACTCCCCCTTTGCCTATGCTCCATACTTTTGTTCACACTACTTTTCGGTGCTCCCCCTTTGCTGGATTCTTCATTTTTCACTGCTCTTCACTCCCCCTTTGACATCAATGGAAAAGAATGGGATTTACAATCACTAATCATGCAAAAATTCTGTATAAAGGCCGCATATGTACAAATAATACATATGTTATATCTACATATACTTAAGGATATCTGCAAAAGTACTCTTTAACTGTACAAATTCGGTGGCCCAACTTCTCTTCATACCATCCAAAATTGATATGTGTCCACTCAGAAGAAATGCATATGCTTTTGCTTTCCTTAGATATGAGGGATTTCTTGCCCGAGTAGTACTTTGGACTTCTGACAAAGTATTAAACATTGTTTCCAACTTAGGGGTAATCAATCCCCGAAGCTCACCCATTCTTTCCATAATGTTCTTCTTTTCTTTGATAAGATTCTTTATTTTAGTTGTCAGGCTAATTGCATGACATTCTTGGCTCACCGGAGATATTGTTAAAAGATCAAAACTTTGGGATAGGTCTAGCAGCTTTTTCTCCTGCTCCTTTATCTTTTTCTCAATATCCTCTACTATTTTGGGCCATGATAAACAAAACTTATATACATCACCACCATCCTTAAGAGCATTTTCAATACTCTTTATACCAATATCGAGTGTTCTTCTATCATTATCTATAAGGCCTTTTAGTTCTCTAAACATCTTATCCAAAAATTCCTTCCGACCCTTTACTTCAGCTGACTTCCCAAAAGACTCAAAATTTGTATTTATAGAATGCACAAGATTTTTCAAATTACTAGAAGGAGAATCAAATGTATTTTTCTGATATATGGGCATGATCTTCTCCAATATTCTAGAAGCTAGGCCTGTCAACTCACTATTTTCAATGTGATACTTCAACATTTTCTCCCTTGCCTTGGCCTTTGTAAATGATGATATTTTCAGCATTTGGTCTAGAGAGAGTGTCCAAATTGATTGGTCCTTGTCTCCGATCTCAAGATCCTTGCATTTTGCATTCTCTTTTCTCAGTTCAAA
This sequence comes from Cunninghamia lanceolata, assembly GCA_027924645.1. Taxonomy (NCBI): domain Eukaryota; kingdom Viridiplantae; phylum Streptophyta; class Pinopsida; order Cupressales; family Cupressaceae; genus Cunninghamia; species Cunninghamia lanceolata. The sequence continues at coordinate 14,210,439 of BSBN01000657.1, forward strand.
ATTTTTTTCAAGGCCTTTTGGTATCAATGAACATATCTCAATAAGAGCTTTGTTGTAGATATTCAAATATCTTATAGTTACTGATTAATGATGTCATCTACTGAAGGGGTAGGCTTCTCTTCATATTCATCTGTCTTTTGCCTCTTGCTTTCCCTTTTGCTTAAGTAGGGCATCTCCTTGGATATCTTGGTTGCTTCTGTGCCTGTGGCTTTTAGTTCTTTGATCTCAATGTCAGAATCGGTATCTTCTTCTTCTTCTCTTGTGCTTTCATAGGTCTGAGATGCTTTTGTTTTCTTCCTTTTTCTCCCTTTTTATGGATGATTTTGCTTCTAGTTTTGCAATCTTAGGAGGAACAGGGGAAGCAATAGAGCTCCTAGTAGTCCAAGATGTGGAAGAGGGTTCCATTGAAGCACTTCCTTGATTCTTATCTTGTTTCTCTTTCTTAGTCATTTTAGTTCTTTCCCTGAATTGCCTCACAGCCTCCTTACTTAGGCCCAGATTTTTAGCTAACTGCTCAACTTCTTTTCTTACTTTCCTATTGGTTTCAAGTTCTCTAAGATCAGTATGCAATTTTAAACTTAGCTCCTCATATGTTCCAAATATTTCAAATGTTGTGTCTTTAGGCTTTCTTAGAAGATGTTGAGCATACATATTCAACATCTTTCCATTAACTTCATACCCCATGGGCATGATCCAAATAGTTCTAGGTTCCACTGCTTCCATTAGGCACTGATCAGTGTCAACCATGAAGCATATTTCATTTTTGTACTTCTCAACAATTGATTTAGGGATTCTTTCTCTTAAATGCATCATACTCTAAAAATTCTTGAAGTGTCCCCATATTGCAGTTTTTTGAGCTTTGAAATCACCAATGCTGCGAAGATGATCTCTGATCTAAATGACAACTAGCTCATCATTAGTCCAGTGAACATCCTTTACTCCAGGTACTTCATTCATATAGTAGAAAAACAAGCATAGAACCAATGTACCATATTTAAAATTGTTTTTCTTATCCCTTTTGATTTTGTTCAAGTTTTCAATCAACTAGTTCTATAATAGCTCATAAAGGTCATAATCTACATTCTCCTTCAACATATGATATGCTGCATATATGGCAGTTTGAGAGATAGAATTCTTCCTACTTGAGCAATATATATTGTAGCCAATCACCATGGAAGTAAACTTCACATCCAATTCTATAATGTCATTTATAGTCATAGCCCTCCTATCGAATTTAACACTGGTTGCATCAGTAACAGTTTGGTTTTTCACAAATTTTAACATGGGTAATCCACCAGTTGACTTTAACCCAGTCACAATTCTGATAACATCCTTGGTAATCTTGAATGGTTTTAACAGCCAAATGAATTCATCATGCATCTGACTCAAATCATACCTGACCCATTCATCTTCATCAAATGTTGGAAACCCCATAATCTGAATAAAGTGTTTATCATGCAATGCCTTATACTTTGGTTTAAGATCATGATTTTCACCCCTGAAATGATTCTCAAACAAGTCTACATACCTTAAATCACCAAATTCATCTATGTTTGCATGAATATAAACCCTAATATATTCAACATGTAGCACACTATACGGAACACTTGAAAAAGCACCTAATGGACCGACTTCTATTGATTTGTGAGGATGCTTCTTAAATTTGGGTCAAGGCCTTTCAGTAATGTCAACAACATGAGGAGAAGTCATCTCAACAAATTTTAGATTTAAAGCTTTACAAAGAGGTACCTTGAGAGGAACCTCCTACAACAATATAATGAAAAATGCATGAAATAACAGAAATAGAAAAAACACAGAAGGAATTTATTGATTGCAGGCCACTTCGAGGGAGCAACCTCCTTTGAGCAAGCTCAATACAATAAATTTGTGGATGCCTTCATTGGCCTCAACATATACTTATATACCAAGTCTAATCTAAACAATTATTACTTCTCATGAATGTTGGATAATACAATATACTCATAGGATGACCTAGAAAGCATATGCGTCCAACAACAATATACTAACAAAGTAAAGAGAAGGGTTAAACATGGGTTCCTAACATCCCCTCCCTCTTTGAAAAGATTTATCCTCAAAGCTTAAGATGTGGAAATTGTTGCTGAATTTGAAGGAGTGGTTCCCATGTAGCATCCTCTAGTTGCATTTCATGCCACCGAATTAATACATCTGTGATGGATTGAGAGTGAAGTTGATGAGTGCACCTATTGAGGATTGCCTCTAGCTCCAAAATGATGGATCCTTCGTTATCTAGTTCTGGTAAAATAGTTTGTGCTCTAATGTTGGTGCCAAGAACTTTCTTTAGACAAGAGACATGAAACAATGGATGAACGCGGGAAAGAGGAAGATCCAATTTATAAGCAACTAGCCCAATCTTTTGAAGAACCTTATATGGCCCATAAAACTTTGGAGCCAGCTTATAACGCCCTTTGAGTTTTAGGGATGATTGCTTGTATGGCTGTAGATGAAGAAAAACCATATCACCTACTTGAAAAGTGTGCTTAGAATAGTGTTGATCAGCTTGTTGTTTCATTCAATTTCTTGCCATGTGAAGATTGTCCTACAAAATGCAAAGAATCTGATCTCAGGTTTAAAGAACCGTGTCGACTGCCTGAACTAGTGAACTGTTGGAGGTGTATGGAAGGAGCATTGGCGGTGCCTGACCATAGACTGCTTCCTTTGGAGTCATTTTAGATGCAGTGTGGCAGGAGGTATTGTACCACCATTTAGCGAGAGGGAGCCACTTTACCCACTGATGATGTTGTTCTGAGGTGAAGAAACGAAGATAAGTTTCCAAAGATTTGTTGATAATTTTAGTCTGACCATCTGTTTGTGGGTGATACCTTGAACTCATCTTTAGTTTGGTGCCAATGTGTCAGAATAGTTCTATCCAAAAATGACTAGTGAAAGTTGCATCACAATCTGAGACAATGGAAGAAGGGATGCCATGAAGATGAAAGATTTGGGCCATGAAAATTTGTGCGACTAAGGAGGCAGTATAGGGATGGTTGAGCGCACAAAAATGACTATATTTGGAGAGGCAATCAACCACAACCAAGAACACTATCTTCCCTCAAGATTTAGGGAGCCCCTCAATGAAATCCATAAAAATATCTATCCAAATCCATGTAGGGATGGGCAAGCATTCGAGTAATCAAGGAAGAAGTGTCATTTACCCTTGTTGCATTGACAGGTATCACATTCAACCACCATCTATTGAATTTCCCCTTTCATTCCCTTCCAAAAGAATTTACGTCATGCCTGCTCATAAGTTTTGAGGAACCTAGAGTGCCCTACTGATAGAGAAGCATGGAGTTCATAGAAGACAGCTTATTGAAGATCTATGCTATGAGGAAGCACCAGATGACCCATGTATCTCAAAAAAGCACCATCCCAAGAGTAATATAGTACAACAGAAGAATTATTAGCCAACTGCTAGTTGATTTGATATAATGAAGAGTCATTAACATAGCCCTACTAGACAGATTCCAACCAATTTGGAATAGGCATAGAAATAGCTGAAAGAGAAGCTTGGTCATCAAATGTTTGAGAAAGAGCATCTGCCACAATATTGTCCTTACGCTTCTTGTAAGTGATCTCATAGTCATAACCCATGAGTTTGCTAACCCATTTATGTTGTGCTGGGGAGGAGACCTGTTGTTCTAGGAAATATTTCAGACTCTGGTGATCAGTCTTGATGCAGAAATGATTCTGTAGTAAGTGTGGCCGCCACTTCTGTACTACATGCAAAATAGCCATCATTTCCTTCTCATATGTAGAGAGTACTAAATGCTTACTCAAAAGGGCTTTACTAGTGAACACAATGAGATGTTCATCTTGAAGGAGAACAACACAAAGTCCATTGTTGCAAGAATCACTCTCAATAGTGAAGGTCTTGGAAAACTCTGGCATAGCTAGAATAGGTGTAGTACACATAGCTTGTTTCAAGTTTTTAAATGCACACTCAGCAGCATGTGTCCATGCAAAAGCATCCTTTTTCAACATAGTTGTTAATGGAGCTGCAATCTTTTCGTAATCCTTGACAAACTTGTGACAGTAGCCAGTTAGTCCCAAAAAACCATGGAGGCTCTTGAGTATCTAAGGATGTGGCTAATTTTTCATGGCATCTATTTTGGCAGGATCCACTTGAACCCCTTAGGTTGAAACTACATGCCCGAGATACTCCACTTCCTCCTGCCCAAAAACACATTTAGACTATTTTGCATAGAGATGATGTTCATAGAGAAGTTGTAGTACAAGATCTAGATGTTGGAGATACTCAGCCCATGTTTTAATATAGATGAGGATATCATCAAAAAAGACCAAAATGAATTTCTGCAAGTAGGGCCAGAATATTTTATTCATCAATGCCTAGAATGTGGAAGGAGCATTAGTGAGGCCAAAGGGCATGACCAAAAACTCATAGTGGCCATCATGCGTGTGGAAATCTGTTTTAGGGATATCATCCTCATGAACTCAAATTTGGTGATACCCAGAACAAAGATCCAACTTGGAGAAAAAATGAGTGCCATGAAGCTCATCAAGAAGCTCATCAACAATAGGAATCAAAAACTTATCCTTGATTGTGATGTGATTAAGTGCTCTGAAGTCAATGCAGAGGCACCATGACCCATCTTTTTTCTAGACAAGAAGAACTTGTGAAGAAAAGGAACTGGTACTAGGGTGAATAATACCTTTCTTTAGCAAGTCCCGAACAAGCATCTCAATCTCTGTCTTTTGGTGAAATGGGTAGCGTTAGGGCCTGATGTTGGGAGGAACATTTCTAGGAAGGAGCTGAATATGATGGTCCTCTAGTCATGAAGGTCATAATCCCACTGGTTTGGCGAAGACACATGCATATCGATCCAAAATTCATTGTAGATCTGAAGGAGTAGTGGAGACCACTGATGGTTGCATCTGAATGGAATGGAGTTGAGCGATGACAGCATGTGAATTCTTCTTAAGGACCTTTTCCATGCGATGTGAACTGATGATGCTGAGAGACCCTAGTTGTAAGCCCTTCAATGTGTGTTTTTGCCCATTGTCTGAAAACTACATCCAAAGTTCAGCAAAATCCCATAAGATGGGTCCAAGTGTGCTTAACCATTGAGTGCCCAAAACTACATCACATCTACCTAAGGGCAAGGCAAACATGTCTGAGCACAAGTTATAATCTCCAATAGAGATGCACACATTGCGACACTTCCCTTTGCAAGGTAATGTGCCCCCATTGGCAATCATGACTTCAAAGCTGGAGCAAGGATGGACAAAACAATTAGCTTGTTTGCCAATCCGAGGGTCAATGAAGTTATCAGTGCGACCAAAATAAATGAGTATTGTAAGAGGGAGATTCTTGAAGTAACCCTTGACCCGCATGGTTTGTGGGGTGATGAAACCTGCTAAAGCATGGAGAGAGATCTTTAGGAGGTCTTCTTGAGAAGTAGGGTCAATAGGGGGTTGTTGAGTTTTGACCTGATCATCTACTATATCCTGAGCATCTTCATAAACTTCAATTGTAGGTAGAGAATCCACATCCAAGAGATAGAGCTTTTTCTCAACACATCTATGTCTCTGAGTGAATTTGTCATCACAATTATAACAAAGCCCTTTTTCTCTACATGCCCACATCTCTGCTTTAGACAAATACTTGATTGGAGTTGTCCTAGGAGCTAGCATGATTGGAGCTCTTTGGGAAACCATATTTTTGAATTGAACAAAAGTGGATTTGGAGCACTGTTGAGTTGTGATCTTGTCCTCTACCAATTTAGCCAACCCTAGGGCTTCCATCATTGTGCTAGGATGGAACATTTTAACCTCAAATCAGATTGCATCCTTACGACCAATAACAAAACAACTCCTAAAGAATTCATTAGACAATCCCTCTATGTGATTGGCCAATTTCTCAAATTCTGTCTGATATTCTCTCACAGTGCCAATTTGGCAAAGTTTAGTGAGTGCTCCTGTCAAGTCATCAAAGTACTAGGGCCAAATCGTTGCAAAATGAGTTTGCAAAAATCTGTACATTTTGGCTCTTCGTGAGCCTTGATGTACCAACGGAACCATTGAAGGGCTTCATGTTCCAAATGAAAGGATGCAAGTGGGAATTTGCTGACATCAAAAGTATCATGCAGACTGAAATATTGTTCTTCCCTGTATATCCATCCAGTTGGATCATCACCATTGAAGCGAGGAAAATCAAGCTTTGGCCCACGAAAATTGCTGGAAGAAGAGAACCCAGTGTCTGAAGAAGACTCTAGCTACCATCTATTGTTCATGGTTGAATGATGAAGATTGAGGCCGAGAACTTTTTCATCCAGATCTTGGAGTTTGGTCTTGAGGGATGCAAGTTCATCCTCCATGTTTTTTGCTCCTGTGCGGGTGACAACAATAGCCATGAGTTTTTTTTTTGCAATGGGTAGAAAAACAAAAATGGAAACTTTTTTAGTAAAGGAAAATTTGGATTTGGGAAAAACTTTGATGGGTAATTGGTGTTTGACTAGGTTTTGGACACTTTTTGTGGGATGGGGAAGCAGAAAATGGGGATTTTAGAAGCAGGGTGAAAGAATGGGAAAATTTGTCCAAGAGTGACAAAGGAGAAGAAATAGGAAATGAACACTATGGAAAAATTTGAAGGCTATTGGGTGAGAATCGAAGAAGTTATGGCAAACCCTAAAAATAGACAAATGTGGGATTTCTAGTTTTGATAAGTGGAATTTGGGATAGGGTCCTCAAGGAAGGAAATGTGTAGAATGAAATTCTAGGGGTTCCAATGAATTTTGAGAGGAAACAGAGCTAAAGCAAGGAAGATATGGCAAAAAAATAGATTTTTTTCTCTGGAACAATCTACAAAGGGATCTGGAAATGGCTCTGGACAGATTCAATCTGTAATTTGTCGGCCAGCAATAGATATGGGCCCCAGGTATGTTCATCTTCCTAAAGGTTCTACAGAGTCACTTGGCCACCAATGTTGTCTAACAACTTACGTATTGGGGTAGTACCCCTCACTCCACGGTTTAAGTAAAACTGATAATTGCTTTTCTACAAATGAGAACTCTTGGTTTACCTCACGGATGGGAACAAGTCAGTCAGGTAAGGGTTGTTGCCCTTTTCACTGGCAGGTCCTCTCAATTGGCCAGGTACTTTGGGGTTCCTGTGTTAGTCCTCACAATGAGTTTTAGGGCTATGCCTAGGCACTTCTAATAGTTAAGTGGATAGGGCTATTCCCTGATCCAAACCTGCAATTGAAATGAACAATACAGATGCAAAAAAGAACTACTGCAATAATCACAGCGCCTGGAGTCCACTGCAAAAAATAAAAAAATTGATAGAAATTCCACCCAGTGAGCCCAAGAAAGTGCTCTGATACTAGATGAGAGGAACCTCCTGCAATAATATAATGAAAAATGCATGAAATAATAGAAATTGTAGAAACATAGAAGGAATTTATTGATCGCAGGCCACTTCAAGGGGGCAACTTCCTTTGAGAAATCTCAATAAAATAAATTCGTGCATGCCTTCATTGGCCTCAACACGTACTTATATACTAAGTCTAATATAAACAACTATTACTTCCCATGAATGTGGGATAATACAATATACTCACAGGACTACTTACAAATCATATGCGTATATCAGCACTATACTAACAAAGTAAAGAGAAGGGTTAAACACGGGTTCCTAACATACCTTTTCTTCTGCAGGGTTAGGGTTGATCAATTACTAGTTGAATTTGCTCTTCATTCTTCAATCTCTAGATTTACAGCTCAGAAGCTCTTCTACTTGTTTCCTTCAAAAGCAAAGTGGTTCAAATGCATGATTAAGTGACCTTTTATGCTTTGCAAAACCTAATTTTGCATTGTAATAAATGCACTGCCCTAACTTCATCCGGTTACTCTATTTCTTGAACTGTTCTTGACAAATTTCTATATTGACATCTTTTCTTACGGAAATCCTACCAAAAGTTTTAAAGTAATTCAAAATATGTTCTCTCATTTTTCCATATCCAGGTACCCACTTACTAAATAGGGGAATTTGATGTTCAATGCAGCTCCCCCTGAGCCAGAGCTCCTAATTTAATTCCTGGAGTAATTGTCAGCACCAGATTCTGGTGTGGACCCATCACTATTGTTCATTGTATCTTTCTTCACCCAAGTCTTGTTCATTTCACTCTGTATCTCATTCACATCAATTTTTCTTTTGCCTTTGTCTTGACTTTGTTCATCTGATTTTATGTTTATCGGACCTCTTCTTCCATTATTCCTGCTTCTGCAGAATCTTGCAATATGACCAAATTTATTGCCATTAAAACACACAACATTTCCTTTCTTATAAACTTGATTTCTACTTTATCTGCACTGATTATCCATGTGTCCAAACCCATTGTAGGGAAAATAGTAACCATTGAAAGAATTGCCAATTTCTCTATTGTTAGAATTATTCATTATCATACTTCTACATTCATTTGATCTATGACCATACCTCCTACACTTGAAGCATTGACCGAAGAAGGATGGGCCATTTTGATTTACTCTGCTTCTTCACTGAGTACCTCTATGACTAAATTTATTGCAATTGAAACAATTTCCATTGAATGATGGATATCTTTAAGCAATAGGCTATCTTACCGGAGGTTTTCTAGTTTTGTTTCTCCCATTCCTTGGTTGAAAATTTCTCTATCTGGATCTAGAGCTTTCACCTTTCTCATATCCAATACCATGCTTGTCATCATCCTTTTTCTATCCTTCAATTAGTTCTTCAAGTTTAGCTGAGCTTATCTTGAACTTCTCCTTATATTCGTTTGCAACTTCTAGGTCATGTTTGAGAGTGATAATTTGTCTCTCAAGTTCTCTCTCATTGTCCCTGCTTTCTTATAGATTAGATTCTAGGAGACTAGAGTTATTCCATCCAATCTATAGCATTCTTCAGTTTTCTCTTTCAGATTTTGATTCATCTCTTCTTCAATTTTCTTCCTATCTTCAATTTCCTTGGTTAGTCTCATCACCCCAGATTCCATCTCATGTTTTAGGACAAATTCTTTAGCTAACTTTTCACATTCCTTTGTCTTCTCTTTTAGGTCCTTATCTTCATAATGATTTCCTAGTTGAAGAGGTTGATTCTTCCCTTTTTCATTGGATTTGCTCAGTTTTCCTATTAAAATCTCAATGAAATCTTCAACCTTTTTGAGGTTTTCTTGCAACTCTTGGACTTCTGCTCTGGACTGCTCAAGATCTTCTAAGGCAAGATTAAATTACCCTTGAAGGTTATATTCATCCATTTTACTACCTTCCCAGATCTTCCTTAAGTTGTTAAAGTTTTTCAAAGGAACCTTTCTCTAATACCAATTGTTGGAATTGGTCCGGACACCTGAGAGGGGGGTGAATTAGTTGTCACACAAATTAAACTTTTCTATCTTTAATCCTCTTTTAAAACTTTTAATCAAATTAATGATATGAACATTAAAGTATGAATCAATAACATATGATCAGAAACATAAGTAACACACTTAACAGGAATATTTTTGACGTGGAAACCCAGTTAAGGGTAAAACCATGGTGGGGGTTAACCCACAAGGATTATACTCTGTTAAAAGTATTACAAAGTGGAATGCACATGCATTTGGACTCACTGCTTAGAGCTCACTATTCAAATAAGGCTTACTTCCTACAAAAAGAAGATTACAAAGAGATTAAACTAATAATTAGCATCTATGAATGCAAGGATTTAGTTCTGATTAAGTGGAAAATACTGACTTGATACACTTTATCTTCACTCTACCCTTTTCATTGTTCTACTAACATCTTAATCTTAGATCTCTACTCTTTTCGCACTTATTCCATAGTCACATATCATATACATCCAAATCATTCAAATCTATCATCTATATATATTTGCATCTAGATCTTCAACCACTTTTCAATTAGCTTCAAAAATACTTAGAACTTTATTTTAAATTCTTCTTTGTCAGCTAAATCCATGTACACTTGTAACACGGACCAAAAATTGCACTCACAAATCATTAATCAGGTCGGATATTATCACTAATCATCAAAACTTGTCCAACCAACAACTTCCATACATCCGGAACCAGGATCAATTACAAGGTTGGCCTATTTTTCTTCTACCTGCTCTATCAAACTATTAACCTGATACTCAGATGCTAATAACTATTGAATCCTTCATCACCAGAGGCCAAAACATTGGATTTAGATTATCCTGACAATGCTTATAACTCCCTCAGATCCACAACAAACTTTCATCTACTCCCGGAGAGATCCGGACCAAGATACTGGACCCTGTCACACACTCTATTCTTGACTTCTGAGACTTAGACAAATCTTCAATCTAATTTTTGGTATAGGCAAATTATGAAATGCGGATGTGTAGTTGAGACATAGTTGCCATCAGTGACAACACTTATCATCCCTAGCAGTGTCTCTTGCCAATAGTTGTGATGCAAATTTGATTAGGGTTGTGAGAGCTTTCATGTGTTAGGCTACTGGATGCAATGAGCAGAAGGTGTCTACTATTTTCAGTGATGCTGTGAAGATGTTGATTGTGTTGTGATAAATATTGAGCCTCATTGGAACTAAACTCCATGCATAGGATAGATGCAACTATATTAGTTCAAAGTTTGGTAGTGATCAATTCTTCTATTATTTCTTTCTTTCTCAATGGGCAGTGACTCCACTTGGACAGTCAGTCATGTAATGCCCACTTAGGAAATATCAATAAATAATAATAAAGATTGTTAAAGTAGAAGGAAATACTAATAAATATAATATGTTGATAGAAGATAATTTACTTAAAATTTAGATTTCAATTAAACATAAGTTTAACATCATTCAAAGAAGATGAATATTTAAGATACAATCTCTTCTTATACAATTACAATCAGCTACAATAGATGCCATTTCATCATCCACTCACAAGGATGGAAAAACACTTCCATATCTTTAGTATCTTGCGTGATAATAGACCAGTTTTCTGCACATTCTAAACATGAACATTAGTTTCCACAAAGTTCAACAATAAACAAATCGGAGAGCAATATACTAGCCTAAGGCCCTAAGGGCCAACCTAATGTCTCAAGGGCTCATCCATGATGGCCTTGCCTATGTACGCATAGCATAGATACATCATAGTTTAGGACTTGAATTCACAACCATAAGATGGTTTCATACAAATTAAATCTTCTAAAATGATATCAACGTATAATCAAATTTAGATATACATTCGCATTTCATTGCATACTTGAGATAACTATTAGACTTAACTATATATACAAGTAAGAATAATTAATATGAATATACTCATTTGGAAGGCAAAATAACAACGAGTAGATAGATAGTATTCATTTAATAATGTAAATAGATAATGAAATAAACATATATCAGGAGATCTACAAGATATAATTAGGAGAATGTTTAACCTTATACTGTAATATATTTTGTTTAAGATACCTGTAGTATATCTATGCTTAATCTTCCATAAATGGTTTCATATTGGCATCTAGAAATAAATTTCTTATCTCTTAATAAAAACACAAACTATGTTACTCAATTTCCTATAGGTTCATAACTCATAACAAGGTATCAAATAATCTACTTTTCCCTATGATGGTCTCACAAGTATTCTCAATTAGGAAAATAATCTAAGAGGAAATCTAACTTACTTTAACATAATACCCTTACTCAAAAGGATATGAATTGGAATAAAAGAAAAAACACAATAAACAATATACAGGACCATGTTGACCTTGAAAAGCTACAGCCCATGGCATAACATGAAATAAAGTCATTGTTGTATGCTTGCATAAAGTAATGATTGTCATGCTAATTAAATTCCATCTATTATGATTGAAAAACTAAATGCCAAACAAATAATAAAAAACCTCTAAAATCTAAGTGTGGCCAATTGTTACGCCTACTCTAGCTCTAATTTCTGCATCAAGCTTCAGAATGATATTGAAGTCCTAGAGTTATGTATTGCATTACAAATATGAGTACAGTAGCAAGGAGGATTTAAAATAGGAGTATTTACAAACTGTTGATGTATAAATTTGTGGGTCTAATCCAACAATCAACATGGGAAACTCTGAAACATGGGATTGCTTCTCAGAGTGACCTCCTGATTTCAGGGAAGCTTGCTCTTCCATTTTCAAAGGGGTTTGAGAAAAAGGATAGAAGAAGAAACAAGATTATAGATACAATATGAAACTAACTCAATGGGGATGCGCCAGATTTAAAATAACTACCCAGTTGTACAATGTCAAACCTTACAAGATTTAACTAGAAATTAAAGAGCATAGATGCATGATTAAACCCAGTTTGATAAATAGATTTTAACAAAGGAAAGGAAACATAAAATCAAAGAAATGAGAAACAAAGATTGACTCAAATATGCACATAATAGTATTTCTCATTATTTGAATGGTAGCAAATTATAGAGGCTGAAGATCTACACATAATAACCTGCTACATTCTCATGAAAGAAAGAACTGCTCAGGCAAGAAGAAAATATTTGTTTGCTGCTCTAAAAATATCTGATTATAGAACTATTTAACTCCTTTACTCTGCCTCTTAGATCTGCCTTCTATAACCCAAAAAATGAATCTCTAAAAATCTCTGCTCAGAAAACTCCAACTAAAATTGCCCAAAATCTGGCACTGATTCTGACAAATGCAACTGAACTATTACTTCCATCTCCATGGCTAGAAAATATTTCCTCCAACTTTGGCCTACGTGAGAGAACAATTCCCATCGCTCTCTTCGCTGTGAAAATGCTTCCTATAAAATTAGGGATGCATCTTATCTTTTCACCATAAAAGGGGCATAAGAGACTTTATTAATAAAGCCTTAACTTTATTTATCTTGTTGTATCTTTTCTTCACGTGGAACATAGAGAGAGTAATAAAATAATAAAGCACTTAGCTTTATTTACCTTGGGAACCACTATGTATATGACTCAACATTAATAGAAACTTTATCTAATCCTATCTTCATCGATGACTCTTAAAACAAATGAATCTCCATTACATTTATTTAATTGATTCTCGACTTTAAAGGAGGGCCCACTAGTTAATAAGAAACTCTTATTTCATATAAGACTCTCCATGAACTTATTTGATGCATTTATTAAAAATGAAAAAAAATTATTTTTCTCTCCTCCACTTGCCCCACATGGCTTTCTCTGCTTCTTCCTTTTGCTCCTCTTTAACGCTGCTCCCACGTGTCCACTTCCGCTTCTTTCTTAATCCTCTCTCAAACATCCTTGGTGACAAGGTGTCGTTGTACCTCATTATTTAATCTATTTTTTAGATGTCAAAGAACCAGGGCTATATCCACGGCTGTCTGCAACTAGGGATTCTATAGTTACCAGTTTATTGCTAGTCCTAATTTTAAAAGAAAGATTAATCTAGCTGCTTGTTGAACAAATGTAATGAATGCTGGAAAACAGAATGAAAATAAGAAATGTACTCAAAGCAAAGAAACAATAACATGCATCTATCTATTAAAATAGGAAACACCTTTATAATACAAAATTGAAACAATAAAACAGTAATACTAGCCTCCTACCCGAGTGGTGAGAGTGGACCCTTGCTCCACACCCTTGAGGCTGAAGGCTATAGAAGGAAATCAACACAAAAGATGATCAAAACTAAATTCAGTCCAATTCATTCATTTTTGCATTCACAAAAATATGGCTATAACAGAACTGAGATCTCCGAGAATCAGAATAATATTATCATTATTGTTCTATTACTATTTCTAAGAGTATATATAAAAAAATGAGTGATGATATATCACTGAACTTATCTATCAGTCTTTCTAGGAGATGACACCATGTCTTATTTGTACTTAACTATCTAACTTATGAAAAATCACCATGCGAGAAAGGTAGACTTGAGTGGAACAGAAGTCCACTCAGAGGTCTAAGTTTAAGTCTTAATACACTTGGGCATCAAAGCTCTAAAAATAAGGATATTGGATTAGTTCAATTCGTAACTCATGCAAAATCTTTGAAAAGATAAAACTTTAGCAGTTTAACTGATAGTTGACCCTTCACCACTTAGGTGATGATTTGAGTGAAGTGAGGAAGTATTAGGATCGCTGCTAAAGTGTCTGGTCGGCAGCTCTGCTTAGAAACATGCCCTGTTCTCAGGAGGTGCCAGAGATAACTATTTCTGTCTGCAACTCCAGAGATAGTTGTTCCTGCCTGCAGCTCCAGAGATATTCCAGACTCTCGCAAAGCTCTGGAGAGTCATTCCCCAAATCTTCAAAACTTTACGTGTCACTGTTCTTTGTTATTGTCTTCGGAGATCATTGAAGACAATCTCCGGAGATGCACAAAATAGCTATTCCTGGCATCTACACCTGCTGATTCAAAAAGAGAGAAAAATTCTGCATTTTTCCATTAATCCCATGCACATTAGTCACCTTAATCAGAAATTCTAATCTCAAGTAATCTATCTTAATTAATCACAAAATAGAACAATCTTGCTAACTTATTTGAGTGCAGACACAAGGAAGATGAACTGAAAAAGGGAAAAAGAGAGGCAAAAAGGTGTATTTCATGAGTGCAATTTGGCACTCATCATCCCCCCATACCTAAGGTTTGGCAGGTCCTCCTGCTTTTCACATCCTGGATTTATTTTGGCGAAGCAATCTGTCAGTTAGGCTATACTCCTGGAGATAGGTTGTCCAAGTGGTTCTGTTGGTGTTACCATTTCATCTGTACTTGTCAACTTGCTTCATCCAGTCTTGCAATTTTTCATCTTCCAGTTGTTCTGTCCATACAGGGAGTGGTTCAATTATCAGAGGAGGTCTGAACTATCCACCTATCTATTCTTGTTTATGTTTATCCATCAGTTTCGATATCATCTTTGCCTTTCTCATGAATAGTCTCAGGTTTGCAGGGGTGACCACCTCTCTAAGCTTTTGCTCTGGGGTCAAAATATTCCATCTCCTCTTTGCTAAAGCAAGTACAGGATTTGCTGAATTAATCATAATAAGACCAAAGTCAATGGAGCATTCTTGCAAACTTTTCAGGTATAATGGCAATATGCTGGTTGCACTTGCAGGATGATAGATAAGGGACCTGAATTGGGTCTAAAAAGCAAAAGGATTGGGACATTCTTTTCTGATGAGGAGATCTATTTTTGAATCCTTTAGAAGATTATCTTCCATCCTTTCATTCCAGATCTGGTGGTTTCTCATGAGGGACATGAATGCCTTAAGCTGGCATTCTCCCACAAAGTGATTAATCATGAAGGCTATATCATTAATGTAGAACCCATGTAAGTATAATTCACATAGGAAGTTTTTGTCTTCATCATTGCTCCTAGTGTAAGCTGCCATGAAACCTTCTATTGTTTTGGTATCCTCAGTTATGTCAGACAGGACTAAGGAGAGTTTCCTTTGCAGTACCCTTTCCTGTAGGAACATTGAATAGCTGGCACTTGGAGGCCTGCAGGATATAATTTCTGAGGAAAGGGAAGCCATTTGAATGATTTTGCTTTCCAAAGTTGCTATTCTTTCTGCTCTGGCAGTGACTGCCCTTTGTAATTGCAACATTGGCTTGGAGGCCTCAAATTCCCTACACCTTTCCTCCCAATGAAATAGGGCTTTGGGAATGTCAATGGGGATTGGACCCACATAGGCATCTATTTGAATTTCTTGTTCATTGGTTGCCCTTGGGCCAGATAGTTCTTGAATATATTCTTCTTGGTCATCCAGTCTGTTATTGGCCCAAGTTAATTGTTTATCCTGGCTTTGCACCTTTTCAATCAGTGCTGCCATTACTGTGAGGCCGTTGTCTCTGGCCATGGTGAGCTCAGAAACCTTTTGTGCTGTTTCTTTTTCCTTTTCTTCCATCACTTTTGCTGCCTCACATTTCTATGCTTCCAACTCTGCCTCCTTCTCCTGGATGATTATGTCCTTGTTTTGGAGGTTTGTTTGGATATTTGCAATAGTTTGCTTCAACTCCATCTCCATCTCTACTCTGACCTTCTTGAGGTCAATAATAATCAAATTCTTTCCCCAGAGCATTCTTTTTAAATTTTCAATTTCTTCCATTAATTGTTGCTCTGTTGAGATTTCTATATCCTCTTGGTCAGAGGGATGAGATAGAGTTTCTGCCTCTGTTTCTGTGGCTATTGGTTGATTATCAATATTATCCATGGCCACATACCCTGTTTCTCCCAATGTATCCATGTGCCCTGTTTCTCCTTCAGCAGTGTTCCTATCTTGAGGATCCTCTACTGTTGTTGGCACTGACGAAGGTCCTGCTTTGTCCTCATATGTGCTCAATTCCAGGAGTGCCTCAGCAAGTAGGGCAGTATCCTTCTTAGCTTGTGAGAGATGCCTCTTCCTTTTGCTTGTCCGGAGCATAGGTGGGACTGGTGCCTTCGGAGCAGGTCTCCCTTCCTCAGAATCTAAGGAGATAGTAACAGTTGGTAAGTTTCCTGTCTCCAGAGCACATGGTGGTGTTGAAACTGGACTTGACTCCACATGAATAGATGGTGTTGGAGAATTTTTACTTTCCTTCCTCTTCTGGACCAGAGGTACCTCATCTGAATCATGGGATGGTTCTTCAACCCACCATCTTTCTTCAATTCCCTGTTCAGACTTTCCCTCTGTTAACTCCTTAGGCCAAGATTCCTTAGGTAGAGTCATTTTTTGCCTAACCGACCGAGTCATATATAGAGGTCGTGTAGGAGCAGGTTCTGCAATTTGTTTGCCTTTCCCCTTTTTGTCAAGAATAGGGGCTACAGATGATGTAGCCTCCTGTGAGGGTGATGTCCCTTTGTGAACAGCTGTGGAGGAGGTTGTAGGCTCAGTTTCCTCATCCTAGTGAGAGGGAGAACTCTCACCTTCTGTTTGTGTTATCTCTGGTTCTCTGACCTAAGGGTTATGCTCAAGAAAGTTTTGCAATAGTTCTTCTCCATTGGCCTAAGATAGGAAGTGGTGCTTGACTATCAGAAAGATGAGGCCATGATGTTTCATGGGTCCCTTACCCTATTGGTATTTCTTTGCAGTTGCCCTGATGGCAGAATATAAGAAATTGGGGATATTTATGTTATATTCGGGGTGCCTATTTCCATGTCTGAGAAAAATCAGCATTTTCATTATGGGCCCTAAAACTATGGAGAATTGGCCATCACAGGTAAAGTACTTCATTAACCAGGTAGCAACAGTTGCCCAAGGGTTTGGGAGAGAGGACCTCAAAATTCCTTTGACCTCATTCTTATTCATATGCAATTGAATAGCAGGTTCACCACGAATAGAAAAATTTCTAATTAAATCAGTATACAAGGTTTTTAGGTGGTAGAACCTCTCACCTTCTTCGGGGAGTCTAAAAATGTGGCTAATAATTGTGGAGGAGAGACTGATTTGGTTTCCTCTCATAGTGGTCTGGTTGTCTCTTAAATTCCTAAGGAATTCATCCACAATATCCTCTTGAAACCCTTCGAGCTTGTCTAGGAAATCTAACCATCCAGTACCCCTAAAAATGTTTGCTGCAGCTGCATCCTTCAGAAGACCTGCAGTATTTTCTGGCTCAGACTTTTTCTTGACCCCCATTGTTGAATTGATGGCACTTTCTGTGTTTTATTCTTTTACTTCCCCAATCTGCAGTCTATCTGTCCCTCTTATCTCTGTGGGCTCCGGAGTATTGTTCAAATTGTTCTGTAGACTCCGGAGAGTTGTTTAATTTATCTTATGCTTCAGTCTATTCCGGAGGTTTGAATGAGGGATGCTATTATTTTCTGGCTGGGCTTATGCAGATGGGTTAAGGGACCAAGGTAGCCATAAATGTAATAGACTGACAAGGCACTCCGGAGGTAAGGTGGCATTAAGGCACAGATGGCGGCATGCTTGGATGTGAAAAAGGAAATGACGGCGGAAAGACAGGACAGTTACTAATTAATGATTAATTAAAAATAGATTTACTTGGATTAGTTTTAATGATGAGGCGATGTACATGGGAGAAATGCTGCACCATTTTGGAAACTGCACGTGTCGTGGCAATTAAGTAGCAGCCTGAAATGACATCCACTTCCTACTTCCACGTAACCTGCAATCATTGTACTGAGTGGCACTAAAATCCACACCCATGGGTGATGTCAGCACCGGCTCGTGGACACTCCTGCAATTGTTAGTATTCTAATTTAATTATGCTTTGCGATGAAGTAGAAGATGAGTCATGATGACCTCATCACATGAGTTGTCTACTTTACCACCCGGAGAGGTGGGTACCTCCCTTATTATGGAAACTGACGGCGTTATTAACAAAGCACCGGAGGTGCTCCCATTTGAGAAGCGTTGATGATGTATTGAGCCAATTTCTGGCAACTGATCATATCTGAACCTCAATTATTTCAACTGTCCTGAAGAAGGGAACCGCCATTTTATTGGTTTTCAACTCCCTTGGTCGAGAAAGACAGCCATTTGCTGGTTTTCCATCTTTCTCTATTTTTATTTTATTTTATTTTATTTTTTTATTTTTTTTAATTTTTATGTTTAATCTTTTTATTATTTTAATTTTTAGAAGGTAGCCATTGCTGGTTTTCAACCTTCTTTTGTCTTTTTTTTTCAGAAAGCAGCCATTGCTGGTTTTCAACCTCCTTTTTTTTTAGAATGTCATTCAATCCAACACCGTGACAGAGGAGGTATTCCCTGTATCAAAACACAGATCATTTAGAAACTCTTCTTTAGTAGATGGTCTTTTGTAGAGCTTTATCCAGTGACCATTTACTAGAAATGTGTTTGTGCTCCCATCAATTGGTTGCAGTAATATAGTTCCATTTTCAAACACTTCTTTTATTTGATAAGGACCCAGCCAGTGAGTCTAAAATTTCCCTTTGAATTCTTTGAATTTAGAATCATAAAGAAGAACCCAATCTTCTTGTTGAAATGTCCTCTTAATATGTTGGTCATGCCATTGTTTCCTTTGGTACTAAACCAGTTCTGTTTGCTAAATGGCTTCTGTCTGAATCTCATCCAACTCGTTGAGCTGAAGAATTCTGTTATACTGAATTGTAGACAATGGTAGCCCAACATCTAATATAGTTTTAAGTGTTTGGAGTTTAAATTCTATAGATAGTATAGGCTTTTTCCCATAAACCAATTCATATGGTGAAAACTTTGTTGTGGACTTCCAAGTGGTGTTGTAAGCCCAAACTGCTTCAGGTAGTCTATTAGCCCAATCTTTTCTATTCATTGCCACTGTCCTTGTTAGGATATTCTCAAGTTCTTTGTTAGTTACTTCTACCTGCCCATTTGCTTAAGGATGGTAAGGTGAAGATTTTCTATGCTTGACTTGGTATAAATCTATGAATGCCTTGATTACCTATGAATTAAATTGAGGTCCTCTGTCTAAAACTATTGATTTTGGGGCTCCAAATCTCAAGAAAATTTTATTGTAAAGGAAATCAGCAACTTTTTCTTCTCTTGCAAACTGTAATGCTTGAACCTCAGCCCACTCAGTAACATAGTCTGTGCATACTAAAATATACTCCTTGCCTAATGATGGCAGTGAAATTGGTCCCACAAAATCTAGACCCCATTGCTTAAATGGTTCCATCATGACTTGAGGATGTAGTAGCATTTCCTGGGTAAAGGTGGGCTGCCCCATCCTTTAGCACTGGTCACAGTGCTGCACATACTTCTTTGTGTCTTTATGAAGAGAAGGCCAGTAGTAACCAGCTCCAAGGATCTTGTGGACTGTCCTGTGGAAAGAGTAGTGGCCACCAGATGGTTCATCATGACATGCTCTCAACACATCAAAAGTCTCATCAGCCTTCAAGCACCTGTGTAGAATGAAATCAGGACCACATTTAAATAGTAAACCATTCAGCCATTTGTAGGATAAACTTTCTTTAACCAAACGTTTTCTTTGTTTTGAAGTAAAATGGGATGGATACAAGCCTGTAGCTAAAAGATTAGCTATGTCAGTAAACCAAGGTGCAGTAGTGGATATGGCAAAAATATGTTTATCTGGGAATTTGTCCTCCATTGGTTGATCTTCTCCTCCTGTATGCAATCTTGACAGAAAATCAACAACTAAATTAAACTTTCCTAAATTATCAACTATGGTAATATCAAATTCTTGCAATAGAAATAACCATCTGATGATCCTTGCACCTACTACTGGTTTATTCATTAGGTACTTGATGGCTGCATGATCAGTGTGCATGAATATTTTATATCCAGTGATATAATTCCTGAATTTGTTTATAGCATGGATAACTGCCAAGAATTCTTTTTCAGAGTGTTGTATAATTTCTTTCTGCAAGGGTAAGGTTTTTGCTGATGTAATAAATGGCATGCATACTCTCTCCTTCCTCCTTTTGTCCTAAAACTGCCCCAATGGATTCATTTGAAGCATCAGTTTGTATGTGAAATGGTAAAGTCCAATTAGGTCCCCTTAAGACTGGTGTGATAGTAAGCTTCTCCTTCAAAATTTCAAATGCTGATTGACAGTCTTCTGTCCACATAAATTCTGTTTCTTTGTTAAGTAGGGTAAACAGGGGGGCAGCTATTCTGTTAAAATTTTCTATAAACCTCCTATAGTAGCCTGAATGACCCAGAAAACTTCTAACATCAGTCTGATTTTTGGGTGAAGGCAACTGTGTGATGACTTCTATCTTGTTCTGATCCACTCTAATCCCTTTTTTTGAAATATGGTGTCCAAAAACAATTCCTTCCTCCATCATAAAACATTTCTCATGGCTAAGGGACAGTCGATTTTTATCACAGCATTTTAGTACTTTCCAAGGTTTGTGAGAGCTTCCTCAAAGTTATCCCCATACACAGTAAAGTCATCCATGTAGACCTCCATGCATTCATTAGCTAGTTCAGTAAAGATGGCTAGAACCAGTCTCTGAAATGTAGCTGGGGCATTGCATAACCCAAAGGGAAGAACTTTGTAAGCAAAGGTTCCCCAAGAACATGTGAAGGTAGTTTTGTCTTGGTCTTCAGGTGCTACTTGAATTTGATTATACCCACTGAATCCATCAAGAAAAGAAAAACACTTTCTCCCAGCAAGGTTGTCCAGAACTTGGTCAATAAATGGTAAGGGAAAGTAGTCCTTTTTTGTGGCCTTGTTGAGTTCTCTATAATCAATACACACCCTTCATTTCCCATTCTTTTTAGGCACAATGAAAAGGGGTGAGACCCATTGACTGTCTGAGATTGGATATATGAACCCTACCTGGAGTAATTTTTCTATTTCAGTTTTGACAATGTCCTTTAAGGCAGGATTCAATCTTCTTTGTGGTTGCCTGACAGGTTTAATATCTTCAGTGTAGATATGATGGGTATAGATCTCAGGAGGTATGCCTTTCATATCTTGGTATTCCCAGGCAAAAGATGCTGAGTGGGAGACCAAAAGCTGGATGAGTTTTTCTTCCTGACTTACTGTTAACTGAGTACTTATATTAAGTGTTTTCCCTAGCAGAATCATGACCGATTTTGTTATTTGTTCCATAGATGTGGTAGATCCATACATTGGTGTTATGGCATTGAGAGGACAAGAATGTGGGAGTAACATGTGGAAGGTGGCTAAGTCCCTATAAAAGGTTTCCCCACAAGGAATAATGTTGGCAAGGGTACAATGAGAAGAAACAAGAAGTTCTCTCTGAGGATCTTGGGCGAGTTCCATCACATCTTTATTGATTAGGATGTGAGTGAAGTCTTCCATTGTATCATAGTATACTTCTCCTAATTCTCCCAAATGTTCCCTAATGGTTACCATAGCTAATGAAGCACTGTTACCCGTGTTATCCGATTCATCCACCCATACTCTTCCTGTGTAATGCACCGATGGTTTAGCTGGAGGATACAGAGATATTTTCTTTAAATCTATCCCATTAGAAATGACCATATCTCCAGTTCGACAATCAATAGATGCTATTGCAGTAGCCAGCCATGGTCTTCCTAAAATCAGCGGATAAGTATTTCTCTGGTTTCTAGGTTCTAGTATTAAGAAATCCACTGGGAATTCCCATGAATCTATCACAATAGGTACATCAGTGATCACTCCCTTTGGAACAGCTACTGACTGATCAGCAAGTTGAAGAATTGTAGTCATGGATTCGATACCTGATATAGCTAACTTGTCCATTGTATGAACTATCATCACAATAATTGCTGCTCCTAAATCAACCAGAACATTTGAAATTTCTACCCCCGAGATGAAAACAGTTATGACAAGGTTTCCAGGGTCTCCATATTTTGGGAGGAGAATTTCTCCCATCAATAGATCCACTACTTTTCCTTCCACCTGTATTGTGGATGGAAAGCTTTTCTCGCTTCCCTGTGTTTTGATGCAATACTGTTTGATGAACTGATTTAGTTCTGGTACATCTCTGATGGCCTGGAGAAGAGGAATTTCAATGTTTAGCTCTCTGATTTCCTACAAAAGTTATGATTCCTAATTGGTTTGGATTTGTTTTTGTAGAATCTTTCTCTGGGGAGCATTCTATTTAAGTCATTCTAGGTATGGTGCTAGCTTTTCCATCTTTGGAGCTCTTATCAGAATTATGTTCAGGACTGTTCTCCAGAGCCAGCCTTTTAGGAGTAACTCCGGAGTTGTCTGTGGATGATTTTTCTAGTACTTTTTCGTTAGTAATCTCCTCTGGGGTTTGATGGATGGATTTTTAGGTTCCTCGTCATTGGTTATTTCAACTATAGTTGGAGGAGAAGGTCTTGGGAATGCTTTCCCAGAACACAGCTGGAGATTATTTGAATATATAGCATTAATTCTAGCTAGATTTTCTTGCTTTGTCATATAGACAGCTGCTCCCTGTTTATTCCGTGGGTTTGGTATAGGCTGAGCTGGTAAAGGTGGTTAACTAACTGGTTCATTTTGTGTTTGACCCTGTGTGTTGGAGGATCCAATTAGTAAAGCCTACTGTTGAGGTTGGAAACATCTAGGTTGTCCTTGGTATTGTTGATGATATCCTTGTTGAGGACCCCATTGAGGTTACATATTTTGTGATCCAAACTATGGTGGCCACTGTTGATTTCCCCAAGGCTGATTTTGCCAGTTTTAGTTTTGCCAGTGTTGACTTGGCCAATCCTGTTGTCCCCAAGGAGGATTATTTTGAGGGCCATGCCAAGTTGGATTCCACTAGTTATTTCCCCAATTAGAAGGACCCCTGTAAGAAGACTAGTTTGGATACTGATTATAAGGGAAATTTCTGGTTTGTTTTTGTCCCACATAGTTTAACTCCTCTTCTATCTCAGCATTCTTTTTACTCAGTCTTTTCAAGGCTAGAAGTTGACTACACTGACTGGTAGGATGTTCCCTATCATAGATCTGACAAATCTCTGATTTGTCCAAGGGACATTCTCTCAACAGGTGTTTGTTCCTAGACCTAGGACAATAGATGGAGAGTGGTTTAGTTGCTCTGTTTTGATCAGTTGTTCTAGTTTTTGCTTGAATCCCATCCAATGTGGTATTTAGTTGGACCAGAATGTCTATTTTTAGATTTGCAATTTCCTCCATCAACTGTCCTATCTCATTCTTCCCTTTAAAAGTTTTGGATGACCTTACTCCATCTTGATTTCTGGAATAGTTCCTGCAGATTTCCTCTATGTCAGGTATTTCTATTTTGTTAATGTTCCCTTTTCTCATTAGGTCCAGTGCCTGTTTTGATTCTTTATCCAATCCTTTTATAAACAAGGTTCTGGCCAAGGAGTGATCCACTGGATTGCCAAACCTTCTCAGGGCAAAATTAAACCTATCCACATAGTCTTCTAAGGATTCTTCCTCCCCCTGCCTAATTTTGAACAACTCCTCATTTTTATTACTGGATCTGCAATAATCTTGGTATTTTTCCAAAAACTCTATTTCCATTTGATCCCAAGAATAGATAGAACCTTGGGGTAAACCCATAAACCATCTCATTGCAGAATCTTTCAGGGTTGAAGGGAACAATTTGAGTTTCTAGTTATCTGATCCATAATCATAAGTTTGGACGACTACTTTGAATTCAAACAAGAACTGATCTGGATCCTCTGAAATTTGGCAGATGTGCTGGTGAGATATTCTTCATAGGAACATTGTCTCCAGCAGCCAAAACAATAGGATAAGAGAAGGTTCTTGGAGCCTGATTTTCCTCTTCCCCATTATCATTATTTTCCATGTTTAGTACTGGTTCTTCTTCCTGAGGCTCTAGGAAATTATTTTCTACCAAAGAATCTGCCTCAACTTTTTGTTGTAATTCCTGGATGTAATTGGCAAGTGGGATGTTTGGAGGATCTAAGGGATTGTTGTTTTGAAGTGCAGGTTCCAAGTTAAGATCTAGGTTTCCTTCTTCAACAGGATTTTGTACCACCTCACTACTTTTGCCTATGGTGTGTTGTTGGGGTGTCTGTTTAATATATCTTCCTTTTAGATCCCTAGCTTTAACCATACAAATCTATTCTAAAAACTATTTTAACTCAGTGTCCCTAATTAAAACAAACTAGTCCCCAGCAATGGTGCCAAAAATGACTAGGTGTCATTGTACCTTATCATTTAATCTATTTTTCAGATGTCAAAGAATCAAGGCTGTGTCCATGGCTATCTGCAACTAGGGATTCTATAGGTACCAGTTTATTGCTAGTCCTAATTTTAAAAGAAAGATTAATCTAGCTGCTTGTTGAACAAATGTAATGAATGCTGGAAAACAGAATGAAAATAAGAAATGTACTCAAAGCAAAGAAACAATAACATGCATCTATCTATTAAAATAGGAAACACCTTTATAATACAAAATTGAAACAATAAAATAGTAATACTAGCCTCCTGCCCGAGTGGTGAGAGTGGACCCTTGCTCCACACCCTTGAGGCTGAAGGCTATAGAAGGAAATCAACACAAAAGATGATCAAAACTAAATTCAGTCCAATTCATTCATTTCTGCATTCACAAAAATATGGCTATAACAGAACTAAGATCTCGGAGAATCAGAATAATATTATCATTATTGTTCTATTACTATTTCTAAGAGTATATATAAAAAAATGAGTGATGATATATCACTGAACTTATCTATCAGTCTTTCTAGGAGATGACACCATGTCTTATTTGTACTTAACTGTCTAACTTATGAAAAATCACCATGCGAGAAAGGTAGACTTGAGTGGAACAGAAGTCCACTCAGAGGTCTAAGTTTAAGTCTTAATACACTTGGGCATCAAAGCTCTGAAAATAAGGATATTGGATTAGTTCAATTCATAACTCATGCAAAATCTTTGAAAAGATAAAACTTTAGCAGTTTAACTGATAGTTGACCCTTCACCACTCAGGTGATGATTTGAGTGAAGTGAGGAAGTATTAGGATCGCTGCTGAAGTGTCTGGTCGGCAGCTCTGCTTAGAAACATGCCCTGTTCTCAGGAGGCGCCGGAGATAACTATTTCTGTCTGCAGCTCCAGAGATAGTTGTTCCTGCCTGCAGCTCCAGAGATATTCCAGACTCTCGCAGAGCTCTGGAGAGTCATTCCCCAAATCTTCAAAACTTTACGTGTCACTGTTCTTTGTTATTGTCTTCGGAGATCATTGAAGACAATCTCCGGAGATGCACAAAATAGCTATTCCTGGCATCTACACCTGCTGATTCAAAAAGAGAGAATTTCTACATTTTTCTATTAATCCCACGCACATTAGTCACCTTAATCAGAAATTCTAATCTCAAGTAATCTATCTTAATTAATCACAAAATAAAACAATCTTGCTAACTTATTTGAGCACAGACACAAGGAAGATGAACTGAAAAAGGGAAAAAGAGAGGCAAAAAGGTGTATTTCATGAGTGCAATTTGGCACTCATCACTTGGGTGCCTCCAAGTGTCATCCTCTTGTGTTTGCCTTTTGAATACCCATGCACCGTTAATCTATTTCTAATCCAACAGTTGTTGAGTATCTCTTGTTATCTCTATTTGGGCTTATTGAAATTGAAGGAGCCACTCCTCTTATGAATCACACTTGCTTCTCGATCTGATGCTGTGGCTGCTCCATTTTTGCCTTGCCATGTCTCTTCAATTGTTTGAGGACTTAATATGTTGTGCAAGTTATTTCCTTCTTCATAATGCCGAGTGCCATTGTATGATAGCGTCACTCCCTTCTTTAATCATTGAAACAAACTTCAAGTTCTTTCCTTATGGCGTCAGTTGTATGATGTTTCATTTGATATGGCTGTGTCTTTGGTTGAAATGGCATTCAAAACTTAGAGGTGGTTGAACCTCTTTGATCTTTGGCACCTCTAAGTTTACAATGAGCATCGCCCTGTTACAATGATTGAGATTTGTGTGAATAGGCAATGCGAGCCTGATAGCGAGACTTACATTACACTTTAAATTTTTGATAGGCACCTTTGACCATGGCCTACATCATGACTTTGATGACACGCCACCACCATCATAAGAGATTGTATTGTTTTACTAAGGCCTGCACAAATCTTTGATTGCTCCTTGTTTATCTGGCCGCACACTCAAAGGCTGAATGCTCTTTTACATTGAATCTAGCCGAATCCATACCACTTCAAAAGTGATGTTGTTTTCCCTTCCATTCAACATTTTGTGAAGTCTCTAATACATGTATTGAAATCCTTGAATCCTTTTTCATTGGTGTGAAAAAGAAAAACATATTTTCCTTCAAGCTCTTGATTTTTACATGTCTTGTTTTGGAAATTAAGAATTTTATCTGTTTTGTAAGCAACAATGCTTGAAGCAATTTAGTATTGCTCTACTATTGGGGACTCTTAGTCTCAATAATCTCTCTGAGGTGGAGGTATTTGATGTTGTGGAAGTCCATTGCCTTGACCGTCAACATTAGACTTTCATTTGTAATATTTGTCCAACTCAAAAAGATTTTATGTTTATGACTGCACCCTACATCACTAATGATCATAGCGTTGTTGATGCTCTGGTCAAAACCATCAACTGTGTACAATGCCTTTCAAAGAAAACCTGAGTTCCATAGTTATCACAACCACAAACAAGATGCCAACAACCAGCTCCAATTCGGGCTTACCATCTCTTTGCTTACAATTTTCATGAAACTAAAACTTGCTAGTATTAACTATACAGACTTCAATAAATTGTATGGGGCTAACTTTGATAGTATTTTAAGACAACATTCTTGCAATCTGGAAGGATACTGATAGACCAAGCAGATTAACGATAAGAAGTCCCACTGGATCACACAGTGACTCTTCACACGCTGATTACCTTTTGTCTTTTTCTGATTACTATGATTAGATGTTGGTGATACCTCAAGAAACTATTGCATATTCAACTCATAGGTTGAGTCATGCTTCTGACTTTGACTGACCTTAGTGCCTTTATTCACAAGTTGTAACATGAATCTTCCTAACATTGAAAATTTTGATATGGTGTCAAAAATTTGCACAACAGTTCTTGGCGATGGGTTGGGTAGGTGAGCCTTCTCACAGAGAACTCTTAGACTTTCTAGTTTCACAACAACCAAGCCTTATCCATTGGGCATAGAGTCATTATACTGAAACTAAAAACATGTATGGTACTAGACTAATACAATCTACTAGAAAATGCATTGATTTCTGAAACTAAACAATACTAAACCAAACACATTCCATGACCACCAAAAATCTGAAAACTAATGCTGAACCACAAAGATGACTTGATGAATCACTAAACTGACTTCCATCCTTTAGCAACAACCAAGATTTATTGAAAACAAACTACTAGAACTGAAAACTAGTGCCGATGCTACAACTTATTCTAAAAACTGAAACTTACTACTAACATATTGAATGCACAGGGACATGCCCATTCACCGAGACAACAAAGTAACTACCGGATTTGATGATGTTTCTCCAATTGATCCACATTGAACTGATAATTGACCAGACAAAACACATGAAAAAGTATAACAAGATTTTGTACCTTTTGGCATCTCTGCAGTCCGGAGGTTCATCTTTGGTATGAAAACACCAGTCAAGCTAATCAACATGCCACTCTTGCTTCAGTGGAGGATGGGAAGGGAGAACTAAGTGTTGAAACCCACTCCTTTATTTGTATTTGAAAGCTTCTAATGATAGAACTCCATTGGTGACCTCTTCTTTATTCTCTTCTACAGGTTCATGACTCAAGATAGCATTAAAATTAGGTGTGTAGGTGACAAAACAACCAAGAATAGTCTTGAATCTGACTGGGATTCCTTCTTGCAAGAAAATAGGTGTATAGTAGGGCTCAGTGCATGACTCTTGAATCTTGTAAATATCCCTTTGATTCTCATCATTATGAATCTTTTCTTGCATCTGTGGGTCTTCATCAAGAAGAATAGTATAACAATTTTCAGGAATAGAAAATAGATCATCTCCTAGATCTACCTTTTCTTTAAAATTTTCCTCATAATCTTCTACAAGAGGCTTTGTAAATAAACCATGCATCTATTCAATAGTAAGATCCTTTGCATCTAGTACCTAATATAATTGTTGTAAGATCAAGAATAAATCTTCATCCTACTTCAAATGTTGCTCATGCATCTCTGTACTATCTCCTTCTAGATGTGAAAACTCATGATTGAAATAAAGACATTCATTCTTTGTAGATGCATAAATTTCCTTTGCAACTTCTTTCACAAGATGAGGTACAGATGCAACATCACTCTAGACCCAGTACTTTTCAGCTTCAAATCCCCTCTTGAAGTACTTTTTAGCTTCTAGAAGTGTCACTTCATCATCATTATCTGAATCTTCCTTGTTACATGACTAAAATTTTGAATCACATGTTGCCATAGGTGCTTGATGCTCAAGATCATAAGAACACACTGAATAAATAGAAGTTTCTTTCTTGACTTCATTTTGATCTTTGAAACCTAGTTCCTCCTTGATATCAAAATGGAAAAGAACCCGATCTATGACCTCTATGGACTGATTTGCAACAACAGAATGTTGTAATACATAATTATCAAGATAATGGGGTCTCTTCTGTGCCTGAGGGAGGGTTTCTTCTATGAACTAATCATATTGGTATTATTGTTCATAAGGGTCTTGAGGTAGATTATATGGATCAACATTGTACAGGTTTTGATCTTTCAACTCATTGATCTCATGTGAGAGGGTTTTTATAAGTTAATTTGCCTCCATCATCTCCTCATGATTAGACAAATCAGCAGGGGGGTGGGTGGATCAAAATAGGTGTACATTTGACTGCAAGAAAGAACTTGAAATAGGTTACTTTCATGAGGCATCAGCCGTTTTAAGGGTAGAAGAGGCAATTTACTAGCCTCTATGAGGTTATTTGTAGCCTTAATAGCAAGATCATATGACTGAGGAAGAGTTTCACCTCCTAAAGATTGTATCATGACAGAGATCTCAGTGTTTAAAGCTTTCAAATAATACAAGAATGCAAAGGCTAGAGGAGGTCTAATATCAACAGAGAATTTCTTCCATACCTTGTCAAATCTTGAATTGAAGTCATGTATGGGCTTTGTTGGATGCCTTTTGATGGTGATGAGATTCTGGGTGAGAGTGCTAACATCTATCCTCTCATTGAACTAATTGTAGATGAGCACACCAAGCTGATCCCATCCAGTGATTGAGTCGGGCTGCAAACTTCTATACCATTCTTTTATTTTTCCTTTGAGGGGAGATGCAAGCAACAAGAGGACATGAATCTCAATTGTGACATTGTGAATGGAGCATAAACTTGCAACATCTTAAATGTGTTCTACATGACAAATAGAACAATCCCCAAGAAAATGAAGCAGTGCCTTCCAGGTTGTGTTAGGAACTTGACCCTGCTACTAAAGAACAAGAGGACTTGAATTCCAAGTCACAAAGGGTAGATCTCTTTGAATATTTAGATGTACATAGATACCAGGGGCTGCCACAATCTACAGAAGAAAAGATCTGAGAAAGATCCTTTAGTAGAGTTGCTAGATGGATGATTCATGCTCCTATGACCAGATATTTCTATGATTTTCCATCAAAATCACAAAATACAAAGCAAAGATTTAATGAAAATAAAGACCCAAGTATTTGATTCTAGTCCCACCGAGTGTGCCAAAAACTATTGATGTATAAATTTGTGGGTCTAATCCAACAATCAACATGGGAAACTCTGAAACATGGGATTGCTTCTCAAAGTGACCTCCAGATTTTAGGGAAGCTGGCTCTTCCATTTTCAAAGGGGTTTTGAGAAAAATGATAGAAGAAGAAACAAGATTATAGATACAATATGAGACTAACTCTATGGTGATGCACTAGATTTGAAATAACTACCCAGTTGCACAGTGTCAAACCTTAAAAGATTTAACTAGAAATTAAAGAGCATAGATGCATGATTAAACCTAGTTTGATAAACATATTTTAACAAAGGCAAGGAAAAATAAAATTAAAGAAATGAGAAATAGAGATTGACTCAAATATGCACAATACAGTATTTCTCATTATTTGAATGGTAACAAATTACAGAGGTTGAAGATCTACACAAAATAACCTGCTACAATCTCATGAACTGCTGAGGCAAGAAGAAAACATCTATTTGCTACTCTAAAAATCTGTGTGTATAGAACTATGGAACTCCTTTACTCTACCTCTTGGATCTGCCTTTTATAACCCAAAAAATGAATGTCCAAAAATCTCTGCTCAGAAATCTCCAACTGAAAATCCCCCAAAATCTGGCACTGATTCCAGCAAATGTAACTAAACTATTCCTTCCATCTCCATGGCTGGAAAATATTTCCTCCATCTCTGGCCTGCATGAGAGAATAATTCCTGCCGCTCTCTTCGCTGTGAAAATGCTTCCTGTAATATTAGGGTTGTATCTTATCTTTTCCTTGTAAAAGGGAAACAACAGACTTTATTAATAAAACCTTAACTTTATTTATCTTGCTGTAGCTTTTCTTCACATGGAGCATAGAGAGAGTAATAAAATAATAAAGCACTTAGCTTTATTTACCTTAGGAGCCACTATATATATGACTCAGCATTAATAGAAACTTTATTCAATCCTATCTTCACCGGTGACTCCTAAAAAAAATGAAACTCCATTACATTTATTTAATTGATTCTCAGATTTAAAGGAGGGCCCACCAGTTAATAAGAAACTCTTATTTGACATAAGACTCCCTGTGAACTTATTTGATGCATTTATTATAAATGAAAAGAATTCATTTTTCTCTACTCCGCTTGCCCCACGTGGCTTTCTCTGCTTCTTCCTTTTGCTCCTCTTTAACGCTGCTCCCACATGTCCACTTCTACTTCTTTCTTGAGCCTCTTTCAAACATCCTTAGGTGCCTCCAAGTGTCATCCTTTGGTGTTTTCCTTTTGAATTCCTATGCACTGTTAATCTATTTCTAAACCAACAGTTGCTGAGTCTCTCCTGCTATCTCTGTTTGGGCTTCTTGAAACTGAATGAGCCACTCCTCTTATGAATCACACTTGCTTCTCGATCTCATGCTATGGCCACTCCATTTTTGCCATGCCATGTCTCTTCAATTGTTTGATGACTTAATATGTTGTGCAAGTTATTTCCTTCTTCATAACGTTGAGTGCCATTGTATGACAACGTCAGTCCCTTCTTTAATCATTGAAATGAACTTCAAGTTCTTTCCTTATGGCATCAGTAGCATGATGTTTCATTTGATATGGCCATGTCTTTGGTTGAAATGGCATTAAAAACTTAGATATGGCCAAACCTCTTTGATCTTTGGCACCTCTAAGTTTACAATGAGCAGTGCCCCATTACAGTGACTAAGATTTTTGTGAATAGGAAATGCGAGCTTGATAGCGAGACTTACATTATGCTTTGAATTTCTGATAGGTGCATTTGACCATGGCCTACATCATGACTTTGATGACATGCCACCACCATCGTAAGAGACTGTATGATTTTACTAAGGCCTGCAGAAATCTTGGGTTGCTCTTTGTTTATCTGGCTGCATACTTGAAGGTTGAATGCTCTTTTGCAATGAATCTAACCGAATCCATACCACTTCAAAAGTGATATTGTTTTCCCTTCCATTCAACATTTTGTGAAGTCTCTGATACATGTATTGAAAACCTTGAATCATTTTTCCATGGTGTGAAAAAGGAAAATGTATTTTCCTTCAAGCTCTTCATTTTTACATGTCTTGTTTTGGAAATTAAGAATTTTATCTCTTTTGTAAGCAACAATTCTTAAAGAAATTTTGTATTTCTCTATTGCTGGGGACTCTCGATCTCAATAAGCTCTCTGAGGTGGAGATATTCGATGTTGTGGAAGTCCATTGGCTTGATTGTCAACATTAGACTTTCATTTGTAATATTTGTCCAGCTTGAAAAGAATTTATGTTTATGATTGCACCCTACATCACTAATGATCATAGCGTAGTTGATGCTCTGGTCAAAACCATCAACTATGTACAATGCCTTTCAAAGAAAACCTAAGTTCCATAGTTATCACAACCACAAACAAGATGCCAACAACCAGCTCCAATTCAAGGTTACCATCTCTTTGCTTACAATTTTCATGAAACCAAAACTTGCCAGTATTGACTCTGCAGACTTCAATAAATTTTATGGGGCTAACTTTGATAGTATTTTAAGACAACATTCTTGCAATCTCAAAGGATGTTGACAGACCAAGAAGATTAATGATAAGAAGTCCCATTGGATCACACAGTGACTCTTCATGGGCCGATTGCCTTTTGCCTTTTTCTGATTACTATGATTAGATGTTTGTGATACCTCAAGAAACTACTGCATATTCGACTCATAGGCTAAGTCATGCTTCTGACTTTGACTGACCTTAGTTCCTTTATTGACTAACTTTAGTGACTTTGATATGGTGTGCAAAATTTGTACAACATAAACCTTGCAAACACACTTGCAAAGTGCTTACAGTTAAGCTTCATTAGACATACATTACAGTTTAGCCTATTTTTTTTTATAGAAATCTTTTCCATATGTAATCAGCTAATAGTGAAGTTCGTAAAGAGTCATCTAATCAAGATTGCACAGTCGAGGCCAAAAGTACTATTGGATACTGTTCAAATAAGGGTACTCTTCTAACTTATGTATCAAAAGGCTTTCTGGGAGTGGGGCAAGTGGAACCTATCCAAGATGTACAAGTATTTGTACAACATTTGTGTCCACAGGAAAGGCTAGTTGCTGAAGTGTCAAGAGATGAATGCATTCAACACTTTTGAGACCCAATCCTTGAATATTTAGAAGATATTTTTTAAGCATTATTAGGTGGGAGATCTTTCAACCACTCTAGTTCAATGCTTTCATGCTTTGTATGAAGCATCTCAAGAAAACTTTTAATATAAAAGAAAAACAAGATCAAAACACCAAAAATTGGCATCCTAATCATTCTAATTTATCACTAGCTTCAAATAGATTTAAATTCTTTTTCTGATCACCCACAGAGAACGAGGAATAGGGTACGAACATCCTTGATTCATAAAAGAAAATGTATATATATATATATATATATATATATATATATATAGAGAGAGAGAGAGAGAGAGAGAGAGTTGGAAATACTAAGTTTAAACATGTGAAATCATAGACTAGATGCGTGATAACGGTTTGAAAGAATACACAATGATGGCAGGTTTGCACAAAATGAATTCCTAAAATAAAGGCATTAGAAGCTTTCTTAATAAGGCAAATTCTAAATAATCTAACACCTCCAGCATGCAATGATCAATTAATATTTCCTAAAAAAATAAGACTTCAATCTTCTTAAATGATAAGGAAATCTACATAGTAATTCGATGCCTATCAGACTATATAATAAAAAAAATTCTAAACTTACACTACGCCATCATTAATTAAAGATAAGGTAATAGCTGGGAAATGCTAAAATAAAATGTGCATACATCATGCAAACTCTTAGATGGAATGCCACTAAGAATAATATAATACTCAAGAAGGGTTCACTAGTTCAAAGGTTTCTAATAAAAATCTAATGCTCTTCACTAGATATTAACCAATATCATGTCAAGATAAGATTAAGAATAGAAAAACATAATAGGCAATAGTTAGCATAAAGCACCATGGGGATAGGACATCCATCAAAGCATAAAGGTAAAACAGATATTTCAAAAATCACGACCCTAGAAACATGTATGAAGTAAGTGGGATTCTAAATGAAGCACACCGCTTAGAAGCAATGATCT
Source organism: Cunninghamia lanceolata (assembly GCA_027924645.1). Taxonomy (NCBI): domain Eukaryota; kingdom Viridiplantae; phylum Streptophyta; class Pinopsida; order Cupressales; family Cupressaceae; genus Cunninghamia; species Cunninghamia lanceolata. The sequence continues at coordinate 14,244,594 of BSBN01000657.1, forward strand.
CATAGGATATGTACAAAATGGATTTGTAAGAAGGTGTTAGAAACTTTTATGCAAATACAAAGCACATACTAGGTGCCCAAACTGTTTGACAGAATACATCTAAGATAGGTCATGTCATGGAATGTAGTGAACACATGATATGCATGATATGTTGTGCTATCTACTAGAAATCACACCCATACGAGGTTTAAGGAAAATGCTAATAGGAACAACCAATAGGTTTAGAAAATTTTCTGGCATGAGACACCTCCAAGCACTATAATGCTTACATATATAAGCCTAACAAATTATTTAGATACCACTAAAACCCCAGTATAGAAATAACAGTGATACGATTCATAATAAAACATAGTAAAACATAAGTAATAATAATATATCTAATTTAGATACCATTTTTCAGACACCCTCACTCAAATAAAGTGAATCACAAAGATCTATAATGTAGGTTATTCTTAGCTCGGTAGGACATAGGAAAGGAATTGCACAGATGCAAGAAATACAGTCATACCTGTAGGTTTACCATTGATGCAACATTGATTTAGAATGACTAAATGGCACTCAGGAATCCCATATCCAGAGGCGAATATATGCAAGGTAAATATAGGAAAAAATTTAAGAAAGATTTGGTTCATGTAATGAACAGGTGTATATTAAGTTTGACCTTGAATTTCTAATAACATCCTTCCTACCGCACACACGTTGTCTCCCCCATGGCATCGTCCAACATTCTATTCCATTTGCATGTGAAAGATGGAGAATTTCTCCCTTCCCCAAAACCTCCACACATGAGCATCAAGTATGACCAAAAACACACTCTCCCTCCCCCCTCATACAATTCTTGATCTCCTTAAAAACTGAACAACCATGACCCTCTTTCTTCTAAGAAGGTGATTTTTCATCTTCAACTCCCCACACCATTTCTTGGAAGTAACATAAAATAAAAGAATATAAAATAATAATGCATGATTTTTCTTTTGTAAACAATATCAAATTATCTAAATTATTTTGAAACAATATAACTAATTAAATATCATAACTAATAAATAAAATTTTAGATATACCTTACATTCTTCCCCCCTAGGAATGGACTTCCTCCCAAAAGTCATAAGGAGAAATGAATTTTCCTTAACTTCTACACATCCAACTAGAGTTAACTCACATGATCTGCAACCACAAAATTTAGTAATAATCTAGATTTTCTCACTTGATCACAAAATTGATAACATACTAGATTTGCTCACTTTCTTTCACAATAAAATCAATAACTCCCATAAGCATCAAACTCCCATTAAACATAACTCCCTTAATCAGAACTCCCAAAATTCATTTTCCAGAATAATCTCCTAGAGCAACATTATCATTTCACATTTCATTAAATCCCAACAATTATATCCTTCATATTACCAATTTCAAGTAACGTAACAATCCTCATGCAAAAATTCATCATTACTCATCTCAGAAGTATATTTATATTATCTAAAAATCAAATTCATTGCAACATATCAAATAATAAAAATATGAATTCTATTCATCATGTATTCTTTAATGGGATAGGGATGATTAGTCTCAAATAAAACCATAATACCATAGACCTTACACAATTTCTCAATATACATTCCCCAAGCCATCGACTCCCCTATACATCCTGCTAGGTAAATCTACATAGTTCACATTACTTCACTCAAGCGAGCAACAATAAACACTAAGTAAACCTCAAAATGCAGAAGTTTTCATAAAAACAAATTGATTAACAGAAGAAGAATAGTTCAAATCAAAACCAAAATCCGTAATAGAATAGTCCTTGAGGTAAAAGGACAATAGACAACCAAATATCATAAGAAATCTTCAATTTGCTGGCTTACTTAAAACAAAAGAGAAAATAACAAAATAAAATTTTCAAATATTTTCACAAAATTGAACATCTCAATCACTATGTGACTTCAAACGAGGCACCTAAGGAAGGGAGGGGAATGTGCTGGTCTCAAACCAAATGGAATCTCCAAGATATACTACAAAGTAAATAGATCATTTTTATGCAGTTATGAGCATTCAATAGTTATGAATAATCACAGTTGAGAAAAATCCCTTTTTCACAATGTAGCTCCTTTATCACAATTATAGCTCCCATACATAAGTCAATACCTCACACCGAGCATCAACAATAGCTCCCTTAAATCAATAGCTCACACAGAGCATCAACAACTCCCAATGGCTCACATAGAGAATTTGATTGGCTCTCACAGAGCATTTGAGTCCACTTGGATAGTCAGTCCCCTACAATGAGCATTCTTTCTTTTAGTAGTGAACCTGTTGTAATTTGATATTGTTACTACATTATATTGTGAGCTAATCCTCACCATGGGTTTTTCCTTTTAGGATTTTCCATGTAAAATCTGGTGTTGTCTTTTGTATGGTGTTGATTTGTTTAAGTTTATGTTATTTACTTCTCATGTTTAATCATCATAACAGATTAAGGGTTTAAGTGAACTGATGTGGATGTGAATATGTTTATGAGGGTTTGAATTTTTTAATACAACCAATTCACCCCCCCTCTCAATTGTCTTGTACATTCAACAAAACCATGTAATCTAACTACCTCCTTGAAAAATAATGTAGCAATGTGGGATGGATCATTACTCTTTTGACATGGAATAAAATAAACCATTTTAGAAAATTTGTCAACAACAACAAGGATAGAATCATTACCTCTCTATGTGTGAGACAATCCCAGAATAAAACACATACTTATGTGTTCCCATGATCTCTCTGGTATAAACAATGGTTGATATAAACCAGTGTTCTGCTTGACTCCCTTAGCATATTAACAAACTCTACATTCTTGTACCAACTTCTTCACATCTGCAGCCATACTAGGGCAGAAATAACCTTCATTCAATAGTGCCAACAATTTATCAACACCAAAGTGTCCACCTAAAACACCACTATTCTTTTCTCTCATCAAATTATCCCTCATTGACCCTTGAATTATACACAATTTCTGCCCTTTGAGCGACAAACCATCCTGAATAAAATATTCCAACCAAGGTGTTATATCTATCTCTATTGGATTCATATAAGCAACCCATGCTTCCTTGAAATCAACATCATCCTTATACAATTCTCTCATAGAATCAAAACCAACTATACTCACCTACATTTCACTCAACAATGGACATATCCTACTTAATGCATTAGCTACACTATTAGATTTTACACTTTTATGTTTCAAAACAAAAGAATAACTCTACAAAAATTCAATGCATTTTATGTGTCTCTGATTCAACTTACCTTGGTTATTAATGAATTCCAAACCATGGTGATTAGTATACAATACAAATTCCTTTGGTAGAAAATAATGTCTCCACTTCTTGAGTGCCTATACAATTGCATAGAATTCTTGATCATACACAAAATATTTCTTCTTTGCTACATACAACTTCTCACTGAAGTATGCAATTGGTTTTGCCTCTTGACTAAGGACATGTCCAATCGTTGTTGCACTTGCATCACAATCTACTTGAAGAACCTTCCCAAAATTAGGGAATGCTAAAAATGGTTGTTTAGTTACTTTACTCTTCAAAATTTTGAAACTCTTCTAAGTTTCCATTGTCCACACAAACTCCTTCCTATTACCATTCATTGTCTTAGTAATAGGTGCACAAATCCCACTAAAATTTTGAATGAACTTCCTATAGAAGCTTTCTAAGCCATAAAAACTTCTATTCTTCAAATATACTATGAGGTGAAAGCAATCCACAATTGCCTTGACCTTATGTAATGAGCCATCTACACCAAACTTCTTCTTGGCCTTTCTTCTTTTGGGCAAACGTACAAGATCCTAGGTGTTGTTGAATGCACAAGACAACTGAAAGAGGGGTGAATCGGTTGTATCAAAAACTTTAAACCCTTACAAACATAATCACATCGACATCAATTCACTTAAACCCTAATTCTATTATGAAGATTAAACATGAAAAATAGATAACAGAAACTTAATCACATCAAAACCATGCACAAGGGACCACCATATTTTTACGTGGAAAACCCTAAAAGGGAAAAACCATTGTGAGGATTAGCTCACAATGTATAGCAGTATCAGTACCAAATTACAAAGAGGCTCACTGCCAATGGGGCTCACTGTCCAAAGAAATGCTCACTGCAATAGCCTCACTGCCATGAACTGATATAATAGCATCTACCACATGCCTAAGTTCAATTACAATTAATCACAATCCATATCACCTTCACATCCTTGCAACACAAACATCCTCATCTTCACATTTCCACACATACACACAAATCCTTTACACTTATTTATATCAATCATCAACCTTGAAACATTCATCAAGGTCGGCAACACATTCTAAAACCATTGGAACAATCTCCAAGGTTGGCAAACATACACAATTCAAATTAAGTCTAGACCTAAATAGTCTTATGAAGCAAAGAGATGAAAGAAGAACATTTCATAGCTTAGCTTGGACCTAACTACATCTTCACATGCTTCAAGATGCTTCCACAATCCATGAAGCACATTCACAAGAGTGTGAACAACTAGGTTAGCGAAAATTGGTGTTGACAGTATGATCTTTAGGCACACACTTTCAAGAACACAACCATAACTTGCGGACCAAGCAAAATCCTTCAACATGATCTAGAGACATCCATGAATAACATGAAATCACCTGGGAGGGTCAACAAATCAAGCTACAACAAATCTCACTTGAAGACAGATCACAAACTGCTCACAACCAACACTGCCAATCTCTACTACTCATGAAAACTACACTCTGGAGAACCAAATCACAATTCCTTTTGAATGAAGATAGTTAAGGACCTTATAAACATATTTCTAGAACTGCAACACCTAAAGCCACTCTGCAGAGAAATGTGGAGTAAAATACTTTCTCCCAAACACCTCTACACAACCCAGAAACTCTATCAATTACAGTCTTCAAACTCGTGAACATAACTTCCACTACAAAGTGATCCAGATCATCAAATTCTAGATTTAGCATCTTCAAACACTTCTCTAAAACATATCCAAATCTCACACTCTGGTCTTCAACACAAGAGAAATGTTGAGCAAAAGCTCAAATAGTATCTTGTAAGACATAATACTTCTTCATAACATTGTCTTCAATATTTATCAAATTTTCTAAAAAACACTTGGAAACCTAACAATAGGAACATTACACTAACATTATCAGCATTACTACAAGCCATTCAAATCACATTACCACAACAACTTAATCAATCAACAACTCCAACATTAGAAGTTACAGTTGGCACCAATGAGAACACAAACATGTTGACATCAATGACAACATCGGTTAGCACATACTTGCAACATTCTCCCATTTTTCATTGATGGCAACATATGATGTGAAAAACCATCATGACATAATTTTGTACTAATCTCACTCTCCCCCTTTCTTTTATACATCTTACTCTCTCTTTTTTTTTCACATGAATTCTCTCCCCCTTTGACATAAATGCCAAAGGGTGACACACCTTATTCAAGCCTTCTCCCCCTGAATATGATACTACACATACTTGCACTATTCTTAGCTGCTCTGAATACCTCCCCCTAATTGCAAGACTCTTTAATGCCACTACATGTTCCCCCTTAGAGGGAGCCTCCACCTCAGCTCCTAGAGGAAACATCTATACCAAAGGCTAACATAGGCTCATCCTTGACTTCATTGACATCTTTCTTGATCCATATCTTATTCATCTCCTTCTTGGTTTTTGCAAATCATCCTTTTGGACTAGTTTCATCTTTTCTACTAGATTATCCTTCTTCATGTTCTTGCTTCTGCAGAACTATGCAATATGTCCAGACCTATTGCAATCATAGCACACAACATTTTGACCGTTGTTCCTTCCATTCATCTGAACCTGCATTGGTCAGCCTTGTGTCCAACTCTATTGCATGTGAAGCAACTGCCATTGAAAGATTGAGTATTTCTTCCATTGCTATAACCTTTCCTTATCTAATTTCTACATTCACTGGCTCTATGACCAACTCTCTTGTAACTAAAGCACTAACAGAAGAAAGATAAAACATTTTGATTCATTCTTCTCCTACATTGAGTAGCCTTATGACCGAACTTATTGCATGAATGACAATAACCATTGAATGATGTGTACCTTTGAGCATTTGGTTTCCTAACTGGTGATCTTCTAGGTCCATTCCTTTGATTTTTCTTGCCTTTGTCCTTCTTGTTCTTAGCTTTCACTGCTTGACCTTATTTGGAACTTTCATCTTTCTCATATCCCAATCCTTCTTTGTCATCAGGGCTTTTAGTAATCATCTCATCAAGTTTTACAGAACATGGCTTGAATGTTTCTTCATAGCTCTTTGCCTTCTCCAAATCTGACTTCAGGTTCACAACTTCTTGTTCAAGATTTGTATAGTCTTTAGTTTTATCTTTCAGACAATCCTCAATTCTTGCTTTTTCTTCAAGTTTAACTTTTAGATCAATCGTGGATTCATTTACTAGCTTCAATTTTTCACTATCCTCTTTATGTCTTTGTTTAATATTCTTGACTTTCTCTTTTAAATTTCTGATGCATTCATTTGCTTCTTTGATATTCTCCTTCAAGTCCATATTTTTTTCTTCAGATCTTTCTAGGTCTTCAAGAGCAATTTTGAGTTCTTCAATGTCATCAGACATGCATTCTTCTTCTAAAGATTTGATATCATTGCAAGCCTCAGTCACTGTTTTAGGTTCAACATTAGAAATCAAACATAGATTTATTTGTTCTTCAGTAGTTCTGCATCCTATCAATGCATGTTTTCTTTTACCACTAGTGATCTGGTCTTCAGTGTGATGCCTTTGCATGTACTTGGACATTTCAGAGATTCTTTCTAGAGCTTCTTGTTCTTCAACCTACATTTCTTTTTCTTTAGTTTCTTCTTCTTCTCTAGTTTGAAATTCCCTTTTTGTAGCATTTTCTTTTTCTCTGCAAGAGAACCCATCTGTTGATGATTGTTATATACAGTCACAACAATAAGTTAAAATTCACATATAATGAACTGAAACTATACTTGAAAGATAAGAAGGAATCATTTAAGATTCAACTAATCCCAAGTCTACAATCGTTCGGTTGGTCAAATTCAGTTGGTCAATGTGAAGCTGTAATGTTCAAGGGGCCTTACGTAGTCTAGAGTTTCTTTATGGTTTACAGGACTAAGATTATGCAAAAGATCATGAGATATGTCAATGCTTTTCATTACTTTGCATAAAAGTGTTACTGTGCTGCAAGTTTTAGATGGTTTTCTTGAATTATTACAGCTTTCTCCTTCATATATTTATGAAAAACTATCTACCTTTAACTCTGTTATGCATGCTTCTTAAAATTTGAGACAACTTCCTTTAGATTTCTATGTTTTCAGCTAAATATTTCAGGAGGGTTGGGAAAAGTTAGAAAGATCTAATCTACACCTCATTTACTCTACCAAAGGATCTAATTGTTCTGTTATGCACTATGTGAATCCTATAGTAATTTGATCAAATCCACAGTAAAAACCTTAAATGCAAGTTCTGAGCATTTTCACAAACATACATTTAAAATTGCAAGCTCTCAAAGATAATATTTCAAAACACAAAGAAGAGCAGGAGAACACTTAGAAGATAGATGTAGAACTCCAGATTCTATTGTATTAGAAACAAATAGTCATACATGATTTACAATGTAGGAATGACTCTTAGTTTCATTGATCAAACTACAAAGAACTTACAAGCTTTACAGATACAGTAAGGAAGCCAGACATTCCACGCACACCTTACTGCAAACAAACAGGTGACCTCCTTCTTCTACCTCGAAACTAAACTAAGCTAACTGGCTGTGTGTTTCTAAAAATCCCTGTTGTAAAGTATTACAGTGCAGAGAGGCACAATATAAAGACTTTCGGATTGTCCTCACTATAGCAAAAAAATTAACTGAACCCCTGGTTCAAACCCCTAGTTACAGCAATAAATATAGGTGAACCAGTTCTTCAAAAATATCTCTGAGTAGTGTCAAATCTGGGCGAAATATTGCCCCTTCTGAGAAGCTTTAGCAGCTTAGCAATAACTTCTGTTTGTCTGTTGTAGTAATACCTTCAGCTGTAATTTTGTCCTTCATTTGGTCGGCCTTGACTTCTTCGCACTTCATCTTTACTTCTTGCTCCTGAGATCAGATTTTCTTCTTCCATGAGGTCACTGTGTTGAATTTTCAGCTACTTCCTCAACTGCAAGCCTGTAAGACAAGACAAGCAATAAGTATCACATTTATCAAATAAACAGCAAGAAACTCAAAATATCTGCTTAAATCAGGGTGACTGCAAAAATGTGGAAATCTAGCTCAAAAACCCTCAAAAACGTGTTCAAAATGTATACAGATTGCCCAAAACCAAATGGGTCAACCATCGCTGACCAGAAAAATGCCACGAGTGCCAAAAATGTGTTTTAAAATTCCCACCGCTTCGTCCATTCCCACCCATCGACGTGATAATTGCCATCAGCGGGTCCAAAAAATACTTGGGCGATGTTCGTTATTTGGCCGATGGCCTTTCTCATTATTTCCTCCTTATTTCTTTCCATCGGCATAAGTCTGTACTATCGGCGAGCCTCAAAATTCCCTCGTCGATCATTCTCTTCCATCGATGCGTCTTCGGTGCTCTCCATCGGTGTGAGGCTTGCCCATCTGTAAGCCCAAAAGTTCCTTCACCAATCGCGTTGGCTATGCCGATATCCTTGTATTGGCGAGAGTGTTGCTGATGTCATATTGGCCTTCATTTCCTTCTCATCGGTGAGAGATTCGCCATCGGTGAACTCCTTATTTCCTCCGCCGATGTCTTACCTTATACCAATGCTCTTTCATTGCTCTCCATCGGCATGAGATCGCCCATCGGTAACTCACAAACTCCTCCTTCCGATGGCATTTGCTTTGTTTCATCGGTGAGAGATTCCACTATCGGCAAGCTCCTTATTTCCTCCGCCGATGCCCCTACCTCGGTCGATGACCTCCACATCCTTACCTTTCCTTATATCGGCCCAACTTTGCCCATCGGCAAAGGATTTTCGACCACCGCCGATTGCATACGCTACGCCGATACCCGATATCGGTGAGAGTTTCGCCGATATCCATCTTCCCATCCTTCGCATTTCAGCTAAGTCCTCCCTCCCTTTCTTCCATCGGCCTAACCTTGCCCATCAGCAAACGCCCAAAAAACTTGGCCGACAACTACCACTATACCGATAGCCCTTGGCTATCAGCGAGACCATACCCTTTGGCACAATGAATTCAAACTCGGCCGATGCTCTATGTTATGCTGATCACTATTGTTTCGGCCATAGGCTTACCAAAGCCTTTGAACCCAAACTAATAAACCCTGCCACTATCGGCATGACTCCTGCCGATCTCCCTTTCGTTTATGCTTTATCGGCGAGAGATTCCACTTCAGTGGAACACTCCAAAGTCCCACCGATGGCAACTGTTATGCCGATAGCCCTTGTCTTGAACCTGAACTAATAAACCATCGAACCATTGAACCCCGCCATAAGGTTCAAGCGAAAGGTTCAATGGGGTGATTCAATGATACACAACAACTGTTAAAAGAAAATGAACCCCGCCAACTTCGAACCATTGAACCTTTCAAAAAAGGTTCAAGCGGATGGTTCAACGTTGGAATATAGAATAACAGTCCACCCCCCCTTTATATTTTTGAACATGCCGAACCTTTTGAATCCCGAACCATTGAACCATCAAACCAAGGTTCAATGCGCAGGTGCAACGCGCAGGTTCAAACCTGTGAAAAAACACTTCCAATGAATAAGTAATGGCGATTAAAGTGAATCGATGTATTTTCAGCAAAACAATCAAATGTAACATACAGAGTGGAACCCAGACAAAATTGCCCACGACTCAGAACCACTAAGTATGAATTTTTTTGAAATTTAAAATGAATGCCAACAAGAAAAAAGGCAAACAACTGACTGCTTATCATGCAAAACCTAATAGTACATTTTACCTAAATGATCATAACTTGCAAAATATGATAAATTTTAAGATGGTTCAAAAAGCAACCCTGGCTCATTTTTCACAAGGAATCCAACCATATTATGCAATGGTACTGAAAAATACAATTTTCTATATTTTTAACAAGGTTTGCACATCTGACTCTCTTTTCCCTTTACCACCGGACAGAACAAACACAAGTGGAAGCAAAAGCAAAGCAACAGCAGGGGTCCTCATTTTGCCGAGGAGCAAAATGGGGCGTGTTGTGAACATCACAACAACTAGCAACCAAACAAAACAACTAAATTCAGAGTGTTCAAGAAAACTAGATGAAATGAACTCATAACCTCCAACTATCCCTCCTGCAAATTACTATTCAACTTGAGACTTAAGGTATTCAATAAGGGTGCATGAATTTTCATTTTCAGTTTAGTTGTGTGCACGTGATTAATTATCCTCATCTTGAAGATTGGTTGAACAAACCAGTGACTGAAATTAGCCTATGTAGGTGAGGATATTTCCTCATAGCCGACCAGATAGAGCCTTGCTGCCAGCGAGCGTCCATAGCCCCGGCAAGGTTATCGTTACAATTATCCTAAGTAGAGCCCCACTGCCAGCGAGTGTTTATAGCCCCGGTAGAGTTACTTAGATGGTTTAATCTGGATTTTCAGTATAATCCATTTTAATTTTTTTTTCTTTTGTCTTTTATTTTCTAATTTTTTGATTTTGAAAGATTTCACAAGATATAGCAATTTGTAAATTCATGATGCAAGGAGTGGACACTTCCTGAAATTAAGCTGAGAATTGTAATGGTAGCAAGGGCAACCTCTGATTTTTCACCTAATATCTATACTAGTAGGTTCAACAAACCCAAGGATTTTAGGTGTGTCATTGTAGAAACTTGCTTCGAATTCTCAATCACATTTATTGAATACAAAACTTCAGAAGATAAATAACTCTCTACACTCATGACAGTAACAAGTTATGCGTAAATTGCAAATGGTTAACTTGAATATCCTGAATTTATATTGTTTAAAGAACTGTACATTACTTACAGCACTTTACACCAAAATGAATTGCTCTTTGCCTCAGGCCTGGAAGTAGTGTTTCAAATGCTGGCCATTAATTGGTAATGGCACATCTTATCTAGTCAAGGTCTTAAGTCTGAATGTGTTATCTCCTATTATTTCTGAGACTTGTAAGGGACCCAGCCATAATTTATCAAATTTTCCATGGCTTCCTTTCTTTTCATGTGCTTTGTTCCAGCACAACACTAAGTCTAATATCCTAAATGTTTTGACTCTTGCCCTTTTATCAAACCACCTCTTAACAACCACTTGGTGTTTGGCAAACTTCTCGATGGCTTGACCTCTTTTCTCATCTAGTTGTAGCATTTGCACTATTCTGGCTTCCCTATGGTTATCAAAGCCTAGATACTCATTAGCAAACTTCCAGGTTGGTATTCTCAGATTTAATGGAAGTATGGGATCAATCCCATAAACTAAATGATAAGGTGTGCTACCTAAGGCTGTTTTAAACTTGGTCCTATCTACCCATAATGCATATCTTAACAGGGTATTCCACTCTCTAGGACTCTTTGCAATTAACTTCTTGATTATATCTAATAAAATTTTATTCGTTGATTCAGCCAGCCCATTACCTTAAGGGTAATAATTTGAAGAAAACCTTAAAATGATCACGTATTCAAATGCCCATTTAGAAAACTTTAAAGAAGAGAAAGCAGGGCCATTATCACATACCAATGAATAGGGAGTTCCAAACCTGGTGATGATGTTTTCTTCAAGAAACTTGATAACTACCTCAATTGTGGAAAATTTGTAGCAGGTGGCCTCAGTCCACCTTGTACAATAATCTGTTATCGTCAGTATAAATTTGTGTCTTGCAGAAGATGGGGGGTTGATGACTCCAATAAAATCCAAGCCCCACTGTGCAAATGGTCTGGATTCAATCACAGGTTGTAGTGGATTGGCCTGATTTCTCCCTTTGTCTGCTGCAGTCTGATAAATGTGGCAACTTCTGATGTGACTCTTAGTGTCTTTGAACATCGTGGGCCAGTAATAGCCCACCCTCAGTATTTTGTGTGTTGTGGCTAGATGGGAACCATGGCCGGTTCCGTACTTGTCATGTAGTTCTGTCAACACTTTATCAGCTTCAGCTCTGTTTATGCATCTCAGATAAATTCCATCATGGTTCTTCCTGAATAGAAGACCTCCTTGCACCATATAATTTTGTGCCTTAATCTTCAGAGCTCTCCTCTGAGAAGCTTTCATACTATTTGGGTACTTTCCAGCTATCAAGAAGGTGTTTAAATCATCATACCAGCCTGATGCGCTCTGGGAATTCAATATGTATTGCTACTTTATCAAATCTGGATCTGTATTTGCTATCGTCTGCACCAACGCCTGCCCTCTAACTAGCTTCATGGGTATGATTTCTATGTCAAATTCTTGCAGCGTGGTGATCCACTTGGCTCTTTTTTCTCCAGGCTCGTTCTGCATCAGCAACATTTTTACTACTGCGTCTGGTACTATGGCTTTGACCTGGCTGCGCAGAATGTAGTGTCTGAATTTTTTAACAGCCTTTACTAATGCGAATGCCTGCCTCTCGGTGTCTAGATACCTCAGCTGTGCATCCTTCAGAGGCACACTCATAAATGCTATGGGCCTCTCTTCATTGTTTTCACCTTTCTGTGTCAAGGCAGTCGCGACTGAATGAGAAGATGCAAAGGAGTAGATGTAAAACGGGCTTGTGTAGTCTGGACTTGCCAATACAGGGGCATCAAAAATTGCCTCCTTGATATCTTCAAATGCGGCTCTGGCCACTGGCGTCCATTCCATCTATGCATCTTTCTTCAACATGGCATTTAACGGCTGCACGATCTCTGCAAAACTTGTTATAAACTTCCAAACAAAGTTAATTTTGCCAAAAAATGATTTCAACTCTTTCCTACTATTTGGTATTTGCAAACTTTTTATGGATTCTATTCTATCCGGATCAATTGAAATTCCACCTTCAGAAATGACATGGCCTAATAATTTACCTTCAGTTATGCCAAATATACATTTTTTTAGGATTAAGGGAAATCCCATACCTTTCACATCGCTTGAGTACTTTCCTGAGGTCTTCAGCATGAGTGGATGCATCCTTGGAATACACAGTTAAATCATCCATATACACAACAATGCACTTACCTGATAATCCACGGAATGCAATGTCTATGGCTCTCTGAAAAGTGGCACCTGCATTGATTAGACCAAACGGCATTCTTCTATACGCATAATTTCCCCACTTACAAGTGAAAGTGGTTTTTAATCTATCTTCTCTATCAATTAAGACCTGGTTATAACCTAAAAAACTATCTAAAAAAGACATCATCCTTGCGCCATTTACTGCTTGCAGCACTTTGTCTATTGGGGGCAGAGGATAATTATCCTTTTCAGATGCCTTGTTTAAATTTCTAAAGTCTACGCATAACCTGATGTCTCCGTTTTTCTTCCTTACTAGTACTAAGTTAGCTACCCAGACAGAATGTCTGACTGGAAAAATTATTCCAGCAGACAGCAATTTTTTAACTTCTTCAAAAATTAAAGGCTCTAGAATGGCATTCACAGGCCTCTATTTCTGCCTAAATGGTTTGACTTCTTTTCTTAAAGGTATTACGTGAGTTATGATGGACTCATCAAATGTTTTCAAGTCTTCATAAGTCCATGCTATGACGTGTTTATATTCTTTCAGAACGTCTAAAACCTCCTTTCTGATTTTCTCAGAGCAAGCTTTCCCAATTAGTACATTTTGTGGATTTAGCTCTATCCCTAAGTTATGTAAATCACACTTACCCCCTTCTGTTTTGGGCAAGTCCTTCTGTCTCATTATTCCATCAAAGTCAAAGATATGTTCTAATTCAATTACTCCTTTTGGTAAGAAGTTGCTCTTTAAGTTGATTATATCCTCTTCGTCCCATGTTACATAAGGCCTTTCCTGCTCATCAATGATTTGAGCCTCAAATGCCTCATTACAAGTCAGAAAATCAATAATTTGTTGATCCCCTCCAAATACCTGAAAGTGTGTAACGTTGTCTGGTATACTAGGCACATTAACTAGCTCAACAGCAAATCGTCTCAATCCTAACAGTGTCAATAGTTCTAATGTACTAGCAGCAACTGCTAGCGCATCCAACCTGTGATTCAGCTCTCTGGGGATGTGCTCTATGTTAAAAGCATCAAACGAATCTGTTAAACCCCATACTCTATGTCTGTAACTAGTCATTTTCTTGTAATTGCAGGCATATAGTTTCATCACTTGTCTAACTACTAATTCAGAGTTTCAAAATACTCTGATGGTTTTCACCCTTTTCCTAATGGCCATGACAAGTCCTAAAATTAGGGCCTCATACTCAGCAATATTGTTAGTACAGGAAAATTGTAATCTATATGATGCCAGATGTGTTTTACCTTGAGGATCTATGAGTTCAACACCTGCACCTGCGCCCTGTTTTGATTTAGACCCATCACATTTTAACATCCACATGCCATCTTTACTTTTCTGACCTTTTATCTTAGCATGCATTGCCTCTTTTATTGCCTGTGGGGTGTTGTCCTATTTATTCATGGGTTTTTCTGTTTGGTTAACTTGCATATGTGTGTTTTTAGTTTGCAACTCAGAAAGACAACTACTCTTGTCTTTTATTTCTTCTCTTAAATCTCGAATCAAGGCATCTATATTATCTTGAACATATTTCTGTGTTGGATCAGGATTCTCATTTTCCTCTTGTAACTCTACCTTCTCTATGCATTTTTTGTATTCATATTCAATGATGTCTTTGCATATTTCACAACTTTCCTCAGAATGTTGCCTATCATGGACTCTACACCTGTTTTTATATAATTTACATTGGACCGGGAGATTGTGTTTAACGCACTCTTCCACCTCTTGTCTGATGGCATGACCAAATTTGTCTATTGCATTGTTTTCTTCATCTGAGGAATTTCCATCAGACTCAATGAATAATGCTGTCCTATTGCTGACACATTTCTTTCTACTATTTAACATCATAATCTCCTCAATCTATACCCCATTGTTGGTAATTCTATAGACACCCGGTTCAACAGCAGCATATAATATTTCATTAGTTCGATTATACTCTGTTATCATATGTTTCATTCTGGGCTCTGCCTCTATTTTGATCTGGTTTGGGATGCCTCTCCAAGGTAACCATATGTGTGAAAAGTCAGTGGCCATATATCCGTTTAATGTCTTGGACCAATCCCTACTCAGCAACATTCCATAATTTACGGGTATATCCACTACTTGAATATCACTGATTTGGCTTACCCTAGGGTCTAAAGCTAATTGCATTTAAATGTTCATGAGCTCTCCTATCACGCTAACCTCAGTCTTATCTAGTTGTGTGACAACCTTGGCAGATTTGGTGGGAGTCAGCCCAAGAGTTTTACATATTCCTAAGGGCATTACATTGGCTGAAGCACCAGAATCTACCATGGAATTGTGTATATTCTTCCCACACAATCTAATAGTTAACAAGAAAGGGGGAGTATCCCTCTTATCCACATGTATTACTACATTTGTATTGGAAGGCTGCTCAACTTTCTTATTCTTCTCTTTAGGTGGTGAATCTCTATTAGGAACAGTTATATCAGCAGACATCTCGCTCATCATGGATGCATCCAGGAATTTTATAAAAGCATTTCTGATCCCTGGGGTCTTCAATAATTCATTTAGGGGTATACTGACCTTAATTTTCTTTATTTCCTCCGACAAGTAATTCATTAACCTTGTTGTCTCTATTGCTTCAGTTTTACTTGTTTGATCCTTTTGTATTGCTGTTCCATTATTTGTGTGCTGATTGACTTTAAGTGTGGCAGGATTGTTGCTAGCACTTTGATCTGGGGGTGTATTGATATTATTCAGAGGAACGGAAGTGGTAAAAGGCCCTCCTGGCCTAGGGTTCTTCCTCAAATTGTAAGTGTGGCTTTTATTTGTCTGTTGAAAGGCCTGCACCTCCTCTGTTTCATTTAATATCTCATTTTCAGATTCAAAGGGAAATTGAAAAGCGTTTAACACAAAGGCTGATTCAGGATAAAGATTCTCACAATAGTATGGTTCATCTTCTAGCAATTCATCCCCTTTCTCTTCTACAGTTGCAAAGGTAAACGTTTCTAAGACTAATGCTGTGTCATATCCTAAGGGTACTACCTCATTACCCTTGGGAATGAGAAATTTAGAGGTAGGAGGTTGCACATCTATGTTGAAAATGCTGGCTGCTATGTGGAATTGCGGACAGTCGTGCTCAGCATGGGCATTGGTATTGTGAAATCTGCACCAATTTTTTGGTGTTGTACTGGCCATTTGTATACTAGTCGTTTGTTTTGCATCATGATTATCTATATTCTCAAAAGGAGAAGCTAGAGTACCATTGTTGGGCCCAGTGTTCCATGTCTTGGGTGGCCTAGGTTGATTCTGATTTCTGTTATTATTGCCCTAGGTCCTATTATCTATCACTGGCCCCCTATTTTGCATTGGTTGCCCCTGGCTGGGGCCTTGATGCTAATTATAGTTTTGGTTCTGATTGTTCTACTGATTTTGATTGAAACTATAGTTCTGATTTTGGCCTTGGTTGTGATTTTGATGTTGATTGTAGTTTTGGTTGCCTCTTCCATAGAGGTTCTCATTTCTTAGTTGTGTCACTTCAGTGGTTAATCTTTTCAAATGTGCAGTGATCTCTTTGATTTCTTCCCTATCCTCTTGTGGTTTTGCCACAGTTGTATCCCTAGGAGGTTGGAAGAAAGGCTGACCATTATTTTGACTGTTATTGGAAGTGCTAGCCGTGTAAGGAGTTATAGTTTGGATTGGGGTAGGACTATACACAGGTGTGTAAGAAGGAACTAGATTTAATAGTGGAGTGTGTTGCATAGAGGTTCCATTCCATGGTTATGCCTGATTCTGCACCCCAAAACTTCCTCCATTAACAAATGGGTTATAAGTTGTATGTCTCATCTCTTGGTTTACTAAGGCTGCCTCTTTATAGGCTTTGGATATTGAATCTATGTCAGGTTTTCTTATGAAAAACATGGCAGTTAAAGGATCCAAGGCAGCATAGTACATAGCCAACAAGGGATCATCATCTATGGTATAAGGGGCTACCAGCCTAGAATAGGCCTTTTGAAATCTATCGTTGAAATTATCAATCAGCTCTCCCTCACCACGTTTTATAGCAGCCAATTTATGATACAAAGCACAAGAGTCAATGGGTCCCCTAAATCTTGACAGTAACGCTTCTTCCATAAGCGGCCAGGAAGAAATGTAACCGTTGGGTAAATTTACATACCAGCTAGAGGCTTGTTCATTAAAGGTGTAGGGAAACAATCTACACACCACATCCTCGTGCTCTAACCTAGCTCTAAAACATGCTTCCTTGAATATTCTAATATGATCTTCTGGGTCCTGATGCAACTGGTATTTGGGACATATCTTTTCTGGATTTTTAGGCATCTCATGATAATCATTGAAGAGTATGGGAGAATTGACATTGAAATAAGCCATTGCAGGTGTTTGAGCTTGACCTAAACTTGTAGGAATACCTGGATTGATTGGTGGATTAGGATTTACAGGAGGATTGAGACCTCCAGGAGTGCCTGAACCAAGATTTAAAGATCTAAACAGTGATCTGTCAGGACTCACAATACTATGGATGTTAAAAGGTGACCCAGGAGGTGTTCCAGATGAACTTCCAGCTTGCGATATATTTGGATTCCAAATTAAAGGGTTCCTACCTCGCCTAATATCAGGTACTTGCACAAATATATCCCCTAAACTGGATCTAGACCTAGTCACTCTATTATTATTATTAGCTAGTTTGGAATAAACTCTAACTCAGGGAGGCCCTCCTTCTAGTGCCAGAAAACTGTTGATGATTGTTATATACAATCACAACAATAAGTTAAAATTCACATATAATGAACTGAAACTATACTTGAAAGATAAGAAGGAATCATTTAAGATTCAACTAATCCCAAGTCTACAATCGTTCGGTTGGTCAAATTCAGTTGGTCAATTGAAGCTGTAATGTTCAAGGGGCCTTACGTAGTCTAGAGTTTCTTTGTGGTTTACTGGACTAAGATTATGCAAAAGATCATGAGATATGTCAATGCTTTTCATTCCTTTGCATAAAAGTGTTACTGTGCTGCAAGTTTTAGATGGTTTTCTTGAATTATTGTAGCTTTCTCCTTCATATATTTATGAAAAACTGTCTACCTTTAACTCTGTTATGCATGCTTCTTCAAATTTGAGACAACTTCCTTTAGATTTCTACGTTTTTAGCTAAATATTTTAGATGGGTTGGGAAAAGTTAGAAAGATCTAATCTACACCTCATTTACTCTACCAAAGGATCTAATTGTTCTGTTATGCACTATGTGAATCCTATAGTAATTTGATCAAATCCACAGTAAAAACCTTAAATGCAAGTTCTGAGCATTTTCACAAACATACATTTAAAATTGCAAGCTCTCAAAGATAATATTTCAAAACACAAAGAAGAGTAGGAGAACACTTAGAAGATAGATGCAGAACTCCAGATTCTATTGTACTAGAAACAAATAGTCATACATGATTTACAATGTAGGAATGACTCTTAGTTTCATTGATCAAACTACAAAGAACTTACAAGCTTTACAGATACAGTAAGGAAGCCAGACATTCCACGCACACCTTACTGCAGACAAACAGGCGACCTCCTTCTTCTACTTCTAAACTAAACTAAGCTAACTAGCTGTGTGTTTCTAAAAATCCCTGTTGTAAAGTATTACAGTGCAGAGAGGCACAATATAAAGACTTTCTGATTGTCCTCACTACAGTAAAAAAACTAGCTAAACCCCTGGTTCAAACCCCTAGTTACAGCAATAAATATAGGTGAACCAGTTCTTCAAAAATATCTCTGAGTAGTGTCAAATCTGGGCGAAATATTTCCCCTTCTGAGAAGCTTTAGTAGCTTAGCAATAACTTATGTTTGTCTATTGTAGTAATATCTTCAGCTGCAATTTTGTCCTTCATTTGGTCGGCCTTGACTTCTTCGCACTTCATCTTTACTTCTTGCTCTTGAGATCAGATTTTCTTCTTCCATGAGGTCACTGTGTTGAATTTCCAGCTGCTTCCTCAACTGCAAGCCTGTAAGACAAGACAAGCAATAAGTATCATATTTATCAAATAAATAGCAGGAAACTCAAAATATCTACTTAAATCAGGGTGACTACAAAAATGTGGAAATCTGGCTCAAAAACCCTCAAAAACACGTTTAAAATGTATGTAGATTGCCCAAAACCAAACAGGTCAACCATCGCTAACCAGAAATATGCCACGGGCGCCAAAAATGTGTTTTAAAATTCCCACTGCTTCGTCCATTCCCGCCCATCGGCGGGTCCAAAAAAGACTTGGGCGATGTTCGTTATTTGCCCGATGGCCTTTCTCGTTATTTCCTCCTTATTTCTTTCCATCGGTGTAAGTCTATACTATCGGCGAGCCTCAAAATTCCCTCACCGATCATTCTCTTCCATCGATGCTTCTTCACTACTCTCCATCGGTGTGAGGCTTGCCCATCGGTAAGCCCAAAATTTCCTTCATCAATCGCGTTGGCTATGCCGATACCCTTGTATTGGCGAGAGTGTTGCTGATGTCATATTGGCCTTTGTTTCCTTCTCATCAGTGAGAGATTTGCCATCGGTGAACTCCTTATTTCCTCCGCCGATGTCTTACCTTATACCAATGCTCTTTCATTGCTCTCCATCGGCGTGAGATTGCCCATCGGCAACTCACAAACTCCTCCTTCTGATGGCATTTGCTTTGTTTCATCGGCGAGAGATTCAACTGTTGGCGAGATCCTTATTTCCTCCGCCGATGCCCCTACCTCGGCCGATGACCCCCACATCCTTACCTTTCCTTGTATCGGCCCAACTTTGCCCATTGGCAAAGGATTTTCGACCACCGCCGATTGCATACGCTACGCCGATATCCATCTTCCCATCCTTCGCATTTCGGCTAAGTCCTCCCTCCCTTTCTTCCATCGGCCTGACCTTGCCCATCGGCAAAGGCCCAAAAAACTTGGCCAACAACTACCACTATACCGATAGCCCTTGGCTATCGGCGAGACCATACCCTTCGGCACGATAAATTCAAACTCGGCCGATGCTCTATGTTACACCGATCACTATTGTTTCAACCACAGGCTTACCAAAGCCTTTGAACCCAAACTAATAAACCCTGCCACTATCGGCATGACTCCTGCTGATCTCCCTTTCGTTTATGCTTTATCAGCGAGAGATTGGACTTCGGTGGAACACTCCAAAGTCCCACCGATGGCAACTGTTATGCCGATAGCCCTTGTCTTGAACCTGAACTAATAAACCATTGAACCATTGAACCCCACCATAAGGTTCAAGCGAAAGGTTCAATGGGGCGGTTCGACGATACACAGCGACTGTTAAAGAAAATGAACCCCGCCAACTTCGAACCATTAAACCTTTCAAAAAAGTTTCAAGCGGATGGTTCAATGTTGGAATATAGAATAACAGTCCCCCCCCCTTTATATTTTTGAACATGCCAAACCTTTTGAATCCCGAACCATTGAACCAAGGTTCAATGTGCAGGTGCAACGCGCAGGTTCAAACCTGCAAAAAAACACTTCCAATGAATAAGTAATGGTGATTAAAGTGAATCGATGTATTTTCGGCAAAACAATCAAATGTAACATACAGAGTGGAACCCAGACAAAATTGCCCACGACTCGGAACCACTAAGTACGAATTTTTTTGAAATTTAAAATGAATGCCAACAAGAAAAAAGGCAAACAACTGACTGCTTATCATGCAAAACCTGATAGTACATTTTACCTAAATGATCATAACTTGCAAAATATGATGAATTTTAAGATGGTTCAAAAAGCAACCCTAGCTCATTTTTCACAAGGAATCCAACCATATTATGCAATGGTACTAAAAAATGCAATTTTCTATATTTTTAACAAGGTTTGCAAATCTGACTCTCTTTTCCCTTTACCACCGGACAGAACAAACACAAGCGGAAGCAAAAGCAAAGCAACAGTAGGGGTCCTCATTTTGCTGAGGAGAAAAATGGGACGTGTTGTGAACATCACAACACCATCTAAGTCTGATACATTTTCATTAACATCTAAATACTTCTGTATGTCTTCATCAACTTTCACATTAGTACTTTCCATAATCTTCCCTACCCTTTTGTTATAGCATTGGTAAGATTTGCTCTTAGTAGAATACCAAAGAAAAATACCTTCATCATACTTTGCATCATCATTTCCTATTTCTTCCTTTCTTCTAATAAAACATTTGATTCCAAAATTTTTGAAATATATAGTAGTGGGAGTCCTTCCATACCAAAGCTCATAGGGAGTCTTTGTTTCATTTGCTTTTACCTGTACTATGTTTTGTATGTAGACATCAATGTGAATTGCTTCCCTCCAATATACTTCAAGTAAATTTGCTTCATTTATCATTGTCCTAGCATCATCCTAAACTATACTATTCTTCCTTTCAACTACTCCATTTTGCTTAGGAGTTGGGGGGCAGACAATTGTCTCTTTATCCCATGTTCTTCACTAAAACATTGAATTCAATTGAAGTAAACTCACCACCTCTGTCAGACCGAAAAAACATGATTCTCAAATCCATTTCATTTTCAACCATTGCTTTAAATGCCTTGAACTTGTCTAGGGGTTCTAATTTTTCTCTAAGAAAAGTAACCCAAGTCATTCTTGAACAATCATTAATGAATAACATAAAATACCTTTCGTCATGGAAACTGCTTACTCTTGTAGGACCACAAAGGTTTTTATGAACCAACTCCAACAATCTGGTAGAAGATTTTTCTTCACCTTGTAAACTTCCTCTTGCTTGTATTCCACCTTGACACTCCTTGTGGATTCTATTGATAGGTTTTGTAATCTCTGGTAGATCTTTCATAGCTTGAACTAAACTTATCCTTACTAGATTATCAAGATTGATGTGACACAATCTCCTATATGAGAGCCAACTCTCACTGATTTGATTCATAGAGCAATAAATGCCACCTTCTCTGAGATGATAAAGATTTCCTTTTGTCCTCTTTCTAGTAGCTCTCACAATTCTAGAATTCTCTCTTATCTCAAAACCATCATCCTGAAATACAAGATTGTATCCTTTGATACACAATTGTCCAACAATCAAGAGATTTTGCCTTAAACTTAAAACATAAAGAACATCATTAGTATGATGTTTTCCATTGAGACTAATTGAGCCTCTTCCACATATCTTAGAAGTACAATTATCTCCAAATATAACTGATCCTCCTTCACATTTATCAAAATTAACAAATTTGCTTCTATCACTAGTCATATGATTTGTGAAACTACTATCAATAACCCAATAATTCTTTTGAAAAGTATCTTCACTATCAGGATTTACCTTCAAATCATTTTCTTTCATACATCCTTCAAGATCAGCACCACAAATGTCATCCTTCAAATTAGTGAACAAGCAATCATTATCTTCATTGTCTTCAACATCATAGTAGATTTTCTTAGGCACTCTAGTTTCATTTTTATTACTTCTCAAAATTCCCTTTGGACATCTTGATGCATAATGACCAATCTTGCCACAACTAAAACACTTGAGAAACAACTTATCCCTATGCATATCAGTATCAAATTTTATTCTTCTCCCAAAGTCAGCTTCCATATTATCAGTAATCTTTTGATCTATTTCCACAATCTTCTTAGATTTGTCAGTCCTGATTGTAGTTACAACTGAGTCCTAGATAACATATCCAAGAAAGATTAGATATCTCACTATTCTCATTTTTAGAAAATAATTAGAGAGACATCTTTCCTATGCATCATCCCAGATCTACCTCAAGATATTAAGCTTTCTTTCAAGAAACCCTCACTCTAATACCAATTGTTGAATGCACAAGACAATTGGGAGGGGAGTGAATCAATTGTATCAAAAACTTTAAACCCCAAAAAACATAATCACATCCACATCAATTCACTTAAACCCTAATTCAGTTATGAAGACTAAATATAAACAACAAATAACAAAAAAATAATCACATCAACACCATGCACAAGGGAACACCACATTTTTATGTGCAAAACCCTAAAAGGGAAAAACCACCGTGAGGATTAGCTCACAATGTATAGTAGTATCAATACTAAATTACAAAGAGGCTCATTGCCAAGGGGGCTCACTTCCCAAGGACTTTCTATCGAGAGAAATGCTTGTTGCAATAGGCTCACTGCCAAAAGGGCTCACAACCATGAACTGATATAATAGCATCTACCAAATGCCTAAGTTTAGTTCCAATGAAGCATAATTAATATCACCTTCATAACCTCACAACACAAACATCCTCATCTTCCCACATACACATGAATCCTTTACACTTATTTATATCAATCATCAACCT
The DNA here is from genome assembly GCA_027924645.1 of Cunninghamia lanceolata. Taxonomy (NCBI): domain Eukaryota; kingdom Viridiplantae; phylum Streptophyta; class Pinopsida; order Cupressales; family Cupressaceae; genus Cunninghamia; species Cunninghamia lanceolata. The sequence continues at coordinate 14,268,110 of BSBN01000657.1, forward strand.
TGAAACATTCATCAAGGTTGGCAACACATTCGACAACCTTTGGAATAGTCTCCAAGGTCAGAAAACATACACAATTCGAATTAGGTCTAGACCTAAATAGTCTTGTGAAGCAAAGAGATGAATGAAGAATATTTTGCATCTTATCTTGGACCTAAATACAGCTTCACACACTTCAACACACTTCCAGAATCCATGAAGCACATCTGCAAAGAGTGTAAACAACCAGGTCGGCCAAAACTGGTGTTGACACAAGGATCTTTAGGCACATGCTTTCAAGAACACAACCATAACTTGTGGACCAAGAACAATCCTTCAACATGATCTAGAGACATCCATGAACAACATGAAATCACCTAGGAGCCAACAAATCTAGCTACAATAAATCTCACTTGAAGATGGATCACAGATTGCTCACAACCAACACTGCCAAGCTTTGCTACTCATGAAAACTACACTCTGAAACACCAAATCACAATTCCTTTGGAATGGAGATAGCTAAGGACCTTATAAACATATGTCTAAAACTAAAACATGTGAATATACTCTATGCAGAAATCCAGACCACAATACTTTCTCCCAGACACCTCTGCAGAACCTAGAAACTCTGTCAATTACAATCTTTAAACTAGAGAACATAACTTCCACTGTACAGTGATCTAGATCATCAAATTTTGGATTTAGCATCTTCAAACACTTCTCTAAGACATATCCAAATCTCACACTCTGGTCTTCAACACAAGAGAAATACGGTGCAAAAGTTCAGACAGTATCCTATAAGCCAGAATACTTCTTCACAACATTGTCTTCAATATTTATCAAATTTTCTTAAAAACACTTGGAAACCCAGCTATAGGAACACTATACTAACATCATCAGCATGACTACAAGCCATTAAAATTATATTACCACAGCAACTTAATCAATCAACAATTGTAACATCAGAAGATACAGTTGGTACCAATAACAACACAAACATGTTGACATTAATGACAACTCCGGTTAGCACATACTTGCAATAGGTGTCACAAGAGTCTAAAGCCATCATCCCCCTTAGTATGGCTAGTTGCCAAGACTCACTATCATCTGTATTAATAGCTTCCTTGTAGGATCTAGGTTCATCGTCAGTAAACAATAAAGCAAATACACAATGGAAATCTGGTGGGGTATACCTATCAACTGGATTTCTTTGTTTTGTAGATCTTCTCAAGGATAGAGTAAGAGAATATTCTTCCTCATGTTTTTCTATATGCTCAACTTATTTTGTAAAAATAGAGTCTTCCTCATACGAACTTTCACTTGAATCTTCTTCTTCTTCACCATCCCCTAATCCATCATTTTGTCCTTCCTGATGTGCATTTTCCTGTTGTAAATCAAAATGCACCATCCTCTTCCTTTCTTTTTCTTCTAGTTGTACAGAACCAAAAATAGTTCTAAATTCCCTAAAAATCACATCTCTAGGAAAGATAATTTTTCTGGTTAGAGGATCCCAAAGCTTATAACCATTTACATTCTCACCATATCTAATAAAGATGCATTTCTATTCTTTTGGATCCAATTTAGATCATTTTTCCTTAGGCACATGAACAAAAGCCTCATAGCCAAAAACCCTTAAATGTGAAACAAAAGGTTTCTTACTTGTCCACACTTCATAAGGTGTCGAATCAAGAGCCTTACAAAAAGATCTATTTAACAAGTAACAAGTGGTACTCATAGCTTCTTCCCAAAATCATTTATTCAACTGTGCATCACTTAACATACTTTTGGCTCTTTCCATTATTGTTTGGTTCATCCTTTCTGCAACACCATTTTGTTGTGGTGTATATGGAGTTGTCTTTTTTCTTATGATACTTGCATGCTTACAAAACTCATCAAATTCCTTAGACCAATATTCCCCTCCATTATCAAATCTTAATATTTTTATCTTATGTCCTAGTTGGTTCTCTACTAAGACTTTATACTCATTAAACTTAGTGAAAACTTAAAATTTATGCTTCATAAAATAAATCCATGTGAAACTAGATACATCATCAATGAAGGTACTGAGATAATGAGATTTTCTAATAGAATCATTATCCATAGGTCCAAACACATCTGAATGAATAATTTCTAATTTCTCTTTCACTCTATTGCTTCCTAAAGGAAAAGAATTTATGTTTTGTTTGCCAAACACAAAATGCTCATAGAAATCAAAGTTCTCATCAGAATAGGAGAAACCATCTAGAAAAATTTTATTCATAATTGGTTTTAAAACATTTTCACTTGTGTGGCCCAATCTGTAGTGCCACAACATACATGTATTTTCATTAGTTTTAGTTACATTAGTGGATCTACAAACTATAGTGGTATCAAGCCTAAATAGACTTCCAATCCTTGTTCCCCTGGCTACCACCGAGCTTCCTCTCACCAATCTGCAAACATGCTTATTAAATGTTACATGCATTCCAAAATCATTCAAGTTTGAAATAGAAATAAGATTTCTAGCCAATCTAGGAATATGTAAAACACCAGGGAGGGTTTTAATCCTCCCATCATTGAAACATAATTGTACCTTTCCCTGGCCAACAATTAGATATGTAGAGTTGTCCCCAAGGTAAAGATTTCCTCCATCACACTTCTCATATGTGGAGAACCATTATTAATGAGGAGTCATATGATACAAGCAACCTGAGTCAATCAACCACTATTCATTAGACATAACATTACATGTAGAAAGTTAAACTTCATCATCTGCATTTGAGGACTTTTTAGTAGAGGAATCCTACTGTTTCTTTAGATTTCTACATTCTTTCTTCACATTCACCCTCTTACCACAGTTCCAACACTTAACTCTGTTCTTCTTCCCAAGAGTTTTAGACTGAACTTTTTATTCCCCAGTGCCCTTATGATCTCCTTTTGGTCCTCTTTCCTTAGACCTCTCCCTAACATTAAGAGCATCCACTAAGCTATCCATAGCATTCTTCCTCATTTCCTGTGATAGCAAAGTTGCAACAATGGCATCCATCTTTTGATCTTGAGGTTAGCAGTGATAGCAAGAATGAAATTCTCACAAGACTCGGGCAAAGAACAAAGAAGCATAATACACTTATCATCATCATCTATCGAAACATCCATAGAACCTAACTAGAACTCATAATCAATTTAAATGTATTCAAGTGTTCATCTACTGAATCACCCTTCTTCATTTTAAGGGAAAATAACTTTCTTTTGAGATATAGTTTATTTACCAGGCTCTTGGCTTGATAGATTTCACCCAACCGCTTCCATAACGCATGTGCAGTCTTCTCAGCATAGCCATTCAACAAGATAGTTTGCAAGGCATAACCAGATTGTACATCATGCCTTTTTGTCCATCTTGTCTCACTCATCTTGATTGATAGTATCAGTCTTCTTCTCTTTTGTCTCAGCCAACCATTGATCTCTTTCTTCAAGGAGATTCTCCATTTTCAACTTCCACATCTCATAACCCATTCCATTGAATTTTTCAAGTTCTATTGGAGAAATGTTAAAGGTTAAGGTAAAATATATTTGATGGACTTTGGAATAGACCCATATTGATTCTATATATGGGGTCTTAATTTGAAGGCAAGATAAATATCATTGTAAAAAACATTATTATGGACATTCTAAATCTAAATCTATGACAAAAGAAGAGTTGTTTCATCAAACATAGAGAAAGATTGTCATTTGAAATGATGGGTTGCTAGCACATGTATGACATCAACATCAAGAAGATGAATCTTAGCCAAGTATAATGAGGATGAATCCAAACTATTATTGCAAAAAGAAATTTTCTCATACAATATGGGGGCCAAACATCCGTAGGAAGGAACAAAACTAGAGGGTAAGGTAGAACTTAAGTTAAAAGGAGAAAACCACAAAGATACATATCGAAAGGGTAGTGGCCATTCTATAGATACATGTAGAGGAAGATATGGATAAAATAAAGATAGTGGTGCATAGAAAAAATACCTAAGTATATTTTGTGTAAACCAAAGAAAAATATTAATGGCATATTTTATGAAAATGATGTTTCATCAATAATATAATGATTGAATCCTTATTTCTTAATTCTGTTATAATCATGAATCCTAACATAATAATTATGTACATCAAACTCAAACACACTTAACTTCTAACATGTGACACTCATTTATAGTTATACTTAACAATATATAATTCTAAAATTTTGACTCCTAAAATTTCAAGCCACAATTTAAACCTAAAACTTAATTATTCTCAAAGTAATAACTTACTAATTTTCTTATCACTTAATGAATATCTAAACATACTAAATAGTCACCTTATTTTCAATAGATAAAAAATTATAAACTATGTTCTAATTAAAAACAATTTTTATTCACATATACAATAAAAAATCATAGAAAATTGATACACCTCCAAATGATAAGCCACCATAATCTCTTTTTTTATTAAATAATCATTGATCAACACTCATAGGTTCTAAATTTTGGTAATTAAAATAGTATAGATATCTTAAATAAATCTATCTAAAAACCATTGAGAGATATCAATGTTTAATTCTTTTATTTAAACTTAATAGTTATTTTATTTCACTATACAACTATTTTATTTTTTTAATATTGTTTATGAAATATCTATTTTTATTTACTTAAGAGTTATTTTATTTTACTTCAAAATTATTTAAGAATTATTTTATTTTATTTAGATTGTTTACTTTATTTTTATATCAAGAACTATTTGTTTTGAAATTAAAGTGGGGTAAGGGCCCTCTTCCATTTTATTATTTTATCAAAAAGATATTATAGAAGCTATTTGAAATGAGACCAGAACTTAGACAGGCATATAGGCCAAAATGGACTAGAACATTAATTGACAATGGAGATCTAGAGCAGTGAAAAGAGACAACACAGACACTTCCTAAAATCAGCTACATATATAATATTAGTAATACATACTATGAACTAAAAACATTAGCATACATAACTTTTCCATACATAGACATTACTATTTGATGATGAATTGATAACCATCACTAACATCATACCAAAATTATATTAACCCTATAGAAGAAGATACAAAATTAACTAGACCAAGTAACCGGACCAAGAAATTAAAAACTAGTCAACCCTTGGCCATAAGATCCATCCTTTTGTTTGACTAGGGTTGCATGATGAGATAAAAACTTAACTGCTTTTTCTGCCTTTACCACATTGAATCTTTCCTAACGTCGAGAGGATTTCTTCGGCCGACTAAGACTTGCCACCTCAACTGTTGGATGATATGCCTATGAGCAATGATCATTACGAGGCAAGCATTGAATGGAAACTAGTTCTTTGGTTATGGATTCCATTTGAGTTCTAATGATCCTCATTCTCTAAAGAGAGACCAAGCCCTGAAACTTATAACTAGTGCAAGGCAGTGAAGAAAGCTTGGTGGGGTTGGCTCCCTCCATGGCTTCTGATAGACCCATTCTGAAATTCTCTCAAATATAAATATGACCAAGAGCGTTGGTCTATTATTTATCACATGTGGTTATGAGGATGTTGCTTACTACCATGGAGGAGATTTTAGAATTAACTGGTCACATGGCGTCCTCAAAAGAATCCCTCCTAAGAATTTCTTTGATGGATGTCACATTGTCATGACATCTTCCCCTTGGAAGAAAAACACCTTCCTTAACCTAGTTGAAGTGATTTCGCCTATGAAAGCCATCTGTCAGACATTAGAACCTATCACCACCAACTCCATGATTGCTAGATAGAAAAATAAATAACACGCATCGATTGTAGACTTGATGGGGAGAAAAGAACTTATTAGTAAATTGCAACCTGGTGACATGCTAGGATATAATATCACCAACCTTGTTGCCAAATGATTGTATAGCTAGCCTTTAATGTGAAGCGAGGCTTGCCTCACTCTCATGAATCCACACACATTCAGATCCGGTAGAGTCTGAGAAGCCCAAATTTAGCCTTCTAAGGTCGTCGCGCTTCTCAAATAAAACCACCGCCAATGCATTTGTAGATGGAAGTAGACAAATTAAACACTGCGATTACCAGATCGAAGGCTCGTTGTGAAAGCCATCCTGCACAATATTCAATGCCTCCGGAGAGATCATCGCACAGGTAATTTCATTTGGGGAATTTTTTTCAATTTATTAGCATGGGTTGAGAGTTTGGGAAACTGATGAAAAATGTGTGCAACTGCAGATTAAACGAAAGGAAGCCAACTCTGATATAATCCTGGGAAAAGATGTTTTCAGCCTGGTTATCCAAGCAGGAGCGGATCAAGTATTTATAATGGGGCTCCTTATTATGTTTAATCAAATAAGCTAAGAGAATCTTCGCTCAAGATGGTAGCTAGCAAGCTGACTGGAAATGGGCTGGCCACTTTCCCTCCAGAACGGAACCGCGGAGTTTTTCTGCTCAATTTGCACAAATTTCCAAACATATACGGTGCAGATTCAGTCCAAAGAGCTTGGAGTTCGTTCCATAGGGCTCGGAGTGCATGTACACCGTCCCGTTCAATATTTTTGCTAGGCAATTCAATTATAAAAGCCTGCGAAAAAGACATGTCACAATTGAATTTGGAGGACATTGGCAATTCAATGCCGAACTTATGTAAGCTTTACAATGTAAAATACAAGAACAACCTGTCAAGGAAACAAGTTTTTCTTTTGTATAGAACAATGCAGATTACAAATAATGAACAATCATCAACAAGTTGTTGAAAGAAGAGAAACAACATAACAAGGACCTGTCGAATGTACAAGTTTAAATGAATTTTTGAAATAGATTTAAATACAACCTGATGCTACAAATTGACTCAGGAAAGTTGTAATTAACTATAGTAAATATATTGGGTTCCAATCTTTGTACAGAGTATAGAGTAATAAGTTGGAAAGTTATAATTAACTATAGTAAATATATTGGGCTCCAATCTCTCCACAAAGTGTGGAGTAATAAGTTGTATAGAGATTAGTCCTTGCCATTGCAATATAGTTGAAAGTACAATTGATAGTAATCAGATTAGGAATAATAATTAAATTTTGAAATAAATTAATATACAAACTAAGGCTATAAATTGATTCAAGGATATTACAATTAACTATACCAAATAGGTATATTGGGCTTGTGGAGTAATAGTGCAAAAAGTACCTAGTTACCAACTTTAGTCCACAATTGTATGGCATTCCTCATAGTGGGAATAGTATGCATTATATATTGCATTCCATAGAGCTCCAAGTGCATGTACACTATCCCCTACAATATTTTTGACAAACAATTGTGTAACATTAGGTAATTTATATTGCAAATGGATGAACAAGTTCCAAGATTAAAAAAATTTTAGGCCCCATTAATTGGGCACAAAATTATGATAAATTTGTTGTTGTTATTGTACATTTTAAATAGATTCATATATATTATTTGTAAGGAAATAGCTAGAGCCTCTTAAAGAATATGAATTGAAAGGGAATCACATCCAGAAGTCATGTAAATTGGGCAAAACTTAAGAAACAAAGTAATACACAATTCTTAAGAAGGAAACAATTGCAACAACAAAACACAACCACAAAAAGAAAATAATCATTCATAAAATCACATAATCATAAAAAATAGAAAAGCTAAGCATCTAAAGCTACAAATCATATACTAGGAGGTTGGTCCTAATCACTGAGGTTACCCCACCCTTTTTTCATCATCAATGGGATCCCAACTAATGTAAACATTGTCTTCATTTTCTTGAGGCTATGAAACTTGAACATTACGATGCACCTAATGTTTGCAAATTGTTCCTCGCAAATGAAATGACAAGAGCTAGGTGAGAGAACTTGTTCTTCCTTCTTAGAGGAGCCCACCCACACCATTGAGAAGATGTTAATGAGTAATGGCATGTCTTTGTAGGTAGAAACCAACTTACATGATGCCCTATTATCGACAACCAACTAGTGTCCTTCTCAACTAATAGAGGAGAAAGACACCTATGATAACTATACAAGCAATGGTAAGTACAATAAAACATCCACGCTATTGGCCCCAATGGGGGATCTAGCATAAGGAGGGGATCTAGCTATAGGACAAAGGGTATTCCTCTTATGATCCAATAGAGTGTGGAAGTGAATAGCCTCCAAGGCCACTTTGTTGGCCAAAACATTAATCTACATAAGAACATTTAACACCACTAGCAACTTGTGTGAACAAAAATTTAGAATCAACAAAAATATGAGAAAATAGAGATACATTACTATATTCCCATATGCTAAAAAGAATATTCACTCTAAAAGTAAGACATAGTTGGGAAAATTTAACTAGAAATCTAGCCCATCTCCTAGAAGAACATTATGCCAAGTGAAGGGTTTTAGTCTAAAAGGCTTGAAGAAGTCAAAAATCCACAACCAAACCAATATAAGATCATTTAAAACCAAAATAAAAGATGGAGTCTACAAAGATGATCTTGAACTCAACTTCTCAACCATGGGAAATGTGGAGACATACTTCTATAGATATCCTTTATTGTGAGGGTATCTTTGGGAAGTGTATCAACATTATACCATTTCCAGTCTTTCCACAAGGGTTTGGTAGATTGTACATAAACCATGTAGATGTGTTGAAGAGGCATTGTCTGAATCATAATCTAATAGGTCTTTTTATCTATATTATTCAAGCTATACTTGGTTTTATATTGATTCCATGAAAGCTAAGTAAAAGTAGCATTAGATTATAAGTCTTCAACATGTATAATGCCTATTCTAAAGAATAATGCATCCATGTGATCTTGTCCAAGTACTTGTCCTAGAAAACTATCGTAGGAGATCACCACATTAGGGGAAATTCTAACATCAAAATATTCTTATAATGAACCCTTAAAATGTGGGATACTTCTTCTATAACTAATGTAAAAAACATAAAAATGACACCATCATGTATGGTGACATCATCTGAAACTAAAGTACTTATTCCATTGTTCCTTTCATATATATTTGAGTTTATATAAAAGGTGCTAAATTTTGAAATAGAAAGCAACATGAATTTAAAAAATATTATGTTCATCAAAATTAAAAATAATAATGAAAACTATAATAAGAAATAGTGATTCCCTCACTTTTTACATTACATTGCATAGGGGCTAGAATGGAAAATGCTATTCTATAGAAAGTTGGGAATCAATTTATAAAAATGATGTTTTGAACTTGCTAGGTGTTATCACCTGTATGACACATAAATGTGAACAATTTCTAGAAAACACAAGAATCCACCTAGTGTCTCACCCAGATCTGCAAAACCAGAAGGGGGACTACAATGTTCAGTAAAGTACCAACCAATAATAGAAGTATAAATAACAAAGATAAACTAATTAAGTCATTGAAATGAAATAAATAACAAGAGGAAGGAAGGAAAAACAAACCTTTGTGTGTCTGAAATCTTCCCAAGTACCTATAGTTGAAGACAAGAAAAAATGGTTGGGGTTGTTTGGGGGTTTGCCTCAGTCAAACCCCTGTTTTGGTCTTTCGACCTTTACAATAGCCAAATGGATAGAAAATAGCGTGTTCTCCTAACCTAAGTGCATCTAAGAATTAAGAGTAGTGACAATAAAATAAAACTAAGAGTATTATCCCTAGTCTACGAGGAAAGACCCTAGTATATGAAAGACAAGTAAGGTGGTGGTCCACACCAAGATTTGCGAAATAGAAATGTAGAAACAAATAATAAAAAAGATCTACAATATTATTCAAAATGAAAACAAGGGCAATATTACTAGCATGATTTTAGAAGAGGGAAGAATGAGCTCTTTGTAAGAGTCAACCAAAGTGTCACAATGTGAATCCTTAAGAGAGCTTCAAAATGGTGTTATTTCAACGGCACACAACTTCAACAAGCTCAACAATGGAGGTAAGTGCAGCCAAGTATAACCAAGAGAGATGAATTGAGAGAGCCTAAGAAATATATCCAAAAATTAGTTTTGCATAAGGGTTTGAGAGAAGTTCAAGGGTTAGATTTTGTAACGACTCTCCAAAAAACACAATTAACAAAATAAAAAAGGCATTATTACAATAATGCAATAATTAAGAGCACAGTATCAAGTGTCTAGTAATAATGAAGGGATATCCATCAAAGCATAATGGAAGAGGAATTTCTGTCAAATGAATTCCAAATAAAGCAGGTTTGTAAGCCATGTTTCTCCAAGCTTCATGCATTAATTTAATGGTGAAAATCTCATAAGTAAAAATAGGAACACGAGGAATGTCCCATTTGCATCCCCAAAGCATTTGGGTCAGCCATAGTAGGCAGGGGACATGCCCCATGGACACTACTTGTAACTCAACAAAACACATGTATCCTTCTAAGCATATTCATCAACATGGCCACATTACTTACACCACTCATCAAACCAAAATTCAACTATTACCAACAAAAAACAATCAAATGTGTTTCATAAGATTGCATTAGGGAGTTGGAATCTTTTACTTAAAAAATCTATTTAGTTGGTTGAGGAAGAATGATAATTGTAGGGGTTTCACTTCTCATGGAAGAGGAGGTGCCACTTAAGACACATAGATTCAGGTACTATATATGCCAGTGTCCCCATAGCCATGCAAACCAAAAAGTGGAAAATAGACATCCCCCTTCCCTATTTGATATCCTCTCAAAAACCCCCTGTAACCCAAAAGGTTCACCCAATTTTTCAAAAACTGCCTCCTAGTAATCCACATTTCCTTGCACACGTGGAAGCTAAGACAAGGTGCATGGGCTCTTGACAATGCCCTGATCGACATCTATGTAGAATTAAAGTATAGATGAGGCATGTGGATTGCCTAACGAGGTGCCTCCATGTGGTGACATCTCAAAAATGTAATAAATTTTAGAATGCACAAAATATACTTCAAGTAAATATTATGATTCAATCAAATTCATTGCCATTGGCAGGTCATGCTAGCATCATCATTGCTCTTGAAAGTTGGTGTCTCAAGTCATACAACATTGTATTGCCCAAGACCATAAAAAAATATTTATAAATTTAATAATAATGTGGTCTGAGAGATGCCTACATAGTACTAAGTAATGCCACAAAGTTTACGCTCGTAAGGAAGGAATGGAGGAATATAAAATGGAAAAAGATAAAATTAATGTTTGCATTGCTGGAATGTATTAACAATGTTGAATATGACTTTTGTTTTATAGCCTCTCAAAGGTAATTGATTCTACCTAGCATTTTCATTGTATTATTTGGCCAACATTAAAGTGATGCATATGGAATGGTGTAGATTAAAGTGATGCATATGGAATGGTTTTAGGATTTCTGAAGTCTAAAACCTTTCTGATGTCTGTTACTTCATGTTTTTGCCACCTGTTTTTGTCTATAACTTCTTCTTCGACCTAGACACATAAAAGAGGGAAAATGTTGGTGATGTTTACGGGATTGCCTAAGTCAAACCTCGTGAATGGTGTTCCCACCTCCAAAATAGAAAGGATTAGATCAAGAGTGTGTGCCCTAGGAGGGCATAGGCAAATCTGATTAATAGAAGATGAATGTAAGCAAGCATAGAGGAATGATGTTACCATGAACATTGAATCTTTAATGGGATGATGTCACAATCAAATCACCACATGGAGTGAGTGAAGGAAAAAGAACCCTCCACCAAGATCTATAATAAGGGTTAGTACACACAACAATAATCTGCACAAATAGAGAGCTTGTGGATAGAGAGCTTTTTAGAAAGCAATTGCATAGAGAATCATTATCTAGAGAGTCATTATATCATTAGGAGTGAATGAGTGAGATTGACATTTTATATGTGCAATCTAATTACTTTTTGAGGGCCCAAAAGAAATAAGGCAAACATGTTGTAATACACAAGGCCAATAAGGTCAACATATTCAAATTTAAGGGCAAAGAGGCAAGACACTAATGCTTGGGCGCTACTATCCGAGAACTATTTTTCCTTGAAGTGTCCAGCCTAAAGGGGGCTAAATCATGAGACCAAGACCTATTTTTCCTTGAAGTGTCTAGCACAAAGTAGAATAAATCATGAGGCCAAATACAGTCCTAAAGTGGGTGTCTCCCAAATAGGGCTAAAAACACAAGTTTAACATGCAAAAGCTGTCTACTGTGAAATTATGAGAGGTGACAATTCACGAAACCTCTCTCTCTCTCTCTCTCTCTCTCTCTCTCTCTCTCTCTCTCTCTCTCTCTCTCTCTCTCTCTCTCTCTCTCTCTCTCTCTCTCTCTCTCTCTCTCTCTCTCTCTCTCTCTCTCTAACTACATCTATTCATCTAGCAAGGTGCATATTATGCTACTTGTTCCAACACCACATCTTCTATTTCATCATCACCCAATGATATAATGGTTGTCTCTTCCTAGACATGAAGCTACTCTAGAGAGAAAGAAGATGGAGGGATGACATGTGTCTTCTCATACAAGATGGTACCACTTATCATCCACGACATTTTAACTCATCTAAAATGTGCTCGTGTTATAACAAACATTTTTAATTGCTTTGGGAAATTCCAACCCTAAGGGTTGGATTTGCCTTGGGCATCCAACCCAAAGGGATGGACCTACCTTTTGGATTCCAAGGATGTGTTTTGAACAAAAATCTTGATTGTGCTCTCCATCAAGATTACACATTTTTCAATGTCAATATGAAAAAATGCTAGGATGGCTTCAAGTTTTTTATTACCTTTCTAACCATGTATTTTTTTTCAAATACCTGATAATATTAAGGTTTCCATCTTGAATTTCTTGTGCTAATGTGTTCTTTTCTTGTAGAAAACCTATGTCTAGTATTTTTAGTTCCATTTTTTTAAAGATTCTAGACTCAATTCTATACACATTGAAAAAATTGATTTTTGATTAGTTTTCAAAAATTTGGAGGGAGCACACTCAAATTTTAATTTTTTAGGATGTGTCCACTTTGAAAATTCATAATCATATATTAATTAAAAAATTAATAGAAAAATCAAACATAAACTACATGATGTTAGCTAATTTTCCACTAAAGAGACTTGTGAAATACTTTTAAAAATTCAACATTTTAGGGGGGGCACACTAGACACTATGTTATATTTTACTAACAAAAATAGGAGCACTTTGTGTCCTCCCCCTATTTGAACCTCTTAATGTCCACCATTTTTAGAAAAAATAGTAGTTTAGAAACTAGATTTTGACCACTACAAATCTTGTTCTTATCACATCTTCTAAGTTTTGAGCATGGTTATCTTCAATTTCTCATCCAATATTAGTTTTAATTGATTTCAGAAAGAAAGTGGCCACTTTTAACCCCCTTTTCATCCCCATTTCCATGCACATAACCCTAGGAATGGCTTCAAAACTTCATTCATCAACCTCATAAAAGTATTGAGTGCATTTGTCAATTCGAATGGCATTACAAACCACTCATGCAAACCAGATCATGTCTTAAAAGTTGTTTTCCATTCATCTCCTTCCTTAATCCATATCTGATGGTATCCACTCTTCAAATATATCTTAGTGAAGTACTTGGCTCCACACAAACAATCCATCATGTCATCCATCTGGGGTAAAGAACATCTATATTTATGGTTATCTTATTTATGGCTCTTGAGTCTATACACATTCACCATTCTCCATCTTTTTTAGGTGTCAATACTATTAGAACAACACATGGGCTTAGACTTTCCCTTACCATACCCTTTTTCAACAACTCTTGCACTTGTCTATTGATCTCTTCATTCTCCATTGGTGTCATTCTGTAAGGTGCTTTGTTTGGAAAACTTTCCCTGAGTATCAAATCTGTACAATGGCTAATACTTCTCATGGGGAGTAAACCATCTAATAATTCCTTCAACATTATGTCTGCATGTTTATCTAAATTTCCTTGAATTTCTATTGGGAGTTCTTAACTTGTCTCTACCTTCCTAATCTTTGAGGGCTTAGGGATGAAAGAAAAGCATGCCTCCCCCTTCTTCAGTAAACATTGTTCACTCACCACCAATTGATGTCCCCTTTGTAGCCAGGAAATTGTAAGGGCTTGGATGTTTCATTTTCTTCACCTTCAACTTCTCCAATAGCAATTCTGATACTAGATTATCAATAATTTTGCTGTCCACAATTACCTTACAACACTTTCCACCTGACTTACATCTTGCTCAGAATAAATTTATTATTTGAATAGGTTCTTTCTTTACATCTTCAATTTTTAACAATATTCTTCTTAGCATTAAGGATTCTCCATCCTCAGGGTCCTCTCTATGCTTTGGTACAGCCACACTTCTTCTTCTACTTTTGCCACATGAATCCTTTCTTCTTTAACCTTACCATTATTTTGTTGTATTTGAAGACATTCAAATACTATGTGACTATTCTCTCCACATTTGTAACATGTCCCAGTGAATCTTGTTCCTCTTCCTCTTCAAAAAATCCCCTACCTCTGGAGTAATCTCTTCCATTTCTTGAATAGTCTCCTCTTACCTTGATATCCAAGGTGTAGTTGCATGTCTAAGAGGTGTTGCATTCCCCTTGTCTTGTTTGATGTCCTTTTCCTCTACTAGGTTATCCTCTTCTATGAGAGAATCTTCCTCTACCTCTTGAGTTATTTTGTTATCTTCTTACCAGTTTCTCTTCTACCTTCAAGCCATATTGATAGGCTTCTCCAACACTATGTATACGAACCATACGACTATCATCCTGAATTTATAAATATAATCTATTTACATGCCTTGATACATTCTCAGCATCATCATCAATGTGTCCAACCCTGATATTCAGCCTATAGAATTCTTCTGTATACTCTTGCACATTCATCTCCCTTTATTTTAAATTCTACTGTTAGCATGAAGTATTGCGCCCTGAATGCTAAGCCTTTGGAAGATTGGAAATCTCGTGCAAAATGGGAACATTCTCAGATGTGTCTCTATATGTTTTGAGAACGAACCTCTGGAAGAGTCAGCTCCCTTTAAAAATCCCCTTTGGATCTGATAACTAATGAGGAAAAGAGATAGGAGGAACTTGAATAACTGAAAAACTACACTAAAATTATATCCTAAAGGGGGTGATGCACCAATGTGTAATTTGACATGCAATCTAATTCACAACTAATCTTCCATAACCTGTTCATACAACTTAGATTGATAGATTTCACTACATAAGTATTTCAAAGAAAAGCATGAAATAACTTGCACAATCTATGACCTGTAATGAAACCTGAAGTTTGCATACATGCATTTAGTAAAATGAGACAAAAGAACCTAAAGGTTTCACAAGGAAACACAGATAATTCTTTATCAAATCACTAAAATGAAGCAAGATACCTAAATCTAATAAAATAAACCTCTGATTATGTTGAAAATTGAAGCAATCACTACAAAAAAAATTACCATAAAATGATATGAAATAACCTATAATCTACTGCTGAATATCAAATAACTGTGTAAAAATATGAGTTACAAAACTAAGAGCTTCTTTGCAATGTGAAAGAGAGAGCCAAAATTAAGAACTGGGGAAAAACTAGGTCTTTCCCTCTATAATACAACAAAGACTCTCCAAGAGTCAAGCTCAGTCAATTGTAGTTAACTGCACTAAAAAATATCTCCTCCAAAGCAATCCATGAGCAAAATAGAAAATCCCTAAAACCAAGGGTCTCAACTACTCCAAAATGAGCTAAAATAACTCCAAACTATCCCTCTCTATCTGTTTGACCAAGAAGAACTTCAAAATAATCTCAATTTGACCATAAGTCAAGGAAATCTCCTCCATAGTTAACTGATTGCTAACTCAACTCACAAATTTCTTTTACTTCCTTGCATGGATTTGGAGCAATTATTATCTTATTTTGGCAAATATTAAGGTAAATAAAAGATTATTTAACCTTCATATATGCTATAATAATTAACAACTTATACATTTATTGTAACAAATATTAAGGTAAAATCATTTCTTAATTACCTTAATATATGTTAAAATACACTCTTGATTTTCATGAAGTCATGCAAGGAATAAAAGAAATTTGTTACATGCTTCAAGCCTATATGTTTGATATGTCTATCACAAAATCACATGCTTGCACTCCACTATCTCCTATAGCATCCTCACTGTGTTGACTCCAAGTCTATTTTTGTCTTCTCTGAGAAATACAATTTGTAAATACAAAATAAAATATGCCCTTATGGATCTCTTGTCAATCATATGTCTTCCATGCATCATCATATGTCTTCGACCCCTTGGTAATTATTTGAGCACTTGACTAAAGGTTTTAAAACCTTAACTTTGGGAAAGGACTATCATTTCCCCTTTGACATGATTTCAAGCCCTCATGGGCGCTACTATGGTCACTAGGTTTAATGATTTAATGTTTTTGACCTTGCAGCCTTTTGGATTTCAATGATTTTTTTTTGAGACAACAATCAAAAGCCCACTATCAACTAGGGCAACTTGACAAAAAAGACAAACGAACCCTAAAATATTGTTCATTTTCACTTGGTGTTTTTCTTGGCCATTGCTCTACTGCCACCATGCCGCCGCCATGCCTAGAGTTTCTAGAGTTTCTAAGGCTTTTGGGTGTCATTTTGGAGGCTTCTGAAGCTATTTTGATGAAGGATTTCGGCTGCTCTATCATTTTGTGACCATTGTAAGTGATTTCCTCTCCCTTTTTCTAAGTTTTATGTTCACAAAATGATGAAAGGAACTTTTGTAGCTTACCTCCTTGAATCTCCTTTCGGTGGCTTTGACTGTAAATGATTATATTGTATTTTTTGGCTTTTTTCATTCTGCAAAATGTTGTATCTACCTTGTACTCCTTTGTCATGGCGAAGCTCGACGCACCGACAAAGCACTTTCATTTTCCTCGTTTAAAGCTCCCTCTTCATAACTATATTTTCTATGTAGAAAAAAGAGATACAAACTCTTTGTATTTGCTTTGGCTCTGTTGAAGAAGAAAAGGAATAGGCTTTTCTGTGCTCTCTCTGTATATGTAGTCTTCCTTTCTGTGTCTTGTGTAAGGTATATCTAAAATCTATTATGATATTTGGAAAATAATTAATTTATTATATTCTTTGAAATAATTATATTAAGAAAATTTAATCATGCTTTGTTATGTTTACATATTCTATAAATATTTTTTTAGCAGTTTCAAGATGAGGGGAAGAGGAAGAGTCATTCTCTTTTGTGTCTCTTTATGGTGGAAGACAAAAAGTTGTGTGTTTAGTTTTAAAAGATTTTTAAAGGAAGGTGGGGAAGAAATAGAGTAGAAAAGATAAACTAGACAAGATTTTGGGAAATTCTGTGTGTAGGTCTGAAAAAATTGGTGATTGGGGCTGCTAAGAATCAATTATGTCAATGCAATTTCATCACAAGAATAGTGACTATGATTTGAGAAGGATTCAAGAATAACAATCTGAAGGGAGACCATGAATGTAAGATTAATTCATGTATGGTCTTGTTCCTATATAAGATTTAAAGGTTGATGAATAACATTTTGTTCAGAGGATGTATCACTCTTCTATGTCTATATTGTGGTTCTTTTTAGTGTAACAAGTTAGAATAGAGTTATAGAGTCTTTTGGGGGTTTCTGTTATGTTACAGTTTGTGTGAAAGGAAAAGTGGTTATAGGAATTTGTGATTTATATCATTAAGATAACTATTATGTGATTTATATCCTGGCCATTGATTAAAGGCCGCAAGAAATTAATCTAGTTTTTGAGAGCACTCTAGTATACCTCTACAAAATGCATGCTAAGATTATTGGAAAATATAGCTCATAAATTTATGTGGTCTGTGTAAAGAAAGGCATTAGCCATTATGATAGTCAATCCACTCTTTCAGCGCTCAAGGGTGTTTTGTGTTTTCTTTGCTCCACAAGTTTAATGGTAACTTTAGATAAAGTTTAGGGTATCTTCAAGATAACTAGCTCTGTCAAGAAGGTCAACCTTGCTCTCCTAGAAATCAAATGTAGCTATATAGTATTTAGGGTTACTCATGTGAATGAAGTATGTTCAGCTCTCATCTACTAATCCACAAGGTTGCATGCGCCCAATATGCAAGCATCACATATGATATTAATGATAGATTTTAAAAGCATCCTTGCACATATCCTACAATTATTGCTTTCCATGAGATGTCATCTCTTGCAGACATTCTGTCAGAACAGTTCGCGCCTATACACATCTTGCAACAATTAAATATGTGATTACCGTTAAGGTTTCTTTATTTTGATGTTATCCATTGCTCTGCCACTAGTTAATGGCATCTTGGCAATGTTTAGACAGCCAATATCACTAAGGAGGTCAACCATGCACATATAGAAATCAGCTTAGCAGTCACGTGCTTGTCTATGCTTATTTATATAGCATACATGTCTTTTTGAGCATTCCAACTTCAATAATACCCAAACCATGATCCTACTGACTCTACCGGGCTCCCATTTTAACCAAACTTGGAAAGGTAATTGAGTCTTTGTTGAAAATTGAATACTTGTAGCAGGTTTCAAGAACTCTAATGGCTATTCAGTGTTGAAGAAGTAATGGAAGATCATGGATTTGATTTAAAGTGTCTCTGTAAATACTTCGATAGCACCAAGAAAACATGTTAAGCTTATTCTACAATCATTGCATGCCAAGAAAAGCCTTTACATTGAGGCAAATACTTGCATCAAGTATATAGAGACAGCTAGGTTAAGTGGACATGGATGGTACTCCACTCTTGTTTACAAATTCTAGTTGTGGCATCACACATGAGGTAAAATCTTTGCTTAAGAAATCATTTTTTCTTTCTATGCACATTATGTGACTGGCTTTTGAATTAATTCTAGTTTAGATTCTTAGTTTGATAGATCTGATTTGAAAATGGTTAAATCCAACATATTTGAAGTTTTTTTTTTCATCTAAGAGTGAGTAAAAGAATACGATATATAGAAACTTTACTCATTATACTAAAGAGAAGTCCATTTGAATATAGAAAACTCATCTATCAATTCACATTTTAATCCACTTTCTAATTAAATTTTAAGTAATGACCCGGTTTGTAATACTAGAAATGCTTAATGTCTATCATCAATAGTAACCGAATGTTGTCAAGGTTGATTGAAATTACATATTTGTATTCCTTCTATCTTTGTTTACAAGTGAAATAATCGATGAAATATGAAATCCATTTTGTGCATATCCTACGAGTATCACTTTTTATAAAATGATGTCTCTACGAGGCATTATGTCATACAGTTCATGTGCATTGTTTATGTTTTCTCATACATGTCTACAAGAGCATTTTCAATACTCTTTGCCACGCTATATATGCCGATTGCATGTAAAACCTTCCTTTACAGTTGTGCACTCTACTATCATTTATGTTCTAAGGTGAATAGAATTGAAGAGAATGGATTTTTAAAGTAGAAGTTGATGTGTAAGTTCATGGAGTTATTTGTTCGTTTTATTTAATGCTTTTGTGTGAAGGATTCTATTTAATATATACATATTGTGCAATGCTAAATCTGGCATTAGCTATGTTTAGACCTTGAGATTGCTTTTTGCATCTAAAATTGTTTCTGCCATAAGGGTTCATGATTTCATTTGTTGACATTTTTTATAGACAAGGTAAAAAAATGAGTCTCTTTCTAAGGAGTTATTTGTGTGAAACTATAACATTGTAAGAAAATAATATATATATATATATATATATATATATATATATATATATATATATATATATATATATATATATATATATATATATATATACATATATATATATATATATATATATATATATATATATATATATATATATATATATATATATATATATAGTGTCTCTCAAGATTTAATGATGCAATATTATAAGATTGTGCCTGAGAACAATATGTAATTGAATTGCTAAAGATTGAACATGTAAAGGTCTATGTTTTGATATGATTTAATGTTCTTTTTTGTTGGAGCAATATTTAACAAGCTTAGGATATTCAAAGTATTGTTTATTGTATTTAAAGTATAGTGTCTTATTGAATTCATTAAATGCTCTTAAGGATATTAATATAAGGTTTGGTTTACATGAAAATTTAGTATTTGATTTTATATTTTGCATTACAATGTAATTGTCATCTTTAGCTCGAGGTTGAAATAAAGGAAATTTTCAAGATTATTTGAAGTTCTTAGCAATGAAGGCATTATAGATATTTTAAAAATCCTTGGATAAGTATTTTGAGTGTATCAAATTTTGAATGTGCAAGGGAATGAGTACAATGTGGTGATAGTTAGAAAGTTTTAGCTATTGTCATTAACACGATTTATGCTCTTAGATCTCTGATATATGTTATTACTTTCATTCTAGTAGTGGGTTATGGTAAACTATAGATGATACATTCTCTTCTTAAGTCTTAGACAAGATAATAAGTTAGTGATTATATAGGTGAAATCTAATCAAATTTTCTTAAGTCATACATTTGAAGGAGACAACGTTGTTTTAGCCATGATGAATTGATACTAGTTTTCTCAACACCTCTCAACACCTTGTAAGACAATAGGATAATCCTAGTTAAGATTCTTTTAATATTAAATGCTTTAACCCTCAATCTTGTTATTGGCATGTTCGTAACATACTTTTTGGGTGATTGTTAGTATGAGCTAGACTGCCTAAATTTGTTTTGTGCAAAGTTATTGAATCTGTACATCTTAGTCAAGATCTAATAATAACTAATTGTTCCCTTCTTGTAGACATTAGAAATTATCTAGATGTCATATTGATCAATAGTATATTCTTGTAACATGTTGATGTTTTATAAAATATCGCATCACAATAAGATAGTTGATTTATTATTCAATAGAAATGGTATAATCAAAACGGAGTTTGTTATCAATTTTGTAATGGAACTATCTCACTGATTATGAGTTTTGACAAGGTAGAATTAATGTTGAAAGATCTTGTTTCTTGAAAAGACTTGTTTCTGAAGATGGTATATTTACTATAACAACTTTGTGTTGAATTCCTTGTATTAGTATGATTTGGTTAAAGAGTATGCATCATTGAATGTGGTATTTCTTATAAGATGTTATAAAGTGTCTATTATATATAACCTAAGATATAAGTCATATCGTAGAATCTTATGGAAGGAGTTCAAGTACCCAACTACGAAGTCTCTACGCTACGTGTACGTAGGCAAGCCCATCATGGATGAGCTCCCGAGACACTAGGTCAGCCCTTTAGGGCCTTAGGTTAGTATATTTATTTTTTTGATATATTAATTAATGAACTTTGTGATACTAATGTTGCATGTAGTTGTGCAGTAATAGGTCTATTACACATGCAAGATATTGAAGCTAAGGAAGAGTTTTTCCATATTTGTGAGTGGATGGCCTCTACTATAGTTGATTGTAATTGTATAAGAAAAGATTGTATCTCAAATTTTCATCTACAAGGAATGATGAATAAACTTATCTTTAATCAAAATCTGAATTTTAAGTAAATTTTCTTCTAGTATATTATTATATTTTCAATATTTTTGACTAAACTAATAAATTTATTGTGATTTATTGACATTTTCTTGAGTGGGCATTACATCTTGGCTTAGTTTCTGGGAAAACCCCCTCTGTGTTGGCTTTCTTTCATATTACTATTCTTGGCTGACGAGGGTTTGTTACTCTACTTTGTCGTGATAGAAAATAATGAAACATGATCTTTCTATTGTTATTCTAACTATTCTAAAAGAAGAAAGATAGTTTTGTCCTTTTTTGTTCAAAACCCTTTATCATCACTCTTGAACTATGAAAGGCTTACCTTTTTTCTCTGTTTGGTCTTCTGTTAAGCTCTGGGAAGTCTCTTTGTGCTAGGGTTTTGAAAAAACCCTACTTCTATTCATGACTTCTTCACAGTGATTTATATTTCTACATCTTCAGCCTATCATTTGATGACCTTGTCTATTGTCCTGTCACTTCACCTGTGCTTGTATTTGTCTCACAAAACTTAGCAAGCTTCCACTATTTTTATGCATTTCTTGCAAAATGATAAAACTTTCCTTTTTCATTATACTGCTGCTGGTATTTTGACAGGTAAAAATGACAAACTTTTTATATTGAGGTTTGATGTTCTATCATCATGCCTATGACATGCTTCATTTGAGAACTTTTTGAAACCTCGAAAATGATATTACAATCATGATTATGATATCTCTAAAAGTTTTCTTGATTTTCTAAGATGATCCTCTTAACTGATATGAAAGGTTATTGTAACTACATCTTGCAATTTCAAATTTCTTGAAGTCATACATTTAATTATTCTGTGAGTTCTTCTTGGTACTTTGTCAATTTGTTGTTCATGACCCTCCATTTGGGTCTCATTGTATGTCTAGAAAATTGAAAGAACTATCCCCATGTGATATACATCTTATGCGTGCTGTGTATGACTGAGTCTCTTATCACATATGATATTCATTTATGGGATGTTCGTTCTTTTAAAAAATATTCATAAGATTGTCCTCTCTTTTTTATTGTTGTTTCATGACTGCACTTTATAACTGATTCTATAGACTATCATGCTTGAAGGAACTCATTTCTCATTATTGTACCTTATTGTACTGCTTCCTTTGACATTGGCTACCTTTTCATATGGATGTATCTCTGTCAAGAACATAAGGTGAGAAAAAATGATATTCTCACAGGAAAAGGCAGTCAATGTCAAAGGAAAGTGCCAATGGGGTTCCTCACAAGGGCTAATATGACACTATTCACCCATGACATGTTTCTGTTTAATGGGACAGCACGCTGGGCTAAACCCTTGTGGGAGCCATATTTTCTCCACATGCTGTGATTTTCATATGCTATCATATTGACCTATTCCTACACATTCAACAAACATGTTAGATATAAAACATAAGGTTGCAACCTCTCTTTGATTTGTATGACATGATGCTTCTCTTTTTCGATTTATCTTTCGATTTAATACTTGCATCTCTTGCTTAGTTATTCATTCTGCTTTTGCTGATTAGTTATAGAATAGAAAGTGTTTCCTTGATTAGATATGAATGGAATTAAGGATAGAACCCCGAGTTTTAACACCATTTTTTCTTCACCCCTTGCAGGTTCTTCTCCAGAAGTTGCATTTGGACAACTCAAGATGCTGATATGACCTCCAACAACAGGATTCGTCATTCACCAGGCAATGATGGGTCCCATTCTTAATTTCATGTGCATTTCCTTTTCTTGTATTCTATTTCCTACTTTATATCTTATCAGATACAGTTACTCCCATGGCTTGTGTGGGACTGTATAAACATCTCTTTTTTAATACATCAACTATTTCATATCATGCAATGATTTATGTGCAATTTCTTTTATGAATCACTTATATAACATGAAATAAATGAAAACTCTTTGAAACATATGTTTATAATCATGAAGAATTGACAAGTTTATGAGTACCTTTTTCCTAAACTGCATTGATTTGCACTGAATGAACTACAATAACATATTTGAAATATAATTTGTGAAGATTAGTTTAACTTTAATCATTTGTTATCCCTTGAATGTCTACTACTTTGTTGCTTCATCTTCACTTACCCAGATGGTGTAACAGCCCAATTTGAGCTGTTACATGATCCTAATAAGTGATCATGTAATACTTTTTCACCAAGATAGTAGACATTGACTCGATGACCTTATGCATGAAAGTTTTTTTTCTTACCCCCTTTTAACAACTACTATTAAAGCCTCACTAAATTGAGTTGCAAGCATAATTTAGTAACATTTTTGGTGACCTCTTAGGGGTGTTTGCCTGCTAAACAAATATGATTAGTAGCCTTGCATATCCATTGGGCATATGAGTCCTTTCTTGGCCTGAAACACTTTGAAACTATCTGTAACTCAGCTGCAAAAGACTTGAAATAGTAGCAAGACAACAAATAAAAGCAAACTACAATGGCTCTAAATAGGGTCAACTAGTTGTGCAACATCACTTCTTGGAACAACAAAACCAGAAAGAAATTAGTGTGCAATCAACACTTATTAACTGAAAACTTCTATTCTACTATGGTACATTTGCAACCCTTTTCTTCTCAAAAGCAGTGTTTGAGGTGAATCCCATTAACTGGGATGGGTAACACCTCACCTTCCATTGTAGAAAACTAAAAAGTATTGTTTTTTTTGCATTCAACAATCATAAATGGGCATGACCACATAGCATCAAGCTTGTTGTGCTTGCCTAGTTTGCTCTTTAACTCATTCCACTTAAGAACAATGTCTCCTTTAAAAACTCTGAAAGTTGCCCTCCTCACGAATGTTCTTTTCATTTCCATCTAGTATATTTATAATTATTGTGCTATTTTCTTCCTCATTTCTTCCAACTCCATTATCTCATCCAACCATACCTTCATAGGACCATCCTCCACGAATTCAAGTTCGGTCATAAGACTTAGGGCAGTAGCTCAGTTGAGATAGGTAGTTTAGCCTCTCTACCATAAACCAGAACAAAAGGAGATTGACCTGTTGACCTTTTAGGGGACACTCTATCAACCCATAAGGCTAATTTCAAATTTCAAATGTCATGTCCTCTAGTTATCCTCTATTGTCCATTTGATGATCCTGATGAGGTTCTTATTAGTGGACTCAACCTTCCCGTTCCCCTGAGGGTAGTAATTTGATGAAGTGCTTAGGTAAACACCATGTTTGAGAGCCCAGTCAATTATTTTCATGACAATGAAATCTAAGGCATTATCTGAAATGATTGAATCTGGTACTCCAAACCTGGCTACTAAATCTTCATAGAAATTCAAAACAACACTTTCATTAGCTTCTTTCAAAGCTACCACCTCTGTCCACTTAGTAAAATAATCTGTGGCTATTAATATCCACTTGTGACCAAAACTAGAAGGTGGATTAATTACTCCAATGAAATCAAGGCCCCACTTGGTAAAGGGCTAATCAACTGAAATGGGCTGTAGTGGCGTGGCCACCAACTTTTGTTTGCCTACAAATACAACACATTTTAGACACTTTCTGACCTAGGTATGCACATCGTTGAAAAGAGATGGCTAATAGTATCCAGCGTTCATTGTTTTTAAGGCTGTTATTCAGGCAACAAAGTGACCACCAGCTTGTCCATTATGAAACTCATGTAATACTTTATCAATCTGATCAGTTTCAACACATCTCAAAACCACTCCAATGTAGTCCTTCTTGAACAAAATATCATTAACAATGAGGAATGATTTGTAGCCTATAATACCTTCTTTTTGCTACACTCAGCCCTGCTGGGCATTATCTAGTCTGCAAATAGTGCATCATATATCTTGTCCAGCTAATGATGCTGGCTAGAACAACATGAACAATAGCATTATCAACCATTAAAACCACTTCCTCTAGTAGTTTAACTTCATTTTCTGCTATTTTAGCTAGCTACTCACATAGTCCTTTCCCCTAAACTAGCTTGGTAACTTTGATGTTGACATCATACTCCATCACTCTAGTTATCTAACCAGCTCTTTTATCTACCAGATCTTTGTTCAACAAAAATTCCTTCACGCTTGGATGGGCAACCCTCAGCTAAATTTTGTTATTAGATAATTGTTACTAAATTGTGCTTGGCAGCCCAATTAGGCTAGGCTATAAGAGTTGTTTTCTAATGCTTTCAGGAAGCAAGTGACTTAAAATGAAGCAGGAAAGAAGATAATATCAAATTAAAATAGTCAAGAGAGGCTTCAGCCTCTACATTTTATCTAACATGTTTGCTCACTGTGCAAATACAGGTAATTGAAGACCATTCATCTATGAAATCTTTATTCGAAATACAAAGGCTTACATATAATATGAAGGGTCACATTACCCTTGGAATTCAAAAAGAGCTGTGGAAGGTGGAAATTATTTTTAAAAAAATTGGCAGGGTCATAACTCCTCGCTACTTTATCATAATTCAAAGTCTTTGGATTCGTTAGAAAGATAAACCAATTATCTAGTTTGAGTTGCAGGTTGCTAAGGCTAACGTAATTCTACCTCAAGGTGGTTTTCCCTGATTCCGCTCCGAAGGCCTCTGAAAATGCAATTTACTAAGATGTAGAAAATATCAAAAAAATTAAAAAAACAAAAAAAAATTATATTTTCAATATTTTCCCAAAAATACCATTCTGGACTTGATCAGAAGACTTTCAACGTACACAAAAATAGGAGAGGAGTCGAACTAAAGTGCAGGGTCATGCAGGGAGAGATATATGGAATTCTATTTTTGACATGACTATTTTGATAGTTTCTTGGTCAAGGACTTTGAGACTTGGAGTTCCGAGCTATTTTTGCTCATCTTGGAGGAGTTTTGGGGCCTAAATTTTAGGCTTTTCACTTGTGCTCACCCATAAACTTGGAGTTACTTTTTCAAACTCATTCATGCATATTTTTGAGTTCAGTTGAGTTGGAGTTCACTTCCCATTCACTTTTTGGGGACAATTTTGTATTATATGGAAAAAGCTTATGCTTTTTTTCCTTAGTTCTTGTTTTTTGCCTTTGCATATTCTAACTCAACCATTTTTACAGTTTTTAGTAGTAGCAGTTCATTTTTTTTAGAAGTTTATTGTTATTTTGCAAAGAATCCTTCCATTTTCTAATACAATCAAGGGTTCTTCTATCCAATTTTAGATGTCTTGTTATTTTGTGAGTGATTTGATAGGAATTTTTTGTGTTTTATTTCAAAACCTCTGAATTCTTTGTCTCATTCATTGGATGCAAGTATACAAATTTTAGTTTATTACAGGTCACAGCTTGTGCAAGATTATTCATGCCTTTCTATGAAATACTTATGTGGTGAATCTGATCAGTTTGGATTGTAAGAACGGGTTTATTCGAGAATGTTTGTGAGTTATATTGTAGTTTTAAATCAAAATATTGGTGCATCACCCCCTTTAGATAGATTTTTTGTTCAGTTTTCTATTTATGCAAGTTTTCTTCTATCTTTTTCCTCCATCAATTTACAGATCTAAAGGGCATTAAAATGGAGCCAGCTCTTCTGGAGGTTCATTCTCGAAACAGACAAACCCACAATCTGAGAATGTTCCCATGTTGCATGGGATTACCAATCTTATAAAAGCTTAGCATTAAGGGCGCAATCCTTCGTGATAACAATAACATGTGCCTAAATTTTTTGAGGCTTCTTATGACAACAAGTACATGTTTTTCAAAAAATATGTACCTTTGCTCATAGCCTTCTAATCCCTGGCTGAAAAAGGCTATTGCTTGCTCCTGGCCTTCTTTGTTCTACTGGGTTAGGATAGCAGAGATAGTGTCAACTCCTCCATAGGCATACAAGTTAAAATATTTTGAAAAGTTGGGATTGATCAATGTAGGAGCTGCTACTATAGTTGCTTTGATGTCCTCAAAACTATTTTTGCCTTTTTAGTCTAGCTAAAACCAATATTCTTCTTCAACATGGCTATTAGAGGTTTCAACAAACTTGCAATATTTGATATAAACCTTCTAATGAAATTGATTCTCCCAAGGAAGCTTTGTAGCCCCTTTTTATGGGTTGGTAGAGGCAAGGATGAAATAACACTTACTCTTTTAGGGTCAATTGTTATCCCATGCTTGGAAACAATGTGGCCTAGCAACTTACCCTAATGAATAGAAAATATGGACTTTTTGGGATTAAGTGAGACTCCACATTCTTAGCATCTCTCGAAGACCTGTTTAAGGTGAGAGAAGTGATCATTTGCATCTCTGGAAATAATAGTGATGTCATCTAAATATACAAGAACAAATTTATTCATAATGCCCTAAAAAGCCATGTCTATGGCTCTTTGAAAGGTGGCTCCTGCATTCGACAACCCAAATGGCATCTTTTGCTAGGCCATAGTACCCCATTTGGTTGTGAATGATATCTTGTATTGATCTTCCTCTTTAACCAAAATTTGGTTATACACTGAAAAACCATCGAGCAAAGAAAACCTTTCATCACCTGAAACTACTTGCAAAATCTGTTCCATTGAGGGTAGTAGGTAGTGATCTTTCAATGATACCCTATTCAGGTCCCTGAAATCAACACAACCTAATCTCACCATTTTTCTTCCTAATGGGAACCCGATTAGACACCCATGAAGTGTGTTTGATTGGGAAAATGATGCTACTTTGAATCATCTTATTTAATTTTGTTTTCATCATAACTTCCAGTTTGGGGTAAAGAGGCCTTTGCTTCTATCTCACTGGTTTTGCCCCTAGTTCTAGCTCTATAGTGTGCTGCTAGCTCAAGGTTAAAACCATTGAGGTTTTTGTACTCCCATGCAAAAATATCCTCAAATTCTTGGCATAATAACACAAAAGCATGCTTATCTTCAGCTATACATACCTTTCCCAATTTGAGAAGTTTGGACTTGAAAATCTCAACTGATGTATGGTATTCTTCTTTGATAAGAATGTTGGCTTTCTCCTTCCTTAGCTAGTCATCTAAATTGAAAATTGATTCCAAGCTCACCAAACCTTTTGGCATCTTATTTATCTTTAATTGCACAATCTGGTCTTCAAATTGGTGCTGGAAAACTCAGCCTCCTCAATTAGAAAATTTGCTATTTGATCAATACTTTCAAAAACCTACTCTTGATGATTGTTTTTAGACAAGTCAACAATAGAGTAAAATACTGAGTATCCAACTCTCTCTTGAGTAAAGCCTCTCGAATGCTAAATGATGTGATCAATCAAGACAACTCCAAGGTTCCTTATTTATAACTTATGGTGGATAAACTTAGTGATTGCATGTGATCTTGCTGATTATCGCAAAGGGATTTATGTTGGATTCTTCTTCTTTCATTCAGTTTATTTCTCTCTTGAGTGTGGATGAAGTATGTACAATGCATCAATGATAAAAAAAAAAAGGAAAAAAGATAGGGTTTAGGGAGCTAATCTAAGGTCAATGAGGCAATGATGATGCAAGAATAGACAAACTCCTTAATCAACCTACTCCACTTCATCAAGGATGCCTACAACTACATGAAGTTGGTGCAATCTCCTAAGGTACGCGAATGGTTTTCAAATCATGAAGGATTATACAAGCACCCATTAAACGGTGTAGCTCAAACAAGCATCCACAATTGAACTTATGCAAATGATGAGGCTCAGACTAGCTTTACACAACACTTCACCAGTGATGAATGTTAAAACCATGAGCTAGAAGTTGATCAAATATTCAATACATCAAAGATCTTCTAATCTATTTCTAATCTAATTTGAAACATCTCTCCACTTCATCAAGATACAAGAAACCATGTTATTATACAAGACAACACTTAAACACAAAACAAGCTCTAATATTTTTGCATTAACCTTGAGAAATATTTACAACAACTTCAAGTCCTCTCAGAGAATTTTGAGAATCTCTTCTATTCTACTCTACTTGCCTACCAACTAATATCTATATCTTTACAAATGAGGCAACAAGGCCTTTATATAGAGGTCCAGAGTTACAATGAATGGCTAGGATCATTTCACGTAGCCAAGGGCTCAAATCATGCCACCTCAATAGGTAGTTACAACAACTTTCTATTTTCAGTACATGAGAGAGGTAATGAAGCCATGCTTTCCAAGAAGATAAGATAATATGGAATCTTTGGAACATCTTCGACATGGATGTCCTCTTTTTCTTCTTGCTCATTGAATGATGTAGCGAATTGTGATTAGCTTGATGATGAGTGTCTGCCACATAGGTGCCACCTTAGCATATTCCCAAATTGCATCATCTTTTGATGTCTTCAATGTGATTACTTTGAACTTGTATGTTTGGGAATACTTTTATGGTCTTGCCTTGTTCATCTTCTTATAAACTAGATGTATGATAGATGTTACTCATTTCCTTAATACTGTGATTCTTCTTCTTGCAGGATGTATACGAATGATCTTCTTTGGATACATCTTCTTGGAGAGTAGTGTAGTAGGAGATATGATAATGATTCTTCTTTCATAGCTTGAAGTAAGAGACTTCTTCTGGAGACTTGAAGATTGAGAGCACTTGAATCTAGATGGATAGATGTCCATGACACAATGCAGATGATGAAATACTCTAACTTGATGATCTTGAAGGGGTCCTTTGTAGTGTAGATATTGATGATAACACCTTCTTTATATGTAGAGTAGATGACTTCTCAAGGAGACTTGAATGTACCAGAGGAACTTGAAACTTTATAGGTGTCTTTGGAATGCTTGATGATGATGAAGATGAAGAGTGTTGGTATGTTGGGATTGATGTGACCCAACATGATGTCATTGATGAGGAGTGTCAACATGTTAGACTTGAAGTGTCCTCTTAGAGCAGCTATATGATGTCCTCTCCAACATTACAACTTGTTGACTTCACTCCTAGCATAAAGGTGGTTCAAGCTTTTACTTCTTCAATGACTCTTTAGCTTCATTAAACCTCCTTGTTCCTACAAAACAAACAGAGAAGCAATATCAATTCCTCTTGATAACACTTGATTTGATAATCATTTCATGCATTTCTAACCTAGGAGCATTAGTTGCCAGATTAGTTGATTCCTTGAAAACAATCATAAAATTCAAACTAAGTATCAATCATTAGGGGCACATTAGATGACAATTTCAATCTCTTCTTAAAAGGCTTCATAAAATCTGAATTAAACTACATACTGAAAGGGTGCATAGGATCTTTATTTTGT
The DNA here is from genome assembly GCA_027924645.1 of Cunninghamia lanceolata. Taxonomy (NCBI): domain Eukaryota; kingdom Viridiplantae; phylum Streptophyta; class Pinopsida; order Cupressales; family Cupressaceae; genus Cunninghamia; species Cunninghamia lanceolata. The sequence continues at coordinate 14,298,684 of BSBN01000657.1, forward strand.
ATCTTCTTGAATGTTTTGAAAATCCTTGAATTTAAACACTTTCATGAAGGCACATTGGATGCTGAAGTAGATCTTCTCTTGAATACTCTTATAAAACTTGAATTTACCCTCCTTCAATGATGGTGCATTGGATGCTGAAGTAGATCTTCTCTTAAAATTTCACCTTAAATCCTTATTGTTGATTCCTAGATGAGGGTGCATTAGTTCTGTCACAGTAGATCATGATTTTGGAACCTCCTTAAAGTCTCATGTTTTGGTTGCATTGGATGTGGTGCATGAGTTAAGGAACTTAAAATCCTCTTGAAATGGGTGCAGCAGTTAAGAGATTTGGATCTTCTTTGCATTCTAAACTTCAAACTTAAACCACCTTGACATGTGGCGCAGCAGATCAGAAATTTGCATCCTCTTGGTATTGTCACCTTGGTTGAGGTTTTTGTATTCTCCTTGAATGCTCTCAAAAACTTAACTTCATCTTTGTGTAGATCATGCAATGGTTGGAGACTTTAGATTTTTTTTGCTTGAGACTTGTTCTTTAAATTCACCACTCTACACCTTCATTCCTTGGCACCATGAGATGAGGATTTTGATTTCTCTTCAAATGACATTTAAAACTTTACTTCACCTCCTCTAAAATGGACCAATGGTTAAGGCACATTAGTTATTGATTTTACCCTTCACTTGAAATTTTACCTTCACAAAATCATAACCAGCCCTCTTAGTCTAGGCGCATTGGTTGATGACTTTGATATCTTCTTGAAAATTGCCTTAAAACTTGAGTTAAATCATTCTCCACTAGTGGCGCATTCGATAGGCATTTTGTGGTCTCCCTAAAATCATCATAGAATCTTCTCTTTACAAGGGTGTAGGGGATAGGAGTTTTAATCCCTCCTTGATATTGAATGATGCAATTGACATAAACCTTCATCCTAGTAGTGGTGCATTAGATGTGGCGCATTGGTTGGGTGTTTTAATTGCTTCTTGATCTTAACCACTTTTCATTCTTCACTTGTTTGATACAAAGGACAGCACACTAGTTGGACATTTTGATTTATCCTCAGAAACTTATCAACATCTTCACTTTACCTTTATGCATATGGCATATGGGATCAAGCGCAGTAGTTCAACATTTTGAATCTTCTTGAAATGTGTTATAAAACTCACAATCAGTAACCTCTTCACATGTGGTGCAGCAGTTGAGGATTTTGGATCCTCTTTGAAACTTGTCTTTTGCCAACCAGATCAGCCTTCTTCATTTTAGCGCAATGGATGAATGTTTCAAGATCTTCATTAGATACTTATCAAGATGGTGCATTTGATTGGTAGTTCATTCTCCTCTTGAAAGGTGTTGGAAACTTGAATTAAAATAACCTTCAAAATAGGCGCATTTGATCAACACTTTGAGCTCTGCTTGAATTTTGTCATGATCACTTAAAACTTGAAACAAATCACTTCATCCTAGGATGCATTGGATTGAGGTTTTAGATCCTCTATTAAATGCTCTCAAAATCTCTATTTTATCATCTTTCATAAGGGTGCATTGGTTCAAGCGCATGAGATGAGGATTTTGGATCCTCTGGAGTACTTTGCCATTTTTTCAACTTTCTTAGGATAAGGTCTATTGAAAAATATATTTAAGTATAAGTTTAAATATTTTTCAATATACCTTTCAGGATGTTTGAGACAGGTCTCGAATCCACTGGATTTAACATGTAGATTATAGAAATTGGAGGATCCACTAGATTTCAGACTTAGTCAATTTTTTAGGATTTTCAGGATATCAAGATGCCAGACTTAGTCATTTTTAGGATCTCAAAAATGCATCAGGATTAGTCTGAGAACGAAAGCACATGACTCTTCAATTAAAACTAGACAAAGAACTCAAACAACCACTGACTTCATCATGAAACAAACTAAAGACATCATTCAAAACCTAATGCAAAGCATCAGAGCTTCAAAAAAAGGGGGTCCCCCCATTTGCAATGGGGCGATGTGTGATTAGGTCACAACACCTACCAATGTATATTATTATCAGGCATTGATGGCCTCACAACCACTTTCACATATTGTTGTTTCTTAGTGTTCTGATTTCTTTAGGTATGTTAAATTCAGCCTCCATGGCTGCAAGCTTATCAGCCTATTTGTTCTAATTTCTAGGCACGAACAATAGATTAAAAACATCAAAATCTTCAATCAGATTCCATACTCTGTGTTTGTATGACTTAAGCAAGTCATTTTTGGTTACATTCAAGTTTCTTACTTGATTCGCAACAAGTTCACTATCGCCATACACCTTCAAACACTTGATATTCTTCCTTCTGGCCCATTCTAAGCCATGAATTAGTGCCTCATAATCTGCTATATTATTTGAATAGTTGAATGCAAATATGAAAGCTACATAATATTTTTCATTTTTGGGTGAAATAAGCATAGCTCCACCGCTTGCACCTACTTTGCTCCATGCACCATCAAAATATAGTTACCACAACTCATTTTCTGGCTGCTCTTTTTGTTGTTGATGCTAATTTTCACCTTTCACAATGTTAGGAATAGGCTAATTCTGTTCATGGATCATATAGATACCTAAACCAACTTCTTCCATTTGCTTGTAACTTGGGTCATCCCCATGATTTTCTAATGCCCATTCATCTAGAAACAAGTCTTCTATGCTCTCAATTGAGGTATTGCTCTCATGAACAGCAGGTTGTTCCTCCTCATGATAGGTTAAATTAGCATTAACAACACTAGGGGTATAAGGCTCAGTGTGATCTTTGGCAAGAGGTTCAGACCTTATAGTCACCCATGTACCATACCTAGTCCTAAATCACATGTGGGTCCAATCGGCTAACAAGTAACCTCCTAATTTTGTTGTAAAATCTCTTGAAAGGCATAAAGCAAAGTAAGGAGGCAAGTCTATCACATATATGCCCTGATGAATTACAAAATTTGGGCATGCATGTAGTGTGAGGTTTAAATTTCTTATGACTCCAATGGTGTTAATTGATGAACCATCTAACTGAGTTACAGGTTTGGACATTGGTTTGTAAGTCAGTCCTAACTTATCCACTATTTATTTTGGCATGACTAAAGTACTAGCACCTGAATCTATCATATAGTTATGCACTAGGTGCTTACCAATTATCAAGGACACATAAAATGGTGTCAAGTTTTGACCTCTTGTGCTTGTTCTATCTAAAATGGTGGGTCATTTGCCAGTACTACTCTATTCTAGTCTCTAGACTGACCTAGACTTAGCTCATTAGACAAAGAAAAATTAGATAATGCCTTTTGTCATAAATCTTCTTGACCAAGAAGAGATAAAGACTCCCATATGGTCATACTAACATTTTCCTTCTTCATATAATCAATAGTATTGAAGGAGAATGAACCAACCTTTTGCTATCCTTTTGAAACAACAGAATCAACTTGTTGTTGTACTTGTTGTTGCTGCACTCTGGGCTGGTTTTGGCTTGGAACATGTTGCATTCTTGGTAAAATGTGAACATTTGACTATTGTGATAGTCCGGCAACACCTTGTTGACTTGATTGGGCCTAATTTTGGTCTCTTCCAGCTTGTTGTCTAATATCTATAGCTCTCTTTTTAGCTCTCGTGTTAGCTACGATGGGCTAGGTAGACTAGTTTTGCCCCTGCATATATTTAACTCTGCAAAACTTTTCACCCTACCAATTCATTAATGCTATATCAGTTTACTCTTGTTTGGGGTTATATCCTTATTGTTCTGAAACTTCTTGTACCATGTTCTACTGGACAGCAGCATTACTTTGTACCATTAAGGCCTGATTAATCATGTCATTTAAGCAGGATGATTGGTTGTATGGTTGGTTATAGGGGTAACACCAATAATATTCTTGTGTCATGTTGTTTTACACTGGTATTAGCTCCCTAGATGAACTGGCAGCCTACTAGTTGTAGGTATGATAAGGCCTTGCTTTCAAGTTTCTTCTTGGGCCTTGATTTTTAGGTTGGAATTGAGGTCTATTCAGTTGATTGCCTTGCTAATTTGGCTGATTATTTTGCTGTTGGTTCTGGTAATTATGGTGCCTATTTTGGTATGGAGGTTGATAAGGCTTGTAAGTTTGATTCTGCTGCTTCTCTAAACTCACTAATTTATTGCTGACTATTTTTAACAGCTCTGGTTGCTCTTGGAATTTCACTTTAATCTCTTGAGATGGGGTTGGGACAACATTAGCTTGGGTTGTAACTTGATAATTGAGGGCTGATACAATAGGTACAATAGCTAGGGGATATTTTTAATGGGGTTGATGGGGTTGATGGTTGTATTTCTAGAAAAATAGGCATTAACAGCCTGGGAGCTATTTTACCAGCCTGAATTAAGTTGTTTTCAGCTCTTATGGCAATTACATAAGCACCTGACAGTGTTGTACCACCTATTGACTGTACTATTACTGCTATGACACTATTTAGAGCTCTAATAAAATACAAAAATGCATGTTCCTCGATAGGCCTTGCTGCTACTGGAATTTTGTCTCGAGTCTACTGGAAATGGAAGTTGAAATCAGCCATATGCTCCTGTGGAGCTCTTTTTATTGTACTTAGTTGCTCCATCAAAGACAGGTTATCTGACTTGTCCTTAAACTATTTATTCAATACATGTCCCAACAAGTCTCATGATGTAATAGAACCTACAATCAATCTTCTAAACCATAACCAGTAATCTTACTGCAACATTTTCTTGAGTTATGTGGTGGACCAAACATAACGTGGTCACATCTTTTATATGCTTGATTGGAGTAGTCTGATCTTCAATTGTAAAGAATGGTAAACCTCTCAAGGCTGCCAGTAGAATGTCATCATGTGTTGCAAGTAGCAATGGGCTGCTAGTATTGAATTGCACAAAAGGATATTTTCTCACCATTGGTGGAGCTTGAGGTGTCTATGGGGTTTGAGGAGTTTGGGGACTCTGTGGAGTCTATATTTACAAATTTATCACCAAATTTCTCTGATCAAACTCTGCAGTCCTGAGACTAGGAGGAGTAGAGTGCATTCTCCCTACTGGACTAGGTGTTCTTTCTGCTTCTCTGCCTCTTCTCCTTGGAGGTGAGAGCTGTAGATACTCAAACATAGTTGAATTTCCTCTCATTTGGACTTTTCTCATGTGCTAAATTCACTGGATCTGCAAAAAATCAAAATTTTGAGTCACCAAGTATGTATTTTTACCTCTACAAGACTGTAACTCTGCTGTGTATACTAGACAACAAAGAAAAATTATGTTTTAGATGGTCTGAAACTCTGTTCAGTGTACCACTAGGCATGACAAAAACTGTTAGCACAAAGGATTGCACCCTGCATGCTAATCTCGTGCAACATGGGAATGTTCTCTGATGTGGGTCTATCTATTTCCAGAAAAGAGATAGGAGGAACTTCAATAACTAAAAAACTACACTAAAATTCTATCCTAAAGGGGGTGATGCACCAATGTGTAATTTGACATGCAATCTAATTCACAACTAATCTTCCATAACTTGTTCATATAACTCAGATTGATAGATTTCAATACATAAGTGTTTCACAAAAAAGCATGAAATAACTTGCACAATCTGTGACCTGTAATGAAACTTGAACTTTGTATACATGCATTTAGTAAAATGAGACAAAAGAACCTAAAGGTTTCACAAGGAAACATAGACAATCTTTTATCAAATCACTAAAATGAAGCAAGATACTTGAATCTGATAAAATAAACCTTTGATTATATTGGAAACTAAAGGAATCACTAAAAAAAATGACCATAAAATGATATGAAATAACCTATAATCTACTGTAGATTATCAAATAACTGTGTAAAAATCTAATTTACAAAATTGAGAGCTTCTTTGCAATGTGCAAGAGAGAGCCAAAATTAAGAACTGGGGAAAAAGCTAAGTCTTTCCCTCTACAATACAAAAAAGACTCTCCAAGAGTCAAGCTCAGTGAATTGTAGTTAATTGCACTCAAAAATATCTCCTCCAAAGTGATCCACAAGAAAAATAAAAAAATCCATAAAAAGAAGGGTCTCAACTACTCCAAAATGAGCTAAAATAGCTCCAGACTATCCCTCTCTATCTATTTGACCAAGAAGAACTTCAAAATCATCTCAATTTGACCATAAGTCAAGGAAATCTTCTCCATTGTTAACTGATTGCTAACTCAACTCACAAATTTCTTTTACTTCCTTGCATGGATTTGGGGCAATTATTATCTTATTTTAACAAATATTAAGGTAAATAAAAGATTATTTAACCTTCATATGTGCTATAATAATTAACAAATTATACATTTATTGTAACAAATATTAAGGTAAAATCATTTCTTATTTACCTTAATATACGTTAAAATACACTCTTGATTTTCATGAAGTCATGCAAGGAATAAAAGAAATTTGTTACATGCTTCAAGCCTATATGTTTGATATGTCTATCACAAAATCACATGCTTGCACTCCACTATCTCCTATAGCATCCTCACCATATTGACTCCAAGGCTATTTTTGTCTTCTCTGAGAAATGCAATTTGTAAACACAAAACAAAATATGCCCTTATGGCTCCCTTGGCAATCATATGCCTTCCATGCATTATCATATGTCTTCGACCCCTTGGTAATTATTTGAGCACTTGACCTAAGGTTTTAAAACCTTAATTTTGGGAAAGGACTATCATTGCCCCTTTGACATGATTTTATGCCCTCACGGACACTTCTATTGTCACTAGGTTTAATGATTTAATGTTTTTGACCTCGCGGCCTTTTGGATTGCAATGCTTTTTTTATGAGACAACAATCAAAAGCCCACTTTCGGCTAAGGCAACTTGACCAAAAAGACAAATGAACCCTAAAATATTGTTCATTTTCACTTCATGTTTTTCTCAGTCATTGCTTTGCTGCCACCATGTCACCACCATACCTAGGGTTTCTAGAGTTTCTGAGGCTTCTGGGTGTTGTTTTGGAGGCTTCTAAACATATTTTGATTAAGGATTTCAGCCGCTCTATCATTTTTTGATCATTGTAAGTGATTTCCACTCCCTTTTTTTGAGTTTTACGTGCACAAAATGATGAAAGGAACTTTTGTAGCTTATCTTCTTGAATCTCCTTTCGATGGCTTTGACTGTAAATGATTATACTATACTTTCTAGCTTTTTTCATTCTACAAAACGTTGTATCTGCTTTGTACTCCTCTATCATGGTGAAGCTTGACACCCCTACAAACTGCTTTCATTTTCCTCTAATAAAGCTTCATCTTCATAACTGTATTTTCTATGTAGAAAAAAGAGATACAATCTTTGTATTTGCTTTGGCTCTGTTGAAGAAGAAAAGGAAAAGGATTTAATGTGCTCTCTCTATATATGTAGTCTTCCTTTTTGTGTCTTGGCTCTATTTCTAGGAAAACCCCCTCTATGTTGGCTTTCTTTCATTTTACTATTCTTGGCCAATGAGGGTTTGTTACTCTACTCTGTCGTGAAAGAAAATAATGAAACATGATCTTTCTTTTGTTATTATAACTGTTCTAAAAGAAGAAAGATAGTTTTGTCCTTTTCTATTCAAAACCCTTTATCATCACTCCTAAACTGTGAAATGCTTACCTTTTGTCTCTGTTTGGTCATCTATTCAACTCTGGTAAGTCTCGTTGTGCCAGGGTTTCGAAAAAACCCTACTTCTATTCATGGCTTCTTAACAGTGATTTATATTTCTGCATCTTTAGCCTATGATTCGACGACCTTGTCTACTATCCTGTGACTTCACCTGTGCTTGTATTTGTCTCACAAAACTTAGTACGCTTCCATTGATTTTATGTATTACTTGCAAAATAATAAAACTTTCCTTTTTCATTATACTATTGCTGGTATTTTGATAGTTAAAAATGACAAACTTTTCATATTGGGGTTTGTTGTTCCATCATCATGCCTGTGATGCTTCATTTGAGAACTTTTTGAAACCTTGAAAATGCTATTACAATCATGATATATGATAGCTCTAATATTTTTCTTGATTTTCTAAGATAATCCTCTTAACTGATATGAAAGGTTATTGTAACTTCATCTTGGAATTTCACATTTCTTGAAGTCATACATTTAATTATTTTGTGAGTTTTTTCTTGGCACTATGTCAATTTGTTGTTCATGACCCTCCATTTGGGTTTCATCGCATGTCTAGAAAATTGAAAGAACTGTCCCTATGTGATATACATCTTATGAATGTTGTGTATGACTGAGTCTCTTATCAACTATTGCATTCATTTATGGGTTGTTCTTTCTTTTAAAAAACATTCATAAGACTATCCTCTCTTTTTTACTGTTGTTTCATGACTACACTTTATAACTGATTCTGTAGACTGTCATGATTGAATGAAATCATTGCTCATTATTGTACCTTATTGTACTGCTTCCTTTGACATTGGCTGCCTTTTTCCTATGGATGTATCTCTATCAAGAACATAAGATCAGCAAAAATGGTATTCTCACAGGAAAAGGTAGTCAATGTCAAAGGAAAGTGCTAATGGGGTTCCTCACAAGGGCTAATATAACACTATTCACCCATTTTGAGAACTTTTTGAAACCCTAAAAATATCCCCAATGCTCTTTATACCTATATCCCCTTGTCTCTATATCTCTCCCTCTCCCTCTCTATCTCTCTATCTCTCCCTCTCTCTCTATCTCTCCATATCTCCCTCTATCCATCTCTATCTCTCTATCCTCTATATATCTTTATCTCTACCCCCCTCTCTCTCCCTCTATATCTATCTCCCTCTCCCTCTCTGTCTCTCTAGCTCTCCCTCTTTTTCTCCCTAGATCTCTATTTGTATCTATTTCTCCCTCTATCTCTTTTTCTTCCTATCCTCCCTCTCTCTATCTCTCTCTATCTATCTCTATCTCTCTCTCTCCATCTCTATCTTTCGATCTCTCCCCTTCTCTCTCTCTCTCTCCCTCCCTCCTCTCCTTCTCTCTAACTCTATCTTTATGTCTCTCCATCCCTCTCTATCTCTCTCTCTATTGTTCTCTATCTCTCTATCTCTCTCTCTCCCTTTATGTCTTTATATTTATCTCTCACTATCTCTATATGCCTCTCTCCCACCCCCTCCATCTCTTTCTATATCTCTATCTATTTATATATCTCCCTCCCTCTCTCCCTCTCTCTTTATCTCTTCCTCTCTTCTTCTATCCTCAATCTCTTTCTATATCTTTCTTTCCATCTCCCTCTCCCTCTCTATCTCTCTATCTTAACCACTTTCTATATTTTCCCTCTCTCTAACTCTATCTCTCTCTCTCTCTCTCTCTCTCTCTCTCTCTCTCTCTCTCTCTCTCTCTCTCTCTCTCTCTCTCTCTCTCTCTCTCTCTCTCTCTCTCTCTCTCTCTCTCTCTCTCTCTCTCTCTCTCTCTCTCTCTCTCTCTAACTATATCTATTCATCTAGCAAGGTGCATATGATGCTACTTGTTCCAACACCACATCTTCTATTTCATCATCACCCAACGATATAATGGTTGTCTCTTCCTAGACATGAAGCTACTCTAGAGCAAAAGAAGATGGAGGGATGACATGAGTCTTCTCATACAAGATGGTACCACTTCTCATAGAAGAATTGACAAGTTTATGAGTATCATTTTCCTAAACCACATTTATTTGTATTGAAGGAACTGTATAGTGTAAAAACTCTACATTTTTGTATCTATTGCAATCTTGTTGTGCGGGTTTTTTCTGTTTCTATAAATGTTTCATGCTCTAGCTACGCAGGTTTCTTATGCTCTATGCGGAAGCCGCCAAGTGTCATGCCTCAGTTAAAAGCCGCGGTTTTGTTTCTAGCTATAACTTTTGTGCGAATCATGCCACGTAGCGGCTATGTTTCAATATATTAAAGTTTCAGCTTGCTGCGGAGGTCACCACGTGTCATTAGTGGAGGTAGTCAGTAAAAGTTTCAAAGCGAGTACGGAGGTTGCCATGTGTCTCTTAGATATTGCTGCAGAGTTTGCCGCATGTTTATTTCCATATCTTAGGGATGCTTAGTAAAAAAGAATGCTGGGACACAGTTGGTTTCAGTTTGAGTATGTGGAGAGTGCCATGTGCTGGATGCGGAAGAGAAGTTACTTTTGTTTATGACCCTTCTCTGGCAATAATTAAAAGTTTCTACGTAATGCGGAACCCGACAAGTGTCATCTTCTGCGGGAGTTTCAAAAGGTTTCTAATGTTTCAAGAATTGTTGCAGAAGTTGCCATGTATCAGCTATTGCAGGCTGCGAAAGATGCCACTTGTCCCTGTTTTCTCCTTTTGAAAGCTAGCGAGTGCTAAGGTAGTGGGCCCTGCTATTAATGTGTCTCATGTCTCAAATGCTGCGGAGTGCGACAGTTGTCACCTGCGGAGACCACTTGAATATAAAGACATAGTTTTGCAAAGTGTTGTGGATAAAGAAACGTAAAAGTTTCTAAATGCTGCAGAAACCACCAAGTGTCGATTTCCTGTTCTTTTCTGAGAAGTGAAGGAGTTTCAAGTTATGCGCATGGACAATGCCATCTGTCACACTCTTTTCAGTTTCAAGTATGCAAAGATCGCCAAGTGTCTGTCCCTTATAGAAGGAGTTGCACCACACATATTTAGTTCAAGCCAATGAATTTGCAGGAAAGAGAATCTATTTCAGATTTGAAAGATCTTAACTGTCAAAAACTTCTAGTTACCTTCAGTTCTATTAGGCCGTTGGGATTCGATTGTTGCAGACAATCTTGAGTTAAATCTTAGGCTATAAATATGTAACATTTGTAATAGATCAAGGGACGCATATAGAGATATAGATTGATACATACAGTTTTAGGCATATAGAGACATTTTTTGTCATGGATTTAAGAGAAGTTGGAGACTTTTGTTGTGACCAGTTAATATCATTTGCCTTTATTTTGTCATTCTTGATTAGAAAGTTAATGTACCTGTGTATGTATTTGTGCCTCTTATATTGCTGGAAAATTAATGAGAAAGACTGAGTTCTGTGCCTTGGTTGATATTATCTATGTCATTGCAAAGTGTTTGATTGTGAGCCTTTGATTTTATTCATTTCATCTATTTATGTTAATCATGCAGCATCTGCTCTTTAATGTAACTAAATTTTGAGGATAGTTTCACTGTGCTTAATTTTTGAAAAACACTTTTACTCAGGCACATTGCCACAGATAGATTTACTTTAATTGTATCTGTAATCCTGATTACTTCCCCTTTTCCTCAAAACCCATTTAAGATAGAGAAGAGCCAGCTTCTTTAAAATCTGGAGGTTGTTTTAGGTAGCAAGTCCCACATTCCTGAAACTTCCCATGTTGGTGTTGGAACCTGCGCAATTTTATGCATCAACAGTTTTTGGCACGCCCGATAGGACTATTCTTGAAGTTTCTGTCAAGATTGTATGAGCCAAAGAGCTACAGGGAGCCAGAGCTGCGGACCTGTAACAAGAGCTCAATCTGCTGCTAATCTAGGCATTCTTTTGCCACCACTAGTAGTTAATCCAAGGAGAAGAACGAATCAATTTACAGTAGCACAAAGAGTAAATATGGGAGCACCTGTAGCCCCAAGGAATAATGCAAATTGGAACACTGGCAGTCCTCTAATTCTCCCAGTACCACCAGCAACTTGGGATGCTATTCTAGCCAATGCTCTAAAGGCTCTGCCTAAGTTCAGTGGGGAAGATTTCATGACACCTAAAGAGCACCTGTAAGATGTATCTAATGTATGTACAGTACATGTTATCACTCAACAGAATGTGGCCATAAGACTATTAGCAGCCTCTTTCAAAGGAAAGACCCTAGACTGGTATAGATCTCTGACTCCAAATACTATATCTACATGGGATCAACTTGGTGATGCTTTCTTTGAAAGATTTAAAGAAAAGGGTGATAAATCTTCTTTGCTGCAACAATTGATCACTATTAAGAGGGCAACACAAGAAGCCATGACTGATTTCAACTCAAGATTTCAAAAGACTTGGGAAAGAATTCCTACTATAGCAAGACCATTCCCAGGTATGGCTATTGTATTTTACCTTAAAGCTTTAAACTTAGATATATCAGTGATGATTCAGTCTCTTGGAGGTCAGACACTACCAGAAGCATATGAGTTGGCAGTCAAGGATGAAAATAACTTAATAGATGCTGAAGAATTGCCCCCAAGGCCTCCTATGCCCATGTTCCCAGAAATTACCTTACCTTTGCCTCAAGAAACTCCTAATCATACAGCCCCACCTGTGTCTATGTATTCATTTCCTCAACAACCTGCTAAGGAAACCACCCCCATCCAACCATCTAAGATGGATGATGTCAAGAACATTTTAAGAACCTTCTCAAATGAGATAATTAATCTAAAGAGACAACAAAATCCCTATCCAAAGCCCCCTTATCAAGGTTACTAAGGAAATAGACCCCCCTTTCAGCCAAATCAATATCAAGGCCCCCAGAGGCAAGCTAATCCTCAGCCTTCAAACTGGTTGGTTACAGTCCCTACACCTTTATAGATTGTTCCTTCGAATCCCAACAAGGAAATCGTTCTAGGGCAAAATAATTTTGTAGATGGCACAAATGCTTGGTGCTTCCCCTGCAACAATGCCCATATGCCCAGAGACTGTCCCAGATGAAATTTACAGTAAAAGATAGCAGAACAGAGAGGATTAGAAGGACAATTTGCAACTTCTAATACTCCACCATATCAATCTCCCAGCACTCAAAATGTAGTCATGGTGGCCTAGATGCAAAGGATGTCTTTACAAGAGGAAGAGGAAATAGCCCCTGAGCATGCTTTATTTTCATGGATTGAAGAGGAAGATTCAATGTTCTTGAATGAAGCATCTACTTCCAAGAAACAATTGGTGCAATTAGACTACTATACCAGAGCAAAAAGAAGAATGATGGAGTAGCCTAAGGTCACTAATAATGAAATGGGAACTCCTCCATTCCAAAGTCATCAGAACATAGTCTCTAGACAAGAAATGCCTCAGTCTATGCAGAATCAAGTAGCCTCAGGACAAGTCCTAGAAAAGACAAAATATCCTTATTATGCAAAGACTCAAGCATTAAGGCTTGTGAATGTGGTGGAACAACTGAAAAGAACTCTAGTACATGTATCAATCTGGGATATGTTAGCTATTCCTGAGTAGAAGACATTGTTGCAAGAAGCTCTGCAAGGCCAAGAAGTCCCTAAACATACTGGTGCCAAAGGAGGAACTACTGATAAAGGGAAGCTACAGCTCAAGGATACTGTACCTCTATAGACAACAGCCCTATTGAACAATACATCTGAGTTAGGTAAATCTAAACCAGATCCCTTTTATTTGACTCTAATAGTTGGAAAAAAATTACTGCATAATGCCATGATAGACTTTGGGGCTTGTACTACAGTAATGCCAAAGCAAATAGCTAATGCTTTGAAGATAAAATATGAGCCACTTACAAGAGGAGTCATGCAGTTGGATGGGAAATCTGTGCAAACAATAGGGAAAATCAAACAACTTCCCTTGCAACTATATACTTGCCCCAATATAATTGTCAATCAGGATGTTGTAGTCATAGATATACCCCTTGTATTTGGTCTATGCTTATCCAAAGATTTCACAGCCAAGATAGGAGGTTACATGTCACTTGATTGGTCACACCTCATCTTGAGAACCAAATATGGGACAAAGATGAAAATATTGTCAGATCCATTATCCAAAGACCATATCACAAATGAACCAACCCCAAATTTAGAAGCATCCCATGCTATGCTGAATAAGGAGGAAATAATCTTTGTTGAAGAGTTGGGTGACTGGACTGAGCATGACCAGCAAGAAGAAGAGAATAATCAGGTATTGACTATGATGCAAAGTGATCCCTATGGAAATTATGGCTCTACAGGCCTAGGTACTTATGTTATATTTGAAGAAGACCAAGAGATCCCTAATGTTCTAAGAAAAGAAGTATCACAGAGTCAAGAGTCTGAAAGAAACTTAGAAATTTGGACCCTAAATTTTGATGGGGCTAGGAGTAAAAATGGAGCTGGAGCATGAATTTGCCTTACTGCCCCTAATGGAGAGAAAATTCTAAGAGCCATTCACTTTCAGTTTTCCTGTACCAATAATGATGTTGAATATGAATCTTTGGTGCATGGACTCATGTTAACAAAGAAAAAAGGAGTAAGGAGTATGATAGTAAAAGGAGATTCTAAACTAGTAGTGAAACAAATCAGAGAAAAGGCAATAGCAAAAAATGTGAGAATGAGATCCTATAGGCACATAATTTGGGACCTCATAGATGGTTTTGAGGCTTTTAATATTGAAGTAGTTCCTAGAGCCCAAAATTCTAAGGTAGATAGAATGGCACAGATTGGTTCACAGTTTGATCCAGCAACTGATCTACTAGTCAACAATGAGTCAGTCAAAATTATAGTGAGACCAACTATTCTAGACAATGACCAAAATTGGCAAGTTTTTGATAATGATTTCCAAGTACTCTCATTCTTGCAACAATCAGGAGAATTTACTAATCAATTACACCCTAAAATTGAAGAAGCATATGGTGACCAAATTATTCAACTGAAGTCAAATAAGCTCCCTAAAGGACTGATTACCATAGAAAACTTGTTTGACCCAGAAGATGTAAGCCTAGAGAAGAAGAGGTTTCAAGCAAATAGGGAGGATTATTCTGAGATTCAAGTTAGTGAAGGAAGAAAATTGAAAGTTGGCAATTCTACAACCCAAGAAGAAAAGAAAAAGTTGATTGATTTGTGTGAAAAATATGATAGGGTGATTGCTTGGACCTATGAAGACCTCCATGGCTATAATAGAGATATCATCCAGCACACCATAGAGCTGACTGAAGGATCTAAACCAGTCAGACAGAAACAAAGACCAGTGAATCCTAGAATTGAACCTTTAATGGTGGATGAGCTGCAAAAGCTCCTAGAATCAAAGATAATTTTTCCAATTAAGGATTCAACCTAGGTATCAAATTTAGTGCTTGTAAGGAAAAAGAATGGTGACATAAGGCTCTGTGTAGATTTCAAGGATCTAAATAGAGCTTCTTTGAAGGATCATTATCCCCTGCCCTCTATGGAACATATTTTACAAACTGTGGCTGGATCAGAGAGGTTTTCCTTATTGGATGGTTTCTCTAGATACAATCAGATTTGGTTGGCTGATGAAGACCAGCATAAGACTGCATTCACTACAAAGTGGGGAACCTTTGCATATGCTAAGATGTCTTTTGGCCTTTCAAATGATGGAGCCACTTTTCAATGAGCAATGGATGTAGCATTTGGAGAGCTTATAAACAAAATCATTTTGATTTATCTAGATGACCTCACCATTTTCTCTAAAAAAGTTGTAGATCATTTTGACCATTTAGAGGTTGTTTTTAAGAAATTCTAAGAGTTTGGAATATCCTTGAATCCCAAGAAGTGTATCTTTGCAGTACCTCAGGGAAAACTGTTAGGCCATATAGTGTCAAAGGAAGGAGTTTCTATTGATCCAAAGAGAGTCACTGCCATAATGAACTTATCTCTGCCAGTTAATAAGAAAGCAATTCAATCCTTTTTGGGGAAGATCAACTTTGTTAGCCGGTTCATATCTAATTTTGTAGGTCTAATTAGACCAATGACACTATTACTTAAAAAGGATCTGGTTTTCAAATGGACTGTAGAAGGAAGGCAAGCTTTTGAAGAAGTCAAGAAAGCTATTTCAACAGCCCCAATACTCAGAAACCCAAACTTTTCTAAATCTTTCATAATGTATGTGTATGGGGGAGAATTCAGTGTTGCTGCTATATTAACCCAGAAAGATGATCAACAAGAAGGAGAGCACCCAATAGCCTTTTTCTCCAAAACTCTCACAGAATATGAGGCTAGATATAATTTGTAGAAAAACAAGCAAATGCCATGGTTAAAGCCCTTAAAAAAATTATACATATGGTAACAGGAAATAAGATCCTAATATTAGTGGCTCATCCTAGTGTAAAAGAATATATTATGGAGGGTGAGATCACTGAGAAAAGAGCCAACTAGATCACAAAGATTTTGGAGTATGATGTAGAATTGAGACCCACCAAGTTGGTCAGAGGTAAAGGATTGTGCTAATATATGACCCAAGACATGGACAGAATAATGACTAAAGAAACAGAAAGTGAGAATGTATTGAAAATTCAAGAGATCAACCAATATTCTTGGGTCACAAACATAATACAGTTTATGAAGCATGGGATTTTCCCAAATGAGCTCTCCCATGATAAGAGAAGATACTATAGGTAGCAAGGGGCCTATTTTGTACTAATTGACCATATTCTATTTAGAAGAAATGCTGATGGTATACTTTTAAGATGTATAGAGAAAGATGAAGCCCAAAGAATACTACATGAATTACATCATGGAGCCTTAGGAGGACACTTTTTAGCAAAGACCACTGCAATCAAAATAACTCAAGCAGGATATTTTTAGCCCACTCTGTTTACAGATTACTATCAACTGGTCAAGGAATGTCAGGCTTGTCAGTTTTATACTGGGAAAAGGAGAAATGCAGCAATGCCTCTAAGCCCCATAATTGTGGATGAACCCTTTGCTCAATGGGGTCTAGATTTCATTGGTATGATCAATCTAGTGTCAAGTATGGTACACAAATGGATCCTCACAGCCACAGATTACTTTGCCAAATGGAGTGAAGCAGTACCACTCAAAGAAGCAATAGAAAAGGTAATATTAGACTTTCTAGAAGGCATTAATGCTCGGTTTGGTCCTCCTCGTACCATTATATCAGATAATGCTAAAGCATTTTTGGGAACAAAGATATCTAAGTTTGCATTAAGGAATGGGATTTATTTGAAGACTTCTTCAAATTATTACCCCCAAGGTAATGGCCTAGCAGAATCCACTAACAAGAACCTGATCAGACTCATTAAAAGGATAGGGACCAATTATCATAGAGAGTGGCATAAACTACTTAACACAGCAGTATGGGCTGATGGGATCACACCAAAGCAAGTGACTAAGATGTCTCCATATGAATTAGTTTATGGTAAACCAGCAGTAATGCCATTAAGTTTAGAAATCCCTACTCTACAATTATTGAAACAGATTGAGGTACAAGAGAAAAGAGAAAGGGCACATGAATCACTAATGAAACATCAGAAAATAGTTAAAGACTGTTTTGATAAGAGAACTTCAAATCCTATTTTTGAGGTTGGCTCACTGGTTTTGAAATGGGATGAAAGAGCTGCTAACCCAGGTCGACACAACAAGTTTGAATCATTATGGATTGGTCCTTACAAAATTCGTTCCTATAAGCAAAAAAATTCTTTTGAGCTCGAGACTATGTATGGTGAACCTGAAGAGATTCTTGTAAATGGGATCTATTTGAAGCATTTCAATTAAACAGTGTCTCTTATGTATCATAGTTAGCTAGTTTCCTTTCCTTTTCACTTTCTTGTTTTCTCGCTTTCCCTTTCAATAAGTGTTCTATGAACACATGTCAGCAGCACAAAGCCCCTTCTCTTTTGATCTCACTTTTATTAAGGTTGTTCTGTAATCCCCAATTCTCACGGAAGCACATGCTTTTCAGAAAGGACAGCCACTCCTGTAGCAATATCTAACACTCCGTTCCATGCAGATTTTGAAAAGATACACTAACTATTTCTTGGCATTAATGCCATTTATGGGATAAGATGTGTCATTAAAGCCCTAATAAATCAGTGTTAAATCCTAAGTGTGGCCCTCATTTGTTTCCTATCTCTCTGCTTTGAATCACTGTTGCTTCTAATTTTTGACTCTCACCAAGTATCTTTCAGCTGTGCCACATTCTTATTTAAGTAGTTTCATCCTTCATGTGCCAACATTTCCTTTATTTTCCCTGCAGATACAGCTATGTCTGAAGCATAGTCTTCTCAGGAGGGGCTAGGAATTTATGAGGAAATTGATAAGCTATTAAACAACAAATCATATGCATCAGCATCCATGCAACCAAGGAAGACCTACCGAAGAACAAGGGTCCCTGAGGTTGGGTTTTCTGTTGATTCAACAAAGGTGAAGGATTACGTGGATGACATTTATGCCACAACCCTACAAAAGAACACAAGGACTCTCAAGGAAGGGGTGCATTAGAGGTGTATTCTCTAAGCAAGAAGCAAGCAGTCTGAAACTTTTGAAATGAGAATATGGACCTCGCAGTTGGCACAGTTCCTGGTTCTAAGTGTGTACCTATGTCCCAACCTAATTGAACTATGCGTAGAGCTATTTCATGCACCCTCGAATACCATACAACAGGGCTCTTTTTTAGTGCATATTATGCCCAAAGCCATAAGAGATATGTTGGCCCTGCAGTATGACAAAACAGCCACATTCCCAACTTTGGCCAAAGTGCAAAAGACATGGGCAATTGTCAACAACAAGGTTAGGTTTCTTAATTTAGAGATGCAGTTAGGAGAGGAGAACACCCAAATGCCCATACTACCTACAAAAATGGCAAACTTCAGCCAAAGTACTCAAGAGGCACTGTCAATGATTGCTTTTATTTTTGGGCTGAAAGAAGACAATACAGTCCACAACTGGCAAATTGCTATCATTTTCAAATTAAAGACTGTAGACAAGTCACAAGAATAGTGGTTGGATTTCTCAGAGTAAATTGCTTACTCCATGGTTGATCAACTCGTAAATTTCAAGTCCAAGGGAGTTTTCAAGTATTCTGCTTATCTTTTCCATCTAATTTTGTATCAAAACCATGAACTTTTTGCACCATATATGCATTTAAACATGTATGATCCAGATTTTGGCCAAAACAGAACTATCCCTGTGTTTGCATGGACACGTGTGTTATCTGAGTCTTCAGACCCTTATGAGTTTTGGGAACTTTTTGTAGCCCTTGCCTTTTGCCAGTTAAGCCCAGAGCATGTAGAACAAAGATTGACACAGAGTATCAGGGGTTTCGTGATCAATTGCTCAATCCCATGTGATTATTTTTTGGGGCACACAATACTGTCATCAAGATTCGTGGTTTCAATGAGGAGCCCATGCTGCTACCTAAAATATTAACCCCTAGGGTAGCATTCTTAGAAGTGACTCGGCAAGTGTCAGTGGTTGATAATGAGTTTGGCACCAAGAAAAAGAAAAAGAAAATGTATGACATCCCATGGGTCAAAAGAAATATGGCACTAGAAGTTAGAGATGCTAAACACCTTTTGCTAAGGAAGCTAGCTGCCCTTGGATTCTTCATCATTGAAGACAAATGGAAGTATGATCTAGACAGTTTTATGGATTCCTGGATTAGAAACAATAAGGTCCATGCTAAAATAGTACATAAGGGCCGGCCTTTTTGGGAGGATAGGAGAAACGCAAAAGAAGACAACCCAGATCTATACGTTGAATTAGTTGATTTGCCCTTTGAAGGGGATAGGTCATGGGAGAACTTCTATGATAAACAAAAGGAATTTGACCCTAAGTTACGAATGACTACTGGTCTGAGAAAGACATTGAAAAACAAAGAATGGAAGCCAAAGAAGATTGAAGCCTATTGAAAGTATAGGCAGGAAATCTCAGAGATCACCCATTCATTTGGAAATGTTGACACTGATGAAAAATGGGAGTCAATCTAGGATGAGTGATATCCTTCCCCAGTCTCTAGCCTTGACACAAGTAAAATTTAGAAGAAGGGTGAGGAATCAGAAGAGGAAGCTAAGTCAACCCACACAATGCAAGAAACAGGGCAGGCCTCATCCACTGCTCCTGTATCTTCATGGCCTCAATCTCTCAGTACTTTAGAGAAACATAAGGGTGTGGTGTCATCACCAACCATAGGGACTCCAACAACTTCAGTATCTGGAGGTTCCAGTTTTGCTCCTTTGAAACCACCAGTGGTGGTAAATGTGGCAAAGAAAGAAGAGTCAGAGGAAATAGCTCAGAGACCTAGGAAACATAGGAGATTGCAATTGGAAAAGGAAGAGGAGGAAGAGATAGAGCCACTGCTACAACAACTACTAGTCACATCTTCTATTGCACAAGTAAGAGTTTCTTCTCCCTTTTCCCCTTTGTCTCTTTCTTCTACTTTAGGAGTGGTAATCCCAATTAGCCAAACATTTGTACCCCCTGCCACTTCTGATGTGCTTACATCAACCCAAGCCCCAATTGTCAGTTCATAGGCCATGTCATCACAGGCCATCTCATTACCACGCTTTTCCCCCTCTGTACCAAAAAGTGCCCCCTCTCAAGTTTCCCCTAGCCAATAAGTAATGGCTATTCCCTATGGCCTACCTCAAGGTCATCCTTTTGTTGGAGGCTACATTGCTTCACCTCCTACTTTCCAAGCCCAAGTAGACACAGCAAAAAGAGCTAGGGAGGCCAGAATGGACAAGAAGAGAAAGAAGGAAAATAAAATCCCTATTGTGCCACATATGAGGTCACTTTTTGACCCCATCTAACAACAGTTGACAGTCACACATTTGTCTCCAAATCTTGTGAAACCTAATGAGCAGATGTAGTCCCAGGACTATTCAATGAATGATGTAGCTATGGACATGTCTCTTTTCATACCACAAGATAGGGTTGAGCTACTCAATGAAACTACATCTATTGTTGCAACTAATTATTTGAAGGTGTCTAGGAAGTTGCAAAAGATTGAGAATGATTTAGCTCAAGAGAAGTTGAACAATAGTGACCTGGCTGCAGAGATTCAATCAAATAATAATGAAATTGAGAGTCTGAACAAACAGTTGCAAAATATTGTTTTTTGCCAGATACATCAAACTGCACAGGCCCAAAATGCTTCTCTTAAAATTGAGCTATCTCAGGAAAACGCTGTAGTGAATGTTCTGAGAGAAAAGAAAGCCACCTTGGAAAGGAAGTATCAAGAACAATTGCAACAAGCCACACAAATTCAGCAGAAGTTGCTGAGTGAATAGAATGCTAACAGTGCAATTTAGGCACAACTCTTGGCAGAGCAACAAACAACAAAATAGGTGACAGTTAAGTTAGCTAATAGGCCACAGAATGCTGGAATTTTGAATTTGGTAAAAGAGATTTATGTCTCAGTTTGGGAAAGAATCTCTGAAGAGATTATTCACCTAAGGCCATCCTTGACATTTCTGTTAAATGCACAACAGTTATGTGAGAAAGTTGAAACTTCGGTGCAAGCAACCTTGTTAACTATTTCTTTGAGGGTTTCAAACTCTCAACTTTTGTTAAAGAAGCTATATGATACAACAGATGAAATTCTGTCAGCAGCAGGAATAAATGATAGAATGGTCGCTGCCAAAAGGGTAAATGGGGTTCTAAGTTGCAACTTTGCAGCTACCAATTATCAAGAGCTACTGGATATCGTAAAGGAAGGAGTAATAGATATGAAGAAACATATAGAAGATTTGGTGCAACTGGGTCTTCCTTCACCATTTCCAGATAATAACACAGTGCTAATGATTGATGATATCAAGTCCCTGCTTTTAACCAGGCAAAAAGATGAAACAGTTTTCCAGGGTTTGAGTGATTCCTCATCAGTTAAGGAAGTGGAAGCTATATTGTTACCTATGGCCTAGTTAGAGTTTCAGTTAAAGGCCGCGATCCAAATTTTGTAGACATTTTCCCACAAAGACATAATTAATCTTGATTTTGCTTTCCAAGATTTACAGAGTAGACAGGCACTCTCTAATTTAGAATGGTCTATTTACCAGACAACCTTGCAGAATTTGTGACTTTGAGTTATATTTTGCCAAGGTTTTGAGTTCTTTTCTGAGCAGGCTCAGAAGTCCTATTGGTCGCCAGGAACTATATAGTGTAAAAACTCTACATTTTTGTATCTATTGCAATCTTGCTGCATGGGTTTTTTCTATTTCTGTAAATGTTTCATGCTCTAGCTGTGCGGGTTTCTTATGCTCTATGCGGAACCTGCCAAGTGTCGTGTCTCAGTTAAAAGTCATATTTTTGTTTCTAACTATAACTTTTGTGCAGATCGTGCCACGTAGCAGTTATGTTTCAATATATTAAATTTTTAGCTTGCTGCAGAGGTCACCACGTGTCATTAGCAGAGGCAGTCACTAAAAGTTTCAAAGTGAGTGCAGAGGTTGCCGTGTGTCTCTTAGATATTGCTGTAGAGTTTGACACATGTTTGTTTCCATATCTTAGGGATGCTTAGTAAAAGAGGATGGTGGGACATAGTTGGTTTCAATTTGAGTATGTGGATAGTGCCACGTGCTGGATATGGAAGAGAAGTTACTTTTGTTTATGACCCTTCTCCGGTGATAATTAAAAGTTTCTAAGTAATGCAGAACCCAACAAGTGTCAGCTTGCACGGGAGATTCAAAAGGTTTCTAATGTTTCAGGAATTGTTGCGGAAGTCACCATGTATCAGCTATTACAGGCTGCGGAAGATGCCACCTGTCCCTATTTTCTCCTTTTGAAAGCTAGCAAGTACTAAGGTAGTGGGCCCTGCTATTAATGTGTCTAATGTCTCAAATGTTGTAGAGTGTGACAGTTGTCACCTGCGGAGGCCACTTGAATATAAAGACACGGTTTTGCAAAGTGTTGCAAATAAAGACACATAAAAGTTTCTAAATGCTACGGAAGCCACCAAGTGTCAGTTTCCTGTTCTTTTCTGAGAAGCAAAGGAGTTTCAAGTTATGCGTGTGGATGATGCCATCTGTCACACTCTTTTCAGTTTCAAGTATGTGGAGATCACCAAGTGTCTGTCCCTTATAGAAGGAGTTGCGCCACACATATTTAGTTCTAGCCAATGAACTTGCAGGAAAGAGAATCTGTTGCAGATTTAAAAGATCTTGACTATCATAAACTTCTAGTTATCTTCACTTCCGTTAGGCCATTGGGATTCGATTGTTGCAGACAATCTTGAGTTAAATCTTAGGCTATAAATATGTAACATTTGTAATAGATCAAGGGACACATATAGAGATATAGATTGATACATACAGTTTTAGGCATATAGAGACATTTTTCTGTCAAGGATTTAAGAGAAGTTGGAGACTTTTGCTGTGACCAGTTAATATCATTTGCCTTTATTTTTTAATTCTTGATTAGAAAGTTAATGTCCTTGTTCATGTATCTGTGCCTCTTATATTGCTGGAAAATTAATGAGAAAGACTGAGTTCTGTGCCTTGGTTGATATTATCTGTGTCATTGCAAGGTGTCTAATTGTGAGCCTTTGATTTTATTCATTTCATCTATTTATGTTAATCATGTAGCATCTTCTCTTTAATGTAACTATATTTTGAGGATAGTTTCACTATGCTTAATTTTTGAGAAACACTTTTACTCAGGCGCATCGTCATAGATAGATTTACTTTAATTGTATCTGTAATCCTGTTTACTTCCCCTTTTCCTCAAAACCCATTTAAGATAGAGAAGAGCCAGCTTCTTTAAAATCTGGAGGTTATTTTAGGTAGCAAGTCCCACATTCCTAAAACTTCCCATGTTGGTGTTGGAACCTGCGCAATTTTATACATCAACATGAATTGCAGTAACATATTTGAAACATAATATGGAAAGATTAGTTTAACTTTGATCACATGTTATCCCTTGCATGTATGTTGCTTTGCTACTTCATCTTCACTTATTCAGATGGTGTAACAACCCAATTTGAGCTATTACATGATCCTAATAAGTCATCATTTAATACTTTTTTTCCAAGAAAGTAGACATTGACTGGATGACATTATACACGAAAGTTTTTTTCTTACCCCCTTTTAACAACTACTGTTAAAGCCTCACTAAATTAAGCTGCAAGCATAATTTAGTAACATCTACAACTTACAAAACAAACTTAATTGGTAATCTATTGGTAGGAAGTTGGAATTCAATTTTGTAACCATTATGTACCATGACTTTATTTTCTCTTTTCCCTTTCTTTTTCATTCTGTTTGTATATGTTCCCACTAGAGTGATGTGTGTCCCTTCATCTTCGTACATGCATATTTCAATTTCTTTGGATCTTCCACTAACTCATAGTCAAAATATTTTTCCATTTTAGAAATCCCATCAATTCTTTCTTTTGAATTTAAATTTCCATTATAACATGGTGGATCAACCTGTGGTTTACTACTGAGTCTTAACATTGCTCGTAAAAACATCCTTTTAGTTCATTTACATATTCATCCTCATCTTCTTCTCTTTCCTCTACTTCTTCTTCATCTTCACTAATGTCCTCCACTCATACCCCTCTTCTTTGTGCTACCTCCATCGCATCCAATAATGTCATAAAACCTCTCAACATCTTTGTTATTTCACCAAATCATGCTGCCCTAGGTCTTCCCCTATTCACCATGTCTTTACAAACCATCTGCAGTTGCAAGGCTTCTCTTTATTCACCTACCCACAACAAAATAATCTAGGGTTTCTACTTGATATAGTCTAGAACTTGGCTCTGATACCACTTGATGCAATCTAGATATGGGGGTCTTATCAGATGATTAAAATCTCGCAGTCAACAACACTAATTTTCACACAACAAAATTCAATCTGAGTTTTATTTTATATCACAAGTTTAAATCATTTCAGTAGCCATTATCAATTCAACCTCTATAACTTCAATCCTTCAATTCTTCTCCAAAGACAATACTTTCCTTTTTTCCAAAAGCAAAAAGCCCCCAATAAAATACAACTTCATTATATACTGCATGTTTGATGAAGTTAAACCATTTACAAGCACTGGTAGTTATAGAAATGAATCATCACAGGTTGAAATCTTCAAACTAGATCCAAAATAACATGTTTTGGGATTTTCAATGGTTCATGAAGCAAAATAATCACTGAAACTATGAATTTCAGCAGTTTTAAGAGTTTATGAACTAGAAATAATTGTTGAAAATAACACTTTTCAGGAATTTTGTCATTCAGTGAACCTTGCAACTCTCAAACTTTTCCTTTATAATGCATTTTGGCAAATCAACACTTTTACAAACCTTTGAACTTCTTCATCGGTGTCATTTTAGAAAATTAACACTTTTACAAACCTTAGAACTTCTTTGTTGATGTTTCTCTTGGTTTATGAACTTGGAAATTTATCAAAACACTTCATGAAAATTCTTTAAGTTCTCTTGAAACACCTTTCGACAAAAGACAAGGTTCTTGAACTTTGAAAATTGCTGAAAACGAAGAGTGACAAGCTCTTTTGGAAAAAAACATGAGTTTGTGAACTTTAGATCTTGCCGAAAGTGATATAAGTAAATGTTATTTTCAACAAATTGGTAAGTCCTTAAAATTGTGAGCCCGCTGAAAACTTAACCAAATTTTCCCCAAACTTCACCAAATTGAAACTATAATACCCATTTAGTCATTCTACAAGGTGATGTCCTTGACTAATTTGAATTGGGAAATTCTTCTGAAGTAACTATCCAAAACAACACAACAAAATTGAATTGAAACCTAAAATAATTTGGATGATACTAGATTTCTCATGAACCCAAATGCTCTTACATCATTTATGATGGTGTTACAACACAAACAATAATTGAGGGCTAAAATAAAGCACCCACATAACTAGTTCAAACCCCATGAAACTAAAGCATACTACCATATTGTGAAGTATGAACTCCAAGATTCTCCACCTCCATTCTATAAGTGATTACCATGACTATTTTTGTGAAACAAGATCAATAACAAAAATATAACTCCAACAAGAATTAAAATCACAAGGAAAACAACCCCTCATATAGTTAAGACCATGGCTATAATACTGAATGTTAGGAATATATCCTTTCAAACTTCAAATAGCATTTAAACCTTATATTATAAGGTGATGATCATATTTTAACAATATAATCACTACATATAATTTTTTTTTACATTGTAATATAACATTACCATTACACTAATAGTGCAATTAATTTATGGAATTTTTTAAACCTTATAATATAAGGTGATGATCATATTTCAACAATATAATCACTATATATAATTTTTTTTTACATTGTAATATAACATTACCATTACACTAACATTAGTGCAAATAATCTATGGAATTTTTTAGAAGGCTTTTGACTTTATTAAACTAGAATAAATTGCACTTAAATAGATTAAAACATTATCCTAAAAATCTATAAATCCCATTCAAATTTATGTTTATATAATTAGTATATAAGTATCTTAATGCAAAATCAAAAGTTCAAAAATTCCAAACCAAAAATGATAAAATAACAAGACCATTTATAAAATATTAAATTCTTATCAAATGTATGTACTAATTGATGCCTAAAATGGGGAATTGTCTAAAAAAAATTAAACACCTTAACAAACAAAGTATAGGACCAATGAAAATGGCTATTTTCTAATGACATAATCTAAAGAAACAAAAGAAAATAAAAAGCAAAGAAAAGATATTAGCTAAACAAAAATACTATAATATGGGTCTTTATTTTTGCAATAGGGTATTATTTAAAGAGATTATAGACCTTTAATCTTATATGGCAATTAAATAGATTAATCTAAGATATCAAATTCTTCAATAAACCCAAAAAAAAATGAAAAACCTAATATA
Source organism: Cunninghamia lanceolata (assembly GCA_027924645.1). Lineage (NCBI taxonomy): Eukaryota > Viridiplantae > Streptophyta > Pinopsida > Cupressales > Cupressaceae > Cunninghamia > Cunninghamia lanceolata. The sequence goes on from BSBN01000657.1 coordinate 14,325,144, forward strand.
TTAAGAAAAAAGTTATATCTAATATTTAGTGTATATTAAAGCTAGCAATCAACAAATAAATAACTATAATCATATTTTTTTTATAAATTAAAAAAATAAACTTTTACTAGAAAACCATAAACACCAAATTTTAGGAAAATATCTGTACAAACCTCGTACCATCTAAACTTTATATTATATTGTGATGATTATATGCCAAAAATCAATACATATAAACTTTTTTACACAAACATTAGTACAATTAACCTATGTAATTAAAAAACTGACTTTATTAAATTAAAATAAATTGCACTTAAAACTTGTAAATATATCACATATAATCTATAAAAATTTACATATACAATAATTAAATTAATTATATTGTTTAGAAAGATATGATTATTATCAAATGTAGATATTAACCAATGCAAAATAATGGTGAATCATCCAATAATATGAAAAACATTAACAAACAAAGCCTAGCCCTATGAAATGGGATATTTTTTAAGTACATAATCCAAAGAAACACAAAAGCAAAGAGCCTAACAACTAAAGAAAAATACCTTGATAAAAGTCCTATATTGGATATAGAGAAAGGATGGAAAATGATATAGTAACTAGACTATTTAGAAAGAAATGAATTCTTATCAAAGTTATAAATTAACTAAAGTCTAAAAATGGTGAATCATCTAATAATTTTTAAAAAATAAAAAAAGCATGGGCCCTATGAAAGGGGCTATTTACTAAGGTCAAAATCCAAATAAACAAAATAAATAAATAAAACATAGCTGCTAAATAAAATGCCTTAACAAAAATCCTATAATCGATATAAGGAAAGGATGAAGTAATTTGATATTAAGATAGATTGATAAATTAAATAGACTAAGCTAAGACATCAAATTCCTCTATATTTTTTTGAAAGGCCAACATATTAATGCAAAAATGATAACTAATCTTAAGTGTATATATTAAATCTAGCAATTGATAAATGAACAACTATACTCACCAAGTTTTATTAATTAGGAACATAGATTTTTCTAGAAAACTATAAGAGTTATTTCAAAATTCCATTTTTCACAAATTGTAACTCTTAAAATGGTTAGGAGAAGATAAATTCATCCATACAACTAATCATTAATCATTATTTAGATAAAATAGACTATGTACACTAATTTACTTGTTTAGACTAACAACAAATGAAGATCATAGAAAATTGTTGCCCATATGAAGGATAAGCCACCACAATATATACTTTACTAAATATTCATTTATCAAGGTAATTTTTTTTAAAAATACTAGTAGTGACTCTTAAACCCAACACTTTGGGCCTCACTCATGCTAACTTGGTACTATACAAAATGAAATTAGAGTTTCAATGTTAGATTGAAACATGTGTTGCATTACTCTTCCGTAGACCCCATTTGCTACATCATGTATGTATTTTTTTAAAAAAGTATTAAACTAGGAATAACACCTATTATGCAAAGGCACAATGGTAGGTATTTGCACTTAGCATTACTTTAATAGGGAGAATATAATTACGTTCAAAATGAAATCTTGTATTGGATTTAGAACATAATTCAATGTACATTAGAACAAAATTTAGTGACTTGGAGCCCATTGGTTGTAAGAAGGCACATGAAAGTGAGGCTATATTATTAATGAGGTAACCCTCCTCCTTTTTCTTGAGACATAAGTATGTACTACCTTTTATGTAGGAATATCACTGAAAGGTAAAGGTAGGAAGATGTGCAAATCCACCAAGTGTCAAAACATGAGATCACAAGGAAGAACAAACATTGAAAATTAACAACATTAATGTCTATTGACACCTTGTCAAGTGTAATACCTTGGGATTTATGGATTTCCAAATCCCATAAGTCTTTTTTAATTATAAAACCTAGCAATAACGAAGCTTAGTAGTTTGAGAGGTTTGTTATATTTTATTGTAGAAAATAGTTGCAACAATTCCTAGCACCCCATTAACAAGTCCAATAGTAACTTGTAGATTTGAAGTCAGCATCACCATCTAGTTAATGCAAAAAAGAACTATGGAAGGTAGTTTCTCATCCTTGAGATTTGTATTAGATCTTCCACTCATTTGTTTTGCACTACACTATGCAATGGGCACCGCCAAGGACTTTAGCATATTTTTATTATGTTGATAAACTAAGGAATTTTTTGGAAACAAATGTATCAAGAAATGGAATGCAACAAGCTCATTAAGGTTAATGAAAGGATCATTGTGTGAGATACATAGCTCCTATTAAAAAGACTTGGCTCCACATTTCTAGTGTTGAGGGGGAGCTGGTTATAAGCACCATGATACATAAGAGAAACCAACATGAATCCCAAGGAATTCTTGTATAATTATAAAACCTAGCAATAACGAAGCTTAGTAGTTTGAGAGGTTCGTTATATTTTTTTTGTAGAAAATAGCTGCAACATTTCCTAGCACCCCATTAACAAGTCCAATAGAAACCTGTAGATTTGAAGTGAGCATCATCATATAGTTAATGTAAAAAGTAACTGTGAAAGGTAGTTTCTCATCCTTGAGATTTGTATTAGATCTTCCACTCATTTGTTTTACACTACACTATGCAATGGGTACCCCCAAGGACTTTAGCATATGTTTATTATGTTGATAAAATAAGGAATTTGTTGGAAACAAAATGTATAAAGGAATGTAATACAACAAGATCATTAAGGATAATGAAAGGATAATTGTGTGACATAAATAACTCCTAGTAAAAAAGACTTGGCTCCACATTTCTAATGTTGACAATAAGTTTCTAAAATTATATATATAATTGGTCATCACCTTGTTGATAAAAGTTATCATTCAAGGTAATATCCGTGTCAAATCCATGACATAACGTCACCCCATGTGAAGTTCCTAAATATATAGAAATGTTTTTGATAGGTGGCACTTAGCTCAAATCATGAACAAGGATAATAGAGTGACTACCAGAAGGAACTTGACTATACATGGAAAAGGCTTAACACAAGTGGTTATCAATACAAGACAATGACATAGGCCTAGTGAAACTCGTTTCATCAATTAGAATGTATTGGAAAAAGTACATTCTCTCCTAAAATTTTGATAACACTTGCCCCTCAAGAGGATTAATCTCTTTTAATGGTATGTGGAGGGAAACATGGATTATTGATGCATTGATGTTGATTGTTGTAACACTAGTTGGAGAAAATAATGACAATGGTGGTTGAGATGAGGGAACAACTTTAAACAGTGCATTCCCTATTATATGAATCAAGTAAAACTTTCCATTACTAGAAATGCCACTTAAAACCATCCTAAGGGGAGACTTCACTCTTATTCTTTAAAAAATGGGACATAACACTACCAAATAAAGTGTGTTTCCCCACAAACAATCTACCCAGGTCAAGGCCCCCTATTAGGTGTTTGATGATGTGTTGATCGACTGGTTTTACTATAATCAACTACTTAAACTTGTAAAGATTGGGGGATGGTGAAAGCACTCCAATTGTACGTACTATCAAACTCACACCTTCTAAGCATGTCAAAGGTCATCAAAGTCACTATGGGCACTTGGGTATAGGGAATAAAGGAGTTTCTTCTCTTCCACTATACCCATATTCAATGCATTTAGTTCATCAAGAGGAATCACATCATATGAAGTGAAGGAAGCATCTATAGGTTTGAAATTAACATGCCATGCATTGTAGGTGTGTTTTAATCCCTCCCACGACTCCATAATTTCATTAATAGATGACCTAATATTAATTACAATGGTGTAAAATGGTTTATATAGAAGGAGCTCACTCCAACAAAAGGATGAAAAACATCTAATTCTTTAGCAATAATGCTTGTGAATCTAGGTGTAACACATATAATTATTGGGACCTCACACATATTCCACTCACTACATATGCAAGATGCTACAAACCTCTAGTTATGTGTAACTTCAATAAGCATCAACGATTCCAATGAGGCTAGTTAAGCGATGTATGTATCAATTAATGTTGAAGTGGGAATGTGGTCATCATCACAAGGATTGATGCAGCATAAATTTCTCTTGTTCACATTGAAAGACATAAAGAACCTATTACATACCATGAAAGGGATTTTTAACAACCAATTATAACACTCCTGGGCACTGTTTTCATGATCAACCATGGTGTATATTAGGAACTTATAAAATGAAAATGTAATAGGTCTATTGGAATCACCATTAATAGAGATACGAGTAATTATATCGTGAAAGGTCTCCAATGAATGTGCAATTTTACAACATATTTTGTAATGTAGTTGATGACTACATACCAAGATAGAAGAGGTTGGAAGTCCACATATGCTCACCTTAAGGAAATTATGGTAAGGTTGTGAATATATAATCTGTTGTCATTATGGGTAGGCATGTATTTCATATGGCCATTCTCAAAAAGAAGCAAAGTTGAGACTAGTTGCAAATCCTAAGGAGCTTTGTAATAGCATGACAACAAGCATCCTTTATTATACAAGAATGTATCTTTTGTGCACTTGGTATGGTACTCAACATGATTAAATCAACATAGTCTAGAAAAGCATAGGTTGTTAAGATTCGATGTATGTCCAACATACAAGTGTCTTATAGAATGGAGCAATTTGTAACATCGAGTTTATTTCCCCAACTTCATTCAAGTTCTAAGTATAAATATAAGTGTTTAGGTAATCTACAACACTTTTTACAACATCTTGGTCCCTCCAATTGATTGTGTCAATGATAGGTACTTGATGGAGTCAAAGAAAACCATGAATGTGGGTAGAACCACTATGTTACCATTAATAATTGGTACAAGAGAGAGAACAAACAATAGTGAATACAAATAGGAAACAACAAGGCCAAACCAAGTTGAGGTGTTAATAACCTCACTTATACTAATAGTCCTTTTCATTGACAATACTATGAATAAATTCTTCATGGAAAATAGTGAATCTTCTATGCATGCACATTGTAGTCAAATGCATATTGTGAACAATATTTTGCACCCACCATCATTGGGCATTGATTACGTTAGGAGGTGGTAGCCTAGGCATGACATTATGCAAGGTGGACCACTTTGTCTCAATTGCACTCAATGTGTAGAACAAATTAGGCAGATTGATCATATAATAAAGCTCTCCTTGAAACTTTGTCCAAAATTCTTGTGTGCCACACCAATATGAGAAAAACCAAATCAAGTATTTTGGAAACTTGTCATTAGGCAAGTCCTACAATTGTGATCAAGATCAATAATAGTACATGGGAGGCTATCATCCAAACTATTCTTAACATAAATTGTAGTGGTGTCTTGACTTTGATGCCTCTTCACTATATTATAGACAAAGTAGATAAAGCATGGGTTCCAACCAAATCTGTTATCATGGTATTTCATCAAATGAAGAGCATATGCTTGCATTTTGATCTCCTTGATGCATAGCTACCCAAAACTTACAATACCTTTAGGGATAAAAGTTGGAAATGTCATTACAAACAAGCCCTCTATATTGTTGTCATTAAATAGTGACAATAAAAATGATTTCTAGTCAACAACATCTATGGTATGACTAGGACCAAACTACAAGAAAGCATGAACATCTTCAATCCCCCTTTGGCTAGGAGGAGAACAACCACAAAAGACTTGATTGTTCTCTAGCCTCTTGTGGAAAAGTGTATGGCACCTCTTCGCCTATGGAAGAAGAGCTAAGGGGGGTCTCAAGAAGATCAATGGAGGCATGGTGTAGTATGGATGATACAATAGTAGGGCTTGAGGGAAAAGATGAAAGTGCATATTCATGAAGCTAGACATCCTTGAAATATTGATCATGAGTAATTGCTTCAAGTATACACATTTTTCAAACATAGAAGTCATAGCTATTTTGTCCCAAGCTATGCTTTCTTACAACCATGATGTCTAACTAGTCAACATGCCTTGGATATTATTTGCCGATAGTAGTAATGTCTTGTAGGAAGCTAAGTGTATGGCCACTAAATACAAAATTAGGCATGAAGCTAAATAATTCAAATGTAATCCTTTTTTGCCATGGAAATGGTTAAATTATGAATAATGCTTTGAAAAATATTCGATTAATGAGAATGTAGCATTTCTGGAAAAAACTGTGTATTGCTTTTTTGCCTCAACGTTTCGGATCATACTCCATGATCCATCATCAGGAAGAAAAGAGGAGAAATCCAATGAGTAAATTGCAGAGTTAGTCTTCTTAAAAAGAGAGAGAGGGTAGGGGTGCGGATTACAAGGTGAGACATGGGAGAGGAGAAAGGCAATAACTTACAAAATAAGAATGGAAAAATAAAAGGAAATAATAAGAAGAAACCAAATAAGAAAGTCAGCCAAGATCAGAGGGTGGATAGAGGTGCAAAAACAAAAAACAAGATGGATAAAAATAGTTAAGAGTAAATAAAAATAAACATAAGTAATAAAAAAGAGAAAAAAGAGAAAAAGTGGTCAAGAAATATATACATATATATATAGGAGTGAAGTCGACTACAAGAGATCAGAAGTACAAAATTGATAAGAGAGCAAGTAAGGGACAAAAAAGATAAATAAGACAAGGGAGGTAAAAATGAAAAGACAAGGAAAAGAGAGAATGACCCGTGAAAATGAGAGAGGGGGTGTGTGTGTGAACCTGGAGGAGGATGGATGAAGGCGAGAGAAGAGATGGGGAAAAGAAATGCCCTAGATGGAAACAACAGAGGAAGAACCAAAGAGGTGAAGCAGAGGACAGAAAAGAGGGGGAGGGTAGCGAAGAGGAGAAGGTAAACCAAGGAAAATAAAATAACAACTAAAAGTCAGAGACATAACCACTAGGGGAGAACGGACAGGGGCCCACACGGGACCCGGTAACATGAGTGGGGCAAGGGAGGAAGAGGGTGAGACAAGGTCACGAAGAAGACACGGGATAAGAAAGGAAGGGGAGGGAGCAGGGGGAGAAGAATGAAGGAGACAAAGAGAGGGGGAAGGGGATGAACCAGGTACAATAGTGGGTGAACAAACTAAAGTGAGAGAGGACGAGTGGGATGGGAATAGAAATGGAGGAAAGAGGAAGGGATGGAAAGAGTGGATGAGTGGTGGTTAGCTAAGGAAGAGAAAGAGGGGATATAGAGAGAGGGAGTAGGAGATCATGAAGTGGGATGGTGAGTGTGCAGGGACCTTAAAAGCGGGTTCCACGTTTGACTTAGGTTCCAACCTTCATCACGGTTAAGGTTGGTAGGGTTGTTCCTAATGTAGATGGCCTCTTTAAGTTTTCTCTTAAAGAAGTTATCTTCCTTGGCAAGGACAGAGGTATCTTCAAGGTGGATGTGGTGTTTAGTGCTCAAGGAGTGATCTGCTAAGGCTGACTTGTCGACCCTTTCATGTCTAATGTCTGTGTAGTGTTCCTTGATTCTCGAGCTGATAGATCTCCCGGTTTCACCTATGTAACGTGTGCCACACGAGCAATCTATCTTGTAGACACCAGAGTTGACAAGAATGTTAGAGGGGTCCTTGGTAGAGGGAATGAGGTTCCTGATGGTGGAGAGAGGTTTGAAGGCCACCTTGAGCCCTTTCTTGCGGAGGATTTTGGCAATCTTATTGGAGATGCCTTCGGTGAAAGGTAGAGTGGCGCTATGGACAACCTCAGAGTCATTATTGATAGGTTTGGGGTTGGAGTGGGCATGGGCTTGTTTAAAAGCTTTCTTAATGCACTTGTTGTAGTATCCGTTGAGTTTGAGAACCCTGGTAAGGTGGGCCAACTCTTGATGGATGTGATCATTGTCACATATGCGGAACGTTCTAGTAGCCAAAGTTTTGAGGACGCTAGATTTATGGCAGGGGTGGTGGTGAGAGGAAGCATGGAGATAGAGGTCAGTGTGGGTGGATTTCTAGAAGACCCGACATATGAGAGAACCGTCAATCTTTCTCAGGAGGAGAATGTCCAAAAGGGGAGTTGGTTATCAGATTCAAGTTCTTTAGTAAACTTGATGCAGGGGTGGATGTTGTTGATGTGGTTGTGGAAATTTTTGAGTTCCTCAAGGCCATGGGGCCAACAGATGTTTGTGTCATCCACATAGCGCTTTCACCAAGTAGGTTTGAGGGGGAAAGAGTTAAGGGCGACCTCTTCAAAATGCTCCATGTATAAATTGGCAATGACGGAGGATAAGGGGGAGCCCATAGCCACCCCGTCAGATTGTTCATAAATCACGTCTTGGAAGGTGAAGAACGTGGATTTTAAGCACAATTTGACGAGGGATGCGAGTTCCTCATTGGTCTTGCGTCTGACTAGCATGATGGAGTCTAGAAGAGGGACTTTGGTAAAGAGAGAAACTACATCAAAACTAACCAGGATGTCATCGCCATTGATCTTTTTATCTTTAATGAAGTCAACAAAGTGGGTCAAGTCTTTGATGAATGAACACTCTGTTATTTAAGCCTAGGGGGTTGATCTAACCCCTTTCAATCTAATGTCCTTAGATGGAAACCCTTAAGGCTTAAATGATTATTTTTCCTAAAATATATGTGATACCAAGAAAAAATTAGGATATCTCACAAGTGGGACACACTATTGTGGGATCACCCAACCTAAGATTAACAAATTAAGTTAAACAACTAAAATAATTAACATTCAATATAAATATAATTTAACATATAAACTAGAATCAAATAAATATACTTAGTTTAGATTATACACTTATTTTTAATTGTAACATTCTACTATAATTATGTATACAATAGAAACTAATTGCATTAACATTATGATCTACTATACGAAATATAATAAGACTATAAAATATAGATCAAAAGATAATAACTTAATAACATAGACAATTCATAGGATTAGTTTACACAATAATGAGTCACATCTCAAAAATCAACTTATGGACTTTTTACATGCAACCGATAATCGTAGTAGAAGAACTCATAAATGCTTTATTGCGATAAAACACACATATTTATCCTTTTTGATATGGCCATAAGTGGAAGAAAAAGCCATGAATAGATTTAGAAATGCTTATTAATAGAACAAGAAAACAAAACTCTACAGACCAAAACCTTAATAATGAAACATAGTTAACTCATAATATGTTAAGTCTACTCTACAACTATTTTCTACCTAGTATCTATGGATTGAGCTCAAAATAAAGGGGGTAAAGGATTCATCCAAAAGACATATGGATCTTAAAATGTTACCTATCTTAAAATGTTACCTACCAAAATGTCAATCGAAATAGAAATTTTATTGATGTTCAGGAGGACATAAAGAATATCTTTATAATTGATAAATTAAAAGAGAGATAAGAAAGGTAAAATTTAAGTTTGAGTTTTGGATTTTTTTTAAAGATTAATTTTTAAAGATGTTACTAAGTCTCCAAATATCTAACAAGCCCAAATGTCTTAATAAATGATGAATTTTATAATGAGTGTTGTGAGTGTTTATTTGAAATCTAAAACAGAAAAGAAAATTCATAGTTTTTCTTTCTGATCTTCTCATAAGTCATATATCAAATCAATATATCAATTAATCTTCAACTAATAATCATAGAATACATTGGAAATACTTCTTTTATGGCTTGAACATCATTATATTATCAAAATAAATGAGATTCTCAAAAAAAACTGCCACCGAATATACAGATTTTGTTTTTTTCCCAATATAAAATATAAACCAAATGGTTAAGTAAAATCTAAAGGATAAGCTACCACAATCTCTTTTATCAAATAGTCATTGATCAACACAATTAAAAACAAAAAAGAAAAAGAAGACAACTAGAAGTGACTCTCGCACCCAACAGTCGGGGCCTCACACATGCTCACTCAGTACCGTATAAATTGGAATTAGAGTTTCAACGTTAGATTGAAACATGTGTCGCATTCCTCTTCCTATAGACCTCATTGGCTACGTAATGTATGTATTTACCAACAAAATAGTATTAAAAAATAACTCTGCCTTATCCGCGGAACGTTGACAGAGTTTAGGAAAGCCAAGAGCAATTCAGAAGGTATGGCTACCAAGAAGCGACGACTACTCAGTTTCTACAGGAAATCTTGCATTACACACGTGTACTGCATGTTTATAATGGTGCCTCGGGGAGAATTAAGCTGTACGTTTCAAAGATATTTATAAGAAAGGTAAGGACCAGGATTAAATCATCTGCAGCATTTTTCCCTTTTGATTTGTGATAACAAGCAGGGGTAGCTGTGAGCTCCAAGAATGCCTCGAGTCCATCCTCACTCTTCCATCTCATCTCCCCATGTTTTAATCGATCAAAAATTTTGTTCAAGCTCGTCTACCTTCTTCACAGTTTGGAAGAAATCCCTCTTATTTAATGTTAAAGGATTTAACGTTTTCGATTCATTGGGACATCTGCTTTTCAGAGTGGATAACTATGCATCCAATGTGAAAAGCGAAGTACTTCTCATGGATGATGCAGGTCAACTTCTTCTTACAATGCGGTGCAAGGTATTCTTCTTCTTTCTTCTTATCCTTGTCAAGATTATTTCCTCCAACTTCTTCCTAGATAAAGTCTGACATCTGGTTTCGATTTAGCAGAGATGGGGTTTTAGGAAGAGATGGGAAGCATTCAGAGTAGATCCAGTAGAGTCTGAGAAGCCCAAATTTAGTCTTACAAAGTCGTTGCACTTTTCAAATAAAACCACCGCCAACGTATTTGTAGATGGAAGTACACAAATTAAGAACTGCGATTACCAGATCGAAGGGTCCTTGTGCAAGCCATCCTGCACAATATTCAGTACCTCCGGAGAGATCATTGCACAGGTATTTTCATTTGGGAAATTTTCTTCAATTTATTAGCATGGCTTGAGAATCTGAGAAGCTGATGGACAGTGTGTGCTACTGCAGATTAAACGAAAGGAAGCCAAATCAGATATAATGCTAGGGAATGATGTTTTCAGCCTTGTTGTCGAAGCGGGAGTGGATCAAGCATTTGTAATGGGGCTGCTTATCATGTTTAATCAGATAAGCTAAGACAACATTCGTCGCAAATTTAGCAAGCAATCTGACTGCAAATGGGCTGGCCACTCGGCCGTAATGTGTTTTCTTCCACCAGAACGGAACGGCGGACTTTTTCTGCTTTAACTTGCACAGATTTCCAAACGGAGAAGGTGCAGATTCAATCCAGAGAGCTAGAAGTGCGTTCCATAGGATTCGGAGTGCTTGTACACCTTTCCGTACAATACTTTTGACAGGAAATTTGCCCAACTTTACCTAATTCTATTAAAAAGTCCTGCGAATAAAACGTCACAGTTCAATTCGGAGGACAATGGCAATTCAACGATGTGCTCCCTAAGCTTTACAATGAAGAACAAGGCCACGTTGCAGGGAAGTTCCTGTCGGATGCTGGTAGGGCGGTTCTATCAAGATTACATAGAGTGATAAATATTTTGACTACATGGTTTCAATGAAGATTTCTAATCAACAGGAATAATGTATCTACTTTTGGGCAAAGGGAAGAGAAGTTGTTGTAATTCATAAAAAAAAATTTCTTTCTTTTCAATTAAGAAAAGGGAATGAGAGAGAGAGAGAGAGAAAAGGACAGTGATCTATTAGCAGCAGTCTGCATTCTCTTGAAGTGACAGTTTGTATTTCTATAATTAAAAGAAGCAGTTCTGCACTCCAAATATCTTGCTTGACATGATTGAAATTTCAATGCAATTCAATTTTAGTTTTCTTCCATGCACAGTAAATTTTTGGTGAAGAAAAAGAAAACAAACAAAAGAGAGAGATAAGTGTATAGCAGACCCAAGCAGCATAAAAAAATGTTTCTTTTGCATCCATTTAGTGTAAAATAAGCATCTCCGGTGAAATAGAATTGCGATTCCTTTCACTTGCTATAGTTTGAACATTCAGAATGGTTTGTAGTTTGTTTGAGATTCGCCAAACCACATCTATCATGTGTTGCATGAATATGAACCGATTTCAAAAATTTTACTCCTATTTTATAAATGACATGGTTTTAACTATAAATCTCACAATATATGATAGAACCTCAATCTGCACATGTAAATCTCATAATTCAAATCTTTGATGAGAATATCATCCATGTGACCATAAGCATCATTTCTAAATCCCTATTCCTATCTTCTAGGCTAATGAACACTATACTATAGTGTATATAACAACCAAGGATATATCAAGGTCCCTATTCAATTCCATGTTTTTTATGCCTAGTCTTCAATCAAGTTTATCATTAGTTTGGGTATACAAGAACCTACACACTAAAAGATTACTTCAAATAATATGTTATGCAGTTTTCTATATAGTCTATTTAAATGACAAGCTTTTTTTTATTATTATCAAGGAATGCTTGTAGAAATCTGTTAATTAGATATAGTGAGATAGGATTAATGTATAATTGAGCCTAGTCCATAAATAAGCATCTTATCTAAAGGTTCGGAAGATTAAATAATATTTAAATCTTAATTGAAGAAGGTGGGTAGGAAAAATATTTGACATCATGTTTAAAATAAAGTGAGTTAGCAGAGCCTCACATCAAGGTCGTCAAGATCATCCACCCAAGCAACAACTAGAGATCACTAGCATCCCAATATTTTATCACCAATAGTTGACTGAATGGTATTTTTTTATTAGGATATACTATGATACTCCTAAACAATCCTTACCTTAGAGGAAGTGTGACCTCTAACAAAACTAAAGATGTTAGAAATATTGGATAAATAGTGATGTCACAATCTTTAAATCCAAAATATGATTACACTAAATATAAAAGTTGAATTTAGGCAATAAGATTATTTATCAACAAACTACAATTATACAACAATAACAAATAATCTTTAAAATTTGTCATCCTATTAATCATTGTAAAAACTTATGAATAAAATATATCTTGAAAATATTTAGAAATTATTTTAAAAAATAATATTACACCCTAAAATAATGCTTGGCTTTTAAAAAATTTGAAAAATAAAATTAATTTATTATATAATTATTATACTTATATAAACTCTTATTTGTTAAATCTATGCTATCTCATATGAAATATTTTTAGTAGGCAAAGTGGATCTTGATGACAATGTATTAGATTTCAAGTATTGATTAATGAATTCCATCGTTATTTGGCCAGCGATCGAGCTAATTTATTATTATTATTTGAAAATATAGTCAATGTGTCTTGATTACGTGTCACTTGCACATGATAACTCGTTTCCAAATATAAAGGACTTAGTGAATTTTTTAATGAAAGATGGCTCCACTATTCTCATCACATGCAAAAACGTGCTGGGAACATCTACTTATAAACAAAATAATATTTAAAAATAAGTGCTCCCTTATCCTCGGACTCGGAATAAATTAAATCACATAAAATAGGATTTGAAATTAATCAGATAATAATATTGATTTAAAATGGTGATACTATTTTGGGCCTCTTAGAAACACATCATTTTGGTTTCCTTGATGTTTGGTATAGGTAAGTGCAATTAGATTCACATATTACTTGTTAATAATTTCTTAGTTATGGTAGTTGTTAACTAATGGATGTAGGTTCACAAGTCAAATATGTTTTGATTAAATGCATTGTTATCCTTAAACCGTATACTTATCATATATTTTTTTCAAAAATTGTGTAGGTTTATTTTAGATAGATAGTAACGTAATATATTGTTACCATTTGAATGCGAACGCAAGTGATAAATACAACCATCCCTATCAATGTAGCTAGTAGGTGGTGTGGTGATGAAGTTTCATTTAAGAAATGATAAAAGTGAATGTCAAGTATATGTGATGGACTTTGGAATAGATCAATATTGGGTCTATGTATTGTCTCTTAAGGTGAAGGAAACATAAATATCATCACATGAAGCATTCTTGGGGACATTGTGAACCAAATGAGAAAGTTTTTTTAAATGGATGACTAAAGAAAAGTTGTTGGATTGAACATGGAGAAAGATTGGTAGTGGGAATGATGAGTTGCATGCACATGAATGACATCAAGATCAAGAGGATGAATCTTAGCCAAGTACTATGAGGATGAATCCCAACTACTTTTTCAAAAATGAATTTTGTATGTACAATATACAGGTCAAACATCTATAAGAAGGAACCAAACTAGATGGGAAGAGAGCTTGGAAGACAAATAAGAGAAAGCCATAAAGACACGTGGAGGAAGATATGGATAAAATAAAGATGGTAGTGCATAGAAAAAGCAACTAATAATGTTTCCTTAGTAATATAATGATTGAATCCTCCTCGATTTTGCAATAATCATGTGAATATTAACATAGTAATTATGCACACAAAACTTGACCACACTTAGTTCATTCATGGTTGTGCTTAACTAGCACATAGTTCTTAAATTTTGACACCTAAAAGTTTAGGTTGCACCTTGAACCTAGGACTTACCCATTCTCACGGTAACAACTTACCAACCTTCTTATCACCTCATACACAAAAACACTTGCCTGCATTTTTTATGACATTTTGTCACTCGCTAGGCCTGTAGGCATTTTTTGGCCCCTTTATATGCCCTCAACCTTTCATTCCTTCACTTCTACTATTGTTGGAGCTGAAGGTTTGATGATGAACACCAATGGCACCCCTACTCAAGTGTCCCCAAAAGTTTATTCCCAAAGTGTTTCACGAGGTACGTCCCCTGAAACACCTCCAAATGTTGTTCTTCCCATTCCAGAGTTTGATAATTCATACAAATGGCTTTAGAATTTTACTTTAATTGGGTATTTTGTGGGTAGAGTCCCCCCCTGAAAGAATGCTTTGAGACTGGGTTGGTAGGGCCTGATCCCCACATGGGATCTACCTAAATGTTGTGTAAAACCTCACTAAGGGTTTTGTTTTTTCATTTTTCCAAGGCCAATCATGTTGAGGCTATCCTCAATCAGGGTCCATCACTTGTCTACTTTTCCCTCCTTGTGTTCAAACCTTTGACTCAAGACTTTGCCATCTCAAATGAAAATTTCATCTGTGTCCCCGTCTTGGTCGAATTCCTCATGTTACCCTTGCCAGGCTAGAATTTTCTCTGCCAGATAGCTTCTTCCTTAGGCTCTGCCATTTGCATAGAACTTGAGAAGTTCTATTCAACTTGTCCTCAATGTTGGGTCTATGTCAAGGTCGACCTTTTCAAAGACCTCAAGGAGTCAGTGGACATTCAAATTGGTCAAACATGCTATTCTCAGTGTGTTCAGTATATTAACCTTCCCAACACCTGCTATCGATGCCACTCCTTTGACCACAAGATTCAGGATTGTCCTTTGGCCTCTTAGTAGCCAAAACCCTCAACTCAACCCTCTTCCAAGTCACCACCTCCTGCAAAAGAAGAGGAAGGTTGGTCTACATTGGTAAACTGCAAAGCTAACAACACTAGCACTTCCAAGCCTCTCCTAAACCTACAGGCAGGGGGTTTCAGCTTTAAATATTCAAAACTCTCTAATGCCAGAGCATCGAGCATGATGACTGCTTCTAAAGCTCCACTAGTGACATTTTTTGTTTCACAACTGATAGTTGTCATTGCCTGACATGCTACCCCTCCTCTTGTGAGCTAGAGGATGTCTTGAAGCCTGTCTGGATGATTGGAGGATGCCGAGTTTGTGCCATGACAAAGGTAGCCATTGCAGCTCAGCTTCCAAATTAGGAGATTTAAGACACTCGACACAATGTTTTAGAATAGTTATTCAGCCCTTCAGGGGCTGGATAACAAGGATATGCCTCTCATCGATCATTAAATGAAATGTATTTCTTAGAATGTGGGGGGTCTTATAGACTTCCCCCATAAATATTTCATTCATGATATTCATTCTCAATTTACAAGTTTAGACATTCTTTTCCTTTAAGAGGTTAAAGTGTCAGGTTTTTTTTCTTTTTGCAGCATGCCAAGTTGTTTGGTCTTCCAGCTCTTTTCTCTACAATCACCATGAAGCTAGTCAATGTGGAGTAGTTAACTTTCTCTCACCCACATGGCATCAGCTATTGGTTGATCATGGATGTGACCCCACTAACAGTGTATTTTGGGCTCTTTTCAATGTCAATAATCATTCCTTTGGGATTATTAATGTTTATGCTCCCAATAATGCCATAGAGAGATCTTCCCTTTGACGATGGATTGCCAATTCAATGCCCACCTCCACTTGGATTTTGTGTAGGGATTTTAATATGATCGAGATGGCTTAAATGATAAATGTGGACACTGGATAGCTAGTGAAAGAGAGGCTTGATTATTTATGCGTAATAAATTGGGTCTTTTTCAATGCCAAAGTTGGTTGCTGTCATGATAATATGACATGGTACACATGGAGCAATTTGAGAGCTGGACCTGACAGGACCTTAAAGAGGCTAGATCGAGTTATGATATCCACACAATCCTTCTTTACTTTTTCTATCTATTATTCATTTCCAGTTAAACCGTTAGAAGATATTATCCTATCAGACCATTTCCTAATATGGTTCTGTATCGAGTGGCAGATCTCCAGGCCCAAATAAATGAAGAGTTAAATTTTTCTAAACATGTCTCCACTAAATCACAAAGCCACATCAGCACACATTCAACTTGTGGAATTTGGAACCACGTTCTTTGCATGGAGTGGGGTGGATTTATTGGTGGAATGATTCTAGAACCCATACTTCATAGTTCCTCTATACTTATGGGTGGTAACTTTCCCATTTTCACTACAACTTGTACAAATCCACCACTCACAAGCTCCACCTAGCCACCACCACTTTGGAAGCTCAACCATTTGACTTCGCCACCCAACTTCAATTGGCTCAATTGCAATAGAAAAAGTAGATTGTTGATGCTCATATAGCTCTCAAAGACCAAATTAAAGTTTGGCTTCAGTAGATCAAGATTGGGGATAAGGTCTCCAAAGAATTCTTTCAAGCCCTTCAAGCTCACCACACTTCCCAATCTATTAAGTAGATTTGAGAAGGTCAACAACTTCTCCAGGAGCTTCCCAATATTCTTCAATCCTTTGTTTGGTGCTATGAGTAGGTTTTTATGGCTCAAGACTACACTCTTGCTAGGCAGCTTGCCTTGTAGCAGTATCTTATAGTCGTTCCTTGTTAGCTTTCAAATTCCTAATGTATGATTCATGACCAGCTTCTTACTCAAGGAAGTGGTCTTTTCTATGGCCAGTGACAAATCCCTTGACTTAGATGGCTTCTCTTGTTATTTTGACAAATTGCTTTGGGATACTATGGGCAACGACCTACACAATGTTTCTTGAAGCCATGCAAACTGGTTTGTTAGGCAACCTCATTAACAAAGGAAACATTAAATTCATACCTAAGGCATGTGATCCCAAAGATATCAATAATCGACAGCCTATCATGCTACTTAATGTTTCCTACAAGTTCATTGCTAAGGTGCTAGCTCTCAAACTCTGCTCCATGCGGCATTTAATTATCTAGCCTGAGAAGATTGGCTTCATTAAATCCAGACTTATTTCAAATAATATCATTAATGTTTGGGAAGGAATGAAATGGATTCATCTCTCTCAACAACCTATAGTCTTTATCAAGATCAATTTTACTAAGGCTTATGATTGCATTGAGTGGCCTTTCATCCTATCTATGTTGCATACTCTTGGTTTTGGCCTTCGATTCATTCAAATGGTTCAAATGTTTTTCGTAGATGTTTCTTCTTGTATTACCATCTCCAGCCAGTAATCCAATTATTTTGGGCTCATTCAATCCATTCAACAAGGTTTCCCTCTTACCCCGATTCTTTATGTTTTAGTCAAGTTGAACACTTTGGATACTTGTTAGCACAAGTCGTCTCTCAGTCCCATGTTAAGGAGACTTCTCTTCCTAATTCTTACCAATATTTGGTGAATGGACACTTTGTTGATGATTATTTCCTCACTTTTATTGAAGAGGAGAATAATATCAAATAAGTGCTTCATTGCCTGGACATTTTTTTATAGACAAAACTCATACCCAAGAGGCCTATTTGCTTGTAGCCTTCCTAACAGACAAAACTGACCATAACTTTTAAACCAGGTCAGATTTCCAGAAACCAAAAATAGTTTCAAATACCCATTTTAGCCTTCGTTAACATACTTAAAACTTAGATAAGGTTGTTTTGGAAAGAATGGCCTTAGAAATGACTGTCCCATTTTTTAGGAGGCCTAAGTAGGATAGCAAAATGGGCTTTTTCTGTCATAACCTTCAGGTTAGAACTCAAAACCACAATCTAAAATCTATTTTGAATACCCTTTTGTCTCTTATACAACATATCAAAAATTGGGTTAGGGTTACTTTGGAACACAAGGGTCAAAATTTCACTATTCTTCTGCAAATTAGGCCTAAAATCACTAGGGCAGCAACAAAACTCATGCAACTTGACTTCCCCTACATCTGCAAACACAACCAACTTTGAAAACACCCTAATTTAACCCATTCCACTAATTTACAAAGGTCTCCATCGGTGGAATGGTGTTTTGTGCTATTATTTGACTCTCAAACACTTAAAATGAGGGTTTATGGACTGCTCTAAGAAAAGTGGCTCTAAAAAGATTGAAACTCAATGAAATTTACTCAAACCACATTTATTTGAAAGATAATTCAAATCTTTATCAAACCTAATAAAAAAAAGCTTAAAAGTAATGTACGGACCAGTACCATGCCTGAGAACAGCAAGGAAACGTTAAATCTATAGAAAACATGGTACTTTTATTCAAAATTACTTCTAGATACAATGTACTCATCCTTTCTTTCCTTCACAAGGATCTTTATACATATTAAATTAGTTATTTTACCTGTCCCTTGAGTTTTCAACAACCAAAACCCTTCCCTTTACAAAGTGACTCTTCATATTCCACTTGCACTTTTACAATTTTGCATTTTGACAACAATTGCAAGATTTTACACATTTCACCACAAAACCACCTAGAGGCCTATTCAAAGACTTAAATATATTAAAATAGTCCTAGCATGACCTCATTACACTCATAACATGATTAAGACTTCAAATATTAGAAGATTGCCTCATGGTGGCATGAAATTCACATGGTGCACTGCACCATACTCTCGGGCAAAATTTTGCCTCAAGTCCTCTTGAGGAAAGTGATGCACAATTAATTCCAGCTTGTCAATATCATTCTTCAACCTCCAAGTAGTCTTTTCACTCACCAATAAATAAAAACTTGCATTTGCCTTTGTCTTTAACCGATTCTTCATTGTTGAATGTTCTCTTTCATTTGACGATGGATCCTTGACCTATTCTTCTTCTGAAAATGGTGTTGAACCTACTATTTCAGCATCTCTATGGTTTGAAATGGTTGCATCCTTCATGTTCTTTTCCTCAGACATATACCCTTCTCTCTCACTGCTTCATCACACAACCTCTCACAACATACCATCCATCTACCAAACAAGATATCATGGAAGATGCAGATCTACCCACTCTCTCTCTCAGTGGTGTAACTCTCTCTACACCTTCTCCCCAGCTTAATCTCTATTGGAGGACAGTGATCATAGACCTCTTCCATGTTTATAGCCAACACAGCTTCTCACAACTCTTTTTCTCTTGCAGCTTTAAGATGGACCACGAGCACCTGCAACCAACACACTTCACAATCCACCATATCAACCAACTCTGATACCAATTGATGTAGACCGTGGTGGGCTTCAAAGGTATCTCAAAAAGCATAAGGTTTGTTTTTTGCTTGTTCACACATTAGACACAAAGTTTCCTTCATAAAACATAAGGTTCTCAAAGGGCTAAATGACACCCAGACTGAAAATTAGATTCCAAACTCTTCACCAGACCCTAGAACACTTTGATTATCATGAAAATGATAGGATTAAGCCTAAAAGACCCTCTTAAAAAATTGGTTCTTCAATTCTTCCGTAACTCATACCTAAGAGGCCTATTTGCTTGTAGCCCTCCTAATAGACAAAACAAGGCATAACTTTTGAACCAGGTGGGATTTCCATAAATCAAATACAATTTCAAATACCTATTTCATCCTTCTATAACATACTTCAAACTCAGATAAGGTTTCTTTGGAAAGAATGGCCTTAAAAATGACTGTCCCATTTTCAAGAAGGCCTAATTAGGACAACAAATGGGCCTTTTCTATCATAACTTTCAGGTCAGAGCTCAAACCCACAATATAAAAACTGTTTTGAGTACCCTTTTGGTTCTTATACAACATATCAAAATTGGGTTATAGTTACTTTGGAACACAAGGGTCAAAAATTGACTGTTCTTCTACAAATTAGAGCTAAAATCACTAGGGCAGCAACAAAACTCATGTAACTTGACTTCCCCTATATCTGCAAATACAACCAACTTTGAAAATACCCTAATTTAACCCATTCCATTGATTTACAAAGGTCTCCATTGGTGGAATGGTGTTTTGTGCTATTATTTGACTCTCAAACCATTAAAATGAGAGTTTCTGGATTGCTCTCAAAAAAGTGGCTCTAAAAAGCTTGAAACTCAATGAAATTTACTCAAACTAGATTTATTTGAAAGTTAATTCAAAGCTTTATCAAACCCAATCAAAATGAAAGTTTAAAAGTACTATATGGACCAGTACCACGCCTAAGAACAACAAGGAAACATTAAATCTATAGAAAACAGGACCTACTTTTATTCAAAATTACTTCTAGATATAACGTACTCCTTTCTCGCCTTCAAAAGGCTCTTTATACATATTACATCAGTTATTTTACCTGCCCCTTGAGTTTCCAATGACCAAAACCCTTCCCTTTACAAAGTGACTCTTCATATTCCACTTCTTGTACTTCTAAAATTTTGCATTTTGACAACAGTTGCAAGATTTTACACATTTGAACATAAAACCACCTAGAGACCTAATCAAAGACTTAAATACATTAAAATAGTCATATCATGACCTCATTACACTCATACCATGATTAAGACTTCAAATATTATAAGATTGCCTCATGGTGGCATGAATTTCACATGGTGCCCTGCACCATACTCCCGGGCAAAATTTTGCCTCAAGTCCTCTTGAGGACAGTGCTGCATAATTAATTCAAGCTTGTCAATATAATTCTTCAACCTCCAAGTAGTCTTTGCACTCACCAACAACTGAAAACTTGTATTTTCCTTTGTCTTTAACTAGTTCTTCATTGTTGAATGTTGTCTTTCATTTGCTGCTTGATCCTTGACTTGTTCTTCTTCTGAAAATGGCATTGAACCTATTGGTTCAGCATCTCCATAGTTTTAAATGGTTGCATTCTTCATGTGTTTTTCCTTAAACATATACCCATCTCTCTCACTTCTTCATCACACAACCTCTCACAACATACCATCCATATACCCAACAAGAGATCCTGGAACATGCACATCTACCTACTCTCTCTCTCTCTCAATGGTGTAACTCTCTCTATACCTTCTCCTCAGCTTAATCTCTATTGAAGGATAGTAATCACAGACCTCTTCCATGTCTGTAGCCAACACACCTTCTCACAACTCTTTTTCTCTTGCAGCTTTAAGATGGACCACGAGCACATGCAACCAACACACTTCACAATCCACCAGATCAACCAGTTCTGATACCAATTGATATAGATCATGGTGGGATTCAAAGGTATCTCAAAAAGCATAAGGTTTGTTTTTTGCTTGTTCACACATTAGACACAAAGTTTCCTTCAGAAAACACAAGGTTCTCAAAGGGCCAGAAGACACCAAAACTGAAAATCAGATTTTGAACTCTTCACCTGACCCTAGAACACTTTGATTATCATTAAAATTATAGGATTAAGCCTATAAGACTCTCTTCAAACACTTGTTCTTCAATTCTTCCATAACTCATACCTAAGAGGCCTATTTGCTTGTAGCCCTCCTAACCGACAAAACCAGGGATAACTTTTAAACTAGGTGAGATTTCCAAAAACCAAATATAGTTTCAAATACCCATTTCAGCCTTCTTCAACATAATTCAAACTTAGATAAGGTTGTTTTCGAAAGAATGGCCTTAAAAATGATTGTCTCATTTTCAAGGAGGCCTACTTAGGACAACAAATGGGCTTTTTTTGTCATAACCTTTGCGTCAGAACTCAAAACCACAATATAAAAACTATTTTGAGTACCCTTTTAGCTCTTATACAACATATCAAAAATTGGGTTAGTGTTACTTTGCAACATAAGGGTCAAAAATTGACTGTTCTTCTACAAATTAGGCCTAAAATCACTAAGGCAATAGCAAAACTCATGCAACTTGACTTCCCCTGCATCTGCAAACACAACCAACTTTGAAAACACCCTAATTTAACCCATTCCACTAATTTACAAAGGTCTCCATCGGTGGAATGGTGTTTTGTGCTATTATTTGACTCTCAAACCCTTAAAATGAGGGTTTCTGGACTGCTCTAAGAAAAGTGGCTCTAAAAAGCTTGAAACTCAATGAAATTTACTCAAACCACATTTATTTGAAAGATAATTCAAATCTTTATCAAACCTAATATAAAAAAAGCTTAAAAGTAATGTACGGACCAGTACCATGGCTGAGAACAACAAGGAAACGTTAAATCTATAGAAAACATGGTACTTTTATTCAAAATTACTTCTAGATGCAATGTACTCCTCCTTTATTTCCTTCACAAGGATCTTTATACATATTAAATCAATTATTTTACCTTTCCCTTGAGTTTTCAACAACCAAAACCCTTCCCTTTACAAAGTGACTCTTCATATTCCACTTCTTGCACTTTTACAATTTTGCATTTTGACAACAATTGCAAGATTTTACACATTTCACCACAAAACCACCTAGAGGCCTAATCAAAGACTTAAATATATTAAAATAGTCCTAGCATGACCTCATTACACTCATAACATGATTAAGACTTCAAATATTAGAAGATTGCCTCATGGTGGCATGAAATTCACATGGTGCCCTGCACCATACTCTCGGGCAAAATTTTGCCTCAAGTCCTCTTGAGGAAAGTGCTGCACAATTAATTCCAACTTGTCAATATCATTCTTCAACCTCCAAGTAGTCTTTGCACTCACCAATAACTAAAAACTTGCATTTGCCTTAGTCTTTAACCGATTCTTCATTGTTGAAAGTTGTCTTTCATTTGACGCTTGATCCTTGACCTATTCTTCTTCTGAAAATGGTGTTGAACCTACTATTTCAGCATCTCCATGGTTTGAAATGGTTGCATCCTTCATGTTGTTTTCCTCAGACATATACCCTTCTCTCTCACTACTTCATCACACAACCTCTCACAACATACCATCCATCTACCAAACAAGATATCTTGGAAGATGCACCTCTACCCACTCTCTCTCTCAGTGGTGTAACTCTCTCTACACCTTCTCCCTAGCTTAATCTCTATTGGAGGACAGTGATCATAGACCTCTTCCATGTTTATAGCCAACACAGCTTCTCACAACTCTTTTTCTCTTGCAGCTTTAAGATGGACCACGAGCACCTGCAACCAACACACTTCACAATCCACCATATCAACCAACTCTGATACCAATTGATGTAGACCGTGGTGGGCTTCAAAGGTATCTCAAAAAGCATAAGGTTTGTTTTTTGCTTGTTCACACATTAGACACAAAGTTTCCTTCATAAAACATAAGGTTCTCAAAGGGCTAAATGACACCCAGACTGAAAATTAGATTCCAAACTCTTCACCAGACCCTAGAACACTTTGATTATCATGAAAATGATAGGATTAAGCCTATAAGACTCTCTTAAAACACTGGTTCTTCAATTCTTCCATAACTCATACCTAAGAGGCCTATTTGCTTGTAGCCCTCCTAACAGACAAAACAAGGCATAACTTTTAAACCAGGTGAGATTTCCATAAATCAAATACAATTTCCAATACCTATTTCATGCTTCTATAACATACTTCAAAATCAGATAAGGTTTCTTTTGAAAGAATGGCCTTAAAAATGACTGTCCCATTTTCAAGAAGGCTTAATTAGGACAACAAATGGGCCTTTTCTATCATATCTTTCAGGTCAGAGCTCAAACCCACAATATAAAAACTATTTTGAGTACCCTTTTGGTTCTTATACAACATATCAAAATTGGGTTATAGTTACTTTGGAACACAAGGGTCAAAAATTGACTGTTCTTCTACAAATTAGAGCTAAAATCACTAGGGCAGCAACAAAACTCATGTAACTTGACTTCCCCTATATCTGCAAACACAACCAACTTTGAAAATACCCTAATTTAACCCATTCCATTGATTTACAAAGGTCTCCATTGGTGGAATGGTGTTTTGTACTATTATTTGACTCTCAAACCGTTAAAATGAGAGTTTCTGGATTGCTCTCAAAAAAGTGGCTCTAAAAAGCTTGAAACTCAATGAAATTTACTCAAACTAGATTTATTTGAAAGCTAATTCAAAGCTTTATCAAACCCAATCAAAATGAAAGCTTAAAAGTACTATACGGACCAGTACCATGCCTAACAACAACAAGGAAACATTAAATCTATAGAAAATAGGACCTACTTTTATTCAAAATTACTTCTAGATATAATGTACTCCTTTCTCTCCTTCACAAGGCTCTTTATACATATTACATCAGTTATTTTACCTACCCCTTGAGTTTCCAATAACCAAAACCCTTCCCTTTACAAAGTGACTTCATATTCCACTTCTTGTACTTCTAAAATTTTGCATTTTGACAACAGTTGCAAGATTTTACACATTTGAACATAAAACCACCTAGAGACCTAATCAAAGACTTAAATACATTAAAATAGTCATATCATGACCTCATTACACTCATACCATGATTAAGACTTCAAATATTACAAGATTGCCTCATGGTGGCATGAATTTCACATGGTGCCCTGCACCATACTCCCGGGCAAAATTTTGCCTCAAGTCCTCTTGAGGATAGTGCTGCACAATTAATTCAAGCTTGTCAATATAATTCAACCTCCAAGTAGTCTTTGCACTCACCAACAACTGAAAACTTGTATTTGCCTTTGTCTTTAACTGGTTCTTCATTGTTGAATGTTGTCTTTCATTTGATGCTTGATCCTTGACTTGTTCTTCTTCTGAAAATGGTGTTGAACCTATTGGTTCAGCATCTCCATGGTTTTAAATGGTTGCATTCTTCATGTGTTTTTCCTTAAACATATACCCATCTCTCTCACTTCTTCATCACACAACCTTTCACAACATACCATCCATATACCCAACAAGAGATCCTGGAACATGCACATCTACCTACTCTCTCTCTCTCTCTTAATGGTGTAACTCTCTCTATACCTTCTCCTCATCTTAATCTCTATTGGAGGACAGTAATCACAGACCTCTTCCATGTCTGTAGCCAACACACCTTCTCACAACTTTTTTTCTCTTGCAGCTTTAAGATGGACCATGAGCACATGCAACCAACACACTTCACAATCCACCAGATCAACCAGTTCTGATACCAATTGATATAGATCATGGTGGGATTCAAAGGTATCTCAAAAAGCATAAGGTTTGTTTTTTGCTTGTTCACACATTAGACACAAAGTTTCCTTCAGAAAACACAAGGTTCTCAAAGGGCTAGAAGACACCAAAACTGAAAATTAGATTTTGAACTCTTCACCTGACCCTAGAACACTTTGATTATCATTAAAATTACAGGATTAAGCCTATAAGACTCTCTTCAAACACTGGTTCTTCAATTCTTCCATAACTCATACCTAAGAGGCCTATTCGCTTGTAGCCCTCATAACCGACAAAACCAGGGATAACTTTTAAATTAGGTGAGATTTCCAAAAACCAAATATAGTTTCAAATACCCATTTTAGCCTTCTTCAACATAATTCAAACTTAGATAAGGTTGTTTTCGAAAGAATGGCCTTAAAAATGATTGTCTCATTTTCAAGGAGGCCTACTTAGGACAACAAATGGGCTTTTTCTGTCATAACCTTCGGGTTAGAACTCAAAACCACAATATAAAAATTATTTTGAGTACCCTTTTAGCTCTTATACAACATATCAAAAATTGGGTTAGTGTTACTTTGCAACATAAGGGTCAAAAATTGACTGTTCTTCTACAAATTAGGCCTAAAATCACTAAGGCAATAACAAAACTCATGCAACTTGACTTCCCCTGTATTTGCAAACACAACCAACTTTGAAAACACCCTAATTTAACCCATTCCACTAATTTACAAAGGTCTCCATCAGTGGAATGGTGTTTTGTGCTATTATTTGACTCTCAAACCCTTAAAATGAGGGTTTCTGGACTGCTCTAAGAAAAGTGGCTCTAAAAAGCTTGAAACTCAATGAAATTTACTCAAACCACATTTATTTGAAAGATAATTCAAATCTTTATCAAACGAAATAAAAAAAAGCTTAAAAGTAATGTACGGACCAGTACCACGCCTGAGAACAGCAAGGAAACATTAAATCTGTAGAAAACATGGTACTTTTATTCAAAATTACTTCTAGATGCAATGTACTCCTCCTTTCTTTCCTTCACTAGGATCTTTATACATATTAAATTAGTTATTTTACCTGTCCCTTGAGTTTTCAACAACCAAAACCCTTCCCTTTACAAAGTGACTCTTCATATTCCACTTCTTGCACTTTTACAATTTTGCATTTTGACAACAATTGCAAGATTTTACACATTTCACCACAAAACCACCTAGAGGCCTAATCAAAGACTTAAATACATTAAAATAGTCCTAGCATGACCTCATTACACTCATAACATGATTAAGACTTCAAATATTAGAAGATTGCCTCATGGTGGCATGAAATTCACATGGTGCCCTGCACCATACTCTTGGGCAAAATTTTGCCTCAAGTCCTCTTGAGGAAAGTGCTGCACAATTAATTCCAACTTGTCAATATCATTCTTCAACCTCCAAGTAGTCTTTGCACTCACCAATAACTGAAAACTTGCATTTGCCTTTGTCTTTAACCGATTCTTCATTGTTAAATGTTGTCCTTCATTTGACGCTTGATCCTTGACCTATTCTTCTTCTGAAAATGGTGTTGAACCTACTATTTCAGCATCTCCATGGTTTGAAATGGTTGCATCCTTCATGTTGTTTTCCTCAGACATATACCCTTCTCTCTCACTGCTTCATAACACAACCTCTCACAACATACCATCCATCTACCAAACAAGATATCCTGGAAGATGCACCTCTACCCACTCTCTCTCTCAGTGGTGTAACTCTCTCTACACCTTCTCCCCAGCTTAATCTCTATTGGAGGACAGTGATCATAGACCTCTTCCATGTTTATAGCCAACACACCTTCTCACAACTCTTTTTCTCTTGCAGCTTTAAGATGGACCACGAGCACCTGGAACCAACACACTTCACAATCCACCATATCAACCAACTCTAATACTAATTGATGTAGACCGTGGTGGGCTTCAAAGGTATCTCAAAAAGAATAAGGTTTGTTTTTTGCTTGTTCACACATTAGACACAAAGTTTCCTTCATAAAACATAAGGTTCTTAAAGGGCTAAATGACACCCAGACTGAAAATCAGATTCTAAACTCTTCACCAGACCCTAGAACACTTTGATTATCATGAAAATGATAGGATTAAGCCTATAAGACTCTCTTAAAACACTAGTTCTTCAATTCTTCCATAACTCATACCTAAGAGGCCTATTTGCTTGTAGCCCTCCTAACAGACAAAACAAGGCATAACTTTTAAATTAGGTGAGATTTCCATAAATCAAATACAATTTCAAATACCTATTTCATCCTTCTATAACATACTTCAAACTCAGATAAGGTTTCTTTGGAAAGAATGGCCTTAAAAATGACTGTCCCATTTTCAAGAAGGCCTAATTAGGACAACAAATGGGCCTTTTCTATCATAACTTTCAGGTTAGAGCTCAAACCCACAATATAAAAAATGTTTTGAGTACCCTTTTGGTTCTTATACAACATATCAAAATTGGGTTATAATTACTTTGGAACACAAGGGTCAAAAATTGACTGTTCTTCTACAAATTAGAGCTAAAATCACTAGGGCAGCAACAAAACTCATGTATCTTGACTTCCCCTATATCTGCAAACACAACCAACTTTGAAAATACCCTAATTTAACCCATTCCATTGATTTACAAAGGTCTCCATTGGTGGAATGGTGTTTTGTGCTATTATTTGACTTTCAAACCGTTAAAATGAGAGTTTCTAGATTGCTCTAAAAAAAGTGGCTCTAAAAAGCTTGAAACTCAATGAAATTTACTCAAACTAGATTTATTTGAAAGCTAATTCAAAGCTTTATCAAACCCAATCAAAATGAAAGCTTAAAAGTACTATACGGACTAGTACCACGCCTAAGAACAACAAGGAAACATTAAATCTATAGAAAACAGGACCTACTTTTATTCAAAATTACTTCTAGATATAATGTACTCCTTTCTCGCCTTCACAAGGCTCTTTATACATATTACATCAGTTATTTTACCTGCCCCTTGAGTTTCCAATGACCAAAACCCTTCCCTTTATTCCACTTCTTGTACTTCTAAAATTTTGCATTTTGACAACAGTTGCAAGATTTTACACATTTGAACATAAAACCACCTAGAGACCTAATCAAAGACTTAAATACATTAAAATAGTCATATCATGACCTCATTACACTCATACCATGATTAAGACTTCAAATATTACAAGATTGCCTCATGGTGGCATGAATTTCACATGGTGCCCTGCACCATACTCCCAGGCAAAATTTTGCCTCAAGTCCTCTTGAGGACAGTGCTGCACAATTAATTCAAGCTTGTCAATATAATTCTTCAACCTCCAAGTAGTCTTTGCACTCACCAACAACTGAAAACTTGTATTTACCTTTGTCTTTAACTGGTTCTTCATTGTTGAATGTTGTCTTTCATTTGATGCTTGATCCTTGACTTGTTCTTCTTCTGAAAATGGTGTTGAACCTATTGGTTCAGCATCTCCATGGTTTTAAATGATTGCATTCTTCATGTGTTTTTCCTTAAACATATACCCGTCTCTCTCACTTCTTCATCACACAACCTCTCACAACATACCATCCATATACCCAATAAGAGATCCTGGAACATGCACATCTACCTACTCTCTATGTCTCTCTCAATGGTGTAACTCTCTCTATACCTTCTCCTCAGCTTAATCTCTATTGGAGGATAGTAATCACAGACCTCTTCCATGTCTGTAGCCAACACACCTTCTCACAACTCTTTTTCTCTTGCAGCTTTAAGATGGACCACGAGCACATGCAACCAACACACTTCACAATCCACCAGATCAACCAGTTCTGATACCAATTGATATAGATCATGGTGGGATTCAAAGGTATCTCAAAAAGCATAAGGTTTGTTTTTTGCTTGTTCACACATTAGACACAAAGTTTCCTTCATAAAACACAAGGTTCTCAAAGGGCCAGAAGACACCAAAACTGAAAATCAGATTTTGAACTCTTCACCTGACCCTAGAACACTTTGATTATCATTAAAATTACAGGATTAAGCCTATAAGACTCTCTTCAAACACTGGTTCTTCAATTCTTCCATAACTCATACCTAAGAGGCCTATTTGCTTGTAGCCCTCCTAACCGACAAAACCAGGGATAACTTTTAAACTAGGTGAGATTTCCAAAAACCAAATATAGTTTCAAATACCCATTTCAGCCTTCTTCAACATAATTCAAACTTAGATAAGGTTGTTTTTGAAAGAATGGCCTTAAAAATGATTGTCTTATTTTCAAGGAGGCCTACTTAGGACAACAAATGGGCTTTTTCTGTCATAACCTTCGAGTCAGAACTCAAAACCACAATATAAAAATTATTTTGAGTACCCTTTTGGCTCTTATACAACATATCAAAAATTGGGTTAGTGTTACTTTGCAACATAAGGGTCAAAAATTGACTGTTCTTCTACAAATTAGGCCTAAAATCACTAAGGCAATAACAAAACTCATGCAACTTAACTGCCCTTACATCTGCAAACACAACCAACTTTGAAAACACCCTAATTTAACCCATTCCACTAATTTACAAAGGTCTCCATCGGTGGAATGGTGTTTTGTGCTATTATTTGACTCTCAAACCCTTAAAATGAGGGTTTCTAGACTGCTCTAAGAAAAGTGGCTCTTAAAAGCTTGAAACTCAATGAAATTTACTCAAACCACCTTTATTTGAAAAATAATTCAAATCTTTATCAAACCTAATAAAAAAAAGCTTAAAAGTAATGTACGGACCAGTACCACGCCTGAGAACAGCAAGAAAACGTTAAATCTGTAGAAAACATGGTACTTTTATTCAAAATTACTTCTAGATACAATGTACTCCTCCTTTCTTTCCTTCACAAGGATCTTTATACATATTAAATCAGTTATTTTACCTGTCCCTTGAGTTTTCAACAACCAAAACCCTTCCCTTTACAAAGTGACTCTTCATATTCCACTTCTTGCACTTTTACAATTTTGCATTTTGACAACAATTGCAAGATTTTACACATTTCACCACAAAACCACCTAGAGGCCTAATCAAAGACTTAAATACATTAAAATAGTTCTAGCTTAACCTCATTACACTCATAACATGATTAAGACTTCAAATATTAGAAGATTGCCTCATGGTGGCATGAAATTCACATGGTGCCCTGCACCATACTCTCGGGCAAAATTTTGCCTCACGTCCTCTTGAGGAAAGTGCTGCACAATTAATTCCAACTTGTCAATATCATTCTTCAACCTCCAAGTTGTCTTTGCAGTCACCAATAACTAAAAACTTGCATTTGCCTTTGTCTTTAACCGATTCTTCATTGTTGAATGTTGTCTTTCATTTGACGCTTGATCCTTGACCTATTCTTCTTCTGAAAATGGTGTTGAACCTACTATTTCAGCATCTCCATGCTTTGAAATGGTTGCATCCTTCATGTTGTTTTCCTCAGACATATACCCTTCTCTCTCACTGCTTCATAACACAATCTCTCACAACATACCATCCATCTACCAAACAAGATATCCTGGAAGATGCACCTCTACCCACTCTCTCTCTCTCAGTGGTGTAACTCTCTCTACACCTTCTCCCCAGTTTAATCTCTATTGGAGGACAGTGATCATAGACCTCTTCCATGTTTATAGCCAACACACCTTCTCACAACTCTTTTTCTCTTGCAGCTTTAAGATGGACCACGAGCACCTGCAACCAACACACTTCACAATCCACCATATCAACCAACTCTAATACTAATTGATGTAGACCGTGGTGGGCTTCAAAGGTATCTCAAAAAGAATAAGGTTTGTTTTTTGCTTGTTCACACATTAGACACAAAGTTTCCTTCATAAAACATAAGGTTCTTAAAGGGCTAAATGACACCCAGACTGAAAATCAGATTCCAAACTCTTCACCAGACCCTAGAACACTTTGATTATCATGAAAATGATAGGATTAAGCCTATAAGACTCTCTTAAAACACTGGTTCTTCAATTCTTCCATAACTCATACCTAAGATGCCTATTTGCTTGTAGCCCTCCTAATAGACAAAACAAGGCATAACTTTTAAACCTGGTGAGATTTCCATAAATCAAATACAATTTCAAATACCTATTTCATCCTTCTATAACATACTTCAAACTCAAATAAGGTTTCTTTGGAAAGAATGGCCTTAAAAATGACTGTCCCATTTTCAAGAAGGCCTAATTAAGACAACAAATGGGCCTTTTCTATCATAACTTTCAGGTCAGAGCTCAAACCCACAATATAAAAACTATTTTGAGTACCCTTTTGGTTCTTATACAACATATCAAAATTGGGTTATAGTTACTTTGGAACACAAGGGTCAAAAATTGACTGTTCTTCTACAAATTAGAGCTAAAATCACTAGGGCAGCAACAAAACTCATGTATCTTGACTTCCCCTATATCTGCAAACACAACCAACTTTGAAAATACCCTAATTTAACCCATTCCATTGATTTACAAAGGTCTCCATTGGTGGAATGGTGTTTTGTGCTATTATTTGACTTTCAAACCGTTAAAATGAGAGTTTCTAGATTGCTCTAAAAAAAGTGGCTCTAAAAAGCTTGAAACTCAATGAAATTTACTCAAACTAGATTTATTTGAAAGCTAATTCAAAGCTTTATCAAACCCAATCAAAATGAAAGCTTAAAAGTACTATACGGACCAGTACCACGCCTAAGAACAACAAGGAAACATTAAATCTATAGAAAACAGGACCTACTTTTATTCAAAATTACTTCTAGATATAATGTACTCCTTTCTCGCCTTCACAAGGCTCTTTATACATATTACATTAGTTATTTTACCTGCCCCTTGAGTTTCCAATGACCAAAACCCTTCCCTTTACAAAGTGACTCTTCATATTCCACTTCTTGTACTTCTAAAATTTTGCATTTTGACAACAGTTGCAAGATTTTACACATTTGAACATAAAACCACCTAGAGACCTAATCAAAGACTTAAATACATTAAAATAGTCATATCATGACCTCATTACACTCATACCATGATTAAGACTTCAAATATTACAAGATTGCCTCATGGTGGCATGAATTTCACATGGTGCCCTGCACCATACTCCCGGGCAACATTTTGCCTCAAGTCCTCTTGAGGACAGTGCTGCAAAATTAATTCAAGCTTGTCAATATAATTCTTTAACCTCCAAGTAGTCTTTGCACTCACCAACAACTGAAAACTTGTAATTGCCTTTGTCTTTAACTGGTTCTTCATTGTTGAATGTTGTCTTTCATTTGATACTTGATCCTTGACTTGTTCTTCTTCTGAAAATGGCGTTGAACCTATTGGTTCAGCATCTCCATGGTTTTAAATGGTTGCATTCTTCATGTGTTTTTCCTTAAACATATACCCATCTCTCTCACTTCTTCATCACACAACCTCTCACAACATACCATCCATATACCCAACAAGAGATCTTGGAACATGCACATCTACCTACTCTCTCTCTCTCTCTCAATGGTGTAACTCTCTCTATACCTTCTCCTCAGCTAATCTCTATTGGAGGACAGTAATCACAGACCTCTTCCATGTCTGTAGCCAACACACCTTCTCACAACTCTTTTTCTCTTGCAGCTTTAAGATGGACCACGAGCACATGCAACCAACACACTTCACAATCCACTAGATCAACCAGTTCTGATACCAATTGATATAGATCATGGTGGGATTCAAAGGTATCTCAAAAAGCATAAGGTTTGTTTTTTGCTTGTTCACACATTAGACACAAAGTTTCCTTCATAAAACACAAGGTTCTCAAAGGGCCAGAAGACACCAAAACTGAAAATCAGATTTTGAACTCTTCACCTGACCCTAGAACACTTTGATTATCATTAAAATTACAGGATTAATCCTATAAGACTCTCTTCAAACACTGGTTCTTCAATTCTTCCATAACTCATACCTAAGAGGCCTATTTGCTTGTAACCCTCCTAACCGGCAATACCAGGGATAACTTTTAAACTAGGTGAGATTTCCAAAAACCAAATATAGTTTCAAATACCCATTTCAGCCTTCTTCAACATAATTCAAACTCAGATAAGGTTGTTTTCGAAAGAATGGCCTTAAAAATGATTGTCTCATTTTCAAGGAGGCCTACTTAGGACAAGAAATGGGCTTTTTCTGTCATAACCTTCGGGTCAGAACTCAAAACCACAATATAAAAACTGTTTTGAGTACCCTTTTGGCTCTTATACAACATATCAAAAATTGGGTTAGTGTTACTTTGCAACATAAGGGTCAAAAATTGATTGTTCTTCTACAAATTAGGCCTAAAATCACTAAGGCAATAACAAAACTCATGCAACTTGACTTCCCCTGCATCTGTAAACATAACCAACTTTGAAAACACCAAAATGTAACTCATTCCACCAATTTACAAAGGTCTCCATCGGTGGAATGGTGTTTTGTGCTATTATTTGACTCTCAAACCCTTAAAATGAGGGTTTCTAGACTGCTCTCAGAAAAGTGGCTCTAAAAAGTTTGAAACTCAATGAAATTTACTCAAACTAGATTTATTCGAAAGCTAATTCAAATCTTTATCAAACCCAATAAAAAATGAAGCTTAAAAGAATAGTACAGACCAGTACCATGCCTAAGAACAATGAGGAAATGTTAAATCTGCAGAAAACAGGGTACTTTTATTCAAAACTACTTCTAGATACAATGTACTCCTCCTTTCTCACCTTCACAAGGCTCTTTATACATATTACATCATTTATTTTACCTGCCCATTGAGTTTTCAATGACCAAAACCCTTTTCTTTACAAAGTGATTCTTCATATTCCACTTGCACTTTTGCAATTTTGCATTTTGACAACAATTGCAAGATTTTACACATTTGACCACAAAACTGCCTAAAAACCTAATCAAAGACTTAAATAGATTAAAATAGTCCTAGCATGACCTCATTATACTCATAACATGATTAAGACTTCAAATATTATAAGATTGCCTCAAAGTGGCATGAAATTCAAATGGTGCCCTGCACCATACTCCCGGGCAAAATTTTGCCTCAAGTCCGCTTGAGGACAATGCTGCACAATTAATTCAAGCTTGTCAATATCATTCTTCAACCTCCAAGTAGTCTTTGCACTCACCAACAACTGAAAACTTGTTTTTGCCTTTGTCTTTAACTGGTTCTTCATTGTTGAATGTTGTCTTTCATTTGATGCTTGATCCTTGACCTGTTCTTCTTCTGAAAATGGTGTTGAACCTACTATTTCAGCATCTCCATAATTTCAAATGGTTGCATATTTCATGTGCTTTTACTCAGACATATATCCATCTATCTCACTACTTCATCACACAATCTCTCACAACATACCATCCATCTACCCAACAAGAGATGTTGGAAGATGCACCTCTACCCACTCTCTCTCTCAGTGGTGTAACTCTCACTGCACCTTCTTCCCAGCTTAATCTCTATTGGAGGTCAGTGATCACAGACCTCTTCCTTGTCTGTAGCCAACACACCTTCTCACAACTCTTTTTCTCTTGCAGCTTTTAGATGGACCACAAGCACCTGCAACCAAGACATTTCACAATCCACCAGATCAACCAGCTCTGATACCACTTGATGTAGGCCATGATGGGCTTCAAAGGTATCTCAAAAAGCATAAGGTTTGTTTTTTTCTTGTTCACACATTAGACACAAAGTTTCCTTCATAAAACACAAGGTTCTCAAAGGGCTAGAAGACACCAAAACAAAAAATTAAATTTCAAACTCTTCACCAGACCCTAGAACACTTTGATTATCATGAAAATGATAGGATTAAGCCTATAAGACTCTCTTAAAACATTGCTTCTTCAATTCTTTCATAACTCATACCTAAGAGGCCTATTCTCTTGTAGCCCTCCTAACAGACAAAATTGGGCATAACTTTTAAACCAGGTGAGATTTCTAGAAACCAAATATAGTTTCAAAGACCCATTTCAACCTTCTTTAACATACTTCAAACTCAGATAAGGTTGATTTAAGAAGAATGGCCTTAAAAATGATTGTCCCATTTTCAAGGAGGCCTAATTAGGATAGCAAATAGGCTTTTTCTGTCATAACTTTCGGG
The DNA here is from genome assembly GCA_027924645.1 of Cunninghamia lanceolata. NCBI lineage: Eukaryota > Viridiplantae > Streptophyta > Pinopsida > Cupressales > Cupressaceae > Cunninghamia > Cunninghamia lanceolata. The sequence continues at coordinate 14,360,620 of BSBN01000657.1, forward strand.
TCAGAACTCAAACCCACAATCTAAAAAAAATTTTGAGTACCCTTTTGGCTCTTATACAACATATCAAAAGTTGGGTTAGGGTTCTTTGCAACACAAGGGTAAAAAATTGACTGTTCTTCTATAAATTAGGCTTAAAATCACTAGGGCAATAACAAAACTCATGCAACTTGACTTCCCCTGCATCTGTAAACATAACCGACTTTGAAAACACTCTAATTTAACCCATTCCACCTATTTACAAAGGTCTCCATTGGTGGAATGGTGTTTTGTGCTATTATTTGACTCTCAAACCCTTAAAATGAGGGTTTCTAGACTACTCTCAGAAAAGTGGCTCTAAAAAGATTGAAACTCAATGAACTTTACTCAAACTACATTTATTTGAAAGCTAACTCAAAGCTTTATCAAACCTAATAAAAAATAAAACTTAAAAGAATTGTACGGACCAGTAGCATGCCTGAGAACAACAAGGAAACATTAAATCTGCAAAAAATAGGGTACTTTTATTCAAAATTACTTCTAGATACAATGTACTCCTCCTTTCTTGCATTCACAAGGCTCTTTATACATATTACATCATTTATTTTACTTGCCCCTTGAGTTTCCAATGACCAAAACCCTTCCCTTTACAAAGTGACTCTTCATATTCCACTTCTTGCACTTTTGCAATTTTGTATTTTGACAACAATTGCAAGATTTTACACATTTGACCACAGAACCACCTAGACTTAAATAGATTAAAAGAGTCCTAGCATGACCTCATTATACTCATATCATGATTAAGACTTCAAATATTACAAGATTGCCTCATGGTGGCATGAAATTCACATGGTGCCCTGCACCATACTCCCGGGAAAAAATTTGCCTCAAATCCACTTGAGGACAGTGCTGTACAATTAATTCAAGCTTGTCAATATCATTCTTCAACCTCCAAGTAGTCTTTGCACTCACCAACAACTGAAAACTTGCTTTTGCCTTTGTCTTTAATTGGTTCTTCATTGTTGAATGTTGTCTTTCATTTGATGCTTGATCCTTGACCTGTTCCTCTTCTAAAAATGGCATTGAACCTACTGTTTCAGCATGTCCATGATTTCAAATGGTTGCATCCTTCATGTGTTTTTCCTCAGACATATATCCATCTCTTTCACTGCTTCATCACACAACCTCTCACAACATACCATCCATCTACCCAACAAGAGATCCTGGAAGATGCACCTCTACCCCCTCTCTCTCTCTCAGTGGTGTAACTCTCTCTGCACCTTCTTCCGAGCTTAATCTCTATTAGAGGATAGTGATCATAGACCCCTTCCATGTCTATAGCCAACACACCTTCTCACAACTCTTTTTCTCTTGCAACTTTAAGATGGACGACAAGGACCTACAACCAACACACTTCACAATCCACCAGATCAACCAACTCTGATACCAATTGATGTAGACCATGATAAGCTTCAAAGGTATCTCAAAAAGCATAAGGTTTGTTTTTTTCTTGTTCACACATTAGACACAAAGTTTCTTTCATAAAACACAAGGTTCTCAAAGGGCTAGAAGACACCAAAACTAAAAATCAGATTTCAAACTCTTCACCAAACCCTAAAACACTTTGATTATCATGAAAATGATAGGATTTAGCCTATAAGACTCTCTTAAAACACTGGTTCTTCAATTCTTCCATAACTCATACCCAAGAGGCCTATTTGCTTGTAGCCCTCCTAACAGACAAAACTGGGCATAACTTTTAAACCAGGTGAGATTTCCATAAACCAAATATAGTTTCAAAGACCCATTTCAGCCTTCTTTAACATACTTCAAACTCAAATAAGGTTGAGTTAAGAATAATGGCCTTAAAAATGATTGTTCCATTTTCAAGGAGGCCTAATTAAGATAGCAAATGGGCTTTTTTGTCATAACTTTTGGGTCAAAACTGAAACCCACAATCTAAAAACTATTTTGAGTACCCTTTTGACTCTTATACAACATATCAAAAATTGGGTTAGGGTTACTTTGGAACACAAGGGTCAAAATTTGACTACTACTTCTTCAAATTAGGCCTAAAATCACTAGGGCAACAACAAAACCCATTCAACTTGACTTCCCCTACATCTGCAAACACAACCAGCTTTGAAAACACCCTAATTTAACCCATTCCACTAATTTACAGAGGTCTCCATCGGTGGAATGGTGTTTTGTGTTATTATTTGACTCTCAAACCCTGAAAACGAGGGTTTCTGGACTGCTCTCAAAAAAGTGGCTCTAAAAAGCTTGAAACTCAATGAAATTTACTCAAACCGGATTTATTTGAAAGCTAATTTAAAGCTTTATCAAACCCAATCAAAAAGAAATCTTAAAAGTGTTGTACGAACCAGTACACGCTTGAGAACAACAAGGAAATGTTAAATCTACAGAAAACAAGGCACTTTTATTCAAAATTACTTCTAGAAACAATGTACTCCTCCTTTCTCACCTTCAAAAGGATTTTTATACATATTACATCAATTATTTTACCTACCCTTGAGTTTCTAATGCTCAAAACCCTTCCCTTTACAAAGTGACTCTTCATATTCCACTCCTTGCACTTTTGCAATTTTGCATTTTCACAACAATTGCAAGATTTTACATATTTGACAACAAAACCACCTAGAGACCTAATCAAATACTTAAATACATTAAAATGGTCCTAGCATGACCTCATTACACTCATAACATGATTAAGACTTCGAATATTACAAGATTGCCTAATGGTGGCATGAAATTCACATGGTACCTTGCACCAATGGGTGCGACCAATCAGCCAAACACGACCATGGGGACTATGGTTCTCATTTTCATGCCCCTATTCTAGACTTCTAGGGACTCTATTTGCCATGGAGGGTGATGCCAACCCTCCCGACGACCATCTCCTAGGCTCAAGGCTGCTAGTTGGCCTAACACAAGTAAGTTTCCTCGTCTGCAACTAACCATTTCTCCGGTCCATGCACAGTAGCCCCTCGAGGAGAATGAAGATGGAACTAATGCTCTTGCTAGTTGGGAGCCGATTGATGATGCCATCCCTGAAGATGTTTGGGGGAAGCCTGATGATTAGGATTCTCCTCCCTCTAGTGGCATGGCATTAGTTGCTTAAGTTTTATGTGGGCTTGGCCGTTTGTTGTTTTGATCATCTTTGTTTAGGACTTTGTCCTTTCAGACTATGTGGGTGTGTCTTCATACCACCCTACCCATTTTTTATGAATATTTTACTATTTCTCTATTATTAATATAAAGTTTTAATAGGTAATATTCATCAAAAAATATATTTTAGTAGGTGTTGCTGAATTGTTTCAAGGGCATTTTAAAGAAGGTGGTCCTATGAATTTTGTAGTACTGGGTAAGCTTAAAATTTTACTCCAAAACTTATGGAAGGTTGTGGTTCCATTAGTTTTTTAAACAACGGCTAATGATAAATAATTTAGCTGAAATTTTTTAAGAAGCTAATGGTGGAACAAGAATTTTTCCCTCCAAAAATTATCCCTGAATTTATTGGAAGGAATCTAAAGTTTTCAGCAAAATCTCCTAAGTTAATGGAGGAAATTTCCAGCCCACTCCAAACATACCACCTAACAAAACTAAAAAATGGGACTCTAGGAAAAAAAAATTAATTTATCCTAAAGCAAAAAAAATATTGTCTTATGAGACCCCTGCTCCAAGAAAATAGTTCCTCTAAACCCCTTTATAAAACCACATCCTCAAATCCAGTCCCCCCAACACAGGTGGTTCTAATTGCTAAATAATCCCTTTGATTTTTTAGAGTTCCAATGACTCTCTCTCCCTGCGCAAGACAATTTACTGTTTGGAAAAAATCTTGGTGTGCTTTCATTACGTCTCCTACCCTCACACATGATAACTCACTACCATATAACATGGGTTTAGGGTTTAAATGTCGGACAGAACCTCCATGTTAGATTGAAACATGCTTTGGATTCCTTTCTGGTAGAGCGTTCCTATTCTCTAATCCCTTTCATTGGCTAATATATTTATAAACAAATTAGTATTAAAAATAACTACTTCCTTATCTGCAGAAGGCCGGTTTCAAATAAATATTTTTTCAGAAGGCCTGTTTCAAATAAATATTTTAGTGTGCAAAAAACAATAGCATTGCAGAAGGTATGGCTACCAAGAACCGATGACATTTGCAGGGCCCGTGGCTCAATTTCCCAAAGGAATCTCGCATTAGACATGTGTACTGCATGTTTTTAATGGTGCCTCAGTGAGGATAGAATCAAATTGGTACTTTTTCAAAGACATTTATTAGAAAGGCATTGTGCTTCTCAAATAAAACCATTGCCAACGTATTTGTAGATGGAAGTGGACAAATTAAACACTGCGATTACCAGATCAAAGGGTTGTTGTGCAAAGCATCTTGCACAATATCAAGTGGCTCTGGAGAGATCTCATTTGAGAATTTTTTTTCAATTTATTAACATGGCTTGAGAGTTTGAGAAGCTGACGAAAAGTGTGTGCAACCGCAGATTAAACGAAAGGAAGCCAAATCAAATATAATGCTAGGGAATGATGTTTTCGGCCTAGTTGTCGAGGCAGGAGTGGATCAAGCATTTGTAATGGGGCTGCTTATTATGTTTAATCAGATAAGCTAATAGAATATTTGCCAAAGATGGTAGCAATCAAGTCACTCTATTTAAATATCATCCGTTTTAATGGTCAAACAATCAATAACAATTTTATACCTCATCCACACCAAAAAGTGGTAAATATTTGTACTATTTTTATTCGCCAAAATTGACATTTGACTGTTGAAGTGGATGATATCTAAGAATAACTCAAGCAAGCTGGCTGGAAATGGGTTTGCCCCTCATCCATAACATGTTTTCTTCCTCGAAAAAGGAACCAGACTTTTTCTGCGAGATCCTGCACAAACATGTCACAATTGAATTTGGAAGATGATGGTAATTCAATGACGAACTTCTGTCATCCCTCAGCTTTACAATGTAAAATACAAACTGTCAAAGGAACAAGTTGAACAGTGATAATTAAATTTTGAAATAAATGTATATACTAACTGATGCTATAAACTGACCCACGAAAGTTGTAATTAACCACACCAAATACATTGGCTCCATTCTTTGCACGAAGCTTAGAGTAATAATGAAAGAAGTACCCAGTTGTCAGCTTGAGCAAATAGTATAAGTTATAAAAGGAACTAAATCACCCCTTTTTTTATGAAAATTTAGTTTAGTGTTGGTTAAATCACCTAGGCTTTATTTTATTAAACTAATAAATTGAATTGTTTCCTTAAATAAATGATGTGCCATTGAAGCCTACTGCTAATAATTTATAATATAATTGCAAATTTTAATCATATTCTCCACTAATATTATATTCCTGCCATTACTATTTGATAAATTCTCACTACTTTTAGAGCTATTTTCAGGGCTTTTATTTGTTGTTGTTGATTCCTATTTTAATCTTAATAGTTCTAACTGAATTCCATAGCACTATAAGCATCTGCCTTTTAAAAGGCTTGTTGAGCCTCAGAATTTCTTTTGAGCTGCACAATTAGATTATGATCATGTGGCCCAAAAGAACATCTAGGGCTCACCAAGCCTTTTAAAAGACACATGTTTATAGTGTCCTAGAATTCAATCAAAACTATCTAAATTAAAATGAAATATAAGGTGCAAATTCACTCTTCTTTTAGTCTTGTTTTTAACAATGAGATATTTTTAAAATGTTTAATCTCTGTGTGCTCCAATGCCTTCCCAGTAAGGGGGCATTGTCCCTTGACTCCACCAGTGGTTGCCGCCCTGCCCCCGCTTCAACATTACAAAAAACAAAATAATAAATGGGAAGATTGTGCAGACCAACTATGCAAATTTTGAAAGGAAGAATGAATTCACCATTGTAAATAAAATAATATCTGGGAAGATTGTGCCGACCAACTATGCAAATTTTCAAAAGGAAGAATTGTAATCAATTTTTTTTAGTTATTATTCATTGGCCTAGAAAATTAAAGCACTTTACTATGATTCACCAAGTTTTTATAACATTTTTTAAGGATCTTTTCTTAAATTTATCACTCATATATATACTAGTGGTGAGGTAATAAGTTATAAATATAACCTACTAATTCTTTTATTAGTGAGTTATTAAGGTTAATAACGCTATAAATGTTAGTGATTAAGTTCTCATAAGAAGCTTTCCTATAAAGTGGTTGACTTGTTTAGGAAGTTAAAATGGCATACCTTTAAATAAAGGCTCTACAAAATGTTGGTGTTTTTGGTAGCTTCAGGAGGTAAGCCTAAAGGCAAGTCGGCTAAGAAAAGTAAATTAATAGAAGGCCGACCTCCCTTTGTGAATAGTCACCTCTCCTTGGAGGATCGCCTCTCTTGGGTGAAGAGGCATTTGAGGAGATATAAAAAGGAGATGGAAAGGGAGTTAACACATGAAGAAAGAAACAATTACATTCTGATCTGAAATTAACATGGTATCAAAGTAGGTTCAGGTTTACAGATGAAAATTAACAAGACACTACAACTGTTTGGGAAAATTCCCCAATGGGATGGTGGACATGGACTATAATGATTGCAGCATATGTGAGGATTGGGCTTTCTGAAAAAGCACTAGTATTTTTTAGGTAGATGCTGTAGGCGGGCTTGAAACCCAATCAATTTACCTTTGCATCTATTCTACCTGCATGTTCCATATTGTCCTCAGTGTAAGAGGGTGTGGCAATTCATGGTGAAGTAATAAGAAGCAGATTACAGTGATATAGCCACAATGGATTGGTAGAGGACATCATCGAGCTATTCAAACAAATGCAATTGACAGGGGTAAAATTGGATGAGAAAACCTTTTCTAGCATTTTTCTGGCATGTGTAGGTCTCAGAGCTCTACAATAGGGTATGGAAATCCATGACCAAATAGTGGAAAGTGGACTTCAATATGATATATTCCTGGTCAGTGCCCTTATTAATATGTATGGAAAATGTGGCAACCTAGAAAAGGTAAAGAAATTGTTTGACAAAATGCATCTACAAGATATTGTGTCATGGACGGCAATGATAGTAGGATATGCCATTCATGGTTGTGGCAAGGAATCCCTTAAAATCTTTGAACAAATGAAACATTCTGACATAAGCTTAAATCAGGTTAAGTCAAGGCACGGATCTTGCAAAGGGTTGTGAAGTTTGGGTCTCACAGCTAAGAGGGAGAGCCAATGTCTGGTATATTGGGTTCATCAAGTATGGCAGGGTCATAAATGGTGCTGAGGAAAGCAATTCAACTTAAGTACATTTGCACTGATGATCAGATGGTTGATATTCTCATCAAGCCTCTTGCCAGAGTGAAGTTTGCATATTTTTAGGACAAGCTTGGAGTAGTGGAGAATGTCACCCTTGCTTAGAGGGAGACTCAGCATCAATGATCTTTGCTATAATGCATATTTCTCTAAGACGGAGAAATATGAGGTGAAAGCCCTTGTAGTGTATATTTCTCTGAGACGGAGAAATATGAGGTGAAAGCCTTTATAGTGTATATTTCTCTGAGATAGAGAAATATGAGGTGCGAGCCCTTGTTCATCTCTAAGACTAAGATGGGACGTCATGTTGAGAGACTCCATGACAACATCACATTAAGAGACTCCGTGATGAATCCTTTGTACTTGTGTTTTTTCCACACATGGGAGTAGCCATGGTGGACGTCATGTTGAGAGACTCCATGATGGGCACTTGTACACATGTTTTCTTCCATACATGGGAGTAGCCATGGTGGATGTCATGTTGAGTGACTCCATGACGATATCATGTTGAGAAAATCCGTGATGAACTATTTCACAAATGGATGGAGCCATTGTGGATGTCATGTTGAGAGACTCTATGACATGGATATCTGGAAGGATACCTCCCTAGCTAAGAGGGAGTGTTGATGTTTTTGGTAGCTTCGGGAGGTAAGCCTAAAGTCAAGTCGGCCAAGAAGAGTAAATTAATAAAAGGTCGACCTCCCTTTGTGAATAGTCACCTCTCCTTGGAGGATCGCCTCTCTTGGGTGAAGAGGCATTTGAAGAGATATAAAAAGAGATGGAAAGGGAGTTAACACATGAAGAAAGAAACAATTACATTTTGATATGAAATTAACACAAACAATATAATATATCTCATGAAGTTATTATATAAACATTATTTTCTTTCCTAGTATAATTATTATTCACTTCATACACATTATCTTATCCTACAAGTGAAGTCGCCCATCTCTGTAATAGCATCATTAAATCTTACTGTCAATCAATAATTTTTTTCTTTCCTTTTTCATCTCAAAATGAATTGGTTGATTGCTGTAAAATTTAGGATTTGAATACTAGAGTCTTGAAAAATACTCCATAAGATCTTCATTAAACCAACGGCACATCCAATCTTAATATTCAATACTGTGTACTACAACTACCCTCCGGTCTTTAGTTTAACTTTAAGGCATCTTCTTCATATCGATTCTTGATTTTATGAAGCCATGTTGCAGAAACGTTCCTGTAAGAAGCTATTTTCTCAATGAAAGGGGAAACATGACTTCAGAAAAGAGAAGAACATGTGCATTTAGGAAAATAAAGTGTGCATTGACAGCTATGAAAATGCATTCTATTTAGAGGAGTTTTTATTAATTGTAATTTGTGTTTTTCTTAGTGTGTCGAGTTAATGATTGTACAAAGATGTTATTTTATTTTCTAGAGACACAGACTTTATTGTTTAACATTCATTTATAGCTAAAATCAACAACTTCGAATCTACAATGCTCACTTTTGTTATGTTATTTATTCTCTGTGTTTTTGGAGATATCAATGGTTTTAATATTGCATCTAGTGGATAAAATGTAGGTCTAAGAGGAAGTTGGAGGATTCATTAAGAGGGTGAGAGATCATTTCTATTTTGGGTTATCTATTTACTTAGAGACTGGTTAAAATGATTAAATGACATTTTTGGGAAGAGTAGATATTTTTCTTGTTTTCAGCATAATTTTGGTTTAGTGATCAGCATTTGTAATATGGTGTTCCTTTTCTTTTTTTTTTAATGTTGATATAGAGTAATATTTTGGGAAGTAGTAAAGCGATTCTATTTGGTAGGTATTATTATCAATTTAAGTGTGGTGTTCTCTTGACTTGATATGTTATCATAATGTTTTGATAAGGGTAATCCACCATAGATGTTGGTCATCGTAGTTGGGAAATGCCATATCTTATTCATATTGTGTTATAGTTAGAGACAAGTTGAACTATGTACTTCAATATGGTTGTGACAATAAGGCACTAGATGTAAAAATTAGTAGGGGTTGCTCACCGCAGAGTGTGGAGCAAAGAGTTATGCATTAGGAGGATGCCTATAGGTGGAAACGCAAGTTGATCAATACCAAAAGATAGAGGACTATGTTATAGAGTGGTAGGGTTAGGTCATTGACCAAATTCATAGACACTCTAGATCATCCAAGTTTTCCCATTTTGGATTAAGTAGATTTGTTGGATTTTGTGGTACTTATGATCTAAAAGTCACTATGTATGTGTTACTTGTTAAAGAATATATTATAAATATAGCATATTTTTCCTTTGTTAGTTAGATATTACTTTTGTAAATGCTAGTGGTTGGGTTTTCATGAGAATTTTTTATGTAAGGCAGTTGGACAATTTAAGATATTAAAATGGAGTGCCCTTAAAATTGCTTTTGCAAACAATGTAATCTATCACATGAAGTTATTCTATAATATTATTTTCTTTCATACTTCAATTATTTTTCTCCTCCTATACATTGTTTGATCCTACACAGCCACCATTATTGTCTTTTACACAAAATCACATCATAGTTGTAACACGTGCATAGTCTTAGTATGAGAGTCCATATAATTTCAAAGTTGTTAGACAAGGACTGCCATTGAGATGATCATGGGAAGGATACAAAAAACATTAGTTCTTGTTACAATTATATGTTGTAATAGTTACAAAGCATCACTACCTTCTATCTTGAAGCACCTTAGTGCTAAGCATCTCCTTGGAGAATGAATAGGTGTGAGAGAGTCTTGTTTCAAACACATGGACATAGAATTTTTAGATATCGAGGAACATATACTTCTATATTTCAAGAGTAAGATTTTGTGTAATCAAAATCCTCTGTCATAAGTGAGATGATATTTAAATATTAGGGGAAAGATAACAATATAGCATGACGATTTATTTCTAAATTTGTAGGCCCAAACAAACCCTAGAGAAACTAACCATGTGAAATTGTTGGTTTCATCACAGGATGGTTTTAATACTACTAGTTCTTCTAAGAGGTAATTTTGAATCTATCAATTCCCTAAAGAGTGGATGCATAACTATCAATTTGATGAAAGGGACTAATCATCTTGACTTAGCATGTGAAAATTTGAAACAACCAATTTGATTATTCCTCTTTAAATTTATAATATGGAGCCTTTCAATGCATGGGGCCAATCCTCTAGAAACTATTTAAGGACATAAAGAAGTCAAATTAGATGAAGAGAGGCTTGGGAAAACAATCTAATTTCTAGTTGTAAAGCACAATAAACAAGAGAGTGACAATAAAGCATGGATAAGGAGGATGTTCCAAGTAGGGTACACAACTCGAGATTGAAAATAAGCATGCCACTAAACATTAAGAAATTGAATACACATGGGACATGAGTTATTAACACTTATAATTATTTCTAATGTTCCAAGGAAATATTAGAATATATGCATTTACCACTTCCAATTTTTTCCTTTTCTTGAGGTTTCCAAGATAACTTTGTCTCTCTACATGGTGTGATTTGCTTATGTTCATGGTTGTTTATGAAGTATAAATTATCCTTATGCATTTGGAATGAACACTCTAACTCTTTATACATTTGGAATTAACACTCTAACTCTTTATGCATTTGGAATTAACACTCGAACTCTAACTCAAAAGGAATTTCACTGTAATTTAGATGAAAAATTAAGCAGCACAACATAGGTAAAAATTAATTTTGACTATTAATTTTCACAAGCATAACCTTATGGATCAAAACTACATATATAGGTCAAATTAAATTTTATTATTGAAAATTAGACATCTCCAAGATGTGCTATACCTTCCTAGACAAACATTAGTGTTTTGAATAATAAAATAATATTATTAAGGAAATATATATATCCTTTTTAAATCCTTTTTATAATAACTATTATGAAATGGCAGGTTTATGTTTAAATTTTAATAAAATAGTTGTATTGCAAAATTTACACTAATATTTCAAAATTATAATAAAGTTTATTTGACAGTAGAACTATTATTAAATAACAATTTAAAAATGACATTATAAATTGTTATAGAATGGAATAAGTTGAAAAGGTTAACAATTTACATATTGAACAATGTTAAAATTGATAGAAAATAAAATAAGTTGACTAAATTAAGTAATTTGATAATAAAAGGGAGATTCAAACTTAACGTTAAAAATGTGTATTATATTAGAAAATACATGAACATCATAATAATATATATAGAGAGAAAATAAACATGTCCTATAATTAATTTAGGAAATTTAATTAAATTTGATTATGTAATAAGTATAATTAGACTGAAACTAAGAGTTGAGATAGTAAATGTGATGATAAATTGAAAAGGGTTAAAATTTCTTAGTTATTTTAGGGTGACTATCAATTTTCTATTTAATTAATTTATTTGATGTGACCAATTTGTCATAACTTAGATCTGATGATGGAATGATGGAATGATGAACCAATATCAAAGGAAGAATGATATAAAGTTTTCTAATACTTGGTACAAATTAGCATCTATGCTATGGTCCTATTGGTGGAGCCCTCTCCTTATGTAGATTTATCCTCTACTATTGTGGACCTATATGGCCTCCCTCCTTCACATCTACCTATAAGTACCCATTTTGCACCATGTTGCATCAAGTCAACATTTCAATCTTATGATGTTGCACATTCCACAAAAGTGCTTGGTAGTGCACATATTTGAGTTAAACTAGTCACTTATCCAACCCATAGATTGTCAATCCTTGTCAATTTTGTTGTCATCCTTAGCACCCCTCTAAACTCCAAGTTTTATTTGTATTTTTTGTATTCTCTTAAGGCCTAAATTTTATTAGTTTTCCATCTGTGGTGAAACTATCACTTTTATCAATGATAGTTGCATAACTATCATGGCAATTTTAAAACTACCAGAACAATTTCTTAGTTGCCTCAATGTTTTCATTTCTAACACTATGATCTCATGACTGAAATAGAAATTTTAAAACCATGTGTCTTCTAAACTAGCAGTCTTTCATGATTTGGATAAAAATTAAAATTGTGTCATTTCATTTCCCCAATTCACCTTGGAATAGCTATCCTACCCAATTTACCTTGTAATACTCCTTTTTCTAGAACCATTATGCCACAAAAACTCATTTTCTTCACTCATTTAGCAAGTACTCTCATTCAAGAAAGCTAATTGTTGCACTAGTTCTAACTCAACAACTTTCTTTGACATTGACATTATTTCCAATCCACCTCCTTTTCCATTTAGCTCCATTTAGTTCTTTGTTCAACCTAGCTCACCAACTATTTTTATAGTGGCAAGTTTTTGCCAACTAACGAATAGTACAAGTTGTTCAACAACCTAAATTGCCACATTTTTATGAAATTTTAGTTTAGTCCTAGTTAAATCATTGAAGCATTTATTTTATTAAACTTTAAAACTCAACTATTTTGCCACAATATTGAAGTGATAGTACAAATGCAAATTAATTTTTTATTAATATTATATAATTCTTAGTTACTTTTGGGCCACATCGCCAGTCTAAATAGTTACCACCATTGATTTTATCTATAATCTAATGGTTGGAGATCATCAGTCCTAGCAATTTTGGGCTCAATGAGCATTAGAAACTGTAGGCACATTTAGCTCATGGAATACAACAAGAACTATTAGGTTATGACAAAATCAATTATTGAAAAGGAAATTTGGGCCCAAAATTTTATTTGGACACTTCACCCTTGACCCCCATAAGGAGCACTACCCCTTAAATTCATTAATCACTACCACCCTTGGGCCCCTACTTTTCCATAGGAATTTAATTTTTTTTAAATGATTTTTCATGGTAATTAATGTGCTTGCCTATTATTCACCAAGATTTGCCAAGATTTTCTACAAATTTCTAGTGATACAAAAACATTCACCAATAACATTAATTTTTTTTTAAAAGGAAACATTTGCCAATAGAAATTAATATTTTTTTCCAAAATAATGAAAGATTCACTAGGATTTTATATCTTTTTAGGGGGGGTTTTGTAAAGTTATCATTGTAGCTCACCTCTCTCTTTAGGTCTACCCACAAACTGAAAAAAGTGACCAAACATTGAGAATCATGATATTATGGAAAGGTTTTGAGAATATATCAACATTTTATTCTTTAATAAATATAATTAATTTAGTTTTGAATTCATGGATATGCAATGCATACTTAGATAGGTTTGTTTGTTTTGGTTTTGTAGTTAGATTTTTAGTATTTACATTAGTGTTTTGGTGTGTTCTTAGATTAGTCTATATTAATATTATATATTTTATCATTTCTTAGATTTAGAGAGCCTCCCAGTATCTCCTCTTGAAGAATCTCCCCAAGGATTCACATTTTCCATTTAGGGGACTCTATTCATCCCACTTCTCGCTAGAAATTTAAATTTCCAATTATTGTCATCATCTAGGGAATTATATTCATTCCCTACTTGTCAGGAATTCTTGTTTCTACCCTTGTATTCATTGGATAGACCTTCTAAGTTCTCTAACTTGTCGTTTATTTATTGTCCCTTGTCCTAGATAGTCATAAACATCATTGCAAAACCTTTTGGTCGTCTGTTGTGTGAGATTCAAATTTCCCTATTTTGTTCTCCCTACTTTGGGAAACTCTTTGGAACATTGCTTGAATGTATTTTATATGTATCTAACCCATTTTAAAATTTACTCCTATCCTTGTAAGGCTCACCTATGTGTTTTTCTGCCTCTATAGTAACCTTTACACACTCCAAACTATTGCATTAATTTGATGGATCATTATACACACTTATCAATGACTACACATTAGTTTATGTGCTTTATTGTACCCTACCAAGACTCATTTATAAGCTATCTTTCATCTGTAATAGCTCATATGTGCTCAATTATGTTAATTAAACATTGATTGAGTTTTCCAATCATTAAATATCGATATATCTTCTCGTTTTCTTCTATGACCATATTCCTCACTATCCCTATTTGTCTTTATTATTTTTATGTTGATTAATTATTTAGGTAGCCATTACATCTTTGAAATTTTCTTCATTTGTTTCTTATATTCAAGAACCAACATCATATTTTTATTTGGAATTAAAATGAACTTGCTAGCTTTTTGTTTTAAATACTTTATTATTTGGAAAATAATATAGAAGTGTATTATTCATTTTCCTTTGAGATATATTAAATTTTAAATGTAAGAGTCACAAATGGAGTCAATCTCCTAGGATCAGGTCTACAAAACTAGAAATAACCTTCCAGAAGAGAGTAGCAAGAGGATGAATTGCTTGATTGTAGTGCAAAATGGAATTATGATATTATGATACATGATACAAAAAGTGCATGAGGGGCCTTACGTATATATGCAAGGTGATGAGATAGGACTACATAGGATGATGAAACGTGTCTTAATCATAGTACATGAGACACAAAGATATAACTATCCTAAGTGTGCCCTAAGTAAACTTAAGTAAACTAATGTGAATAGGACCTAATAGGGAAATCCGTTAGGTAATATAACCTATTCACACTAACACCCCCCCTTAAGTGCAACTTAGAGAGAATGAAAAAATATGAAAATGATGAAAAGATGTAATGATGGATGGGTCCCATCTATAATGCCATGTTAGGTATCAATGTACAAAATATCTCTCATAAGTGGAGTAAAGGTGAAAACACCATAGGAAAAAAACCCCTCTCCAAAAGAGAGAAAACATGAAAGAAGTGATAGAAGTAGTGATAGGAGGAATCAATATGAGCCCCAAAGGACTACATCCAACACAAATATACAATCAATACCCCCATAGGAGAGAAAGAGTGAGATGATAGATCCCCCCACAAAGAAGTAGTTCCTGGGCCAATGGTTAATGATTGAAGACAAAACACAATCCACTGCATATAAACAACATTTCTCCCCTTGGGAAGAAACAAATCCAATGGTGGATATAGAAGTAACTCCCACAATTTGGATGAAAAGGGAATCCAAATCCAAATGTGTTTCTTAGAATACAACTTTGGTGACCTCATGCTGGAAAAACATGTTTCTTCCAAAACAAGAATTGAATGCCCAATCAGAGAAGTAGAACTAGGAGAGGAATGATACTGAACTACATTTGAAAACACTAAATATGTGATGACACCATTTCCATCAAAGAGCTGAGATAAACCCTCAAATATGTCCTCCAAAATAGATGAGTGAGACTCCACAAGTAAGGATGCAATGTCTGATAAATAGGAATCACAATGAGGGGGATCTAGAAGACTAAAATGATCATATTGCAAAGAATCAGTAGAAGCTCTCAAAGAAGCAACTTTGAACTCTGAAGTAGTAATAGGTGATGGAGACATGATCTCGATAGGAGGAGAAGGAGCAATAAGAGAAGACTTTGTGTCATCTAAACTATTAAGACCTGCCAAATATTCAAGCTCCTCTAAAGTATCACCATCAAAGGGTATATTATTTGCATCATCTAGGCATATGAAGCAATCTATAGAAGGATCATTTGGGAATAGAGAGAGATCTGGGTCTCCATAGATCTCCCAAAATTTGATCCAAAGTGTGTGTGGACACTCAAGGTCTGATATAGCACATATAGTGTCAAAATCAACACTAAAACTAATCAATCCTATGATATGATTAATCCTATTTCCCCATGCATATTTCCTCTAAGGTGTATCTAGTTCAGGTATGATTTGATAAAGATATGGCAAAAGATTAACCCACCTACAATGTGTTAGGATGCCTTTTTTTCTGAGACTCATAATTATCCTTATTCAAGGTTACCATAGAAGGATGAATGGAAGCCTCTAGATATTTGGTTGGCAATACTCCTATGAAAGCTTTCTCTACAAGTATACTGTAATCTTGTTGATTCTTGAATAACATATTGGGTAGCTTTTGGAGTGTGGGGTTTTCCTCTCAAAAGGGTTTTCCCCACGTAAATTACTGTGTTGTGGTATGATTTCTACTTATGTTTGATTTTGTATAATTTTTATAACTATTGTAAAGATCTAAAAAAATTTACATAACCTTCCTCTCAAGATTAGTGTAGGAAGTTGTTTCGTTACCTTAGCTTCCTTATATTATTATTTCCCTTTTTCTCCACATAATATTTGAGATTTAGAGAATCTTTGTTAGAATCCATGGATTTCTACCTCTTTCTTCAAACAAAAAGACTCTAGGCACAACATCAAGTATCAACTAAGATGTGGATCTAATCACAAGGTTATCCCATGGATTTGGCAAGGAACAAAGCAATTCAATGCATTGATCTTTCTCATTCATCTTGACATTAATTGACTAATAATGGTATTAGACTCATTCAAGTTCTCAACTGCTAAATCTCCATTATCCATTTCAAAGAATATATTTTTCATAGGAAAAGTTTATTTACTAGAGACTTAGTTTGATATAAAGCCCCTAACTTACCCATATTTTTGTTGTATTCTCTCTAGAAGCATTCAATCTAAAAGACACAAATGAAGTGTATATATAGCCTTTATATCTAATTTTTCATAGTCATCTAGACTCATATATTGAGGAATATAGCCTTCCATAGCTTCAACTACAATCCATTGCTTGTGCACTACCAATAGGTCTTCAACTTTAAGTATCCACAACTCAAAATTTATGACATCAATTTTTTTAGTCTCCATTTCCCCAAAACTTCTTGTCATTTCTCCAAACCTTAAAATAGATTCACTCTATACAAAACACTCCCACTAAAACCTATATTTGTATAGATCTAAAAATGCCCTTCTTCCCATGGATCAACCAAGATAATAAACTAGCTTTTATAGAAAATATGGGAAAAGATAATAATCTAGATAGAAGACTACATGCATTAAAAAATAAAAATAAAAAAACATTTCAATGGAGAAAATACACATGACACTAGATTTAACATGGGTCTTATGGCATGAAAGGAATGGAAGACTTTTTAGAGAATCCAAGACCCTTGTTAGTGGGGTGCTGCTATAATTGTTTTTGCCATCAAAGAAAACCATATGTGTACTTTTAAGGGAAATTTGGTGCATGGGTCCCCTCTCGTGTCTTCTCCTTTAGAACCTTAAGGTTTTGAACGGGTGGAGTTTGGGGGCTGATTTTGGCTCCTTTCCTTGGAATCTTTCCATTTGGAGATCCCTTGTTTGACGGTCATGCCCTCAACCCCTGGTTTAAATCAAATTTTGATGGGGCTTCCAAGGACCTAACCAAAGGCCTTCTGGTGTGAGTGGTGTTATCAGGAACCATATCAAAAGAGTTGTGGGTTCTTTCTTCATCAACTTGAGTACTCAAACCAATCATCTTGCTGAAGCTTTTGTGACCTTTCATGGGATTCTATTTGCTAGAGAACTAGGTCTAACAACATTTGGATGTTAAGTGGGATTCATTGAACATAATTAATAGTCTTCTTAACACTCAGACCCCTAGTTAGACCATCTCTAACTTGATTGATGATTCAATCAATATATTAGAATCCCTTCCCAAGGTGAAAATTAATCTTTTATATCATGAAAGTAATCATGTTGTAGACTATTTTTCTAACTAGGGGGTTCTTAATGAAGGATACACAAGATTGAAGGGGTAAATGTATCTTCCTAAGGAAGCTATTACCTAAATTGATGATGATTGGCTATGTATTGTGCAATGTGTGACTTCATGCTCTTCCCTTCCTTGAAGGGGTAAGAAAAATGAATCATAATCATGAAATGTTTTGGATCATCATGAAGCTTCTTCCTACCCTTTTGTAGGAACTTATTTCAATAGGAAACTTCATTCTAGAATAGTTTCTCTATTGTGTCCCATCTCTTGGAGTAGGTGTGTTGTACACCTTACATACCATTGGTATTATTTTATTATGTAAAATAAATATTTATTTGTGGTGCATCAGGTGATGTGTTTAGCCACATTAAATATATATTTGGTGCCACTTGTAATTGTTGTATGTAACATTGGGTTGATTATTTTATGTATGTGGGACACATAGAGTAATTAATTATTTATTTATAATTATTTAATTATTGGGAAAACTTAGTACCAATAATTAAGTGGGGGTCAATGGTTTTGTAGACTCATGGTTTTGGGGAAGACGGTTTTGCCATACCACATGTTGTATTTATGTGAGCTTATGTCTATAAAAGAAAATACATGGGTAGTTGTTGAGGTTGAGTTGGTTGTTTGTCTTGTTGGCTTGTTGGCTAGGTTTAGCTTGTTTGAGCATCTCTTGTAGGTTGCATTTGTGAGGCTTTGAAGCATGGCATTTGATGTGTGGTTACATGCTTGTTCACATGGAGTGTAGGTAGAGAGCTTGATGCTTCAGAGTATTCATTATATATTGTAATCTTTATTTTTGAATAATACATGAGAGATGGATACTTTTGGAGGCTAGGCTTTTCCCTCTGTGAGGGTTTTCCCAAGGTATATCTCTTATCACCATTGATGGTATGATTGTCTATTTATTTTGCATGTGAATTTATAATTATCGTTCCATATTAATATCTCATTGGGTTATGAGGAATTAGTCTATATGGATACATATTTTCAACATCTGGTATCAAAGCTTTGTTGCCATCATTTGGGAGGAAAACCCTGTTTAATAACCCTAGCTATGATTGGATTTTTTGTGTATAGTGGAATCCATGGATTTGCAAGAAAATAATGAAGACATTGCAAGGTATGAGGGTTTTGTGAAAGTTTAATTTCCAAATTTAGGGTTATGGGGTTGTAGAATTTGTGGCTAGTTTTTTGCAGATCTGGGTGTTGAAAAATCATGGAAAAAAAGTTTTGATTTGGGTTTTCATCAAGAGAGTTTTGAGGAGGATCTTTCACAACTGACCTCTTGGGATAAAACAAACCTTTCCATTGAGTCTAGGAGGCCCAAGAAATGAACATTCATATAAAATTTGACCTATTTTGGCCACTGGAGAAAAATGCTTGAAATTTTTTGCCCCCCAACCCTAGCCATACGACCGAGAAGGCATCTGCAGGTATGAATAATAATAATAATAATAATAATAATAATAATTTTTCCCTATGCATTGTTTTTAAATCTTGTTTAATTTTTTTTTAAAAATAATAAAATTTTGGGGAGTAGGGGTCCACAAACCCCTGTACCCCCTGCTACGCCAGCATGCATCGATAGTACCACAGGATACTACAGGTACCATCAGTGTTGGTGGGGCTAACAGCCCTATTGCCCACTATCGACGACCTCAGCCAGCTGCTGGAAGGGGTGCCATGACCGGTGGGCCTTTGGCCCCTAGTCACGGGCCCCTGGTCTAGTGGGCCAGGGCTAGAGTCCCTAGTGAGCATTAAACAAAAATTTCAAACTTAAAAACTTAAACATGTTGTAATACATTTTCAAGTCTACCACTAGACCATAGCCAAAGTGCCACCAAGGCACCACCTGGGCGTCATTGGTGGGTCATCGGTGGGCCACCCTTGGGCCACCCAGCTGCCACCAGAGGGCCACCAAGACCTATTTTTTAAGCCTAGTTGGGAAATTTTGTCTGGGAATTCATTAAGCCTATTTTTTAAGCCTAGTTGGGAAATCATGTTGTCTGGGAATTTTGTTTCCTCCCTCGTGAGGCTGGGAGGCTTGGATTGATTTTCAATTACTGACAAGGCATTGCCTTGTGTGCTAAATGGATCATCAAGGCTCTCCAAGGTAATGAAGCTTGAAAAATTCTTGTTTTCTACTGTATTGGTACCAACACTCCTTTAGGTTGTCTAGCCTGGAAAGGCTTGGATTGAGGAACCCTTCTTACCATGAGGAAACTTGTTTCCATTCAAGGCACCATTGTTATCAAAAGTATTTGGAAGGCTTCTGAAGCCATCAAGCCTTGGCTTCATTGGGCTGGACATGAATTTCGTTATGGTTTATTTATTAACCACGACTCCATTTCGGGGTCCCCTATTCTTAGCTCTCAAGGAAGGTTGCTTGCTAAGTTACCTTGGATTCATGCTTTGAAGTTATTCAAATGAGGGGTACAGGTCTTACCTGATCTCATTCATCAGGTCACCAAGAATTTTTTGCCTTGGCCTGAGTTCAAGGTCAAATTCAAGATTTCTAATCAAGAATAGGAGACTTTTCAATTAGTTATTGATGCTTTTCCTCCGCAAATGCTTCATAAGATAGGGATGAGATTTCTCAAACCCTAGTGGAAGGATTGGAAGTGGTATCCAGACACTCACTTTCAAAATTATAGGTCATGCAAAGGCTATTCCTGGTTGTCTCCACAATCACATATCGTGGATCAACTCAAACACCATTGGCACCTCTAGTCCTAGGTAATCCCACAATAATGAGTTCTACATTTTGGCCAAGATGGACATTGATATCAACATTTTTAACTAAATCTTCACTAAATCTAAGACCTATAACAACTAAACCATTAAGAATTTGAAGATGATGCAAACTAGTGATTTGTTGCAATTTGTGTGTAGATTCTAAATATATTTTTAAAATTTTTTTGAAATAAATCATGAATCTTTCAACGTCTCTTTTAATAACTAGTTTTTAATAGTAAACAACATTTTCAGAAAGTAACATTTATGTCATCAAGCATAACTATTTTACTAGAAAGGATAAAATTCTAATTTTTAAAATATAGATATTTAACATTGAAATATCTAGTGCATGGATATTTTTTCATAATTTTTTGTTACATATATTTTTTTAATTAATTTTTGAAGTTAGGGTAACTATATTTTGGACATAGGTGTATGTCGTCAAGCATAACTTGTTGTGTATATATCGAAATTCAAATTCTTTTTGGTGAAACAAGGACATCAATACCTAGTGCAAAGCTATTTTTTAGATTTTTTTTTCAATGTTTCACTATTTTTCCCCCTATGTATAATGAAGAACTTGATGTTTGGTGAAAAACCTATGTTCAGTAAAAATTGAAAATTGAATACATAATAAAATGAAAATATATCAATATTATACTTGTTGGAAAGCTCGTTTCGAGGACTACGATCTTGCGAATTATCTTGTTAAGTTAATTACATTTGAAGGTCCAACCTAAGGCTCGAAACTAGATTTTGTGAGGAAATTTTGAAGCAGGCACAAAAAGTGTCTATCTCAGGACATTCATTCGAAGGTATCTTCGATCGAAGATATTACCTTTGTTTGTAGGTACCTTCATGCGAAGATAACTAAGGGAAAAATAATTTCCAAAAAAGGAATAAAAGGGACCTTAGTTCTAAGGTCCCTTTTTATTCCTTTTTTGGAAATTTTCCAAAAAAGGTATAAAAGGGACCTTAGTTCTAAGGTCCCTTTTATTCCTTTTTTGGAAATTTTCCAAAAAAGGAATAAAAAGGGACCTTCTAACGAAGGTCCCTTTTAAGGTCTCTTTTTATTCCTTTTTTGGAAATGACTTTCGTTCGAAGGTTCAATGCATAAAAACCTTTGAACAAAGGTTCACCTTCATTCAAAGGTGATTTTTAATTTTCTTTCGAATGAAGGTACCTTCGATTGAAGAAATACCTTCGAACGAAGGTATCTTGTACTATTTTTCTCCATCTGGTTCAAAAGTTTAATGTCCCAAGTTTGGGACTCGGTATTGTGGGTTTACCTTCCTCACATGGCACCTAGCAAAGAAGGTTTCAATGCATTTAATTTACAGTGCTAGAGCCCAAATTGGCTCATTTTTCCTTGTGCATGTTATACTCAAGGCCTCCCTTAAGGGGCTCATCTTGCGCACATGGGCATTCCCAACCCCCATTTCTTGTTTTCTGGATAACTCAAGTCTCTCAAGCACCTCTTTTGGTTCTACCCCCAAGCTCAGGAAGCATGGAACTAGATCTGTGATTTTTTCAGGCCTTTTAGACCTGCCCCTTTTTCTTGGCACATGGTTTTACATAGAGACTGGTCTTGTCTTCCACTCAAGTATACCCAGATCTGGCATGCTTTCACGGTGGAAATTCTTTTCAGTATTTGGAAGGATGGAAATGCATCTCTTTTTACTTACCATGTTGCAGACATGCATTTTTCTTTGTACACTAAAGCTAGCATTTTCTCTAATTCTCTCATGCGGATCTAGGTGCAAGCTACCAAAGTAAATCTTGAGGTTGCCCATCTCCAGAATCTATTGGACCACTGGGGCAATGCCCCATGCATTTTTGCTAATGGTCCACCTGACTCTACCTCTTCGCAAGGGCGTCAGCATGGGTGATGTAGAGCATGGTGGGCCTCAAAGGTATCTCAAAAAGCATAAGATTTGTTTTTTTCTTGTTCACACATTAGACATAAAGTTTCCTTCATAAAACACAAGGTTCTCAAAGGGCTAGAAGACACCAAAACTAAAAATTAGATTCCAAACTCTTCATCAAACCCTAGAACACATTGATTATCATAAAAATGATAGAATTAAGCCTATAAGACTCTCTTAAAACACTGGTTCTTCAATTCTTCCATAACTCATACCCAAGAGGCCTATTTGCTTGTAGCCCTCCTAATAGACAAAACTAGGTATAACTTTTAAACCAGGTGAGATTTCTAGAAACCAAATATAGTTTCAAATACCCATTTTAGCCTTCATTAACATACTTAAAACTTGGATAAGGTTGTTTTGGAAAGAATGGCCTTAAATATGACTATCTCGTTTTCAAGGAGGCCTAATTAGGATAGCAAATGGACTTTTTCAATCATAACTTTCGGGTCAGACCTCAAAACCAAAATCTAAAAACTGTTTTGAATACCCTTTTGGCTCTTATATAACATATCAAAAATTTGGTTAGGATTACTTTGGAACACAAGGGTCAAAATTTGATTTTTCTTCTGCAAATTAGGCCTAAAATCAATAGGGCAGCAACAAAACTCATGCAACTTGACTTCCCCTGCATCTGCAAACACAACCAACTTTGAAAACACCCTAATTTAACCCATTCCACCAATTTACAAAGGTCTCCATTGGTGGAATGGTGTTTTGTGCTATTATTTGACTCTCAAACCCTTAAAATGAGGGTTTTTTGACTGCTCTCAGAAAAGTGGCTCTAAAAAGCTTGAAACTCAATGAAATTTACTCAAACTAGATTTATTTGAAAGCTAATTCAAAGCTTTATCAAACTTAATCAAAAAGAAAGCTTAAAAGTACTATACAGACTAGTACCATGCCTAAGAACAACAAGGAAACATTAAATCTACAGAAAATAGGGTACTTTTATTCAAAATTACTTCTAGATACAATGTACTCCTCCTTTCTTGCCTTCACAAGGCTCTTTATGTTGGAACTAGACAATTGAGAGGGGGGGTGAATCAGTTGTCCCACAAATCTTTTCTTGCCTTTAACCTTCTTTATTATCGTACTAACAGATTAGTGAAGTAAACATTAAAGCATTAATCAACCGCATAAGAGCAGAAACATAATCAACACAGTTGACACCAAGATTTTTATGTGGAAACCTGGTTAAGGGAAAAACCATGGTGGGGGTTAACCCACAAAATGCGTACCCTATTAAAAGTACTTAATAAAATAGAAGGCACATGCCTTCGGGTGCACTGCCCAAAGCTCACTGCTCAAAAGAGAGGCTCACTGCCTACAGAATGTATTTAGAAAGAATTAACTGAGAAATAGCATCTACTGCATTCCTGATTCAGTTTTAATGAATGCTCAAGAACTTTCACTCTGCCCCAAATTCTTCTTAACACTCTATACTACTCTCACTCCTTTCCTTCTCTACTTTGCTCCTGATCCTTTCTTCAGATTTATCCATTTTTGCACAAGGATGATTTCAATACCTCTTCAACAAGTATGTATATACTTCATCAACCTTGGAATGATCAAAAAGGTCAACTAAACTTGATGTGGATCATCACACTGTTCGCTAAACACAACTGAGACTTGAATCTACTTCTACAACCACTCCACGCTTCATAAAAATATTTTTAAGGCATCCACATAGGCTAGGAACATCTGGTCGGCCAAGACTCGGAAGAACATCAACCTCAAGAAGATATCTTCAATCAACAAGCTCAAACCTCAATATGGACCTCCAACATAGTAGAGTAGCCATATGATCTAGAGACCTCCACAAGCACATTGAATTCACCAATAACATCCATTCTAAACCAAATGATTAGAAGCAATTGAATCTTCCTCCGGAACCTCAAGAAAACTCTCTGCCATAACTGTCAAACTAGAAGGATAGCTTGTGGACCTCCAAACCATGAACCACAGGGATTGATGATACACATTGACTTCCCAAACATACCTTCAGATCTGTAAATTATAATTTTATATTACCAGAGCAATCTGGACCTCTTTTCTGTCACTCTGTCTTTCCTAAGTATTGCAGGAACCAATTCTACTTAGATGGCCATAACTCCTTCAAATCTTCATGTGAATTTATCAAATCTTAACTAGAGCAATCTCTAACAATCCTCTACATAGACACATGATCCACATGATCATTAATTATCATTAATTTTCTCAATATCCTCAATAGTCCGGTCTTCTATGCAGACAACAAAATAGGATACAGTTGACACCAATGGCAACAAGGATATGTTGGCATCAATAACAACTCACTAAGGTACATATTTGCAACACTTTATACATATTAAATTAGTTATTTTACCTACCCCTTGAGTTTCCAACAACCAAAACCCTTCCCTTTACAACGTGACTCTTCATATTCCACTTCTTGCACTTTTGCAATTTTGCATTTTGACAACAATTGCAAGATTTTACACATTTGACCACAAAACCACCTAGAGACCTAATCAAAGACTTAAATACATTAAAATAGTCCTATCATGACCTCATTACACTCATAACCTGATTAAGACTTCAAATATTACAAGATTGCCTCATGGTGGCATGAAATTCACATGGTGCCCTACACCATACTCCCGGGCAAAATTTTGCCTCAAGTCCTCTTAAGGATAGTAATGCACAATTAATTCAAGCTTCTCAATATCATTCTTCAACCTCCAAGTAGTCTTTCCACTCACCAACAACTGAAAACTTGCATTTGCCTTTATCTTTAACCAGTTCTTCATTGTTGAATGTTGTCTTTCATTTGATGCTTGATCCTTGACCTGTTCTTCTTCTTAAAATGGTGTTGAACCTGTTGTTTCAACATTTCCATGGTTTGAAATGGTTGCATCCTTCATGTGCTTTTCCTCAGACATATACTGGTGCAGGAGCACCTACCTGACAGCTAGTCTTGATAAGGCAGTTAGTTGTTTTAGGTCTTGTTTATGTTTCCAAGAAGGTCTGTTAAGACCAATGCATGTAATAAGGTCATGCTGATCATGATAAGATCATGCTGACCACGCTTTGCTATTTTTAGGAAGTTTGTTAGAATAGCTGTCATGATGTATGTTCGGTTGGATCTCCCAGCCGCCTGGAGAGTTCCCAGCCGCTTGGAGTCGGGTCAGTAGTACTCGTAGGCAAATCTATTTAAGCATGAGGATCGGTTGACTGTAGATCATGAATCGATCGAGCTAGGTTGTAGAGAGTGAGACAGCGAGAGAAACTGATCATTGTATTTGCATCTTTTGATATCAAATAAAGTGTTCCTGTTTGTGTTCATCCTCTGTTGAATTCCATTGCTTGCTCGATTTGCTGGTTTGGTGGCTGTATGGATTCACTGATCCATTCCACCGGTTGATTCGTCTGATTGGTGGAATGGTTATGTACAGTAGGGTAGGTGTTAGTTTGTTTGTTTGCATGCAGGTGTGCAGGATCGCCGTCGAGAGATGTTGAAGACCCTAGCATGGGCATGTGCTAGGTCAAGCTGAGAGATTTGGAAGATCACCCTGAGAGTGGATCGGGTCGTCCCTGGAGGATCGGCGAAGTGAAATTTCGCTAAGGTTAAAGGTTCGTGAAAACGGCATCATCAGGATATTTCAGCAAATATCCTGCAGTCGCGTTGGGCATCGTCATCCGGATAAGTGGAGGAGATCGGCATGATGCGGTTAGTTGCATGAAGTGCAAGTGCGTCGGGGTGATCATCATCAGGAGTTGCCAGAGAGGAGTGCATCGGCATCAGGTAGAAGATCGGGTCATGAAACTGTTGAAGTTTGCATGTTGCGAGTGCATCAGGATGTTTTAAGTCGGATATATACTCAGCGTATATATCACCGTCAGGATCATCTCTCGGAGTGCCCATCATCCGCGTATCGCTAGCAGATGCGGGAGTGAAAGTTCATTTTTTTTGACTAAGTGTTGAAGAGGTCATCAGGATATTGTGTGACGTCATCGTCATCAGGATATGACGTCATCGTCATCAGGATATTGAGATATCCCCCTATGCAAGTTTATCCTGCTGTCGTTAAGTGCTTAGGTATCGGCGTAAGTCCTCGGCAGAAAGTTGTGTTAACATCATCAGGAGGTTTCGAGAGAACCGGATAAAGCATATCATGATGCTGTTGCTTGTATCGTCGGCTATCGGGGCATCGAAGGGAAGGTGCTGAAGGTGATCATCATCAGGATCTTTGGAGCAACCAGATATTGGATATCCAGCTGACGAAGGGGGTGTTGCATATCATGATGATGCCGATGGAGCTTGGCGCCCGATGAACAGTGCAACAGGAGGATGTTTGCGCTAGTTGAACATCATGATGATGATGATAGGCGGAAAACGGAGGAAGTGAACAGTAGTCGGCAGGAGGATAATTGTGCTCGTCCGAAATATGATGATGATGATGATGTTGACAGTGTAAAGCAAAATATGATGATGATGGTGATGATGATGATGACGATGATGGGTTGCAGACATCCATGCTGTATTGTAAGGGTATAGTGTGGATGCCTCTGCATCATAGTGGTATCAGAGCTCAGCAAAACATCTGGGCTGTTGTGTGTTGATTCTGTCACCGAAAGGGCAGAGGTAGAGTTGATTGTGTGTTGTGTGTTGATTAAGAGGTTGACAAAATGCCTCCGAAAGGTAGTGGTACTACAAGGGAATTGCAGGAAGTGAAGGAGAAACATGCTAGAGAGATGAGGAAGATGAAGGAGCTTGCTGAAGCACTTCAAGCCAGGCTTACAGCCCTGGAAAAGAACAAAAAGAGGGAAGTGGAAGACAGTGAGTCTGAAGAAGATGAAGATACTGTTGAAGAGTATGAAGAGGTAGCTGAAGATCTGGATGCTGAAGACCAGAGATTGGCAAAACTGTTAAAGGCAGTGCAGAATGATAAACCTAAGGTAAAGGTTGATGTTTCCAAGTATACTGGAAGCTTGAATGAAGATGAGTTGCTGGATTGGATTGCTGCACTTGATAATCACTTTGAATGTGAAGATGTTGCTGAGGATCAGAAGGTAAAGATTGCAAAGACCAAGTTAGGAGGTCATGCTTTGGTATGGTGGGATTATGTACAATCTGAGAGAAGGAAACAAGGGAAGTCAAAGATCACTTCATGGGATAAGATGGTAGCAAGGATCAAAGGTAAATTCTTGCCAAGGGATTATGAAATCCAGATGTTTAAGAAGCTGCAATTTTTAAAGCAGAAGGAAAGGGATGTGAAGGCATATACAGAGGAATTTTATAAATTGAGTATGAGATCTGGTCATCATGAGAATGAGGTAGAAAAGGTGGCTAGGTACTTGGCTGGTTTGAGATTTAACATACAGGATGAGTTAGTTTTAGCTAACCCTAAGAATATGGAGGATTGTTATCAAATGGCAATAAGGATTGAAGAAAAGATGAATAGAGGACATGATAAGTCCATGAGAGGAAGAGGAAACCATAGGGGAAGAGGAGCAGCCCCTACACAAAAGCAAACCAATGAGGGCCAAGAAGACACTGGTAAAGGACAGGGACAGTCTGATTTCAGGGGTGGATGGAAAGGTAATAGAGGAAGATTTGGAGGTGGTAGAGGTTCTACTACATTTTCAGGAAAATGTTACACCTGTGGTGAGTTTGGTCATCCATCTTTCAAATGTCCAGAAAACAAAGGTTCATCATCCAGAAATGATAGAACTAGTGACAAGAGAGTACAATTGGTACAGGAAGAGACAGTAGAGCAAAGTGTACAGAGTTCAAACACTTATCACAAGGATAAGGAGCCTGATAATTATGCATACCCAGAGAGTGGAGAGTCTCTGCTGATGAGAAGAACAGCAACTACCATGAAGGTACATGACAAAGAATCCCCACAAAGAAGAGCTCTTTTCAAGACCATATGCAAGAGCAAAGGTAAAGTATGTAAGGTTGTCATTGATACTGGTTCAACAGACAACATGGTATCTCAGGAGATGGTGAATAAACTGAATTTGGAAAGGATTCCACATCCACACCCTTACAAGGCATCTTGGGTGAGTGATAGTCAATCACTTTTTGTCTCTGAACAGGCATATGTGGATTTCCAGATTGGAGCATATCATGATAGAATTTTGTGTGATATTTTGCCCATGGAATGTTGTCACCTACTGTTGGGTAGACCATGGCAATTTGACCGAAGGGTACTATATGATGGGTATTCTAATACCTATACCATCAAGAAAGATGGGAGGACTATTAAGTTGATGCCATTGCAGGCAGATGCTGCAGCACAGGGGGCAGCCAAAATCATTTTGATGGGAAAGAAGGAGTATGTGCAGATGCCTAGAGGAGCAGGCATAAAGGCAGTTGAAAACACTGCAGGAAAAGAAGTTGTTCAGGACAACAGATTGAAGAAAGTTTTAGTTGTGACTGACAGAGGTCAGCAGCAGGTGCAGAAATAGGTTTGCACACAGCAACCAGTTGCAAGGAATGACAAGGATGTTGTCATCGTTGGGACTATTGCTTGTCCTATAGCGATTGAAAGGAAGACAGGATTGAACATTTCAGAAGTTCAAGAGGCAGTTCAGACAGAGGTTCTGGTCAGACAACCTGACAAACACAGGGTATGTGGGAGAAAGGCCTACATTAACAGGCATGAGGATTTACTTGCCAGAAAGCAAGTTACAGTTCAGAAGTCTTGGAGCAGCCAAGAGCCAGCAGAGGACAAAGATGGAGCAGATCAGCATATTTCAAAGGCAAAGTGTAAAGGTGGAGGACTTCCACATACTAAACTCATGGGACATGAGTTCTTTTCTGTTGGGGAGTATGGTGCAGGAGCACCTACCTGACAGCTGGTCTTGATAAGGCAGTTAGTTGTTTTAGGTCTTGTTTATGTTTCCAAGAAGGTCTGTTAAGACCAATGCATGTAATAAGGTCATGCTGATCATGATAAGATCATGCTGACCACGCTTTGCTATTTTTAGGAAGTTTGTTAGAACAGCTGTCATGATGTATGTTCGGTTGGATCTCCCAGCCGCCTGGAGAGTTCCCAGCCGCTTGGAGTCAGGTCAGTAGTACTCGCAGGCAAATCTATTTAAGCATGAGGATCGGTTGACTGTAGATCATGAATCGATCGAGCTAGGTTGTAGAGAGTGAGACAGCGAGAGAAACTGATCATTGTATTTGCATCTTTTGAAATCAAATAAAGTGTTCCTGTTTGTGTTCATCCTCTGTTGAATTCCATTGCTTGCTCGATTTGCTGGTTTGGTGGCTGTATGGATATTTCATCAGGATATTTCAGCAAATATCCTGCAGTCGCGTTGGGCATCGTCATCCGGATAAGTGGAGGAGATCGGCATGATGCGGTTAGTTGCATGAAGTGCAAGTGCGTCGGGGTGATCATCATCAGGAGTTGCCGGAGAGGAGTGCATCGGCATCAGGTAGAAGATCGGGTCATGAAACTGTTGAAGTTTGCATGTTGCGAGTGCATCAGGATGTTTTAAGTCGGATATATACTCAGCGTATATATCACCGTCAGGATCATCTCTTGGAGTGCCCATCATCCACGTATCGCTAGCAGATGCGGGAGTGAAAGTTCATTTTTTTGACTAAGTGTTGAAGAGGTCATCAGGATATTGTGTGACGTCATCGTCATCAGGATATGACATCATCGTCATCAGGATATTGAGATATCCCCCTATGCAAGTTTATCCTGCTGTCGTTAAGTGCTTAGGTATCGGCATAAGTCCTCGGCAGAAAGTTGTGTTAACATCATCAGGAGGTTTCGAGAGAACCGGATAAAGCATATCATGATGCTGTTGCTTGTATCGTCGGCTATCGGGGCATCGAAGGGAAGGTGCTGAAGGTGATCATCATCAGGATCTTTGGAGCAACCGGATATTGGATATCCAGCTGACGAAGGGGGTGTTGCATATCATGATGATGCCGATGGAGCTTGGCGCCCGATGAACAGTGCAACAGGAGGATGTTTGCGCTAGTTGAACATCATGATGATGATGATAGGCAGAAAACGGAGGAAGTGAACAGTAGTCGGCAGGAGGATAATTGTGCTCGTCTGAAATATGATGATGATGATGATGTTGACAGTGTAAAGCAAAATATGATGATGATGGTGATGATGATGATGACGATGATGGGTTGCAGACATCCATGCTGTATTGTAAGGGTATAGTGTGGATGCCTCTGCATCATATACCCATCTCTCTCAATGCTTCATCACACAACCTCTCACAACATACCATCCATCTACCCAACAAGAGATCCTGGAAGATGCACCTCTACCCACTCTCTCTCTTAGTGGTGTAACTCTCTCTGCACCTTCTCCCCAGCTTAATCTCTATTGGAGGATAATGATCATAGACCTCTCCATGTCTGTAGCCAACACACCTTCTCACAACTCTTTTTCTCTTGCAGCTTTAAGATAGACCATGAGCACCTACAACCAACACACTTCAAAATCCTCCATATCAACCATCTCCGATACCAATTGATGTAGAGCATGGTGGGCTTCAAAGGTATCTCAAAAAGCATAAGGTTTTTTTTTGCTTGTTCACACATTAAACACAAAGTTTCCTTCATAAAACATAAGGTTCTCAAAGGGCTAGAAGACACCCAAACTGAAAATCAGATTCCAAACTCTTCACTAGACCCTAGAACACTTTGATTATCATTGAAATGATAGGATTAAGCTTATAAGACTCTCTTAAAACAATGGTTCTTCAATTCTTCCATAACTCATACCTAAGAGGCTTACTTGTTTGTAGCCCTCCTAACAAACAAAACAGGGCATAACTTTTAAACTAAGTGAGATTTCTAGAAACCAAATATAGTTTAAAATAACCATTTCAGTATTCTTTAACATACTTCAAACTTAGATAAGGTTGTTTTGGAATGAATGGCCTTATAAATGACTATCCTGTTTTCAAGGAGGCCTAATTAGGACATCAAATGGGCTTTTTCTATCATAACTTTCGGGTCAAAACTCAAACCCACAATCTAAAAACTTTTTTGAGTACCCTTTTGGTTCCTATACAACATATCAAAAATTGGGTTATGGTTACTTTGGAACACAAGGGTCAAAAATTGACTGTTCTTCTGCAAATTAGGCCTAAAATCACTAGGGCAACAACAAAACTCATGCAACTTGACTTCCCCTACATCTGCAAACACAACCAACTTTGAAAACACCCTAATTTAACCCATTCCACCAATTTACAAAGGTCTCCATTGGTGGAATGGTGTTTTGTGCTATTATTTGACTCTCAAACCCTTAAAATGAGGGTTTCTGCACTACTCTCAGAAATGTGGCTCTAAAAAGCTTGAAGCTCAATGAAATTTACTCAAACTAGATTTATTTGAAATCTAATTCAAATCTTTATCAAACCCAATCAAAAAGAAAGATTAAAAGTACTGTACGGACCAATACCATGCCTAAGAACAGCAAGGAAACATTAAATCTATAGAAAACAGGGTACTTTTATTCAAAATTACTTCTAGATACAATGTACTCCTCCTTTCTCACCTTCACAAGGCTCTTTATACATATTACATCAGTTATTTTACCTGCCCCTTGAGTTTCCAATGACCAAAACCCCTCCCTTTACAAAGTGACTCTTCACATTCCACTTCTTGTACTTTTGCAGTATTCCATTTTGACAACAATTGCAAGATTTTACACATTTGACCACAAAACCACCTAGAGACATAATCAAAGACTTAAACACATTATAATAGTCTTAGCATGACCTCATGACACTCATAACATGATTAAGACTTCAAATATTACAAGATTGCCTCATGGTGGCATGAAATTCACATGGTGCCCTACACCATACTCCGGGGCAAAATTTTGCCTCAAGTCCTCTTGAGGATAGTGCTACACAATTAATTCAATCTTGTCAATATCATTCTTCAATCTCCAAGTAGTCTTTGCACTCACCAACAACTAAAAACTTGCATTTACCTTTGTCTTTAACTAGTTCTTCATTGTTGAATGTTGTTTTTCATTTGATGCTTGATTCTTGACTTGTTCTTCTTCTTAAAAATGGTGTTGAACCTATTGTTTTAGCATCTCCATGGTTTTAAATTGTTGCATCCTTCATGTGCTTTTCCTCAGACATATACCCATCTCTCTCACTGCTTCATCACACAACCTTTCAGAACATACCATCCATCTACCCAACAAGAGATCCTGGAAGATGCACATCTATCCACTCTCTCTCTCTCAATGGTGTAACTCTCTCTGCACCTTCTCCCCATCTTAATCTATGTTGGACAATAGTGATCACAAACCTCTTCCATGTCTGTAGCCAACACACCTTCTCACAAGTCTTTTTCTCTTGTAGCTTTAAGATGGACACGAGCACTTGCAACCAACACACTTCACAATCCACCAGATCAACCAGCTTTGATACCAATTGACATAGAGCATGGTGGGATTCAAAGGTATCTCAAAAAGCATAAGGTTTGTTTTTTTCTTGTTCACACATTAGACACAAAGTTTCCTTCATAAAACACAAGGTTCTTAAAGGGCTAGAAGACACCAAAACTAAAAATCAGATTCCAAACTCTTCACCTGACCCTAGAACACTTTGATTATCATGAAAATGACAGGATTAAGCCTATAAGACTCTCTTAAAACACTAGTTCTTCAATTCTTCCATAACTCACACCTAAGAGGCCTATTTGCTCATAGCCCTCCTAACAGACAAAACCGGGCATAACTTTTAAACCAGGTGAGATTTCTAGAAACCAAATACAGTTTCAAATACCCATTTCATCTTTCTTTAACATAATTCAAACTAAGATAAGGTTGTTTTGGAAAGAATGGCCTTAAAAATGACTGTCTCATTTTCAAGGAGGCCTAATTAAGACAACAAACGGGCTTCTTTTGTCATAACTTCCGAGTCAAATCTCAAACCCACAATCTAAAAACTATTTTGAGTACCCTTTTGTCTCTTATACAACATATCAAAAATTGGGTTATTTTTTCTTTGCAACACAAGGGTCAAAAATTGACTGTTCTTCTGTAAATTAGGCCTAAAATCACTAGGGCAGCAATAAAACTCATGTAACTTGACTTCCCCTGCATCTGCAAACATAACCGACTTTGAAAACACCCTAATTTAACTCATTCCACCAATTTACAAAGGTCTCCATCAGTGGAAGGGTGTTTTGAGCTATTATTTGACTCTCAAACCCTTAAAATGAGCGTTTCTGGACTGCTCTTAGAAAAGTGGCTCTAAAAAGCGTGAAACTGAATGAAATTTACTCAAACTAGATTTATTTGAAATCTAATTCAAAGCTTTATCAAACTCAATAAAAAATAAAGCTTAAAAGTACTATACGAATCAGTACCACGCCTGAGAACAACAAGGAAATGTTAAATCTACAAAAAAACATGGTACTTTTATTCAAAATTACTTCTAGATACAATGTACTCATCCTTTCTTACCTTCACAAGGCTCTTTATAAATATTACATTAGTTATTTTACCTACCCCTTGAGTTTCCAACGACCAAAACCCTTCCCTTTACAAAATGACTCTTCATATTCCACTTCTTGCACTTTTGCAATTTTGCATTTTGACAACAATTGCAAGATTTTACACATTTGACCACAAAACCACCTAGAAACCGAATCAAATACTTAAATAGATTAAAATAGTCCTAGCATGACCTCATTACACTCATAACATGATTAAGACTTCAAATATTATAAGATTGCCTCATGGTGGCATGAAATTCATATGGTGCCCTGCATCATACTCCCAGGCAAAATTTTGCCTCAAGTCCTCTTGAGGATAGTGCTGCACAATTAATTCAAGCTTGTCAATATCATTCTCCAACCTCCAAATAGTCTTTGCACTCACCAACAACTGAAAACTTGCATTTTCCTTTGTCTTCAACCGATTCTTCATTGTTGAATGTTGTCTTTCATTTGATACTTGATCCTTGACCTATTCTTCTTCTGAGCATGTTGTTTCAGCATCTCCATGATTTGAAATGGTTGCATCCTTCATGTGCTTTTCCTAAGATATATACCCATCTCTCTCACTACTTCATCACACAACCTCTCACAACATACCATCCATCTACCCAACAAGAGATCCTGAAAGATGCACCTCTACCCACTCTCTCTCTTAGTGGTGTAACTCTCTCTACACCTTCTCCCTAGTCTAATCTCTATTGGAGGATAGTGATCACAGACCTCTTCCATGTCTGTAGCCAACACACCTTCTCACAACTCTTTTTCTCTTGCAGCTTTAAGATGGACCATGAGCACCTGCAACCAACACACTTCACAATCCACCAGATCAACTAGCTCTAATACCAATTGATGTAGAGAATGATGGGCTTCAAAGGTATCTCAAAAATAATAATACATTTTTTTTGCTTGTTCACACATTAGACACAAAGTTTCCTTCATAAAACACAAGGTTCTCAAAGGGCTAGAAGACACCAAAACTAAAAATTAGATTCCAAACTCTTCACTAGACCCTATAACACTTTGATTATCATTAAAATGATAGGATTAAGCCTATAAGACTCTCTTAAAATACTAGTTCTTCAATTCTTCCATAACTCATACCCAAGAGGCCTATTTACTTGTAGCCCTCATAACAGACAAAACCTAGCATAACTTTTAAACCAAGTGAGATTTTCAGAAACTAAATATAGTTTCTAATACCCATTTCAACCTTCCTTAACATACTTCAAATTTAGATAAGGTTGTTTTGGAAAGAATGGCCTTAAAAATGACTGTCCCATTTTCAAGGAGGCCTAATTAGACAACAAATGGGCTTTTTCTATCATAACTTTCGGCTCATAACTCAAACCCACAATCTAAAAACTGTTTTGAGTACTCTTTTGGCTCTTATACAACATATCAAAAATTGGGTTGGGTTACTTTGGAACACAAGGGTAAAAAATTGACCGTTCTTCTGTAAATTAGTCCTAAAATCACTTAGGTAGCAACAAAACTCATGCAACTTGACTTCCCCTACATCTGTAAACACAACCAACTTTAAAAACACCCTAATTTAACCCATTCCACCAATTTACAAAGGTCTCCATTGGTGGAATGGTGTTTTGTGCTATTATTTGACTCTCAAACCCTTAAAATGAGGGTTTCTGCACTACTCTCAGAAATGTGGCTCTAAAAAGCTTGAAGCTCAATGAAATTTACTCAAACCAGATTTATTTGAAAGCTAATTCAAATCTTTATCAAACCCAATAAAAAAGAAATCTTAAAAGTACTGTACGGACTAGTACCACACCTGAGAACAGCAAGGAAACGTTAAATCTGCAGAAAATAGGGTACTTTTATTCAAAATTACTTCGAGATACAATGTACTCCTCCTTTCTTGCCTTCATAAGGCTTTTTATACATATTACATCAGTTATTTTACCTGCCCTTGAGTTTCTAACAACCAAAACCTTTCCCTTTACAAAGTGACTTCATATTCTACTTCTTGCACTTTTGCAATTTTGCATTTTGACAACAATTGCAAGATTTTACACATTTGACCACAAAACCACCTGGAGACCTAATCAAAGACTTAAATACATTAAAATGGTCCTAGCATGACCTCATTACACTCATAACATGATTAAGACTTCAAATATTACAAGATTGCCTCATGGTGGCATGAAATTCACATGGTGCCCTACACCAATGGGCACAACCAGTCAGCGAAACACGACCGTGGGGACTGTGGCTCTCATTCTCATGCCCCTATCCTAGACTTCCAGGACTCTATTTCCCATGGAGGATGGTGCCAACCCTCCTGACGACCATCTCCTAGGCTCAGGGTTGCTGGTTGGCCTAACACAAGTAAGTTTCCTCGTCTACAACTCACCATTTCTCTGGTCCGTGCACAGTAGCCCCTCGAGGAGAATGAAGATGGAACTGATGCTCTTGCTAGTTGGGAGCCGATTGATGATGCCGCCCCTAAAAATGTTTGGGGGAAGCCTGATGATTAGGATCCTCCTCCCTTTGCTGGCATGGCATTAGTTGCTTAAGTTTTATGTGGGCTTGGCCCTTTGTTGTTTTGATCATCTTTGTTTAGGACTTTGTCCTTTCAGACTATGTGGGTGTGTCTTCATACCACCCTACCCATTTTTTTAGAATATTGTACTATTTCCCTATTATTAATATAAAGTTTTTATAGGTAATATTCATCAAAAAAGATATTTTAGTAGGTGTTGCTGAATTGTTTCAAGGGTGTTTTAAAGAAGGTGGTCCTATGAATTTTGTAGTACTGGGTAAGCTTAAAATTTTATGCCAAAACTTATGGAAGTTGGAGGTTCCATTAGTTTTTTAAACAGCCACTAATGATAAATATTTTAGCTGAAATTTTTTAAGAAGCTAATGGTTGAACAAGAATTTATCCCTCCAAAAATTATCCCTGAATTTATTGGAAGGAATCTAAAGTTTGCAGCAAAATCTGCTAAGTTAATGGAGGAAATTTCCAGCCCACGCCAAACATACCACCTAACAAAACTAAAAAATAGGACTCCTATTTAAGGGAAAAAAATTAATTTATCGTAAAACAAAAAAAATATTGTCTTATGAGACCCCTGCTCCAAGAAAACAATTCCTCTAAACCCCTTTATAAAACCACATCCTCAAAACCAGTCCCCCCAACACAGGTGATTCTAATTGCTAAATAATCCCTTTTATTTTTTATTGTTCCAATGACTCTCCCTCCCTACGCAAGACAATTTACTGTTTGGAAAAACTCTTGGTGTGCTTTCATACGTCTTCTGCCCTCACACATGTTAACTCACTACCATATAACATGGGTTTAGGGTTTAAACGTTAGATTGAAACATGCTTTGGATTCCTTTCCGGTAGAGCGTTCCTATCCTCTAATCCTTTTCATTGGCTAATGTATTTATAAACAAATTAGTATTAAAAATAACTGCTTCCTTATCTGCAAAAGGCCGGTGAAAAAAACAATAGCAATGCAGAAGGTATGGCTACCAAGAACTGATGACGTTTGCAGGGCCCATGGCTCAATTTCCCAAAGGAATCTCGCATTACACACGTGTACTACATGTTTTTAATGGTGCCTCAGTGAGGATAGAGTCAAATTGGTATGTTTTCAAAGACATTTATTAGAAAGTCATTGCGCTTCTCAAATAAAACCATTGCCAACATATTTGTAGATGGAAGTAGACAAATTAAACACTGCAATTACCAGATCGAAGGGTTGTTGTGCAAGGCATCCTGCACAATATCAAGTGGCTCTGGAGAGATCATTGCACAAGTATTTTCATTTGAGAAATTTTTTTCAATTTATTAGCATGGCTTGAGAGTTTGAGAAGCTAACGAAAAGTGTGTGCAACTGCAGATTAAACGAAAGGAAGCCAAATCGAATATAATGTTAGGGAATGATGTTTTCAGCCTGGTTGTCGAGGCGGGAGTGGATCAAGCATTTGTAATGGGGCTGCTTATTATGTTTAATCAGATAAGCTAATAGAATATTTGCCAAAGATGGTAGCAATCAAGTTACTATATTTAAATATCATCTGTTTTAATGGTCAAACAATCAATAACAATTTTACACTTCATCCATACCAAAAAGTGGTAAATATTTGTACTATTTTTATTGGTCAAAATTGACATTTAACTGTTGAAGTGGATGATATTTAAGAATAACTCAAGCAAGCTGGCTAAAAATAGGTTTACCCCTCATCCATGACATGTTTTCTTCCTCGAAAAAGGAACCGGCCATTTTATGTGAGATCCTGCACAAACATGTCACAATTAAATTTGGAAGATGATGGTAATTCAATGACAAACTTCTATCCCTCAGCTTTACAATGTAAAATACAAACTGTCAAAGCAACAAGTTGAACAGTGATAATTAAATTTTGAAATAAATGTAAATACTAACTGATGCTATAAACTGACCCACGAAAGTTGTAATTAACCACACCAAATACATTGGGCTCCATTCTTTGCACGAAGCTTAGAGTAATAATGAAAGAAGTACCCAGTTGTCAGCTTGAGCAAATAGTATAAGTTATAAAAGGAACTAAATCACCCCTTTTTTATGAAAATTTAGTTTAGTGTTGGTTAAATCACCTAAGCTTTATTTTATTAAACTAATAAATTAAATTGTTTCCCTAACTAAATGATGTGCCATTGAAGCCTATTGCCAATAATTTATAATATAATTGCAAATTTTAATCACATTCTCCATTAATATTATATTCCTGCCATTCCTGTTTGATAAACTCTCACTACTTTTAGGGCTATTTTTACTTGAATAGGGTTTTTATTTGTTGTTGTTGATTTCTATTTTAATCTTAACAATTCTAATTGAATTCCATAGCACTATAAGCATGTGCCTTTTAAAAGGCTTGTTGAGCCTCAAAATTTCTTTTGAGCCACATGATTAGATTATGATCATGTGGCCCAAAAGAACATCTAGGGCTCAACAAGCCTTTTAAAAGGCACATGTCTATAGTGTCCTGCAATTCAATCAAACTATCTAAATTAAAATGAAATATAAGGTACAAATTCACTCTTCTTTTAGTCTTGTTTTTAACAATGAGATATTTTTAAAATGTTTAATCTATGTGTGCTCCAATGTCTTCCCAGTAAGGGGGCACTGCCCCCTTGACTCCACCAATTGTTGCCGCCTCTGCCCCATATGGGAAGATTTACCGACCAACTATGCAAAATTTTAAAGGAAGAATTCACCATTGTAAACAAAATAATATATGGGAAGATTGTGCCGACCAACTACACAAATTTTTAAATGAAGAATTCACCATTGTAATCAATTTTTTTAGGATTATTCATTCGCCATTGTAATTAATTTCTTAGTAATGTGCATAAGTTCCCCTAGAAAATTAATGCACTTTACTATGATTCACGAAGATTTTATAACATTTTTTAAGGATCTTTTCTTAAATTTATCACTCATATATATACTAGTGGTGAGGTAATAAGTTATAAATATAACCTACTAATTCTTTTATTAGTGAGTTATTAAGATTAATAATGCTATAAATGTTAGTGATTAAGTTCTCATAAGAAGCTTTCCTATAAAGTGGTTGACTTGTTTAGGAAGTTAAAATGGTGTACCTTTAAATAAAAGCTTTACAAACAATATAATATATCTCATGAAGTTATTATACGAAAATTATTTTCTTTCCTGGTATAATTATTATTCACTTCATATACATTGTCTTATCCTACAAGTGAAGTCACCCATCTCTGTGATAGCATCATTAAATCTTACAGTCAATCAATAATTTTTTTCTTTCCTTTTTCATCTCAAAATGAATGATTAAAAGAAAGTGCATGGTACTGATTGATTCAAAATATATAATGTATACAAGAGTTAGTTGATTGCTATAAAATTTAGGATTTGAATACTAGAGTCCTGAACAATACTCCATAAGAGCTTCGTTAAACCAACGGCACATCCAGTCTTAATATTCAACACTGTGTACTGCAACTACCCTCCGGTCTTTAGTTTAACTTTAAGGCATCTTCTTCATATCGATTCTTGATTTTATGAAGCCATGTTGCAGAAACGTTCCTGTAAGAAGCTATTTTCTCAATGAAAGGGGAAACATGACTTCAGAAAAGAGAAGAACATGTGCATTTAGGAAAATAAAGTGTGCATTGACCGCTATGAAAATGCATTCTGTTTAGAGGAGGTTTTATTAATTGTAATTTGTGTTTTTCTTAGTGTGTCGAGTTAATGATTGTACAAAGATGTTATTTTATTTTCTAGAGACACAGACTTTATTGTTTAAGGTTCATTTTTAGCTAAAATCAACAAGTTTGAATCTACAATGCTCACTTTTGTTATGTTATTTATTCTCTATGTTCTTGGAGATATCAATGGTTTTAATATTACATCTAGTGAATAAAGTGTAGGTCTAAGAGGAAGTTGAGGATTCATTAAGAGGATGGGAGATCATTTCCATTTTGGGTTATCTATTTACCTAGAGATTGGTTAAAATGCTCAAATAGCATTTTCTTTTGGGAAGAATGGATATTTTTCTTGTTTTCAGCATAATTTTGATCACTGTTCCTTTCTTTTTCTTTTTTTAAATGTTGATATAGAGCAATATTCTGCGAAGTGGTAAAGCCATTCTATTTGGTAGGTATTCATTATCAATCTAAGTGTGGTGTTCTCTTGACTTGGTTTGTTATCATGTTGTTTTGATAAGGGTAATCTACTATAGATGTTGGTCATCATAGTTGGGAAATTTCATATCTTATTCATATTGTGTTATAGTTAGAGATAAGTTCAGTTATGTACTTCAATATAGGTTGTGACAACAAGGCACTAGATGTAAAAATTAGTAGAGGTTGCTCACTGCAGAGTGTGAGGCAAAGAGTTATGCATTAGGAGGATGCATATAGGTGTCAACACAAGTTGATCAATACCAAAAATTAGAGGACTAAGTTATAGAGTGGTAGGGTTAAGTCATTGACCAAATTCATAGATACTCTAGATCATCCAAGTTTACCATTTTGGATCAAGTGGATTTGTTGGATTTTGTGGTACTTATGATCTAAAGGTAACCATGTATGTGTTACTTGTTAAAGAATATGTTATAAATATAGCATATTTTTCCTTTATTAGTTAGCTATTACTTTTATAAATGTTAGTACCAGTTGGGTATTCATGAGAATTTTTTCTATAAGGTGGTTGGATGATTTAAGATATTAAAATGGAGTGCCTTTAAAAGGCCTTTGCAAACAATGTAATCTATCACATGAAGTTATTCTATAATATTATTTTCTTTCATGTTTCAATTATTTTTCTCTTCCTATACATTGTTTGATCCTACACATAGCCACCATTATTGTATTTTGCACAAAATCACATCGTAGTTGTAACATGTGCACAG
This sequence comes from Cunninghamia lanceolata, assembly GCA_027924645.1. NCBI lineage: Eukaryota > Viridiplantae > Streptophyta > Pinopsida > Cupressales > Cupressaceae > Cunninghamia > Cunninghamia lanceolata. The sequence continues at coordinate 14,402,022 of BSBN01000657.1, forward strand.
TTTTAGTATGAGAGTCCATATAATTTCAAAGTTGTCAGACAAGGACCACCATTGAGATGATCATGTGAAGGACACAAAAAACATCAATTCTTGTTACAATTGTAGGTTGTAATAGTGAGAAAGCACCACTACCTTCTATCTTGAAGCACCTTAGTGCTAAGCATCTCCTTGGAGAATGAATAGGGGGTGTGAGAGGGTCTTGTTTAAAACACATGGACATAGAATTTTTAGGTATTGAGGAACATATTCTTCTATATTTCAAGAGTAAGATTTTGTGTAATCAAAATCCTCTCTCATAAGTGAGATATGATATTTAAATATTAGGGGAAAGATAACACTATAGAATGAGGATTTATTTCTAAATTTTAGGCTCAAACAAACCCTAGGGGAACTACCAATGTGAAACTGTTGGTTTCATCATAGGATGGTTTCAAAACTACTAGTTCTTCTAAGAGGTAATTTTAAATTTGTCAATTCCCTGAAGAGTGGATACATAACTATCAATTTGATGAAAGGGACTAATCATCTTGACATAGCATGTGAAAAGTTGAAACAACTAATTTGATTATTCCTCTTCAAATTTATAATACGGAGCCTTTCAATGCATGGGCCAATCCTCTAGAAACTATTTAAGGACATAAGGAAGTCAAATTAGATCAAGAGAGGCTTGGGAAAACAAACTAATTTTCTATTTTTAAAGCACAATAAACAAGAGAGTGACAATAAAGCATAGATAAGGAGGATGTTCCAAGTAGGGTACACAACTCAAGAGATTGAAAGTAAGCATGCCAATGAACATTAAGAAAATTGAATACATGTGGGATGAGTTATTAACACTTACAATTATTTCTAATGTTCCAAGGAAATATTAGAATATATGTATTTAACACTTCCAATTTTTTCCTTTCCTTGAGGTTTCCAAGATAACTTTGTCTCTCTACATGGTGTGACTTGTTTCTGTTCATGGTTGTTTATGAAGTATAAATTATCCTTATGCATTTGGAATTAACACTCTAACTCTAACTCAAAAGGAATTCCACTGTTATTTAAATGAAAAATTAAGTAGCACAACATAGGTACAAAACTACCTATATAAGTCAAGTTACATTTTATTACTCAAAATTAGATATCTCCAAGATGTGCTTTACCTTCCATTGCTATTTTATAGAAGAATTTTTGACAAAATATTTAGACAAACATTAGTATTTGAATATTAAAATAATATTAATAAGGCAATATATATCTTTTTTAATCCTTTTTATAATAACTATTATGAAATATCAGGTTTATGTTTGAATTTTAATAAAATAGTTGTATTACAAAATTTATACTAATATATGAAAATTATAATAAAAAATTTATTTGACAATAGAACTATTATTATATAACAATTTTTAAATGACATTGAAAATTGTTATAAAATGGAATAAGTTGAAAAGGCTAACAATTTACATATTGAATAATATTAAAATCGATAGAAAATAAAATAAGTTGAATAAATTAAATAATTTGATAATAAAAGGGAAATTCAAACTTAATGTTAAAAATGTGTATTATATTAGAAAATATGAACATTATAATAATAAATATATCTAGAGGGAAAATAAACATGCCCTACAACTAATTTAGGATATTTAATTAAATTTGATTAAGTAATAAGTATAATTAGACCTAAATTAAGAGTTGAGATAGTAAATATGATGATAAATTGAAAGGGGTTAGAATTGCTTAGTTATTTTAGGGTCACTATCAAGTTTCTATTTAATTAACTTATTTGATGTGACTAATGTGTCATAACTTAGATCTGATGATGGAATGGTAGAATGATGAACCAATATCAAAGGAAGAATGATATAAGTTTTTCTAATACTTCAGACAAATTCACATCTATGGTATGCTCCTATTGGTGGAGCCCTATCCTTGTGTAGATTTATCCTCTACTATTGTGGACCTATATGGTCTTCCCTCCTTCACATGTACCTATAAGTAGCCATTTTGCACCTTGTTCCATTGAGTCAACATTTCATTCTAATGATGTTGTATATTCCACAAAAAGTGCTTGGCAGTGCATGTATTTGAGTTAAACTAGTCAATTATCCAACCCATAGATTGTCAATCCTTTAAGTCAATTTTGTTGTCATCATTAGCACCCCTCTAAATCTCAAGATTTATTTGTCTTGTTTGTATTCTCTTAAGGCTTAAATTTTATTGGTTTTCCATCTGTGGTGAAACTATCACTTTCATCAATGATAGTTGCATAATTGTCATGGCAATTTTAAAGCTACCAGGACAATTTCCTAGCTGCCTCAATGTTTTCATTTCTAACACTATGATCTCATGACTGATGTAGCAATTTTGAAACCACATGTCTTCTAAACTAGCAATCTTGTATGATTTAGATAAAAATAAAAATCCGATCATTTCATTTCCCGAATTCACCTTAGATCAGCTATCCTACCCAATTTACCTTGTAATACTCCTTTTTCCAACCCTCATGCCACAAAAACTCATTTTATTCACTCATTTGGCAAGTCCTCTCATTCAAGAAAGCTAATTGTTGCACTAGTTCTAACTCAACAACTTTCTTTGACAAATTATTTCCAATCCACCTCCTTAAATTCCATTTAGTTCTTTGTTCAACCTAGCTCACCAACTATTTTTTAGTGGGAAATTTTTGCCAACTAGAGAATAGTACAAGTTGTTCAGAAACCTAAATTGCCACATTTTTATGAAATTTTAGTTTAGTCTTGGTTAAATCACTGAAGCATTTAATTTAGTAAACTTTAAAACTCAACTATTTTTCCACAATATTCGATACATGATTAGATTTGATTCACTTAAAGTTTATAAGTGATAGTACAAATACAAATTAATTCGCTATTAATATTACATAATTCTTGGTTACTTTAGGGCCATATTGCCAATCTTTAGTTACCACCATTGATTTTATCTATAATCTAACAGTTGGAGATCAATAGTCCAATAGTAATTTTGGGCTCGATGAGCATTGGAAATTGTAGGCACATTTAGCTCATGGAATACAGCAAGAACTATTAGATTATGATAAAATCAATGATCGAAAAGGAAATTTGGGCCCAAAATGTAATTTGGACACTGCCCCCTTGACCCCCATAAGGAGCACTACCCCTTAAACTCATTAATCACTACTACCCTTGGCCCCCTACTTTTCCATAGGAATTTCATTTTTTTTAAAGGAAGGATTTGTCATGGTAATTAATGTGTTTGCCTATTATTCACCAAGATATTCTAGGATTTTCTACAAATTTCTAGTGATGTAAAAAAAATGCCAATAACATTAATATTTTTTTAAAAAGGCAATATTTGCCAATAGAAATTAATATTTTTTTCCAAAATAATGAAAGATTTTCTAGGATTTTATATATTTTTTAGGAGGTTTCTTAAAGTTATTATTGTAGCTCACCCCTCTCTTTGGGTCTTCCCACAAACTGAAAAGGTGACCAAACATTGGGAATCATGATATTATGGAAATCCTTTGAGGATGATATCAACATTTTTTTCTTTAATTTATAATTAATTTAGTTTTGAATTGATGGAAATGCAATGCATTATTAGATAGGTTTGTTTGTTTTAGTTTCATAGTTAGATTTTTAGTATTTTGTTAGTATTTACATTAGGGTTTTGGGGTGTTCTTAGATTAGTATATATTAATATTTTTTATTTTATTGTTTCTTATATTTAGACAGCCTCCCAGTATCTCCTCTTTCTTTGAATCTCTCCAAGGATTCATATTTTCCATTTAGGGGACTCTATTCATCCCCCTTCTGACTGCAAATTTAAATTTCCAATTATTGTCATTGTCTAGGGAATTATATTCATTCCCTACTTGCCAAGAATTCTTGTTTCTAGCCTTGTATTCATTGGATAGACCTTCTAAGGCCTCTAACTTGTCAATTATTTGTTGTCCCTTGTTCTAGATAGTCATAAACATCATTACAAAACCCTTTGGTTGTCTTTGTGTGAGATTCAAAGCTCCCTATTTTGGGCAACTCTTTGGAACATTGAGAATATATTTTATATGCATCTAACCCATTGTACAAGTTACTCCTATCCTCTAAGGCTCACCTATGTGTTGTTCTACCTCTATAGTATCTTTACACACTCTAAACTATTGCATTAATTTGATGGATCATTGTACACACTTGTCAACCACTACACATTAGTTTATGTACTTTGTTGTACCCTACCAAGGCTCATTTATAAGCTACCTTTCATCTTTAATAGCTCATATGTGCTTAATTATGTTAATTAAACATTGTATGAGTTTGCCAATCATTAAATATCAATATATCTATCTTCTTGTTGCCTTCTATGACCATATTCCTCACTATCCCTATTCATCTCTATTATTTTTATGTTGATTAATGATTTAGGTATCCATTAAATATTTGAAATTTTGTTCATTTGTTGCCTATATTCAAGAACCAGTTGACCTCACATTTTATTTGGGATTAAAATGAACTTGCTAGCTTTTTGTTTTAAATATTTTATTATTTGGACAACAATATAGAAGTGTGTTATATATTCATTTTCCTTTGAGCTATTAAATATTAAATGCAAGAGTCACAAATGGAGTCAAGCTGCTAGGATCAATGCAAAACCAGAAATAACCTTCCACAAGAGAGTAGCAAGAGGATGAATTGCTTGATTGTGGTGCAAAATGGAATTATGATATTATGATACATGATACAAAAAAGTGCATGAGGGACCTTACTTATATATGCAAGGTGATGAGATAGGACTACATAGGATGATGACAAGTGTCTTAATCATATTACATGAGACACAAAGATATAACTATCCTAAGTGTGCCCTAAGTAAACTTAAGTGAACTAGTGTGAATAAGACCTAATAGGAAAATTGATTAGATAATATATCTTCTTCACACCAACACCCCCCTTAAGTGCAACTTAGAGAGAATGAGAAAATATGAAAATGATGCAAATATGTAATGATGGATGGGTCCTAGCTATAATACCATGTTCGGTACCCATGTACAAAATATCTCTTACAAATGGAATAAAGGAGAAAACCCCATAGGAGAAAACCCCCTCTCCAAAAGAGAGAAAACATGAAAGAAGTAATAGAAGAAGTGATAGGAGGACTCAATAACAGCCCCAAAGGACTACATCCAACAAAAATATATAGTAAATATCCCCCCATAGGAGAGAAAGAGTGAGATGATAGATCCCCCACAAAGAAGTAGCCCCTAGGCTAATGGTGAATGCTTGAAGATAGAACATAATCCACTGCCTACAAAAAACATTTCTCCCCTTGGGAACAAATAAATCCTATGGTGGATGTAGAAGCAACTCCCACAATTTGTATGAAAAGGGAATCCAAATCCAAATGTGTTTCTCAGAATACAACTTTGGTGACCTCATGCTAGAAAAAGATGTTTCCTCCAAAATAAGAACTGAATTCCCAATCAAAGAAATAGAACTAGGAGAGGAAAGATATTGAACTACATTTGAAACCAATAAATATGTGATGACATCATTTCCATCAAAGAGGTGAGATAAACCCTCAAATAAGTCCTCCAAATCTGATGAGCGAGACTCCACATATGAGAATGTAATGTCTGATAATTAGGAATCCCGATGAGGTGGATCTAGAAGACTAAAGTGATCCTATTGCAAAGAATCACTAGAATCTCTAAAAGAAGCAAATTTGAAGTAGAAATAGATGATGGAGACATGATCTTGATAGGAGGAGAAGGAGAAATAATAGAAGTCTTTGTGTCATCTAAACTATCAAGACCTACCAACTATTCAAGATCCTCTAAAGTATCACCATCAAAGGGTATATTATCTACATCATCAAGGGGTATGAGGTAATCCATAGCAGGGTCATCTAGGAATGGAGAGAGATGTGGGTCTCCATAGATCTCCCAAATTTTGATACAAAGTGTGCATGGACACTCAAGGTCTAATATAGCACATATAGTGTGAAAATCAACACTATAATTAACAAATCCTACGATATGATTAATCCTATTTCCCCATGCATATTTCCTCTAAGGTGTATATAGTTTAGGTATGATTCCATAAAGATAAGATAAAAGATTAAGCCACCTACAATGCATTAGGATGCCTTTTTTCCAAGACTCATAATTATCCTTATTCAAGGTTACCATAGGAGGATGAATGGAAAAACCCATAATACCTCTTCGAATGATAAAATTAGAGATCAAAACATCCACAAAAAGCACAAGATTATCCCCCAATTTCACTCAATCATGAGAGCTCCCCAGCAATATATGATCTTGGCACTTTATACTTAGTGCAATTACAATTGTCACTAGGCAAAACAACAAAGTGGACCTCTTGATCTGAGTACATGTAGATGCCAAATTAGGCCACAAACTAAAAGTACAATTTTTTAAGAATGAGATCAAACTGATTATATCACTAAGAAGTACATGAAAAATTATGTACTTTCAAAAAATGCACCAAAAAATGTTAATGCATGAGCCCAAACGGAGCCCTAGAAGTTCCTAAAATGAGAACTGCTCAATAATAGTTGTGAAAATCTATAATTTCTATAAAAACTAGACACCAAAATTAAAAACTTATTACACCACTATGAAGCCTACAAAATTATGTCCCAAATCAAAAAAAAATCTCACAAAAAGGAGTCCATATGACTAAGAACAAGGCCTTCAAAGTCAAAGTTCCAAAATTAAATACAAATGGTGAAGGGCGTAGGTTGGGGGAGGAAGAGCCGATGATATCATGATAACATCAATAGAAGTTGATAGAATATTCCTCCAAGTCAACAGAATATTCCCCATGACCTTGAAACTACTACTTAAATTTCTGAAACCATTGTTTAGCTCAGATACCATGTAAGAGTCACTAAAGGAATCAAGCTCCCAAGATCACCTACAAAACTAGAAATAAACTTCCACAAGAGAGTACCAAGAAGTGAATTGCTTGATTGTGGTGCAAAGTGGAATTATGATATTATGATACATGATACAAAAAAGTACATGAGGGACATTGCTTATATAAGCAAGGTGATGAGATAGGACTACATGTGATGATGACAATTGTCTTAATCATATTACATGAGACACAAAAATATAACTATCCTAAGTTTTCCCTAAGTAAACTAGTGTGAATAGGACCTAATAGGGCAATCGGTTAGGTTATATACCCTATTCACACCAACATTAAAATTGTCTATTACCCATCAAAAATTAAAATTTTGTGTACTCATTATGATAGATTACATCATAGCTTGCATAATAATAAATATTGAATATCATTTTACAAACTAGAACATCATTTGCACTCTCTCCTACATTGAATAATTAATTGTGTTAATGAAGGTCATATAGGGAATGAGTGTATAGGAAAGTTTCCACTTAGAAATTGCATATGCGTACTTGCATTTCATTTGCAAATTTTGCTTTGCTACTTTAGTAGCTAAAATATATCTATTATCACCGAGATTACACCCTATGATACAATGGGAATAGCTTCTAGGTATGGGACCTTGCAAAACTTGAAGCTAAACCTCCAAATGAAGGGCTGGTTCCCTTGGCTTTCTCACCTAAACTAATCTAATCTTTGTTGTTTGTTTACTCACTAAGTGGTTTCTCAGAGAAACATGGAGTAAACAGAAATATACAGTAACAACTATAAAGAATAAGATTCATATGGGAATTGCACAGAATAAAGTATTATTTCCATTTATTGAATATATTAGTATTCACAATATCCCAATGTCTGGGTCCCTGACTACAATGGATTGAACCAATATATAACTGGCCGAGGTTGGTTGAGATACTACATAACTACCCAGCTGTCGGGTTCAATTCCTCATAACACTCATAATAAACTAATTGTGCACAATTATTATTTTATTCAATATTATTTGCTTGGCTGAATATAACTACGACTGACTATGATTCCATTCGACTATGGCCGACTACGATCGACTACATCATCCTCCCCACAAAACAAGCTATCTTCTAGATGATGGAAAAACATGAAGCATCAAGTAAGATAGTTCACACTAGTGATGACACTGTTGAAGACAACTTCTATCTACTAGGTTTTGTTCCCAAAATACATCTACAATCAGTTGTGTTGACATTTCTTCTGAATCAGCATTAGGGTTTGCCACTTCTAATGCACAGGCAGATTCAGGCCAACTGAATACAGGAGGTTGCGTGAGCTCCTCCCCTTCACTTCTGGTTCTGCCGCACCAAGGGGGGTATCCCTATAACTCAAGATGTAACCTTGACTAGCTCAAAGATAGAAAGATCTAACTTGACAACAACAGGCAGAATACTCTCATGTATGGACCAAGATCCGCATGATAGATCACAAGGCTGGCAACATTCTTGGACATGATGTCTGGTTGGGTATGAGAGCATGCAGGGGGTTCCTAATCCTACTCCTACAACTAACAGGTGGAAGTATGAAATGGTTTGATATGAATTTGGATGCAAAGCTGGACATGGTGTATAACACAAAAACACAGCATGATTGGTGCCTATCCAGGGCTTGGAGTCGGTAGACATACACCTGTGAATGATCAGCATGAATAGCTAAAACTGGATTTCAGGGGGATACACATGATATCTGCCCTACAGATATCTCCCAATATAGAGTGTTGAGCTATCTCTACTTATGGCATCCCTACTGCAGTATACCCTTCCCAATGTTCAACCTGAAAACAGTTTAATATGCCCCTTGAGCAGAGGTTAAAAGATCAGACATTCAACATAGGAATTCTATGCTCTAGAATCTGAACATAAGCAAACATCCAGATCTAGAAGAAGGATACATGCAATACTGGAGACAGAATTAACACAACACATGCTAAGGTAGCATTTCTCATATAAGATCAACCATGAAACCAGTGGATTCATGCCAAGTCCTACAACAGGAGATACATAAACTCACAGGTAAGCTGTACAGAGCAACCAGATCAGCTTGTCATGCATTACAGAGCCAAAATCATCAACTTTCAACAACCCTAAATGAACAACACAACCTGCTTATAACAGCCAGGTAGGTGCTCAGCAATTAATTACATTGTTGACCAAAATTTCGCCAGATACACAGTATCATGAAAATGGCGCTCAAACACAACCGGATTGGCGCCCAAACTTGAATGCAGCAGGTAGGGGAGGAGACAGGAAGATTTCTCGAGCCCTGCGCTCCTGCCCGCTGATTGACACCTCCAGCCGGGTACAAGATCGGCCCACGCCATCGCCCATACCTCTGCAACAATCGCCATTAATGGCGCACCAACCCGCGGCCTTGGGAAGATCATCAAATAGACTATCGCAAGCATTTCCCGCCGAGATTCATCATCATGATATTTGAAAATGCAGGATAACAATATCCCACATGCACCCCGCGATGACCTCAATAACACCTTATATACCAGGTCATGAGCATATATCATGTCGGTGCTTTTGCTCCTGACGACACTAGTATAGACTTCATCATCATCATCTTCCAGCAGCATGATATCCTGTTGTTCGAAAAATCACCCTGACGTCATCATGATATTTGAAATATAACCTTCATGATAATCGGCACAACCTGATCCTTCGGAGGAACATCCTCCTGCTGAGCTTATAACAAAAGTCTGGCCGATGATCATCCTGATGACGTCATCATCATATCCTGCTGACGTCATCATCATATCTGCCTACTGCACACCTCCTCATATCCGGATGAAGTCATCATCATGTTTGCAAATATCAGGAGGTCTCTTCAAGATGATCAGTTGTTAGAAATATGACCCCCGCGGACCTTGATGACGTCATCATCATATTAACATCATCATGATATTCGGAAGACAACCGAATATTTGGAAATATCCTCCTGATGTTCAAATATCAGGTTGCACTGTAGCTCCACTGTAAGATCGGGGCGACAACTGAATATGATGATGCTGCTTGAAAAGATCACCCCCAGTAGATAATGCGCGAAGCAAGTAGGTGGATATCTCCTTAATATTAGCATCATCATGATGCTCGAACAAACAAACATATATCCGGGTGATATGAAAATATCACCCCCTCCTTCGGAATATCATGATGCAGATAGGCAGAGAAATAGATATCACCCTGATATAAGGATGACGTCAGCATCATCAGGATGAAGAAACAACGAACAAGAAGTGATACAACATCATCAGGATGATATTGACTAAGATCATCCTGACGTTCAAAATATGATGACCCTAGTGAATATCGGGTCGCACTTAGAACTCTTCAACAGCATCATCACGATGATATTAACCAAGATCACCCGATGATAAAAACATCACCCCGGCGAAATATCATGAAGGCAGAAAATATGATGACCTCCGCACGCAGCAGGATGAAAACTGGAAATATCATGATGATGACGACGACCCTTAGGATAAAACAAGTTAGGTCGAGCAACTCAAAGAATAAGCAACATCATCATCATGCCTGCGCAAGGTGATAAATGGAAGATCACCGGAGACTTTGAAGAATCACCCTCGTAAGCAGATCAGGGCGCACTGTAGCTCGTCAGCATCATCATGATAAAAACCAAACATCACCCCATACTTCAATATGATGATGACGATGAGAAACCGGTCGACGGAGAACATGATGATGATGACCATCATCGAAACAAACATGATGACGATGACCTCCTCCTCAAGAAATATGATGCTGCAGTTGAAAAATGCTGAGGAGGTCCAACACTTAGAAAAAATGGGCAAGAAGATAAAGGCTTCAAATGAAGAAACCTCCTGATCATGACAAATCAACCCCTGGTCAAAATGAGTGTCAACAGTGGCTCTGTCTGGGGACGTGCAGGTGAAAACCTGCAGCGAGAACCCCAGATCTCTGGGATGCAGACCAGTCCCTTATCCATTGGGCACAGAGTCAAATACTGCACTGACCTGCATCACCAAACACACTTGATGGCCTAAGGCCACCAAGAAAAGAAAAACATGTATCTCCCTTTGTCAAATATCTTGTTTTCATCTGCATGCACTGGGTCAAGCTTGGAGATACTACAAAGATCCACCCACAAACAAATCTTGTCGTCTGCATATTCAATCCTCTGGTTTGGCTTGTCATTATCACCCCTGTGCAGATAACCTTCAGCATCATGTGCCATGTGGGTGTAGAATATATCAGGCAATGCATACTCAAATGGTATGGAATACAGGTTATCATCTGTATCATCATCTTGCATTGCAACATGATCTCCTAGCTGGACTGCAAATAGGAAACACTCAGAGTCCACCACACAACTAGGAAGATCAAGGCTCATTGTATTATATGCTGGCTCATCAAAAGAAAAGCTTTCAAAATCACAATTGTGTACATCATGTACACAACCATCTGGTACACCAGGCTGGAAAAGATCAGGCTCTGGCATCTTTTTCAAATCAGGCACATCTTCACAGTCACTTACCTGATGTATGTTGTTTCCTCTTTCATCATGATGAGAAACAGAATCCAAGTCAAAAATAGTGTCAATATCCTCACCATACTCAGACAGATCCTCATCACCATATGTGTCATAAATGGGTGACCCAGGTGTATCAGTTTCATCAGAGTATGCCATTTGTTCATGGGCAGCAGAGCACATCTCTTCATCATCAATGGATTCATTCTGTGGAGGAGTATCAGCCTGTGTGTCATAAGCAAAACAGCCATCAAATGAAAAACAATCATGCTCTGAACTAGCACTTATTTCAATTTCTGACTGCTCTTCATGATCTCCATGTGTTTGAAAGATAGGCAATGGGTCACACATAGGACTGCTTCTCTGTTTGCTTATATCTTCTCTGTCTTGAGTACAATACTCACAATTTTCTCCACAGGTCCATTCTAAAAATTGCTCATTGCTGTCCACAACCTCATTATTGTTTTCATGGTCAGCTGCCTCATCATTGCAATGGGAATCCTCATTAGTCCTTTCACTGGCATCCTCAACTGGTAAACAATCCAGTTGAGCAGTATTGTTAGCATTATGTTCAAACACAGCAGTCTCAACCTCTATGCTTTTATTTTCATTTTTATCTGCACATGATGCCATAGTCATTTGGTCATTTGCAGCTTCACAACAATTATTCACACCAAGGCCTGGGGACAGTGGTTTCAGCAGGTGCACATTTCTCATTTCCTCTACATTTTCTAAAAATTTGTATGCCATCTGCATACTTGTCACCTTGAAATCCCTCAGTAATGCACTAGAGCCCTCCTCAAAAGCTTCGAAGAATATGCCAACACAGGCTGAAATATCAGGTCTGAAACTTTCAGGGACATGTGAAAGGGCTACTGCAAACCTATGACTGAAATCAACACATGGCTCTTCATCTTGTTTTCTGATTCTCATCAATTCTGCAACAAGATCAGCCGGTTCTTTTGCAAATTCTTCTTTGAAACAGTCAGCAAGTTCATCCCAACAGGCAAAGGATCTCTTTGGAAAGCTCAAATACCAGTCTTTTGCTTTTGCATCAAAGGACCTAACAAGAAACCTCATCCACATATCCTCATCTTTGAATGAATATTTTCCCATAAAACTTTGAAAATTTTGGATATGTGCATTCCCATCACATATACTGTGACCACTAAATCTAGGCATCTGACAGTATATCCTAGCAGGCATAGTTTCTACTCTATAATCCACCCATGACAAATCCAGTTGGTCATACAAAGGATCAAAAGGGCTGACAGGAGGTTTAGCTTTCTGACTGGCAGACACAACAGGGTTACTGCTTCTTAACTGGGCCTGCTCAGCCTCTAAGAATATCAACCTATTTCTTATCTCTTCTATTCCTTTATCCAACATTTCACCACTGAGTGTGGGATAACTCATACTTGGATTCATAAAAATCTTACTCTTAGACATCCTTTGTCTGTCTAAGACCTAAGGCTTCCCCAGGCATCTAACCTATGCAATAAAACAACAAATATAAAGGAGAAGGAACAAGGTACCTTTTCTCATACAGATGCAGGAATATGTACAACACATTTTTGTCACATCACATACATCCATCTTTCATGTGCATTGGGATCTTTTTTGCAGAGTCGCCACCTCTCCAGAGAGGACAAAATTTTCAATAGCTGAAAGCTACTTTTCCAGGTTCATTCCACCAGCAGAGCAAAACTTCACCAGAGACTGCGGGATATCACTTTACATTAACTTCCCCAGCAGAGTCGCCATTTTGTTGACATTTCTCGGATGGGTCACAAGTATTATTCTTTATTTTATCAATCCTTCCCCAGCAGAGTCGCCATTTTGTTGACATTTCTTCTGAATCAGCATTAGGGTTTGCCACTTCTAATGCACAGGCAGATTCAGGCCAACTGAATACAGGAGGTTGCGTGAGCTCCTCCCCTTCACTTCTGGTTCTGCCGCACCAAGGGGGGTATCCCTATAACTCAAGATGTAACCTTGACTAGCTCAAAGATAGAAAGATCTAACTTGACAACAACAGGCAGAATACTCTCATGTATGGACCAAGATCTGCATGATAGATCACAAGGCTGGCAACATTCTTGGACATGATGTCTGGTTGGGTATGAGAGCATGCAGGGGGTTCCTAATCCTACTCCTACAACTAACAGGTGGAAGTATGAAATGGTTTGATATGAATTTGGATGCAAAGCTGGACATGGTGTATAACACAAAAACACAGCATGATTGGTGCCTATCTAGGGCTTGGAGTCGGTAGACATACACCTGTGAATGATCAGCATGAATAGCTAAAACTGGATTTCAGGGGGATACACATGATATCTGCCCTACAGATATCTCCCAATATAGAGTGTTGAGCTATCTCTACTTATGGCATCCCTACTGCAGTATACCCTTCCCAATGTTCAACCTGAAAACAGTTTAATATGCCCCTTGAGCAGAGGTTAAAAGATCAGACATTCAACATAGGAATTCTATGCTCTAGAATCTGAACATAAGCAAACATCCAGATCCAGAAGAAGGATACATGCAATACTAGAGACAGAATTAACACAACACATGCTAAGGTAGCATTTCTCATATAAGATCAACCATGAAACCAGTGGATTCATGCCAAGTCCTACAACAGGAGATACATAAACTCACAGGTAAGCTGTACAGAGCAACCAGATCAGCTTGTCATGCATTACAGAGCCAAAATCATCAACTTTCAACAACCCTAAATGAACAACACAACCTGCTTATAACAGCCAGGTAGGTGCTCAGCAATTAATTACATTGTTGACCAAAATTTCGCCAGATACACAGTATCATGAAAATGGCGCTCAAACACAACCGGATTGGCGCCCAAACTTGAATGCAGCAGGTAGGGGAGGAGACAGGAAGATTTCTCGAGCCCTGCGCTCCTGCCCGCTGATTGACACCTCCAGCCGGGTACAAGATCGGCCCACGCCATCGCCCATACCTCTGCAACAATCGCCATTAATGGCGCACCAACCCGCGGCCTTGGGAAGATCATCAAACAGACTATCGCAAGCATTTCCCGCCGAGATTCATCATCATGATATTTGAAAATGCAGGATAACAATATCCCACATGCACCCCGCGATGACCTCAATAACACCTTATATACCAGGTCATGAGCATATATCATGTCGGTGCTTTTGCTCCTGACGACACTAGTATAGACTTCATCATCATCATCTTCCAGCAGCATGATATCCTGTTGTTCGAAAAATCACCCTGACGTCATCATGATATTTGAAATATAACCTTCATGATAATCGGCACAACCTGATCCTTCGGAGGAACATCCTCCTGCTGAGCTTATAACAAAAGTCTGGCCGATGATCATCCTGATGACGTCATCATCATATCCTGCTGACGTCATCATCATATCTGCCTACTGCGCACCTCCTCATATCCGGATGAAGTCATCATCATGTTTGCAAATATCAGGAGGTCTCTTCAAGATGATCAGTTGTTAGAAATATGACCCCCGCGGACCTTGATGACGTCATCATCATATTAACATTATCATGATATTCGGAAGACAACCGGATATTTGGAAATATCCTCCTGATGTTCAAATATCAGGTTGCACTGTAGCTCCACTGTAAGATCGAGGCGACAACTGAATATGATGATGCTGCTTGAAAAGATCACCCCCAATAGATAATGCGCGAAGCAAGCAGGCGGATATCTCCTTAATATTAGCATCATCATGATGCTCGAACAAACAAACATATATCCGAGTGATATGAAAATATCACCCCCTCCTTCGGAATATCATGATGCAGATAGGCAGAGAAATAGATATCACCCTGATATAAGGATGACGTCAGCATCATCAGGATGAAGAAACAACGAACAAGAAGTGATACAACATCATCAGGATGATATTGACTAAGATCATCCTGACGTTCAAAATATGATGACCCTAGTGAATATCGGGTCGCACTTAGAACTCTTCAACAGCATCATCACGATGATATTAACCAAGATCACCCGATGATAAAAACATCACCCCGGCGAAATATCATGAAGGCAGAAAATATGATGACCTCCGCACGCAGCAGGATGAAAACTGGAAATATCATGATGATGACGACGACCCTTAGGATAAAACAAGTTAGGTCGAGCAACTCAAAGAATAAGCAACATCATCATCATGCCTGCGCAAGGTGATAAATGGAAGATCACCGGAGACTTTGAAGAATCACCCTCGTAAGCAGATCAGGGCGCACTGTAGCTCGTCAGCATCATCATGATAAAAACCAAACATCACCCCATACTTCAATATGATGATGACGATGAGAAACCGGTCGACGGAGAACATGATGATGATGACCATCATCGAAACAAACATGATGACGATGACCTCCTCCTCAAGAAATATGATGCTGCAGTTGAAAAATGCTGAGGAGGTCCAACACTTAGAAAAAATGGGCAAGAAGATAAAGGCTTCAAATGAAGAAACCTCCTGATCATGACAAATCAACCCCTGGTCAAAATGAGTGTCAACAAGTTGCACCACAATAACATTGTTGATTGGTGCCCAATGGGATAAACTGATAATCATAGGTGACAAATTCCCCTTTCATTATCTCACTCTTAGCAAACACCCCAATTCTAGTTCGCCATCATTCTACCATTTCTGAAGCTTGGTATTGAGCTAGCAACTATGATTGATATATCATGATTTGTTTTCTTTGTGTGTTGCATCCATGACCATTTCATGACTAATCTTACACAAATAGAAATTCATTTCACAGGGTTGCTCCTTCACCTTCCATAGTCTTTCTTCACAAGTTTTGTCATCAATAACTTCTTCAACATACGCTATAAAGAATTCCCTTGCCTTAATATCTTCACTGTCCTTCACTCCCCAACGGCAATTCTTAGTCAGCGTATGGAGGCAAGGGTTCTCATACATTGATGACTCATATGGTCCCTACGTTTTCAGGAGTATTTGAATGTGATCGTACGACTTATCTGATGTTTGAAAAAATTCAAATAATTTCCAAGTTCCCTTCAAATTTCATTGTCCATTCACTTCTCTTCATTCCAAAATTAATTTCTTTTTCTTGTCGATAGGATTTTGAAGTGTGAGTCATATGACTATGTCAATTGTAAAGTTTTTTATGTCCTCGGGTTTTACTAAAGTCACCCCTCTTTTTCTCATTTCCTCTTAACCTGTCTATTGCATTTGCTAAGATTGTCTGGAGAAAGAGAAGAGGAAATGCTACGGCCTCTCAAACCCAAGATGGAAGCACCAACAACAAAGCCACTAATGGCATCGTTCCATAAATCCTTCTTGCCTTAGAAGCATTCGATGAGATGATAGGAGAAGGTGAAGATCCCTCAAATGGTGGCGAAGGTGAGACCGTAGTTTCCCATGAGGTGGAGGGTTCACTGGAGACCAGGTAGGACCACATTGTGCTCCACTTTGGGCACATCATGCTAGCTTACCACCACCACCCCCAGATGCTCCCCATGACCCCTCCGCTCATTGTGCCTATGAACATCTTGTGCTAACCATTAATTAGTGAATGATCCTGTAAATGATCCAACTATAGCACCTGCAAGTGTTGTGCTGACCACTCAACCTTGTAAAATAGTATTTTCAGAAAATCTGAGATCCTTTGCAAGATATTCAAGTGCTTCATTAACTACACCACGATGGTAACCAAATAAAATTGCTCCCAAACATGCAATACCAACAAATGGAAAAATAGTTCCTGAAGATGAAATCATAACTTTTCCTAAAGCCGTTGACTCCAAATCTCCATCATTCCCGTAAAACTTGTCATAAGAAAGTTCTTTCTTTCCTACTTGTCCATTAAAGAAGAGGCAACAACTATACCAAGGACATTTGAATCACCCACAAGACTACTTGCAGCAACATCAGAGGCAATGTCGACACTCCAAAACATTGTTGTAGAATAGTAGACAACTGCATTTATACTAGCCAGTTGCTAAAATAAGAAGAGTGTTTCTCCAACACTGCCCAGAGCCTGCTAAAACTTTTTGTTCAAAATATATTTGTCTAGCATTCTTTCTACAATAGACTCTAGTCTAGGGTCCATCTGTGGTGCCTCCTCATTTGATTTTGTTGCCTTAACGCGTAGGACCACATACTCATCTATAGCTTTAGCAATCAAAGTATGCACATAATTTGAATATTTTTCTACATTAAACATGCCTCCAACACCCAAAGCATAGGACAAAGAATCATTAAGCTCCTTGAGGTAATAGAAAACCTTTGAAACAACCAACGTTGCAAGTTGTCTTTGATCACATGCTTCATATATAATCTTTTTGTTGCCAGAACGCTTGTAGAAATCTCCATTATTTTTCTTCCATATGATGTACATGACCTAATCCTCTCAATTTCCAACTAACATTGCAGTTTCCCCATTGTTTCCAAAACCCTCATAAACCTCTTCACCTCTTGCCAACTACTAAAACCATGTCATACGGGGTTTTGGGGGTCACTCGTACGACACAGGATATTTTATTTAAGTCATACATCATACGACTTCTACAGGGATGGATATAGTCGTACGACTTATCACTTTATTTATTGCCCAAGTTTTAAATAAATAGTGATTGCAAAGTTTTTAATCACTTTATTTATCACCCAAGTTTTAATGACATCTTCCTTGACTGCTTATCCTTATATGCTAGTGATTGACTTTGGATGACTCGTACAGTATAGTCGTACGACTATAGTAGTACGTTTAACTTTTTCCCTTTTTATTTTTTTTATCGTACGACTTCTTTTATTTTTCTATTTTTTTAATTTTTTTCAATTTTTCTATATTTTTTATTTTTCATCAATTTTTTTTCTTATTTTTTTTCAACTTTTTAATTTTTTTTTCTATTTTTTCCAATTTTCCATCCATAGAAAATTGAATTGGGTTTTTTTATTTCTCTCTGGCAGGGTCTACCTATTATTTGCAGCTCCAGTTGTAGAGATTTCTTGTCCATAATATTTTTTCCTTTTTTGGAATGTCTCTTGATATTTTCCCCTTCTTGAGAATTTTGTTGTGAGGGTGATTTGACAAAATGACATGTAGCCATATCCTCCAAATTAAAAATATTTTAATTTCATTATTTAGAGACATACCTTTATTAATTTTATAATCGTTGGTAGAGTCGAGTGCCCTTATTGGAACCAGAATCAGAACTGTTGTCTTTTGCGAGTCATGTACTACATTCCGCACACATAAACTATCCAACTTTTTGCAATCATCTTTTCTCTATTGTTTTTCACTGACCACCCTTATTTTAAAAGAAAACTAGTTTAACAGAAGTGCCGCATAATCATTTTTCATTCGGTATCATCTCCTTCTCCCTGGTCTTGCTCCTCATACTAATAGCATTCTATGTATGCATAATTCAGGAGGTACACCTTTCAAGTCCTTGTATGTTCATGCGAAGGCATCTTTGTATTCTGTGAAAATCTTGAATGTTGTTGCCTTCAACACTGGATTCTAATCGTCTCCAACTAGGATTTTATGAGGATTATCTTCTTCTCCCAAGTTGACTTTCTTCATGTTCAGTTCCTCGTACTTGATCACTTGGTCTCTTTTGAAGTGATGTGCTAGTGTGTCATCTCTTCTGGTCACTCCTTATATTCTCCATACTATGGAGCGAACATCTAACTCGTTGATGCTCTGTCTTCTTCTTCCCATCCCGTTTCTTTGATTTGCAACATGTTACAGTCTTGCTAGAATACATCATAGTCCTCCATCTACCAATGGAATAATTCATTCAATAAACTTGTCTCATCCTTCGAGCATTCATGGAAGTCTAGAATACCTTGGTCGTTCGGTTCTATAGTTCCCTTTTCTTCCTCCATTTCACATCCTCCTTCAGATTCTGAATCTGATGATGCCAGTTCTTCACTGACAATTTGATTTATCAAGTCAATCACATACTTTCTTCTATTTCTCTCCATGGACAGTGTATTTCTCTTCCAGTTATGATTTAATATGGCTACCACCAACCACCCTCTTCCAAGAAATGCTTTGTATGCCTTTTTTTACATCAAAATGACTATGAAGTTCAATAAGAATGGTTGTCTTGATTGTCACCTTCTACACCATTAGTGTTCCCAATGGCTTGATGTCATGCTGGTCAATGCCCACCAATTGGAATGTTGGTGGCCAGAGTGTAGGTTTCCTGAGACTCGTCCATGTGACTTTAGGTAGTATGTTAACTGTTGACCCTCCGTCGATGATCATGTTTGTTAGGATTTTCCCTCTAATCTCCATTTGTATGATTGTCAGCCTCTTCCTGATGTTTACTATTAGCAACATTGGGTCGATGGCTTGTTCACCTTGCGGTGGTGGTTCTGCTATTAACTCCTTCCTTCAGCCTTCCTATTGCTATCATTGGTCATCACTGACTACATTCATGATTGCCATTCCAAGTTGTGGCATAGCGCGAAGAAGGTCGGTCACCTTGATGGGTACAGTGGTCTGCAATACCTACCCTATGATATTGTTTTCTTCTTTTGACCACCAAGAGGTACTTGGGTTTTCCAGAGCATTCTTTTGTTCCTTCATCATTACCCTCTCCACTTCTTCTTTTGCTTCTTTCATTCTTTTCTTTTATGTACGTGGATCTGAGTAGATGGCATTCTTTGTTTACACTCTAGTGGTGACCACCAGTACTTCTTGTAGGAGTTCAGGACAACACTGAGAGGGGGGGTGAATCAGTGTTGTATAAATTTTAACCTTTTGTAAATTTAACTTTCAGGACATGAAGAAAGAAAGATATCATTTGTTAAACACATGTGCACATAACTGAGAATGAATGATGAGATTAAAATCTCATGAATAAATCATACACACAAATAGAGAGAAAATCAAGACACAAGAATTGCACGAGTGGAAAACCCTCCTGGGGTAGAAAATCCACTCCAAAACTGCCTCACTGGCTTAACCTTAAAAATATCTTTACAAGCCTCACTGGCTGATGTGAGTGTCTCACTGATAAATGGTCTCACTGACCTAGCCTCACTGGCATACTGTGCCTCACTGGCTTTTCTCAATCAATCAAAACAAAAATCTCATGTGCAAGAAGTGATTGCTGTTCAATCTGATTTGCACCATTTAAATCAACTCATCTTTCTTTTCAAAAAGGTTTTCTCTGCATATCATAACTTCATAACATACATAACATTAATTGCTCATCTCTGTTTTTTTCATCAACACACACTCTGTCAATGTACTTGTGAAGCCAATAATAATAAGATCCCTCTCCACATTCTGCAAAATCATTTTCATATTTTCATGACCTTTCATATTCCAAAATAAATAGCTTCTTCTTTATTTTTGTTTCAATTTCACCTTCTGACCCTTGACATCTGCATAAACAATTCATCTAAAAACAATAGAAAGGTCACACAAAAATCTTCAATAAAATAAAATCTCTTTTACTTGTATCCTCTTCATATCCACCATGTTCATAGCCTGCAAGAAATCCTGTACCAACAAATTACATCTCTATAAAATAAAATCAATTTCTTTCCATATTCCATTTATATTTTCTCTGTATAACTTTTCAATTTTCATCTTGAATATTCTTTTTGTATTCTCCAATTTAAAAAAAATAAATCATCTCTCCGGTCCTCTTGTAATTTCTTTTCAAAAAGAAAATAACCCTTCGTATTCTATGATCTGCAAAAACCATTTTCCTGCAAGAATATAAATCTTCATATTTATCTGTGCATAATTACTTCAAAGATTTTTTAATTTCCCTCTGCAAATAAAAAATCTCTGAGAACTTTCATCTTCTCAAACCCTTCATCTTCTCCTTCACATTTTTTATTTTCTTTTCAACAAGACTTCAAAAATCATTTTGCCTTGTATAAAGTCTTCATAAAAAAATCTCTGTCAAAACTTTATGTTCATCTGCAAATAACCTTTGATTTTCTATAATAAAAAAATTTCAATGAAATATTGTCAATCTTCCTCAATCTACACATAAAAAGCTTCACAAAAAAATACTTCAAATCCTGGAAAAAACTTTCATCAAAAATATTCATTAAATGACCCTTCTTTGCAAATATCTTCAAAAATAAATCAATCTGCCTTTTTATCTTCTCTGCAATTTTATTTCAAAAATCTTCAATCTTTCATTCCAAAAAAAATCTCCTTAAAAACTTCAACTTCAAAAAGCCACCTTTGATAAAAAAGTATTTCACCTTTTTGTTTCTTCCTTTAAAAGATACTCTTTATATTCTCTCACAAAAACATTAATTCCTTAAAAGAAATTAACTCCACCTTTATTGTTTTTGCTGCCACTAGGAGGTTTAAAATAAGAAAGAATTTCCTTAAAGATCTCATAAAAAATCTTCAAAAAAAACATTTCTAAAACTCCTCAAAATCTCCCACAAAAATCTCCTTAAAAATAGCTTTGAAAATCTCCTTAAAATCTCCTTAAAAGTAGCTTTGTAACTTCACATTTTTATTTATGTCATAAAATATGGCATTTAAAGGGGATCAATAAAATAGGATAAAAATCAAACTTTATATATTTAAATATTCAATGCTTTTGCTCCCTACTTTTTAAGCATATAAAGTCCACTTTATTTAAATAAAGCAATTTGAGCTCTCCTTCCAATTTGCTCCCATTAAATATTGATCTTCAAATATATTTGGATGCTTTTTAATAAATGGAGCTCCCATTAAATAAGGTTCTTCATAAAACAAAGTCCTTTGGATATTTAAACAAGTTAGCATTTCCTGACTTAGCCATGAAGCAACATATCAACCTGAAGTATATGAACAACTCCTATCAATACCAACACCTTTTTGACATCAATGACAATCTACTTTCATCAATCTCCCCCTTTGTCATTGATGGCAAAACTACCTGATACATTTTTCTTTCTCCCCCTTTTTGACATTTGATGACAAAGGCTATTATCTCCCCCTTATCATCCTTCATACCAACCAAGAATTGAAATACCACTTAAGGCACTGATTATTTTTCAATTTGCTGTCCAAAACTTTTTCTGAGAGCTCTGAGCTCTTTCCATGTTCATCTGCATATTGAACAACCATAAAAACTTGAGAGCAACAAGACATCAAACAATCATGTAAGGCATATCAAACCAAGCACCAAACCACTATTACAAGCTGCCCATGGACTACACTATACCACTTCTAATCACAACACAAATTTGTAGATGAAGATGAAACACTGACATCAATGAGATCCTCTGATTACTTCCTTTAACAAACTCCTGAACCAACACTTTTTGACCTGAAATAACAAATCTCCAAGATCTCCCATGTGTTAAAGTTCACAAACAAAACACTGCTCAGAAATACCATTGGTAAACACTGACAAGACTAATCAACATAACTCAACTCAACTCAGCACTTATCCACTTCCTGAATTAGTCCTGACAAGAAATACCAATATGAGCATGAAGAAAACATATCTCTTTTCAAATCTCCCAAGATAGTGACAACTCAATCCTCTTATTAACTCCCCCTGAGAACAACTCCACTTAAAGATGTTATAGCATGATCATAACCATTATAAGCATATTGAATTATGAACACTTTGAAGGCATAAACTCCTGTTAACCTTTCAACAAGTAATGATTTATGATGATAACAGTCCTGAACCCAGCAAAAGACCAACCTTTTTGAACATTGTCATATGTTATTTCTAATACAAGACATACCTTCCTCTGAAGAAATACAAGATATCACCATCAACGTCATAGCTTGAAGAACTCTGTCTGAACTATCATCCTGCAACCAGTCTTATTCTTGCACACCCTTTTTGACAAAAAAAATGAAGACTATTTGATGAATACCATCCTCCTGTTCTGCACAAGACACTTTTCACAACATAAGAACTGATTCCTTTTTAACCTTGTAATTCAAATCAGCCCATCAAGACTACACAACAAGATCTTTCTGCAACAACACTTTGCAAAACCAAATGCAGAGACAAGAATTTAACTTCTTCCATTTTCAACCTTCTTAGGCAACATAAGAAAATATCTATCCAAGATCCTTTGTGAGCACCAACATGATATGAATAGGACAGGACATTCAACATCATCAATCTCTTTGAGCATTAAATTCTTTAACAACTTATCAACACCTTGCATTCACTGAATATGTCATAGATCATGGACACCTGATACCACTCCAAAACTAGAATCATACCTTCAAGAATCATATTAATGATGAAGACCAACAAAGAACATGTTAAATTATTACACCAATGAACATTCATTAAAGATCATCCTCCTGCACAAGATACCTTTTTGCAACACAAAGTCAAATCTGATATAAATTGTAAAACTACATCTGAAACAAACTGTACTACACAAGAACTGCTGCCACTTGACTTTGACATTCAAACTAGCTCATCAAATAAACACATCAACAAACTAACTGCATCATCAAGTTCTTCCTGCAACACTTTTTGGGGATAAAAGATAGAACAAGAACAACTCCCCCTCACATCATGCTATCTGTTATGCAACTGATGATGTAACTTGTGCTAGATGCACAAGTTTGGGATTTACCTTCTTTTCACTTTGTTTTTGCTTCAGTCTCCAAACCATTACAGGTTCTTTCTTCTTCCAGACTTTTTCAGCTTCTTTTCTTTTCCACTTTTTCAAATCAAGTGAAACTTTCCTGCAACTGTGTGCTTTATGACCAAGAGTATTGCAATTATAACAGACTATATTACAATCATAATCAAATAACTGATAGTGCCTTTGATCATTCATGTTAAGCTTCCATGCAGGATCATACCTTCTATGCACTTTACAATTTCTTTGTATGTGTCCAACATTATTGCACTTGTAACATACAAGGTTAGTATTCCTTCTACAATCAACTGCTTTATGCCCAAAATGATTACAAGTATAACAGTAACCATTAAATGAATAGTTATACCTGTACATGTAAGCTTGTCTTATAGGTGCAATACTTCTTCTTTGATTGTTCACTTTTCTTTCAGGAGCATCAGGCTGATCAATTTTTATTCTATGAGTATCTCTAGCTTTAGAAGACTCTCCTTTTTCATAACCAAGTCCAAAAGTATCCCCATGTTGTTTTTGTTTTCCCAACATCTCATTTAACCTGCTTGTGCTCTCTTCAAATTTTAGATTCTTTTCTAATTGCTTCTTAGCATCCTCAATTTCTTTACTTAAAGAAATTATTTCTTTTTCTAGCTTTTGACATTCAACCTTTTTAGCCTCCAACTCAAATTTTGTTTCATCAGTTATCTTCTTATCTTTCTCAACCTCTGTCTTCAAACTGACAATCAATTTGTCTGATTCACCTGCTTGATTCTTCAAGTCTACAATCAGGTTTCTTGCCTCTTCAAGATCTAAAACAACTTTGTCCTTGAATTCTTTCTCTTGTATAAGTTGATCTTTTATTCTCCTGTTTTCTTTACTAAGTTGCTTAATTGTATCTAGGGCACATAGAAGCTCTCCTTCAAAATCAACCTCACAAATATCTTCATTAAATTCATGTTCATCTTCATCATTAGTCTCAATAGCAACGACATCTTTTCTTTCATTAAATTTATCAAAATTCTCAACCACATGACCATTCTTTGTATCAACTATCAAGGGTGACAAATGCAACAAATCACTGCTGGGCACAACTGAGGCTTGTTTTACCATCTTTTGATCAGCATCTTTATTTGGCATCTTAATTCTATTCTTCTTACCCATTTTACTCCACTATCACTACCAAGACCTACCCGAGCCTACTAGACTTCAAAAAGGGAACCTGTGCTCTGATACCAATTGTAGGAGTTCAGGACAACACTGAGAGGGGGGGTGAATCAGTGTTGTATAAATTTTAACCTTTTGTAAATTTAACTTTCAGGACATGAAGAAAGAAAGATATCATTTGTTAAACACATGTGCACATAACTGAGAATGAATGATGAGATTAAAATCTCATGAATAAATCATACACACAAATAGAGAGAAAATCAAGACACAAGAATTGCACGAGTGGAAAACCCTCCTGGGGTAGAAAAACCACTCCAAAACTGCCTCACTGGCTTAACCTTAAAAATATCTTTACAAGCCTCACTGGCTGATGTGAGTGTCTCACTGACAAATGGTCTCACTGACCTAGCCTCACTGGCATACTGTGCCTCACTGGCTTTTCTCAATCAATCAAAACAAAAATCTCATGTGCAAGAAGTGATTGCTGTTCAATCTGATTTGCACCATTTAAATCAACTCATCTTTCTTTTCAAAAAGGTTTTCTCTGCATATCATAACTTCATAACATACATAACATTAATTGCTCATCTCTGTTTTTTTTCATCAACACACACTCTGTCAATGTACTTGTGAAGCCAATAATAATAAGATCCCTCTCCACATTCTGCAAAATCATTTTCATATTTTCATGACCTTTCATATTCCAAAATAAATAGCTTCTTCTTTATTTTTGTTTCAATTTCACCTTCTGACCCTTGACATCTGCATAAACAATTCATCTAAAAACAATAGAAAGGTCACACAAAAATCTTCAATAAAATAAAATCTCTTTTACTTGTATCCTCTTCATATCCACCATGTTCATAGCCTGCAAGAAATCCTGTACCAACAAATTACATCTCTATAAAATAAAATCAATTTCTTTCCATATTCCATTTATATTTTCTCTGTATAACTTTTCAATTTTCATCTTGAATATTCTTTTTGTATTCTCCAATTTAAAAAAAATAAATCATCTCTCCGGTCCTCTTGTAATTTCTTTTCAAAAAGAAAATAACCCTTCGTATTCTATGATCTGCAAAAACCATTTTCCTGCAAGAATATAAATCTTCATATTTATCTGTGCATAATTACTTCAAAGATTTTTTAATTTCCCTCTGCAAATAAAAAATCTCTGAGAACTTTCATCTTCTCAAACCCTTCATCTTCTCCTTCACATTTTTTATTTTCTTTTCAACAAGACTTCAAAAATCATTTTGCCTTGTATAAAGTCTTCATAAAAAAATCTCTGTCAAAACTTTATGTTCATCTGCAAATAACCTTTGATTTTCTATAATAAAAAAATTTCAATGAAATATTGTCAATCTTCCTCAATCTACACATAAAAAGATTCACAAAAAAATACTTCAAATCCTGGAAAAAACTTTCATCAAAAATATTCATTAAATGACCCTTCTTTGCAAATATCTTCAAAAATAAATCAATCTGCCTTTTTATCTTCTCTGCAATTTTATTTCAAAAATCTTCAATCTTTCATTCCAAAAAAAATCTCCTTAAAAACTTCAACTTCAAAAAGCCACCTTTGATAAAAAAGTATTTCACCTTTTTGTTTCTTCCTTTAAAAGATACTCTTTATATTCTCTCACAAAAACATTAATTCCTTAAAAGAAATTAACTCCACCTTTATTGTTTTTGCTGCCACTAGGAGGTTTAAGATAAGAAAGAATTTCCTTAAAGATCTCATAAAAAATCTTCAAAAAAAACATTTCTAAAACTCCTCAAAATCTCCCACAAAAATCTCCTTAAAAATAGCTTTGAAAATCTCCTTAAAATCTCCTTAAAAGTAGCTTTGTAACTTCACATTTTTATTTATGTCATAAAATATGGCATTTAAAGGGGATCAATAAAATAGGATAAAAATCAAACTTTATATATTTAAATATTCAATGCTTTTGCTCCCCACTTTTTAAGCATATAAAGTCCACTTTATTTAAATAAAGCAATTTGAGCTCTCCTTCCAATTTGCTCCCATTAAATATTGATCTTCAAATATATTTGGATGCTTTTTAATAAATGGAGCTCCCATTAAATAAGGTTCTTCATAAAACAAAGTCCTTTGGATATTTAAACAAGTTAGCATTTCCTGACTTAGCCATGAAGCAACATATCAACCTGAAGTATATGAACAACTCCTATCAATACCAACACCTTTTTGACATCAATGACAATCTACTTTCATCACTTCTTGGCTTTGCTCCTCCACATTTAACATATTGATGCCTTTTTGTTTGGGGTAGTCATTGTCTTCATGATCACCTGATCCACTCCATTTGCATAGTCTTCCCCTTGAACTTTGACCATTCTGGCATTCCCTGGTGAAGTGGCCCTATTCGTTGCACTTCTGGCATTGTATCATGGGTCTCCCTTTTCTATCATATTGTATTTTGCTTCTAGGATTGTTGTTGTTACTTCTTTTATTATTCCAATATCCTCCAAGGGACACATTGGAGTTGTTCTGGGGTTTCAGTGGTGTGTTTGGCAGGGTTGACTACTCTCCTTGTGTGAAGAGCACTTGCATACTCCTTGTTTTTAGGTTGTATGGGAATTCCTTGATGGAATGTCCCATCACTTGGTAGATATTGCAAAATAACTTCTTCGAGCAATTTGCTTTTGTGTGTCTTTCCCCATTACAGTTGGTGCACCACAATTCTCTGTCTTCTTTCGTACTTTCTTTGTCAGCCTTCAATTCCTTCATCATCTGCATCATGTCTTTCCTTAGTGCTTGGTTTTGATTCACCCTCTCTAATGTTGTTTATACTCTCCTCATCATCCATCTTCCTCTTCCCTTAGGCATATGTTTTGTTTTCATTTTCTATAGCCATCGCCTGATTGTATGCTTCGACATACGATGATGGAGATACGAATTTCATTTTGTTCCTCAATGAGGGGAGCAACCTTTTGATGTACCATCATTTCTTCAAACTGTCAGTTGGCTGAGTCTCCAGTTTCACTAACAACTCCTTGATCCTGTGATTATAGGCTCATACGTTATCGTGCTTTCCTTGCTTCATTTTGTAGATCTCTGCTACAATTTCATTGTCATCCCTGAGAAGTTTGAATTTGTTCTCGAATGCCTTCTTCAGTTCTTTCCATGAGGCTCTATGTTCTACTTCAAGTTCAGTGTACCAGTCTCTGGCTATGCCCCTTAGTGTCGTTGGGAATGCTCTCAACCAATAGTCTTCATCTTCCTGCCCATTGGCTATCCATATCATCTTGCTTGAGTCTTGCAATGTCGTATTGGATCCTCTGACCCATTCCCCATGAACTTTGGCAACTTCTACCTCTCACTGGTTAGTGAAGTCACCATGTTTCTTCCCTAATGCCCTCCCTGTGTGTTAGACCTGATTGGACTAGTTCTCCCATGACATTTCGGTGCCTCTCTTGCACTCTCGGCCACGTAAGGGTCTTCTCCATGTCCCTTCTCAGCGCCCTCTGCACTTCAAGTCTCCTGTGGTTCATTTCGGTAGTCCCTCTACCTGGGGGTCTTGGGTTCAGGTCCTCCAATCATCGACCCTTCATCATCTAATATGGATAGTTCTCAGATGTGGCATATGTTGTTTTCAAGCTTCTCTATCAATTCATTTTCATTATTTTTTTCTTTTTCTTTATTTGTCACTGATGTGTCCTAAAAGTTCCTTCATCAGTTTCCTCGACGAGGTTTTGGTGCAACTCAGCAGTATCTTGATTTATTTCATGAATATCTTCATTTGCTTCCTCAACAATTTGTTTCAGTCTCCTTCTTTGG
Source organism: Cunninghamia lanceolata (assembly GCA_027924645.1). Taxonomy (NCBI): domain Eukaryota; kingdom Viridiplantae; phylum Streptophyta; class Pinopsida; order Cupressales; family Cupressaceae; genus Cunninghamia; species Cunninghamia lanceolata. Next base: position 14,431,048 of record BSBN01000657.1, read on the forward strand.
TTCTCTTGTTCATTTAATCTCAGTGATCTTCGTACTCTTTCCTCAGGTGTTTCTTGCTCACTTGGTAATCAATTCTTGTCTTTATTTAGACATATGGGCATTAATTGTCGATCATACAGACATTAATTATTGGGAGTACATCTTCAGCTAGTATCACATTCTTCCTCCTCCCATTTACTTCTCTCCTCATACCATTGTAGTATCTATTGCCTTCATCGTTCTTGATTACTCTTGGCATGAAGTTCTTGCAAGATGATGTAATGGCGAGTGATCAACCTAGGTAGTCGATTGAGGAGATGGTTGACCTCTAGGTTGTCATGCAGTCTATCATAGATGACCTCCTATGGGATCTCTCATTTGAGAGCCTCCCTCCTTATGTGATCCCTCAATGAGATATCCCACAGGTTGACCAGATCCTCCATTAGAGTGTCTTCACATTCTTCGTTTGCTTGTACCAGCTCTTTGGTCGGCTGACCCATCATGACGCTATTCTCCATCTAGGTGATGTTTACCAAGTTCACTTCAGCAATGGCACCAAATATTTACTCTCTAAGTGGTTTCTCAAAGAAACATGGAGTAAATGGAAATATACAGTAACAACTATAAAGCATAAGATTCATATAGGAATTGCACAGAATAAAGCATTATTTCCATTCATTGAATATATCATTATTACATCACAATATCCCAATATCTAAGTCCCCAACTATAAAGGATTGAACCAATAAATAACTAGCTGAGGTTGGTTAAGATACCAACCATCGGTAACGACTACATAACTACCCAATTGTCAGGGTCAATTCCTGATAATGCTCATAATAAACTAACTATGCACAAGTATTATTTTCTTGGCTAAATATTGTTGGAAACAATGCAGATAACTGAGAGGGGGGGTGAATCAATTATCTTAAATTTCTTAACTTTTATTTCTTCTTTAACAATAGTGCAGTATCAAAACATATAAGCATAAATGAACATGAGAGAAGAAATAAAATCAACACACATAACACAAGGATTTTTACGTGGAAAACCTTGTTAAGGGAAAAACCATGGGGTGACTAATCCAAGATTGTATTCTTCTGTTAGAAGAATAAGAAGTACAAAATGGCACTTGCCAATTAGGGCTCACTGCCTGAGCACACTGCTCACAAGAGGCTCACTGCCTACAAGAGACTCACTGTTTACAAGGTATATAGAAAGTAACCAGGTGTTTGAACTAATCAAGGACATCCACACATGCTGAGGTTCAATTTTGGTTAGGCTCAATATACTGATCTACTGCACTTCATTCTTCCTCTGCTTAGTGCTGATGTTCTATCACATACCGGATTTGTATAGCTGCTTCCACACTGCTCTCTACTTTTCTTCATACATTTTGTCAGAACACACCCTTCACATCGAATTCCATCTGGTATATATATATCCGTACAAAAGATTTTAACATCTTTCTAGTCAGCATCTAGAATACTCAAGATTTTCCCAACTCTGGTCTGTTGGCTGAATCCATGCTTACTAAGTGATGCGTATCAAAAATATAGTTATAGGAGTCATCAATCATGTCAGCCAACCATGAATGATCCCTCAAGAAACTTGATCACCATCAATTTCTCATCCAGATTAAGGTTTGATGCTCTATTGATCTGTTCTTCCTCAGTCTATTTTGCCAAACAAGAACCCAACACTTAGGTGCTCATAACTGTTGATGATTGTTTTGATGCAATCATAACAATAAGTTAAAATTCACATATAATGAACTGAAACTATACTTGAAAGATAAGAAGGAATCATTTGAGATTCAACTAATCCCAAGTCTACAATGGTTCGGTTGGTCAAGTTCAGTTGGTCAATGTGAAGCTGTAATGTTCAAGGGGCCTTACGTAGTTTAGGTTTGTTTGGTGGTTTACTGGACTAAGAATATGCAAAAAGGTCATGCGATGTGTCAATACTTTTCATTCCTTTGCATAAAAGTGATACTGTGCTGCAAGTTTTAGATGGTTTTCTTGAATTTTTTGCAGCTTTCTTCTTTATCTATTTATGAAAACTGTCTACTTATAGCTCTGTTATGCATGCTTCTTCAAATTTGAGACAATTTCCTTTAGATTTCTACGTTTTTAGCTAAATATTCAGATGGGTTGGGAAAAGTTAGAAAGATCTACTCTATACCTCATTTAATCTACCGAAGGATCTAATTGTTTCTGTTATGCACTATGTAAATACCATAGTAATTTGATCAAATCCACAGTAAAAACCTTAAATGCAAGTTCTGAGCATTTTCACAAACATACATTTAAAATTGCAAGCTCTCAAAGAAAATATTTCAAAACACAAAGAAGGGCAGGAGAATACTCAGAAGATAGATGCAGAACTCAAGATTCTATTGTATTAGAAACGAATAGTCATACATGATTTACAATGTAGGAATGACTCTTAGTTTCATTGATCATACTACAGAGAACTTACAAGCTTTACAGATACAGTAAGGTAGCCAGACATTCCACGCGCACCTTACTGCAGACAAACAGGCGACCTCCTTCTTCTACACTAAACTATGCTAACTTGCTGTATGCCTCTAAAAGAAAATCCTATTGTTTTCCTAGAATCCCTGTTGTCCCTAAAATCCCTGTTGTCCCTAAAATCCCTGTTGTCCCTAAAATCCCTGTTGTAAAATATTACAGTGTAGAGAGGCTCAATATAAAGACATTCTGATTGTCCTCACTACAGCAAAACCTAACTGAACCCCTGGTTCAAACCCCTGGTTACAGCAATAAATACAGGTGAACCAGCTCTTCAAAATATCTCTGAGCAGTGTCAAATCTGGGCGAAATATTGCCCCTTCTAAGAAGTTCCGGTAGCTGGGTAATAACTTTTGTTTGTCTATTGCAGTAATACTCTCAGCTGCAACTCTGTCCTTCACTTGAATGGCCTTGACTTTTTCGCACTTCATTCCTTATCTTCCTACTCCTGAGATCGGATTTCCTTCCTCCATGAGGTCACTGTGTTGACTTTCCAGCTGCTTCCTCAACTGCAAGCCTGCAAGACAAGACAAGCAATAAGTATTTCATTTATCACATAAACAGCAGGAAACTAAAATAATCGTTTAAATCCAGGTGACTGCGCAAAATTATGGAAATCGGATCCAGAATACTCTCAAAACACGTTCAAAACGCATTCAGACCGCTCAAAACCCATCGGGTCAACCATCGCTAACCGAAAAAATGCCACGGGCGCCAAAAATGGTTTAAAACTCCACCTCTTCATTTCCCGCCCATCGGCATGACTATCGCTATCGGCGTGTCAAAAAATATGTTGGCCGATATTCTCTTCATCTGCATGATATTTTGGAAATATGATGCTCTCCCTTCTGAAGGTCCAGATGACGTCATCAGGATGTTTCGCTTCTGCATATTGGGGAAAAGAACAACATCATCATCATCATGTTAAAGGAGAAAAGGAGGATATGGAATATGATCCTGCTGCTGAGGAAAGGAAAATGATGGTGACGTCATCGTCATATTCGGGCTTCATTAAAATGCAAAAGATGACGTCATCATCATGTTCAGTTAAGATCAGGGGATAATTGTAATATCGGGTCACCTAAGGAGCATGATCAGGATGATGAATGTAATACGACCCCTTTGCGGCCAAGGTAACCCTCTCGAAAGATCAGGATGATGATGATCATCAGGATATTTGGGGCTTTTGTCGAACTTAGAATAAGACGTCATCATCATATTCGCGAACCGGATTGTGTTTTGGAAAATATCCTGCCGAAGGGAAATGTGATGATGATGATCATCAGGATACTAGCTTCTTCGTTTATCAGATCGAGATGACGTCATCATGATATCCAGAGCCTTTGTTAAACTTAGAACATGATGTCATCAGGATGTTTCGCTAACCGGATCATGTTTTGGAAAATATCCTGCCAAAGGGAAATGTGATGATGATGATCATCAGGATATTTGCAAAAGGTCATATTTCTCCGCAGGAGGACTTTACGAAATGTCGGGTGAACAAACAAGATCATGATGATCTTGACAATATGACAGGATAAAAAATATGATGATCCTCCTCATCGAATTATCATGATGACGTCATCATCATATTTCGCCTTCAGAGCATAAGGATGAGTTGAGGTCATCATCAGGTTAGTGCTAGGGTGATATTCAAAATATGATCATGCTGTTGAGGAATGGAATATCACCTTCCTCTTAAAAGATAGGGTGATCATCATGATCATGCAAACGGAGATCAAGAGGATATGAAGACGTCATCATCATCTTAGCGAACTTCAGCAAATATCAGGATGATGATCCTCCGATAGGATTTTATCATGCGCATGCAAATATGCTGATGGTGGATTTTCTAAGTCAGGGTGATATTTAATATCAGCATGATATTATAATATCGGGTGATGTTATAATATCATGATGCTCGTTATACAAAAGACCGCCCGACGGGGAAAACTTACTATGACTTAAAGTTGACGTCCGGATATTTGAACCTCAGGATATTATCGGGGGGGGGGGGGGGGCGCTTCAAATATGATGATGATGTTCTTCATACAGCAAAACCAAGTTTATAAAATATGACCCTCCTAAAATCATGATGCTTTTGATGCGCATAAGGCCATTTGACGGGTAAAGGGCACTACCACCTAAGATTGACGTCCGGATATTGCGACTGCATGATTTTATCAGGTGATAGATCAAGATCATGATGACCTTGACAACATGACTTAGGATATAAAAATATGATGAACACTTGCGACTATCAGGTTTGACCAAAATTTTGACCGTGCATAACTTCCACATATGGACGAATTTTCAAGTGAAGTAAAAGGCAAACCTGCATGAAATTTCAAGCTCTTTCTAAATATGAGGTCATAGAAACAAAATATGAACTTTGACAAACTGACCTCATGATGATGACCAACCTCATCCTGACCTTCATGATGATGATGCACCTGACTCATTTTTACCAAACCGCCAGAAAGCAGACAAACACAAGCAGAAGCAAAAAGCAAAACATCAGCAGGGGTCCCCATTTTGCTAAGGAGCATAATGGGGCGTGTTGTGAACATCACAACAATAACTTTTCACTCTTTCATCACCGAAGGCTCAATCTCTAGAATGTAGCAGTCATGGTACTCTTGACTTCCCCTAGTTTGCACTTTGCTGAGATACTTCCTCTGAGAGATCTGGACCTGATTGTCAGACCTTGCTACATGCTCTGTTCTTGCTCACCAAACTAAAACACTCTTCAATCTGACTTCTGGTAAAGACCTATTATGTGCTGTGGATGTGTGGGATAAACTTTGTTTCCATCAATGACAACAATAATGAAGCCACACAGTGTCTCTTGCCAACAATCTCCCCCTTTGGCATTGATGGCAACACTTAGTGAAAAAGTACTAAGTGTCATAGCACACTCCCCCTTAGCAGATGCTATGTTCTTATGTACACTTTTTTGGAGCTCCCCCTTAGCTAGATTCCACATTTTTCACTGCTCCTCACTCCCCCTTTGACATCAATGGCAAAGGGTGGAATCTGCACACCAAAATTTGCAAAATTTAACCTATACATAGCAACATGAGTATATATACATGTCATATTTATATATACTTAAGTATATCCACAAAAGTTGTTTTCAACTGGACAAATTTTGTTGCCCAACTCTGCTTCATCCTATCCAAAATTAAGATGTGACCACTTAACAAAAATGCAAAAGCTTATGCCCCCTTTAAGTCTACCGGATCACTAGTCTGGGCTGTGGTCTGGGCATTAGTTAGGGCCTCATGCATTGCCTCTAGTTTGGGGATAATTATCCCCCTAAGTTCACATAGCCTACTTATTCTATTCTTCTTCTCCTTTTCAAGCCTCTTTATTTCATTTATAGTTGCAATAGTCTGACACTCTTGATTCATTATGGAAGAGGTGAGAGGATCAAAATTTTGAGATAAACTTGATAGTTTGCTCTCTTGCTCTTCCATCTTCTTAGCAATGTCTGTTGTCACTGTGGACCAAGATAGACAAAATTTGTATAAATCTCCACCATCTTTAAGAGCATTTTCTAAGCTCTTTATCCCAATATCCAAATTTCTCCTATCATTTGTTATAAGTCCCTGCACCTCAGAGAATCTCTTTCCCAAAATTATTTCCAGCCCTTTTCTTCTACCGCCTTTTCTAAGGAATCAAACTAAGTATTGACAGAGTTTATCAGAGATTTAAGATTACTAGATGGAGAGGCCGAAGGATCCTTTTGAAAGGATGGCATGATCTTCTCCAACATTCGAGAAGCAATCTCTATCAACTCACAATCTTCCATGTGAGACTTCAGAAGTTTTTCTTTTGCCTTTGCTTGGGCAAAGGATGCTATCTTCATTGTCTGAACTGGGGAGAGGGAATCAAAATTGAATGGTACTTGGAATAGTTCCAATTCATCAATCTCCATTATTTCCTTTCTCAAGAAATTCTTCACTGCTTCTGCAGTGTTTCTTGCCAAAGACTTCTTTCCTCTTGCAACCTCAAAGGTGTCAACAGAGATCTATGTTTGTTCTTCTTCTCTTCCCTTTTTCTCCTCTTCTTGACTTGCTTTCTCCTCTTTTCTTGCTTCTCCTTCAGTTCTGGAGTCTACTAGGGGATCTGAAAGAGAGATGTTTACTTCTTCATGGACTTCCTCTTCTGGAACAGAGGAATCCAAGTCCTTAGTCTTCTCCTCACCTATCTCCTTTGACTCTTCTGCAATTTTCTCAGTAGAATCTTCCTTTGATGCACTTGATCCTTCAACATCCATGGCAGAAGGTTCATCACTTATGTCCTCTATAATAGGAAGATTGAATCTTTTATATGCATTCCAGAGGATGTCTTCAATCTCTTTTGCCACCTGATCAGTTTCTCCAAGCATAAGCTTGTTCATTCTAGCTTTGCTCCGGAACTCATCCTTGCAATCCTTGAAGATCATGTTCATTTGTTTTGGAGTGATGGAAGGATAGAGCTGAATAGCTATATGTTCCCGGATCTCTAGGTCCTTTGCCTTAGCATTGTTCTTTCTTATTTCAAGTTCCTTCTCTAGGCTTTTGGGAATTAGAGATATGATTTCAATGAATGTTTTATTATAGATGTTTAGATACCTAACTGTAGCATCTTGCAAGATCTTCTGGTTAGCTTCACTACATTAATCATAGAATTTTGTCATTGGTTGCAGATTTCCATCCACAGTGACTGCCTTGATGACATCATCAATGGAGAGAGTAGGCCTTTCAACAAATTCTTCTACCTTTTCTTTTGTATGTTTACTGGCGGAGGATTCCATGGATGTTTTCTTTTTCTTCTTCATTTTCTTGACCTCCTCATCAGTCTCTGTCTCTTCATCATCCTTTTGACTTATGTATGACCTTGTGGCCTTTGTCTTTGTTCTCTTTTCTCCTTTTCTAGATGTATTTGCTTCTGGTTTTGAGGCTTTTGGGCTCTTAGTAGTGGTAGGTGCAAAGCTCTTTGAGGATCTAGTCCAGGAGGGGGCTTGCACCGGAGCACTTTCTTTTTCTACTTCTTGCCTTTCTTTCTCTACCCTTTCTACCTTCTCTCTGTTGGCATCAACTGCCTCCTTTGATATCCCATATCTCTTGGCTACTTCTTCTACTTCCCTTCTCACTTTTCTCTTGATCTTAGTCTATCTCAGTTCAACATGAAATTTTACACTCAACTCTTGGAAGGTTCCAAACCTTTCTGCCTTAAGGTCCTTTGGTTGACTTAGTAGGTGTTGAACATGTAGATCTAGAATTTTCTCATCTACCTCATAGCCCATTGGCATAATCCAGACTGTTCTGGGTTCCACTGCCTCCATTAGGCATTGATCAGTGTCTACCATGAAGCACACTATATCCTTGTATTTTTCAACTAGAGATTGGAGGATTCTCTCTCTGGCTTGCATCATGCCTTGGAATTTTTTGAACTAACCCTAGAGTGCTATGCTTTGTGCCTTGGCATCACCAAGCCCATACATATAATCTCTGATTTGTATGGCAACTGGTCTGTCATTTTGCCATACCCAACCACTGGATCTGGGTAGCTCATTCATATAGTAAAAGAATAGGCATAGTATCAAGCCACTGTACTTAAAGGAATTCTTCTTATCCTTCTTTATTTTCTGCAAATTCTCTAACAGTTGGTTCAGGAGAAGCTCACAAAGATCATAATTAGCATTTTCCCTTAACATCTGATAAATAGTGTATATTACTGTTCTGGATACAAAATTCTCCCTGCTGGAGTTATATATTTTGTAGCCAATAATCATAGAGGCAAATTTGATATATGGATTTGTGATATCCTCTATTGTCATTGCTCTTTTGTCAAATTTTGATCTGGTAGCCTCACTTACAGTTTGGTTTTTGGCTGATTTGAGAGCAGGCAACCCACCGGATGAGTGCAATCTGGTTACTGCCCTGATTGCATCCTTGAAGGGTTATCTTGAAGGGCTTCAACAACCACATGAATTTATCATATATTCTACTAAGAACATACCTGACCCATTCATCTTCTACAAAACAGGGGAAATGGATGCAATGTCCAAAATGCTTATCCTGGATGGCCTTGTATTGGGGTTTAAGTTCAAATGATTCATCTATTAATTCCTTGTGATAGATATCCATCAGCTTGGATTCCCCAAATTCCTCAATGTTGGCGTGACTGTATACCCTAACATCTTCTACGTGCAGAATGCTAGAAAATGCGCCTAGGGGTTCAACTTATAGGGATTTGTAAGGATGTTTCTTGAACTTAGGGCGCAACCTATCAGTGATCTTAACAACATTTGGAGTAGCCATCTTTTAAAAGATTTAGAGAGAGATATTCAAGAGCAGAAATACCTTTTTACACTTCTAGGGTTCACGATAGGAGCCGAAAAGATCACTGGTTGAATCAAATTCTACGGTTGATCCTTGAGAGGGTTGAAGTTGCAGAGCTCCTTCTTTCTTCTTCTCGAAAGCAAATGTGCAAACGATGAATAAAAGAACCCTTTTATTTTTGTGAAAACCCTAATTCTTTTTTGCAATAAATGCACAACTTAAGTCATTTTGGTTGCTTTGTTCTCCTTGTTCTAAGAGAGATCCTTCCAGATCACTGAGATGCACTTAGAATGATAACTTACAATGTATCTCCCTTTCTCCAATCATTCCATCTATCCACAGATCAAGATATTTCAATTTTAAATCATACCAGATCTAACTGTGAGAATCTTGCTTTTGCTGGATGACTGTCAAACCAGGTTAATCTTGGATGATTAACCTACTCAAAACTCCTTGCAGATCTTCCATATTTTTACCAAGGGTTATTTAGATATTTCTCTAAGAACCCTTTGTTCTGCAACTTTCCATGTGCCAATTTCAGGCACCGATTGACTGGCTAGGGGAATTTGTTTTCCTTTGTGACTCCCCCTGAGCCAAAGCTCATCTATTTAGTTTCTAGAGGGAATATCAGCACCAAATTCTAGTGTGGATCCATCCCCAACATTTTCTGTACTTCTCTTCACCCAAAAATTTTAGGCACCAATTGACTAGCTAGGGGAATTTGTTTTCCTTTGTGACTCCCCCTGAGCCAAAGCTCATCTATTTAGTTTCTGGAGGGAATATCAGCACCAAATTCTAGTGTGGATCCATCCCCAACATTTTCTATACTTCTCTTCACCCAAATCTTGTTCATCTCCCTTTGAACTTCATCCGCAGTCACTTTTCCTTTTCCTTTGTCTTGATTTTGATTGTGATGCACTGGACCCCTTTTATCTTGATTCTTATTTCTACAAAATTTGGCAATATGACTGGATCTATTGTAGTTGTAGAAAATAACATTTCTTTGCATATTTGGTTGATATCCTCTTGATCTGCATTGATTAGCCAAATGTCCCATTCTATTGCATGCAAAGCATCTACCATTAAATGAATTGTTTATTTGCCTATTTCTACATTCAAGAGATTTGTGACCATACCTTTTACAGTTGAAACATTGTCTGAAGAAGGATGAATTATTCTGATTCATTCTTCTTTTGCACTGATTTGCTTTATGACTAAAGTTATTGCAATTATAGCAGTATCCATTGAAGGATGGATATCTTTGAGCATTTGGTTACCCTATTGGAGATCTTCTAGGTCTGTTCCTTGGATTTCCTGATCCAGAGTTCTTTTGACTAGATCCAGAGCTTTCACCTTTCTCATATCCCAAGCCATCCTTCTCATCTACCCTCATTTGGATTTCAAGAACTTCAAGTTGAGCAGAGCTTATTTTGAATTTCTCTTTGTATTCATTTATAGTTTGAAGATCCCTTTTAAGAGTGTCTATCTGATTCTCAAGTTGTTCTTCATTATCTCTAGCTTCTTCAAGATCAGATTCCAGATGTCTGATTATTCTATCCATTTTGTGGCAGTCTTCTAACTTCTTCTTGAGAGATTGTTTTAGATTATCTTCAATTTTTCTTTTCTCTTCAATTTCTTGGGTGAATTTCATAACCTTTAATTCCATTTCATGTCTTACCATAATGACCTCTTTTGATAGCTTCTCACATAACTTGTTCTTCTCATTCAGATCTTCATCAGTATTATTGGCTTCACTTTGACTTGTTAATTGTTGAAGTAGTTCCTTTGTCTTTTTCACAAAGATACTCAGTTTCTCTTTTAGTTCATTTATGAAATCATCAACTTGTTTGAGTCTTTCCCTCAAGTTATTGACTTCAGAGTGAGATTTCTCAAGATCATCTAGAGCAGACTAAAGTTGTTCCCTCATACCATACATATCCATTGAGATTCCTAGATCTTCCTCAAGCTATTAGGCTCTGTTTGGAGGAACTTGGCTTTGATACCAATTGTTGGAAACAATGCAGATAACTAAGAGGGGGGGGGTGAATCAGTTATCTTAACTTTCTTAACTTTCTTTTCTTCTTTAACAATAGTGCATTATCAAAACATATAAGCATAAATGAACATGAGAGTAGAAATAAAATCAACACACATAACACAAGGATTTTTACGTGGAAAACCATGTTAAGGGAAAAACCACAAGGTGACTAACCCAAGATTGTATTCTTCTATTAAAAGAATAAGAAGTACAAAATGGCACTTGACAATTAGGGCTCACTGCCCGAGCACACTACTCACAAGAGGCTCACTGCCTACAAGAGACTCACTATCTACAAGGTATATAGAAAGTAACCAAGTGTTTGAACTGATCAGGGGCATCCACACATGCTGAGGTTCAGTTCTGGTTAGGCTCAATATACTGATATGTTGCACTTCATTCTTCCTCTACTTAGTGTTGTTGTTCTATCACATACCAGGTTTGTATAGCTGCTTCCACACTACTCTCTACTTTTCTTCACGCACTTTGTCACAACACACCCTTCACATCAAAATCCATCTGGTATATATATCTACACAAAAGATTTTAACATCTTTCTAGTTGGCATCTAGAATACTCAAGATTTTCCCAAACTCTAGTCTATCGGTTGAATCCATGCTTACTAAGTGATACGTATCAAAAAGATAGTTATAGGAGTCATCAATCATGTTAGTCAACCATGAATGATCCCTCAAGCAACTTGATCACCATCAAGTTCTCATCTGGATTAAGGTCTGATGCTTTGTCGGTCTGTTCTTCCTCTGTCTATTCTGCCAAACAGGAACCCAACACTTAGGTGCTCATAACTTTTCACTCTTTAATCACCGGAGACTCAATCTTTGGAATGTAGTAGTCATGGTACTCCTCTTGAATTCCCCTAGTCCGCACTTTGCTGAGATACTTCCTCTGAGAGATCTGGACCTGATTGTCAAACCTTGTTGCATGCTATGTTCTTGTTCACCGGACCAAAACACTCTTCAATCTGACTTCTGGTAAAGACCTATTATGTGTTGTGGATGTGTGGGATAAACTTTGTTGCCATAAATGACAACAATAATGAAGCCACATAGTGTCTCTTGCCAACAAATATAACTACGACCGACTATGACTCCAACTGACTATGGCTGACTACGGCCAACTACACTATTCACAGAGAAAAAGGGGTAGGAAATGACATAAAAGAAGCCTAAATCCAAATGGAAGGTGATGCACTAAATATTTATGACCTGTAATATTGTTTACCATACACAATGCAACCAATAAACTTCACTACAACATACACAACTCAGATTTGACATGTCTTACATGAGTATTTCATAGAGAGGCCTTTTGAGTTTATGAAAAACACTCAGGAGGAACAATAGATGATCTTCTTGGAAGCTCAAATGACTAATTTCATAGTTGAATCTTGCATGAAACTAATAGGATACTAACTATGACCTGTAAGATACATGCACTTCTGCATAAAGGCAATGAAGATTTAGATTAAAGCTAAGGACAAACACTATTATCACAAGGAAAGATCAATAATCCCATAGCATCACACAATACATAGTATTGAGAAGGCAAAATATCTTGATTTTATTGATTGAAAGGTATCATAAACTATTGTACAAGTTTGGTTTTTGTATGTTTTTTTAAAACATGATATTACATTGTTGTTCTTGATCTTCTAGAGATTCAAAACATGAAATAATTGAATGAACAAGACTACCCAAGCCTTTCCTATACTCAACCCAATATGGGGAGATAAAAAGAAGGAAAGAAGGAAGAAAATTGATGACCAAAACTGGGCCAAACCTCTTTTAGGTGCCCAAGAAGTCTCCTAGTCTGATTTGTCTTCTTGCATATCATGGTTGACCTCTTCAAGCCTTGCATTTTGATATTGAAGCTCCTAGATGCTTGGGAGGTGTTGAAACCGCCCCTAGATTTGCTCACCCTATTGTCCTAGTCACCCAGCTACTCATAAAAGACCTCAAACTGCCTCAAACTACCTCTTTACTTCCTCATTTCCACTTTGCTAATGAATAAGACATGTGAATTTGTTGTGAAGTTTCCATTAGAACTCTTGGGGCATATGGAAGGAATTATGATATTTTTGGAGTCTTCAAACTGCTCCAAACTTCCTCTTAAAGGCTTAGAAACATCTGTTACTACTTTATGATCCTTGTAGGGTCTTCTTCAAGGTTAAAATTGCTTGTAGATGCTCTTGGACTCAGTTTTATAGCCTCTAAAACTAATGGGAAACTCCATTTCTGATTTCTACCCTTTGGTTTCTTAGTTCCCTTAGACCTTAAAACAGTTGACAATGGCAAGAGATCATTTGTAATAGTTTCTTTAGGACTTGTAGGTATCTATCTCATATTGTCACACTATTTTCTTTGACTCTCTAAGTGTTAGAACATTGTTACAATGGTTTCAATGTTTTTCTTGTTGTCCTTGCTTATTAATCAATCTCTGAGTTCTCTTCAAAATGTGAAAACCATAGTCTCTATGTCTAGATGTCTGTTGACCATTTCATGATCTATTGACAGTCTTTGGATGACTTTTTTTCTAAGTCTTTGATGACTGTCTTCTAATAGTTTTTATGATGACTGTTTTACCCTCATCATGATTGTCAATTCCATGTCCTCATTCTATTGTCTTAGAGATTGCTCAATACACAGTCTTTTGGATTGTCGGTATAGTCCTGTATAACCTTTTTTTATGACTATCTTTTAGTCTTAATGACTTTGTATGACTGTCCCTTAGTTGAGCATGAAGACCTCTATATGTACTGTTACAGTCATCCTTACTTGGTCTCTTCACTATTAAAACTTTCATACAAGTCCTCATAATTATACATGATTGTCATACAAGTTTAAAAAATATAGCCTTCTTGCCCTGTCCTACAATCCATTCCCCATCCTTCTAGTGACTATTCCTCAAACAGTGGCTGCTCCTTTTATGTGATAGGCTACTACATTCTTTCAAGATCTCTGTGAACTGTTAGGTTCTTGTTGTCAAACTCTTCACTAGCCTTAGGTATAGTCTTTTGTAGTTTCTTGGCAAAACTCTCTGAACTCTTGGTGCACCACACAAATTTGAAAAAACATCCTCTTTCTTCAGCATGTCCTTCAACAACACTAATATAACATTTACTGACAACTATTGTGTTGTATGACATTCTTTTCCTCTACTTACCTTAACAAAGTCCTAAGACTTCCTTGACAACCTCATGAGCTACATTTGGTTTAAGGTAAAGACATGCATGTCTTGAGACTGTACTGGCAGAGCTTCATGGTGTTTGAAACATACGCCAAAATAGACAAGATTTTAAGTAGTTTGAAAGCATGTGTAGGTTATAGATGTATACACAAACCTTGTATCCCCTTGTTTGAGCGCCTTCAAGGGTATACAAGATTTTCATACAAATGCTAGCCATTACTAGACCTAACAAACCCTCTAACAAGATTATATCATTGTTTGTCCTCCTTAGAAACCTCCAACAAGTTTAGCACAAACCCTAGCGCTAACCACACTACTCATCTTCATAGGTTTGTATAAGGTTTCAGACTAAACAAGGCCTAGACACAACTTCAATAACAGATCAGGACCTCTCATATCTATTGATATAAACCATAGATAATCTTTTCAGAACCCTAACTAATTCAAAAAGCTTGACAAAACCTTGATTCTTGATTGTTTCTTAAAGTATTTTAAATCTTCTCACTATCCTCTTATGATATTTCTACAAGTTTGCCTAGAATGACTGTGAAAGACAAACTGTGATCTATGAAGTTAAAATGAAAGCCAAAAACACAAATCAAGTGCAAAAACAAATGATATACCTTCACATGTGACCCACAAATCCAAGATAGGGTGGAAGAAGTTGCACCCAAACTCCTTAGATTTACCCAAGTAGATGAATGTGGATTACACTTTGAGATTCAACACAATAGGATAAGGGATTTGGATTTAGATGGAGATTGAGATGGGCATGAGGAATGATTTTGGCATTATGATGGTATGATGATAAGATTTGAGAGAAATTTGGGCATGATAAGGATGCAAGAAGAAGTTGAAAAATGGCTTGGGTGAGGGTTTCATTTATAGATTTTTGAAAAGAGGATGGAGGGTGAGGATCAAAAGCTGAGATCAAGGGATAGAAATGATTGAGAGTTAGGGTTAGGATTGAAGTCATAGCCTTGTGACAAGTGTCACAAGTGGAGTGGATGAGAGAGATCAATGGTTGAGATTTAGTCAATGGGATTGGAGGGCTCTCATTTTTTGTGAATTAAAAATTCACATGGGGAAAGGTGTTGAGGATAAAAATGAATTAAAAATTCATTTTTGGGAAGAGTGGATATGACAAGTGAATTAAAAATTCAACTCATGGGGGAGTGTGAATTAAAAATTTACTTTTATGTGGAGATGTGAAGGTTGAAGGACACATGTACACTTACATGTGTAAGAGGGTGCTAAATGAGGTGTAAAGAAGATTTGACCCTTTGAATAAAAAATTGATTTTTATTCAAAGGTGTGTGGGAGGATGGGCTAAGCAAGGTTAATTAAGTGTTTAGCTTAATTAATTTAGGTCTAGGGGATAGGTAGGCTAGGGTAGCTAATTAAATAATTTATATTTAATTAACTAGGATAGGGATATGTTGATTAATAGGCTAGATTAATTAGATAAGCATGATTTATCTAATTAACAAGGATTAGAGAGATGGACAAATTAACTAAATAAATATTGTGAATATTTATTTAATTGATGAGGATATAGTTGTAAGGTATAGTGATAAATTAAATGAATTAATTGATCACCAAGGATGGGTAAATGGTCAAAGGTAGATGATTAGGGAGAAATTAATTAAATAAAATGAATTTATTTAATTAATAGGATGGATAACTGGTGGTGTAGAGATATAGGAAATTGGTTTTGTGAAGCAAGTCAATTTTAGGTGTCTACGTTTGCCCCTGTTTGAAATGGTGTTGTGGCTAAGTAACACTATTTCAAAGAAGTTAAAACATAGAGTTGGATTGGATAAAAAAGATTTTCTCTTAGAAGAAGAGGGTAAGGTTTAGGGATGATTGGTAAGGGGGATGCCCCCTTGAGAGGACATGCGGGTTGCAAGAACACGAGTGTGCTCTTGAAATGGATGAAACAGATTGGTTGAATTGGTTGGAGGATAAGGGGTGAGATGAAATAATGATGATGTTGGGAGATTGATTGGTGGATGATCATTGTGCTAAAAAATGATTTAGAGCAATCCTAGGTTTGATATAGCAAAGTGGATATTTTCACCAAGGTATAGAAGACCAAGGTGATGATGTTTATCTAACATTTGCATGGACTAGACATTAAAAAATAGGGTGATCCCATGCATGCCCAAGATAGTACAACCTTGTCTAGATGAGGGAAGGGGACTCATAGCATAAGCCCTTAATACACAAAAGGTATGATGAATGTCATGTCCCGATATTAAGACATTGTTTAAATTAAAGATTTAAACATTATGATTAAAAAAAAAAGGTAATTCACCTTTCGTAAAATACGATATTTAGTCAATTTGAATGATAGAAATAATTCTGTATATTTGAGCAAACATATATTATTAATAATATATTTAACAACAAGAGTATATTATATTTATAAAAGACAAATATGAATATAATATACAATATATAAATAAATATAATAATATAAATATATATAAATATTATTATATATTAAATATTATAATCAATACAAATATTATATTATTACTATATAATAATATAATGATCAATATAAAATAAATGTTAATATCATTATTGTTATATAATAGTATCATTAATAAATATTGATATAAGTATTAATATAAATATTAAATACTTATAATTATATAATCCAAATATTATTAAGTGGCTGTATAAAAGCAGTGGTCACTTTAAGAGTTTGGATCAATTATAATAATGCAGCGATTATTATTATCACAGCATTATCATATATAGATGCCATTACATATTAAAGTAAAAGGATACGATGGTCAGTAAAAAGGCTGCGAATGAGTTTAAAGTTAAACAGATATTAGTGTAAGGGAAAAGCAGCAATCTTAAGAGGTATGTCTATTCAATTTGAAGTGTGTGTGTCTCTTTAGGGAGATATATTAAGAATTTGTAAATTGCTTATGAGAGGTATCTATCACATGAAAATAGGATCTGATTTTAAAGAGAGAGAATAGAATAAAATATAGAATGAGAATATTTATTAAAAACGAATAGCCTAAGAATATTATAAGTTAACTTAGTAACAATCTAAGATTAGTCTTAGAATTGCATACAAGCAAAAAAGATACATTCCTCTCTGCAATAGGAAATAACAGGAGCAGCATCATATACAGCCAAAGAATAATTCCAGGGCTCTGCCGCAGCCAGACACCATACACAGCAAGGAGAAGAAAAAGAAACAAAGTGAAGAAAAATGTTTATGATTGTTCGAGTACCAGCAAATCATGTTAGAGACATGATAGGTAGGAAGTGTGCCCTCCATCATACTCTTGTCAAGATGTGATAGGTAGGAAATGTGCCCTCCATCACGCTCTAACTTGCAAGCATTTCTATGGATTCTATCAAAGGATCAACTTGAGGTATGGCTAACTATATGTAGAAATTAAATGTTATTTATGTTATATCATTAATTATGTTATGACGTACTGATTTCATTGTTAATTTATGGATCTTTAATATTGCTAATGTTTCTTTCCAGTAGTTATTCTTGTGTGCATGTTAATAGACCAAGAATATCCCAAAAAGGGGGGGACATTATCTTATCATCAACCCCCAAGATCATGCTATACGTTATCTTATCATCTACTTGCTTAAGCAATCAAAGTTTTACTTACAACATCATTAGATTCATTTTTGGGATTTTCATCAATATTATTTCATTCCAAATCTCCAATCTCAGATTATAAATACTCCCAAAGTTTTCTTTAACATTAAAAAAAAATTCTTCCTTCCTGCATTCATTTGATTAACTACATTTCCTCAATCATATTGCTATTCAAAATCAAATCAAATCTTATTTGATCATGACATCATATAATCAATTACTCCTCAAAGAACATAACTTTTCTCGATTTTGAGGTCAATAACATATAAGACCGAATCTCGTAACCAAAGATCAAGATGCATTTTGGAATCTCAATACTCTCAAATCTTCTTAGTCTATGATACTTGCATCCCATCATTATAATTTAAAAACATCAAACAAATGCTCTTTTGATCACAAATTCTCTTTCATGGAATCACAATCAATCTCTCTTCACTAAAATAATATTCGTTCTAGATCAAATCCATATTTCGTCTCAACAAGTAGACGTTAAAAGGTGCAAGCTAATGAAAGAAATCGTTGTGATTGCTTGAGGACAAGCAATCTTGAGAGGGGAGGCATGTCATGTCCCGATATTAAGACATTGTTTAAATTAAAGATTTAAACATTATGATTAAAAAAAAAAGGTAATTCACCTTTCGTAAAATACGATATTTAGTCAATCTGAATGATAGAAATAATTGTGTATATTTGAGCAAACATATATTATTAATAATATATTTAACAACAAGAGTATATTATATTTATAAAAGACAAATATGAATATAATATACAATATATAAATAAATATAATAATATAAATATATATAAATATTATTATATATTAAATATTATAATCAATACAAATATTATATTATTACTATATAATAATATAATGATCAATATAAAATAAATGTTAATATCATTATTGTTATATAATAGTATCATTAATAAATATTGATATAAGTATTAATATAAATATTAAATACTTATAATTATATAATCCAAATATTATTAAGTCGCTGTATAAAAGCAGCGGTCACTTTAAGAGTTTGGATCAATTATAATAATGCAGCGATTATTATTATCACAGCATTATCATATATAGATGCCATTACATATTAAAGTAAAAGGATACGATGGTCAGTAAAAAGGCTGCGAATGAGTTTAAAGTTAAACAGATATTAGTGTAAGGGAAAAGCAGCAATCTTAAGAGGTATGTCTATTCAATTTGAAGTGTGTGTGTCTCTTTAGGGAGATATATTAAGAATTTGTAAATTGCTTATGAGAGGTATCTATCACATGAAAATAGGATCTGATTTTAAAGAGAGAGAATAGAATAAAATATAGAATGAGAATATTTATTAAAAACAAATAGCCTAAGAATATTATAAGTTAACTTAGTAACAATCTAAGATTAGTCTTAGAATTCCATACAAGCAAAAAAGATACATTCCTCTCTGCAATAGGAAATAACAGGAGCAGCATCATATACAGCCAAAGAATAATTCCAGGGCTCTGCCGCAGCCAGACACCATACACAGCAAGGTACGTCATAATACTCTTACTCCATTAATAAATGCTTTACCTGATTTGTATGCATATACCTTGCATCTAACGAATAATGTACTCTGATTTCTGAGAATAACTGTGTAAAAGATATCTTAGTTCAGATTCGAATAGGCATTAGGATTAATAAGTGTATTTCATGACTTAGTACTCTAAAAATCGGCTCATTATGTTAATTAGAGTAATTCAAAGGTATGCCATATATCATTATTGTATTATATGCTTCATGATTACCTGAGATAGGCAATAATGCTTGGAAAACATGTTGAATCATGAGATTAACATATAACCTCATATGAGATGGTGAGTCTGAGATGTATAGTAGCCAACATGGGTATGTTTTGTCCCTTGTCTCAGTAGGTGCAATGGCACCCCTTGGACAAGTGGAAAGTGGCCCTTGTCTCAGTAGGTGCAATGACACCCCTTGGATAAGTGGAAGTGGCCCTTGTCTCAGTAGGTGCAATGGCACCCCTTGGACAAGTGGATATGGCCCTTGTCTCAGTAGGTACAAAAAGGTACCCCTTGGACAAGTGGAAGTGGCCCTTGTCTCAGTAGGTGCAATGTCACCCCTTGGACAAGTGGATATGGCCCTTGTCTCAGTAGGTACAAAAGGTACCCCTTGGACAAGTGGAAGTGGCTTTTGGCTCCAGTTGGTGAAGAAGTCACCCCTCGTGCCAAAGGATTAATAGTGGACCCATGATTGGCCAAAGGGCATCCTTTCACCTCATCTCATATGAAGTTAAGAGTTAATGCATGGATAGTGATGATAAATATATATATACTGATAGAGATCATGACATTAATGATAAAGAATATCATAGTGAACTTAAGGGGAATAAATGAAATATAAGTGATAGAGAATGCGTATTGAAAGTAATCACAAAGATTATGGATACAAGATAGGAAATGATAATTGATGTTAATTATTGAAAATCTAAAGGCAATGTTCTTATGTGATTGAATATATCATTTATCTATTGCTATAATTGAAATTAAGAAAGTTTGGTATAATAACGTTCTCTTTGCAAGTTGGAAATGTGTTCAAAGTTTTGAAAATGTTGACTTGTGACAAGGGGACATTACAATGAACCTTAGATGCACATGGAGATCAATATGCTAGAACCGACCCTATGATCCACAAGATATGAATACTAGCTTGGAGTAATGAAACCAACCCACAAGCACATCATACAAAAGTAAGACTATGCCCCATTCTAGATGTTTTCACCACATACCATGATATAGTGAGATCAAGGTAGTTTTGATGTGATCTTTGAATAGGACAAAAGATTAAAAAAATGAAAAGACCAACGAACCAAACAAGTAGCCATTGTATCTCTTGCCAAGATGGATGATGACAGGATAGATTCTGCTTATCGTAGAAATGATATATCTTAAGGCAGGAATCGATTGATGATTGGATCATGCCTAGTTGATGTCATAAGATTGGCTCAAGATATGATGGTGACAAGTTGTGGTTGATGTTGATTTGATAGTTGGTGATTTTTGTTAAGGGATGATTGCTTTGATAGGTAATGTGATGCTTGGATCTAGTGTAAGCTTAGGGGATAGGGACCATCCAAGTGGGTTGGATGGGTGCATCTTATGTACCTAAGTATTGGAAACTTCTTTCGTATTCCAGACTGCCTACATACCCTGTATCCATGGGATCAAGGGACATCAAGATGCGGGTGGTGATGATATGTAGTGCTGATTTGTGATGATGATGTGGAATGATTGAGGATAACTGTGATGATGATGAGATGTTGATGGAACGATGTTGATTTTGGGATGGATATTTTTGGGATTTTATGGACTTTTTGATTTTTTTGGATGTTTGTGATTTTTGAAAGGGAATGATTTATTATGAGATGGTTGCCTTGGATTTTGTTTGGATAGCCTTTGTGTTAGATACCAATGACAAGGGAACACCAAGTCTAGAGGTGAAGGTGATGGGGTTGGATTGGGGGATTGTCGATGAAAGGATAATGGATAGGAGATTTATGATAGATGAATGGACAGGGTATAGGGATGCATGTTAGATAGATGGAAGATGGGGATGAGGATTTTCTCCAAGGCCTAGGTTGCAAGGAATCATATGCCCCAATGCTTAGAATTTTGCATGATGGGTTCACATTTGAATGGATGGACTTTGTGGTAAAGGATTAATGGTGGATGATAACCAAAGCATGTTGTTGATATTTTGCCCCTTGTCTTTATCAAGATATAAGGAGGAAGATATAGTATATGGGATGGATGGGGAATGATAGGATAAATAGGGGATGGTAGATAGGAAAATGATAGGATAAGGATAAACTAGTGGATAAGATGTGCAGAGGATATTATGGATGTGGATGAAGGGTATGATTTTGCCCCCAAGTGTAGGGATACAAAATGGATGGAGAAGGGATTACACATGATGCCCACAAGGGGTTTTCATCATGGTACTTGCCCAAGGCACCACAAGGAGTGGTTTTCACCATTGGATGGATTTTTTCTCTTTACTATTTTTTTTATTTTTTATATTTTTTTATGGCATGGGGACTCTAGCATCTGTTTCCATAGCAAGGCAAAGATGGTCCCATGTTGGATAGCATTATGGATGACGATTGCATGGATGTTGATAGATAGGAGAAGATGGCATGGATGGTGGATAGTGGATTATGATGTGTATTATGTGGATTATGATGTGCATTATGATGTGGATTATGATGTGTTGTGGATTATGCAAAAGCATGGACCATAGGGATGTGATGGGGGAGATATGTAGGATAGTGGATGAAAGATGGAAAGATGGAGGTATATAGGAATGTCATGTGGTGGAGGGGAACTAAGACCAACAGTTGCACACACCGTGATGTATTTGGAAGCTTGTATTTTGGATGTGGAGTTGGTAGTAATGGGGATCAGGATAGGGGATTTTTAGATGGTTGATTTGGGGTTTTAGGGACCCAAATGGACTTAGAAATTATGGGATTTTTAGATGGGGAGAAGGATGTTTGGGATTTTGTGGTAGATTGGGAGGTGAATGCCTTATTAGAATTTGGTACTTTAGGGACCCACACCATTTTTGTTTTTGCTTTTTATTTTTATGGTGTGGGCTTTGATAGCCTTTTGGATTTTTGATTTTGTTTGGAAGGGATAGCATCTTTAGGATTCTGTGCTTTATGTGTTGAGGCATTCAAATTATTACTTTTGAATCCTATGGATTTGGGGGAAGCTTCATGTTTGAAAATGTGTCCTTTTGTTGGTCTTGATTGGGAAGTTTAGGGGGTTTATGGGTGGAGGGGTTAAAAGTGGATTTATGGATAAA
Organism: Cunninghamia lanceolata; assembly: GCA_027924645.1. Taxonomy (NCBI): domain Eukaryota; kingdom Viridiplantae; phylum Streptophyta; class Pinopsida; order Cupressales; family Cupressaceae; genus Cunninghamia; species Cunninghamia lanceolata. The sequence goes on from BSBN01000657.1 coordinate 14,453,648, forward strand.
TGGATGAGGAGATTTGAGGATGGTGATATTAGGAGTTGGGAGGATAGGAGAATGAGAGGATTTGTAGATAGAGATGTTTGGTGTTGGTAGGATAGGAGGTAAAGTGGATTTGATAGGGATATTTGGAGTTGGAAGTAGTGGAGTTAAATTTGATGGAGGAAGATGGATGGTCACATGCTTTTGCAAATGATATGATGATGGAGGAGGGATGGCAACATATGATTTAGGAGTACGATGTGATGCACCAGATTTGGAATTGGGTGAATGGATTTTGGAGGATGTGTGGGTGGTACCAACATGTTTTTTTTTGCCTTGGGATGTATAGCCGAGGCCATGCGAGGATGGATGAATGTGGTGTGGATGGGCTCCAAGATGCCTTGCTCATGAAGGCCTAAGCCTTTGTCTTGATAGTTCATGTGTTGGACCATGCGACATGAATTAGGATGTTTGGTGCTTTGGAAACAAGACACGAGTCCATTATTTGTTGGAGAAGGATAGGTGGTGGATGGAAGTTGTTCACCTCCTACGAGGGAGTCACCACGGATGAAGGTGCCTTGTCCAAGTGAATAGGATGATGGGTTTGGGATGGGATTGGTTTATGGAGGTAAAGGATTAATGGGGGATGGTGAAGGGGTGGTAGAATATGGCGTGGGATCAATAAGTTGATCAATAGATGGGAGAGGATTGGGGATGGGATTAGATAGGATGGTTAGATCTTGATTAGGAGAAGGGGTTGATATTTCAACATGCTTTAGATTTGATTCTTGACATGGCTTGTGTGTTTGGATAGAAGTGGGGGTGATGGTAGGTTCTTGGATGGATGTGATAGGTGCTTGACTTATGCTAGGAGATTGTTCAAGAGGTTTGGTGGGTGTTGGATTGTATGAGGGTGTTTGATTCCTTGCTAATAGCCAATGAATGGCATCCTTCATGAGTTTATGGGTTGAAGATCAATATAATGGATGGATAGTAAGGGTGGTTAGTGTGGGATTAGGATTGGGATTGGATAGGTGGGTGATGGGATTAGGTAGTGATGGTTTTTGGATAGGCTCAAGGATAGGTGTTGGACTAGATGGTGGTGTTGGAGGGGTGGAGGATATGGGGGATTCTATAGCTTTGCTTTCTTTTTTCAATGTTCTTTGGAGGAAATCCCACAAGGATTCTTTGAATCTTGTGGGCTTAGGATTTGGGGGATTTGATCGTGGATTTGATGGTGTATGGGTGATAAGGGTTGGTGGATTGGGAGCTACATAAGATGATGGATTAAGGTTGATAATATTGGGGGGATATTGTGATGGGGGGATTGGAGGATGGGGATTGGAGGATGGGGATTAGGGGATGGGGGATTTGCGTGGGGGAATGGTTGTTGATATAAGCTTTGGATTTCGGTCATGAGGTGTGCTAGATTGGTGTTCCCTTGATCAAAGTTAGCATGACAAAGGTTGGGGGATGGATAAGTTGGAGGTATTGATTGGTTGGGTATATATGATGGTATGGATGTATAAGGGGATGAAGATCGGTATGATGTTAGCAGGGATGAAAGATAGGGTGTTTGTTGATATGATGGAGGTTGGTATGAGGTTGATGGTGTGGATATGTAATATGTAGGTTGGTATGATGAAGGTTGATATGATGTGGATGGGGATGAAATGTAGGGTGTTTGTTGATATGATGGAGGTTGGTATAAGGTTGAAGGTTGATATGAGGTTGATGGAGTGCACATATAGGATGAAGGTTGGTATGATGAAGGTTGGGTAGGGGCTTGGGATTTCCCAATGATGACGTGTGCTAAGTGTATATCTCTAATGTCATTTTTGAATTTCTCCTTAGCATTAGGATCCATGTTCTCATAGATTTTTCTAAGTCTTTGTAATTGTTGCATTGCTACATAAGGATCCATGTTGTTGGGGAGGTATGGGATGATGGATGATTGCAATGTTGGGGATCAAATTTCAATACCTTAGGGTGATTCAATTTGCTTCAAAGGATGGATTATTCTCTATACTTAAGGTGGACTAATGACACTTAAGTAATAGAATTGATTTGGTTGATTTGATTGGATGATCAATTAAGGTCTTGATTTTTTATTGGGTTGATTTGGATTTGGAGTTTGATAGTGATGTTGGGGGACTTGGATGTTGATTGGGATCGATGTTGATTTTGGATTGGATTTGGAATATGGTTTGGAAGATTATGGATTGATGTTGGTTGGATATTGGATTTGATTTGGATGAGGTGGGATTAGAATGATGTTGATGAATTGGATTAAGGATGTTGAGGGTGATTAGGATAAGATTGGATTGAATGATTTGGATGATGATGTGGATAAGATAGGTGGTTAGGATGATTCAGATAGATGGGTGATTGGATTAAGATGAAGTGGATAAGAATGATTAGGATGATAAAGATAGATTATGACTAGAGAGGAAGTGGATTAGAATTTGATCAAGTTCCAAATGTGATATATGAAGTCAAAATGAAAGCCAAAAACACAAATCAAGTGCAAAAACAAATGATATACCTTCACATGTGACCCACAAATCCAAGATAGGGTACACGAAGTTGCACCCAAACTCCTTAGATTTACCCAAGTAGATGAATATGGATTGATCTTTGAGATTCAACACAATAGGATAAGGGATTTGGATTTAGATGGAGATTGAGATGGGGATGAGGAATGATTTTTGCATTATGATTGTATGATGAGAAGATTTCAGAGAAATTTGGGCATGATAAGGATGCAAGAAGAAGTTGTTGAAAAATGGCTTGGGTGAGGGTTTCATTTATAGATTTTTGAAAAGAGGATGGAGGGTGAGGATCAAAAGCTGAGATCAAGGGCTAGAAATGATTGAGAGTTAGGGTTAGGATTGAAGTCATAGCCTTGTGACAAGTGTCACAAAAGGAGTGGATGAGAGAGATCAATGGGAGTGGAGGGCTCTCATTATTTGTGAATTAAAAATCCACATGGGGAAAGGTGTTGAGGATAAAAATGAATTAAAAATTCATTTTTGGGAAGAGTGGATATGACAAGTGAATTAAAAATTCAACTCATGGGGGAGTGTGAATTAAAAATTCACTTTTATGTGGAGATGTGAAAGTTGAAGGACACATGTACACTTACATGTGTAAGAGGGTGATAAATAAGGTGTAAGGAAGATTTGACCCTTTGAATAAAAAAATGATTTTTATTCAAAGGTGTGTGGGAGGATGGGCTAAGCAAGGTTAATTAAGTGTTTAACTTAATTAATTTAGGCCTAAGGGATAGGTAGGCTAGGGTAGCTAATTAAATAATTGATATTTAATTAATTAGGATAGGGATAGGTTGATGAATAGGCTAGATTAATTAGATAAACATGATTTATCTAATTAACAAGGATTAGAGAGATGGACAAATTAACTAAATAAATATTGAGAATATTTATTTAATTAATGAGGATATAGTTGTAAGGTATAGTGATAAATTAAATGAAATAATTGATCTCCAAGGATGGGTAAATGGTGAAAGGTAGATGATTAGGGAGAAAATAATTAAATAAAATGAATTTATTTAATTAATAGGATGGATAATTGGTGGTGTAGAGATACGGGAAATTGGTTTTGTGAAGCAAGTCAATTTTAGGTGTCTACATAAACAAATGACAAGACTTTAACTTTTAGTATCCTTCAAATGGTTCAAATAGTCATGCAGATGTTGATAATGCCTTCATCCTGCTCTACAGCTTCATCATTGTTCTTCTTATAAGCATCTCTGGTTCTTTGTTCTCATTCCAAAACTCTTAAGGCTCTTTCATTCCTCTTGATAAGTACTCTATTTTCAACACTACCATACATCTTGCAAGGCCTAGCACAAACTTTACAATGCTCTTCACATTGTATTGGTAGCCCACAACTTTCATATTGTCTCATGGAATGGATCTACCAACTGCAATGTTATCTGTTGATCACAATAATACAAGGTATATGACTACCAATAAATATATTTCTCAACTTCATTAAGCTCCTGCACCTACATTTTCTTCATCATTGACTTGTAAGAGGGTATAGTCTAATTTGGCTTCTTGCATGTCATGGTTGACCTCTTCCAGCCTTACATGTCGATCTTGAAGCTCCTAATGCTTGGGAGGTGTTGAAACTACACCTAGATTTGCTCACCCTGATGTCCTAGTCACCCAGCTACTCATAAAAGACCTCAAACTGCCTCAAACCGCCTCTTTACTTCCTCATTTCCACTTTGCTAATGAATAGGACATGTGATTTTGTTGTGAAGTTTCCATTAAAACTCTTGGGGCATATGGAAGGAATTATGATATTTTCAGATTCTTCAAACTACTCCATACTTCCTCTTAAAGGCTTAGAAACATCTATTACTACATTTACAACCCCTGTAGGGTCTTCTTCAAGGTTAAAATTGCTTGTAGGTACTCTTGGACTGAGTTTTATATCCTCTAAAACTAATGGGAAACTCCATTTCTAATTTTTTCCCTTTGGTTTCTTACTACCCTTAGACTTTAAAACAGTTGACAATGGTGAGAGATCATTTGTAATAGTTTCTTTAGGACTTGTAGGTATCTATCTCATATTGTCACACTGTTTTCTTTGACTCTCTAAGTGTTGGAACATTGTTACAATGGTTTCAATGTTTTTCTTGTTGTCCTTTCTTATTAATCAGTCTCTGAGTTCTCTCAAACATGTGGAAACCATGGTCTCTGTGTCTAGATGTCTATTTACCATTTCATGATCTACTAATAGTCTTTGGATGACTATTTTTCTAAGTCTTTGATTATTGTCTTCCAACAGTTTTTATGATGACTGTTTTACCCTCATCATGACTGTCAACTCCCTATCCTCATTCTATAGTCTTAGAGATTGCTCAATATATACTCTTTAGGACTATCAATACAATCTTGTATAACCTTTTTTTATGACTATCTTTTAGTCTTAATGACTTTGTATGACTATCGTTTAGTCCATGACTATCCCTCAACTGATCATGCAGACCTCTATATGCACTGTTACAATCATCCTTACTTGGTCTCTTCACTATTAAAACTTTCATACAAGTCCTCATAATTATATATGATTGTCATACAAGTTGAAAATGTAGTCTTCTTGCACTGTCCTACAATCCATTCCCTGTCCTTCTTGTGACTATTTCTCAAACAGTGGTTGCTCCTTTTATGTGACAGGGTGTTGCATTCTTTCAAGATCTCTATGGGCTATTAGGTTATTGTTGTCAAACTCTTCACTAGAATTAGTTATGGTCTTTTTTTGTTTCTTGACAAAACTCTCTGAACTCTTGATGCACCGCAAAAATTCTAATAAACATCCTCTTTCTTCAGCATGTCCTTCAACAACATTAATATAACCTTTATTGGCAAGTACTATGTTGTATGACATTCTTTCCCTCTAATTACCTTAACAAAGCCCTAAGACTTCCTTGACAACCTCATGAGCTACGTTTGGTTTAAGGTAAAGATGATGTCTTGAGACTGTACTGGCAGAGCTTCATGGTGTTTGAAACACAAGCCAAAATAGATAGGATTTTAAGTAGTTTGAAAGCATGTGTAGGTTATAGATGTATACACAGACCTTGTATCCTCTTTTTTGAGCCCCTTCAAGGGTATACAAGCTTTTCATACAAATGATATCCATTACTAGACCTAACAAACCCTCAAACAAGCTTATATCATTGCTTTTCCTCCTTAGAAACCTACAACAAGTTTAGCACAAACCCTAGCACTAACCACACTACTCATCTTCATAGGTTTGTATAAGGTTTCAGACTAAACAAGGCCTAGACACAACTTCAATAACAAATCAGGATCTCTCATATCTATTGACATAAACCACATATACTCTTTTCAGAACTCTAACTAATTCAAAAAGCTTGACAAAACCTTGATTCTTGATTGTTTGTTAAAGTATTTTAAATCTTCTCACTGTCCTCTTATGATATTTCTACAAGTTTGCCTAGAATGATTGTGAAAGAAAAACAAATGACAAGACTTTAACTTTTAGTATCCTTTAAATGGTTCAAATAATTATGCAAATGTTGACAATCCCTTCATCCTGCTCTGTAGCTTCATCATTGTTCATTGTACAAGGATCTTTGGTTCTTTGTTATTATTGCAAAACTCTTAAGACTCATTCATTCCTCTTAATAAGTGCTCTATTTTCAACACTACCATACATCTTGCAAGACCTAAAACAAACTTTGTAATGCTCTTCACATGGTATTGGTAGCCCACAACTTTCATAATGTCTCGTGGAATGGGTCTACCAACTACAATGTTATATGTTGATCACAATAATACAAGGTATATGACTACCAATAAATATCTTTCTCAACTTCATTGAGCTCCGGCAGCTGCATTTTCTTCATCATTGACTTGTACGAGGTTATAGTAAATTCTTCTACATAACCTAGCTATGCAGACCCTTAAATGTTGTCTTTCACCTATATTCATTATGGTGTCTTAATATGTAGATGTTAAGGATATTTGACATTACGTCATACTGATCTCAGATACTCACTATCATGGTGTATTCTTTTCTGCCCTGCATGTCCACACAACCTTTCACTGTGAAGACCTCTTTTTGTAGTATTCTCAGCTCCTTGTATATTCTTCATTTACAAACAACTCCTAAACTCTTGATGTATTGACCAGGCTTCTTCAGACTTGGAGGTGCCTCCTTCATGACCAAAACCACAAAACAAAAGCAAGGGACCCTAAAAGAAAACCTAGACAAAACTCCATCTAACCTTGACCATATTTGGCTAACCTTAACTTGAGAATACTTGAGGTATCCTTTAAAAACACAACCAAACTTTTATGAAACTTCTCTCCAAAATGAGTATGGTGGTTTGGAGATAACACAAAGAGTTTTAGATGTGGTTTTTTGATTTCCTTAACTTTTGACTTGGCAAAACACCCATGCAACGTGGAGAAATCTAGTTATTTAACATTTTTATGTATTGATGCGCGTAGGCAAAGTGATTTATATGATCTTGGAACGTGGAAAGCAATGATTTTTACAAGTCTAAAGTTTTAAAATAAACAAAATCTCTTTTCTAATGCTAAATCAATCTTGATGAACTAGGGGTTCCAAACTCTTAAAAACCCTCTTGAAACCTAACAATACTAGAAGGATGGTAATTCATGCTATGGAACAAAATGCACTTTTATGACTAGATACCACAATCAATGACGAACCTATCAATAAGCAATTTGGTTTCAATTTTTGAATTGAGGATAAAAAATTGACAACAATATCATCAAACCATAAAACCCAAAAACAATAGAACATTGGAAAATTAAAACATTTGATTAAACTATTGTTACATCCTCATATATCTATGTGCCCTATGATCCCTTACAATATCACTAAGGAGGTATGAGAGAAAGGAATTCTCCCTCCCCCATTGATTGATCTCTTTATCAAATTCCTTATCAAAGTTGAAGGGTTTTGTTGATGGGTGTTTTAGCATGCAACAATGTAGGTAAGATACATGATATCTCACCTCTCTAGAAAGGAATCTTATCCTAGCAAACCTAGAAAAAGATTGCCCCAAGGTTTATAATATCAGGTCTTGACTTGTAGGATAGTTTAGTAGATATGTGTTTTTCTATTACAACCAAGGGGACTTACACGCAATGTAGGGTTTGTGAAATTATGACAGCAATATATATGCATAAACCCTAAGTTATGCAGACTGTGGAGTCTAAAATTTATCAGTTGATGAATAATATAATGTTGCTTCAATCTAATCTACCAAATTTTATAAAGAAAATGCAAAAGGATTGAATGGTAAAGAGATCCTATAGACAGCTACAGAAATAATCAACATGTACATATAGACATGGTCCCAACAATAAATAAATCACTGCTTAACCACGCAGCCAACAACGCTACAAAGACTATGCAATCTTCTGAGGAAACATAAGGGTTTTCAAATTGTGAAGGGTTCATCCAACAGCCACTTCCTAGTACAGTTCAATGAACTCACACAATCAAACTTAGCTCATATAAATATGCCCAGACTAACCTTGTACAATGACATACAATCAGCAAGCCATTAATGGTATGGAAAGGAAATCCATCAAATATCTGAATAATTAACCATAAATGCAACTAAATAATTACTTGGAAATGTGAAGAGGAACCATGAAAACCATATCCAATCAACAAAATGAACTCATATGGTAGAAGTAAATGAAATTCTGTTAACATTGATTCATAAAAATGGTTGAGTTTCAACAATTCTTTTATCTTCAGTCCTTTCTTACAACCTTTTACAATGAGAGATGTTGCCTTTATATAGAGAGGCAATCATAGTGAGTTTTTCAATTGATGGCGAGGATTAAACCAACACCAAGGGTCCTTATTTCACATCATTTAATTTTGGTCAGTGGGAAGTTACAATCCTAGATTTAGTTGTCCTTTAGGAAAAAGATGAAATTATAACTTTTCAGCTCATGATAATAGGACAAAAAAGTAGCTTTTTGATTTGTCTAATGAGACAAAACTCTTTTACAATGAGTAACTGATCAAGAGGGGTATGTGGCATGTTTTTGATGAAGACATATCCAATTGGAGGCTTTCTAGATTTAGCATTTGATGAATGGATGGTTGGGACAGCTATGAACAGGTCTTGAGGTAATGAACTGACTCTATAGGAACAACACTGATGTAGGTCTAATATCCTATATTTTCTAAATTTTAGGGATTATCTCCATCACCTTGACATCATACTGGCTTCCTTTTGTAGGTACATTAGTGGTTTGGTTGATAAAATGATAATTCTTCATGTCTGGGACAATAGGGTATCTCTGGGTATTCATCCTTCATAGTAGCTTTAGTTGGTTCCTTCATCCTTCATCCTCTCAGACCTGCAATCCAAGATACCAAGCATCAATTTCATCATAAAGAAATCATTTTTAGTCAAGATAAATAAAAATATATCCCTTTGTAGTTGTAGATCAATCAGGGATAACTCAATGTCAATTTTGTTGCCATGGACAACTTCACAAATTTGGTGTTTTCCCATGATTTTTTAGTTTCTTCTTGTATCCTCTTGAACTAGAAAAATCTTCTTTTTTTGCACCTGTAGCTACCTGGAAGTGAGATGAACAACCAACCCTTGAAATGAGTTTCAATCTTCTAGTTATAGCATTAGCAACTCAGATCTAATGGTGAAATGGGAGGGAAAACCCTAAAAACCCCTCCAACTACATTAAATTCATCATTTTTAACTACCCATTTCACATTTATGTCAACCTGGGACATTTCTATGCCCATTTGGATCTAGTAGGAAATAATAATTTCACATTTTTACACCCTTTTTGGTAAAAAGTGAGATTTTTGGAGGTCACTGGATGCGGGTCAAAAGGGGGTCATTAGACATATCCTATAGGAGGTAAAATTCCCAAAGGTCACAGGATGGGCAGAGGAAATAAGCGTCACAGGATAAGTGGGTAAAATTGACCTCACACGATATATCCTGTGTCGCTTGTAATTAGTGCAATATCCTATGACGAGGGTTTTCAGCGTAATGTCCTATGACCCTCATTTTTAGCACAAAGTACAATGACCCTCATTTTTAGCGCAAAGTGTAGCACAACCTTCATTTTTAGCACAAAGTATAGTGACCTTCATTTTTAATGTAAAGTGCAGTGACCTTCATTTTTAGTGCAAAGTGCAGTGAACTTCATTTTTAGCACAAAGTGCAATGACATGAGTTTTTCCCGCAATGTCTTGTGACATGTGTTTTTCCCACAATGTCCCACAGGAGGCAAAAATCTCGCCAAGTCTTAAAATTCTCTTAGGACAATATATTTGAAATATAAGTTGTTAGTATTTTAATTTATTATACTTTAAAATATTTCAAAATATACTATCATGATGTTTGAGATAGGTTTTAGATCCATAGGAGTTAAATTATAGATTCTAGAATTTGGGGGATCCATCAGATTTCAGACAGCCAATTTTTTAGGGTTTCAAGGTTTCAAGCTTAGCCAAATTCAGGGTTTCAGTAACATACATCAGGGTAAAGGTATATGGACCCCTTAATAAAACTTCTAGAATTTGACATGATTTTACAATTTTGAGGCATGGAAAATAGGAGTCCCAATAGGATACATCCTTCAGTAGCAGTTTTTAGCACTATATCTAGTGAACCTCATTTTTAGCGCAAATGTTACAAAGAGCAATTTTTCACGCATAAAAATAATCAAAAGTCTTTGCAAATCAATCATGAAAAACACCAAGGAGACCCAAATCGTCACAAATGCCCAAATTTGGATTAATCTTGCATTCTAAGCACCATTTCACTTTCTCATCATCATAAGGAGGAAAGGTTGAGACTCCAAGCCAAAGAAAAAAAGGGGGTCTCCATTTAGCAAAATGGGGCATTTGTGTAAGTCAGAACAAGTTTCATACAGAGCCTTTCATTTTACTAGAACTAAAGTGTGATCCACTACCCTAAATTATTAATGAATTCTTCCTTGAAGCACCTCCTATGACTATTTTTTATTTCTTAATGAGGATACCAGGCACCATTGATTTATCCATAGATTTATAACCTTTACGGTTTAGTTTATTAACCACATATAATGGTGTAGCCATAAAACGTGCCTAGTAAACCTTGAACTATATCAAGAAACTGAATATGAATTCTTCCCCATTTCACTAAGCTAACTCACTTTGACCTAAAAATATTTACTCTTTATGTCTCTTTTTTGAAGTCTTTTAGAGGGTGGTCCTAAAACCCCAGTTTTGGATTATTTATTAGATCTTTATGTAGGACTATATGGATTGCTCTAGCATGACCCCAAGAAGTCACACAATGTTGGAATTTCTTGAAAATAGTCTTTACATACACATAGTACCTATGTCTAAAATAGGGGTGGTGCTAAAAAGTCCCATGGGTGTATGTTGTGTGCAAACGGAAGGTTTATAATTTCCTTAATAACAATTCAAACCCCTTTGCCATTGAAATAATATTGAATACACACCAAGAAAATAATGTGATGCCTAGATGTCAATGCTAATGTAAGTAGTGATGTAATGTTATAATAGTGATGAAGATGCTTTATGATAATGCTTTTCACAACTAGATGAAATTCCAACATTGTGGTATACTTTAGGATAGGTATTTTTAAATTATTTTTTGGCCAAAAATGTTTCATCACACTAGTGTGGCATTGACATGGATTATATATTTCCATCTAAAAAGAATCTAGTTAGAACATTATCAATCAAAAACCAATAATTATTAAGGCACACTCTAAGTACATCTTTGGCTACAAGCAGTGATGCAATCTAGCTATATTTGTTCTAGCCAAAATAGATTCAAATGTTAAGGATCTTTGACATTACGTCATACTGATCTTAGATACTCACTATCATGGAGTATTCTTTTCTGTCCTACATGTGTCCACACAATCTTTCACTGTGAAGACCTCTTTTTGTAGAATTAGCAGCTCCTTGTATATTCTTCATTTACAAACAACTCCTAAACTCTTGATGTATTGACCAGGCTTCTTCAGACTTGGAGGTGCCTCCTTCATGACCAAAACCACAGAACAAAAGCAAGGGACCCTAAAAGAAAACCTAGACAAAACTCCATCTAACCTTGACCATATTTGGCTAACCTTAACTTGAGGATACCTGAGTTATCCTCTAAAAACACAACCAAACTTTTATGAACCTTCTCTCCAAAATGAGTATGGTGGTTTGGAGATAACACAAAGAGTTTTAGACATGGTTATCTAATTTCCTTAACTTCTGACTTGGCAAAACACCGATGTAACGTGGAGAAATCTAGTGATTTAACATTTTATGCATTGATGCACACAGGCAAAGTGATTTATATGATCTTGGAACATGGAAAGCAATGATTTTTACAAGTCTAAAGTTTTAAAATAAACAAAATCTCTTTTCTAATGCTAAATCAATCTTGATGAACTAGGGGTTCCAAACTCTTAAATACCCTCTTGAAACCTAACAATACTAGAAGGATGGTAATTCATGCTATGGGACAAAATGCACTTTTATGACTAGATACCACAATCAATGATGAACCTATCAATAAGCAATTTGGTTGCAATTTTTGAATTGAGGATAAAAAATTGACAACAATATCATCAAACCATAAAACCCAAAAATAATAGAACATTGGAAAATACAAACATTTGATTAAACTATTATTACATCCTCATATATCTATGTGCCCTATGATCCCTTACAATATCACTAAGGAGGTATGAGAGAAAGGAATTCTCCCTCCCCCATTGATTGATCTCTTTATCAAATTCCTTATCAAAGTTGAAGGGTTTTGTTGATGGGTGTTTTAGCATGCAACAATGTAGGTAAGATACAAGATATCTCACCTCTCTAGAAAGGAATCTTATCCTAGCAAACCTAGAAAATGATTGCCCCAAGGTTTATACTATCAGGTCTTGACTTGTAGGATAGTTTAGTAGATATGTGTTTTTCTATTACAACCAAGGGGACTTACATGCAATGTAGGGTTTGTGAAATTATGACAGCAATATATATGCATAAACCCTAAGTTATGCAGACTGTGGAGTCTAAAATTTATCAATTGATGAATAATATAATCTTGCTTCAATCTAAATCTACCAAATTTTATAAAGAAAATGTAAAAGGATTGAATGGTAAAGAGATTCTATAGACAGCTATAGAAACAATCAACATGTACATATAGACATATTCCCAGCAATAAATAAATCGCTGCTTAACCACGCAGCCCACAACGCTACAAAGACTATGCAATCTTCTGAGGAAACATAAGGGTTTTCATATTGTGAAGGGTTCATCCAACACCCAATTCCTGGTACAGTTCAATGAACTCACACAATCAAACTTAGCTCATATAAATATGCCCAGACTAACCATGCACAATGACATACAATCAGCAAGCCATTAATGGTATGGATAGGAAATCCATCAAATATCTGAATAATTAACCATATATGCAACTAAATAATTACTTGGAAATGTGAAGAGGAACCATGAAAACCATATCCAATTGATGCAGAGGTAATGGTAGTAGTTGATGAATCTCACACAATGAAACCTAGGTTTCAATGCTTCCTTTGAGAGGTTTCCAGAGGTAATGTGACACAAGCCTACACAAGGCTACTCAAGAGATTGACCTAGCCTAGGACCACACCCTAGTGTCCACCCACACAGGCTATTCAGTTCTCTTTTGGGGAGTCACTACTCAACCAAAACTACAAGCACAAACACCTTCTACTTCAACAACCAACTACCAATACTTCTACCAACAGGATCTTCATACTACCATTAGCATATACTTGTCAAGTACCTGACTAAAACAAGGTCTCTGACCCAAAATCTAAATTCTGTACCTGGGAGGACAGTGGACAACAGACTGTAGCATGACTGCCCTATGACAGTGTTAAAGAAAAAGTCTCTTTTCTTGTAGCCCTAGAAATCAGTTAACAAGAGGATAACTTTTGAAACCTACAAAGGACCATTTAGACTCATTGCACATCTAAATACCCATTTTGGATTCACAACCATCCACCAACATGTAGGGCCATACTCTACTATAGGCATACCATAACAACAGACTATCTTTCTTATGAAATAGGCCTAGTTAGGGGTCTTTGCCAAGGAAATGGATCACATACACCTATACAAGACCAGACAAACATCTACACTAGTTTGGTTTCACCTACAAACACCGAAAACACCATGCATTTGATCAAACACTTGACTGTCCTTTGAATACATACTGTTGTCCACCATTAACAAACTAACTAGTCACTATATAGACTAGTTAGATTCATGCCAAGAGGCTTGGAGTGAGGAGTGCCAACCAAATAAGAAATAAAAACATGAAAAAGACTCTCTTTCCCTCCATCCTACTGAAGATAGATCATGCCTTTCAGAGGACAGAGGAGAAACTATACATTTTGCCCCAAAACCCTAGTTTTGAGGGTTTTTCAGACCTATCTACACAAATCGATTTAAAACTCACACCACCAGAGGTTTCAAGAAGCCTAACTACACTCAAATGAAAGGTGATTCGAAGAACTAACACATTTCTAAACTTGTAGAATATTGGCTGTACAGTACGACTGTTTCCAGAAAATGCAATAAAAAGATAGTTTTTGCACTCCAAAAAGCTTCTCCATTTCATTAACTTGGCATGTGATGTAGTTTTTTGCCTATAGAAGGCTTGAACAATGTTTCTCCTTCTCCTCCAACCATGCAACTACCCTCCAAAGGCAGTGAAACATTGGAGGTTACATTCGCACAAGAAACCCTATGTTTCTAAAGGGAAAATACATTGAAAATAGACCTTATTAAGACTATAATGGACTAGTTGACCAAATGACTAAGTCCTTATTACAATCCACATGAAAATTTCTTTTAAAGCCTTAGAGGAAATAAAAGAACAAGACAACAAAACATGACATAGCCAAACAATGACTAAAACTGGGAACTCCTGCACCATACTCCCCCTGTAGGAAGAACTCAAGTCCCTTGAGTTGCCAATTGTTGAAGTGTCATTCCATGCTTCAAGATATCTACTTCAGTCATCCAAGTGGCCTCTGAGTCAGGAAGATCCTTCCATTTCACCAAGTAGTCTTTATAGACACCTCTCCTAGTCTTCTTGACAACTTTGGAATCCAGAATACATTCCAACTGCAAAGGTTTGCTTGGAGGCAAATCCTTGATCTAATCAGCATCTTCAACCACCACATCTGATCCACTTTCACTAGACAATGGAGGTCTGAAAGGAAAAAGATCACAAACATTGAAAATTGGAGAGATACCAAGGCCAGATGGTAACTCAATCTCATATGCATTTGGACCAAATTTGTGCACTATTTTGCATGGCCCAATCTTCTTCATCAAGAGTTTAGTTTTCTGGCCCTTTGGCAACCTTTCTTTCCTTAGATATTCCATAACTAAATCTCCAACTTTGAATTACACTTCTCTTTTCTTCAAATCTGCCCTTTCCTTGTACTTTGTGACTATTTTTTCTAATTGCAACTTGACTTGATCATGGACTATTTTCATGGAGGCAGCAAACTCTTCACCAAGTGCACTCCTTCTATCCCATCCTTGGAGATCCTTTAGTTCAAGTGGCCCTCTTGGATGAAAGCCATAAACTACCTCAAAAGGACTTTTACCAGTGCTCCTATTCCTTAAATCATTGTAGGCATATTCAGCTTGACTGATAACCAAGTCCCATGCCAAACCATGCTATTTTGTAAGGCATCTTAGAAGGTTTCCAAGTGATCTATTAACCACCTCAATCTGACCATCAGTTTGTGGATGGTAGGCTGATGAGAAAGATAACTGTGTGCCCAACTTTCTCCACAAGGTCCTCCAAAAGTGACCTACAAACTTAGAATCTCTATCAGTTACAATGGACAATGGCAAACCATGAATTCTTATTACCTCTCTAAAAAATAGACCTGCAACATGATATGCATCATTTGTACATTTACATGGCACAAAATGAGCCATCTTGCTGAACCTATCAACAATAACAAACACACTATCCACCCCTCTGGCTGTCCTGGGTAACCCAAGTACAAAATCCATGCTGATACTTTCCCAAGGTTTATTGGGAATGGGAAGGGGCTAGTATAGACTTGCATTTGAAGACACACCCTTGGCCCTTTGACAGATTGCACAACTAGCTACATACTTCCGCACATCTGATTGCACCCTTGGCCAAAAATAGAACCTTGTGACTTGTTCTAGTGTCTTGTCTAAGCCAAAATTTGCTCCTAAAGAACCATTATGATTCTCCTTGATGATGTTGTCCCTCATGGAGCACTTAGGGATACACAACAAATTGCCGTTGAACAAGAGGCCTTCCTACAAAACAAAATCTGCATACTCTCCATGGAATGTGTTAGCCAAGTTCACACAAACATCATAAGCCTCTTTGAAATCTGAATCTTCTTTATACAACTCCTTTAAATAGTCAATGCCCATGCTTTCTAACTAAATTTCATGAACAATAAGTAGCCTCCTACTTAATGCATCAGCCACCTTGTTAGAAACACCTTTTTTGTGCTTAATTGTAAAGGAATAAACTTGTAACTGTTCCATCCATTTAACATGTCTATGGTTCAATTTTTCTTGATTGTTTAGAAAGCTTAAAGCATGATTATCAGTCAACACAATAAATTCTTTGGGCAGCAAATAATGTCTCCATTTCTTGAGAGCTTGCACCATTGCATAGAGTTCTAAGTAATAGGTAGAATACCTTTGCTTGGCTTCATTTAACTTCTCTGAGAGGAATGCTACAAGATGTCCTTCTTGGCTGAGAACAACACCAATAGCTTGCTAACTTGCATCACACTCAACAACAAACACCTTATCAAAATCAGGGAGTACTAAGGTAGGCAACTTAGCCACCTTTGTTTTCAACAACTCAAAACTATCATCGGCTTCCTTTGTCTATTAGAATCTACATTTGACTCCACCCTTGATGGTGTTGAGGATGGGAGCACTAATGTGACTAAAACCTTTGATAAACTTCCTATAGAAAGTCACCAATCCATGGAAATTTCTCACATCTCCCACTGTCTTTGGAGTAGGCCAATTGAGAATAGCCTCAACCTTAGAGGGATCCATCTTCAAACAACCATTAGAAATGACAAATCCAAGGTATACAAGTTTTGTTTTCATGAACTCACATTTGTCTAAGTTGATCATCAACTTGTGCTCATGTAGCTTCTCCAACACCTGACCAACATGCTTCACATGCTCTTCTCTTGTCCTGCTGAAGATTAGTATGTCATCAAGATAAACAATAACAAATTTACCAATGAATTCAACTAACACCTCATTCATCAAGCACATAAATGTACTTGGAGCATTACTAAGACCAAATCGCATAACAAGCCATTCATAAAGACCATCATTAGTCTTGAAAGCAGTCTTCCATTCATCTCCCTGTCTGATCCAGATTTGTTGATATCTAGATTTCAAATCTATCTTTGAATAATAGCATGATCCTCCAAGATAATCCAAAAGATTTTCAATCCTTGGCATTGGGAACCTGTACCTTATGGTGATCTTGTTTATGGCCCTTGAATCCGTACATAGCCTCCATTTTCCATCCTTTTTAGGAGCAAGTACACTTGGAACTGCACAAGGACTTAAACTCTTCCTAATTAGCCATTTCTCCAAGAGATCTTGAATTTGCCTTGCCACCTCTTCATTTTGCTGTTGTGTCAGCTTATAGGCAGCCTTGTTAGGCAATGTAGCACTAGGTATTAAGTCAATTTGATGACTTATGTCCCTCATGGGTGGTAAGGAGTTAGGAACTTCCTCTACCACAAGATCTTGATACTTATCTAGAAGTTGCTGCACTTCAAATGGAATCTCCTTCTCTTTTTGATCTTGTTGATCTGATCCACTCTTGGGCTTCATGACCAAGGCATACCCTTGGGTATCCTTCTCCTTCAAGAGGTTCAAAAATTCTTTGCCATTCACCAACATGACACTGCTATCATTGTTCTTCCTTTTGGTCTGCTCTAGCATAGGATCCATCTTGTATGGTCTTCCATTCTTGGTGATGACATAAGTGTTCTTCTCACCATCATGCTGTGCTTTGACATCATATTGCCATGGATGGCCAAGAAGCAGATGACATGCATCCATAGGGATGATTTCACATAGCACTTTGTCCTTGTAGTCACCAATTGCAAATTCAACCCAAGTTTGTTCTTCCACCATGAAACTTTGGTTCTTGTTCAACCAAGAAATCTTGTTAGGACTGATATGAGGTAGCCTCTTCAACTTGCACTTCTCAACCATCTCAGTGGATACCACATTCTCCGTAGATCCTGAATCTACTATGATCTTGCAAAGTTTCCCATTGGCTATGCCTTGGGTTCTAAAAAGACTCTTTCTTTGAGGGGGCTCTGGTTTCAATGGTACCTTCAACATAGACCTCTTAATCATCATATTTTCTCCTTCTAGAACAGGTGCAACACTTCCCATTGGTGAATTTACACTCTCACAATCATCATCTTTTACCAACTGATTTCTCTTTCCACTGTCATGAGAACTGCTGGCTTTCTCTAGGCATTTGTTCATTGTATGGCCAACTTGGTTGTAGCCATAACACCTTCCAGTGAAGACTCCTAGTCCTCTACCTCCTCCACCATTTCTGCCCCTACCATTAGGTCTTCTCCAACCTCTGAAGCCTCCTCTATGCTCTATTTCTGATTGTGTTTCTTGCTAACTGTTATTTTCAGTTTTGTGGGACTGTCCACGGCCAAAACTGCCTCTTCCTCTTTGGTTTCTGCCACCTCTTCCTCTGGCACTTTGTTCACCCTTCCTTCTCATCTTTTCCTCTACGCTAGAGGCCAATAAGAAGCATTCATCCACTATTTTTGGTATCACTAAATTGATCTCATCTTGCAGATTGTATTTTAGACCATTTAGGTACCTAGCCACCATCCCTTTTTCATCTTCATTATGATTGGCCCTCATACTTAGTCTATGAAATTCCTCTATGTAGGCAGCCACATCCATGTCTTTTTGTCTTAAATTCTAGAATATCCTAATGATTTGAATCTCATAGTCGGGTGGCATGAACTTGCTTCTGAGCATAGCCACCATTCTACTCCATTTAGTGTTGGGACTCTTCCCAATCTTCTCCCTCTCATTTTGCATGTAGTTCCACCACACAAGTGCAGAACCTCTTAGCCTTGTCTTGGAAAATTTAACCTTCTTGCTATCATTGAACTCTTTGTAGTCAAAGAAGTTGTACATGGCTTCTATCCAATCGGTGAGAGCATCCACATCCAACTTGCCATGAAAGGTAGGCACATCCATCTTGGGATCAACACTGTCTCCATGAGCACCCTTAAGTGCATTCAAGAAAGCTTTTTGATTTGTAGACATGTCCTATCCTTGAGGACTCTCTTCTACCTCTACTTCATCATTTGTGTCAGAAGAACTTCCATCTTCTTTGGTCTTGCCCTTAGACCTTCTTTCTTCCTGCAATCTGGGTTCAACCATCTCTTCCACCAACTTCTTGATGGCATCTTGACTCATTGTCTTGGGAGGCATTGTACTAGCCTCTGTTTCAATCTCCTCATCTGACATACACTGCTTCCAATCAGATATTGGCTCTAATACCAATATGATGCAGAGGTAATGGTAGTAGTTGATGAATCTCACACAATGAAACCTAGGTTTCAATGCTTCCTTCGAGAGGTTTCCAGAGGTAATGTGACACAAGCCTACACAAGGCTACTCAAGAGATTGACCTAGCCTAGGACCACACCCTAGTGTCCACCCACACAGGCTATTCAGTTCTCTTTTGGGGAGTCACTGCTCAACCCAAACTACAAGCACAAACACCTTCTACTTCAACAACCAACTACCAATACTTCTACCAACAAGATCTTCATACTACCATTAGAATATACTTGTCAAGTACATGACTAAAACAAGGTCTCTGCCCAAAATCTAAATTTTGTACTTGGGAGGACAGTGGACAGCAAACTGTACCATGACTGCCCTATGACAGTGTTAAAGAAAAAGTCTCTTTTCTTGTAGCCCTAGAAATTAGTTAATAAGAGGATAACTTTTGAAACCTACAAAGGACCATTTAGACTCATTTCACATCTAAATACCCATTTTGGATTCACAACCAGCCAACAACATGCAGGGTCGTACTCTGCTATAGGCGTACCATAACATCAGACTGTCTTTCTTAGGAAATAGGCCTAGTTAGGGGTCTTTGCCAAGGAAATGGATCACATACACCTATTCAAGACCAGACAAACATCTACACTGGTTTGGTTTCACCTACAAACACCAAAAACACCATGCATTTGATCAAACACTTGACTGTCCTTTGAATACATACTATTGTCCACCATTAACAAACTAACTAGTCACTATATAGACTAGTTAGATTCATGCCAAGAGGCTTGGAGTGAGGAGTGCCAACCAAATAAGCAATAAAAACATGAAAAATACTCTCTTTCCCTCCATCCTATTGAAGATAGATGATGCCTTTCAGAGGACAGAGGAGAAACTATACATTTTGCCCCAAAACCCTAGTTTTGAGAGTTTTTTAGACCTATCTACACAAATCAATTTAAAACTCACACCACCAGAGGTTTCAAGAAGCCTAACTACACTAAAATGAAAGGTGATTCAAAGAACTAACACATTTCTAAACTTGCAGACTACTGGCTATCCATACAAGGCCATACAGTATGACTGTTTCCAGAAAATGTAGTAAAAAGATAGTTTTTGCACTCCAAAAAGCTTCTCCACTTCATTAACTTGGCATGTGATGTAGTTTTTTGCCTATAGAAGGCTTGAACAATGTTTCTCCTTCTCCTCCAACCATGCAACTACCCTCCAAAGGTAGTGAAATGTTGGAGGTTACATTTGCACAAGAAACCCTATGTTTCTAAAGGGAAAATACATTGAAAATAGACCTTATTAAGACTATAATGGACTAGTCGACCAAATGACAGTCCTTATTACAATCCACATGAAAATGGCTTTCAAATTCTTAGGGGAAATAAAAGAACAAGACAACAAAACATGACATAGCTAAACAATGACTAAAACTGGGAGCTCCTGCACCACCAATCAACAAAATGAACTCATATAGTAGAAGTAAATGAAATTCTGTTAACATTGATTCATAAAAATGGTAGAGTTTCAACAATTCTTTTATCTTTAGTCCTTTCTTACAACCTTTTACAATGAGAGAGGTTGCCTTTATATAGAGAGGAAATCATAGTGAGTTTTTCAATTGACGACGAGGATTAAACCAAGACCAAGGGTCCTTATTTCACATCATTTAATTTTGGTCGGTGGGAAGTTACAATCCTAGATTTAGTTGTCCTTTAGGAAAAAGATGAAATTATAACTTTTCAGCTCATGATAATAGGACAAAAAAGTAGCTTTTTGATTTGTCTAATGAGACAAAACTCTTTTACAATGAGTAATTGATCAAGAGGGGTATGTGGCATGTTTTTGATGAAGACATATCCAATTGGAGGCTTTCTAGATTTAGCATTTGACGAATGGATGGTTGGGACAACTATGAACAGGTCTTGAGGCAATGAACTGACTCTATAGGAACAACACTGATGTAGGTCTGATATCTTATGTTTTCTAGATTTTAGGGATTATCTCCATCACCTTTAACATCATACTGGCTTCCTTTTGTAGGTACATCAGTGGTTTGGTTGATAAAATGATAATTCTCCATGTCTGGGATAGTAGGGTATCTCTGGGTATTCATCCCTCATGGTAGCTCTAGTTGGTTCCTTCATGCTTCATCCTCTTAGACCTACAATCCAAAATACCAAGCATCAATTTCATCATAAAGAAATCATTTATAGTCAAGATAAATAAAAATATATACCTTTGTAGTCGTAGATCAATCAGGGATAACTCAATGTCAATTTTGTTGCCATGGACAACTTCACAAATTTGGTGTTTTCCCATGATTTTTTAGTTTTCTTCTTGTATCCTCTTGAACTAGAAAAATCTTCTTTTTCTGCACCTGTAGCTACCTGGAAGTGAGATGAACAACCAACCCTTGAAATGAGTTTCAATCTTCTAGTTATAGCATTAGCAACTCGGATCTAATGGTGAAATGGGAGGGAAAACCCTAACGACCCCTCCAACTACATTAAATTCATCATTTTTAACTACCCATTTCACATTTATGTCAACCTGGGACATTTCTATGCCCATTTGGATCCGATAGGAAACAATAATTTCACATTTTTACACCCTTTTTGGTAAAAAGTGAGATTTTTGGAGGTCACTGGATGCAGGTCAAAAGGGGGTCATTGGACATATCCTATAGGAGGTAAAATTCCCAAAGGTCACAGGATGGGCAAAGGAAATAAGCGTCACAGGATAAGTGGGTAAAATTGACCTCACATGATATATCTTGTGCCGCTTGTAATTAGTGCAATATCCTATGACAAGGGTTTTCAGCGTAATGTCCTATGACCCTCATTTTTAGCACAAAGTACAATGACCCTCATTTTTAGCACAAAGTGTAGCATGACCTTCATTTTTAGCACAAAGTATAGTGACCTTCATTTTTAGCACAAAGTGCAGTGACCTTCATTTTTAGTGCAAAGTGCAGTGACCTTCATTTTTAGTGCAAAGTGCAATGACATGAGTTTTTCCCACAATGTCTTGTGACGTGTTTTTCCCACAATGTCCCACAGGAGGCAAAAATCTTGCCAAGTCTTAAAATTCTCTTAGGACAATATATTTGAAATATAAGTTGTTAGTATTTTAATTTATTATGCTTTAAAATATTTTAAAATATACTATCATGATGTTTGAGATAGGTTTTAGATCCATAGGAGTTAAATTACAGATTCTAGAATTTGGGGGATCCATTAGATTTTAGACAGCCAATTTTTCAGGGTTTCAGTAACATACATCAGGGTAAAGATATATGGACCCCTTAGTAAAACTTCTAGAATTTGACATGATTTTACAATTTTGAGGCATGGAAAATAGGAGTCCCAACAGGATACATCCTGCAGTAACCGTTTTTAGCACTATATCTAGTGAACCTCATTTTTAGCGCAAATGTTACAAAGACCAATTTTTCACGCATAAAAATAATCAAAAGTCTTTGCAAATCAATCATGAAAAACACCAAGAAGACCCAAATCATCACAAATGCCCAAATTTGGAGCAATCTTGCATTCTAAGCACCATTTCACTTTCTCATCATCATGAAGAGGAAAGGTTGAGACTCCAAGCCAAAGAAAAAGGGGGGGTCTCCATTTAGCAAAATGGGGCATTTGTGTAAGTCACAACAAGTTTCATACAGAGCCTTTCATTTTACTAGAACTAAAGTGTGATCCACTACCCTAAATTATTAATGAATTCTTCCTTGAAGCACCTCATATGACCATTTTTTATTTCTTGATGAGGATACCTAGCACCATTGATTTATCCATAGATTTATAACCTTTACGGTTTAGTTTATTAACCACATATAATGGTGTAGCCATAAAACACGCCTAGTAAACCTTGAACTATATCAAGAAACTAAATATGAATTCTTCCCCATTTCACTAAGCTAACTCACTTTGACCTAAAAATAATTACTCTTTATGTCTCTTTTTTGAAGTCTTTTAGAGGGTGGTCCTAAAACCCCAGTTTTGGATTATTTATTGGATCTTTATGTAGGACTATATGGATTGCTCTAGCATGACCCCAAGAAGTCACATAATGTTGGAATTCCTTGAAAATAATCTTTACATACACATAGTACCTATGTCTAAAATAGGGGTGGTGCTAAAAAGTCCCATGGGTGTATGTTGTGTGCAAAGGGAAGGTTTATAATTTCCTTAATAACAAGTCAAACCCCTTTGCCATTGAAATAATATTGAATACACACCAAGGAAATAATGTGATGCTTAGATGTCAATGCTAATGTAAGTAGTGATGTAATGTTATAATAGTGATGAAGATGCTTTATGATAATGCTTTTCACAACTGGATGAAATTCCAACATTGTGGTATACTTTAGGATAGGTATTTTTAAATTATTTTTTGGCCAAAAATGTTTCATCACACTAGTGTGGCATTGACATGGATTATATATTTCCATCTAAAAAGAATCTAGTTAGAACATTATCAATCAAAAACCAATAATTTTCAAGGCACACTCTATGTACATCTTTGGCTACAAGCAGTGATGCAATCTAGCTATATTTGTTCTAGCCAAATTAGATTCAACCAAAATGTTTACAACTATAAGTGTATGTTGATAGCATATATGGTAGTTCTTTGGTGCCAAATTATTAAAAAAAATGAAATTCTTTAAGAAACATAAATGCATTAAAAAAATCCTAAAATTCTAA
Organism: Cunninghamia lanceolata; assembly: GCA_027924645.1. Taxonomy (NCBI): domain Eukaryota; kingdom Viridiplantae; phylum Streptophyta; class Pinopsida; order Cupressales; family Cupressaceae; genus Cunninghamia; species Cunninghamia lanceolata. Next base: position 14,477,566 of record BSBN01000657.1, read on the forward strand.
AAAAACTCTTATGTAGATCTAAAAGTATAATTTTCAAAAAAAGTTGTTAATATTTTTTTTTCATTTTGATTACAAGTAGGTAATTAGCACCCAAACATAAGATTGGTTTCTTTTTCAAACATAAATTTTAAAATTTTGAAAAACCTATGATGGCCTATGTAGACACTCAAATTTCATGACATCTTAATATCACACTTAACATTGCATCCTAACACAATTCAAACTCCGTGTCAACATTATCACCACTCTAATTTACCAATTTTGAAACTTTCAATGTCATCTAGTTAAATATAACCACCTGTTCATATCTCCTCACCACTAATTAATCAAAAAAATTAGTCTTGTTTAATGAGTTAGGCTAACCTTTCACATTCCAACATCACCAAATTAATTAAATAAATCATATTAATTTAATTAAGCTAATCTTCTACATCTCCATGTCACTAATTAATTAAATAATTTTGTTATTTGATTAATTAGTCTAAAGTCCCACTTGATCACTTAAATAAACAACTAAATCCATTTCCATCCATCATCAACAGATAAATAAATCAAAAATTCAAATAGTCACATGACAAACTAATAAATAAAAGTCAATCACCTAATAAATCCCAACTATTCATTCCCACACTACATCTTTAAATCTCAACCATTCCCATAAAGACAACCATAAAAGTAACCTAAAGTCATCTCAATAAATCCTAACCATCCATCCACAATCAATCGTAATTGTTCATCCTCTTAGCTTTCCCTAGAAGACAACAAGCTTACCCTAATTAATCTCAACCATTAATCTTTCATCAACACATCTATAAATAAACCCTCATTCTCAATCAAATCAATGGAGCTAAGATTTGTAGGTACATGATGCATAAATATTGTATGGCTCCTTGAGCAACCATATCAATCACATCTTATGAGCAAATCCACTCAACAAAGGAGACTCTTGCTTTGGTAAGTGAAAGTGAGATTATTTGATTTCATCTTCTTTAGGCTCAATCAGAGGTTATGCTTGATTTAGAATGAAGGGTTTGATATTATCTTAATCTCTTTGTGTTTCTTCTAAATTATACATATACAACCTAAAGGGGAGAATTCTTGTTGAGATGATATGATTTTTTTCATTTCTTTTAAATAGTCAAGAGAAAATACATAGTCCCTTAAAAATTGTTGTGTTTTTAGCATATTTAACTTCAAAAAATTTATTAAGAAAATATATTTATTGAAAATAATTTTTTTAGTGCATGCCCTATATTTTTTCATGAATTGATGTCTTATATATTACTTCTTATAAATTTGTATATTACACTATGTGCACACAAAAAAGGTCGACACCCCAAAGTTAGGCAAGACCACACCTTAAACAACATATCCAAAGAGAAAAAAATAAGTGATAAATCTATTAAGGAGTTAGACCTATGGAACTAGTTGCAAGAGGAGGAGGTAGATCACAATCATCAAGTCTACCTTATTCATCAAAAAGGTCTTGGTCATTTTTTATTGGCTCCCAACCTATTAGAGCACTTTCTTCATTATCATGTTCCATGTCAAGAGGTTAAGTATCATTCCTAGTAAGAGAAATAGCTAGGTCAAAGTGAGAAAACTTGTCACTATATGGTCAACTAGGAGCACATCTATCATGAGGTTGAGAATAAATTGAAGAAAATAGGAATACTGGGACCAACTATGAGAACTATGACCCCAAGCTCTATGCTAAGGAACCTCGAAAGCATGAGAATCATGCCAAAAAGTATTATGACTATTTCAATGCCAACACCATTAAGGAGGAGATTGACCCCTATTGGAAGGAAAGACAATTGGAACTCTGGAAATTATAAGGTTTCATTACCCTAGTGGTCAATAATTACATGTAGGTGAGACACTTCAAGTTAAACTTTATTATTGTATATTTGTTTCTGCATAGAACATAAAAAAAAATTATGAACATTGTATATAGATAGAAAAGAATATTAATAGAACATATTGAAAAGAGATAAGACTTTATATGTTTCCAAATGTTGAATAGGAATTCCACTCTAAAAGCATGTCATATCTAGGTAAACTTTGTAAGAATTTTGGGTCAATCCCCTAAAAGAATCATATGCAAAGAAAAAGGTTTAATTCTAAAATGCTTCACAAAATAATGGATCCAATTCCAAATAGCCTAGGATCTCAAGTAAAACCAAGAAATATGCTTAAGAGTCTTCTAGTGTCTAAAAAATGACAATGAGGATTGGCAACTCTCAAATGAATCAATCTAGACCTAATAGGAATACCTTGGTAGAGAATACATCAAGCATAGTGAGCAAACTTTGGCTCAAGAATGGCTAGCCAAATAGTTTAGAATATGTGCTACCAGGAACTAGCTAAAGCTCTATGGGGCCCATCCATCATTGAGCTTTTGTACCATATGAAAATGTGGAGAGATCCAAGAATATCCTTTATGAGGTTTGTAATTGTGGAATGGTGTATTAGGATACCATTTCCAATTTTTCCACCAAGGTTCAAAACTCCTCACTCTAACTTTGTGCAACATTTCTATAGGAACATAATCAATTGGTGAGTTTGTATTTCAATTTGTCCAATGCCTTGACATAATATATTTCTAGTGGTTCTTGAAAGAAGATCTTAGAGAGTCTTAATGCCTCTATTGAAAATTTGTAAAGCATGAACATAGGGAACTTTAGAAAGAGGTCTATCCTAGCAAGTAATTATAGGATACTACCAAATGGACTATTCGTTGATGGATAACCTATTACAAAAAAAATTCTATAAAATCCATGGTTTGATATTTTCCCAAAATTTTCATATGATTTTTATCACAAACATGCCTTGAATTTGAATAGATTCCTTCATGGTGTGGAGAGAATGAAAACCAAGATCTATTTAGGATTTTCAACCATTAGAAGTGCACTATAAGAAATATAATGCCTAAGCAATACCTTTTAAGATTCATTCTTCACAAGGGATCTAATAATCTACTTAGCACACAAGGATAAACCCTAGCTTGAATTTCAATAAGGCCAAGCCCACCAGAGTCATGAGGGAGGTAATATAACTCCCAAGTAACTCTATGAAATCCTTTTCCCTTATTAGAAGAAACCCATAAGAAATCCCTTAGGAATTTTTCAAGCTTTTGATAAGAGGTTTTGGAAGGCCCCAAGAAAGCTGAATAGTAGGCATGGGTAGCAACTAGAACTTTAGAATAGACCTAGAAATTTTATATAAGGGAAAGTAGCTTAGTGATCAAATATATTGGGAAGGGTGTTGTACACCTTAAATAAAATATTAAGTAATTTATAAAAGTTGTGGTCCACCTTGGGGTGGGATGTCACACTTTGGGTTGAAAATTATTTTCCTAAGGATTTATTGTATGTAATATTTTGAAATACATTTAATGTATGTAGGTGGGTCACATGAAGATATGTCAAAGTACAATAATTAATTAAGGGTCATTTTGAGATCTAGAGTCAATCTTGGGCATTGACTATGGGAAATCCCACTTGGGTTCATTAATTAGTAAACTTGGTAAGATTGATTTTAGATTGACCCTTCTCTATATATAGAGTGCTTAGGATGGGATGAAATATTGAAATGCACAAGACAACTAAGAGGGGGGGTGAATCCGTTGTAACAAAAACTTAACTTCTCTTAAGCATCAACACATCAATCACTTAATCAATGTTATTATGATTTAACCATGAAAGTATGAAACCAGAAACTTAAGCACATTCATGTACATTCAACTCATAAGATACTAGATTTTTAAGTGTAAAACCCAATGAGGGAAAAACCATGATGAGGATTAGCTCACAATATAAATGATATACCAATTTAATTTACAACAAGGCTCACTACCTTAGGGCACACTATCTAGAATGCTCACTACAAAATAGAGGCACACTACCAAGAGAAGAGGCTCACAGACATAAGGGCTCACTGGCAAAAGTTGGTGAACTGAGATAGTAGCATCTACATCATGCCAAGGTTCAGTTCCACTGAAGCGTGATAAAACTCCCCTGCTATGCTTTGCTTTTACACTTTGCACTTATCTTCGCATCTTCACAACACACACATTATTTATGACTTCATTACATGTAATTATACAATTCATCAACCTTGGAATGTACATCAAGGTTAGCATTACAATCATCAACCATTGGGACAATCTCCAAGGTCAGCATACATACATACATTAGAATAGGTCTAGACCTAAACATATTTCTAAAGGAAAAGAATGGATGTGGACCACACCACGCCTTAGCTAGGACTCAAATGCAATCTCCCACACAACAACATGCTATCACAAACTTTGAAGCATAATCACAAGTAGTGAAAACAACCAAGTCAGGCCAAACTGGTGTTAACACTAAGACCTTTAGGAACATGCTTCATCCACAATCTAAATTACACTTTGCGGACCAATCATCAAGTAGGAACACAATCTAGAGACATCCACAAGCACGTTACAATCACCAAGAACTTCTGCACAACCCCCAAACATTCTATCCAAAAGATTCTTCAAACCAGAGCACTTAAACATTATTGTCAACCACTATGATAAAGGAAAGATCGCTTGTGGAGCACCAAATCACAGCCCACTTGAACTAAAGGCACATAACATCATCCTAGACTTAATCTTAAAACCACAAACCATAAAACTTAAATGCGGAGAAATGTAGAGCAGAATACATTCTTCCTACCACCATCGAATACTCAGAAAAATAGCTTTTACTCTGGTGAATAGAACTCACTCAAATCTTCACACCGGAAGCTCAAATTTGAAACATAGCAACTACAGCGATCCCTTCACAAAACTGCCAAACCAAAGACAAGGATATAAAATCTACAGGATATGTAGAGAAAATAGTGCACTGTTCTTCTCAGACACTTGCTCAAACTTATCCAAATAACTTCCTTAGATGCTGACCTTAGGTGTTGACATCAATGACAACACTTACTACTCATACTTGCAACAATCTCCCCCTTTGTCATTGATGGCAACACTTGATGTGAAAAACCATCAAGACAAACAAACTTGCTTTGCTTCTTTGCTCCTAGTTGCTTTATGCTTTCTCTGGATGCAACTTTCTCAGAATCTCTCTCCTTAAATTTTTCGCATGAACTTCTCTCCCCCTTTGACATCAATGGCAAAGGGTGCCAGACCTTTCTCTTTAGTTTTTAAGGTTCAATTCAGATCTTACTAACATTGCACTACTCCCCCTGTCAGCAACACTGCAACACTTACTGCTCTTAATCAGGAACTCATATCAGCAACATCTACCTACTCCCCCTGAGAGGTAGCCTTCAAAACATCAATCCAGATCAAAGAATGAGATTTTGGACACCACTAGACTAATGCACTTCCTATGCATCTTAGTTTAAAGTAGGAGGGGTAATAACCCCTAATTTCTCTCTGAGATACTCAAAAGTATCCTTAGGCAGAGGCTTTGTGAAAATATCTGCAATCTGATGCTTTGTAGACACATATTCCATCTTTACTTCATTCTTTGTTATCTTTTCTCTCAGAAAGTGATACCTTATTGATATATGATTTGTTCTTGAGTGAATCACTAGATTGTTTGAAATGTTTATAGCACTTGTATTGTCACAAAAAATTGAAATTGGTTCTCCATACACAACGCTTATTGTTGATAACTGAGAGGGGGGGGGGTGAATCAGTTATCCTAATTATTTCCCTTATTGAACTTTCCTTTTAATTGAAGCAGCATGAAATCAAACACAAAACATTAACCATGAAGTAAGAAACACATGACACAGTATTTTTGACGTGGAAACCCTGTTAAGGGAGAAAACCACGGGGTGATTAACCCAAGAATTATTCTCTGTTAGAAGAATAGGAAATTACAAAAATGGCACTTGCCAATTAGGGCTCACTGCCCGAGCACACTGCTCACAAGAGGCCCACTGCCTACAAGAAGACACACTGTCTACAAAGTGATGATAATCACAGTCTTGAACTGATTGGAAGCATCTGCATATGCTGGAGTTCAGTTCCGGTTAGGCTCAGTACACTGATCTGCTGCACTTCATCTTTCCTCTGTTCTTTGTTCTGCTATCTTTCACATACCGGATCCTTTTTGCTACCTCTGCTCTTTCTCTGGACTTATTCGCATATCTCTCCACATCCACACAACACTTCACAACTAAATCCATCCTCTATATATATCCGCACAAGTAGTTTCATCACCTTTCTAGTCGGCATCCGGAACAGTCTTAGTTTCTTACAAACTCTCATTCTGTCGGCTGAATCCTTCCTCACCAAGCAATGCAGATCAAGCATATACTTGTAGATATCATTAATCATGTCGGCCAAACATGATTCATGCCTTCACAACCTCTGTCATCAACAGTAACCCATCCGGAAAGCAGTCTGATACTCTGTCAGTCAGTTCTTCCTCTGTTTTCACTGTCTCTCAGGAATCCGGTACTTAACCATTCATATCTTTTTCCTTGTCCATCACCGGAGGCTAAATCCTTGGAATATACTACTAAAGGTAGTCCTCTTGACTTCCCCAAATCCGCACTGCACCAAGACACTTCCTCTGAGAGGTCCGGACCAATCTGTCGGACCTTGCCACATGCTCTGTTCTTCTTCACCGGACCACAACTTTCTTTATTCTGACTTCCGGTAGAGACACATCATGACTTGCGGATATGTGGAATGACCTTTGTTGCCATCAATGACAACAACCATGAATCCATATAGTGTCTCTTGCCAACAATCTCCCCCTTTGGCATTGATGGCAACACTTAGTGAAAAATGACTAAGTGTTTTCACTATGCTCCCCCTTTGCTGATGCTCTGTCTTTATATACAATTTCCGGAACTCCTCCTTAGTTGGATCCCTCATTTTTCACTGCTCCTCACTCCCCCTTTGACATCAATGGCAAAGGGTAGGGTCCGCATATCAAAATTTTCAAAAATTTCTTATACTTAGCCGCATATTTACATACTCACATATATTGAAGAATGTCTGCAAAGGATGTCTGTAATTGAATCATTTCGGTAGCCCAACTTTGCTTCATTCTGTCCAAAATTGAAATGTGACCACTTAACAAAAATGCAAACGCTTCTGCCCGCTTGAGATCTGTCGGATCTTTTGTTTGGGCGGTGGTCCTAGCATCACTGATGGCCTCATGCATGGTTTCCAACTTAGGGATTATAATCCTTCTAAGTTCTCCCATCCGGTTGGTGATGTTCTTCCTTTCCTTCTCAAGATTCTTTATTTCGTTCAAGACTGCAATAGTCTGACATTCTTGATTTATTATAGAGGAAGAGAGAGGATCAAAACTTTGAGATAAGCTTTGTAGCTTATCCTGTTCCTCTTTTATTTTCTTGTCAAATGCTGCTGTTGCCTTTGACCAGGATATACAAAATTTATAGATATCACCGCCATCCTTAAGAGCATTCTCTAAGCTCTTTATTCCAATGCTTACAATCTTTTTGTCTTTAGAGATTAATTCTAATATCTCTGAAAATCTCTTATCCAAAAATTCCTTCCGGACCTTTTCTTCAGCTGATTTTTCTAAAGAATCAAAATGTGTATCAACACTGCTGACTAAGGTTTTTAGATTACCGGAAGTGGAGGCTGTCGGATCTATCTGGATTGATGGCATGATCTTCACAAGTACTCCGGAGGCAGCCTCTATCAACTCACAGTCTTCCATATGAGACTTCAGGAGCTTTTCATTTGCCTTGGCATTTGCAAATGAAGCTATCTTCATTGTTTGTACCGGAGAGAGAGAGTCAAAATCAAATGGACCTTTGAGAAGCTCCGGTTCATCAATCTCTAGAGTTTCTTTACTCAAAAATTGTTGAACAGTTTGTGCAGTGTCTCTTGCCGGAGACAGATGTTTCTTTTCTTCTGCAGTCTTAGAACTGTCAACCTCTTTGTCTTTCACCACTGCTTCCTTCTCTTGTAGTTGCTCTTCTTCTTTGGATCCGGAGACTGTAGGGGAAACCGGAGGAGAGATGCTAACTTGTTCATGGGCCACTTCTTCTTAAGCAGAGGGTCCCAAGTCCTCACTTGTCTGTTCAGGGCTCACTTCTTCCGGAACAGAAGATTCCAAATCAGCAGCTGTTTCTGCACCTAAGTCCTCTACAACAGGAAGATTGAACCTTTTGAAGGCCTTCCGGAGGATCTCTTCTGTTTCTTGAGCCACTTTGTCAGTCTCACCAAGCATGAGTTGATTCATCCTGGCTTTGCTTCTGAACTCATCTTTGCAGTCCTTGAAGATAATGTTCATTGTCTTGGGATCAATTTGAGGATATAGCTGAATAGCTATCTGCTCCCGGATCTCAAGATCTTTGGCATGAGCATTATTCTTTCTTACTTCCATTTCCTTCTCTAGGCTTTTAGGAATGAGAGATATGATCTCAATGAAAGCCTTATTGTATATGTTCAGATATTTAACTGTGGCTTCCTGCAGAGTCTTTTGGTCTGCCTCACTGAAGTCATCATAGGATTCAGTCATTGGTTGAAGGTTTCCATCCACCGTGACCGACTTGATTATGCTCTCTAGTGACAGAGTGGGCTTTTCAACAGTTACCTCTGCCATTTCCTCCTTGTCTTGGCCTGTGGAGGGCTTACCGGATCCTTTCTTTTTCTGTTTCTTTACTTCTCTTACTCCCTCATCTGATTCTGTTTCCTCTTCATCCTTTTGGCTTCCATAAGCCCTTGTGGCTTTTGCCTTTGATCTCTTACCGGATGCCTGGACTTCCGGTTTTGAACTTTTGGTTGAGGGAGGTGCAGATCTCTTTGTTGATCTGGTCCGGGTGGGAGCTCCAACCGGAGCACTTTCTTTGCTTTTCTCTTCTTCCTCGGCCTTCCTCCTCTTTTCCCGGCTGGCATCAAGTGCCTCCTTTGAGATTCCAAGACCTTGAGCAATGTGCTCTACTTCTTTTCTTACTTTTCTTTTGATCTCAGGTTCCCTGAGTTCTACATGTAACTTTATACTCAGCTCCTCAAAGGTTCCAAACCTTTCTGCCTTAGGATCTTTGGGCTGACTTAGCATGTGTTGAACATGCAGCTCCACTATCTGTTCATCAACTTCATACCCCATGGGCATGATCCAGACAGTCCTTGGCTCCACTGCCTCCATTAGGCACTGATCAGTGTCAACCATAAAGCACACTGAGTCCTTGTATTTCTCAATGAGAGATTGAGGAATTCTCTCTCTTGCTTGCATCATGCTCTGAAAGTTTTTGAAGTATCCCCATAGAGCTGAATTTCTCGCTTTTGCATCCCCAATTCCATGCAAGTAGTCTCTTATCTGGACTGCAACAGGTTTGTCATTCTGCCATACCCATCCACTTGTTCCGGGTAGCTCATTCATGAAATAGAAGAATAGACATACAATAAGAGTACCATATTTAAAGGAATTCTTCTTATCCTTCTTGATTTTCTGTATGTTTTCCATTAATTGGCTTAGTAGTAGTTCGCAGAGATCATATTCTGCATTCTTTCTTAACATTTCATAAGCAGTGTATATTGCAGTTCCGGATACAGAATTCTCCCTGCTGGAGTGGTAGATCTTGTATCCTATTATCATTGATGCATATTTGATATCGGGATCGGAGATGTCTTCAATGGTCATTGCCCTTTTGTCAAATTTTGATCCGGTGGCCTCAGTTACAATGTTGTTCTTGACAGATTTGAGGATAGGTACTCCTCCGGAAGAGTATAGGCCAGTTACTGCTCTAATTGCCTCTTTTGTGATTTTGCAGGGTCTATCTAGCCATAGAAAGTTGTCATGCATCCTGCTCAGTACATACCGGACCCATTCATCCTCTTCAAAACAGGGGAAATGAATAAATTGCTCAAATTGTTTCTTCTGAATATCCTTATACTCTGGTTTAAGCTCAAAAGCATTGTCAATCAGCTGCTTGTGATAGAGGTCTCTTAATTTGAATTCCCCAAATTCCTCAATGTTTGCATGTATGTAAACCCTAATGTCTTCGGTGTGTAAAACTCCGTGAGGAACACTAGAGAAGGCTCCTAGTGGGTCAACCTCCAATGATTTGTAGGGATGTTTCTTGAATGAGGGGCGAGGTCTATCAGAGATCTTAACTATGTTTGGAGTAGCCATTCTTCAAAGATTTGCAGTGAGGTAATGAAAAACGGAGAATACCTTATGCGACTTCGGTTTGCACGGAGTGGTTGGATTGATTTCTTTATCCAATAGCTTCGGCAGGAGATCCTTGGTGTGCTTGAAGAACCTTGTTGCAGAGCTCCACTTTTCGCTTCTTCTCGAGTGCAGAATGAGCAAATGACCTTTGAGAAATCCCTTAAATTGCTCCGCGAACCCTAATACCTGTCTGCAATAAATGCTTCACCTACATCATTCCGGTTTGCCTTGTCTGGATAGCTTGGAGTATCCGGATTAGTCCTGATCTGTGGATATCATCCGGATCTTTCAATCATGAATAAATCAAGGTAGCATATTACAAGATCATCTCAAACATTCTGTCCAATCCGCAGAACAAGATAGTGCATTTCCGAATCTTTCCGGACCTTTTTGTAATCCTTTATCATACCGGAGCATCTCCCTGAACAGGTCTTATTTGATCGATCACAGCTTCTTCATAACTTCATGCGGACCTCTGAAAACTTGACTGAAGTATCTCAAGATTCATATCTACAAACCCTTTGATCCGCATCTTGTGCCACATCCGGCACCACTTGTTTGGCTGGGGGAACAAGATTTTCTTTGAGTCTCCCCCTGAGCCAGAGCTCACTTTTAATTTCCGGAAGAAATATCAGCACCAGAGTCTGGTGCGGATCCAACCTCTACATTCTCTGAACTTTTCTTCACCCAAATCTTGCTCATCTGATTCCTAACCTCATCCGCATTCATCTTTTGTTTACCCTTGTCTTGATTCTGATTATACACCAGACCTCTTTTGTCCTGATTCTTGTTTCTGCAGATTTTAGCATTATGACCGGACCTATTGCAGATTTGGCAAATAACATTTCTTTGCATATTTGACTGATATCCTCTTGATCTGCATTGATTTGCCATATGACCTATTCTATTGCATGTGAAGCATCTACCTTTGAATGATTTGTTTACTTGCATAATTCTGCATTCATGGGATTTGTGTCCATATCTTTTGCAGTTGAAGCACTGTCCGGTGAAGGATGAATTATTCTGATTCATTCTCATTCTGCACTGATTAGCTTTGTGACCAAAGTGGTTGCAGTTGTGGCAGTATCCATTGAAGGATGGATATCTTTGAGCATTTGGCTGTCTTACCGGAGGTCTTCTAGGCCTGCTCCTTGGATTTTCTGATCCAAGATTCTTCTGACCGGATCCGGAGCTTTCTCCTTTCTCATATCCCAAGCCATACTTGTCATCTGTCCTCTTTTGACTTCCAAGAAGAACTTCAAGTTGAGCAGAACTTATCTTGAATTTCTCTTTATATTCATTTGCTGTTTGAAGGTCTCTTTTGAGAGAGGCAATTTGATCCTCAAGTTTTCCTTCATTATCTTTGGCATCTTCAAGATCAGATTCAAGGTGTCTGATAATCCTGTCCATCTGGTGGCATTCTTCTGATTTTTCTTTAAGAGATTGTCTTAGATTGTCTTCAGCCTTTCTTTTTTCTTCAATCTCTTGAGTAAACTTTATAGTTCCTGATTCCATTTCATGTCTTAACATAATGACTTCTTTTGATAACTTTTCACATAACTTGGTTTGCTCAGTCAATTCCTCATTTGTATTGCTTTCTTCACTTTGTCTTGCCAACTGTTGAAGCAGCTCCTTTCTCTTTTTCATAGAGAGACTTAATTTGTCTTTTAATTCTCTCATGAATTCATCAGCCTGTTTGAGTCTTTCCTTTAATTCACTGACTTCAGAATTTGACTGTTCAAGATCCTCAAGGGCAGTCTTGAGTTGCTCCCTTAAACCATATGCATCCATTTGAAATCCCAGATCTTCCTCAAGCTGTTAGGCTCTATTAGGAGGAACTTAGCTCTGATACCAATTGTTGATAACTGAGAGGGGGGGGGGGGTGAATCAGTTATCCTAATTATTTCCCTTATTGAACTTTCCTTTTAATTGAAGCAGCATGAAATCAAACACAAAACATTAACCATGAAGTAAGAAACACATGACACAGTATTTTTGACGTGGAAACCCTGTTAAGGGAGAAAACCACGGGGTGATTAACCCAAGAATTATTCTCTGTTAGAAGAATAGGAAATTACAAAAATGGCACTTGCCAATTAGGGCTCACTGCCCGAGCACACTGCTCACAAGAGGCCCACTGCCTACAAGAAGACACACTGTCTACAAAGTGATGATAATCACAGTCTTGAACTGATTGGAAGCATCTGCATATGCTGGAGTTCAGTTCCGGTTAGGCTCAGTACACTGATCTGCTGCACTTCATCTTTCCTCTGTTCTTTGTTCTGCTATCTTTCACATACCGGATCCTTTTTGCTACCTCTGCTCTTTCTCTGGACTTATTCGCATATCTCTCCACATCCACACAACACTTCACAACTAAATCCATCCTCTATATATATCCGCACAAGTAGTTTCATCACCTTTCTAGTCGGCATCCGGAACAGTCTTAGTTTCTTACAAACTCTCATTCTGTCGGCTGAATCCTTCCTCACCAAGCAATGCAGATCAAGCATATACTTGTAGATATCATTAATCATGTCGGCCAAACATGATTCATGCCTTCACAACCTCTGTCATCAACAGTAACCCATCCGGAAAGCAGTCTGATACTCTGTCAGTCAGTTCTTCCTCTGTTTTCACTGTCTCTCAGGAATCCGGTACTTAACCATTCATATCTTTTTCCTTGTCCATCACCGGAGGCTAAATCCTTGGAATATACTACTAAAGGTAGTCCTCTTGACTTCCCCAAATCCGCACTGCACCAAGACACTTCCTCTGAGAGGTCCGGACCAATCTGTCGGACCTTGCCACATGCTCTGTTCTTCTTCACCGGACCACAACTTTCTTTATTCTGACTTCCGGTAGAGACACATCATGACTTGCGGATATGTGGAATGACCTTTGTTGCCATCAATGACAACAACCATGAATCCATATAGTGTCTCTTGCCAACACTTATATCTTTCAATGTTTTCTTCATCCATAGCACTTGAGTACAACATGTTGCAGAAATATATTCTACTTCTACAGTAGACAAAGAAATTGAATCTTTCTCAACCATGAAACCAATCTATTACACAAGAAGAAAGCACCTCCACTTGTACTTTTTCCGTCATCAACATCTCCAACCCAATCTACATCTATATAAGCACTAAGAGTGAAATCCTGGTATCTTTGGGATACCACAATCCATAGTTTGAAGTGCCTTTTAAATACCTCATGATCCTCTTAACTACCATCACATGTAATTCTCTGGGATCTTCTTGAAATCTTGCCACAAGACAAACTACATGCATTACATCTGGTCTGGTGTAAGTTAGATAAAGTAGTCCTCCAATCATAGAACTATACTTTTTCTAATCAGTCTTAGGTGATTCATCATTCTTGCTCAACTTGCAACCAGTTACCATACTAGCTTAGAATCCTCCATTCTGAACTTCTTCAACAACTCTTTCACATACTTGGACTGAGAAATAAAAATTCCTTTTCCTGATTGAGTAATTTGCAGTCCTAGAAAGAAATTCATTTCACCAAACATAGACATCTCAAACTCCTTTTGCATTTCGGCTACAAATTTCTTACACATGCCTTCATTTCCTCCAAAGATAATATCATCAACAAAGACTACAACAATCAAAATTTGGTCATCATTGAATTTGAAATAGAGATTATTGTATGCAGTACCTTTACTGAACCCTAATTGCAAAAAATACTTGTCCAACCTTGCATAGTATTGTGATGCTCACAACACGCCCCATTTTACTCCTTAGCAAAATGAGGACCCCTGCTGTGCCTTTGCTTTTTCTTTTGTGTGTGGGGGGTCTGTTGGGTGGCAAAAGGGAAAAGAGAGTGAAATTTACAAACCTTGTGAAAACATAGAAAAATATAAATTAAGTACTAGAGATGAATATGGGTGAATTCCTTGTCAAAAATGAGTGAGGGTTGCTTTTTGAACCATGTGAAAATTCCCTGTATTTTGCAAGTTATGAGTGTTTTAGTAAAATGTACAATGGGAGGGTTTCTATGTTGCATATTGGGTTCCTTTGTATATCGGGTTGTTTGCATATATAGAGTCACGCATACAAAGTATTTTGTATATCGCTTTACATATACAAAGTTGTTTGTATAATTTTAATACTTGTATGCATTTCACTTGCACCTTTTTCTTACATACAAGTCGGGCTTGAAAAGTTCAAAGTTTAAGTGTATAATTGTTTAAATCCGTTGAATGCACTTTATGTGGTATGTTTAAACATGCAAAGTATATATACAATGATATATGCATGCCGCAGACCCGACAAAGTTGAGATTAAAATATATATTCAGTTAAGTCTGTCGATTGTATATTGGGGTTTGCATGTTTGAATATACAAGGTTACATACAAGCCGATATACAACACCCATGTGCAAGTCGCAGAACTGAAAAGATCATGAAACAAGGTTAATTTTTTTTATGTTTTGTGCTTTGTATACATGTTTTGAAGACATACATTGCGATATGCATTGCACTTATACAAGTGGCGGAACCAAAAGCAGTATTAAAATTGGTTTTATCCTTGTATGTTTCGGGTCTTGTATGTGTGTTTTGGATACATACATTGCGGTACATACAAGCCGGAACTCAAAAGAAGTTAAAATGTGGTATAAATGATGCATCTTGGATTAAAGTATATTAAAATATGCATTACTTTTTATACATGTCGCGGACCTGAAAGTGAATAAACGATGGGTTATAAAAGTTGAAGTCCAAAAGGTGGCACATACAAAAGAGCTTGTATATGTCTATGCTTTTATCTAAAAGTTTGATACAAGTGTTATATGCATCGCTGAGATACAAGTAAAAGGTAAGATGGACCCCACCATTTGCATCTCAAGTTTGAATGTATAAATACAATGTATATCTTCAATATACAAAGCGCGGCATGCAAAGCGAAAAATGCAAGTTAAAGATACAACGCAAACGCGAAAAGAAGATAAATACTAAAAACTCTTTGTATATTTAAGTGCATGTATATTTATGGCATACATATTTGATATACAAAAGAAATAATGCATCAGCCAGAGTAGAGCGATCGAGGTATGATTTTTGGATCACTCCGATGGAAGGTAGTTACACCGATGGCAAGGATATACAAAATGATGAAAAGGTTGTATTGGCTAGAGATAATACCATCGGTGGAAAGTTTGTGGATTGCCCCGATTGAAGTAAGTCCCACCAATGAGAAAGATATACTAGCTGGTAAAGTGGCATAAGACAGACATATGCAATTGGCAGGAAGCTGTTGGATTAACCTGACTGAGGATTGTTATGTCGATGATGAAATATATAGAATGCGATATACTAAAGTAGAAGGCCAAACTTTTGGCCACATTAATTATTGTAATTAATGCACATCTAACATTCTGCAGAGGTATAAATTTGATGAGGTCGACATGCATTTTATAATCTATTTTTGGTGTCTATTGGTAGGTTTGTAGATATATAAAGATGGAGCTTTAATGGCGATGACATCACAGGAGGCGGATCAGATCACAAAAGATAAAAAACAAAGCAGGAGGAGTAAAGGCTTTCAATGAGATGAGATATGTAGATGGAAAGAAACATTATTAAAAGAGCAATATAAGATATTTTGGTGACTATTATGGTTTCCAAAGGGCACCCTTACACTCAGTATGGGTATGCTGCTCAGAGATTCTTGGTGGGATTTGTTTTCCACTGATTGATGCTGCACTTGAAGTGTGGACCGTTGATTAACTAGGGTTTTGGAACTGTATTGGGGATAATCAAATCTATATATTGAGCCCCTTTACTCTGTAATAAGTTACACAGGGATTCATAGGACCAGAGATTTGTAGAATAGAGTTGGAAGTTGTAATTTTGAGTAGAAGAACAGTTTAGTTTAGAGTAGAGGAAGGTCACCTGTGTCTGCAATAAGGAATGCGTGGAACATCTAGCTTCCTTACTGTATCTGTAAAGCTTTGTAAGTTTTTTTTGTGAATTTGATTAATGAAGCTAAGAGTCATTCATACATTATAAATCATATATGACTGTCTGTTTTGAATACAAATGAATCTAGAATTTTGTGTCTATATTCAGAGTGTCTTCTGGCTCTCCTTTGTGTTTGAAATATTATTTCTTAAAGCTTGCAATCTTGAATGTGTGTTTGTGAAAATACTCAAGGCTTACATTTAAAGGTTTGGTCTTCCGATTTGATCAAGTTTGTTGTACTTCTTACAAACGTGCATAACAGAATATTTAGATTCTATAGTAGAATGAAGTTTAGTTTAGATTTCTCTAACTTTTCCCAAACCATTTGAAATACTTAGCTTAAACACAAAAATTTAAGGGAAATTGTCTAATATTTGATGGAAACATGAACAACTAAGTTGATATTGGATAGTTTTCATAATACTTGAAAAGAAAATTTTGTTTTAATATAGATCATATAAAGCTTTGTGATACAGTAACAAGTCTGTGCAAAAGAATGAACAAAATGTTGATATTTGTGGTATTTTGCATAGTTTGAGTCCAGTAAATCATCAAAAACTTTAAATCAAGTAAGGCCCCTTGCATATTATAGCTTCACATCAACCTACTGAATTATCCAACAGGTCAAGACTTGACCATACAGAAACTTGGGATTAAGCAAATCTTAATTGATTTCTTCATATCTTTCAAGACAGCTAGGTTCATTTTGTGAATTTTAACTTTTGTTATGAATGTGTAAAAACAATCATCAACAATTTTTGGCACAAGAAGGAGGGCCAATTGGAGTTAGGGTTTGTTTTAGGTAGAGTTGGCTCATAACAGTAACAGATTGACTAGGTCTAGATCTAGTTTGGAGGATATATTTGTGCAATTACCTGATAAAAAGTAAAGCAAGACTTCTTTGATTTTGAATCCTAGAATATCACACGCAGGAGGTTCATCTAGAACGCCTCCTGGATCACCTTTTAGTATCCATAACATTGTGAGTTCTAACAGTTCTTCATTTAGATCTTTGAATCTTGGTTCAGGTACTCATAGAGTTCCTAGTCCTAGAAATCCTATTCCACCAAGAAATCTAAGTATTTCTATAGGTCTAGGTCAAGCACAAATACCTGCAATGGCTTATTTTAATGTCAACTCTCCCATACATTTCACTGATTATCATGAGATGCCAAAAAATCCTGAAAAGATATGTCCTAAATATCAGTCACATCAGGATCCAGAAGATCACATTAGAATATTCAAAGAGGCATTCTTTAGGGCCCGGTTAGAATATGAGGATGTTGTGTGTAGATTGTTTCCTTACACCTTCAATGAGCAAGCTTCTAACTAGTATGTTAACTTGCCCAATGGTTATATTTCTTCTTGGGCACTTATGGAGGAAACATTTTTTTCTAGATTTAGAGGACCAATAGATCCTTCCACCTTCTATCACAAATTGGCTACAATTAAGAGAGGTGAAGGAGAGCTGATTGATAATTTTAATGATGGATTTCAAAAGGATTATTCTAGGATAGTAGCTCCTTACACAGTAAATGCAGATACATTGTTAGCCATGTATTATGTTGCCTTAGATCCATTAACTGCTATGTTTGTCAAAAGAAAGCCTGACATAGATACAATATCCAAAGTCTATAAGGAGGCAGCCTCAGTAAACCAGGAGATGAGATAAACAAATTATAATCCATTTCCTAATGGAGGAAATCTTGGGATACAAAATCAAACACAACCTTGGAATGGAGTCCCTACACATAATACTCCATTCTTGAATCCAATTCCTACATACACATCTGTGTATAATCCTACCCCAATCCAAGCCATAGCCCCTTATACTAGTAACACTACCAATAATAATCAGAGTAATGGTCAATCTTTCTTCCAACCTCCTCAGGATACATTTGTTGTAAAGGTACAAGAGGAAAGAAAAGAAATCAAAGAAATTACTGCACACTTGAAAAGATTGACTATTGAAGTGACACAACTGAGAAATGAAAATTTCTATGGTAGAAACAACCAAGGATATAGTCAAAACCATAACCAAAGCTATAATCAAAACTACAACCCAAGTCAGAACCAGAATCATAATCAGAATTATAACCAGGGTCAAAGTTCAAATCAAAACCAGAATTACAATCAGAATCAAAGTCATAATCCAG
Source organism: Cunninghamia lanceolata (assembly GCA_027924645.1). Lineage (NCBI taxonomy): Eukaryota > Viridiplantae > Streptophyta > Pinopsida > Cupressales > Cupressaceae > Cunninghamia > Cunninghamia lanceolata. The sequence continues at coordinate 14,495,862 of BSBN01000657.1, forward strand.
GACAACCAATGCAAAATAGAGGACCTTCTATAGATAACAGAGCCTGGGGTAATAACAACAGGAGTCAAAATCAGCCAAGGCCACCTAAGACATGGAACACAAGGCCAAATAATGGCACTCTAGCTTCTCCATTTGAGAATGCAGATAATCAAGATACAAAACAAACAGTTGGAATTCAAATGGCTAATACAGTATTGAAGAATTGGTGCAGATTTCATAATACCAGTGCCCATGCTGAACTAGATTGTCCTCAGTTCCATTTAGCAGCCAGTATTTTCAATGTGGATGTACAGGCTCCCACTTCTGAGTTTCTCATTCCCAAAGGTAACGAAGTAGTGCCCTCAGGGTATGACACTGCGTTAGTCTTAGAAACTTTTACCTTTGCAACTGAAGAAGATGAAGATCAATTGTTAGAGGATGAACCTTATTTTTGTGAAAACTTATATCTTGAATTAGCCTTTGTACTAAATGCATTTTAGTTTCCCTTTGAAACTAAAAAGGAGGTGTTATATGAAATAGAGGAGGTACATGATTTTCAACAGTCAAATAAAAATCACACCTACAATTTGAGAAATAACACTAGGCCAGGAGGTCCTTTCACTACTTCCACTCCTAACAATTTCAATACTCCCCCAGATTAGAATGCTAGTAATAATCCTGCCATACTGAAAGCAAATCATCATGCAAATAATGGAATAGTAGCACAAAAGGTCCAAACAGGTAAAATAGAGACAGTAGAAACTATGAGATTGATGAGTTATTTATCTGAAGAGATAAAGAAAATTAAGGTCAGTATACCTTTGTGTGAATTATTGAAAAGTCTAGGGGTCAGAAATGCTTTCATAAAATCCTTGGATACATCTGTAACAAGTGAGGTTTCTGCTGATATGAGTGTTCCTAGTAGAGATTCCCAACCCAAGGAAAAGAGTAAGAAAATTGAGCAGCCTTCCAACACTAATGTGGTAATGTATGCAGATAAGAAGGATGCCCCTCCTTTCTTGTTAACCATTAGAATGTTTGGAAAGAACATACATAATTGTATGGTAGATGCTGGTGTGTTAGCCAATGTAATGCCTTTAGGAATATGCAAAACTTTAGGGCTGAATCCTACTAAATTTGCTAAGGTTGTTACACAATTGGACAAAACAGAAGTTAATGTGATAGGAGAATTGATGCATATTCAAATGCAATGAGCCTCAGATTCTACAATGACTCAGTTTATTGACATCTAGGTAGTAGATATACATGTGAATTATGGGATGTTTTTGAGTAGAGACTGGTCTAAAACATTGAATGGATATATGGCCATTGATTTTTCACATATGTGGTTACCTTGGAGAGGTGTTCCAAATCATATCAGGATATAAGTCAAACCTAGGATGAAACACATGATTACATAGTACAATAGGACTAATGAGATAGTGTATGCCTCTATTGCACTTGGTGTTTATAGAATCACTGACAAATGAGTACAAATTAAAGAAATCCTGATGTTAAATTTTAGAGAAAAATAGGTTAGCAAGGAAACAATATTATTCATTGAGTCTAATGGAAATTCTTCTAATGAAGAAAACAATGCAATGAACAATTTTGGTCAGACCATTAGACAAGAAATGGAAGGGTATATGGAACAAAATATTCCAGTTCAATGCAAATTGTACAAAAACATGTCTAGAGTCCATAATAAGCCACATTCTGAAGAAAATTGTGGAATGTGCAGAGACATTATAGAATACCAATACATAAAATGCACAAAGGGAGTAGGAATACAAGAAGGAAAGGTTAATCTTAATCAACCAGAGAAATACTTTCAGAATGACATAGATGTGTTGATCCCAGATTTAAAAGAAGAAGCAAAGGATAAGAGTATTAGTATGTCTAATTTACAAACTGAAAATATAACTATACAAGTAAGTCAAAATGAATTGCCCATGAATGAACAAGATAGCACCTCACATGTGATAGAAAAAGAAAAACATGCCAAAGTAAAGGGTCAAAAGAATAAGGATGGCATGTGGACACTGAAATGTGATGGATCTAAATCAAAACAGGGTGCAGGTGCAAGTGTAGAACTTATAGATCCTCATGGTAAGTCATATTTAGCAGTATATAGGCTACAATTTTCTTATACTAACAATGTTGTAGAATATGAAGCTTTAATTTATGGACTAGTCATGGCTATCAAGAAAAAGGTAAAAATGATCAGAGTGTTTTCAAATTCTGAGTTAGTGGTCAAGCAAGTAAGGAAATTGTATGCATTCAACTACAAAAAGATGGTCTGTTACAGGCATAGGGTGTGGGATTTGATAGATTCATTTGATGCTTTCAACATAGAACATATCCCTAGAGAGTTGAACCATAGACCAGATACATTAGCAGTTGCTGCTAGCACTTTAGAACCCTTAGCACTGTCAGGTTTAAAATGATTTGTTGTTGAGTTAGTAAATGTTCCTAGCATACCGGATAATGTTACTCATTTTTAGGTATTTGAAGGGGATCAGCAAATTGTAAATTTTCTAACTTGTAATGAGGTCTTTGAAGCTCAAATTATTGACAAACAAGAAAGGCCTAATGTGTCTTAGGATGAAGAAGACATAATCAACCTGAAAAGCAATTTCTTACCTAAGGGGGTAATTGAGTTAGAATAGATTTTTGACTTTGATGGGGTAGTAAGACATAAGGACTTGCCCACAACTGAGGGAGGTAAGTGTGATCCATATAACCTTGGAACAGAGCATAGTCCACAAAATGTACTTATTAGAAAGGCTTGCTCTGAAGAAGTAAGAAAATAAATTGTGGATGTTCTAAAAGAGTACAAACATGTCATAGCATGGACATATGAATATTTTAAAACATATGATACATCCATCATAACTCATGTGATACCCTTGAGACCATACGTTAAACCATTTAGGCAGAGACAAAGGCATGTGAATGCCATTTTAGAGCTATTAATCTTTGAGGAAGTAAAAAAATTGTTGTCTGCCAGAATAATTTTCCTAGTCAAACATTCAACCTAGGTAGCTAATTTAGTACCTGTGAGAAAGAAAAGTGGAGACATTAGGTTGTGTGTAGATTTCAGAAATTTGAATAAGGCATCTGAAAAAGATAATTATCCTTTGCCTCCAATAGATGAAGTGCTGCAAGCAGTGAATGGGGCTAAAATGATGTCTTTCTTAGATGGATTCTCGGGATATAACCAGGTCTCAATAGATAAAGAGGATAGATTAAAGACCACTTTTACTTGTAAATGGGGAAATTATGCATACAGAAGAATGCCTTTTGGTCTAATCAATGCAAGTGCCACTTTTCAACGAGCCATGGACATTGCATTCCATGGGTTGTTAGGTAAGTGCATTGTTGTTTATATGGATGATTTAACTGTTTACTCTAAAGATGCATCCACTCATGTTGAAGATCTGAGAAGAGTACTTAAAAGATGTGAAAGGTACAGAATTTCCCTTAACCCAAAGAAATGTTCATTTGACGTAACTGAAGGAAAATTATTAGGACATGTCATGTCTAAAAATGGGATATGTATTGATCCTGATAGAATAGAAGGAATAAAGAAATTGTAATTACCAAATAGTAAGAAAGAACTAAAGTCATTTTTTGGTAAGATTAATTTTGTTAGGAAGTTTATTACAGGGTTTGCACAAATTGTGCAACCATTGAACACCATGCTGAAGAAGGATGCCAAGATAGAATGGACACCAGTAGCTAAAGCTACGTTTGAAGATATTAAGGAGGCCATTTCTAATGCTTCTGTGTTGACAAGTCTAGATTATACAAAGCCATTTTTCATTTATTCTTTTGCATCTTCACATTCAGTTGCAGCTGCTTTGACACAAAAGGGAGAAGACAATGAAGAAAAGCCCATAGCTTTCATGAGTGCACCTCTGAAGGATGCACAACTGAAATATCTTGATATAGAAAGATAGGCATTTTTATTAATAAGAGCAGTGAAAAATTTTAGACACTATATCTTATGCAGTCAGGTTAAAGCCATAGTGCCAGATGCAACCGTGAAGATGCTGCTGATGCAGAATGAGCCTGGAGATAAAAGAGCTAAATGGATTACAACATTACAAGAATTTGATATGGAAATTATCCCAATGAAGTTGGTCAAAGGACAAGCATTAGTGCAGACCATAGAAAACACATATCCAAATTTGGTGAAACAGCAGTATGTGTTGAATTCTAGTGATGCCTTAGGGTGGTATGATGATTTGAACACTTTTCTAATATCAGGCAAATATCCAAATAAGATGAAATCTTCTTAGAGGAGAGATTTAAAGATTAAAGCATAGAAGTACATGGTACAAGGAGGTCTTCTATTCAAGAAGAACCATGATGGAATAGATTTAAGATGTTTAAACAGAGTTGAAGCAGATAAGGTGTTGTCAGAATTGCACAACAAATATGGAACTGCTCATGGTTCTCATTTAGCTACAATGCATAAAATATTGAGAGCATGATACTATTGGCCTACAATGTTTAAGGATACAGAGAGTCACATTAGAAGTTGCCACACCTATCAAACTACAACAAATAAAGGGAGGAATCAGGCTAATCCATTACAACCAGTGATTGAGTCTAGACCATTTGCACAATGGGGCTTAGATTTCATTAGGGTCATAAATCCTCCATCATCTATAGGACATAAGTTTATACTAACAGTAACTGACTACTGTACAAGGTGGACTGAAGCCACATGTTGTAGGTTCTCTACTACTGAGATTGTTATCAAGCTCCTTGAAGAAAACATCATAACCAGGTCTAGAACTCCATATTCGCTGGTATGTGATAATGGCCCTGCTTTTTCTTCTTTAAAATTTTCTAAATGGGCATTCGAATATGGGATAGTTTTAAAGTTTTCTTCAAATTATTATCCTCAGGGGAATGGGTTAGCTGAGTCTACAAACAAAATTTTATTGAATATAATTAAGAAGCTAACTGAAAAGAATCCTAGAGAGTGGAACACATTGTTAAAATATGCATTGTGGGTAGATAGGACTAAGGTTACATCAACCTTAGGCAATGCACCTTATCACTTAGTTTATGGGACTGATCCCATACTTCCAGTGAATTTAAGAATACCAGTCTGGAAGTTTGCTAATGAATATTTAGGCTTTGATGATCATAGAGAGGCCAGAATAATACAAATGTTGCAATTAGATGAGAAAAGAGATCAAGCCATTGAGAAATTTGCCAAACATCAAGCAGTAGTCAAGAGATGGTTTGACAAAAGAGAAAGAGTCAAAACGTTTAGAATATCAGACTTAGTGTTGTGCTGGGATAAAGCACATGAAAAGAAAGAGAATCATGGAAAATTTGACAAATTATGGTTAGGTCCATTATAGGTCGCAGAAATAATTAGAGACAATACTTTTAGGCTCAAGACCTTGACTGGGGAGGATGTGCCATTACTAGTTAATGGCCAACACTTGAAACACTACTTTTAGGGTTGAGGTGAGGGCAGTTAGTTTATGTGTATCATAATGTAAATAATGTACTGTTTTGGGTTGTTTTTTTGTTTTTCGTTTGTACAGTCTCGTTTGTTTTGTTTCCTTTGTTGTTTCCTATGTGTTGGGGTCTTTGTTTTAATTTAGAGTATATAGGGGTAGACTAACAACCACTAAAAACAATAGAAAATTTACAACATTCAGGTTAATTATTTGAAATTTATGCATAACTTGTTGTGACTGTCATGAATGTAGAAAGTTGTTTGACCTATGAAATTTTGTATTCAATAACTATGGGTTGAGTATTTAAGGAAAGTTTCTCACAATGACACACCTAAAATCCTTGGGTTTGTTGAACCTACCAGTGTAGATATCAGGTGAAAAATCAGAGGTCACCCTTGCTACCATTACAATTCTTAGCTTGATTTCAGCAAGTGACCATTCCTTACATCATGAAGTTACAACTGCAATATCTTATGAAATCTATCTCATCCAAAATATAAAATAAATAAAATAATAAAATGGATTTTACTAAAAATCTAGATTAAGCCATCTACGTAACTCTACTGGGGCTATAGACGCTCACTGGTAGTGGGGCTCTACTTAGGAGAATTGTAATGATAACTTTATCGGGGCTATGGATGCTTGCTGGTAGCAAGGCTCTATCCGGTTGGCTATTAGGGAATAACATCAACTATGTAGTCTAATGTCAGTCACTGGTTTGTTCAACTAATTTTCAAGATGAGGATTATTAATCATGTGCACCCACTTAAACGAAAAGGAAGATTCATGCACCTTATTGAATACATTAAGTCTCAAGTTGGATAATGATTTGTAGAAAAGATAGTTGGAAGTTATGAATTTATTCCATTTAGTTTTCTTTAATGGTTTGAATTTGATTGTTTTGTTTGGTTGCTAATTGTTGTGATGCTCACAACACGCCCCATTTTACTCCTTAGCAAAATGAGGACCCCTGTTGTGGCTTTGCTTTTGCTTTTGTGTGTGGGTCTGTTGGGTGGCAAAAGGGAAAAGAGAGTGAAAGTTACAAACCTTGTGAAAACACATAACAAATTACATTAAGTACCAGAGATGAATATGGGTGAATTCCTTGTCAAAAATGAGTGAGGGTTGCTTTTTGAACCATGTGAAAATTCCCTATATTTTGCAAGTTATGAGTGTTTTGGTAAAATGTACAATGGGAGGGTTTCTATGTTGCATATTGGGTTCCTTTGTATATTGGGTTCCTTTGTATATCAGGTTGTTTGCATATACAAAGTTGTGCATACAAAGTCTTTTGTATATCGCTTTACATATACAAACTTGTTTGTATAATTTTTATACTTGTATGCATTTCGCTTGCACCTTTTTCTTACATACAAGTCAGGCTCGAAAAGTTCAAAGTTTAAGTGAATAATTGTTTAAATCAATTGAATGCACTTTATGATGCAGAGTAGGGTACAGAAGCATACAAAACACATCAAAATATGAACTATTTAACTGGTTTACCCATCGGCAACACATGCAGCATCGGTGAGTTCAAATTTTATTATACCAATACACCGATCACTTCACTTTTGATTCCTTCATACATCCTTCACACATACATTTCTTGACTTGTCGAGCCGGTTCCTTCTACCATTTCTACCAGTCACTCCTTGTATCCTTCGATGCTTGTATCTTCTAAATGTACATTTCAATATACAATCGACATGCAAATGTAGGATATTCATGAAATGATACTCACCTCCAATTGTGATGTACACAAGAAAGGTATCCTCTTATACAATTGCAGTAGACACATAAAATGTATATTTGATGACACCACGAACCTTATGCCGATAGATTTCTACTTGTATATGCATTTCCAAACCCACTACCGCCGGTGGACCTAAAGTATCTTTGACCTGACTTTACCAATACAGCCGATCATCCTTTGCATCATATGAAAAGCACATTTTCGATGCATCTTCACAACATACAACCATGATATGCGATTACAGGATACACATGGAATGTACTTAGATACGATTGTGATATATACAAGAAATGTATCTTCTCATACATTTGTGATATATATATAAATTATATATTCATTGGGACAACATCAAAATCTTACACTGAGGACATCCTCTGCAACCAATCTCGCAACCTCTATTTTGTTGACCCTAGCACATAGAGATGTTAGGCTCCCTTACTATGATAGCTCTTCCATAGATCGGATTTGCTATTCCATTCTACCATGACCACGAACAAAAAGAAAATAAAACAAAAAACTATGTATAAGGTCCATTCCACTGATTTTGAAGAAATCCACTAGTGGAATGGTCTCAGTCTTGCATCTTCGACAACAGAAAACTAGATTATGTACAGAACAATTTGATACAGAGAATATACACAAAACAATTCGATACACAGAGAATTTACACAGAACATAGAATTTGTAAACACAAATTGACAGAATTTTGATTTCTTCAATCAAATTTCATCCCTGATCTCCTCTTCCAAAAATGTGTTTATAGTCTCTTCCCATCCAATTCCAACCGAAATACTAGAGGTTGGAGTCGTTACAACTTCCATATTTTGGATTTTGCTTAACCAAGATTATAAGCCAAAACACTAACTAATCACATGACACATGTTTAGCACAAGACATGATTTAAACACCCTAGAACATCAAAAAAACACCTAAAAAAAACAAAACACACTTGATTTGATTATCCACATACCCCAGTTGTCCAAGACGTCCAAATTGGCTTATAAGGGTGCCAAATTTGTGACACTGGTTCACATGGTGGGGTCTTTATTATAAACATGAAATCACAATAACAAGGACTACATGACAACATGAAAAAACATAGAAATGCATAAAACATAACATATCAAAACCTTAGTCTTCTCCCTCAGATGTATAGTTAGCTTGTTGAAGGGGTGCTCCTGCACCATACTCCCCGAGAGAAGAAATCTCAAGCCCACTTGAGATGAGAGTTTGAAGGTTTGCACCATGGTTTGTAATCTGATCTTCAATCATCCAAACTACCTTTGAATTAGGTTTCCCCTGCCAAGCCACCAAATACTCCATGTACGCTTTGTTCCTTGTCTTCTTTGCCACTCTTGAGTCTAAGATCTCTTTCAATTTTGGTGGATCATGCTTAGGGATATCATCATCTGCTATACCCTACAATGGTTCATGTCCTATATCTGCATTATGCTTGTATGGAGTTAAATCACATACATTGAAGATGGGTGACAATCCAAGGTCAGTAGGAAGTTGGATCTCATAAGCATTATGCCCGCACTTCTTCAAAATCTGACATGGTCCAATCTTCCTCTACATTAACTTGGTATGTTTACCTTTTGGGAGTCTCTCCTTATTTAGATGAACCCACACCAAATCTCCAACATCAAATTGTACATCCCTCTTCTTCTTTTCAGCATATGCTTTGTACTTCAATGTAGTTTGTTGGAGTTGGGTCTTGACTTGATCATGCACCTCCTTGATGGCTGATGCAAAGGCTTCTCCATCTGTACTAATAGATGCTCTTGTAGGTAGATCTCTCAACTCCAAAATACCCCTTGGATGAATGCCATATACCACTTGGAAAAGTGACTTCCTTGTACTCCTATTGATGGTGTCATTATAGGAGAATTCTGCTTGTGGTAGGATGTTATCCCACTTCTCTCCGTGTTGCCTTGTCAAACACCTTAGTAGATTTCCCAATGAACGGTTAACCACTTCAGTCTGCCCATCCATCTGAGGATGGTAGGCTGATGAGAAGGATAAGTTGGTTCCAAGCTTTTCCCAAAGAGTCCTCCAAAAGTGGCCAATAAATCTCACATCCCTATCTGACACTATGCTCAATGGCAAGCCATGTATCCTCACTATTTCTTTGAAAAATAGACTGCAACATATGAGGCATCAAAAGTGGTTTTGCATGGCAAGAAGTGTGCCATTTTACTAAATCTATCTACTACAACAAAAACACTATCATATCCCTTCCTTGTCCTAGGCAAACCCAATACAAAGTCCATGCTTATGCTCTCCCATGGCCTAGAAGGAATGGGTAGTGGCTGATACAAACCTGCATTAGTGGATCTTTCTTTTGACTTTTGACATATCACACATGCCTCCACAAATCTTCTCACATCTGATTGCAACTTGGGCCAATAGTAATGTCTCTTCACAAGATCAAGAGTCTTGTCAAGACCAAAATGTCATGCCATGTCCCCACAATGTTTCTCCCTAATGATATTCAGTCTCATAGAACACCGTGGAATGCACAACTGTCCACCCTTGAAAAGTAATCCATCTTGGATCAGAAATTCAGAGAACTCAACATGATATTTGTCACCAAAGGAAGCACATACCTTATAGATTTCTCCAAAGTCTTCATCAGCATCATACATGGCCTTCAAGGAGTCAATGCCAACACTCTCCAATTGGATCTAATTAATGGTTAGAGCCCTCTTTCTCAAAGCATCTTCCACCTTGTTCTTGACCCCTTTCTTGTGCTTGAGTGTGAAGGTGAAAGCTTGAAAAGTCTCCACCCACTTCATGTGCCTATGGTTCAGCTTCTCTTGACTATTTATGAAACTAAGGGCCTGATTATTTATGAACACTATGAATTCTTTTGGCATCAAGTAATGCCTCCACTTTTTGAGTGATTGTACTAGAGCATACATCTCCAAGTCATATGATGAGTATGTCTTCTTTGCATCATTTAGTTTCTCACTAAAAAATGCAATAGGCCTACCTTCTTGACTGAGTACTGCTCCAATTTCCATGTGGCTTGGATCACATTCTACTTGGAAAATTTTGTTGAAGTCAGGAAGTGCAAGGACTGGCTGCTCTGCCACCTTCTTCTTCAATGTTTCAAATGAATCATCTGCCTCCTTTATCCAAGTGAATCTGTACTTCTGTCCTCCTTTTATGGTGTCAAGCATGGGTGCACAAACATGACTAAACCCCTTTATAAAATTCCTATAGAAGATTGCTAACCCATGTAAACTTCTAACATCATTCATGGTTCTAGGAGTTGGCCAAGACAATATGGCACTTACCTTCTCTTGATCCATTTTCAGTTTGCCATGTGAGATGACAAAACCCAAGTAGATGATCTCCTCCTACATGAACAAACACTTCTCCAAGTTGATCATTAGCTACTCTTCATGTAACCTTTTGAGGACCAAGTCTATATGTTTGAGGTGTTCTTCCCTTGTATTACTAAAAATCAGGATGTCATCTAGATATACTATGACAAATTTGCCTATGAATTCCCTCAAGACCTCATTCATCAACCTCATAAAGGTACTAGGGGCGTTGGACAAACCAAAAGGCATGACCTTCCACTCATATAACCCCTCATTGGTCTTAAATGTAGTTTTCCATTCATCTCCTGGCCTAATCCTAAGCTGATGATAGCCACTCTTTAGATCTATTTTTGTGAAATATTTAGCACCCCCCAAGCAATCAAGCAAATCTTCTATCCTAGGAACTGGGAACCTATACCTGATTGTTATCTTGTTGATAGCCCTTGAATTAGTACAAAGTCTCCAAGTGCCTTCCTTCTTTGGTGCTAGGATAGCCGATACTGCACATGTGCTTAAACTCTTGCCAATTAGGCCTATCTCCAACAACTCCTCAATCTGCCTTGCTACTTCTACATTCTGCTCTGGGGTAAGCTTGTATGCTACCTTGTTTGGAAGTGTAGATCTTGGGATCAGGTCTATGCAATGGTTGATGTCCCTTATAGGTGGTAGGGACCTTGGCATTCCATCAGAGATGATGCCTTTGTACTTGTCCAATAGCTCTTGGATAGCCAGATCTATGAACCTTTGCCTCTTCTCTCCCTTGACTTCCTGCTGCTACTCCTTGTTCACCTTTAGGCATGGAATTAGAGCATATACAACTGCACCTTCTTCTACTATCTTTTTCATGAATTGTTTGCCTTCTACCATCATCACCTTGACTTCTTTCCCCTTTGACTCCACTTCATTCTCCATCAATGGTAGCAACTCTATCACCTTACCATCCTTGGTGATTGAATATGTATTTCTAACTCCATCATGGTGTGCTTTCAAGTCATACTGCCAAGGTCTTCCAAATAGGAGATGGCAAGGATCCATCTTGGCAATGTCAAACAATAATCTGTCCTTGTATGATCCAATTTGAAACTCTACCCAAGCCTACTCTTCCACAACTGCTTGTTGACCTTGGGTGAGCCATGAGACCTTGTATGGGCAGGGATGTGGTAGTCTTTTAAGCTTAAGCTTTTCTACCATTTCAATGGACACAAAGTTTTCAGTGGATCCAGAGTCAATCAGAACTTTACATACCTTTCCTCCTGCCTTGCAAGTAGTTTTGAAAAGAGACTTCCTTTGTGGGGGTTCTTTGTCAGGTACCTTCATGGTGGTCATTGCTCTCCTAATCATCAAAGCTTCTCCCTTTTTAGGATATCCATAACTATTAGGAGCATTCACACTTTGATAAGTGTTTGAGCTTGTCACACTTTGACAATCAGATTCTTGGATTAGATTTGTCCTCCTTTCTCCCATTGAACTTGTTGCCTTTTCTGGACATCTGTTGGCTATGTGGCCTTCTTGATTGCAATTGTAACATTAGAGAGGTCCTCTACCCTGAGATCTCCCTCTAAATGGTGGTCTTCTGCCCCTAAAGTTTCCTCTTTGATTGTAACTTCCCCCTTGAGTTTGACTATTGTCTCCCTTGCTGCTCTCTTGATTGGATTCACCTTGGTGTCCAAATCCATTTCCTCTACCACTGAAAGGACTTCTTCCCCCTCTTTACTGTCTCCCTCCTCCTCTACTGTTCTGCTATTGTCTTCTCTTTAATTTCGCTTCCTCTTTGAGTGCCAATTGGTAGTACTTTTGGACTATCTCTGGGGTATGCAGATTTATGTCTTCTTGGATGTAAAACCTCAATCCATTGAAGTACCTTGCCACCTTCTCTTCCTCACTCTCCTTTACCTTTGTCTTGACACATAGTTTCATGAACTCTTCAGTGTATGACCCGACATCTAACTCCTTCTACTTCAAGTTTTGTTTCCTCTTATGTAATTGGATGTTGTAATCCAATGGAACATAGGCTTCCTTCACTAAAGTCACCATCTTCTTCCAAGTAGCAACTCTATTCTTTCCCTCTTTCATCCTATCATCTTAGATGAAAGTCCACCTGGTGGTCTGGTATCTCCTCGGTATCAAAGAAGTTATTCAAGGAGTCTATCCACTCCATCACGGAATCAGGATTCATTTTGCCTACAAACACTGGCAGGTCTATTTTCATATCCATGGTCCTTCTCTCCATGGATTTGAGGGCATTAATTAAGGGTCTCTGGTCTGCAGGAATCTCTATCTCTTCCTGCCTAGGGATCTCCTCTTCATCCCAGTCTTCTCACTCACCAGAATCTTCTCCCTTTTCTACTTTGTCCCTCAACTTCTCTAACTCATCTCTCAAGGCCTGATTCTGAGCTCTAACTGCTTTTCTCTCTGCCATTTGCTTCTTCACTAGGACAGCCAATTTAGCATTGGTCATCTTTGCTGGGTACTCTTGTGACCCCCCTTCATCTGACATCCTGTCTTCTTCTTCTACCCAATGGACACTCTTTTGGCTTTGATACCACTATGACGCAGAGTAGGGTATGGAAGCACACAAAACACATCAAAATATGAACTGTTGAACCGGTTTACCCATCGGCAACACATGCAGCATTGGTGAGTTCAAATTTTATTACACCGTTACACCGATCACTTCACTTTTGATTCCTTCGTAAATCCTTCGCATACACATTGCTTGACTTGTCGAGCCGGTTCCTTCTACTATTTCTACCAGTCACTCCTTGTAACCTTCGATGCTTGTATCTTCTAAATGTACATTTCAATATACAATCAACATGCAAATGCAGGATATTCAGGAAATGATACTCACCTCCAATTGTGATATACACAGGAAAGGTATCCTCTCATACAATTGTAGTATACACACAAAATGTATATTTGATGACACCATGAACTTTATGCCGATAGATTTCTACTTGTATATGCATTTCCTAACCCACTACTGCCGGTGGACCTAAAGTATCTCCGACCTGACTTTACCAATATAGCTAGTCATCCTTTGCATCATATGAAAAGCACATTTTCGATGCATCTTCACAACATACAACTACGATATGCGATTGTAGGATACACACATAATGTACTTAGATACGATTGCAATATATATAGGAAATGTATCTTCTCATACATTTGCAATATATACATAAATTTTATATTTGTTGGGACAACATCAAAATCTTACGTCGAGGATGTCCTCTGCAACCAATCTCGCAACCTCTATTCTATTGACCCCTAGCACATAGAGATGCTAGGCTCCCTTACTGTGACAACTCTTCAACAGATCGGATCTGCTATTCCATTCTGCCATGACCACAAACAAAAAGAAAATAAAATAGAAAACTATGTACAGGGTCCATTCCACTGATTTTGAAGAAATCCACCAGTGGAATGGTCTCAGTCTTGCATCCTCGACAATAGAAAACTAAATTATGTACAGAACAATTTGATACAAAGAATATACATAGAACAATTTGATACACAGAGAATTTACACAGAACACAGAATTTGTAAACACAAACTGACAGAATTTCTATTTCTTCAATCAAATTTTGTCCCTGATCTCCTCTTCCAAAAATGTGTTTATAGTCTCTTCCCATCCAGTTCCAATCGGAATACCAGAGGTTGGAGTCATTACAACTTCCATATTTGAGATTTTGCTTAACCAAGATTATAATCCAAAACACTAACTAATCACACGACACATGTTTAGCACAAGACATGATTTAAACACCCTAGAACATCAACAAAACACCTAAAAACAACACAACACACTTGATTTGATTATCCACATATCCCAATTGTCCAAGACATCCAAATTGGCTTATAAGGTTGCCAAATTTGTGACACTAGTTCACATGGTGGGGTCTTTATTACAAACATGAAATCATAATAAAAAGGACTACATGACAACATGAACAAACATAGAAATGCATAAAACATAACAACATATCAAAACCTTAGTCTTCTCCCTCAGATGTATAGTTGGCTTGTTGAAGGGGTACTCCTGCACCACTTTATGTGGTATGTTTAAACATCCAAAGTAGATATACAATGATATATGCATGCCGCAGACCTGACAAAGTTGAGATTAAAATATATATTCAATTAAGTCTGCTGGTTGTATATCAGGGTTTGCATGTTTGAATATACAAGATTACATACAAGCCAATATACAACGCCCATGTGCAAGTCACAGAACTGAAAAGATCGTGAAACAAGGTTAATTTGTTGTATGTTTCATGCTTTGTATACATGTTCTAAAGACATACATTGCGATATGCATTGCACTTATACAAGTGGCGGAACCGAAAGCAGTATTAAAATTGGTTTTATCCTTGTATGTTTCAGGCCTTGTATGTGTGTTTCAGATACATACATTATGGTACATACAAGCTGGAACTCAAAAGAAGTTAAAATGTGGTATAAATGATGCATCCTAGCTTAAAGTATATTAAAAGATGCATTGCCTTTTATATATGTCACGGACCCAAAAGTGAATAAACGATGGCTTATAAAAGTTGAAGTCCGGAAGGTGGCACATACAAAAGAGCTTGTATATGTCTATGCTTGTATCTAAAAAGTTTGATACAAGTGTTATATGCATAAAGGAGATACAAGTAAAAGGTAAGATGGACCCCACCATTTGCATCTCAGGTTCAAATGTATAAATACAATGTATATCTTTGATATACAAAGCGTGACATGCAAAGTGAAAAATGCAAGTTAAAGATACAACACGGACGCGAAAAGAAGATAAATACTGAAAACTCTTTGTATATTTAAGTGCTTGTATATTTATGGCATACATATTCGATATACAAAAGAAATAATGCATCGGTCAGAGTAGAGCGATCGGGGTATGATTTTTGGATCGCTCGGACAGAAGGTAGTTACATCGATGGTAGGGATATACAAAATGATGAAAAGGTTGTATCGGCTAGAGATAATACCATCGGTGGAAATTTTGTGGATCACCCCAATTGAACTAAGTCCCACCAATGAGAAAGATATACTAGTTAGTAAAGTGGCATCGGACAGACATATGCAATCAGCAGGAAGCTGTTGGATTAACTCAACTAAGGTTAGTCATGCCGATGATGAAATATACAGAATGTGATATACTAAAGTAGAAGGCCAAACTTTTGGGCACATTAATTACTATAATTAATGCACATCTAACATTCTGCAGAGGTATAAATTTGAGGAGGTCGGCGTGCATTTTATAATCTATATTTGGTGTCTATTGGCAAGTTTGCAGATATATAAAGATGGAGCTTTAATGGTGATGACATCACAGGAGGCGGATTGGATCACAAAAGATTGCAAACAAAAGAGGAGTAAAGGCTTTCAATGAGAGGAGATATGCAGATGGAAAGAAACATTATTAAAAGAGAAATAGAAGATATTTTGGTGATTGTTAGGGCTTCCAAAGGGTACCCTTACACTCAGTATGGGTATGTTGCTCAGAAATTCTTGGCGGGATTTGTTTTCCACCAATTTATGTTGCACTTGAAGTGTGGACCGTTTATTAACTAGGGTTTTGGAACTGTATTTGGGATAATCAAATCTATATATTGAGCCCCTTTACTCTATAATAAGTTACATAGAGATTCATAGGACTAGAGATTTGTAGAATAGAGTTGAAAGTTGTAATTTTGAGTAGAAGAACAATTTAGTTTAGAGTAGAGGAAGGTCACCTATGTCTGCAATAAGGAATGCATGGAACATCTAGCTTCCTTACTGTATCTGTAAAGCTTTGTAAGTTTTTTTGTGAATTTGATTAATGAAGCTAAGAGTCATTCATACATTGTTAATCATATATGACTGTTTGTTTTGAATACAAATGAATCTAGAATTCTGCATCTATATTCAGAGTGTCTTCTGGCTCTCCTTTGTGTTTGAAATATTATCTCTTAAAGCTTGCAATCTTGAATGTGTTTTCATGAAAATACTTAGGGCTTACATTTAAAGGTTTGGTCTACCAATTTGATCAAGTCTGTTGTACTTCTTACAAATGTGCATAATAGAACATTTAGATTCTGTAGTAGAATGAAGTTTAGATTAGATTTCTCTAACTTTTCCCAAACTATTTGAAATACTTAGCTTAAACGCAGAAATTTAAGGGAAATTGTCTAATATTTGATGGAAACATGAACAACTGAGTTGATATTGGATAGTTTTCATAATACTTGAAAAGAAAAGCTTGTTTTAATATAGATCATATGAAGCTTTGTGATACAGTAACAAGTCTGTGCAAAAGAATGAACAAAATGTTAATATTTGTGATATTTTGCATAGTTTGAGTCTAGTAAATCATCAAAAACCTTAAATCAAGTAAGGCCCCTTGCATATTACAGCTTCACCTCAACCTACTGAATTATCCAATAAGTCAAGACCTGACCATACAGAAACTTGGGATTAAGCAAATCTTAACTGATTTCTTCATATCTTTCAAGACAGTTAGGTTCATTTTGTGAATTTTAACTTTTGTTATGAATGTGTAAAAACAATCATCAACACATACCAGGCTCTAGGAGCTTGCTTTAGTCCATACAAGGCTTTTTCCAATCTGCACACAATGTCACCTTGGTCAGATGACTGAAATCCTTCTTGTTGTTCAATGTAAACTTCTTCTTCCAGTTCTCTATTCAAGAATACATATTTCACATCCATCTGGTACACCTTGAAATCTTTGTGTGTTACAGTTACCAAAAACATTCTTATTGCTTCAATCCTTTCCATAGGAGCATAGGTCTCCTCTAAATCTATACCTTCAAGTTGAGAATATCCTTTGCATACCAGTCTTGCTTTGTTTCTTACTACTCCATTTTCATTCAACTTGTTTCAGAAAACCCATTTAGTTCCAATCACATTCTTATCAGTAGGTCTAGGAACCAATTCCCAGGTTTGATTCTTCTCTATCTGCATCAGCTCTTCTTTCATATCCTTTACCCAATTCTCATTTTTGTAGGCTTCACTTACAGTTTTAGGTTCAATCTTTGAAAGTAAACAATAGTTCACCTATTCTTCTGTAGCTCTTTTCCTTGCCAATACCCCTTTACTTTTATCACCAATAATCTGATCTTCAGAATGATTAATCCTTACATACCTGGGAGTCTTAACAACACTTTCTAAAGCCTTTTCTTCTTCAACTTGATTGTCTTCTTGTTCAACTTTTTCTTCATTGACTGTAGCAGTAGGTTCATCTGATTCATAGCCACTTAGATATGATATTATTTCCCTATCTTCATTAAATTTCACATTAGCACTCTCAATGATCTTTCTCAATCTCGTATTGTAGCACTAGTAGGCCTTACTCTTAGTAGAGTATCCAAGGAAAATTCCTTCATCACACCTAGCATCAAACTTGCCTAACTCTTCTTCTCTTTTGATATAACATTTGCTTCCAAAAACTTTGAAATATTTCACTGGAGGAACTCTTCCATACCATAATTCATAAGGAGTTTTAGCACCATTGCCTTTGACTTGAACTCTATTTTGAATGTAGATAGCAGTATGTATAGCTTCTCTCCAATACACTTCTAGTAGGTTAGCCTCCTTCATCATTGACCTAGCAGCCTCTTAAATTGTCATGTTCTTTCTTTTAACAACTCCATTCTGTTGGGGAGTTCTAGGAGCAGACAACTATCTTTTTATCCCATGTTCTTCATAGAAATATTGAATTCATTTGATGTAAACTCACCTCCTCTATTAGACCTTAAGCATTTGATCTTTAGTTCTATCTCATTCTCAACCATTGCCTTGAAAGTTTTGAACTTGTCTAGGGCTTCCAATTTATCTTTTAGAAAAGTGACCCAAGTCATTCTAGAATCATCATCAATAAGCAACATAAAGTACCTGTCTCCTTGTAGACTTCTTATTCTTGTAGGACCACACAAATCTGTATGTGCTAGCTCAAGTAATCCAATAGAAAATTGTTCTTTACTCTTGAAACTTGTCCTTGTCTATTTCCCTAATTGACATTCCTTGGAAATAATATTAGCAGGCTTCACAAGCCTAGGCAAATCTCTCACATCTTGTACTGAACTTATCTTCACCAAGTTGTCAAAATTGATACCTCCTATGCCACAACCGACTCTCATCTGTCTAAACCAACAAAAAATAGTCATTATATCCTCTCAAGTGATAAACATTACCTTTAGTCTTCTTACCAATTGCAATCATTGTTCTAGACCTTTCCATGATCTTGCATCCATTATCCTTGAATATTAGATCATACCCTTTGTCACATCTCTGACCAACACTAAGAGATTATGCTTTAAACCCTTCACATATAGAACATCATTTGTATTATGTTTTCCATCAAAAGAAATAGATCCTCTTCTACAAATCTTACCAGCTGCATCATCTCCAAGCCTAACAAGTCCTCCATCATACTTTTCCATACTTACAAACTTACTTTTATCATCGGTCATGTGATGTGAACACCCACTGTCAATAATCCATTCATCCTTATCTTTCTCAACCTGCTAGACAGACAAAGTACTCTCTTCCACTGGTTTTTCTTCCTTCACATAGCTAGCAAGATTAGTAGATACAAGTTCTTCCTTGCTAGCAATAAACAAGCATTCATTTGCACTAGTATCATCAGATTCATCATCCATTACACTGTCATCATCATCATCTCTAACATAATAGCATTTCTTTATGAACCTAGGTCTACTTTCAAATTTCTTCTTGCCTTTCTCAATTCTCTCCGGACACCTTGAGGCATAGTGACCAATCTTACCACAAGAAAAGCATTTGAATGGTAATTTACCTTTGAACTTACCGGTACCTCTATATATTTTGTCCACAAAGTTGTCTTCAATCTCATCAAGGTCATCATTTGGTTCCACAACATACTTCTCAAATCATGAGGTCTTTTCTGAAGTACTAGCTTTGAAAGCAGTCTTAGTCTTTGGCAGAGCATCACCAAACTCTCTCATCTCAAATGCAATGAACTTTCCAAGCAACTGATACTTTGTAATCTTGTCCACACTAATAAGTTCTTCAATTGTAGACACCTTGTGACTATAGGATTTAGGCAATGACCTAAGAATCTTTAGCACAACCTCATCCTCATTAATAGTTCCTCCAAGACCTTTGATTCCATTGATAATTTCATCAACTTTTTGCATGTAGATTGTTATGTTCTCATCTTCACTCATCTTTAGGGCTTCATACCTTGCCTTCAGGTTTTGTAATTTAGCACTCTTTATAGAATCATCTCCTTCATATAAATTTTTCAACTTAACCCAGATCTCATAAGTAGTCTCCAGATCCATAACTTTCACTAACTCAGTGTTAGATAAGGCATTTAATAGAGCATCTCTAGCTTTTCCATTTAACTCATACTATTTGAATTCATCTTCAGAAGATGGACCATTTGGAGGAAGAGTATACTTTGTATCTGCCATCTCCCAAACACTATAACTAAGAGAAATGAGATGACTTTTCATCTGTACCTTCTAGAGAGCATAATTTGTTCCATCAAACTACGGAGACTCCTTGTGCATCATCCTAGATCAACCTCAAGTTGTTAGGATTTCTTTCGAGGAACCCTTGCTCTAATACCAATTGTTGAAATGCACAAGACAACTAAGAGGGGGGTGAATCAGTTGTAACAAAAACTTAACTTCTCTTAAGCATCAACACAACAATCACTTAATCACTGTTATTATGATTTAACCATGAAAGCATGAAATTAAAAACTTAAGCACATTCACACATTCAACTCATGAGACACCAAATTCTTACGTGAATGAGGGAAAAACCACGGTGAGGATTAGCTCACAATATAAATGATATATCAAAATTTACAACAAGGCTCATTGCCTTAAGGCTCACTGCCTTAGGGATAACTGCCCAGAATGCTCACTGCAAAATAGAGGCTCACTGCCATAAGGGTTCACTGCCAGAAGTTGATGAACTGAGATAGTAGCATCTACATCATGCCAAGGTTCAGTTTCATTGAAGTGCAATAAAACTCCTCTGCTTTGCTTTTCTTTTACACTTCACACTTATCTTTGCATCTTCACAAAACACATATTATTTAGACTTTTTAACATGTATTTATACAATTCATCAACCTTGGAATGTACATCAAGGTCAGCATTACAATCATCAACCATTGGGACAATCTCGAAGGTTGGCATACATACATACATACATTAGAATAGGTTTGGACCTAAATAGATTTGTGAAGGAAAAGAATAGATGTGGACCACACCATGCCTTAGTTGGGACTCAAATGCAATCTTCCACACAACAACATGCTATCACAAACTCTGAAGCATAATCGCAAGTAATGAAAACAACCAAGTCTGCCAAAACTGGTGTTAACACTAAGACCTTTAGGAACATGCTTCATCTACGATCCAAATTACACTTTGCAGACCAATCATAAAGTAGGAACATGATCTAGAGACATCCATAAGCATGTTATAATCACCAAGAACTTTCGTACAGCCCCCAAACACTCTATCCAAAAGATTCTTCAAACCAGAGCACTTAAACATTACTGTCAACCACTGTCATAAAGGAAAGATCACTTGTAGAGCACCATATCACAAACCTCTTGAACTAAAGGCACATAACATCATCCTAGACTTAATCTCAAAATTGTAAACCATAAAACTTAAATGTGGAGAAATGCGGAGCATAATACATTCTCCCTGCCGCCATTGAATATTGAGAAAAATAGTTTTTACTCTGGTGAACAAAACTCACTCAAATCTTCACACCAGAAGCTCAAACTTGAAACATAGCAACTATACAAACATCCCTTCACATAACTTCCTAACTACAAATAAAGATATTCAATCTATAGGATATGTGGAGAAAAACACTGCACTGTTCTTCTTAGACACTTGCTCAAACTTATCCAAATAACTTCCTTAGATGCTGACTTTAGGTGTTGACATCAATGACAACACTTACTGCTCATACTTGCAACATGAAATTGGATGTTAGTTTTCAAATTGATACATACTATCAAAATTACACTAAGAAGAGACTTGCAGATCTCTATGATAGAACAAAAGAATTTTTTTTTGTATTGTAAGTTTTTTACTATGAATACAATAAGATTGGTGCTAATTTTTGGTGAGTTTTTCCCATAAGGATTTCCCATGTTTTTTTGTTAAATATAAAATAGAGGTTTTGAAAGGGCCTCCTCCCTTTAATAGTCAAGAACTTAAAAATTAAAAAATAGCATACATAGAGCAGTCAAGTTGCAACAAAAAAATAGCAACTTTAACACTGAGCAAGAGAGACAAAATAGTAGGAATCAAGACCAACAAAAACATAAAAACACTAAATAGAGATGTTACCTAGATATTAATTAAATTTTCATCCTCCCAATCATCCCATATGTTTTTAAACTAGTTTGACATGAACTCCTCATTCTCCTGCATTGTTTCTTTTGTGTTTTAGCTTCTTGTTCTAGTGCTTGGGCAAGCATTAACTTGGATCATATGAGGGCTATTTTCCTACAAAAAGTTTATGTTGTTGGTAGTGTTCTAGATGGTTGTTATACTATAGTCCACCACTTTTTCAAGTTACTCTTGATTTCAAGAATGTCCTCCATATTCGCCACCCTGTCATCCTACATAATGATCTCTACCTTGAGCCTATTCATTTATTTTGTACTCTCCCACTAGTTAGATACAAAATTCTCCATTTCCATTGGAGTAAAGTCCTCCCCACCCAATAGCTTAACCAACAAGGAAGTCTTGAAGATAAATTTATTAAATTCTACATGAAACCATCTCAGCATTTTATGATGGGTGATAGTCTCTCTATACTTTTCAACTAGTTTATCCCCATCATAAAGACCACCAAAGCCACATCCTCAAAGAATGGGGCAAGATAGGAGGTATCAAGGATAAAATCCCTCTCAACCCTTTTAGTTTCCAGAATAGAAGGAGAATCACCTCCTTTATCCATCAGCACCTACTACCCTTCTCATTTCAATGATTTCAAGATAGGGTAAAATTCCTCCTCCTAGAAGTTTGAGTCCTCAACACAAATTGCCTTTTTCTTCTTCTTGTAACTTTTTAAAGAATCAACCCTAGTAAATTAGTAAATTTCAACCCCCAAGTAGCATGCAAACCAGAGTTGAGTGGAGAAAGGATAGCCAAGGGGTGGGAGGTTTTTCAATGAGCTTGTGTAAAAATAGAGGCTTCCAAACCTAGGGCATATTTATATTTTTTGCAGGGTTTTGATAGTGGAATGGTGGGTCAAAGGTGGGATAATATAGGAAAAGGCATGGGAGGGCTTCAAGGCAATTTTGTGGTTAATTAGCAACAAAATTAAGGACTAGTGTAAGGGAGTGGATCCAACACCATGTTTGAACTCCAAAACCAAATGCCCAAGGGAGGATAACAGAAAGAACATGAAGCTAACATGATAATCATGATGGAAATGGCATAAAAGAGTTAAACTAAATGAGTACATAGATTGGAACCTACCTTCAAGGGTAAAATACCTGATAAGTTTCAAGGCGACTTCATCCCAAGGATGTAGTAAAGAAGACCTCACAAATCCATTATGATTATGATTGAACTATTCACCATTTATCAAGAAAGAAGTGAGGGCCTCCTCTTTATTTCTCCTATATTTGAATATTGTAATTCCCTCTATTAAGAGACTCTAGTAACCTAAGCAATGAGGTCTTCAAAGACCTCAAATTCAACACCTTTCATTTTTGCCACCCATGAGTCCTAATTCTAGAAAATTCAATGGATATTATGGGGTCATTCCCTTTGATTATCTTTATGTATTTGGTGAGCCCATTTTCTTAGGATCCTCCATGAAATAGTATTCCATTTCACCATCTCATAGGAATTGGGCTCAACCTGATTCGTTTCTCCTTCTATGAAGATTAAGCCTTAAGATATATTGGCAACCAACAAATTTTCTTTCAACTAGTAGTAGATAGCCACAATAGAGAAACTATTATAGAATGAAGTTTCCTATTGAATTAGGTTCTTGCAAAAGGGTAGGAAGAATCTTCTCGATGATCTAATATATTTCATTATTATGATTCATGTTTTTTACCCCTTCAATGAAGGGAAGAGCACGGGGTCTCACATCACGCAATATATAGCCAATCATCATCAATTAAGGTACTAGCTTTCATAGGAAGATACATTCCACCCTTCAATCTTTTGTATCCTTCACTAAAAACCCCCTAGTTAAAAAATAGTCTACAACATGACTACTTTGATGATATACATGATTAATTTTCACCTTGGGAAGGGACTCTAACCTATTGATTGAATCATTAATCAAGTTAGAGATGGTCTAGCTAGGGGTGTGAGTCTTAAGAAGAGTATTGATTATGTTCAATGAATCCCCTTCAACTTCGAAATGTTGTAGACCTAGTTCTCTAGAAGACAAAATCCCATGAAAGATCACAAAAGCTTCAACAAGTGATTGGTTTGAGTACCCAATTTGATGAAGAAAGAACCCACAACTCTTCTAAGATGGTTCATGATAACACCACTCACACTAGAAAGCCCTGGGTTACCCTTGGAAGCCCCATCAAATTTTGAATTAAACCAGGGGGTTGAGGGCATGACCATTAAACAAGGGGTCCACAAATGGAAAGATTATAAGGAAAGGATCCAAAATCAACCCCCAAATTACACCCATCTAAAATGTTAAGGTTTTAGAGGAGCACAAGAGGGGACCCATTTACCAAATTTTCCTTAAAAGTACACAGTTTTCTTTAATGGCGAAAACAATTATAGCAACACCCCACTAACAAGGGTTTTGGAGTCTCTAAAAATTCTCACATTCCTTTCATGCCATAAGCCCCATGTTAAATCTAGTGTCGTGTGTATTTTCTCCATTGAAATGCTTTTTTTCATTTTTCTACGCATGTACTCTTCTATCTAGATTAGTATCTTTTCCCACATTTTCTATCAGACCTAGTTTATTATCTCGGTTGATCCATGGGAAGAAGGTGTTGGGAATTAAGGTGTATCAACCTTTGAAAGTTCCTAGCATTTATTATTATTTATTTATTTACCTAGATTGTATTTAATATTGGTCATCCAGTTTTGTCACTTAGTGTGAGGTGGCATGTTGACATGTCATCCCACTTGGAAGGTGACTTGGATGGTCAAGTCAACATTTGAATATTTAGGCATCCCAATTTGTGGTAGAAGTATTTTTCCAAATGTCATTATCTTTTGGGTGTTGTAAGAGGTCTATGACATGTAAGAGTTATGACAGATTCCTATGGCAAAATCTATGACATGTAAGAGTCAAAAATAGAATATTCTATGACATGTGTGACAAGTGTCAAGAAGCATCTTTGCATGGAGAAGGTAGGCACCCAAGTTTGACTATGACAAGTTGTAAGAGAATTAGTTATTAATAGTCATTTATGACATATTCTCTTACAATTGTAAGTGTTGTCATATATGACAGATTTAATGACAATGTAAGAGCATCTGTAATACCTATTTTGGGCAAATTTGGGGCACCCAAGTTTGGGGGTTGTAAGGGATGAAAGGGAATCTCTTACAAGTGTCATTTGCATGTTTTATGGCCTTGAAAATTGGACCATATGGATTTGTATGAGATTCTTTTGTTGACTTTCTCTAGAAGCTACCTCCATTCATAGTACTTCTCTATATACAAAAGTGTTTAAAGTTGGAGTTATATAGTTGATTTGCAAGTATTGTTATGTTGCCAGAATTTCTCTAGAATACTACATAGTGGTGAACTCCTAGAAGAGCTTGGCTCTGCAATTGTATAGTAATCACACTTTGTTTATTGAATAATACATTGGGTTGTGCTTTGCAGTGTGGGGCCTTTTACCTAAAAAGGTTTTCCCCATGTATATTCTGTGTTATGGTATTGTCTATGTTTCATATTTTTGTATCTTCTTCTATGTTACTGTAAAGATTGAAAAAATTTCATATCACTATCCTCATTAGATTAGTGTAGGAAGCTATTATGTGTACCTTGCTTCCTTTCGATTGGTATCAGAGCCTAGCCAATTTTGGTCCTAGTTGTTGGGTAGATGGTTTTTTGAGCTAATCTTCGATTGAGTGGGAGGTTGTGTGGAGTATTTTGTGATCTTGTTGCAGGAAGCAGATGGCAAGTACATCTACAAGATTATAGATGGAGAAGTTTAGTGGCAGCAATTTCAAGTTGTGGAAACTCAAAATGGAGGACATGCTTGTAGATCAGGATCTATGGGAAGCTATATCTAGAACAAAACCATCAGTAATGTCTCAAGTAGACTAGGATCTCAAAGATCGAAAGGCCAAGGGTCTTGTGAGACTCTACTTGGCTTACTCCATCTTGTTAAATGTTCATGAAGAGACTACAACAGAAAAACTATGGAAGAAGCTTGGAGAAATTTATCAGACCAAGTCCCTAGTAAATAAGTTATTCCTGAGAAAGAAGCTATACTCTCTGAAGATGGAAGATGGAAGATGGAGGATTTGTTGTGAATCATCTGAATGCCTTCAACATGTTAGTTTCTTAGTTAAACTTCATTGGTGTAAAGATGGAGGAGGAGGATCATTGCATGACATTGCTTTATTCTTTTCTGGACTCCTAGGACCACCTTGTGATGGCCATTGGGAGTACTACCACCAAGTTCAAGATGGATGAGGTGGTTCCATCATTACTTTCTGAAGAGATGCGAAGAAAAACTTTAGAAGCGGCTAAGGAGGCTCTTGCAGTTCATGGTAGACCCAAGGAGAAAGGGAAAAAGGACAAGAAAGTAGAAAAGGGTAGATCTAAATCTTGTGGGAGATCTAAGTCTCCTGGAAAGTCCAAGGCTCTATGTTGGAACTATGGTAAATCTAGTCACTTCTGTAAGGATTGCAAGGAGGAGAAAAAGAAAAAGAATAAGAACAATGATTCAGATTTTGATAAGTCCTATCAAGATGATGGAGAAGCTTTTATTGTAGCCTTAGCAACACATGCATCTGAGAATGTATGGATAATCAACTCTGGTGCATATTTTCACATGACCTCACATAGAGATTGGTTTTCGAAGTATGAAGAGTTTGATGGTGGGAAGGTGTACTTGGGTGATGACTCTCACTTAAAAATTGTTGGCCGTGGAAGAGTCCTTATTAGATTACCTAATGGTCGAGTGAAAGGGATCAATGGTGTACTGCATATCCCTGGTTTTGTATGAAACCTTCTTTCTATAAGTAAACTAAATGATGTGGGTGTGTAGGTTGTTTTCTTGCATGTAAGATGTAATATGACTAGAGGACTTATGGTGCTAGCTAAGGGTGTTCAGATTGGCACTCTATTTCAGTTTGATGCATGTGTGGTTTAGTGTAATAGTGCCTTTGTTTCAAAGAAGAGAACTTCAGAGTCTTCATCCTCACCATTGGAACCAGTAGCCAAGAAGACTGTTTTATCTACTTCTGATGGAGATGAACCTTCCAGTAGAGAAGACAATGTTATGGCACCAAAGGCTTGGCCACATTGGTGAAAAGGGTTTGAGGACCCTGAAAAATAAAAACCTCGTTAAGGGTATGAATGATTGTAACCTTGAGTTCAATTTTTGTGAACAATACATATATGGAAAACAAAACCATGTTTAGTTTTATTCAAGCTCTCACAAATCTTCTAATGTGTTGGATTTGATTCATTATGATGTATTTGGTCTTGTTAATGTTCCTTTGATTTTGAAACATGTTTATTTTTTTTCATTCATTGATGACTATAGTAGAAGGACATGGGTATATTTCCTTAGAAGTAAATTTGAAGTCTTTGCTAGATTCAAAGAGTTCAAAGCTCTTGTAGAGAATCATAAGGATAGAAAGATTAAGTGTTTGAGGATTGATAATGGTGGTGAGTTTTGTTCAACAGATTTTGAAAAGTTCTATAAAGAACAAGGAATTAAGAGGCACAAGAAGACTTCGTATACCCCTTAGTAGAATGTAGTTGCAAAGAGGATGAATAGATCATTGATGGAAAGGGCTAGGAGTATGCTAAGTGGAGCTAGCCTTGAAAAAAAATTGGGATTAAGTTGTTGCTACCCATTGTTACTTGATTAACAAGTCTCCCACATCAACACTCATTGATAAGGCACCTATGGAGGTGTGGTCTAGTAAGAAGACTTCATTGAGACACATTTGAGTATTTGGTTGTGAGTCATATGCACATGTGCCTAAGGAGAAGAGGTCTAAGTTGGAAAACAAGGTAGTAAAATGTATCTTCATTGGTTATGGTATTGGTGTGAAAGGGTACACGCTTTGGGACCCACTGGTCGAGAGAGTTTTATATAGCAAAAGTGTGATCTTCAGAGAGATCAGTCCTTCTTCTATTGTTTTGTTGGAATAAGGTGCCATTAAACTTGTAAATTCCAATATTGTATTTATTCTATTTTATTATTTGTAATTTATAATTACCCATAAGGGAATGAGGTAGTTTCACTGGCAGTGGTAATTCTAGAGTTACCAGCAGTAGTTATGGAGTGATATTTATAGTTGGCAAATGTAAAAACTCAAAGTAAATGCGGGTAGGCATGCTCCCTTGGAGAATATACTATTTTTGGCATGTATGACAACTATCATAATATTTGGTAAGTGAATATATGACAACTGCAAGTTATCATAAGATTCTGAGATTCTATGACGCATATGATGGATATGTTAGTTGTATATTTTCTATATTTAGCCCAAGGTCCCTATCTTAGAAAGATACTTTTTTGTGGAATCTATGATGATTATGACGTGTCATAAGATGTTGTAAGAGGCCATATTTAGTCTTGGGCATCCAACCTTTGCATGGTTGTTTTAGGACAAGTGTAAGATGCTTGTAAGATGGTAATTAATGTTTATAGGTTGGAGAATCTTAGGAGAGAGAAGATGAACACCTAGAATGAGTTGGAAAATATTTATATAAGTATTTTCCATGTATTTGTTGCTGAAATATAGATTTTAGGTACTCAAGTACTGCTAGAATGCTGTCGGATTAAAGACTTGTGGAGAGAGTTGTGTAGTTGATGTATTGTATAATCTTGTTGAGATTAATACAAACTTCTGCCTCTTTCCTGGTGGAGTTTTTTACCCACAAGGGTTTTCTCACATAAACACTATGTCATTGTGTTGAGTTCTTCATGTTTGACATCTTTTCTGTAGTGGGTTTTATGTTTTGTTACAATCTCCATTGTTAATGCACACTTAAGAATGCTAAAATTTATCTTGAATCAAATTTCCATTGAAGTAGTGTTGCTTTCATTTCTAACATTTGGTATCAGAGCCTGGTTAGTTTTGTCTCTTGGGTGGTAGTGTGGAAGCTTTACCTATAGTGGGAGATTTGGTTGTGCTTGTTTTATAGATCTTGTGTTGTTATTATGGCTACATCCACCATTGCATCAACCTCTCGAATGGACATTGAGAAGTTCAACGGAACAGGGTATGAGTTGTGGAAGCTGAAAATGGAAGATTTGTTGGAAGAAAGAAACCAATGATTGGCTATTCAAAAAGAGAAGAAACCTGATGATGTCTCTCAAGATGAGTGGGATAGACTAGATATGAAGGCACGGGGAACCATTCAGTTGTGTCTTTCAGACTCTATCCTGTTGAATGTCGCAAAGGAGGAGACCGCACACAAGTTATGGAATTGGTTGGGTGAGATCTATAAAGCCAAGAGTATGGTAAATAAACTTTATTTAAAAAGAAAATTATTTTCCATGAAAATGTGAGAAGGTGAATCAGTTGCAGAGCATTTAAATTCTTTTAATTTGTTATTTAGTCAGCTTGATTCAATAGATATTGAGGTTAGTGAGGAAGATAAATGTATCTTACTTCTTTGTTCTTTACCTGAGTCTTGGGAGAATGTTATCCTTGCTATCACTGCTAACCTTGTGGATCTGAAGTTGGATACTCTTGTTTTAGTGCTAATGTCACAAGAATTGAGGAAGAAGAGTTTGGATAGTTCAGGGGATGCTCTCAGTGTCAAGGGAAGGTCTAAGGAAAGGGGACCTAAAGGAGATCAGAAAGGGGCTAAGGACAAGTCCAAGGGCCGGTCTAAGACTCCTGGTAAAAAGAATAGAGTTAAGTTTTAGAACTACGGTAAAAGGGGACATGTGAAGAAGTAGTGTAGAAACCCCAAGAAATAGTGGGAGAGTGCTTTAGATAAGCCTTTGAATGCAGGTGAAGAAGTTTTACTTTCTAAATGTAATCTTGTTTCTAATGATCACTGGTTGGTTGACTTAGGATGCTTGTTTCATATGACCCCGCATAAGGAATGGTTCTCCACATATGAAGAATATGATGGAGGTGATATCTACCTTGGTGACAACTCTTCATATCTAATTCTCAGGAAAGGAAAGGTATTGTTATGTTTTAGTGATGGGAGGATTAAAACCCTCCTTGGTGTTTTGCATGTTCTTGGATTAGCTAGAAATCTAATTTTAGTTTTGAAGTTGATTGATTTGGGAATGCATGTGACATTTGACAAGCATGGTTGCAGATTGGTGAGAGGGAACTTGGTGGTAGCAAAAGGGAAGAGATTCAAGAAATTGTTTAAGATTGAATCCACTAGAGTTTATAATGCCTCTTGTATTTCTGAGGCTTCTGAAAACACTTGTATGTTGTGGCACCACAGATTGGGCCACACAAGTAATAATTCTTTAAAAACTATCAAGAATAAATAATTGTTGGATGGTTTCTATTATTCTAATGAGCACTTTGATTTTTGTGAGCATTGTGTGTTTGATAAACAAAATAGAAAATCATTTCCTTCAGGAAGCAATACAGCAAAAGAGAAGTTAGAAATTATTCATATAGATGTACTTGGACCTGTGGATAATGAATCTATCATAAAATCTCGTTATTTTGTAACCTTCATTAATGATGTATCTAGATTTACATGGATTTATTTTATGAAGCATAAATATGAAGTTTTCACTAAGTTTAAGGAATTCAAAGTCTTAGTAGAGAACCAATCAGGTTTAAAGATAAAAAAATTAAGATCTGACAATGGAGGGGAATATTGCTCTAAGGAATTTGATGAGTTTTGCAAGCATACAGGTATAATCAAACAAAAGGCAACTCCGTGTACACCACAACAGAATGATGTTGCAGAAAGGATGAACTGAATAATTATGAAAAGGGCTAGAAGTATGCTTAATGATAGACAATTGGATAAATGCTTTTGGGCAGAGGCTGTGTGTACTGCTTGCTACTTGATAAACATATCTCCTTATAAGGCTCTTGACTTGACACCTTATGACGTGTGGACAAGTAAGAAACCTTTTGTTTCACATTTAAGGGTTTTTGGCTATGAGGCTTTTATTCATGTGCCTAAGGAAAAATGATCTAAGTTGGATCCAAAAGCTGAAAAGTGTACATTCATTAGTTATGGTGATAATGTGAAAGGTTATAAGCTTTGGAATCCACTAATCCGCAAGATTATCTTTTCTAGAGATGTTATTTTCAGGGAACTTAGAACTATTTCTGAACCTGAGTAGCCTAAAGAAAAAGAAGAAAAGGTAAAGAAGGTGCACTTTGATTTAGAGTAGTAAGATGCACCTCAAGAAGAACAGAATGATGGATTTGGGGGTGAAGAAGAAGAAGAAGATTCGAGTAGTTTTGATGAATATGAGTCTGTTGTTATAGAAGAAGTTGGTGTAGATGATCATGTAGAAGAACGAGTAGAGTCTCTTACTCCACCCCTGAGGAGATCCACAGGACAACAAAATCCAATTGATAGGTATAGCTCACTAGATTTCCATTGTGTAAATGCTTTATTGAGTACTAACGATGAACCTAGATCCTACAGGGAAGCTATTTCTGTAGATGATAGTGAGTCTTGGCAATTAGCCATGCATGAGGAGATGATGGCTTTAGACTCTTGTAACACCTGTGATCTTGTTCATTTTCCCAAAGGAAGAAAGGCCATAGGTTGTAAGTGGGTCTTCAAGAAGAAGTTTGGAGCAGACGGGTCATTGGAAAAGTACAAGGCTAGACTGGTAGCCAAGGGCTACTCCCAGAGAGGGAGTTGATTTTGGTGAGATATTCTCACCTATTGCTAAATTGACTTCTATTAGATTTCTCTTATCCATTTCTACAGCTTATGATTGGGAGATTAAGCAAATGGATGTTAAGACTGCATTCTTGCATGGAGATCTTGAAGAAGAAATTTATATGCAATAACCTACAGGTTTTGAGGTAAAAGGAAAAGAACATTGGATTTGTAGGGTAAAGAGGTCTCTTTATGGTCTGAAACAGTCCCCCAGATTGTGGTATCAAAATTTTGATTCATTTGTTTTGAAATTGGGTTTTGTTAGAAGCAAGGAGGATCATTGTGTTTACATTCATTGTATTGATGATTATATCTGGTTATTGCTTTGTATGTTGATGACATGTTATTTTTCAGCAATACTAAGGGTATGATCAATGAGTTTAAAGCCCAACTTTCAAGTGCATTTGAGATGAAGGATCTTGGTGTTGCAAGGTATATTTTGGGAATGGAGATCAGGAGGGACAGAGTTAATAGAAAGCTTTGGTTGTCACAAAGTAAGTATGTGAATACTATTTTGCAGAGGTTTAGTTTGTAGGACTGTAACGCAGTTAGAGTTCCTTTACCCATTGGTACTAATCTTTCATCAAATATGTGTCTAAAGACTGAGGATGATCTTGATGATATGTCTAATGTGCCATATGCTAGTGTTGTAGGGAGTTTGATGTATGCAATGGTTTGCACTAGACCAGATATTGCCCAAGCAGTGGGAGTTTTGAGCAAATTTATGTCTAACCCTAGTAGACAACATTAGAACTATGCGAAGATGGTGTTTAAATATCTTGCTCCTGATCATTGTTTGGTTTATTTTGGTACTAATAGTACTGATAAATCTTTAGACATACAGGGTTTTGTTGATGCAGATTGGGCAGGTGATTTGGATAATCAGAGGTTCACTAGTGGCTATGTGTTTCCTCTATTTGGAGGTGCAATGAGTTGGATGAGTAAGAGGCAACCCACAGTTGCTTTGTCCACCACAAAAGTAGAGTATATGGCTGCTACTCATGTCTCTAAGGAGGCAGTTTGGTTGAGGATACTGTGTACAGGTATTGGATTTGATTGCAAGAGCATTCAAATTGGTTGTGATAGTTAGAGTGCTATCTATTTGGCCAAGAATCCCATGTATCATGCTCGGACTAAGAATGTTGATGTTTAGTATCACTTTGTTTGAGAGTTGGTCGTAAATGGAGAGATTGAGCTGAAAAAAATAGACACTTAGGAGAATGTTGCAGATTCATTGACCAAACCTATGAGCACAGAGAAGTTCATGTGGTATAGAGAGGCCATGGGCCTTGTTTCTAGTGCCTAATTATTTACATTTGATTTTCTATGGGTTGATTTACAATGTATAATGTCAAGTGGGAGAATGTTGGAATAAGGTGCCATTAACCTTGTAAATTCCAATATTGTATTTATTCTATTTTATTATTTGTAATTTGTAATTACCCATAAGGGAATGAGGTAGTTTCACTAGCAGTGGTAATTCTAGAGTTACCAGCGGTAGTTATGGAGTGATATTTACAGTTGGAAAATATAAAAACTCAATGTAAATGAGGTTAGGCATGCTCCCTTGGAGAATATACTATTTTTGGCATGTATGACAACTTTCATAATGTTTGGTAAGTGAATCTATGACAGCTACAAGTTGTCATAAGATTTTGAGATTCTATGATGCATATGATGGATATGTTAGTTGTATATTTGCTATATTTAGCCCAAGGTTCATATCTTGGAAAGACACTCTTTTGTGGAATCTATGATAGTTATGACACATCATAAGATGTTGTAAGAGGCCAGATTTAGTCTTGGCCACCCAACCTTTGCATGGATGTTTTTGGACAAGTGTAAGATGCTTGTAAGATGGTAATTAATGTTTATAGGTTGGAGAATCTTAGGAGAGAGAAGGTGAATGCCTAGGATGAGTTGGAAAACATTTATATAAGTATTTGCCATGTATTTGTTGTTACAATACATATTTTAGGTACTCAAGTGCTGCCAAAATGCTGTTAGATTGAAGACTTGTAGAGAGAGTTGTGTAGTTGATGTATTGTACAATCTTGTTGAGATTAATACAAAATTGTGCCTCTTTCCTGGTGGAGTTTTTTACCTGCAAGAGTTTTCTCCATGTAAACACTATGTCATTGTCTTGAGTTCTTCATGTTTGACATCTTTTCTGTAGTGGTTTTTATGTTTTGTTACAATCTCCATTGTTAATGCACACTTAAGAATGCTGAAATTTATCTTGAATCAAATTTCTATTGAAGTAGTGTTGCTTTCATTTCTAACATGTTCTATAGCCAGAGAAAGAAGAAAAGAAAGAGGATGTGGTTCAGCTTCCTCCCACCCTTGAGAAAGTTGAACCAAAGACATCTATTGGACCTGATGATGAGGAGAGCTCTATTAGCTTTGAGAGTTTAGAAGAAGAAGAGGAGGAACCTCAACCTCAACATGTGAGGAGGTCCATGAGGATAAGGTGACAACCTAACAGGTTTGGTTATTCGTTATAGGATAAGGTTATTTTCTTGAATGTAGGATGTAAGATGACTAGAGGAGCTATGGTGCTAGCTAGGGGTGTTTGATTGGCACTCTATTTCAGCTTGATGCATGTGTGGTTTAGTGCAATATTGCCTCTATTTCAAAGAAGAAAACTTCAGAGTCTTCATCCTCACCATTGGAACTAGCATCCAAGAAGACTGTTGCATCTACTTCTGATGGTCGTGCTTTCTGGGTACCCAAGGTTGCTCATTCTATGGAGATGAAACTTCCAGCAGAGAAGACAATGTTATGGCACCAAAGACTTGGCCACATTGGTGAAAAGAGTTTGAGGACCCTGAAAAATAAAAACCTCGTTAAGGGTATGAATGATTGTAACCTTGAGTTTGATTTTTGTGAACATTGCATATATAGAAAACAAAACCATGTTTAGTTTTATTCCAACTCTCACAAATCTTCTAAGGTGTTGGATTTGATTCATTATGATGTATTTGGTCTTTTTAATGTTCCTTCGATTTTGAAATTTGTTTATTTTTTTAATTCATTGATGACTATAGTAGAACGACATGGGTATATTTCCTTAGAAGTAAATCTGAAGTCTTTGCTAGATTCAAAGAGTTTAAAGCTCTTGTAGAGAATCAAAAGGATAGAAAGATTAAGTGTTTGAGGACTGATAATGGTGGTGAATTTTGTTTAGCAAATTTCTACAAGTTCTATAAGGAACAAGGAATTAAGAGGCATAAGAAGACTCCGTATACCCCTTAGTAGACTGGAGTTGCAGAGAAGATGAATAGAACATTGATGGAGAGGGATAGGAGTATGCTTAGAAGTGGAGCTAGACTTAAACAAAAGTTTTAGGATGAAGCTATTTGTCATGTCCCCTTTTCAAAAAATAGCACTTGCTATTTTTAGTAAGTTTCCCCTGTCTGGAAATAGTAAGTTAAGACTAAAGGATAGATTTGGGGAAAATAAAAATTATTTAATATTTTATTTGTTCTAGAGAAATTTCAAATATTAGGAGCAAATAAATATTAAATAAATTATATTTGATGCTCATGATAACTCTTTGGGTGTTGGATTTGGAAGGAATCTTGAGTGGTTAAAAAATAAAAGATTTGCATATCTCGTGAGTTGGCAAATCGGGTAGGGAGTTATGAGTTTTATTATGGCATTGGAGGTTACATGCACTTCATGCAAGAGAATATTTCCCTTTGGGTCGTGAGTTTTCTATTTGGCACTTTAATTGCATGCTGGTGCCTTGAAAAATGTATTTTGAGTTGTCAAAAGATGTCTTTTAAGTGGTAGAATATGAAAGTCTAATTTTAGAGATGTTATAATGCATTTTATGACTTTGTAAGTGCCAAAATTTGGGGAAAAATATTTGGACGTGAATCTAAAGATGGTAGAAGTTTCCAGATGTTCAAGGAGCCTATAAGTATTGTTTATTTGGCATGTAGAGGGACTATTGCCATTCTCACTATTTTCTTGCAGAGCAGATGCTTATGTAGCTTCAGTGGACAGGGAAACCATTGAAGATAGAGCTTGTGGCCAGTGGACATGAGTTCCTAACAATCTGAGGGTGGTGTTCTTGGGTTGTTACAGCAATCTCACTTTAGAGGTTTCATTGGAGAAAAAAGAATTCAGCAGAGTAGAGTTATTGTGTGTTTACAGGGGTTTGTAGTGCATTTGTAGTGTGATTTTGGTGTTGTTTGTAGTACTATTAGTAATTGCTATTGTGTAGGGATTTGTATGTTGTATGTGCTATTGTACATCATCATATACAGTACCATATTCCAGCCATACTAAGTTGTCTGTCATTCTGTGGGTTTGGAGACATTACATTGACTTATACATTGTGTATTTTAGCATTTGGTGTAATGGGTTGTAACTGAAATTGCATAATTTATGTAGGAGTTTGCTGCTAGGTTATTTTTATTTATCAGACCTTTAACCATGTGTTTACATCAAATATCCATAATAAAAATGGTTGGGAGTAATCTTTTGATATTTTGGAATGATTATT
Organism: Cunninghamia lanceolata; assembly: GCA_027924645.1. Lineage (NCBI taxonomy): Eukaryota > Viridiplantae > Streptophyta > Pinopsida > Cupressales > Cupressaceae > Cunninghamia > Cunninghamia lanceolata. The sequence continues at coordinate 14,531,994 of BSBN01000657.1, forward strand.
GTGCAAACTAGTTGCTAGATTTTGGGTCTTGTAATGCATATTTGTGTTGTATGTGTAAAAGTCATTTTCAAATTTAGGATTTATATCAAAATTAGATTTGAGGACATCATAGTGGTATCAGAGCATGATCTTGCTATCCTATAGGGTTGTTTGCTTCATGCTTCTTTGTGAATGAGACCTTAGAGCTTTGAGAAGAGAGCAAAGGAAATTAGCAGTTGATTTAAAATTTGGAGAAGAGAAAATCATGGCTAAAGATGCTGAGATATCAAAGTGGTTTGAAGAATATTCCAAGCAATTTGAAGCCTACAAATTAGCTATTTCATTTGAAATACTTCTAGAAATTTATGGTAAGAAACAAAAGAGAAAGGAGCCAGAAAAGAAGGCGATAGAACGAGAAAGGATGATGGATACACTAGACCCACAAAAGATCATGGAAGAAAAGAAACTAGAATCAAAGCATCAGGAGGTTGTTGAGAAAAATATTTCCTTGCAAAAGGAAGAAGAGAAATTAAATTCAAAGAAACCCATTGAGAAAGAACCTGACATGCAGTTGGAAGGTAAAAAACCTTTTTTAATAGAAGATGTTTATTTGACTTCTAATGATTTTTTATGTCAGGAAAGTATTGATGAAGTCAAGAAGGGAAAGGAATCACTTGGCAGTTGTGAAGAGGGCAAGATGGAGGAACTTACACCAATTCATGTAATTACTTATGGAATTCTAGATGGGGTTTTGAGTTATAGGAAGGAAAGTGTTGAGGATATCCCGACAAGGTCTCTTATGGAAAAGGTGGATGAGCATGTTGATTGTAGCTTGAGGTATGAAAATATTTCAAATTTGTCTCCTTCTATGTCACTAAAAAATTCTGGTCATCATGGAAAACATGCAAAAAAGGGTAATAGAGTGAGGGATACAACTTGCAGTATAGGACATGAGGGCTCTTTGATTCAAGCCCAGAATTGTGCTTTCATATGGGATCCAGGTAATCTCTTTGGGATTAAATTAGTTAGAGACATTATTGAGTTCTCCATCTCTTCCATTTGGAATGAAAGGACATTTATGAGGAGTCATATAGGGTTTGTCATGCTCTCTAACTGCACTATGAAGGATCAATGTTCAGATTTTATGGATCACTTGTGCAAGCCAAGTACCACACTTGAAGATAAGATTTTGGGTTATGGTCAAATGGAGATAGGCACAATGAAATGTTTATCATGGGAATGTGGTAAGGAAAGAAGGTCTAAATTTGATATTGTCAATTTTATTTCTAAACATGGCATGGTACTTTCAAGATCAAGATTCATGCAGGTTTACTACCATTGGTTGTATGGAGGACTAATGAAGGAGGAGTCATTACAAATGTTGGGAATCATGGAGGAGAGGCATTGGGTCATCCTGGTGGGTGAAGAAGAGATGTGCAAGGACTTCATATTTATGGGCTTTGAAGGAATACAGTGTTACAAACAATTTTCAACCCACATACCATCTAATCTAAACCATCTTGCAAATGGTAGAGCTGTGAGTGACATGGTAAGAAATCTTAATTTATTTAATTTTGATAATAATTTGATCACCATCCATACTTGGGAAGATCTTTGGGAGCATTTGAATGTGGTTAGGAAAACATTTCAACAACATGATCATTCTTCCAAAGTATCTATAGAAGAGATTGACATCACCTATGTGGATCAAATTATTATGAGAAAGAATAGGCTACTATTTTTGAAGGGTTTTAGAAGTATACAGATATGGGTGAAGGGAACTTCTGTCATTATCTGGTTGATCATAGCTTCCATATTGCAAATATTGTTGATTTTGATATTTCCTAACTTTGAATGGATAATTGCATTCATGGACACTTGCACATGGAAGGATTCTTATATATTCATAAGTATTGCAGCCTACAGCATAGTGGGAATTCTAGCCATGGAGAAAACTATTTTTTAGTTTGTGGCTATTAATGAGAAGCTTCTAGTTCTCACATGGTCTTCCACTAATGTTACTCTGACCAGATGGATGATTCTTGCCCAATTTTATTATTTGTTCAATTATTGCATCATTGGTATATGGCTGATCTTGGTGATTTTAGTTATGGACAGTAGTATATTGGTACATTTGGAGGAAGTCTCCTTACATAATGATGTTAGCAGAAGGTCTCTACCACTAGTAGGAATTACTCCATTCATTTTGGTTCTAACCTGGAGGAGATCCAAAGAGGTATGTGATTGCTATGATGTGTTTTCAGCCTACATGCAAGTTGATTTATACCATGAATTCTCATGGAGGAGATTTGAAGAGGAATCCCAAAATAACTATATTGGAAGGCATGATCATGAAAATGATTCCTCACTAGTTACTAATGATGACTTTCAGCTTGTCAAAATTTTTAGATCCATAATTTATGCAAGAAAATTCAAATTGGACATACCAGAACAAAAGGAGAATGGTGCAAAGAGTTATATGGCTCAAAGGTTGGAGCCTATGGGTCAATTCATGAGTACTCAAGGCATATGGAAAGTTGCAGCATAAAAAACATTGAAGGGTAGAAAGGAGGTAATGGTTGATGATTCTACCAAAATGCCTATTCACTGTTTTGGAATTCATGATGTTGGGAAGGGTTTTAACATGGTAGAACCTATCATAAATGTATTTGCCACTAATATTTCAAACATTTTGAGGAGTGATAAGTATGTGCTAATGGATGTTCTTAGGGAGTACATCATCTTTCCTCAGGATAAGTTATTATTTGCATACTTGGAATTTAGAGTATGGTGGTTTGAATGTTTCTGTTGTATGATGCTAATGGTTGTTCCACTACTATTCTATGGCTTCTATAGATCAGTCCATGAAGTTGGAATTAACATCTCTCAAGATGGGGTAATGTATGGGTCTATTACTTTGCATTTTTGTATTGTTTATTTCAACAATGTGAAGAGGAAAGAAGTAATTCTTTCTGGAATATGCACTTGCTATTGTGGAGGATGTAATGGCTGTTTTAACAGTCATAACAGCAGAAAAAATTAGACTCATAACTTCATCAAATGTCTCAGGAGTCTCAGGTACATGTTGCCCAATGACAGTGCTTTCCTAGTTAGAGTTTCAAGACACTACTTGACATGTTGTGGGAGATTGTCTTGTAAGTTTTTTGAGGTGGGAACTATCAAGCACATCAGTAAGTCACCTAATATAGTTGAGGATGCAATATTTTCTGCTCTCATTTTGAAATTACCTTTGGGTGATCGATTTGTGCTAGTTAGATTCAGGGGATGCATAGATTACCACTAGAAGGGCTTGTGGTTTGCAAAGTCAATATCAAGAGTTGGGTGGAATATTTGCTGCTATTACATGATGATGCTTGTTGTCCCTCTACATATATTTTTTTGTTATAGATCAGCTAATGAAGTTGAAGGTACCATCTATCAAGTTGAGGTAAAATTTGGGCCTATTAGAGTGCATTTCAACCATGTATTTTCCAATGTTTTGATGATAAAAGTGGTTGTTTTATTTCAAATATGCACTTCCTATTATAGAGGTTATAATCAATGTTATAATGTTCCTAATAACAACACAAATTAGTTTTATATCATTGGGAGAAGTTGCAGGGAAATCAAGTTTGATTGGTCACATGATAGTGCATATAAACAATGGACGGCATTTGGTGAGTTCATAGAATTACATGGGAAAGATATGGTTCAGATTTGGGATTGGAGTATTTGCAACAAAGTTTTGCATTGATATTTTTATTGGTTGCATGACATTATTGCACAAAAGTCTGAGTTTCCATATTTGCATAATGTTCTATGGCAAGAGTCATCTCACTTGACAGGTACAGGAGCTAGGCTCTATGGACAATTTAGCATGATTTACCACCTTGGCACAATGAATTCAAAACATCTTGGTTTGCATTGCTTGAGGACAAGTAATCTTGAGGAGGGATGACTTGTCATGTCCCCTTTTCAAAAAATAGCACTTGCTATTTTTAGTAAGTTTCCCCTGTCCAGAAATAGTAAGTTGAGACTAAAGGATAACTTTGGGGAAAATAATAATTATTTAATATTTTATTTGTTCTAGAGAAATTTCAAATATTAGGAGCAAATAAATATTAAATAAATTATATTTGATGCTCATAATAACTCCTTGGGTGTTAGATTTGGAAGGAATCTTGAGTGGTTGAAAAATAAAAGATTTGCATATCTTGTGAGTTGGCAAATTGGGTAGGTGGGAGTTATGAGTTTTATTATGGCATTGGAGGTTACATGCACCTCATGCAAGAGAATATTTCCCTTTGGGTCATGAGTTTTCTATTTGGCACTTTAATTTCATGCTGGTGCCTTGAAAAATGCATTTTGAGTTGTCAAAAGATGCTTTTTAAGTGGTAGAATATGAAAGGCTAATTTTAGAGATGTTATAATGCATTTTATGAACTTTGTAAGTGCCAAAATTTGGGGAAAAATATTTGGACGTGAATCTAAAGATGGTAGAAGTTTCCAGATGTTCAAGGAGCCCATAAGTATTGTTTATTTGGCATGTAGAGGGACTATTGCCATTCTCACTATTTTCTTGCAGAGCGGATGCTTGTGCAGCTTCAGTGGACAGGGAAACCATTGAAGATGGAGCTTGTGGCTAGTGGACATGAGTTCCCAACAATCTGAGGGTGGTGTTCTTAGGTTGTTACAGCAATCTCACTTTAGAGGTTGCATTGGAGAAAAAAGAATTCAACAGAGTAGAGTTATTGTGTGTTTATAGGGGTTTGTAGTGCATTTGTAGTGTGATTTTGGTGTTGTTTTTAGTACTGTTAGTAATTGCTATTGTGTAGGGGTTTGTATATTATATGTGCTATTGTACAGCATCATATATAGTACCATATTTCAGCCATACTAAGTTGTGTGTCATTCTGTGGGTTTGGAGACATTACATTGACTTATACATTGTGTATTTCAGCATTTGGTGTAATGGGTTGTAACTGAAAATTGCATAATTTCTGTAGGAGTTTGCTGCTGGTTTATTTTTATGTATCAGACCTTTAACCATGTGTTTACATAAAAAATCCATAATAAAAATGGTTGGGAGTAATCTTTTGATATTTTAGAATGATTATTGTGCAAACTAGTTGCTAGATTTTGGGTCTTGTAATGCATATTTGTGTTGTATGTGCAAAATTCATTTTTAGATTTAGGATTTATATCAAAATCAGATTTGGGGACATCACACTATTGCTACCACTTGTTACCGAATTAATAGGTCTCCTACATTGACGCTCGTTGATAAGACACTTATAGAGGTGTGGTCTGGTAAGAAGCCTTCATTGAGACACATTCGACTATTTGGTTGTGAGGCATATGCACATGTACTAAGGAGAAGAGGTCTAAGTTGGAAAACAAGGCATTAAAATGTATCTTCATCGGTTATGGTATTGGTGTGAAAGTGTACAAGCTTTGGGACCCAGTGGCCGAGAGAGTTCTATATAGAAAAAGTGTGATCTTCAGAGAGCTTAGTCCTTCTTCTATTGTTCTACATCTATAGAAAGAAGAAAAGAAAGAGGATGTGGTTCAGCTTCCTCCCACCCTTGAGAAAGTTTAACCAAAGACATCTATTGGACCTGATGATAAAGAGAGCTCTAGTATCTTTGAGAGTTTAGAAGAAGAAGAGGAAGAACCTCAACCTCAACTTGTGAGGAGGTCCATGAGGATAAGGTGACAACCTGACAGGTTTGGTTATTCATTGCATGATTCCAGTTGTGTTTTTTCTTTGATTTGTAACGTTGATGATCCTAGGACCATAAGGGAGGCTATGGGTATGAGTGATATAGATTCCTAGAAAGAGGCCATGGAAGAAGAGATGGATTCATTGAAGAAAAACAATACTTGGGATCTGGTGCCCTTGCTTGATAGACGTAAACCTGCTGGATGCAAATGGGTGTTTAAGAAGAAGTTTGGCTTAGATGGTAGCATTGAGAAGTTTAAAGAAAGGTTAGTCACGAAGGGGAACTCTCGGGTGGAGGGAATTGACTATGGTGAGATTTTCTCTGCAGTTGTGAAGGTGACATCTTTTTGGTTCCTATTATCCCTTGCAACAGTGTATGATCTAGAAGTGGAATAGATGGATGTGAAGACAACATTCCTTCATGGTGACTTGGAGGAGGAAATTTATATGTCACAACTAGAGCACTATGTGGTGAAAGGTAAAGGAAATCTAGTTTGCAAGTTAAAAAATTCTTTGTATGGTTTGAAGCAATCTCCTAGGATGTGGTACCAGAAGTTTGATGTCTTTGTGTTGAGTATTAGATTTCTAAGATTGAAATTAGATCATTGTGTTTATTACAAGTTTGACAATGATCACATTCTCATTATTGCATTGTATGTCGATGATATGTTGTTCATTGGGAATGATAAAAGTTTGATTTATGATTTGAAGTCTTAATTGTTAACACAGTTTGAGATGAAAGATCTAGGGGAAGCTAGGTGTTAAGGGAAAATTGGATCTAAATGAATAATCAATATCAATGATACCCAAAACTCAATGAAATAATGAACAAAAGATATCAATTAAATAATGAACAATACAAAAGAAAAGCTCCTTTAATTCTCAGCTTCCATTGATTGCCTATCGCAAATGACCTTGTCTATGAATATGGCCCTTAGAAGTTGCACTTCCTTGCTATGATTCCAAGATGTTCAAATGGGAACAACTATGATAGTTTCACCATGAAGATGAGATTCACAACAATGATAGTAGTGTGTCATAACAAGTTTGATCGCAAGCAATGAAAGAATTGGTGCCAAAGGTGCATTATAATTCCTGCAGAGTAAGTTTATTCAAAGCTTGGATGATTAAAATAGAGTAATAGGGTTGCTTTTATACACTTGGGAGAGAAGAGATCAATGGTACAGAAACCTTGAGAGAACATGTGTGAATAAGAAGACAAGTGTCACCCAAAAGCTATTTTATTTGAGTTAACTACTTTCTTTTCTAAAGATAAGACATGCCTTTCATAAATTAGAAAACTTTTTTCTAATTTAGTAGAAATTGATAAAAACAAGGTTGATTGAATAGATAACTCAACTTTGGGATTTGCTTTTGCATGAATTGAGAGGAATTAAATAATAAATTATTCAATTTTGTGTGCATGAAGAAGAAGACTTATTTTTAGAAGATTTGGAAGATATTTGAAGAATTAGAAGATAAGAAAGCAAATTAAATAAATAGATTTATTTAATTGTTGTGCATGATTTGGAAGAATAAATAAAACATTTGATTATATTTTATTTTTGGATATTGAGAGGATTTAAATAAATTTGATTTGATTTATTCAAATTTGGAAGAATGAATTTGACTTAATTAAATAATTAAGAATTATTTAATTGTTTGGAAGAATTTAATTAAATAAAGGATTTTATTTAATTTTGACTTTAGAAGAGATAATTAAATATTTTGATATTTAATTAACTTAGAGGAATGTGAATCGAATAAATAAATTTATTTTTTTATTTATTGATAGAGGAATTAGACTTAAATAAATATTAAGAATATTTATTTGGATAGAGTCGTGTCATTTTTAGGCATATACATTTTGCCCCTTTTTGATGCAATGCAGTTTACGTCGTTGCTTCAAAGAATTCGATTGTTGAATAATGATACATGCCCCAGTTTACCCCTGGTATAGGTTATGACAATAGGATGCTCCCTCGAGAGATTGGATGGGGGAACTCCCTCGAGAGATTGGACAAGGGAAGAAGGTCGAAGGCATGAGACAGAAAATCCCATGAAGGGACGAAGGGAAAACTTGGTTAGGTTTGAAGAAAATAGAATGTGTTTCTGAGAAATGGGAAGAAAATGGGAAAAAATAGGTGCAGGAAGTAGTCATAGTCACCACATAGCCAGTTTAGGGTTTGCATGCTATATATAGGAGCTGGGTCCACAAGACAAGTCATTTGTACACTTGGCTTTGTTTGGTTTGTCTTTCAGAGCTTAGGAGAGCACATAGCACAGAGCAGTTAGCACTAGGATGGATATTCTGCACGAGGAGCATTGCTTTCAGTGAGTCTGATGATTCAACCAGCTAGCAGAGGCAGGACCCCCGATACGTATCTCAAAAAATTTCACCTAGGGTCAATTTTGAGTGCATTAAATGCTAGGTAAAATTAGGCAAAACAAATGCGCAAGTTCGCAGTTCAACACATCTGACATGCGGAACTACGCTTCTGTCAATCTGCGGTGCATGTAGGATATAAAGTGGTGCATGTATGAAAGCTTCACATGCATAAGGAAGGTCAGCGCATGCATTATTTGGTGGCGCAAGTAAGGTATGAGTTGGCGCATGCACTTGGGCAGTACATATACAGTATGGGATGGTGCATATATGAAATTTTGCGGTACATATGAGAGAAGTGGTGCATTTACTAAGAAATGGCACATGTACCTTCTATTCTGGTGCATATGATATAGATAGTCAGTTTTACTTAACAAATTTGACTCGATTGGCATCCTATTTGATGTGTCAATCGATAAGCTATCTACGAGATTGCAGGAATCTAGTCAAGAGATATAGTGTGTTGTTTTGATCAATTTGATATGTTAAGTTAGTTGATATGATTCTTTAGATATGTTGAGCATGGTACTTGCAGCTTTAGGTTGATGCCTTGCTTTGCATGCTTGAAAGAAGATATACAAGATACACTGATGTCGAGGGAGTAGTTTGCCTTACCGATGTTGCAGCACTACATGCTTATAGAGATAGACTGAGAGGCACTCAACGTGATGGGATTGGATTATGTGTGCTTTATGCCCAAGATTTGAGTGAACCGTGGCTTACTGACTACAGCAGTGGAGAGGTTTCATAGTGAGGATGGGACCTTTCACTTCCTGACTGGTGAGATGACGGTGATTCTGGAGGATGTATATAGGATACTACACTTGCCGATACAGGGAGGGCTTGTGGAGTATGATCCACAGCGGGATGCAGGACTCACAGAGTGTAGGTGGGTATTTGACGACCCTAAGCTAGACTGTCAGGTTATCTCCTGGCAGGATATACACGATTACTATGACTACTTCCCTGGGATAGTTGCAGGATTGATTAGAGGCGTTGTATGCCTCAATAGATCGCATGGGTTCCCGATTGGATGGGAATGGATTATAGATAGGATGACCATAGAGCGCACCTGTTATGCTTGGGGTGTCTATGTTTTGGCACACCTATACCACAATATGCATCAAGTGGTATACCATAGGGGTGCTTGTCTATTAGCAGGTGTCTCACTATTATAGTTTTGGTTGTGGGAGCATATCACCATTACCAGACCGATATGTGTGTTCTCGAGATAGAGGGGAGAGCCCTATAGCTATGGGTATGCAGGAGTGATTTCCCAGCATAGACTGGGGAAGCTAGAGTACTAGAGGCATGCACTAGATGGGGTAGATGTAGTCATTTGGTGACCATATCTAGACTACAAGCCTTGGGATGACGAGGTGGATGAGCTGCCATACTGCTATCAGTCTCGGTGGCTTATAGGAAGGACATGATTCATCCTGGAGAGATAGATTATTAGTAGGGTTCAGAGGTAGTTTGGGAGGAGATAGGGCATGCCACAGGGGTAGGATCTATTTGCACGCACCCATGCAGAGAGGTTTAGATGGGGCCTAGTGGCATCCTACAAGGAGGTAGTGGCAGAGTTTTGACAGATTCCCTATATTACTTAGCTAATCAGGAGAGAGATTGCAGATGTAGGGATGACATAGGACTATGAGGAGTGGTTCGCAGAGTATCAATTTTTGAGATACTCTAGGCCTAGAGAGCTGGTTCCTCACATAGATGAGGCAGATTCATATGAGGAGGGTAGGGTTGGCAGGAGGAGGAGGAGGAGGAGAGGATGAGGAGATGGAGGAGATGGTGGAGATGGGGGAGATGGAGGAGGAGGTAGAGGAGATGGTGGAGATAGAGGCAGACTTAGGTAGAGGAGGAGATTTGGGTAGGGATCTTCCCATGCATAGCAGGTAGTGCAGTCGCAGGTTGCACAGCAGGGACAAATGTTACCACCATAGCAGGTGGCGCAATAGCAGGTGCCTCAGTTGCAGGGGCAGGGATAGGTACAGGCCTCCCAAGATCTAACACAGCTAGATGTCTAGGAGAGAGCCATTTCCATGCTAAGAGGATAGGTTTGATAGTTGCAGGTACAACTTAGGATGGTCGAGGCTCGGTAGGAGACAGATGTAGGCATTATCTCAGGGCTCACTAGAGAGTGAGATACAACTGAGGCTAGGATATAGGTTATCTGAGTAGAGAGAGACACAGCCGTAGCAGCCCTTGGGATAGATGGCACTAGTACATTTCTAGTTGGACAAGTACAATAGGCATAGGCACAGCTTGCCCAAGCTCAGGCACAGTTGTCACAGGTGTAGTAGCAGTTAGTGTAGGTACAGGGTGAGCTTGCCAGAGCACAGGCTTAGACACAGTACTACTGGGGACTATACCATGGTGTTGTTCCTGTTGATCAGAGGGCTCCAAGCTACAGGAGCCAGTCCATGGCCTCGTAGAGAGTAGGTGGATCATGGTCAGGAGCCTCTATGATGGGCCTGCAATAGTCTGGGGCCTGCAGAGGAGGGGAGATAGAGGACACTGCTGGGAGCAGTGATTCACAGCAGCAGGGTTAGCAGACACTTGCATAGATTTTGGCCCCTATGTACATACCCTTTTGATGGCTTAGATAGCCATACATGTACATGTACCACTTTTGCACTTTGAGACATGTATCATTATTTTTTGAGATGTATACACTGTATATGACATTGATTCAGAGATGGTCCTGGTGGTCTTTGATGTATTGTACATTTAGACATACTTTATTTGATATTTATATGAGGATGCAGCTATTTGATGCTCTCTATACTTATGTGTTATGGATGCATTTCTATTATATGATGGTACTCATGTGATGCAGATTTTGATTATGTCTATGTGATGTTTATCTAATGCAAACTTAGATGATTTATGATGCTATGGGATGTTATCTGATGCATACTTAGATGATTTATATGATGCTATGTGATGTACAAGATGTGATATACAATCTATATGATATGCAATGTATGTGATGCTTCTACATGCCTTTACCTATGTTTTTGATATTTTATGTGGATATTATGTTGTGCATGATGCTAATGTATATGGATGATCTAATGCACTTATTTATGTTATGCAAATGATTTAATCATGTAAATGACTATCTCCTGTGATATGTGATGCAACCTATGCTATGTTTTTGTTATGTCCAAATGTACTCAATTGGCATAGAGATGACATGATGATAGATAGAAGATTGATTGAAGACTCACTTGGTAGAAAGACACAAGCTTTAATTTGTATTGATACTCTATACTTTTGGATCTTTTATTGCATGGGATATGGTATGGATGCTTTTATGGATATATAATGGTGTTCACTTTTGACATCTTGATGGTGCAAGTATTTTGAAGTGCTTATTTCATCATTAGGCAATTTTTTTGGTACTTTTTCTAAATGTTGTAAGTTAATACAAGCATCTAGGTATAATTGAACAAAGATGACCTGAGTACTTCTTACATGGATTTTGATTTAGCAAGTTAATACAAGCATCGAGGTATAATTAAACCAAGATGACTTGAGTATTTCTTGCATATCAATAGATAAGGATTGCTCCCGTTTATGTTAAACCTTTGATGTCCTCGATGATCTTTTGTCGATCATGTCTTTAGACAAGGCGTCACATTACTAAATTTTAATCTACAAATAGAAAACAAAGAAACTAATCATGCCCCCATCATAGCATCTATAGCTTTTGGCATCCTTAAGTAGCATAGAAAGGCATGATAACAAAAATCAAGATGCTGTAACTTAACCATGATTCCAACCACAAAACATTTTTGCATTTAGATGTGTTTGTTTCTTGCCATAAATTAGGTAAAATCATTTAGAGTGCTTTAGGTATTTGTTTTCTTTCCTCTGGATAGGTTGAGGTGATGTGTCAAAATTTCTATTTGAAGAGCAAGTTTTGCTTGCGCTTGCTTGCCTAGTGAAAGATTCCACAATCCTTATTGGTGAGACAGACCCTAAGGGACTGACCTAGGGCCTCGGGGGCTCATTGTTAAATGGCCTTGCCTATGTGACAACACAGAGGCAATGTATTCCAAGGACTTGGACCATGTGGATACTAATGATAGGCACTATGCTAGGTTGACACTATGGATAGGATACTAGATAAGACCTTAGTTGACAAGGTGACAAAAGAGATAGACTATCAAGCCATGATAGGTTATCACTAGGTATTTTAATTATGGAACATATATGGATTGAATGGGACATGATTGGAGGAAGAATGGACACAAAGTGATTGGTTTCCCAAAGATGAAGAAGGTGGTTTATCACAAGTAATGACTATTTACCAGGTTTTCACCACTTGCTTTTATTTGCACGAAAGCTAGAAGTACACATGATGCATGTTTGCCAGGTTTTCATCATGGTACCTATCCAAGGCACTTGTTTACCAGGTTTTCACCAAAGGACAATTTTTTTGTTTGTTTTTTTTCCATTTTTTCAAATTTTTTGTATTTTTTTTATTTTTTAATTTTTTTGTATTTTATGGCCCCCTTACATTGGGGTTCTCTTAGGTATAGAACTAGCAAAGATGCATACTGTTGATTGGGTCATCGAACAAATCACCCTCTGATGTTGCTAACTGATATGCTCCCAATCCATAGGCAGCCATGATCACATAAGGCCCAAGCCAGTTGGGTTCAAATTTGCCTTTCTTTTCCTAATCTTGTTGATTGCTGGGGTTTTCTTTAAGTACTAGATCTCCAACTTTAAAGACTCTTGGGCGGACTCTATGGTTGCAGCTTCATGACATCATTTTTTATATGCCTTGAGATGATCAAAGGCTTTCTATCTCTTTTCCTCTAGCAACTCTAGTTCTTGCAATCTAGAAACTCTATATTCTTCATCTGTTATGAGACCTATTAATGACACCCTGAGAGATGGTAACTCGACCTCGATGCGTAGGATAGCTTCTGAGCCATAGACAAGGGCATAAGGGGTAGTGCCTATGGGAGTGCATATACTGGTTCTATAGGCCCATAGAGCAAGATTGACTTGGATGTGCCAATCACGGCCAACATCATTGACTATTTTCTTGAGGAGTTTCAAGATGGTCTTGTTGGATGCTTCTGCTTGGCCATTACCCTGGGGGTAATAGGGTGTGGAGAAATGGTGTTGGATTTTGAATCAGTCACAGATTTCTTGGACATCCTAGTTTTTGAAGGGTCTTCCATTATCCATGATAATGGATGAGGGAATTCTGTATCTACAGATGAGGTAATTAAGGATGAATGAAGAGATTTGTTTTCCTATGATGATGGTGAGGGGGATAGCTTCAATCCACTTGGTAAAGTACTCAGTGGCAATTATTATGAATTTGTGGCCGTTGGATGAGGGTGAGTGGATTTTGCCTACAAGGTCAAGTCCCCATTGACAAAAGGGCCAAGGTGTCGTTAAAGGTCTCAACTCTTGAGCTGGTGCATGTATCAAGTTCCCGTGTATCTGGCACTGCTTGCACTTCTTCACAAACTGATATGAATCTGTTTCCATGTTCGGCCAATAATAACCCAAATGCATGAGTTTCTTAGCTAAGGACTACTAGAGTTTGTTCCACATATCCCTTCATGTACGTCTTGTAAGGTGGTTTGGGATTCTTCTCATTCTAAACAATAGAGTAAAGACCATCTAGACCGCGTCATTATAGGGTGTCAGAAATAATGGTATAACGAGAGGTTTGGCGGATAAAGGTTCAACGTTGGTTTGAAGATAAGTCAGGAGGGAGGGTGTTATCCTTGAGGTAGGTGTAAATATTACTGTACCAAGGTGAATTAGATACAACTAATAGGCATATGGAATGGTTTCGGGAAGATCATAAGCTAGTTGCTGAATTAATTCCACTAAGAATTCATACCATGACTCATTCTCTAGGATTTTGAGGAGAGAGGTAATGGTTTCCATGGCATCTGCTGCTTTATTTTCTATGCAAGGTATCTACTCGAAAGAGATGATCAAAAAGTATTCCTTAAATTCATCAACCATCCACTTGTATGGGATAAGCTTCTCATCTTTGGTTTGGTAATCATCATTGACCTAATTGATTACTAGTTGAGAATCACCATAGGCATGTAGCTCTTTGATTTTCCACTTTGTTGCCATTTTGAGGCCAATGACTAGGGCTTCATATTCTACTATGTTATTTTTGCATGGAAATAATAGACGATAAGACTTTGGTATGGTGTCGCCATGAGGAGTTACAAACAAGATTCCTGCTCCTGATCCATCGCTTGTGTAGGACCCATCAATGTAGAGTTTCCAGGAATGTGTTGATATATTGAATAAGGATTCATCTGGAAACTCAAATTGCACTGGTGTGGTGTCCTGTAGTGGTGCATATGCTAACTGATCAGCAATGACTTACCCCTTGATAGCCTTTCTATCTACATATTCAATGTCATATTCACTTAGGAGCATTACCCTTTTGGCTAGGTGACCTATTAGAGCTGCTTTGCTTAGTAGGCACTTCAGTGGATCTATTTTTGCAATAAGTTTGATTGGATGTGCTAGCATATAATGTTAGAGTTTTTGGGAAGCAAAAACTACCACAAGGCATGATCTTTCTAAGAGTATTTCAACTCATAGCCCACCAATGTGCGACTGATGTAGTAGACATCTCTTTCTTTACCTTCATAATCTTGTTGTGCTAGAAGGGCCCCAATAGCTATTGGTGTAGCAAATATGTATAGTAACAATGGCTTCCCTTGGATAGGAGGCATGAGAATAGGTGGATTCATAAGATACTTTTTTAGTTTTTTGAATGCCTCTTCGCATTTCTCATCCCACCTAAATGGAATGTTCTTATGTAGGAGATGACTGAAGGGTTGACACTTGTCTGCCAGTTGTGATATGAATCTATGGATTGCTTGTATCTTGTCTTGTAGAGATCTTAGTTGAGTAATATTCTTAGGTGGTGGCATGTCCATAATAGCCTTGACTTTGGTAGGGTTCACCTCTATTCCATTTGCTGGTACAATGAAACCTAAGAGCTTGCCTGAGGTGACTCCAAACACACATTTCTTTGGGTTCAACCTGACTTTGAATTGTTCTAGTCTTTGAAAGACTTTCTCTAACACATCCAGGTGTGATGCTCTTGTGAGTGATTTTGTAAGGATATCATCTACATAGTCTTCCATTATGGCGTGCATCATATTATAGATGTGAGGACCGCCCTTTTTACTACTGTTGTCATGACTATTTACAGTACTGTTATTGTTACTTTCATATTTGTGGGATAGCAGTTCCCGAAATTTGTCAGACTATTTAACTTTATAATGTTTTCGGAAAAAAAAACTAATTGGGTGATGTTTGGATAAGTTACTTTTCAGAGAAATGAATTAGAGATGATGGAAAATTGTAATATGATTTTTTAATTATGTTAAATTGTACTGTTATATGATTTTTAATTATGTTAAATTGTACTAAGGCATGAGAATGCATGTGTTATTTAAGTTGCTTCGGCTATGATGAATTTATGTGGTTACTGATCTTGTAATTGAGTGTGCAGGGACTACTAATCAAACCACAGATTTCGGAGATCATTCCACACCTTGTTAATTGTTATTCCCTGTTAAGCCGATCTGGTTCCACGAAGAACCAAGATCTCTTTGTGTTTGATGTCTTGATGTAATGAGGTCTTTCGTATGGTCGAGTGGGTTAGGTTATCCTCATGTAACATTATTTTTTATAAGTAAGTGTTGTTAAGAGATTGAATTTGAAATTTCTATTTTTATTTAAATTATGAGGCCCTTTTTCTTGTGCTTTACCTTGACCTGGGGTGTCTTGTATGGGTTAAATTTGACCCTGGGTTCTACCCCATGGGTCTAGGGGTCCATTTGGCATGGGTAACCCTTGAGTAACCTCCATCTAGTCAACTTAACCTTCCCCTGAAGTTAAGTGGCGAAAATTGGAGGTAGGAGGGGACATGATGGGTTGTACCAACACTCAACCCATCCCCTCTACTTTTCCCTAGATAAGAGATGCCATCCATTAGTAAAAGTTACCTCTTCTTTAGTAAGATTCCCCCCATGTACCATGGGGACACCCATGTGAAGAAAGGAGAAAGAGGCATGGGTCACCTGTCTTGTTCCCATTTAACTCTTTTTTTTATTTTTCCCATGAGAAAGTGGAGTCACATGAAAGGAATAAGGAGTACCCTTGGGAATGGAAAGTGACATAAGCCACCTGGACAGAATAGTGATTTTTGGGAAGGGTGAGGAGGTGACAAGTGTCACTTCCCCATTTCTCAAAATTAGAAAGAAAGAGAATTTTGGGTTATTTATTTTCAAATTTTGGGATGAGAGGGAGTTAGTTGAATTTTGGGGAAAATCTTTCATCTTTGGCCTTACCAAAAAATAGAGAAGTTAGTTTGGAAGATAGAGAAGGGAGAGGGAGTTGGTGGCTAAGCTTGGAAGTGAACTCTGTGGACTCTGCAACAACTTCATTCCAGGAGGGCTTTGCAAGGTTGGTCTGAATTTTATCTTTGTTTTGGTAGAACTGAAATGTGTATGAAATGTGTGTGAAATATGTGTTTAAATTTGTTTTTCTGTGGGGGTTCTTGTCGGGTGTTGACAGAGCGTCTCCCACTTGGGAGAAATGCTCATCAAGTTTGGGGTAGGGGAGGAGAGATCCTCCTCAGGTGCATACCTGTTCCATCTTTTGGGATGTTGAAAGCCTTGAGGGCATGTATCTGTGACTGTATTTTTGACTTGAGAGTCATATACAGATTTCTTACAAATTGTGATCACACTTGGTTGAGACCAAGAGAAATTTATATTAGTTCATTTATCTGTCAGGGTGACACTCTGAAGTCGAGTGTATCCACTCTCCTGCCCCTTATGAAACTCACTGTAGTTGAGTTTTCGTATTGTGTAAAATAGCCACGGGTGTAGGTGTGCTTTGGGATTGTTGTTGTTTCTGTTGTGAAGTGGAGTGTTTGAGTACCCAGGTGTGAGTATGGTCTCCCTAGCTCGGGGGTGACCCTCTTGCGGGTCTACGGTAGGGAGGAGAGCTAGACAAGTGGTATTTTCTTCTTTGTTTGTCTTTGATATGCAGGTTTTTCTCTTGGAGCTTCTGGTTGGCTATTTATGAAGAAACAGATTATCTTCTTGTCATGAGAATTAGGCCTGGTTCATTTCATAGAGATGAAGAGAGAACACCTCTCTTGTTAATGTTGTAAATTAATGATATTCTGGGAGTGAAGAAATTCACCTCCCTGATCTTGTTATTATTGGACTTTTATTGGTTGTCATAGTTTTCAGTTGACTACTGTTTGGGAGGAGAAAGTTCATATCTGGGAAGTTGGTATTCATGATTGAGAAACTGTAATATGAATGTGCTTAAATTTTTAAGTTGATGTTTGCAACCTTTGTTCAATAGCAATTTTTGTGTTTCAAGTATTACTGAAAAGAACAAGTTTGTTTTTGCAACTTAATCTGAGTTGTTTACATTTGAAAGTTTGGAATTGCTTCACTAGTTGAAATGCTAATTTTCTTTTCAATGTTAAAATGGAAAAGACAGTTTAAAATATTTGAGTTATTCTCCATATTAATGAGTTCTGTTAATTTAGAAGGATTAGAGGAAATCTAGCATGTAAATATATAATCTGTTGTAAAGTTATGAAGTCTTAAATGTTTATGAAAATGGAAAATTATAATTATAATAAGGGGATAGCTAGTTACCATTTCTATAAAATAAGTGAACTTGGGATATATATATATATATATATATATATATATATATATATATATATATATATATATATATATATATATATATATATATATATATCTACTAGTTACGACAATTTCTTTATAACAGGTTGATTTGGAGAAAATGCATTAAGTAGTGAAATTGAGAAATTTAGGAAATAGTTAGGCACATATAAGAATCTTTTTATCTATAAATAAATTTAAATATATATATATATATATATAGAAATATATATATATATTTCATATTTTGAGTAATTATCATTTTCCAGAATAATAGTGAAATTGAAAATAACTTATCATTTTTATGAAATTGACGGAGAAATATCAATATAAATATATATATATATATATATATATATATATATATATATATATATATATATATATATATATATTTATATATATCTCTACTTATATACTCATTTTTTTAAATATATATATATATATATATACATATGAATATATATATATATATATATATATATAAATATATATTTTAATGTTGTGAGAAATGGCGGACCAAATGTAAGCCGCGGTTTAAAAAAAACACAGTCGAATTTTTATATTGGGCGGTGGGGAGTAAACCCCACCGCAGGATTGTTAATACATTTGGAGGTGTGGAGTGGGGGCGGAGCCCCACCCACACCCCCCACGTCGTGGGAATGTGGGTGGGGCTCCGCCCCACTCCACATCTCCCCCCCCTCCAAACCCTTATGCCTCCCGCGAAACCTTCCCGCCGCTCTGCGGCCACCACGGAATTTCGTCCGCCGCTCTGCGGCCACCCCGACCCTGCTCCTCTGCGGCCGCCGCCGCCCATGGCCGCCGCCTGCTGTGAGTCTAAAGCAATACAAAAATGTTAGGGCTTGAGCCCTAACATATGAATGGTGTTTTTGTAATATAAATACAGTTTATTTTTATATAGCTTTATATATATAGGCATATATATATACTATATATGTCTATGTATATAGCTATATAGATATATTATAATAATGATTATATATCTGTATATATATATATATATATATATATATATATATAGGTATATAAGTTGTGGGAAACCAATTTGTCCATTATATAGACATTAAAATAAATATATTATAGATATATATATATATATATATATATATATATATATATATATATATATATATATATTTATATATATATATATATATGCATAGGAGTGAATCTTTGAACCAATTTAATGGGCCCTCGTTTAAGATCGTTATAAACTATGTCTCATGGATATAGAAGAACAAAATATATATATATATATATATATATATATATATATATATATCTACATATGTATATATATCTAAATATATATATATAGATGTTATTAAGTGTTGAACACAACAACCAAAGAAGATATATTACCATGAACAGAGTTTTATAAAGTGGTGAACCACCTACGTCTATTGACAACGTCATACGAATTACAATCGGTGTATGAATCGTAATTAAGAGTAACAGTAACAACAGTAATTCTAAACAAGAGAAAATAAAATTATAATGTAAAGAGAGTTTAGGAATATTCGGTGATACTCAGGAAAGAGTTTCTCGGAAGTTTCAACTGTTAACGTACTAATAATCACCCGGAAAATGAAGAGGAAAATTACACAACTCTTGCTCAAAAGAACACTGGAAATAAATTTATGAAGCCACCACTAACTATCCATGTGGTCATATTAACCTCAACTGTATTAACCTCAACTGTAGCAAACGATCTCATATGTAAACCTGTAAGAGGTTCCGAAGAAGGAAACACTAACATTGGAAAACACAGAGGAGAAAATGCGCGACCTTTCTCACACGGGATAAGAGAACTAAGTTGACGGACCCTTCTGTCAATTGTGCTTAGGAACAAGTTGACTAAGTATTTACGAAGAGGAGGAACCTAGATCGGGGAAGATTAGGAGACCGAGTCCAGCGAAATAGTAAACCAGCCTATGTGACCGAGATCATCCTGAAATTAGGTTTAATATCAACAATAGCTGCAGTAATAACCCTGATTGACGTAAATCACGAAGAAAGGACAGGATGCACATAAAGAAAGTATAGAAAATGAAAGAGAGAGAGAGACCGAAATATAAACACACTAAATGAACTAAGAGATAGTTAAGGTAAGGGCGATAAAGATATAATCCAACTTAAGAACTTGTGGAAAGGGAAGAGAGGGCAACCAAACCGCCTTGTTGAAAATGCTAAGTCATAGGAGGGGTATGTTTCAGGAAACAAGAGAGGAGACAGACAACCGTGCCTGGCTGAAAAATGACTAAATAGGGAGATCACTAGCCGGTTTAGTCGGAACAAGGCGTCGTGGGGAGTGGTTCCTCTATCAGCGAACCACGAGCGTAAATGAGTGCAGCGTAATTCCCACTAACACCGTAAGGCATTCTGCTACCGAACATTGCCGAGGATTCGATTTAAGAACTTTGGTAATCTCACTCTTGCAATGACGTTAGCAGCGTTGTATAGACCCTCTTGTTGATCTATATGCTTCTGGTTGCACGCCATTGTACTTGTATTCCGCCGATGAGTATAGTGTTTCGCCATGAGAGAACACCGTTGAGCATGCGTACGCATGCGAAAGGGGTTTTTAGGACAGTGTGAGAAAAGTTTTTCATATCTCGTGTCATAACCACATGACAGATGTGGCTATGACACGTGCGATGTGTGTTGTGACCACAAGGAAAATGTGGGCATGACATTTGGTATCAGAGCCAAGTTTGTAAACACTGGGCGTATTTGGGCACGTTATTATTCCGCAACTTTGGCTAATTAGTTTCTACCTTGTTTTGTAGGATGCCTCCCCGACGTGTTCGACGAGCGCGATCACGCCACACAGCGTCAGTCGAGGTACACAGCGATTCCTCAGCCGAGGGACTGGCACCTGCAGATTCAGCAGCACCACCTGCACCACCTGTGCCACAAGCACCACTAGTACCACAGGCAACACCAGTAGCGGATATAGGTCCACAGATCTTACAGGCACTACAGACTATGCTAGACAGGTTACCACCAGTGATTCCTGAGCCACGTATAGAGCCTCGTGTTGCTCCGCGAGAGGAGCCACGTGCCGAGTCACGTATTGAGCCACGTATGGAGGCCCCGCGTTGATCCACTAGAGGTGAGACGTGTGGAGCCCTTCGTTGAGATTCCTGACACAACAGTAGAGGAGGTAGGGTCGGCCTCCCGAGCACGGAGCAGGAGTCCTCCGAGACTTTTGAGACAAGAACAGGTTCAGCAGGGAGTATATGAGGATGGTGTGGAAGAGCCACTTGGGAGACTTAGAGACAGAGGGGACCCTATCAGAGATCTACTAAGGCTCAACCCCACCCACCTTCGCAGGAGCTACAGAGGGAGCTGTGGCCGAGGCTTGGCTAATTAGCTTAGACAGGTGTTTCGCATTGCGACCATATGAGAGCAACACGAAAGCACAAGTGGCAGTTCATCTTCTTAGGGATGCAGCAGCCACCTGGTGGCGTACAGAGGAGTGCAAGCGCCGACTCTCCGTGGATACACTCACATGGGACATCTTCATTGAGCGCTTCAATGCGCGGTATTTGTCCGAACATTATAGACAGCGCAGAGTCGATGAGTTTCATGATCTACAGCAGAGGGGACTCACCGTTACTCAGTATGAGAGCTGATTTATAGAACTTTCTCGTTATGCGGAATACCTCCATGACGAGAAAATCTTAATACACAAATTCATCAGGGGGCTAAATCACGGGATATCAGGACCAGTTTGTATGGCAAATCCCCAAACCATGAGCGAGGCTGTTGAAAAGGCCCTTATATCAGAGGAAATTCAGGGACGAGGATAGAATTCACGCCCACAGTACCAGGAACGAAATCCCCAACAACAGCAAAATTTCCGAAGGCCTCAAAACACAACACAGAGAGGAGGATATAATGCTTCATCATTACCTCCTAGGCCTCCACAGCAACAGCAACATCAGCAAAAATCCAAATTTCAACAGAGGGGACAGGGAGGACAGAACCGTGGATGGCAGCAGCAGGGACCACGCAGGGATCAGAGACAGCAGGGTTCATCGGCAGGACCCGCAAGGTCCCAGCAGTCTTACAGAGGCTCACAGGGATCCACCGGACGGACCGGGCAACAACAATCGGGCAGAACACAGTCAGGGCAGTTACAGGTTAGAGGACCATGTTATGTATGTGGTGGGGCAGGGCATCTGGCTAGAGAGTGTCCGCAGGGATTTACTGCAGGGGGTCAGCCCCGATCAGGAGGGTCTGAGCAGACCGTAGGTGACGTGGGCAGATCTCACCACATGTTTGCAGCGGTTGATAACCGCCAGGCCGATTTTTAGGCTTCTGTCATCGAGGCAGCAGGTACGATTAGAGACTTTCCCATCTCGATCCTTTTTGATTCAGGAGCTACTGACTCTTTTTTGTCTACATCGTTAGTGGAGCGTTGCAGGCTGGTGGCTTCTAGGCAAGACATTAGGTGGGAAGTTGAGTTGGCCTCAGGGGCCAGGATGTCAGTAGATACCTTGGTTAAAGACTGTGAGATCACATTGGGACCCTTCACCACAACGTGCGACCTTAGGATTATGCCATTAGGGTCTTACGGAGTAGTTCTGGGTATGGATTGGCTTGCGGCACATAGAGCCAAGCTTGATTGTCGCCAGAGAACGATTAGCTATTTAGACGATCATGGTTCGTCGGTTGAGATAGTGGGCATTCAAAAGCCCACGGCAGTTCGTATGATATCCACACAACAGCTTAAGCGCTGTATGCGGAAGGGATGTCAGATGTTTGCCATCACAGTCAGTGATAGAGCAGAGGATGAACCTGAGGCTACTTTAGATGATCACCCTATCCTTAGAGAGTTTGCCGATGTGTTTCCGCCAGGATTACCTGGTATGCCTCCACGTAGAGAAGTGGACTTCCACATTGACTTAGTGCCAGGTGCAGAGCCGATATCCCGCGCACCCTATAGAATGACGACCCATGAACTCACAGAACTTAAGCTGCAGTTGGAAGAATTACTTGAGAAGGGACACATCCGACCTAGCGTTTCACCATGGGGCGCACCAGTGATCTTCGTGAAGAAGAAGGATGGGTCTCTTCGTCTATGCATGGACTACAGGCAGTTGAACAAGGTGACAGTGAAGAATCGTTATCCTCTACCTAGGATTGACGACCTTTTTGATCAGATGCAGGGAGCCAGAGTGTTCTCGAAAATCGATCTAAAATCTGGGTATCATCAATTGCGCATCACGGAGTCAGATATTCATAAAACTGCTTTTCGAACCAGATATGGCCATTATGAATTCACAGTGGTACCTTTCGGGTTGACGAACGCTCCTGCAGTATTCATGAGTCTCATGAACGGAGTGTTCCGTACATACCTAGACCGGTTCGTGATCATATTTCTAGACGACATTCTGATTTATTCACGAACTGAGGAGGAGCATGTAGAGCACTTGCGTCAAGTGTTGCAGAAATTACGAGGGCAGCAACTTTATGGCAACTTGGCGAAGTGTGCCTTCTTCAGGACAGAGGTGCAGTATTTGGGACACATTTTATCAGGCGATGGCGTCTCCGTAGATCCATCTAAAATTAGAGCAATCCAGGAGTGGCCGGCACCCACGAACGTGACAGAGGTCAGAAGCTTTATGGGGTTAGCTGGGTATTATCGTCGGTTTGTCGAAGGTTTCTCCAGGATAGCACATCCCATCACTTCCCTTCAGCGAAAAGGGAAGGGTTTCACTTGGACCGAGCAGTGTGAAAAGGCTTTTGGAGTCCTCAAAGAGCGTCTTACGAGCGCTCCTATTTTAGCAGTTCCAGATCCCTCGGAAGAGTTTGTAGTTTGCACGGATGCATCATTAGAAGGTTTGGGAGCCATGCTTATGCAGGATGGACGAGCGATCGCATACGAATCGCGGAAACTAAAGACACATGAGTTAAGCTATCCTACGCACGACTTAGAGCTTGCAGCTGTTGTTCATGCCTTGGTTCGCTGGAGACACTTTCTCTTAGGGCGACGCTTTGAACTCCATTCAGACCATCATAGTTTGCAGTATATTTTTACACAGCCTAATTTGAACGCCCGCCAACGACGTTGGATGGAATTCCTATGCGAATATGACTTCGATGTCCATTATATAAAAGGGAAGGAGAACGTGGTCGCTGATGCTTTGAGTCGAAGACGCCACGAGATCCAGACCCTGACCTTGAAGATGGACTTGAAGGATCGCATCTTACAGCATCTGCCGGAGGACGAATGGTTTCTTGAAGTGCAGCAGGCAGTACTAAATCAGAAGGCCCTTGAGGGCAAATTTTCAGGATATACCCTTGATTCTGATGGAATGCTTCGACATCGGCAACGCATCTATGTACCCCATGTGGGTAATCTTCGTACAGTAATCCTATCAGAGGCTCATAGAGCACCCTACGCAGCACACCCAGGAGTGAAGAAGATGCATGCTGATTTACGACAGCTTTATCATTGGGCTGGGATGAGGCGTGACATTGCTGAATTTGTTGCTCGTTGCCTGGAATGTCAGAGGGTCAAGGCCGAACATCAGCATCCAGCGGGACTGTTGTACCCTCACGAGATACCTGAATGGAAATGGGATACCATTTCTATGGATTTTATCGTTGGTCTACCTATGTCATCACGTCGCCATGATGCTATTATGGTGACAGTTGACAAGCTGACCAAAGTGGCGCATTTTTCACCAATATGTACAACGTACAATGCACCATCAGTGGCAAAGGTGTTTCTTGATCAAATTGTTAGACTTCATGGAGTACCTCGCCGCATTATATCTGACAGAGACTCCGTATTCACTTCATCGTTCTGGAAAGCCTTACATCAGGCGTTGGGCACACAGCTCAACTTCAGTTCTGCATATCATCCGGAAACCGATGGACAAACAGAAAGAGTTAACCAGGTGTTAGAAGACATGCTTCGCATGTATGTGATGGACCACCAGTCTAGATGGGAGGAGTACCTATATCTAGTTGAATTCGCCTACAATAATGGGCATCATAGCTCGTTGGGTATGCCTCCTTTCCAGGCATTATATGGCAGACCATGCAGAACACCTTTGAGTTGGGATCGTATAGAGGACAGAACAGTCATCGGCCCAGAGATAGTTCAGAATATGGAACTGCAAGTTAAACAGATAAGACAGAGGCTTCTGGAAGCACAGGACAGGCAGAAAAAGTATGCCGATGCAAAAAGGACAGACCGAAGCTTCTCTGTGGGGGAAAGAGTATTTTTGAGAGTGCGGCCGCACAAAAGTCCAATCCGTTACGGAAAAGGCTCTAAACTCGCACCTCGATTTGTAGGACCTTTCGAAATCTTGGAGCGGATAGGACCAGTAGCCTATCGTCTAGCCTTGCCACCTAGCCTGTCACGTATCCACGATGTATTTCATGTATCAGTTTTACGTCAATATGTTTCTGACTTATCTCATGTGTTGGATTGGAGTGCTCTTCAGGTAGAGGCAGACGGACAACTGGCGTTGGAGCCAATTCGCATATTGGCTCGTCGGACGCTGGCCCTTCGAGGTCGAGAGCTGGACCAGGTTAGAGTCCAATGGGACTTATACGACGAAGTCACTGCAACATGGGAAGATGCAGAGAGATTGAAGACCCTGTATCCTCACCTTTTTGACGACTTCCAGGAGGAAGTACCGTCTTAGGGGGAGAGGATGTGAGGACCGCCCTTTTTACTACTGTTGTCATGACTATTTACAGTACTGTTATTGTTACTTTCATATTTGTGGGATAGCAGTTCCCGAAATTTGTCAGACTATTTAACTTTATAATGTTTTCGGAAAAAAAAACTAATTGGGTGATGTTTGGATAAGTTACTTTTCAGAGAAATGAATTAGAGATGATGGAAAATTGTAATATGATTTTTTAATTATGTTAAATTGTACTGTTATATGATTTTTAATTATGTTAAATTGTACTAAGGCATGAGAATGCATGTGTTATTTAAGTTGCTTCGGCTATGATGAATTTATGTGGTTACTGATCTTGTAATTGAGTGTGCAGGGACTACTAATCAAACCACAGATTTCGGAGATCATTCCACACCTTGTTAATTGTTATTCCCTGTTAAGCCGATCTGGTTCCACGAAGAACCAAGATCTCTTTGTGTTTGATGTCTTGATGTAATGAGGTCTTTCGTATGGTCGAGTGGGTTAGGTTATCCTCATGTAACATTATTTTTTATAAGTAAGTGTTGTTAAGAGATTGAATTTGAAATTTCTATTTTTATTTAAATTATGAGGCCCTTTTTCTTGTGCTTTACCTTGACCTGGGGTGTCTTGTATGGGTTAAATTTGACCCTGGGTTCTACCCCATGGGTCTAGGGGTCCATTTGGCATGGGTAACCCTTGAGTAACCTCCATCTAGTCAACTTAACCTTCCCCTGAAGTTAAGTGGCGAAAATTGGAGGTAGGAGGGGACATGATGGGTTGTACCAACACTCAACCCATCCCCTCTACTTTTCCCTAGATAAGAGATGCCATCCATTAGTAAAAGTTACCTCTTCTTTAGTAAGATTCCCCCCATGTACCATGGGGACACCCATGTGAAGAAAGGAGAAAGAGGCATGGGTCACCTGTCTTGTTCCCATTTAACTCTTTTTTTTATTTTTCCCATGAGAAAGTGGAGTCACATGAAAGGAATAAGGAGTACCCTTGGGAATGGAAAGTGACATAAGCCACCTGGACAGAATAGTGATTTTTGGGAAGGGTGAGGAGGTGACAAGTGTCACTTCCCCATTTCTCAAAATTAGAAAGAAAGAGAATTTTGGGTTATTTATTTTCAAATTTTGGGATGAGAGGGAGTTAGTTGAATTTTGGGGAAAATCTTTCATCTTTGGCCTTACCAAAAAATAGAGAAGTTAGTTTGGAAGATAGAGAAGGGAGAGGGAGTTGGTGGCTAAGCTTGGAAGTGAACTCTGTGGACTCTGCAACAACTTCATTCCAGGAGGGCTTTGCAAGGTTGGTCTGAATTTTATCTTTGTTTTGGTAGAACTGAAATGTGTATGAAATGTGTGTGAAATATGTGTTTAAATTTGTTTTTCTGTGGGGGTTCTTGTCGGGTGTTGACAGAGCGTCTCCCACTTGGGAGAAATGCTCATCAAGTTTGGGGTAGGGGAGGAGAGATCCTCCTCGGGTGCATACCTGTTCCATCTTTTGGGATGTTGAAAGCCTTGAGGGCATGTATCTGTGACTGTATTTTTGACTTGAGAGTCATATACAGATTTCTTACAAATTGTGATCACACTTGGTTGAGACCAAGAGAAATTTATATTAGTTCATTTATCTGTCAGGGTGACACTCTGAAGTCGAGTGTATCCACTCTCCTGCCCCTTATGAAACTCACTGTAGTTGAGTTTCCGTATTGTGTAAAATAGCCACGGGTGTAGGTGTGCTTTGGGATTGTTGTTGTTTCTGTTGTGAAGTGGAGTGTTTGAGTACCCAGGTGTGAGTATGGTCTCCCTAGCTCGGGGGTGACCCTCTTGCGGGTCTACGGTAGGGAGGAGAGCTAGACAAGTGGTATTTTCTTCTTTGTTTGTCTTTGATATGCAGGTTTTTCTCTTGGAGCTTCTGGTTGGCTATTTATGAAGAAACAGATTATCTTCTTGTCATGAGAATTAGGCCTGGTTCATTTCATAGAGATGAAGAGAGAACACCTCTCTTGTTAATGTTGTAAATTAATGATATTCTGGGAGTGAAGAAATTCACCTCCCTGATCTTGTTATTATTGGACTTTTATTGGTTGTCATAGTTTTCAGTTGACTACTGTTTGGGAGGAGAAAGTTCATATCTGGGAAGTTGGTATTCATGATTGAGAAACTGTAATATGAATGTGCTTAAATTTTTAAGTTGATGTTTGCAACCTTTGTTCAATAGCAATTTTTGTGTTTCAAGTATTACTGAAAAGAACAAGTTCGTTTTTGCAACTTAATCTGAGTTGTTTACATTTGAAAGTTTGGAATTGCTTCACTAGTTGAAATGCTAATTTTCTTTTCAATGTTAAAATGGAAAAGACAGTTTAAAATATTTGAGTTATTCTCCATATTAATGAGTTCTGTTAATTTAGAAGGATTAGAGGAAATCTAGCATGTAAATATATAATCTGTTGTAAAGTTATGAAGTCTTAAATGTTTATGAAAATGGAAAATTATAATTATAATAAGGGGATAGCTAGTTACCATTTCTATAAAATAAGTGAACTTGGGATATATATATATATATATATATATATATATATATATATATATATATATATATATATATAAAATTATATCTACTAGTTACGACAATTTCTTTATAACAGGTTGATTTGGAGAAAATGCATTAAGTAGTGAAATTGAGAAATTTAGGAAATAGTTAGGCACATATAAGAATCTTTTTATCTATAAATAAATTTAAATATATATATATATATATAGAAATATATATATATATATTTCATATTTTGAGTAATTATCATTTTCCAGAATAATAGTGAAATTGAAAATAACTTATCATTTTTATGAAATTGACGGAGAAATATCAATATAAAATATATATATATATATATATATATATATATTTATATATATCTCTACTTATATACTCATTTTTTTAAATATATATATATATATATATATATACATATGAATATATATATATATATATATATATATATATAAATATATATTTTAATGTTGTGAGAAATGGCGGACCAAATGTAAGCCGCGGTTTAAAAAAAAACACAGTCGAATTTTTATATTGGGCGGTGGGGAGTAAACCCCACCGCAGGATTGTTAATACATTTGGAGGTGTGGAGTGGGGGCGGAGCCCCACCCACACCCCCCACGTCGTGGGAATGTGGGTGGGGCTCCGCCCCACTCCACATCTCCCCCCCCTCCAAACCCTTATGCCTCCCGCGAAACCTTCCCGCCGCTCTGCGGCCACCACGGAATTTCGTCCGCCGCTCTGCGGCCACCACGGAATTTCGTCCGCCGCTCTACGGCCACCCCGACCCTGCTCCTCTGCGGCCGCCGCCGCCCATGGCCGCCGCCTGCTGTGAGTCTAAAGCAATACAAAAATGTTAGGGCTTGAGCCCTAACATATGAATGGTGTTTTTGTAATATAAATACAGTTTATTTTTATATAGCTTTATATATATAGGCATATATATATACTATATATGTCTATGTATATAGCTATATAGATATATTATAATAATGATTATATATCTGTATATATCTATATATATATATATATATAGGTATATAAGTTGTGGGAAACCAATTTGTCCATTATATAGACATTAAAATAAATATATTATAGATATATATATATATATATATATATATTTATTTATATATATATATATATATATATATATATATATATGCATAGGAGTGAATCTTTGAACCAATTTAATGGGCCCTCGTTTAAGATCGTTATAAACTATGTCTCATGGATATAGAAGAACAAAAAATATATATATATATATATATATATATATATCTACATATGTATATATATCTAAATATATATATATAGATGTTATTAAGTGTTGAACACAACAACCAAAGAAGATATATTACCATGAACAGAGTTTTATAAAGTGGTGAACCACCTACGTCTATTGACAACGTCATACGAATTACAATCGGTGTATGAATCGTAATTAAGAGTAACAGTAACAACAGTAATTCTAAACAAGAGAAAATAAAATTATAATGTAAAGAGAGTTTAGGAATATTCGGTGATACTCAGGAAAGAGTTTCTCGGAAGTTTCAACTGTTAACGTACTAATAATCACCCGAAAAATGAAGAGGAAAATTACACAACTCTTGCTCAAAAGAACACTGGAAATAAATTTATGAAGCCACCACTAACTATCCATGTGGTCATATTAACCTCAACTGTAGCAAACGATCTCATATGTAAACCTGTAAGAGGTTCCGAAGAAGGAAACACTAACATTGGAAAACACAGAGGAGAAAATGCGCGACCTTTCTCACACGGGATAAGAGAACTAAGTTGACGGACCCTTCTGTCAATTGTGCTTAGGAACAAGTTGACTAAGTATTTACGAAGAGGAGGAACCTAGATTGGGGAAGATTAGGAGACCGAGTCCAGCGAAATAGTAAACCAGCCTATGTGACCGAGATCATCCTGAAATTAGGTTTAATATCAACAATAGCTGCAGTAATAACCCTGATTGACGTAAATCACGAAGAAAGGACAGGATGCACATAAAGAAAGTATAGAAAATGAAAGAGAGAGAGAGACCGAAATATAAACACACTAAATGAACTAAGAGATAGTTAAGGTAAGGGCGATAAAGATATAATCCAACTTAAGAACTTGTGGAAAGGGAAGAGAGGGCAACCAAACCGCCTTGTTGAAAATGCTAAGTCATAGGAGGGGTATGTTTCAGGAAACAAGAGAGGAGACAGACAACCGTGCCTGGCTGAAAAATGACTAAATAGGGAGATCACTAGCTGGTTTAGTCAGAACAAGGCGTCGTGGGGAGTGGTTCCTCTATCAGCGAACCACGAGCGTAAATGAGTGCAGCGTAATTCCCACTAACACCGTAAGGCATTCTGCTACCGAACATTGCCGAGGATTCGATTTAAGAACTTTGGTAATCTCACTCTTGCAATGACGTTAGCAGCGTTGTATAGACCCTCTTGTTGATCTATATGCTTCTGGTTGCACGCCATTGTACTTGTATTCCGCCGATGAGTATAGTGTTTCGCCATGAGAGAACACCGTTGAGCATGCGTACGCATGCGAAAGGGGTTTTTAGGACAGTGTGAGAAAAGTTTTTCATATCTCGTGTCATAACCACATGACAGATGTGGCTATGACACGTGCGATGTGTGTTGTGACCACAAGGAAAATGTGGGCATGACAATAGAATATAGTGGTCATAGCACGTTGATATGTGGCTCCTGCATTCTTTAGCCCAAATGACATAACATTCTAGTACAAAGTGCCCCATGGACAAGTAAAAGCTATCTTATCCTGGTCTTCTAGTGTTATCCTAATCTGATTGTATCCAAAGAAGCCATCCATGAGAGATAACATGGTATGCCCTGCTGTTAAGTTGACTATGATATCTATATTTGGCAATGGAAAATTATCCTTGCAGCAAGCTTTGTTTAGATCTCTAAAATCATTGCATAGTCTAACTCGGCCATTAGGTTTGGATACTAGTACTATGTTGGAGACCTATTCTGAATAGTCTATAGCTCTAATGAACCCTACATCTAGTAGTTTCTTGAGTTCCTCTTTTACTAGAAGTGCAATGTGTGGATGCATCTTTCTAAGCTTCTGTTTCATTGGTTTCTCCTGGATCTAGTGGAAGATGATGTAGAATCAAATGTGGATCTAACCCAGGCATATCTATGTATGACCAAGAAAAATTGAATTGCTTTTTCTTGAAGAATGGTACAAACTTAGTCTTTTCTAGTGGGGTTAGAGACTTAGCAAAGTGAATGATCTTAGGCTATTCCTCTATTCCAATGTTAACAGGTTCTGTAGGTTCCACAACAATCTGAGACTTCTCCTGGTGCATGTCATTGGGGAGAGTGTCAAGCCTTCTATCATCAAGTGCCAACTTCTATTGTCAAGTGCCACAGTTGGGTTTTCACCATCGGATGCATCCTTTCTTTTTACTATTTTGGGATCTGACACTACCATGGAGTAGTTTTCACCATTAGATCCAATTTTTATTTTGATATTTTTGTGACTGGAAGGCTTGGCACCCTCTCCAAAATAAGGCACAATATTAAGTTTAATGGCGAAGCCAGCTTTATGATCTCCCTTAGGTAGGTGGTCCCTAAGTTCCATGTAGTCAATACAAGCATCATTGTTTTGGAACATATCTAGTTGCGGGGTTCCTCGTAGATCTCAGTTGATAAGTTTAGGATGTACAAGGGGGAGGGAGTTGGAGGATAGATCTGATTCATTGATAGTTTGAATGGATATGCTAGGAGTATTGGTAGGGAGAGTGTTTAGGATGGTACTTTCCTCCAAATTATTTATTGCGATAGAACTCGAACCTTCCTCGAAAGTTGTATTCTTAAGGATAGGCAAATCACACTCTAATAGCATATGTGGTAGCATTTGTCCCTCACAGTATGGGCTATAAATTTGAATGGTGTCAACCTCTTTGTCATCATAGGAATGCTCTGTTAGCTCATCCCAGTCATACTCATTAGAATCTATGTCACTATCCTCTTGAAGGGTATGGATCATTTCCACAAGACAAGCATTTGCTTTAGCTTTGCCCTTATCCTTATATCTTAGACCTTTTGTAGTTCTAGCCAATGAGGACAAAGAGGGTTGAATGGGTTATATAATTCCTTCTTTTCTCAGCCAATGGGGCCTTGTCCTTCATAACCCATTCTATGTAGGATAGACTCACCTCACTCATAGATTTTCGTTGGGAGATTAGGTGGTTCTTGTTGTGTGTTCTCTTCTTCTTCTATGTAGAGCCATTGTAAGATATCTCTTTCCTCTATTTCATCTAGTGGGGTCCCCCATTTTACAAAGGGAGCTGTGGGAGGTGCAGGAGGAGCAGATGGCTTTGGAAAATGCTTGGGTCACCCAAAGGATCTAGGAGATAAAGGCATTTTGGGCAAGTTGAGGCTGTGCTCAATGGAGTATTCCCCTACTCCTATTTCTTTGATGGTAATTTTTTGCTCTTTGGGCTTGGATGAGGAAGCTTCAGAGGTAGAATCATGTTGTGGGGTAGGGGATGTAGATGATCTATTGTTGGGTATGATGCAATCAGGTTTTGAGAGGACAGAGTTGCAATGCTGAAAGGGGTTAGGATCACCTTGGATGGTGATTTGCTTGCCATTATGAGGGAATTTTATGCATTGGTGATAGGTAGAAGGCACAACTTTCATGGCGTGAATCCATGGTCTACCTAGGAGAATATTATAGGCTAGGTCCCTATCTAGGACTTGGCACACAACATCTTTTATCACCAATCCCACTTGTATGGGTAATATCACTGTTCCTTTGGTAGTCCTCTCCTCTTCATCATAGGCTTTGATAGTAATCTTCTTCCTTGGATCAACTACATTTTCAGAGAACCCCAATGTAAGGACTAGCTTGAGTGTGCAAATATTTAAACCGGCACCGCCATCAATGAGAATCGTCTTGATGCAGTGCTTATGGATGAAGGCAAAAATATGCAAGGGGGTGTTATGAGGCTGAGACACTGAGATGTTTTCTTGTTCGATAAATGATATGGTACTTGAGGAGGTCAAATTACCTACCATGGCTTGAAACTTCTCTTGGGCCAAGTTAGTGGGTATAGTTGTTTCCACCAAGGCTTTATCGAGAATATCCTTGTGGGAAGGAGATAGATGCAACAACTCTAAGATAGAAATGTGGACAAAAGTCTTCCATAGTTGGTCTATGACACTATACTAATGGGAGTTGGACTGAGAAGGTGATGACCTTAGAGGGAGGGTATTCATCGTGACCTTACCACTATGGGTGATGATGCTACAATCAGTTTTGTTGGGTCCTGGTTGTTGGTTAGATGTAACCACATTGATTTGTAGGACATGCTTTGATATGCAATTGATGGTATAATCAAATGACACACTTATGTAATTGGAATTACTATTCCCATTATTCTAATTTTGCCTATTGCAGTTGTTGTTGTTGTTATACAACTTGTCGTGATTGAGAAGTGGATCTTTGTAAGCCACATGTGTCTCATTAGAAGTATGTTGTTGAGCACCTCCTTGATTTTGATCAAGTATGTCTTGAATAACATGTTTGAGATAGATACAATTGTTGGTTGTATGTCCTCTTCCTCTATGATACTCACAAAAGTTGGTGTCTTTCCAATAGTGAGGTTTTATTTGAGGTTCAAAATCACTTGTTGGTGGTAGAGTAATTTCATTGTTGGCCAATAGCTTCCTTAATGCAGATTCTTGGGACTCACCCAGCGGTGTGAACTTTTGCCTTGGATTTGAGTTATACCATGGTCTTGGCTCCCAAGAGAATGTTTTGTTGGGCGTAGCATTGCTTGCCTCTCCTTTGAGAGTGAATATGGGTTGTTGTTTGGGATCCGCCATGGTGCAGGAGCACCCCTACAAGACAGGATATTGTCCACATGACAGGACATTAGTCTATTTTTAGCATGTTTGACTTCATAATGTAATAAGGTCCATTGGACCAATGCATATGTATTAGATCAGCCTAGGAGAGTGTGTGCAAGTAGTTAGAGTTCGTTATCAGGTTGTCTGAGCTGTCCTTCTCCCAACCGCTTGGACGCTCCCAGCCGCTGGGAATCGAGTTGGTAGTACTCGTAGGATATTGCTATAAATAACTCAGATCAGTTAGGGTTTGATATCATATCATATCATATCAGAGAATATCATATCAGAGAGAGTAGTAGAGAGTAGTATTTGTGTTATGTTATGCTGGTGATTGAGTGAGATCCAGAGATCAGTCCATACATTGTGAAACATTGTTGTAGAAACAGGACATTTGTGTTTCATCTAAATAAGATCTCATCAATTGCATTATCTGGTTTATCAGCTGTTTATGTTTTGATTTCCATTCTGATTACAAGTTGATGGATTCTTTCAACCCTTCCATCGGTTGATTCTGTGAATCGGTGGAATGGTCATGCATGTTAGTTTAGGTTGTATTTTAGTTTTCTGTTTATGCATTTCATTGTGTGGGAGATCGATTGGTAGCATGTTGTAAATCAACCTAGCATCCTCATGTGCTAGGATTTAGGAAGATAAACTGTTAAGTTTTGATCTGAAGGTGATCCGGCCCGATCTTCATGTTTTCTTTGTGAAATTGTGTGGTTCTGTGAGTTTACATGCAGCTGACGGATATACAGGGATTTGCATATGCTTTTCCAGACGGAGTGAATCGCATCGACATCTGTGAGTATATCGCTATCCGGATCGGGTTATGAAGCTGACGAAGTTTGTATGTTTCAAGTGCATCAGGATGATATAAATTGGATATATACTCAGTGTATATATCATCGTCAAGATCATCTTTCGTGTGTACCCATCATCCGCATATCGCTATCGTATGCGGGAGGAAAAATCATTTTTTTGGCTAAGGACCGGAGAGGTCATCATCAGGATATCAAGAGATCACCCGGATATTCATTATCATGTTGCGGAGGATATAAGTGTCTTATATCCTGTTGACATCATCATCTGGTGCATGTGACGTCATCGTCATCAGGATATTGCAAATATCACCCTATGCAAGTTTATCCTGCTGTCGCTAAGTGTTTTGGCATCGGCGTAAGTCATCGGCATAAAGTTTGGGTAACATCATCAGGATGTTTCAATATGACCGGATAAGTCATATCATGATACTGTTGTTTGAGTAGTCGGATATCGGGGTGACGTAAGCATCGAGGGAAAGGTGCTTGAAGCTGTCGTCATCAGGATATATCGGAGGAACCGGATATTTTATATCCTGCTGATGAAGGTGATGCTAAACATCATGATGATGAAGATAGAGGTTGGCGGTAAGATGAACAGTGAACATCAGGAGGATGTTTGCGCTTGCCGAATATCATGATGCTGCGGACAAGCAAAAGGCGAAAGGCGGAGGAAGTGAACAGTAGTTAGCAGGAGGATATTTCATGCCTCTTTGAAATATGATGATGCTGTCTGTGTTAGCAAGAAATATGATGATGATGATAAGCCGATAGGTATTATAACATGTTGGTTGTGTTAGTGACTCCTCCTTCCCATTTGTAAGCTCCCGTTGCATTTTACCTCTGCATCATAGTGGTATCAGAGCAAAGGTTGGATCTTCTGGAAAAGATCAGGATATAGCAGGATGTCAGGTGACGAAGGAACATCTGAGGTTCCGGCAAGGATGACCAACGTTGAGTTGGCAGTTCTGGTGAAGAAACAGATTGCAGAGAGCAAGGCTGTGAAGGCTCAGAATCAGGAATTGAAGGATGAGTTAGCGAAGTTGAGGAGCAGAGTAGGTTCTGGTAGAGAAGAAGATAGGGAAGAAGAAGAGATCCCTAGTTGGAACGAGGAGGTCGTTCCTGCAGACCAGAGGCCACTGTTGAACGCCCTCAAGGCCATGGAGAGGAGAACCATGGATGTGAAACTGGATTTGCCAGTGTTTACAGGAAAGATGGAACCTGATTCAGTGATGGAGTGGATAGACTGCTTGAACAATTTCTTTGAAACAGAGGAGATACCAGAACAATAGAGAGTGAAAATAGCCCAGTCAAAAATGAAAGAAGTTGCCTTGACATGGTGGAATTTTGTCCAAGATGATAGAGTACAGGAAGGAAAGCATAGAGTCGCTACATGGAAGAAGATGATGGCATTAGTAAAGGAAGCTTATGTCCCATTGGATTACAGTATCCAATTACACAAGAGGAAGCAAAACCTGAAGCAGAAGGAGCTAGATGTCAGCTCATATACAGAAGAATTCATGAAACTTTGTATGAAAACAAAGGTAAAGGAAAGTGAAGAAGAGAAGGTAGCCAGATACCTTAATGGATTGAGGTTCAACATTCAGGAAGATTTAAGTCTGCATAATCCAGATATAGTTCAGAAATGCTTTCAGTTGGCATTGAAAGTGGAAGAGAAGTTAAAGAGAAAACAGGAACAACACAATAGAGGAAGAGGAAGACAACAAAGAGGTGGAAGAGGTCCTTTTAGAGGTAGAGGACATGGACATGGATATCAAGGAGAATCCAGTCATGACAATAATAAGGGAAACAATAGTCAGAACCAAGGGGAAA
Organism: Cunninghamia lanceolata; assembly: GCA_027924645.1. Taxonomy (NCBI): domain Eukaryota; kingdom Viridiplantae; phylum Streptophyta; class Pinopsida; order Cupressales; family Cupressaceae; genus Cunninghamia; species Cunninghamia lanceolata. Next base: position 14,568,622 of record BSBN01000657.1, read on the forward strand.
ATTATAGTCAGCAAGGAAACTTCAGAGGTAGAAGACCTTTCAGAGGAAGATCCCAGGGCAGAGGATCCATCAGATGTTATAACTGTAACAAAGAAGGCCATATAGCCAGCAGATGTCCAGAAAAGGCCACAAGCTCAACAGGAGAAAGGAGAACAAATCTGATCCAAGAACCTGATAATCAAAGTATGACAGGCTCTAATGCTTTTCAGAGCGTGAATGCTCCTGATAATTATGGATACCCAGAAAGTGGAGAGTCTCTAATGATGAGAAGAACAATGACTACCATGAAGGTACCTGACAAAGAATCCCCTCAAAGAAAGTCTCTTTTTAGGACTATTTGCAAAGCAGGAGGTAAGGCATGTAAAGTTTTGATTGATTCTGGTTCTACTGAAAATTTTGTGTCTGAAGAAATGGTGACAAAGCTTAACCTTAGGAGATTGTCTCACCCCTCCCCATATAAAGTCTCATGGCTTACCCAAGGTCAGCAGACAATTGTAGAAGAGCAGGCTTGGGTAGAATTTCAGATTGGAGCATATAAGGATAAGTTGTTGTTTGACATTACCAAGATGGATGCTTGCAATCTTTTATTTGGAAGACCATGGCAGTATGATTTGAAGGCACAACATGATGGTGTTAGAAATACCTATACAATCACTAAAGATGGTAAGGTGACAGAGTTACTACCATTAACAGAGAAGGAGGAGAAATCTAAAGGAAAAGAGGTGAAGGTAATGCTGATGGAAGGCAAACAGTTCATGAAAGAAGTAGCAACAGAAGGTGCAGTTGCATATGCCCTAATCCCATGTATGATGGTGAATAAAGAACAGCAGCAAGAAGTCAAGGAAGAGAAGAAGCAAAGGTTCATAGACCCAGCTGTCCAAGAGCTATTGGATAAGTACAAAGGTATCATCTCAGAAGGAATGCCAAGATCCCTACCACCTGTCAGAGATATTAGTCACTGCATAGACTTAATTCCAGGGTCAACACTTCCAAACAAAGCAGCCTATAAGCTAACTCCAGAACAGAATGCAGAAGTAGCCAGACAAATTGAAGAATTATTGGATTCAGGTCTGATTGGGAAAAGTTTAAGTCCATGTGCAGTACCAGCTATACTAGCACCAAGGAAGGAAGGTACTTGGAGGCTTTGCACAGATTCTAGAGCTATTAACAAGATCACAATCAGGTATAGGTTTCCAATCCCTAGGATAGAGGATTTACTTGACTGTTTGGGAAGTGCTAAGTATTTTACAAAAATAGATTTGAAGAGTGGATATCATCAGATCAGGATTAGACCAGGAGATGAATGGAAAACAGCATTTAAAACTAATGAAGGGTTATATGAGTGGAAGGTTATGCCTTTTGGTTTATCTAATGCACCTAGTACTTTTATGAGGTTGATGAATGAGGTTTTGAAAGAGTTCATTGGTAAGTTTGTCATAGTATATCTAGATGACATTCTGATTTTCAGCAACACAAAAGAAGAACATCTCAGACACATAGATTTGGTTCTTAAGAGGTTACATGAAGAGCAGCTGATGATAAATTTAGATAAGTGTTTGTTCATGCAAGAGGAGATCACATATTTGGGTTTTGTCATTTCACAAGGAAAATTACAAATGGATAAGGAGAAGGTAAGTGCCATATTGTCTTGGCCAACCCCAAAGACTATGAATGATGTCAGAAGTTTCCATGGGTTAGCAACCTTCTACAGGAAGTTTATAAGAGGGTTTAGTCATATTTGTGCACCCATGCTTGATACTATCAAAGGAGGACAGAAGTGCAGATTTGTTTGGACTCAAGGAGCAGATGATTCTTTTGAAACATTGAAGAAGAAGGTGGCACAGCAGCCAGTCCTTGCACTTCCAGACTTTAACAAAATCTTTCAGGTAGAATGTGATGCCAGTCACATGGCCATTGGAGCAGTACTCAGCCAAGAAGGTAGACCTATTGCATTTTTCAGTGAGAAGCTCAACGATGCTAAAAAGAGGTATTCCTCATATGATTTGGAAATGTATGCTTTAGTCAGTCACTCAAGAAATGGAGGCATTACTTGATGCCAAAGGAATTCATAGTATTCACAGATAACCAGGCTCTAAGTTTCATAAACAGCCAGGAAAAGCTGAACCACAGACACATGAAATGGGTAGAAACCTTACAAGCTTTTACTTTTACATTGAAGCATAAGAAAGGAGTCAAGAATAAAGTTGCAGATGCTTTGAGCAGGAGAGTTCTAACAGTCAACCAGATTCAGTTAGAAAGTGTTGGCATTGATTCACTAAAGACCATGTATGAGACTGATGAAGATTTTAGGGAGATATATCATGTATGTACTTCTTTTGGAGAGAAATATCATGCTGAATTCTCTGAATTTTTGATTCAGGATGGATTGTTGTTCAAAGGTGGACAGTTATGTATTCCAAGGTGTTCTATGAGGTTAAACATCATTAAGGAGAAACATTGTGGAGCTATGGCAGGTCATTTTGGTCTAGATAAGACTCTTGATCTTGTCCGAAGATATTACTTTTGGCCTAAGTTACAATCAAATGTCAGAAAGTTTGTAGAGACATGTGTGATATGTCAGAAAGCTAAAGGCAGGTCAACTAATGCAGGTTTATATCAGCCCTTACCCATTCCTTCCAGACCATGGGAAAGCATAAGTATGGATTTTGTCTTGGGTTTACCAAGGACAAGGAAAGGATTTGACAGTGTTTTTGTTGTAGTGGATAGATTCAGCAAAATGGCACATTTCTTGCCATGTAAAACCACTGCTGATGCTTCATACATTGTAGATTTGTTTTTCAGGGAGATTGTCAGAATCCATGGATTGCCATTGAGCATAGTGTCAGATAGGGATGTGAAGTTTATTGGTCACTTCTGGAGAACTCTTTGGAAGAAACTTGGAACAAATTTGTCTTTTTCCTCTGCATATCATCCTCAAACGGATGGACAGACTGAAGTAGTGAACCGTTCCTTAGGAAATTTGCTTAGATGCTTGACAAAACAACATGGAGAAAAGTGGGATAATATTCTATCTCAAGCTGAATTTTCATATAATGATACTGTCAATAGGAGCACAGGGAAATCACCTTTCCAGATAGTTTATGGTATGCATCCAAGAGGAATTTTGGAATTGAGAGATCTTCCTACAGTACACCCTGTTAGTGCAGAAGGAGAAGCTTTTGCAGAAGCCATAAAAGAGGTTCATGATCAAGTCAAGACCCAACTACAGCAAACCACCTTGAAGTATAAGGAATATGCTGATAAAAAGAAGAAGGATGTTCAGTTTGATGTTGGAGATTTGGTATGGGTTCATTTGAAGAAGGACAGACTTCCTAAGGGAAAATATACTAAACTCATGCAGAGAAAAGTTGGACCATTTCAGATTTTGCACAAGCATGGACAGAATGCTTATGAGATACAACTCCCACTTGATCTTGGTTTGTCCCCTATATTCAATGTATGTGATTTAACTCCATACAAGTCTTATCCAGATGCAGATCAGGAACTCCTACAGGATACAGTCAATGATAACATTCCCAAGCATGATCCTCCACAGTTGCAGAAGGTTTTGGACACCTGAGTGGTCAAGCAGACCTGGAACAAACAGTACTTGGAGTATCTAGTCTCTTGGAAGGGAAAACTGAATTCTAAAGCAGTATGGATGACTGAAGAGCAGATCCAGAAACATGGTGCAGATATTCATACTCTCATCTCAAGTGGACTTGAGATTTCTTCTTCTGGGGAGTATGGTGCAGGAGCACCCCTACAAGACAGGATATTGTCCGCATGACAGGACATTAGTCTATTTTTAGCATGTTTGACTTCATAATGTAATAAGGTCCATTGGACCAATGCATATGTATTAGATCAGCCTAGGAGAGTGTGTGCAGGTAGTTAGAATTCGTTATCAGGTTGTCTGAGCTGTCCTTCTCCCAGCCGCTTGGAAGCTCCCAGCCGCTGGGAATCGAGTTGGTAGTACTCGTAGGATATTGCTATAAATAACTCAGATCAGTTAGGGTTTGATATCATATCATATCATATCAGAGAATATCATATCAGAGAGAGTAGTAGAGAGTAGTAGTTGTGTTATGTTATGCTGGTGATTGAGTGAGATCCAGAGATCAGTCCATACATTGTGAAACATTGTTGTAGAAACAGGACATTTGTGTTTCATCTAAATAAGATCTCATCAATTGCATTATCTGGTTTATCAGCTGTTTATGTTTTGATTTCCGTTCTGATTACAAGTTGATGGATTCTTTCAACCCTTCCACCGGTTGATTCTGTGAATCGGTGGAATGGTCATGCATGTTAGTTTAGGTTGTATTTTAGTTTTCTGTTTATGCATTTCATTGTGTGGGAGATCGATTGGTAGCATGCTGTAAATCAACCTAGCATCCTCATGTGCTAGGATTTAGGAAGATAAACTGTTAAGTTTTGATCTGAAGGTGATCTGGCCTGATCTTCATGTTTTCTTTGTGAAATTGTGCGGTTCTGTGAGTTTACATGCAGCTGACGGATATACAGGGATCTGCATGTGCTTTTCCAGACGAAGTGAATCGCATCGACATCTGTGAGTATATCGCTATCCGGATCGGGTTATGAAGCTGATGAAGTTTATATGTTTCAAGTGCATCAGGATGATATAAATCAGATATATACTCAGTGTATATATCATCGTCAGGATCATCTTTCGTGTGTACCCATCATCCGCATATCGCTATCGTATGCGGGAGGAAAAATCATTTTTTTGGCTAAGGACCGAAGAGGTCATCATCAGGATATCAAGAGATCACCCGGATATTCATTATCATGTTGTGGAGGATATAAGTGTCTTATATCCTGTTGACATCATCATTAGGTGCATGTGATGTCATCGTCATCAGGATATTGCGAATATCACCCTATGCAAGTTTATCCTACTGTCGCTAAGTGTTTTGGCATCGGCGTAAGTCATCGGCATAAAGTTTGGGTAACATCATCAGGATGTTTCAATATGACTGGATAAGTCATATCATGATACTATTGTTTGAGTAGTCGGATATCGAGGTGACGTAAGCATCGAGGGAAAGGTGCTTGAAGCTATCGTCATCAGGATATATCGGAGGAACCGGATATTTTATATCCTGCTGATGAAGGTGATGCTAAACATCATGATGATGAAGATAGAGGTTGGCGGTAAGATGAACAGTGAACATCAGGAGGATGTTTGCGCTTGCCGAATATCATGATGCTGCGGACAAGCAAAAGGCGAAAGGCGGAGGAAGTGAACAGTAGTTAGCAGGAGGATATTTCATGCCTCTTTGAAATATGATGATGCTGTCTGTGTTAGCAAGAAATATGATGATGATGATAAGCCGATAGGTATTATAACATGTTGGTTGTGTTAGTGACTCCTCCTTCCCATTTGTAAGCTCCCATTGCATTTTACCTCTGCATCACGCCACCTTGGCATCAACTACTCCATCATTGATGAAATTTTTATTCTTAGTCCAAAACTTTGATTTGTCAGTCATGTAGTTGGAGGTAGGTGTGTCCTTGTATAACTTGATTTTCCACTTGGTGATCATAGCTTTCTTGATGAACAATCCCATTTCAGTGACCTTCAAAAATGAAGTAGGGCATTGGATTTGGATTTGGTAGCTTAGATCGGAGTTGAGGTTGTGGACAAACATATCCATTAGTTGCTTCTTGAGTATATCATATGAGCATTTGCTTGCTAGTTATCTCTACCTTTGTAGGAAGGAGATGAATGATTTGCCACTCTTTTGCTTGGTATTGCATAGGTCAAGCATTGATACTTCGTGTTCAATATTGTATGAGAAGTGTGTGATGAATTTGTTGACTAACTCATCAAAATTTTTGATGCCCAATGGAAGCTGTGAGAACCATTCCATGGCTTGACTACCTAGAGATCTAGGGAATAGTCTCATTAAGAAAGTTTCATTGTGAGCTACTTCCATGCATGTGGCATTGAATTCCCTAATGTGATCTCTAGGGTCCCCTTTCCCTTTGTACTTGTCAAACTTAGGAACTTCAAATCAAAACAGGAATGGTACTATGTTCAAACTCTTATCAAAGGGGTACAGTGTAATATCTTCCAGGAGTATGTTTTAGTGTTTGTACCCATCTTGAGATCTGTTATTTGTTGTGTTAGACCCTCGATTTATTTCCTTATTTCTTCCATAGGTGTGTTTGGGTCTATGACTTTCTTTCCTTTGTCCTCACCGATGTGGTGTTCATGATTATCCTCTATGGTCTCTTTGAGTTTGCTAAGGTCAAAATCAGCAGGGAGCTTAAGTCCAAGATTTGCAAGATGAATAAAATACTTGTGATGGTCCTCATGGAGCACTTTCTCTAGCGAGCGTTGGAATTTATAATCTTAGAGGCATCCTTGATAATCTTCATGAGAGATTTCCTCATCACTATCATGAGGGGTGACAATATGGTCAAATGACTCGACCATTTCAATTTGCTTTTGGTATTGAGATCTAGTAAGAACCATGCAAGGCGATGTGGGATGCGGTGGGATGAAACTAGAGATTTTAGCAAGATGCCAATGGAGACTGCTAAGGATATGATACTTATGACAAGATTTGGCCAAGGGACTCTCTCGATCAATGATTCCAAGTAAGACGGTTGATACAAGATGATAGCCAATAGTAAAGGTACTCAATACTTGTCTTACTGTGTAGGGACTAGTCATGCACCAAGACCACTAGCGAAGTTCTACGACTTACTAGAGTTACTTGAATCCAAAATGATCCAAAAGAGGGGCCTATGCTAATCTAATATGGGATACCTTGAATTTTCTTAGGAAGACCTAGTGGAAGGTGGACGAGATGACTAACGAAAGAGAGGGTATGCTAGGAAATGGATGGAAAGAGTGACTGCAAGGTGAAATCTAATCTTAGAATCCTAAACAAGATTGAAATGGGTACCTAAAAATGGAAAAATTTTCCTCTCAAAGATTGTGGAAGTGTTGCAAGTATGAGGTTAACCAGTGATGTCATTGATGGCAACATACTCATATTGCATTGATAAGAAGGATTGGATGAGCTGTGTGCTGAGTATATTGAGAAAATTAGTCTCAATCAGGAATAGTGAAGAATAGTGATAAGAAGAAGGAAAAAGTACTCAATAGGTTGAGGATCAGAGGACGAGGATTAAAGAGTTTGTAGATATGAGTCTTGAGATGTTCCAGTTAAGATTTCAGAGGTCCGCATGAAGATTTGAAGAAGTTATGTTCGTTCAAGTAGGACCGGTTCTGGCAGGCATTTAGTGGTGACAGAGTGTCACAGATTGGTCTGGTGAGCTCTAGAATTACATTCTCTCATTCTGTGGATTGGAGGGAGTGTTAAAGAAGTTAGTGTGAAGTGACAACTTGATTTGTGCATTGTTTGGAGGTTCGAAAGAACCTTTTACCTTATGACAGTGGCGACAAACTATGTTCTTGAAGTTCTAGATGAATTGATGACTCAAGGAAGGTTTCGGTGATCCTTGGATCGTGTACAATTCTTATTGGTGGTCTACATTGAAGTTAGAGTTTGGATTTGATGTAAAGACCACCGGTTGTTGGTGTTCTTCCTGACAGGCTGACCAGATGTATTACACGTCTTGCGAATGATCTTGTAGGTATTTGCTGACTTAGATGGTTATTCCTAAGTCGATGCCTTGTATAAATAAGGGTTTGTGAATTCATTTTGAAGTGTGTCATGTAGTGATGAAAGTAATATAGCAAAGAGAAGTGTGAAAGGTAGAGTAGGAGTTTTGGGCTTAAATGGAACTGATCCAAACATGGTAAAGATGTCAATCTCCAGTTCAAGTTTGTAATACTTGTTATCTTGTAGACAATGTATCTCTTGTAGGCAGTGTGCCTCCTTGTGAGCAATGTACTCGGGCAGTGAACCCTAATTGGCATGTACCATCTATTTTTCTTATTCTTCTAACAAAGAATAATCCTTGGGTTAATCACCCTGTGGTTTTTCCCTTAACTGGGTTTTCCACGTCAAAATCTTGGTGTTTCATGTGTTGATGTGTATCTTCTCTGGTGTTTATGTCTTATGCTTTCATGAATGATTAATTGCTATGTTATTGATTAACAAAGTGGATTTAAGTGTTTGAATTGAAAGCAAATTAAGGATAACTGATTCACCCCCCCTCTCAGTTATCAACAATTGGTATTAGAGCCAAGTTCCTCTAAAAGAAGCTTAACTGCTTAAGGAGATCCAAGATGTCGTCATACAAGAAGGACAGTCTGAAGTTTGATGGAACCAACTTCACTCTTTGGAAAGGCCACATCAAATGTCACTTGGAGTGTATGAGAAAGGCGTACTTGTCCATGGTCACAAAAGCATATACACCTCCACAGGGTGGTCCGACAACTCTAAATGAAATCACAGATGCTGAAAATAATTTGCAGACTAAAGAGGCTCTTCTAAGTGCATTAACCGACTTGGAGCTCTCAAATGTTATTGACCTACCAACTGCCTATGAGATCTGGATTAAACTGGAACTTCTGCATGAAGGAGATGAGTTTGTTAAGAGTGCAAGGTTGCAGAGTCTCAAAGGGAAATTTGAAAGATTAAAGATGAGAGATGATGAAAATATCACTACCTTTATGCCAAGAGTAAATGAGCTGGTGTGTGGAATTAGGAATGCTGGTGGAGTTTTGGATGAAAATGAGATTGTTTGTAAAATTCTTAGATCCCTTCCTGCTACCTACAAAATCAAGGTTGCTGCCATTGATGAATTCAGAGTCCATACAACTATCACAAGAGACCAATTGGCTGGCAAACTGGCTGCATTTGAAATGACCGAGTTTGGAGATGATCCCCCCAAGACTGAATCTACATTCAAAGCTAGTGCCTATGTGAAAGGCAAACAAAGATTTGATCTGGGAGAAAACTCTTCAAGGAAGCTATAATGGTATGATCAAGCAAGAAAAGAAATGGAAGAGGAAGAAGCAGAAACAGCTCAACTTGAAGCCCTCATTGCAAAAAGACTGCCAAGGGGATGCGGTAAGTATGAAGGAAAATTACCCTTTAAATACTTCAACTACAATAAGATTGGTCACTTTGCTTCAAGATGTCCGGAAAGATCCACAAAATCAAATTCTAATAGATAAAGGTTCCAAAAGAATTGTTATTATGTTCATGAAGAAGCTGATAATGAAGGAGTAACAGATGATGAATCAGAGATAGGAGACAAATCTGGAAATGAATGGGTGTTCATTGCCATCAAGGAAGAAGATCCAATATTCCCTGAATCTATCAATCATAAGGTTATAGAAAGAGCTTTGGCTGCCCAAGTTGAAGAAAAGGATGATTGGGTTATTGACAGTGGATGCTCTCACCATATGACAGGTGATAAGAACAAGTTCTTAGATTTGGAAAGGTATGAAGGAGGAATGGTAAAGTTTGGTGACAATTCAGCTGGTAGAATCAGAGGTAGGGGAACTATCTCTTTTGATGGAAAGAACAAAACTGGTAATATACTGTATGTTGAAGGATTGAAGCACAATCTTCTCAGTGTTGGTCAGTTGGTGGACAAAGGCTATGATCTCTAGTTCAAGAATGGAAGATGCAGGATCTTTGAAAGCTCCAGAACTGAGATTGCATCTGGTACTCAAACAAAAGGTAATATCTTCCATCTAGTTGGTACTAATAAAAGTTGTCTATTTGTTCAAATTGATCAGAGTTGGTTATGGCATAGAAGGATGTGTCATGTAAATTTTGATAACATCATCAAGATAAGCAATACTCAGGCTATAAGAGATCTTTGAAAGTTGATAAAACCTACAAATAGTTTGTGCAAAGAATGTCAGCTAGGTAAACAGAGCAAAGTCTCATTCAAAAGCAAGGATCAGTCCTCTACCAGATTATTGGAATTAGTTCATACTGATCTATGTGGTCTGACAAGAATCAAGAGTATGCAAGGTGATAGATATTTCATGTTACTGATTGATGACCATTCCCGGATGGTGTGGGTTACCTTTCTAAAAGAGAAATCAGAAGCTTTTGAGAAGTTCAAAATCTTCAAGGCTATGGTAGAGAATCAAATCGGATTGAAACTGAAATGTCTAAGGTCTAATAGAGGTGGTGAATTCACATCTGGTGAATTCATAGACTTTTGTGAGAAGCATGGTATAAAGAGATAGTTGTCAGCTCCTAGGACTCCACAGCAGAATGGAGTAGTTGAAAGAAAGAACCGGACCATCCAGGAAGCATCCAGGACAATGATGATGGAAGTAAATGTTCCCCAGATGTTTTGGAAAGAAGCTGTTAGCATTGCAGTCTACACTCTCAATTGAGTTCAAATCAGAAACAATATCGATAAGACTCCTTATGAACTTTGGTTTGGCATCACTCCTACTATGAGATATTTTAGAGTATTTGGTAGCAAGTGTTACATTAAAAGAGATGAAGATCTAGGAAAGTTTGATGCTAGAAGTGATGAAGGAATTTTATTGGGTTACTCCACTCAAAGCAAAGCATACCGGTGTTACAATAAGAGACTGAGAAAGATGATAGAAAGTACAAATGTGAAGGTTGATGAAGCTATTGAGAAGCCCTCAAGATTTTATGAGTATGATGAAGATGATCAGAATGATGTTCTGGTTCAAGGTGCTCTATCCTCTCCTGAAGGTCAGATTCAGACTGATCCAGTAAGTCAGGAAGAAGAGACAGGTCTGAATGAGCATGATCAAGAAGCAGAAGTGCAAGAAACTCCCAAAGTTCCAAGGTATGTAAGACTGAACCACTCTGAAGATCAGATCATAGGTGACAAAAGCAAAGGTGTGCAAAGTAGAAGGAATGTTGCTCAAAATTTAGATGAATGTTGTTTAATTTCAAAGATTGAACCTAAGATAATAAATGAAGCATGCAACGATGAAAATTGGACAAAAGCAATGGAAGAAGAATTAATGCAAATTGAGAAAAATCACACTTGGGATCTTGTTTCTAGACCTAGAAACAAGAATGTGATTGGAACCAAATGGGTCTTCCGGAACAAACTAAATGAAGTTGGTGAAGTAATCATAAATAAGGCTAGATTAGTTTGCAAAGGCTACTCTCAAATAGAAGGGATTGATTTTGAGGAAACCTTTGCTCCGGTGGCAAGAATTGAAGTAGTCAGACTATTTGTTGCATTTACTACCTTCAAAGATTTCAAAGTGTATCAGATGGATGTCAAATCTGCTTTCCTGAATGGTGACCTCGAAGAAGAGGTGTACATTGAACAACTGGATGGATTTCAATTATCTAAGCATGGTGATATGGTTTGCAAATTAAAGAAGGCACTGTATGGTCTAAAGAAAGCCCCAAGAGCATGGTATGAGAGGTTGGATAAACATCTTTTGAAGATTGGTTTCAACAAAGGTACTGCTGATAGTAACCTATATTTCCAAATTGATCATGAAAACATCTTGATTGTTGAAGTATTTGTTGATGATATCATCTTTGGAGGAAGAGACAGTATGTGTAAGACCTTTGCAAACCAAATGAAAAGTGAGTTTGAAATGTAAATGCTCAGTGAAATGAATTTCTTCTTGGGTCTGCAAATTACTCAAATAGAGAAAGGAATCTTTATCTCTCAGACCAAATATGTGAAAGAACTATTGAAAAAAATTGGAATGGAAGATTCAAAGCCAATGAACACTCCCATGGCTATCGGATGTAAGTTAAGCAAAGATGATGACTCTCCTAAGACAGATCAGACAAAGTACAGATCAATGATTGGCGGATTAATGTATCTCACTCAGACTAGACCAGATATAATGTAGGTTGTTGGTCTTGTGGCGAGATTCCAGGCTGATCCTAGAGAATCTCATGTCATGGCAATCAAAAGAATTTTTAGGTAATTGAAAAGAACATTTGAGTATGGCCTATGGTATCCCAGAGATCATGACTTTTCTCTTCATGCATATACAGATGCAGATTGGGCAGGAGATGTGGATGATAGAAAGAGTATAAGTGGGAGAGCATTCTTTTTGGGAAAAAGGTTGGTTTCTTGGCTAAGCAAGAAACAAGAAGCAATATCCCTATCTACAATAGAAGCAGAATACATTGCAGCAGTAGGTAGTTGCACTCAACTTTTGTGGATGAAGCAAATGCTAAGAGATATTCAAGTAGAATATGAGGAGCCTATCACAATTTTCTGTGATAATTCAAATGTAATAAATATTTCTAAGAATCCGATATTGCATTCTAAGACCAAACATATATCTATCAAATTTCACTTTTTGAGAGAACAAGTGAACAAGGGTGAATTCAGATTGGAGTATGTTCCCTCCAAGGATCAGCTTGCAGATATTTTTACTAAGCCTCTTCCCAAGGATTCTTTTGAGTATCTCAAGGAGAAGTTAGGGATCATGGCCCCTCTGGTAATGAACTAGGATGCACTGATGTGCATTAGTCTGGTGGATATCACAGTCATATCTTGTGATCCAGATTGATGATGAGGAACAGCTACTAAAGGGGAGTAGCTGGTATGATTCTGATGTGTTAGAATTGCAAGTATGAGCCCTTTGACATTGATGTCAAAGGGGGAGAGAAGACATGTGAAAAACAAGTGGTTGATGATCAAAGGGGGAGCAGTAAAGGAAGAGAAGACATGTGAAGAGTTATTACTGATAGAGGGAGCTGTGATAGAAAGGAGAAGTTTTTGTCTTGATGGTTTTTCACATCATATGTTGCCATCAATGACAAAGGGGGAGATTGTTGCAAGTATGAGGTTAAATAGTGTTGTCATTGATGGCAACATACTCATATTGCATTGATAAGAAGGATTGAATGAGCTATGTGCTGAGGATATTGAGAAAATTAGTCTTAATTAGGAACAATGAAGAATAGTGATAAGAAGAAGGCAAAAGTACTCAATAGGTTGAGGATCAGAGGATGCAGATTAAAGGGTTTGTAGATATGAGTCTTGAGATGTTCCAGTTAAGATTTCAGAGGTCCACATGAAGATCTAAAGAAGTTATGTTTGCTCAAGTAGAACCGGTTCCGGCAGGCGTTCAATGGTGACAGAGTGTCACAGATTGGTCCGGTGAGCTCCGAAATTACATTCTCTCATTCTGCGGATTGGAGGGAGTGTTGAAGAAATTAGTGTGAAGTGACAACTTGATTTGTGCATTGTTTGGAGGTTTGAAAGAACCTTTTGCATTATGACAGTGGCAATAGACTGTGTTCTTGAAGTTCCGGATGAAGAAGAGAAGAATTCCAATAAGCTGATAAAGTGCAGATGTTCTTGATGACTCAGGGAAGGTTTCAGTGATCCTTGGATCATGTACAATTCTTATTGGTGGTCCGCATTGAAGTTAGAGTTTGGATTTGATGTAAAGACCACTGGTTGTTGGTGTTCTTCCTGAGATAGGCTGACCGGATGTATTACACGTCTTGCGAATGATCTTGTAGGTGTTTTCTGACTTAGATGATTGTTCCTAAGTCGATGCCTTGTATAAATAAGGGTTTGTGAATTCATTTCGAAGTGTGTCGTGCAGTGATGAGAGTAATATAGCGAAGAGAAGTGCGAAAGGTAGAGCAGGAGTTTTGGGCTTAAATGGAACTGATCCAGACATGGTAAAGATGTCAATCTCTAGTTCAAGTTTGTAATACTTGTTATCTTGTAGACAATGTGTCTCTTGTAGGCAGTATGCCTCCTTGTGAGCAGTGTGCTCAGGTAGTGAGCCCTAATTGGCATGTGCCATCTATTTTTCTTATTCTTCTAATAGAGAATAATCCTTGGGTTAATCACCCCATGGTTTTTACCTTAACCAGGTTTTCCACGTTGAAATCTTGGTGTTTCATGTGTTGATGTGTATCTGCTCTAGTGTTTATGTCTTATGCTTTCATGAATGATTAATTGCTATGCTATTGATTAACAAAGTGGATTTAAGTGTTTGAATTGAAAACGAATTAAGGATAACTGATTCACCCCCCTCTCAGTTATCAACAAGAAGTACTCACTGTTGTGCATGCGCCAGAGCATATGTGTAATAGAAACTGGTAAACACACAAAAAGTCAGTACACATGTGCAATACTGGTAAATTTTAGATGTGCAACAACAGGTGGTAAAAGCATAGTAAGTTGGTACAGATGCATAGCAAGTCAGTGCAAATGTGCAATAGAAAAGGATAAATCCGTCGCTCTGGTTTTTTCAGTGTTTTTGCAAATTTTTGGCAATTTTTCTGATGTTTTTGGTATCTTTGGTTGCAAAAAGGTCTCTTTTGATCTGATTTTTTTTAATTATGGCAAGAAGACACATCAAACACAAAGAATGTTTTCATGGTTTTTTTTTGTGATTTTTTTACTCTCTTTGGACTAAAAGGAAAAGCAAGTACAATCCCAGGTTTCAAATGACATTATAAAACTGAATTCTCACTATCTCTAGTGAAGCATCTTTGAGAGGTGATAATCACCCTTCCCTACACTAGCTTATAGGGGTTTTTTGCCACTAAAACAAAGGTTTTTAATGAAGGCAACCGTTTGAATGGTTATACATGTGGCAACACTACTCTCTGTTATGGAATCTCCTAGCCTACAAGGGTTGTACCTTGGAGGGTTTTGGGGGAGGTTGGCTGTCAGTATAACACAACTACACTTGTTGTTTGAAGCTTTCACTCCAAACACAATTTATTTATAGTGGATTGGTAGGGCTTGGCGTTTAGCCTGTTACCACTTAGGGTTGTTCCTACTTGGATGAACGCTATCCAAGAGTAGGCCCCTCTAAAGAAAAAACACATGTGAGAATGATATGTCTAGCATTTTGGTCACCCAAGATAGGGGAGAGCATAGGCCTAGTATCATTCCCAAAAACATGGAAGACAATGGTTCTTTTTCCCCTAGTTAAAAAGAAAAGACTAAATGAGCTATCTACTTGGGCAAGCATAGAAGTTTGTTAGCTTTGAAGTGATAACAAGATAGCAATGGTCTAGTTTTACCAAGATAGCAATGAGTTTGTTAACTTTGAAGGATAGAAATATAGCAATGATTCAATGATATGCAAGATAGCAATGATTCAATTACCATCTTCCTAGTTAAGAACATGTGAGATTTGCATGAACATCCATTTACTTTCCCGTTAGAAATTGAAGTGTGAGTTAACAAGTGCAACTATATGATTTTAAACCTGTACCTAGCCTGGAAATAGATCAAGAGTGTTCCTATAAAAAGATGTTAGCGTTAGCAAAAACTTCAAGGAAACTCTAAAAATCACTACCTAGATTAGATGCACTGCTTCAGAGCTCGAATGTGCAGAAACAGAGCTCAGAAGTGCAGCAATACATATGCTCTAAGACCGAGGTAAAAAACACAGGAAAATAGTATATATGTGCCAAACTGACAGATGCGCCATATCAGAGGGTATATGCGCCAGAACAGAGTCTGTATGTGATGAAAGAATGTATGCGCCAGAATAGACAATAGATGTGTGTTATGATGTGTCAGATGCATAGTTTCCTCCTATGTACAGATTTCTAAAACTCAAAAACTCAGTTTTTGGGTTAAAAATTAGGGCTAGGCCCCATAATGGGTACCAAAAATGTTAAGGGAAAACTGGATATAAATGAATAATCAATATAATCAATATCAATGATACCCAAAACTCAATGAAATAATGAACAAAAGAGATCAATCAAACAATGAAAAATACAAAAGAAAACCTCCTTTAATTCTTAGCTTCCATCGATCGCCTATCTCAAATGACCTTGTCTATGAATATGGCCCTCAGAAGGTGCACTTCCTTGCTATGATTCCAAGATGTTTAAATGGGAATGGCTATGATAGTTTCACCATGAAGATGAACTTCACAACAATGATAATAGTGTGTTGTAACAAGTTTGATTGCAAGCAATGAAGGAATTGGTGCCAAAGGCACGCTGTAATTCCTGCAGAGTAAGTTTACTTAAATCTTGGATGATTGAAATGGAGGAATAAGGTTGCTTTTATAGACTTGGGAGAGAAGAGATCAATGGTATAGAAAGAATGAGAAGATCAATGGTATAGAAACCTTGAGAGAACATGCGTGAATAAGAAGAAGACAAGTGTCACCCAAAAGTTGTTTTATTTGAGTTAACTACTTTCTTTTCTAAATATAAGACATGCCTTTCATAAATTAGCAAGCTTTTTTCTAATTTAGGAGATATTGATAAAAATAAGGTCGATTGAATAGATAACACAACTTTGAGATTTGCTTTTGCATGACTTGAGAGGAATTAAATAATAAATTATTCAATTTTGTGTGCATAAAGAAGAAGACTTATTTTTAGAAGATTTGGAAGATATTTGAAGAATTAGAAGATAAGAAAGCGAATTAAATAAATAGATTTATTTAATTGTTGTGCAGGATTTGGAAGAATAAGTAAAACATTTGATTATATTTTATTTTTGGATATTGAGAGGATTTAAATAAATTTGATTTGATTTATTCAAATTTGGAAGAATGAATTTGACTTAATTAAATAATTAATAATTATTTAATTGTTTGGAAGAATTTAATTAAATAAAGGATTTTATTTAATTTTGACTTTAGAAGAGATAATTAAATATTTCGATATTTAATTAACTTAGAGGAATGTGAATCAAATAAATAAATTTATTTATTTATTTATTTATTGATAGAGGAATTAGACTTAAATAAATATTAAGAATATTTATTTCGACAGAGTCATGTCATTTTTAGGCGTATACACTAGGCACATTCTAGAGATGGAGATCGGAAGAGATAGAGCAAATAGAAAACTTTGGAGAGATTCAGTATGGAAAATTGCAAACCTTTGACTGTTCCTATTACGATGGGTCTGTTATAGATTGTCCAAACTCTCCTTCTAAGATGGAGGATATGAGCAAAGTTCCTTATGCTAGTGTGGTTGGTAGTTTGATGTATGCGATGGTCTGTGTAAGACCAGACATTGTCCAAGCATTGGAAGTTCTTACTCAGTATATGGCTAATCCTGGATGGGTACATTGGGATGTAGTTAAGAGAGTATTCAGATATCTGTGGGGTAATTCTGAGTATCCCTTATGCTATCATGGTTATCCTACTAGTTCTCAGCACTCTGTAAGTATTCATGGATATGTGGATTCAGATTGGGCAGGTGACATTGATAGCGGGAGATCCACCAGTGCTTATGTGTTCACTATGTTTTGTGGTGTTATTAGGTGGATGAGTAAGCGGCAACTTGTGTTCGCTTTGTCCACAATAGAAGTAGAGTACATGGTACATGGTAGCTACTCATGCTTGTAAGGAATCCATTTGGCTTAAGAGGTTGTGTTCAAATATTAGTTTTGATGCAGGATAGATTACTATCTATTGCGATAGTCAGAGTGCCATTTTCTTAGCAAAGAATCCTACCTTCCATGCTAGAACAAAGCACAGTGATATTTAGTTTCATTTTGTTTGTGATATGGTAGAAGATGGAAAGGTGATATTGGAGAAGGTTGACACTTTGAGAAATATTGCAGATGCACTGATGAAACCTATGAGCACAGATAACTTTAGATGGTGTTTAGAGTCTATGGGCCTCTTGGCCCCTAGTAGTTAAATCCTATAATTCTATTGGTTCTTGAAAGGTGTTCGAAAAGTGGGAGAATGTTGGGAATTAAGGTGTCTCAACCTTTACAAATTCCTAGCATTTATTATTTAATTGTATAATTATTTATTTTCCTAAATTGTATTTAATATTCGTCATCTGGTTTTGTCACTTGGTGTGAGGTGGCATGTTGACATGTCCTCCTACTTGGAAGGTGACTTGGATGGTCAAGTCAACATTTGAAGATTTAGGCATCCCATTTTGTGGTAGAAGTCTTTTGCCATGTGTCGGCATCTTTTGGGTGTTGTAAGAGGTCTATGATGTGTAAGATTTATGATAGAATCTATGACATGTAAGAGTCAGAAATAAAAGATTCTATGATAGGTGTGACAAGTGTCAAGAAGAATATTTACATGGAGAAGGTAGGCACCCAAGTTTGACTATGACAAGTTGTAAGAGAATCAGTTATTAATAGTCAGTTATGATAGATTCTCTTACAGTTGTAAGTGATGTCATATATGATAGATTTTATGACAATGAAAGAGCATCTATCATACCTATTTTGGGCAAATTTGGGGTACGCAAGTTTGGGGGTTGTAAGGGATGAAAGGAAATCTCTTACAAGTGTCATTTGCATGTTTAATGGCCTTGGAAATTGGGCCATATGGAATTGGACAAGATTCTTTTGTTGACTTTCTCTAGAAGCTACCTCCATTCATAGTACTTCTCTATATATATAGGTGCTTGGAGTTGGAGTTATATAGTTGATTTATAGGTATTGTTATGATTTCAGAATTGCTCTAGAATACTACATAGTGGTGAACTCCTAGAAGAACTTGGCTCTACAATTGTATTGTAATCACACTTTGTTTACTGAATAATACATTAGGCTGTGCTTTGGAGTGTGGGGTTTTTTACCTAAAAAAAATTTCCCCATGTATATTTTGTGTTGTGGAACTATTTATGTTTCATATTTGTGTATCTTCTTCTATGTTATTGCAAAGATTGAAAAATGTACATATCACTCTCCTCATTAGATTAGTGTAGGAAACTATTTCATATACCTTGCTTCCTTTCAGAAGGGTATTTTTAGATCTATATAAATTTAGGTTTTAGTGGGAGTGTTTTGTAAAGGGTGAATCTATTTTAAGGTTTGGAGAAATGGCAAGAAGTTTTGGGAAAATGGAGATTGAAAAATTTAATGTTAGAAATTTTGAGTTGTGGATACTTAAAGTTGAAGACCTATTGGTAGTGTGCAATCAATGGATTGTATTTGAAGCTATGGAAGGCTATATTCCTCAAGGTATGAGTCTAGATGACTGGGAGAAATTAGATATAAAGGTTGGATTTATACACTTCATTTGTGTCTTTTAGATTGAATGCTTCTATAGAGAATACAAAAAAAATTATGGGTAAGTTAGGGGCTTTGTATCAAACTAAGTCTCTAGTAACTAAATTTTTCCTATGAAGAAATATATTCTTTGAAAATGGCTAATGGATATTTAGTAGTTGAACACTTGAATGATTCTAACACCATTATCAGTAAATTAATGTCAAGACGAGTGAGGAAGATCAATGCATTGAATTGCTTTGTTCCTTGCCAAATTCATGGGATAACCTTGTGATGGCTATCAGTGGCTCCACATCTTAGTTGACACTTGATGGTGTGGCTAGAGCCTTTTTGTTTAAAGAAATGAGGTAGAAATGTATGGAGTCTAACAAAGATGCTCTAAATCTCAAAGATTGTGTGAAGAAAAAGGGAAATAATAATGTAAGGAAGGTAAGGTAACAGAACAACTTCCTACACTAATATTGAGAGGAGGGTTATGTAAAACTTTTCAAATCTTCACAATAGTTATAGAAATTATACAGAACAAACATAAATAGAAATAATACCAAAACACAGTGATTTACATGGGGAAAAAACTTTCATAAGAAAAACCCCATTCCAAAAGTTGCCCAATATATTATTTAGGACTCAATAAGATTACAATATACTTGTAGAGAAAGATTTCAAAGGAGTATCACCAACAAAAGATCTGGAAGCAACTCAACATCTATAAGACTCTCATACACAAGCTCCATCTCAAGCACCTAATAAATAGGGGATGCAATACATGAAGTTGTCAAACAGTAATTACAAAACCATGAGCTAAAACCACCCAAAATTAGTGCCCAAATTCTTACTTTTTCATTATCTCCAATCAAAGATGCATTATGATGTGTCAAAACACACATCAAATTGTGTAACTCCCTCTTACATCTATTTTATGTGTCCAACACGTTTTTATCTTTTCCAATACGAGAGGCCCAACTTCTGGAGGCCATAACTTTTGATTTAGTGGTCTGATTGGGACCATTTTTCTTAATTAAAGATCTCAAAGAGATCTATATACCAAGCACCACCGATGGTGGTGTGGACCACTCAAATATTTTATTTTGACCAAAACCCAACCCTATAGCCCATAAATTGAGTTTTTTATGTTTTTATAACCAAAAATGCATTTTTTGTGATTGCAAGGTTGAGACACCTTTCCAAACAAATAAGAAGGGATGAAGGAGATCTAAGTCTAAGGATAGATCTAAGTCTCTAGGTAAGTCAAAGGTAAAATGTTGTAATTGTGGTAAAATTGACCATATTAAGAAAAAATGCAATGTTAAGAAGGCTAGAAAAGAATTATATGGTGATTCTAAACCAAAAACCTCCAAAGAAGAATTTGGAGATGTGTTTCTTGCACCTTTTGTTACACATACAATTGATGATTCATGGCTGATTGATTCTAGACCATTATTACACATGATTCCATGTATAGGGAGTAGTTTTTTTGTATGAGAACCACAATGGTAGAAAGTCTTCTTGGGTGATAATACATTTCATAGAATTATTGGTCATGGAAAAATCAAACTCGCATTTGGGGATTAAAAAGTCATGGCTCTCCAATGTTTTGCATATCCTAGGTTTGGCAAGAAACATGATATCTATATAAGTCAAATAACTTGGAAGTGCATGTTGTCTTTTATAAAGAAGGTTGCAAAATGGAGGAAATTTGGTTTTGGCAAAGGGGGTTTGGGCTATAACTCTATTTAAATGTAATGCCAATATTGTTTGGACTTCCTCATCTATTTTATCAAATTCTAACAACTTCCATGAAAGTGATATACACTATAACAAGTTATCACCCAAGTGAGACCTCAATGGAGAAGAAAGGGTAAGAAGTATCTTGGGAAACCTGCCTTCTAAAGGATAAAATCAAGGTAATTCCAAAGAGACACCTAGTAGAGGAAATTGATTTTATATTTGAATTCCTTTTTAAAAATTATGCAATTTCAATCAAATGGCACCTTATTTTGAGTTTGTATGAAGAATTTATGGCTTCAAAAAATTGCAATAAGAAGATCTATGGGCAAGATATCACCCAGGTGACATTTTATAAACATGGGAGACCCAACGTGTCACCCAAGTGACACTTCAAGGGTTTGGGAGACATCAACCTATCACCTAGATAACACCTTAAGTGTTTAGGGAAAATGAAACATGTAGGTATCACCTAGGAGATACCTCAATATATTGACAAGAAAAAATTCAAGCTATCTCTTAGGAAATAATACAAATGTCTAGACTTCAAAATTTAAAATTATCTAAATTTCACCAAGAAAAATTTGAAGTTGTCATTGCTACACAATACCTTCAAAATTATGGAATGAAAGAATGAGACATATTGGTGAAAAAGGTCTTAGGGCCTTAAACTCTAGGAAAATGGTGGAGGGACTTGAAAACTATTCTTTTGATTTTGAATTCAATAAACATTGTATGTATGGGAAACAAAACCATGTTAAGGTTAATTTGAGCTTTGCTAGATCAGGTGGGATTTTGGAGCTATTTTATAATGATGTTATTGAACTTATGAATGTGCCATTATTAGGAAAATCTATATATTATGTATCATTTATTGATTACTTCTCCCATAAAACATGGGTTCTCTTTTCAAAATATAATTCTAAGGTATTTAGTAAATTCAAAGAGTTTAAGGCTCTTATGGAGAGTTAGACTAGGAAAAATGTCAAGGTTTTGCGAATAGAGACTAGTGGAGAATTTTGTTTTATAGAGTTTGAGAATTTTTGTATGAATACTGGTATAGATTGAAAATACAACTACATACACCCCTCAACAAAATGAAGTTGTAGAAAGGATGAAAAAGATGCTAATGGAAAAATCTAGGAGTATTCTCAATGGAGCTGAGTTGAATAAAAAGTTTTGGGTAGAGGTAGTGAGTATTACTTATTATCTTATCAATAGATCTCCTACATACTTGTTGATAAAACCCTAGAAGAGGTTTAGATGGGAAATAATCCCTCCCTTAGGAATCTCAAATTTATTGGTTGTGATGCATATGTTCATGTGCCCAAGGAGAAGAGGTCTAAGTTTTTCTTCAAAGTAGAGAAATGTATCTTGATTAGTTATAGTGATGGTGTGAAAGGGTACAAGATTTGGAATCCTTATATAGGGAAGTTAAATTGATTCAGGATAATTTTTTGAATGTTATTGATAGGCTGTCTATTTTTTGTGAGGCCTCTGGAGCTAAGATTGCAAATCATAAGTCAATTATTTTGAGTTGGAAAGAGAAGCCTCCTGATTGGCTGAATGGCTCTAACTGGTAATAGGGTGGCCTAAACAAAATTGTTAGGTATTTGGGGATCCCATTTTCTATGGATCCATCCTTAAAGGACATGTCGGAGTGGATGTTGAGGAAAATTGATAAGAAATATGCCAAGTGGAAAACCCACCTATTGTCTCTTGCAAACAGAGTTCAGGTTTGCCAGAAGGTTTTGGCCTCTCATCGTATATATTATGCCTCTACATGGATGTTTGGGACTTGTCAGATGGATAGGATTTAAAATATTATAAGGGATTTTTTATGTTTTGATGGAAAGGGTAATAGAAAAAGAAATGCTATTAATTGGATCTAGTGTTGTGTTCCTAAAAATAAAAGAGGCCTTTGTCTAAAAGATCTTAAAATTCAAGGCATTGTCCTTGTAAAATGGATAGTGAAGGCCATTGATGGTATAGAACTATGGAAATTCTTGATTAGAAATAATATCACTACGTCTATTCCAAGAAAAGGGTAAGAGTTGGAAGGCTCTGCACCCTTAGGATTTAATGTTCAGTAACTTCTCAGTTTGCCCGTTTGGCTCCAATATTTTTGGCAGTATATGGATGGCTGGGAAAATGTAAAACATTTGATTAATAATGGAATGCCTTCTACAGAGAAGATAGTGTTTTTCTTTCATTCAGATCTATATGGTAGAAATTACATTGGAATAACAAGCCTCTTGCATTGACTCAGGGATGCTTAGCCAAACTTTGGGCATCTAAAGGTATTTGTGATTTTGGTGATATTTTTAATGGAGGATACTTGAAAAAGTGGCAGGAACTACAAGTGAGTTTTGGTCTTATTAAAACTCAGAGAAGGACATTCTCTATTCTAGAGAAGGTGTTATATAGTGTAAAGTCCCCTATGAAGTTGAAGTTCAACTCTGATATTCTGGCCAATATTAAGTGGGTTGATGGGGTTGTGTTTGACAAGATGAGTTCTAAAAAGTTTTATGAGATTCTGGCTGGTACAAGTGAAATAATTCATAGAGTTAATAGTAGATGGAACCTAGATTTGTCAGATAAAGAGTTGTCATTCCTTTTTAATTACCTATGGTCTTCTAGGCGTGAGCCCAAAAACATTTGTTTTAGATGGTTACTCATTCTTAAAAAATTAGTTGTCTTCAATGGGGTTTCTAATGATGGTTTTCTTGTCAATAATTGCAGTTTGCATAATACTATAGAAACTTTTGAGAATCTTTTTTTCAATTGCAAATTTGTTTGTAAAACTTGGTCTTTATTTTTGGGTAATTGTTTAGGTTGGGAGAAAAATTAAGGGTTCAGTTGGTTTGGAATTATTTTTGGTTATGTGAATGTTTTTTATAAAGAATTGAATGAGTTCTGGTTCAATCTCACTAATGAAATTTTGTGGCATTTATGTAAAGTGAGGAATCATGAACTATTTTAGGATAAGAGGAGAAGACTTATTGACTCAAATCTTGAGAGCTCACATGCTTTAATACAATGATGCAAGTTTCAATTATTATGGAAATTCCTAAGAGTAGGTTATTTATTCTTCTCAACGAGAGGCTCACTTTGGTATACATAATAGAAGTGGTCAATGCTCTTTTTTGGTCATACAGAAGATATAATCTAGACCAAGAGTATTTGAGGCTGTTGGATGATTACTTGAAGACTAAGAAGATTGAAAAACCAGAAGTGATAGTGAAGGTTAGAGAGAAAAAAGATATAGGTGGGTTGATGAATGTATGCTTATTATCAAAGATCTCGATCCTGAAGATGAAGCTAGTCATTTTAATGGGACAAATGACATAGATTACTATGAGAATGAGAGAAATAAAAAATATTATTGGGATTGATTGATGTTGTTGGTCTTGTTTCTCCAATGATGGTGGTAGTTGTGATAAGAAGTCTATTATATTTTGTTGTCCTCATATGTTATTTTGTATTTTGATATGGCTTGACGATGTTATAGCTGGATAGATGTGAATGTGTGGATAAATGTACTGATGTTGTATCTAGACTAGTAGTGAGTTGATACTCTTATTGGATGGACTGATTGGTGGTTGTTATTTTGACCTTATATTGTACCTACTCTTTTTGGTGATTAGTAAAAATAAAATTCTATGGTATTTAGTAAATTCAAAGAGTTTAAGGCTCTTATGGAGAATTAGACTAGGAAAAATTTCAAGGTTTTGAGAATAGACACTGGTGGAGAATGTTTCTTTACAAAGTTTGAGAATTTTTATATGAATAGTGGTATAGATTGAAAAAATACAACTACATACACCCCTCAACAAAATGAAGTTATAGAAAGGATGAAAAAGATGCTAATGGAAAAATCTAGGAGTATTCTCAGTGGGGCTAAGTTAAATAAAAAATTTTGGGTAGAAGTAGTGAGTACTACTTGTTATCTTATGAAAAGATCTCCTACATATTTGTTGATAAAACCCTAGAAGAGGTTTAGATGGGCAATAATCCCTCTCTTAGGAGTCTCAAAGTTATAGTTTGTGATCCATATGTTCATGTGCCCAAGGAGAAGAGGTCTAAGTTTGTCTTCAAAGTAGAGAAATGTATCTTCATTAGTTACAATGATAGTGTGAAAGGGTACAAGATTTGGACTCCTGACATAGGGAAGGTGAATACAAGACCATGATTTGATCTTTAAAGAGATCAATTCTTATTCTATTAAACAAGATGGAGGTGAAGAGAGAAATGTGGCATGTAATTTGGGTAAAAGACTAAGAAAATAGAACCTATGAATGAACATGATGTTCATGATGGACCAAATGAGGAGAGTGATCTTAAGGAGTATTTTGAGGAGGAAGAACATGTTACTCCACCCATAACAAGGTCCATTCAACAAATAAAAGAACTTAAGAAGTATAGTCCACCTAATTTTTTTGTATTTTTGTATTGTCTACTAATAATGATGAGCTTGGAACTATGAAAGAGGCATTAGAATCAAAGGAAAGTAAGTCCTAGAAAAAGGCCATGAATGAGAGATGGTCACCCTAGAGAGGAATAGCAAGTGGGAATTTGTTCAGATGCCTAAACAAATGAAATCTATTCATTGTAAATGGATCTTCAAGAAGAAGTTTAATTCTAAAGGAAAGATTAAAAATAAGGTACACTTGGCATCTAAGGGTTATTTCCAAGTTGAGGGAATAGATTTTGGTGAGATTTTCTCTCCTATTCTAAAATTAGCTTTAATTAGATATTTTTTATCTATTGTCACTACATATGACCTAGAGATTGAGAAAATAGATATTAAGATAGCATTTTGTATGGTGACTTGGAGGGGGGAATCTACATGATGCAAAGTAGGGGAAAATTCTTTCAAACACTCAATGGTGATGATTCAATTGAAATTGCATGGGTTGGACAATTTGTTTACAAAGCATGACTTCAATGCCTTCAATAAGGAGTTCGAATAGGTTCAAACACAATGGGTACATATCAAACCTCAAAGAGACCATGAAGCATGTTAACTTGACCCATGGACACTTATCAAACTCACCAAGTACTCTGGTTGGCTGTCCTGCCCATCGTT
The DNA here is from genome assembly GCA_027924645.1 of Cunninghamia lanceolata. NCBI lineage: Eukaryota > Viridiplantae > Streptophyta > Pinopsida > Cupressales > Cupressaceae > Cunninghamia > Cunninghamia lanceolata. Next base: position 14,594,318 of record BSBN01000657.1, read on the forward strand.
CCTTCACAACTTGACCAAATTGCTTGTAACCCTTGGAATAGGGTTTCTTGGGCATAACTCACAGAACTCCCAAACAAAGTCATGAATACTTTAGGTTTTTAGATACCCATTAAGCCCCTACACAACATATCAGACATGTAGGGTGAGTTGTTTTGGGACACATGCCTTAAAAGATGATTGTACATGTTGTTCTAAGGGGCAATTAGCCCTATTTTGCAAAGCAAGTACCCTATTAACTTGCTCCAGACCTTCCTAACCTACTCTAGGGCATGAAATGGATTGAAAATGGATGGATTATGCTAGTTTTTGGGATCTACACTTATCCCAAGTCACTTTACCATCAAATGACAACTCTAACTATGCTTATTGGCTTAATACATGAGGCTATCAAGCCTGAACAGCTCCCAAACTCACACCAGACCGGTCCCTTGCTCCTGCAACACAAAAAAAAAGATTAAAAAAACCTAACTAAGGCCATTCCACCTAGTCTTGAGTGGTGACATAGGTGGAATGGGTCAACACCCCATCGACTTCCTTAAACCCTCCAAAACCTAGGGTTTTAGAGTGATTCCAGCAAAATGGTTATAAAATCCTTCTACAGCAATGTCAAACCTCCCAACTAGACTTAAATGAAAGCTAAAACAATATACTATGCCATATTATGCATTTGGAACCTTGACAATAATGTACAGTCATGTGCTGAATAGAGGAACAACAAAAAGGCAAAAAGTTCATAGAAAACTCAGTCTCTTGTATTTCTTTTCTTCTTAAACATCATCTCTTTCTAGCCTCAAGATGTATAGGCCTAAATAACATTGATTACATGCATGTTTCCCATTGTGTAAGATTCCACATTGTGGAAAAGCCAAAAAAAGAGGCTAAAATTAGCCTACCCACTACTCTACCAAACATAGAAAGTTCTAATCTAGAACAAATCTGAAAGCTCTATTGGATTTAAGGCAGACAACTGAGAGGGGGGGTGAATCAGTTGTTACCAGACTTCTGTTCTTTATATACTTTAAAGCTTCTTCTATTTCAATAGCACATCAGAGATTCAATTATGAAGTACAATGCATGAATTTAAGAGCAGAAGCAAATTCAACACACACAACACAAAGATTTTAACATGGAAAACCCAGTTAAGAGAAAAACCATGGGGTGACTAACCAAAGATTGTATTCTCTATTAAAAGAATAAGAAGAATGAAATGGCACTTGCCAATTAGGGCTCACTGCCTAAGCACACTGCACACAAGAGGCCCACTGCCTACAGGAGACACACTATCTACAGAAGTATATAAATTTCATATACTTGAACTGGATATTAGCATCTTCACTATGCTTGAGTCAGTTCCATTTAAGCTCAACACCTCTACTCTGATTTTCCCTTTTCTTCTCTATCACCTTCTCATTGCTACAAGGATACATTTGAATGACTTTTCAATTTCTTATTTATACAAGACATCAACTTTGGAATGATCATCAAAGTTGGAACAACATACACTTATTTTATTTCAGAGCAAATACAACTTGACTTATTACAAAAACTTCATGCGCATTACTACACTATTAGCTACACATAGCTGGGACTTCAATCTTCTTTGAGGAACACACTAGGCTTCATAAAACATCTTCAAGATCATCCACAACATGTGCAAAACATCCAGTCGGCCAAGACTAGGAAGAACACCATCACTAAGAGGTAAATCTTCAATTATGATCTCTATCTTCAATGCGGACTACCAACATGAACTGGACACAATCTAGAGACCCCCACAATCTTTCTTGAATCACCAAGAACATGCGCACCACTTCTGCTTACTGTAATCATTCACATCTTCATCCAAAACCTCAAAAACATAGTTGCCCATTTCTATCACATTAGAAGGATTGCTTGTGGACCTCCAAACCTCAAACCAATTGAGTTGTCAATTCACATTAGCCTCCCAATCAAGCTACCAGATCCACAAAACATGATATTGTATTTCCAGATCTCATCAAACATGTTTATGTCACCTCTAAACAATTGCTAGAACCAGTTTTACTCTTAAGGCCATAACTCTTCCATATTTTCATGCGGACCTCTCAAATCTTTACTGAATCATCTTCAGACACATATCTACAAACCTTTTGATGCACATTCTCTAATCTTCACTAGCTAGGATCTTTACTTCATAGAGCTTTGCTGTCTTCACTGATCTTCTTTGTTTCTGATAGGACTAATTTTCTCAATATCCTCAGCATATAACTCATCCAATCCTTGACATCAATGACAACACCGGTTAGGCCCATACTTGCAACAAGCTCCACTACAAGGATACTGTCAAAACATGAGAGTGGTCTGACAATAGACCTTATTACAAATATAATGAAATAAAACTCCTCCTATGCTCTTATAGAGCACAAAACCCCAAAATTTCAATGGTGGGCTCTGCACCATACACCCAAGGAGAGAAAGATCTCAGCTTCCACCTAAGATCAAATCAGGGACTATTGTTCCATGCTTTGTAATGTCTTCAGCTGTCATCCATGTGGCATCTTCATAGGGAATACCTTGCCACTTCACCAAATACTCATTATAAAATTTATGTCTTGTTCTCTTGACCTCCTTGGTGTCTAAAATCACTTCAAGTTGGACTGGTACAGTAGGAGGAAGATCCTTAATCTAATCAACATCAACAGTACCTTCATTAGCAACTTCCTCTACTTCTTCACTTGCAAAAGGAGATCCTCTAAAAGGATACAGGTCTACAACATTGAAAATGGGTGAGATAGCCACTCCAGGAGGGAGTTCTATCTCATATGCATTCTAACCAAATTTGTGGACCACTCTATAAGGTCCTATCTTCTTCATCATTAGTTTAGTGTATTTGTCCTTGGGCAATCTCTCCTTCCTCAAATGTGCAAGTACCATGTCACCAACTTTGAATTGAACATCTTTCCTTTTCAAATCTATCTACTTCTTGTACTTTTTAGAACTCCTCTCAACAATCTCATTCACTTGTTGATGAATATCATGCATTGCCACTACAAAATCCTCTCCTTGTGCACTTCTTTGCTCCATTCCTCTTAGATCTCTCAATTCATGTATTTATCTTGGGATCATGCCATATACAACTTCAAAAGGACTCTTGCTAATACTTCGGTTGACTGAATCATTATATGTATATTTTTCTTGAGGGAGTATAATATCCCATGACTATCCATGCTCCTTAGTAAGGCACCTTAGTAGGTTACCTAATGACCTATTGACAACTTTAGTTTTCCCATCAGTTTGGGGATGGTAGGTAGAACTAAAAGTTAGATTTGTTCCCAATTTCTCCCACAAGGTCCTCCAAAAATGATCTATGAACTTAGAATCTCTATCAGAAACAATGGTTAGAGGTAAACCATGAATCCTTACAATTTCTTTGAAAAACAAGCCAGCAATATGGGATGCATCTTTGGTGGTTTTACAAGCAATGAAATGTGCCATTTTACTGAACCTATCAACAACAACAAAAATGTTGTCATACCCTCTTTGTGTCTTTGGCAGGCCTAGGACAAAGTCCATGTTGATTGACTCCCAAGGATCGTTAGGTATTGGCAATGGTTGATAAAGACCTACATTTGAACTTGTTCCTTTGGCTCTTTGGCATATACCACAACTCTCTACAAACTTCTTCACATCACCATGCAACTTAGGCCAGTGATAAAACCTCTTTAGCTGCTCCAAAGTTTTGTCATATCCAAAATGACCACTCATGCAGCCACAATGCTTTTCCTTGATCAAATTTTCTCTCATGGATCATTTAGGCACACACAACTGGGCTCCCTTAAATAGTAATCCATCTTGTACTATAAAATTAGAAAATTCATTCTGGAAACAGCAAAAATATCTTTGAAGTCTTCATCAGTTCCATACATACCTTTGAGTGCATAAATACCTACACCTTGCAACTTGATCTCTTGTACCATCATTGACCTTCTACTCAATGCATCAACAACTTTGTTTGCTTGTCCCTTCTTATGTTTGATGGTGAATGTGTAGGCCTGCATATACTTCATCCACTTCGTGTGTCTATGACTTAACTTATCCTAGTTGTTCAAGAAACTCAAAGCATGATTGTCTGTGAAGACAATAAACTCCTTTGGTAGTAGATAGTGCCTCCACTTCTTGAGTAACTGTACCATAGCATAGAGTTCAAGATCATAAGAAGAGTACTTCCTCTTAGCCTCATTAAGCTTTTCACTAAAGAATGCAACTAGTCTCCCATTTTGACTTAGGGCTGCACCTATGGCATATCTGCTTGCATCACATTCAATTCTGAACACCTTGCTGAAATCAGGGAGTGCAAGAATAGGTTGTTGAGCCACCCTTGTCTTCAAGTATTTAAAGCTCTTCTCAGCTTCATCAGTTCATTGAAACTTAGTCTTCTTCCCACCTTTGATGTTATCAATGATTGGTGAACAAATGTGGCTAAAATTCTTTATAAACTTCCTATAAAAGGAAGCCAAACCATGGAAAGTTCTAACATCTACTGCTGCTCTAGGAGTTGGCCAGTTGAGTATGGCTTCTACCTTGGATGGATACATTTTAAGTGTACCCTTGGAGATCACAAACCCAAGATAGACAAGCTCCTCTTTCATGAACTCACACTTCTTGAGATTAATCATCAATTTCTCCTCAATCAATCTCTTCAACACCATGTCCAAGTGCTACAGGTGCTCTTCTTTGGTTTTGATGTACACAAGAATGTCATCTATATATACTACCAAAAACTTGCCTATGAAATTCTTTAGAACTTCATTCATAAGTCTCATGAATGTACTTGGGGTATTTGATAACCCAAATGGCATTATTAGCCACTCATAAAGAGATTCATTAGTCTTGAATGTTGTCTTCCATTCATCACCCTCTCTTATTCTTATTTGGTGGTAATCACTCTTTAGATCTATCTTTGAAAAGTAACATGCATCACCCAAACTATCCATTAGATCCTCTATCTGGGGTATTAGAAATCTATACATGATTGTTATCCTATTGATGGCTCTGGAATCAGTGCAAAGTCTCCATTGTCCACCCTTTTTAGGTGCTAGGACAGTTGGAACAGCACAGGGACTCAAACTCTCCTTGATCAGAGCTTTGTCCAATAGTTCTTGAACCTAATTTTTTATCTCTTCATTTTTTTGTGGTGTCATCTTGTATGCTGCCTTGTTTGGTAAGCTTGCTCCAGGGATAAGATCAATGTGATGACTCACATCCCTCACAGGAGGCAATGAACTTGGTAAGTCTTTCACCACTATGTCCTCATACTTGTCCAATAGGACCTACACCTCCTCTGGTATCTTTTCTACCTTTGTTTTTTCCTTGACTGATATAGGCTTGCCAATGATGGCATATCCAACTTCTTCTTCCTTTAATGTCTTCAAAAACTCCTCTTTCACAATCATCACACTTGGCCCTTCATGAGCTACTGCATCATCTTCTTTTAGGGGTGTAAGATTGTATGACACTCTATCCTTCACAATCACATAGGTGTTCTTCTCTCCATCATGTTTTCTCTTTTTGTCATGTTACCAAGGTCTTCCTAGCAATAGGTGACAAACATCCATAGGGATGATGTCACAAAGGATCTTATCCTTGTAACCACCAATGTTGAACTCCACCCATGCCTATTCATTCACTAAGACTTGTTGCCCCTTATTCAACCATGACACCTTGTAAGGTGTGGGGTGAGAGATCTTCTTCAAATGCAACTTCTCTACCATTTCCAAAGAAACTAGATTATCAGTGGATCCTGAATCAATAACTACCTTGCATACCTTACCATGTGATTTGCATGTTGTCCTAAACAATGACTTCCTTTGTGAAGGCTCCTTGGCTACTGGCACCTTGAGGAGTGTCCTCCTTATCATCAATGCATCCCCTCTCTCAAGAGCAACAGGTTGAAGTGGTGAATTGATACTTTCATTGTTTTCTTCATGTACTATTTGAGTTCTTTGTTCACCTTCTTGAGAACTTGATGCTTTCTTCTCTAGGCACTTGAATGCAAGATGTCCAAACTGATGACAGTTGTAACATTTACCTGAGAAAGTGTTTGATCCTCTACCTTGGCCACCAAACCTTCCTCTGCTATTGGATCTTCTTCATCTATTTACCTCTTTTTTCTTGATTCTCCTTGTTGTTGCCACTTGATTCCCCTTGTTTTTGTGATTGTCCTCTTGCACCAAAGTTACCTCTACCTCTAAAATTCCTTCCTCTGCCCCTAGTCTACTGATCTTGTCTCCTCTTTATCTTTTCTTCTACCCTCACTGCCAATTGGAAGCATTCTTCCACATTTCTAGGGGTGGTAACACTGATTTCATCTTGAATATTGAGTCTAAGCCGATTGATATACCTAGCAATTTTCTCAACTTCATCTTCAGTGTGCCTTGTCCTCATGGTCAACTTGTGGAATTCTTCAGTATAGGCTATAACATCCATGTCTTTTTGTTTTAAATTCTACAATCTCCTAAAGGTTTGAATTGCATAGTCCTTTGGAAGAAATTGACTCTTCACTTTGGACACCATCCAGTCCCATCAAATGATTTTTTCTTTTCCTTTCCTCAACCTCTCTTATTAAACATAGTTCCACCATGTCAATGTTGGCCCCTTCAACTTGGTCTTCGCCAATTTGACCTTTTGCTCTTCTAGCATCTCCTTGTACTCAAAGTAATTATCTAAGGCATCAATCCAACCTAATACTTCCTCACTATTCATTTTTCCTTCATAAATGGGTAACTCCATTTTGACATCAGTGCTTTCTCCTTTCACAGTCTGCAGCATCTTCATAAACCTTTTGGTATTTGGATCCATCTCTTCCTCATTAGATCCCTCTTGAGGGCCTGTACTCTCACCCTCATCATCTTGGTCACTATCTTCCTCAATGACCCCACCTCTTCTCAGGTTTGCTTCTATGGATGCAAGTCTGGCTAGAACTCCTTCTTGAGATTCCTTCACCATTCTCACTTCTCTAGAGAGGACTGGACTACTTTTAGGAGGCATCTTGCACTATTTCTCTTCACACTTCAACTTTCTTCTTTCTTCCCAAATAAAACTTGACCTAGGCTTTGATACCACCTGATGCAGAGCAGGGGAAAATTCTTTCAAACACTCAATGGTGATGATTCAACTGAACTTGCATGGGCTGGACAATTTGTTTACAAAGCATGACTCCAATGCCTTCAATAAGGAGCTCAAATAGGTTCAAACACAATGGGTACATATCAAACCTCAAAGAGACCATGAAGCATGTTAACTTGACCCATGGACACTTATCAAACTCACCAAGTACTCTGGTTGACTGTCCTACCCATCGTTCCTTCACAACTTGACCAAATTGCTTGTAGCCCTTAGAATAGGGTTTCTTGGGCATAACTCATAGAACTTCCAAACAAGGTCATGAACACTTTAGGTTTTCAGATACCCATTAAGCCCCTACATAACATATCAGACATACAGGGTGCATTGTTTTGGGACACATTCCTTAAAAGATGATTGCACTTGCTGTTCCAAGGGGCAATTAGCCCTATTTTGCAAAGCAAGTACCCTATTAACTTGCTCTAGACCTTCCTAACCTACTCCAAGGCATGAAATATATTGTAAATGGATAGATTATTCTAGTTTTGGGGATCTACACTCATCTCAAGTCACTTTACCATCAAATGACAACTCTAACTATGCTTATTAGCTTAATACATGAGGATATCAAGCCTAAACAACTCCCAAACTCACACCAAACTGGTCCCCTACTCCTGCAACACAAACAAAAGACAAAAAAAACCTAACTAAGTCCATTCCACCTAGTCTTAAGTTGTGACATAGGTGGAATGGGTCAACACCCCATCAGCTTCCTTAAACCCTCCAAAACCTAGGGTTTTAGAGTGATTTCAGCAAAATGGTTATAAAATCCTTCTACGGCAATGTCAAAACTCCCAACTGAAATTAAATAAAAGCTAACATAATGTAATATGCCATCTTATGCATTTGGAACCTTGACAGTACTATATGGTCACATGCTAATAGAGGAACAACAAAAAGATAGAAAAATCATAGAAAACTCAATCTCTTTTATTTCTTTTCTTCTCTAAACATCATCTCTTTCTAGCCTCGAGATGTATAGGCCTAAATAACATTGATTACATGCATGTTTTCCATCATACAAGATTCCACATCGTGGAAAAGCCAAAAAAAGAGGCTAAAATTAGCCTACCCACTACTCTACCAAACATAGAAAGTTCTAATCTAGAACAAATCTGAAAGCTCCACTACAAGGAGACCTTCAAAACATGAGAGTGGTCTAACAATAGACCTTATTACAACTATAATCAAATAAAATTCCTCCTAGGCTCCTATAGAGCATAAAAACCCAAAATTCAATGGTGGGCTCTGCACCACTACATGACATGGCCTTAGAACTTCCTAAATATGGTTTACAAGTTAAAGAAGTCTCTTTATGGTTTGAAGTAGTTTCCTAGAATGCGGTATAATAAGTTTGATACTTATGTTTTTAAATTTAGATTTGTTAGAGAAAAATTTGATTACATTATTTATTTTCCTTTTAAGCAAGTGGAAGATCAATTCATTTTCATTGTTCTTTATGTTGATGGAATTCTTCTTATTAGAAATAATAAGGATATGGTAAAAATTCTTATATTTTTTAGTTTGATATGAAGGATCTAGGAGCTTCTAAGTTTATCTTATGCATGGAAATCAAGAGATATAGAGTAAATAGAAAAGTTTGGTTAAATCAAAGTAAGTACATTAATTCTTTTTACATAGATTCAAAATGCACTATTATAAGCTAGTGAATTTTCCTATCCATGTGGAAACAAAATTATCAATGGAATAGTGCCCCAAGACACCTAATGATATGGAAGATATGATTCAAGTTCTACATGCAAACTTGTGTTCTTGGTAGTTTTATGTATGCTATGGTCTAAACTAGACTAGACATTGCCCAAGTAATGGGAATTCTATGTAGATATATATCCAATATAGGGAAAGAGAATTAGACTATGGCTAAGAGGGTCTTTAGGTATCTTCATGGAACTTTAGAAAATTTTATTTTCTACCAAGGAAGACCTAATTTGAGCAGAACAATATATATTTAGGGATTTGTTGATGTAAATTTGGTAAGTGATATTAACAACAAAAGATCTACTAGTATTTATGTGTTTAACCTATTTGATGGTGTGATAAATTGGCTGAGCAATAGATGGGTTGTGATTTCTATTTAGAATATAAAATCTAGGTACATTGTAGCTACTCACACTTTTAAAGAGATAGTATGACTTCAGGTATTGTGTTTAGATGTTGGCCTAAGACATGAGTTAGTGAGGATTGACTATGATAGTTAGAGTGCTATCAATTTGGCCAACCCATTTTTTCATGTGTAGACAAAGCATATTGATGTATAGGATTATTTTGTTTATAACAAGGTGGAAGACAATTGATCAAGAAGGTAAACACTTTGGATAATGTTGTAGATGCTTTGACAAAGCCAAGAATCATAGATAATTTTGTGTAGGGTGGGACATCTATGGGTATGTCTCCCCTTAGTGGATAGTTTATTTTATCTATGTTTGACTGGGCCTATACAATGTATAACAAATGGGAAAATTTTGGGATAGGTGTTGTATACCTTGCATAAAATGTTAAATATTTTGTAAAAGTTGTGGTCCACCTTGGGGTGGGATGCCACACTTTGGGTAGTGTAATATTTTCTTGTGGATTCATTGTATGTGACATTTGGAAAATACATTTAATGTATGTAGGTAGGTTACATGAAGACATGTCATCCTGAGTAGAATAATTAATTTAAGGGTCATTTCAAGATATAGAGTCAATCTTGGATGCAAACTATGGGAAATCACATTTGGTTGCATTCATCAGGAAACTTAGTAAGTTTTTAAGTTGATCCTTGTCTAAATATAGAGTACTTCAAATGGGATGAAATAGGATGTTTCTTTTTAGATAGGTACATGCTACCAATATTACTCTAGGAATAGAGTTGAGGATCTCTATGACAACATAGGAGAATTCTCTACTATATTGTAAGTTTTTGGTGTGAATACAAGAATGGTGCTATTTGTTGGTGGATTTTTTCATAAGGGTTTCCCATCTTAAATCTTGTGTTGTGTGTATTTTCTTCAGTGAAATGCTTTGATTATATTTCTATGCATGTATTATTTTGTCTAGATTAGTATCTTTTCCTACAAAATAAGTCAACTTTTCCTCAACATTACTAATAACTTGCCACAAGGAAGAGGGAGAGGCCTAAATGGAAAAGGCGATACCAATAAATCTAAAAACATCTCCATATTCTATCCATTTATAGAGAAACAAATTGAGCCATTTAGGTTTAAGAAAAAAGGATTGCCCCTAGAAATATGTTTTCCACCATTGAATGCATGATTTAGAAACTACAGAAAAAGTATCTAGACCTTAGAGATCTTGTTTGACATTATCTTCATTTTCTAGGTGTAAGAAAATAATTATTAGCAAAATAGCCATTAATAATTTTTTGAGAGGAATTGGGAAGTTTAATACCTTTAACCAGGTTATTTGAAAAAATGTGAGATAAAAGGTAGCCAAATACCTCAATTTCCAACACATAAGGCACACGAGAAAGAGGACATCCCTACCATATGGAATGAAAAATCCCAAAGGAAGAAGATTATTGGCTATTAATAGTGATTCAATCAGAAGCATCAACAAAAGTATTTGAACGGAGCATGGGAACTTGGGTCCAAATCCTAAAGCCTAAAGCATAGAAAGGATGAAAGGACACTCAATGTGGTCATATTCTTTTGGAAAGTCAATTGTAACAAAGATGGCTTGTTGTTGAGAATGCCTAGCCCATTTTATCCTTTCCCGCATAGCAATAATATTGCCAAGAATATACCTAGACTTAATGAATCCAATTTTCTCAAGTCAAACAATAAAATAGAGTAAATTACATAGATTGAGAGAAAAAACCTTGGTAACAATCTTGTAGGAGACATTGAGCAAGGTGATTGACCTCCAATTATAGATATCAGCCCTAGGTATGAATTTGATATATCTAAATAATTTGAATTATAATATTCCAAGTAGACTTTATAGAGATTATTTCCTGCAATAGGTAAAAATCAGGTTAATAAGATCAAGCATAGCCACGAAAGCCTAACCCTACCATCATCAAAGAATCTAATCCAAATGAAACCAAAGCATGTAATTCAAGACCAATATCACCTAGATTGTATGATTCCTTGTATATGATGTGGATTACTTCTTCAACAATGAACAATTATGTGTTGGCAAGAGACACTCTATAGATTCATGAATGTTGTCATTGATGGTAACAAAGGTTATCCCACACATCCACAATGCATGCTATGTCTATACCGGAAGTCAGAGTGAAGAATGTTGTGGTCCAGTAAACAAGAACAGAGCAGTCAGTAAGGTCTGACAGACAGGTCCAGATCTCTCAGCAGAAGTATCTCAGTGAAGTACGGATTTGGGGAAGTCAAGAGGAGTATCTTGACTGATAGATTCCAAGGTTTGAGCCTCCGGTGTGGAAAGGATAAAGAGATATGAATGCTTGAGTGTCGGGTTCCCAAGTGACAGTGTGAACAGAGGAAGAACTGACTAGCAGAACATCAGACATTATTCCAGATGTGTTACTGATGTTGGTAAAGGTTATGAAGACATGAATTATGTTTGGCCAACATGATTAATGATTTCCACAAGTATATCCTTGATCCGCAATACCTGGTGTGCAAGGATTCAGCCGACAGATCAGAGTTTGTGAAAAGATTGACTATTTCAGGTGCTGACTAGAAAGGTGATGAAATCACTTGTGCGGATATATATACAAGATGGATTTAGTTATGAGAGTTGTTGTCATTGAAAGTGATGTGGGAAGAAAAGTAGTAGGGCCGAATAAAAGCAGAAAGGAAGATCCAGTATGTGAAAGAAGTGCAACATAAAAGAAGAAGAAAGATGAAGTGCAGCAGATCAGTATACAGAGCCTAATCGGAACTGAACTCCAACATATGATTGATGCTCCTTATCAATTCAAGTATTGTATTACACTCTTTATAAATTGTAGATAATGTGTCTCTTGTAGGCAATGTGCCTCTTGTGAGCAGTGTGCTCGGGCAGTGAGCCCTAATTGGTAAGTGCCATTTTGTAATCCTATTCTTCTAACAGAGAATACAATCTTGGGTTAATCACCCTGTGGTCTTTCCCTTAACAGGGTTTCCACATCAAAAATATTGTGTCATGTGTATTTCCTTTTCATGATTAAGTTTGCTTGTTTGAATTGATGCTGTACTAATTATTAAGAAAGTTCAAAAAGCTGAAATAATTAAGATAACTGATTCACCCCCCCCCCTCCCAGTTATCAACATTATGAAGATAAAAGCTACCATGATGAAGGATAATGATAATATGATAGATGGATGCTCAAATGCTCAATATGCTTAGGATGATACTGTAGATGTTATATGAATGCTAGATAGATGTAGTATGGAATGAGAGGGTGTTTATATAGAAGTCAACCAAAATCAATCAACGGTGGAGATTTGGTGGCTATGTGAATGGCTAAGATGAATTGATAATCATAGGTGAATGTGAAGATGACAAGTGGAGGGAAGATAAGGCTTATGTGTGCCTGTGTACATAAAATGTACTACATGTGAAAGATATTAAATAAAAGATGTAGTACCACTTATCTTTTTTAAATAAAAGAGGCACACATGTTGGCTTATTGAGATAAATGATAAGAGAAATTAATTAAATAAATAAAATTTATTTAATTAATTAGAAAGTGGGCTTATGAATGGATTTTATTAAATAAATAAGATTTATTTAATTAAAATAGATAGAAATAAGATAATTAAATAATTAAAGATTATTTAATTATAGCTTAGAGAAAATAGAAGAAATAGCTAATGAATTAATTAAATAAATATAAATTTATTTAATTAATAGAAGAAATAAGTGTGTTAGGGAAATTGCTCAAGTGTGTTAGACAAATGTAGGTGGTAGCTAATGCAATATTTGAATGCTAATGATAATTAGGTCAATTTTGGGTATCTACATTTTGCCCCTCTTTGATACAATGTTTGATAGAATGTTGCATCAAAGAAGATACGATAATTCTCTCGATAAACAAGGCTATGCCCTAGTGTAACTGGTAGGGATGCCCCCTTGAGAGGTAAGCTAGGCTAACTGGGAAAGGCTGGGTTGGCTCACGATAAGATGAAAGGCTAGAAAACAAGGAGGACAAAGAAAACAGGGGTTGGGTGGGAGGAATGGGATGAAGAAAATAGGCTTTGGTATAGAATAATTAGGGTTTGGATAGGGCGAGGGAGCTCCCAGTAGTCACTAGGGCTACATTGTTTGTGTATATTATGTTGTATCATGATGAGGCCTAGAGCTGATTATACATACATATTTGATGGCTCAGCTTGTACATGTAGGCACTTGTATATTGACACGTGGATATATATATATATATATATATATATATGATGGCATGTTGGTTATCCACATGATGTTGTAATGGATGCACTTATGGTATTATGATGGTTATGCATGTATTATTTTTATTTTCATGGATTATGTATGGATGCTTATGCAAATGATATGAATATGCAAATGGAACTAATGGAAATGTATTATGATACTGCAAATATGTAAATGGTAATGATATGACTTGGACTTATGCATATAGATAGATGGTAATGATATGATATGTGATGGACCTATATATGCATAACACACATGTTTTGCAAGATAAGAGATGTGGAAAAAGGGATGATGGAAAGAAAAGATTGATCTTGGTTGAGGACTATATAAATAGATAATGAGATGAATAGATGGGTGTGATGTGCAGCTTTTAAAAGTAATTGCTCAAGAAGGAAAAGAAATACAATCCTTATGTTTGATACAACATATGGATGTTATGCACCAGGGTATAGAAGACCAAGGTGTCGAGATATCCAATACAAAATTAGCATACTACAATCTTGTCTAAATGCATGGGGTCAAGATGTTGAGCCAACATACATAAGATATGAATAGCAGCTAGTGTTCTGAGATGGACTTTGATGCTACAAGCAATGGTTTGAGCTTATCTCCACTATACATAGTGACACCTTGCTGCTTATATGTATGGAGCTAGTCTTAACATAGAATAGTCTCAAATGCATAAGAGACTGTTTAGCTTCTTAGATGCTAGAGATATTGATATGTAAGTTGCTAATCCCAACATGTATAAGATACCAATAGGCATAGGAAGAGAATAAGATCATCCCGTAAACACGACATACAAAAGCAATATGACCATGCCCCATTCCTTACTTCATTGCAACATACCAAGATATGATAGATCAAGGCAGTCTTGATTAGGCATAGAAAAGGGACAAAAGATAAATAAAAAGATAAAATTAAAAAAAATATTGTCATCACGTTCTCTTGCCAAATTTAAGTGCTCTTGGATGGGTTTAAGCTGGCACCTTGTTGAGAGGAAATCTGCATCCTATTGAAGGCTAAAGATGTTGATAAAGTGATATAGAAAATGTTGGCTTAAGGCATACACATAAATAGCTTCTGGCTTATCCCTGATTGGTTAAAGTGCTTGAGCTTTCTTTGATATGTGGATAGTCTGCTTCCTGCTTGAGCTAATCAAAGAGAAGAAGATGGAAAATGAAAGAAGATGAAGATGGGATGGATCATCTGTGCTTGAGTACTGGATACTTCCTTTGCATTCTAGACTACCTACATACCCTATATCCACAGGATCAAAGCACATTTATGATGATGATGATGAGACATGATGAATATGTAGTTCTGGGTTTAGTGATGATGTAAGTGATGAAAGATAGAGGAAAATGAGATGAAAGATTGGAAGATGATTAGAAGAAAGATGAAAGATGGATGATGGAAAAAGGGGCTATCATCTATGCCTGAATTAGAGTGCTTCCTTCACATCTCAGATTGCCTACATACCCTATATCCACAGGATCAAGGCTTTAATGATAGAGTTTTGATGTAGTTCTTGCCTATTGCATTGATGGTTGATGTTAAAAGGATCAACTTTATTGCTTGATGTTTTTGCAATGTTTTGATGTTTTTCAATGTTTGCGATGATGTTTGAGCTTGAATTAATTGTGAAGATATGAATCCTAGTTGCAAATGTTTGCCATGCTTGAGGTTGGATGCACGCAATGGTTGAAGTTGAAAGTTTTTTGTGTTACGAGCTTGGGTGCTCACTGTGTTATGAGATAGAGCTAGAGGTATCCACTTCCAAATAAGGCCTAACAAGTGCCCCCAGTGTGGGATGAGGTTTATTGTGGAGAAGCGACAATGGATGGCACATGCGGAGAAGATACTAAGGTGCCAAATGATATAGTTACCCCAACAATGTCTAAGATATGATAGCTAGCATTGACAGAGGCGAGGATGGAAAGGCTTTCATTATGGATAAATGGATTAAGATATTTGTACAAAGTAAAATGTGGATTATGATATGGATTATGTAGGATAAGATGGCAAAGTATGCTATGAAGAGTGGTGATCGAACAAACTAAGCAGATGATGGGAGATGGTCGCTACACATAGTGCCTGTTTGCCAGGTTTTCACTATGGTACTTATCCAAGGTGCCTGTTTACTAGGTTTTCACCAGAGGACAAACTATTTATCTTGTACTATTTTTTTGTTTATCCAAAGCACCACAAAGTGGTTTTCACTATTGGATGGATTTTTTTTTTGGTTGCTAGGATTCACGGATAGAACTTCTTGAGATGGATGCTGTTGACTGGTTCATCCAAGGGAATACCTTCAAGTGTGGAGAGAGTGTATGCACCTGATCTGTAGACTGCGATGATGATAAAAGGACCAAGCCAATTTGGTTAAAACTTGCCCTGTTTCTCACGATGTTGCTGATTCCTTTGATTTTCTTTAAGGACAAGGTCTCTAACTTGAAATCTATGTTCTCTGATTTTTTTGTTGTAGCTGCAGTGTAGACGGTTTTGATAGACTTGGAGATGGTTGAGTGCTGTAAGACACCATTCATCTAGTAGCTCAAGATAATGGAGTCTAAATACTTGATATTCTTCCTCTGAGATGGTATGTTGTAGAGATACTTGCAGTGAGGGGATCTCGACCTCAATAGGTAGGAAAGCTTTAGTGCCATATATAAGAACATAAGGTGTAGCTCCAGTGGGGGTTTTGATACTTGTTCTATATGCCCATAATGCAGGATGGAGTTGTAAATGCCAATCTCGACCAGATTCATTAACTATCTTTTTGAGGATCTTGATAATTGTTTTGTTAGAAGCCTCAGCTTGGCCATTGCTTTGAGGATAATAAGGTGTAGAGAATCGATGTTGGATATGGAACTTGTTGTAAAGATCTCTAACTTCTTGATTCTTAAAGGGATGACCATTATCAGTGACAATAGCTTGAGAAACTCCATAGAGAAAAATGATATAGTGTAGGATGAACTTGGATATTTGCTTGACAGTAATATAAGTCATTGGTATGGTTTCCACCCACTTTGTGAAATATTAAGTGGCAGTGATAATGAACTTATGACCATTCGACAAAGTAGGATGGATTTTACCTATGAGATCAAGTCCCCACTACGAGAAAGGCCATGGAATAGTGATAGGCTAAAGTTCATGTGCTGGTGCATGTATTAAATCTTCATGTTTCTGACATTGTAGACATCTCTTTGCAAATTGTTGTACATTTTTTTCCATAGTTGGCCAATAGTATCCATCTCATAGAAGTTTTTTAACAAGATCGGGGCCAACAGAATGCGAGCCACAGACACCTTCATGTACATCATGTAAGGCCACTTTTGCTTCCTCAAAATCAAGACATCTAAGAAGGATACCATCAAGACTCCAGTGATAGAGGGTTTCTCCTAAGATAGTGTAACGAGAGACTCGGCAGATAAAGGTTTTGCATTGGGTGTTAGATAGTTGGAATGGAAAGGTTTGATTACGGAGATACTCGTATAAGTCCTCGTACCACATTGAATTGGGACCAACAATTTCACATATAAGCTCAAACTGTGGTACTTTAAATGTTGGAATCAAAAGTTGTTCAACCAAAAACTCACATTTGTGTGTATTGGATGGCATGTCTAGAAGAGATCCAATCATAGCCATGGCATCTTCTGCTCTATTTTGTAGCCTTGAATTTGTTCAAAGGTGATATTGTCAAAATACTTTTTAAAATCATCAATCATTACTTTGTATGGAAGAAGCTTCTCATCTTTTGTTTGATATTCATCTAAGACTTGTTTGATAACCAGTTGAGAGTCACCAAAGACTTGTAGCTATTTGATAGCCCATTGTACTACCATGCGTAATCCTATGATTAAAGCTTCATACTCTAAGATGTTATTGGTTCATGGAAATGTAATTCTGTATGATTTGGGTATACAATCTCCTTGAGGGGTTACAAATAATATCCCTACTCCTGATCCATGTTGTGTGTAAGATCCATCAAAATATAGTTGCCACAATGTTGGTGAAGTGAAGTTGAACAAGCCTTCATAGGGAATTCTGGATGTATTGGATGAATATCTGTGATGGGTGCTACAGCTAATTGATCATCGATAACTTGTCCTTTTATGGATTTTTGATCCACATATTGTATGTGAAATTCACTTAAGATCATTACCCATTTTACTAATCTTCCTGTGAGAATTGCTTTGGAGAGAAGATATGTGAGTGGATCAACATTAGATATGAGCTTTGTTGTTTGGTTCAACATATAATGTCGAAACTTTTGGGAAGAAAACACTAATGCTAAACATGCTCTTTCCATAGATGAATAATTAAGTTCATATCCCACAAGAGTTCTGCTGATGTAGTAGATAGCTTGTTCTTTCCCTGAATCATCATGTTGAGCTAGAAGGGCACCCAATGCTGTTGTTGTTGATGATATGTAGAGCAATAATGGGCGATCAAGTATAGGAGGTACTAACATTGGAGGTGTTGCCAGATATTCCTTTATTTTGTCGAAGGCCTGTTGACAATTTTCATCCCACTTAAAAAGTTCACCCTTGCAAAGAAGATGTTGGAAAAGATGACATTTGTCTACTAGTTGTAAGATAAATTTGCGGATGGACTGAAACCTTCCTTGTAGACTACGAAGCTGCTTGAGATTTGTTGGTGGAGGCATTTCCATGATAGCTTTTACTTTAGCTGGGTCCACTTATATCCCTCGGAGAGACACAATGTATCACAGTTTTCCAGATGTTACTCCAAATACACATTTCTTTGGGTTTAGTCTGACTTGATATTTCTCTAATCGATCAAAGATTTGTGCTAATACCTGTAGATGTCCTTCTCTTGTCTTGGATTTCCCTAGGATATCATCAACATAGTCTTCCATGATAGTGTGAAAAAGGTCATGGAAAATAACTGTCATAGCTTGTTGATAAGTAGCTCCAACATTCTTGGGACCAAAAGGCATTACAACACAACAATATGTGCCCCATGGACAAATGAATCATGTTTTATCTTGATCTTCTTCTGCTATTCTGATTTGGTTATATCCTAAGAATCCATCCATCAAAGATAGCATTTCATGTCTAGTTGTGAGATCTACAATATTGTCTATGCTTAGTAGTGGAATGTCATCCTTAGGATATGCTTTGTTAAGATCTCTGAAATCTATGCAATAGTGAGCTCGTCCATCAGGTTTCGCTATAGGTACCAAGTTTGAAACCCATTCTGGATAATCAATTGGCTTTATGAACTTTGCTTCTTGCAGCATCTGAATTTCTGTCTTAACCAATAGAGCTACTTACGGATGCATTTTTCACAATTTTTGTTTAACAGGTTTTGCATTAGGAGATACTACTAGATGATGTACCACAAGTGATGGATCTAGACCTAGCATGTTAGCGTAAGTCCATGCAAAATTTATATCTCTTTTTATGAAAAATGTTGTGAAGTCTCTTCTTTCTTGCTCTGATAGTGATGCTGCCAAAAAAGTGATCTTTGGATTCTGCTCTGTACCCAAATTCATGTCATGTGATTGTTCAACTAGCACTATTGATTTCTCATGACAGTCAGTGGCAATAGGAAGATCAAATCCCCCATCCTCAGGTGCCTCAGAGAGGTTTTCACCTTCAGATACGCCCTTTATTTTTACTTTTTCACGGTCAAGAGGCACCTTTCATTTTTCACCTAGTGACCTATTTTGTTTGATTTTGTTTATTTTACTTTTGCTACTAAAGGATTTGATACTTTTGCCAAAATATGCTAGTTTAGGTATATCCATCGTGAAACCTGCTTTGTGATCACCCAATGGAATACCTTGTCATAAGCCCATGAATTCTACAATAGCTTCATCATTCTCAAATGTATCTAATATTGGTGCCCCCTGTTGGTCCCAATCAACAAGGTCAGGATATATGAGTGAAAGGGTAACAAATGAATGGTGATGGCTAGAGGAGGTTGTGAAAATCATGAAGACGGAGTTTTCTTGAAAAAGGTCTATAATATGAAGGAAGGGGTTGTCGATGGTATCCGAACTAGAAGTCTCTCTTACCGAGGAAGATCTAGCGTCCATATCAGAAATACACTTAATGTCTTTGGAATGCGGTACCTCCAGCTAATAGCCAAGGCCTTGCTTATTAAACTTCTTAGACACAACAATGGGTTTAATAGGTCCTTGTTCTTGTGATCCCAATCCACCATGTCCTTTGTAGCCCATGTTCTTTATGATGTAGAATCCATTGTTATATCTCTCCACTTCAAGTTGGACTTGGTCATTCTCATCAAAGAATATCCAAGAGTTGATATCATCAATGTCTTCATCATCCAGGTATCCACCTTTAATGAATACTGTGGGTGAGGCTTTGATGACAGATGTGGATGAAGATGGTTTGGATGTAGAAGATTTTCCATGAGATTTGGGAGACAAAGGAAGAGTTCCCACACAACAAGATTATTGCAATGTGTACTTACCAGGACCATGTTTGGTGTACTTGATATGGAGATTGGAAGCAACTTTACTAGATGATGGCTTCAGTAGGATGGATGGATCTACATATAATGAAGATGGGTATGCTTCGGTGTTGATAGGAATGTGGTTTGGACTGATATTTAGCTTGAAAGGCATGACAAAATTTAAATGGATTGGGATCAACATGGATAGTAATCTCAACACTGTTATGTGGAAATTTAAGACATTGATGGTATGTAGGAGGAACTGCTTTGAGGGCATGGATCCATGGACGGCCAAGGATGATGTTATAAGGAAGCTCAATATCAAGGACTTGACAACAGGTTTTAGTAATGACTGGCCCAACTTGGATAGGCAAGTAAATAATCCCTTCAGTATCTCTCTCGACATCATCATATGCTCTAATAGCAATGACCTTGGAAGTGTCAACATCTTTCTCAAAATATCCAAATTGTTTTATCAATTTCAAGGAACATATATTAAGACCAGCTCTGCCATCCACTAAAATTTGTTTGATATGGCATTGTTTGACAAATACTTCAATGTGGAGGGCTTCATTGTGTGAACGATGAATGGAAGGCTAAATATCTTTGTCAAAAAAGGTTAAATGACAAGGGGCTATAATGCTAGTGACCATGGATTGGAAATGTGTGATATCAATATCGTTGGGTACAAAAGATTCTTGTAAGGCTTTGTCATGGATAGCTTAGTGAGCAGGGGATATGTGAAGCAACTCAAGAATGGAAATATGCGTAGGTGTTTTGCCAAGGTGATCAAGGATATTATAGCTAGAAGATGGTTGAGGAGGATGGATAGGTGCTCCTTGAATGGTAACACAACCTCTTCATGTAGTTACAGTGTAGTCGAGTGCTTTTCCTTGGATGGTAATGGTAGAAATGCGAGCATGGTTAATGCGGCCAATAGTGGATGATTCATAGTTATACTAAATGGTATTCCCAGCATGAGGGTTACTTGGTTTGTCATGAGATGGAAGTAGATTCTTGAAAGCATCTAGATCATAATTTGATGTTGGTTGTTGTTTAGGTTGAGTTGTTGGAGGTTTGATTTTGATTAAACCTTGATTGATGCAATCTTGGATAACATGCTTTAAGCGCATACAATCATTTGTTTTGTGTCCATTGACTCTATGATAATCGCAATACTCATTTTCTTTACCAAGGAGCTTTGAAAAGTAGTTCACCATTGGGTGGTGTATCCGGTAACAGGATATCGCCCGCTTGGAGAAGCTTTCAAAAGACAACTTCCATAGGTTCCACTAATGGTGTAAATTGTTAGTGAGGATTTAAAGTTTGTCATTGTCGAGTGCGTTGAAAAGGTTGAGTTGTTGTAGAAGCAGCTTGAATGTTGATAGGAGCTTTCATAGTTTGTATGTTCTTTGCATCTACAACACCATCATTGACAACATTCTTGTTCTTGTTCCAAAAGCGAGACTTATCGTTGGAATTTTGAGGATAGTCTTTGTTATCATGAAAAATCTTGATAGTGCCTTTAGCAATTAAATCTCGTTCAATGATGGTTCCTTTGGAAACAAGTTCATCAAAGGTGCTAGCACTTTACAATTATAGTTGGAATGACAGCTCCAGATGAAGATTTTGAACAAAGATATCGAGCTATTGTTTTTCAGGTATTTCCCATGATAGTTTGCTAGCCATATTACGCCATTGTTGAGTAAATGAAGAGAAAGCTTCACCATTGCATTGTTTATTGTTGACAAGGTCATTCAAGTTCACTTCATGTTTAATGTTAAAAGCGAAGTGTGATCAAAATTTATTTGCTAACTCCATAAAAGACTTTATACTCGGAGGTAAGTGTGAGAACTATTCAAGAGCTTGTCTCGCTAAGATTTGGGGAAATAGTCTCAGAAGATATGTATCATCTTGAGGAACATCGAGACATGCCACAAAGAATGCTCTAAGATGGTCTTCCAGATTTCCTTTTCCTTTGTATTTTCCAAACTGTGGAATTTCAAAGTGTGATGGAAAAGATGTCATATGAAGTGACTTGTCAAATGGATAAGCACATATGTTTTCTAAGGAAAATGTCTTCTTGCTTTGGCCTACCGCTTGGTTAATCATTTGTTGAACATCCGCTGGAGATAATTGCTATTGTTGTAAAGGGGGTGGTTGGTTAGGAGATGAAGCATGGTATGATGTATATTAAGGTTGATGTTGTGGGATATATGAAGCCATGACCATTTGTTGAGGTTGCGTACTCACAATGTATGTCAAAGGATTGGTATGTGACACATATGTGGTTGAAGATTGCTGTCCTTGAGACACAAGCGGTAGTTGGGAATATCGCAATGCATTAACACCAAGGTTTTTCATCACATGGGAAGTGGAAGATGGATTGGCATTGGTTAATGTTTGTGAATTTGGAGTTGGATTTGTGATATGGTAAGTGATGGAAGGATTGGTGGATGCAAAAGAATGATGGACATTTGGGTTTGTATTTTGGACAACATGTGGATTGGTATATGTCATGTGTTGGGAGACAATGGGCAAACCCTGGGTAGTATAAGATGGATTGATGGTTTGTGAAGGATTATAAGAAGATGGCGGAATGGATGCAAGTTGATCAACATAAGAAACCGTAGTATTATGATTAGCTTGTGAAACAATAGGCGGGTCACTCATGTCAATGAGACTAACATTGGGATTGTATGATGTATTGGATGGATTCATGGATGTAGTGGAAACCATATTAGCAGTGGTGGGAATATAGGATGTGGTGTCCACATGTGATGCAATGGAGGTAGTAGATTGCAACGGTTGTGAAGCTTGGATTGTTGGTGTTGTTTGGATAGCTTGGAAAGTTTGCAGAATATGGGATATGGGGATAGCTTGTGATGTTTGAGGAGTTTGCACTTGGGCAACATGGACATCTTGCGTTACTTGAGGCACTGATACGGTCATGGTGGGAGAAGGAGTATGTTGAGAAACATGGAAAGGTGGAATGTTTAGATTTTGTGAAAGGAAAGGGAGTACATTGGTTAGAGTTATCAAAGGTTCTAAAGTGTACTCTGAGCGTGGTGGATCGAATGAAGTAACAATAGGCAATGAAAGAAGTGGGTTGGAGGATGGAGTTTGTAATATGGTATGGGATGGTGTGACTATAGTGGATGGTCCCTTTGCAACAATAGCAGGAGCACTTGGATCATGTTCTCGAATAGAGAATATATTAAAGTTGCTTGGTAGTTTGGCTCCCATGTGGGCAAGTTGCAAGAAGTAGCAATTAGGATTAGATAAAACAAGCTTCTCAACTTGGTCCCATACATGTGTGTCTTGATAATCCAATAAATCCTCTTGGGATTGTTCTTTGTAAGTTATTGTAAAGGGGTGTGATTGTATTTGATGAGATGACTCTCCAATGGTGTACCCATGGGGCACAAACATGTGAGGAGGCATGCCGGTTGTAAACTAAGTTGTATCTCTAAGAGGTGTTGACTGTGATTGTTGCATCTTGGCTTCCATCTCAGATCAAAGTTTTGCTTCCATTTCATCTCTATATTGACTCCTAGTTTGAGGCATGATGGTTGATGTTGAAAATTAAACTTTAGCTTGTCAAGGTTTTGAGACCCAAAAGGTGATGGTTTTTCTAATTTTTTGATTGATGGTTGTTAGTTGCTTTGTTGTTGTTGGGTTGCTTGGTTGCTAGTTGTTGGTTGAACTTCCCTAGAGAATAGCTCACACACTCAAGGGAAAAGTTGTTTACTAAGGTTGTTTTGCAAATGTTGCTAAAGCTAAAGCCAAAAGATGATGTTTTGCTGATTGATTGGGTTGGTTGATTGATGTTTGGTTTGTTGGTTTGGGATCTCAAAAAGATGAAAAGTTCACAAAGTCCAATTGGTTGGTAAGCTCAAAGTAGGAGACAAAGTCCACATATCTACAAATGATCAGAGACAGGTCTAAAAGCTAATGCTAAAGCTAAACAAGCTAGAAGTGTAGCTGATTTGGCTAAGTCACTAAGATTTGCTGGTAATTCACCACAGGCGATAGGTAATAGCTCAAATGCGACTCAGAAAAGACTAAAAGTGACTAGTAATAGCTTAAATGTGATCTGGTTTTGGTTTGGCTAATAGGCTATAGTATTAACCAGAGGTGAGCTAATTTGCTACATATGATCAGTATTGACTTAGAAGTGATTTACTGTTGATCAAAGGCAACGTAGTTTAGACCAGAGGTGAGCAACTATTGTTCAAAGGCAACCCAGTTTAGACAAAAGGTGACTAACTGTTGGTTAAAAGTGAGATGAATGTCTGTATGCGGGTAGTTAAAGTTTAAAGATGACTGTGTCTATTAGGAAATATGTCTGAATTGTGTTTTTGACAAGAAAATAGTAATTTCAGTCACTCACATGCACAACAATCACAAACTTGTACAACCTAGGCTAGGAAAGGAGTGTATTTGTTTGAGTCCCCTGGCCGTACTTATTCAAAGTGGATAGCTTCAAGATCTTGTTAGCACCGGCTCCCCTCCATAGCACACACTTTTCACTCATACCAAGATCCAGGTTTCCCAAGGCTTGTTCCCCCACCAAACCTTAGGATTGTCCCTACTATCTCTTCTAAGAACCATGTGAATCAGGGCAGCTTCAAAGGTCCCACCTCTTGCGTCAACAAATAGAAGGTTTTTGGCTACTACACAAAGTTGCTAATAAGGGCATCCGTTCGGGTCGCTATACGTGCAGTAGCGCTACTCTCTATTATGGAGTCTCCCAACCTTGAAGGGTTATGCCTTGGAGGGTTTTGGGAGAGGTTGGTTGTCAATATAACACAACAACCCCTGTTGTTTGTGGCTTTCGACATAAACACTTTTCTTATATAGCAGTTCAAAAGGACTTGGCTTTAGCCTGTTACCGCTTGGGTCATACCTATTCTCACACCAAGAAGGTAGACCCTCTAAAGATAATAACAAGTTCTCATACAACCAAGATCCATTTGATAGGCAAGGGAAGAAGATACTTTTTCTATCAAATTTGGGTTACAATCAAGCACATGCAAGCAATCAAAAAAGATAAACCAAGCACGAAGCAAGCAATGATTCCTTTTAAACACCAAGCCCAAATGTTCCTAAATTAGTGAAAAACCACAAGTCTTGGACTGATTGAAGCTGCAATAGATATGTTAGTAGTTTGATAACCTCCTTTTCTTGGACAATCGATAAGATGCTGCACAAATACCCAATTAGTAGCCAAGAAAACCAAACTGCAAATGATAAAGACTAAAAATGACACAGTTTACCAGAGGCAATCAACTGTTGATCAAAAGCACACTGTATTCTGCTACAAGTGAAATGTTATAGATAAGAAGTGATGCTAGTAATGCCATATGTAAAATGATAAAGCTCATAAGTGATGCAAAAAAGCAACAGGTGACCAGTTATAGGTCATAAGTGATCCATATCTGTGAAAAAACAAAATATAACAAAAACCCTAGTTTTGTAGAAAGTGATCCAGATAGCTAAAGGTGATCACTGTCAGGTTAAAAGTGATTCAAATAAAGGCATAAGCAACCATTGTTATCTTGTAAGTGATGCAAAATAGGAAATAAGTGACTACTTTTCACTCAGAAGCGATCCTAGGAATGCTAAAAGTGGCAGGTTTCAGCTCAAAAGTGATGCATATACTCAAACAGTAACTGGTTTTCACTCAGAAGCGACTGGAACTTGTCATAAGCACTCAGAGAATATAATTTTCACAAAAAAAACATCAAGTAGCAAAGTTAATCAAGGAAGTGAGTCCCACCAGGTGTGCCAAAATGTGATAGATAAAAATTAGGTTAATAAAATCAAGCATAGCCATGAAAACCTAACCCTACCATCATCAAAGAATCTAATCCAAATGAAACCAAAGCATGCAATTCAAGACCAATATCACCTAGATTGTATGATTCCTTGTATATGATGTGGATTGCTTCTTCAACAATGAACAATTATGAAGATAAAAGCTGCCATAATGAATGATAATGATAATATGATAGATGGATGCTCAAATGCTCAATATGCTCAGGATGATAATGTAGATGATATATGAATGTTGGATAGCTGTAATATGAAATGAGAGGATGTTTATATAGAACTTCAACCAAAATCAATCAATGGTGGAAATTTGGTGGCTATGTGAATGGCTAAGATGAATTGATAATCATAGGTAAATGTGAAGATGACAAGTGGAGGGAAGATAAGGCTTATGTGTGCCCGTGTATATAAAAAGTACATGTGAAAGATATTAAATAAAGATGTAGTACCACTTATCTTTTTTAAATAAAAGAGGCACACATGTCAGCTTATTGAGATAAATGATAAGATAAATTAATTAAATAAATAAAATTTATTTAATTAATTAGAAAGTGGGATTATGAATGGATTTTATTAAATAAATAAGATTTATTTAATTAAAATAGATAGAAATAAGATAATTAAATAATTAAAGTTTATTTAATTATAGCTTAGAGAAAATAGAAGAAATAGCTAATAAATTAACTAAATAAAGATAAATTTATTTAATTAATAGAAGAAATAAGTGTGTTAGGGAAATTGCTCAAGTGTGTTAGACAAATGCAAGTGGTAGCTAATGCAATATTTGAATGCTAATAATTAGGTCAATTTTGGGTGTCTACATTTCCAACCAAGTCTAATAAGGTTTTATAGAATTCAAAAGGAAATCAATCACATCATGAGGATTTATCATTATCCATGGAGAACATTAACTCATACAGACCATCCTAGGTAAGAAGATACTCACACAAAGTTCCATGGGAAGAGGTGACCCAGTAGGGAGCCAAATTAATGCACCATTGAAGAGCATTAGCTTGCTCAAGAGTTGAAAACCTACTCATAGTGGAAGACAAAAGCCTCAATAATGGAAAGAATATTAGTTAATAGTTGTTGACATGAAGTCTTTGATACTCTTAATTATCTAAGAATTACGATGAGCTCTCAAAGGATAGAAAAATTATTTAGAAACTCTATCACTAATTTGAAATCAATGAAAATGGGCTTTAAATTTAGCTCCCTTAGTAGAATGATTATCAACAATTGTTGACAAAGTTTGGCAAAATGTAGTTACAAAGAAGGGGAAAAAGATTGGTCTTCAAATATGGTGATGGCATGGTGGAGCTTTAAGGTAGTGGCCTTTGTCAAAACCTAAAAAATACACAAGTCCTAACATGTCCTAATACCATTTGTAGACAACCAAAATTGACCCTTTTCATCATTTGTCAATTTGTTGCATCATTCACCTTGCATATGTCAATTTTGTCTAGCACACTTGGATTAATCATCTATTTTCTTCTAAACCATCTATTATCATTATTTCTTCTATTTTCTATCTATAATAAAATAATTTTTAATTATTTAATTATCTCATTATTCCTCTTATAAATAAATAAAATCAATATTTTATTTATTTATCCTCTCATCATCCTTATAAATTTAATAAATTTATTTACTTAATTTATGTTCATTCTCTAATTTTCTAAAATAGCTCCTTCCTATATCATTTAAAAATAGATTAAATGAATTTATTTTTTATCTTATCATTTCCCTTTCTTATCACATTCTTCTATGTGTACAAGATAGGTCTTATCCTAAAATCAAATACAAAATGATTTAATTGGTTCTAAATCAATCATCCACATCATCTAATCCTTAAAATAGAAAAGCATCATATTTTAAGAAAATCAATCTTAGTACTACCAACAAACCAACTACAATCATTTAATAAAAGTTTTCCTATGAACACATGTCTTGTACACATTCATCCAAGCTTCTTGTTTAATCCCATCCGTTCACATAGCCACTCTTTCTCCACCATTGATCAATCTTAGTAGAGAGCTAAATAAGCACCCTCTCACCTCATTTCATAGAGATCACACACAATATTGAAAGTTTCCAGATTATCATCTTATACATATTGAGTCCATTGAGCATCCATTGAGCACCTTGAGCATATCATTTATAATCATTGCAGCTATGGCAACTATGGTTGTTCACTATTGAGAAGCAATCCACAATTCAACCAAGGAATCAATATAATCTAGGTGACATTGTTCTTTGATTTACTTTCATTTTGTGTCATTTAGATGGATTCTTTGAAGGTGGTAGGATTAGGTTTGATTTGCAATGCTTGATCTTGTTAACCTGATTTTTCCTGCTAACACAATTAAATAAATTATTACAATTATTTTCCCATTTTCCTAAGTCCTAGTCCCATTTTCCTAAGTCCTAATAATAAGCAATAGATAATGATAAAAATAGATATGTATAGTGTGCCTTTATAATAGCATTTTGATAAAGATGTATCCCTACGATTTTTTTTGGAATTGACCCTCCATTGGATCAGCTCAAAAAATTGTAAAAAAGGTAAAAAAATGACCTATTTCTAATTTATCCATTATTTTTTAAGCACTTCAAATGGTAAGTTTCAAAATATTTCGATGCCACTTCAATTGTGAAGGCTACATATATTATAAAAATTGACATTAAGAAATATAACTATAAATTATCTATAAATAAGATTTAAAATTAGACACATCATATTGTTTACATTTTATTGAATTTTTAAACTAATTTTATTTAAAAGATATTAAAATAATCTCTATTATAATCATATATTAAAACTAGAAATTATTATTTCTCTACTTCAATTTTGAATGGCAATGTTTTAGTTAGTTATAATAACCCAGTGACCTTCCCACTTCGCATGATTTAATATATATTAATTTATTAAATCTTTCTTTTTCCACTCAACCACCCAAAATGGATAAAAAGAATTATAAAATTCCTTTTATTCTCCACCTTCCATTTCATAACTATCTCCCAAAAATAAAAAATAAATTACAAAATTACTATTAATCCTCCACCATACATCTCCCAACTACCCAACCAACTCAATCCTCACCCTTGATCTCTCAACTGATCTCCACCATTGATACCTCCATCTAGAAGTCTATAAATTGAGCCTTCTCCAAGCCATTTTCATGTGTGAAAATTTGATTACTTATTCTTATCATGTCAATTTATTGTTATGTTGTAAGTATAAGTAAACACATTCAAACAATGCGACAACATTTTGAGCACAACTACCTTTGTGGTAAAACAAAATTAATTTGGGTGAGAATTTAAGTTTTTATTCATTTCTTTCAATTTCTTCACTCTAACTGAGGTTACAATTAATGTAGATTAAGGGTTTTGATCTTTACCTTTGAATCCTTTATTTTTCATCCCATATCATGTCCTTGTCTTTCATTTGCTCCTTTTCCTTTCCACTTCATCTTGTTGACCTTGTCTTATGCTGGGGTAGGCGATTGTGTCTTACTTTGGAAATAGTTTTTGGAGTTCTCTCCTTGCTTATTTAGTGTCTTGAATGAGTACCTTTATTAGTCCTAAATTTTATGCACTTGCAAGTAAATTGGCAATCTATACCTTACACCTCAAACACAACACTTGAAACATTTTACCTTAAATGCAAACTTTGATCTTTATGCAACCTCAATAATATACATCAGTTGAATCATTTCCTATGGTGTCATTCATCTTTCATCTTTTTCTTCTCTTTTACCTTTGCAAGATATATCATTCCCCATATCAAGCATCATCATCTTCACCCTCATAATTTTCAATCTTTTTCAATATTATGGCAAGAGGTACACTATTGTATGTCAGTTGACTGTTGCTTTTTATCTTTTTTTATTTTTCTATCCTATGTCAAACCTCCTCAAGGTCACCATGATCCTTTATATCTTGGTGCATCTTGAATGGTGTAGACTGGGGCATGGTCTTATCATTTTCATGTACTGTGTTTGTTTGGTTATCCCCATCATAGTACCCATCAAGGTCGTCACATGCCTTGTGATGTGTTGGGGCATCCTTTTGTTTTGTTGTGCTTTCAAGGTAGTCCATGAATTTTCCACATCATCACTTTGGTCCTTCTACCTTGGTGCATAGCATCAAGATCTATATCAAACACAAGGTTTCTCACTCTGATTAGCATGACCTCCTTTCTTCCATGCTTAATTTCTCTCCTCCTTTTCAAGAGCTTACTCAAGTTCTTTGTCCCCATCTATACTCTCAAGGGGGCTTCACCCCATACTCCTTTTCTATAAAACCCATCCCTTTCCATCCTTCCTCATCCTAAAGGACATTTTCATGTGTGCAAACTTTATTACTTATTGTTATGATGTTAGTTTATTGTTATGCTATTGGTATAAGAAACCACATTCCAACATTACAACAACATTTTGAGCACAAGAGTTGATTTAGGTTAGAATTTTTGTTTCTATTCATTGATTTTAATTTATTTGATCTAACTAAGGTTGTAGTTAATCTAGATTCAGGGTTTTAATCTTTGCATTTGAATCCTTTATGTTTTGTTTACATTTGTTGTATACATCCTTGTATGAGCAGGAGTAAAAATGCACTAGCTAGTGCTCATAAATGTGAAGAGAATGAAAGGTAAGTTTAAGAACATTATTATACCATTCAATCTATCTAGTCTAATTATGGGGACATGGTTCCAATTCTATACACATCAGACGTGGCAAGGGTTAGTTGAGGAATCACCAAAGACATGTTAAGAAAAATTGCATTTTCTTGGTTTTAGGTTTCAAAATTTTCCATTTAATGTAAAACTTTATTAGAAGGTGGTAAAAAAGGATAACTTCTAGAAAATGTTTTACTTATAAAGAAAATAGCTAGAAAAAGAAAAAACATTGAGCTAACAATATAACTTTATCAACCCATTTAAGATCCATTTTAAATTTGGAATAGAGATTTCTCCATGTATGCCAAGAAAGTTGATTCTGATGGTGGTCAACATTGAGATCAAAGAATCTCAATTTATTATGCATGTAGTTCAAAGATTCTCTTTCACCAACTATCTAGTGCATGGGAAAAGCGTTGCACATGTCTAGCACCTCTTCCATCATATTAAAGTCTCCACACACAACCCTATTGAACACACTAGGATACTAAGAGGGGGGGTGAATCGGTATCTAAACAAACTTCAACTTCTCCAGAGCATATTTAAACTTAAGCATTATAGCATTAACATAAACATGAAAGATTAACATAATGCACATCAACACATAACACCATATGTATGTGGAAAACCCAAGAAGGGAAAAAGCACAGTGAGGATTAACTCACAATATAAGAAGCTCAAAATAACAACTTTTTTTAGGGCTACAACCCAAGGAAGATACTACTGGAAAAATTTAATTTAGGGTCACTCCTAAGGAAGCTAAAACTCCTTGACAAGGAAGCAACTACTCCCTAAATTGAGAACAAACTTCACAAAAGATTATAGTATGACAGTCCTTCTACTGTTTAAAAATTGACATTAAAATTTGTTATCCTCAAAATTAACTGTGCTTGATTTTGTAGGATGATGCCTATGAAACTTGTCTATTTCATAGCCTATAATTCTAAGCACTCAAAATGAGGCAAGTCCATTTGTCCTCATGCGTGGTTCTCTAGCTCTAAAAAATCTCTTCGAGTCCCCCCTCATTTCGGTGTCTTGAAGTTTGCAGCCTTAAGTCAAATTGCAAAAAAATCAAACAATTGTGTTTGATCTTTTTTGGGAGTTAGAATGTTTTCAGTAATATCTATGGGCGGTATTTTTCCCCACCATTATATGTTAAGACTTTTTGAGTCATATGCACGGGCGGCATAAATTGTTGTCGATGCATGTTTATAACCTTGTCATATGCAAGGGAAGAAAAATTTGTCGCCCATGAATATCATTCTTCATTGTTTGTTCAGGCAGCAAATAACACCGTCCGAACATTTGTTAGTTCACATGAACTGTAATAAATGCAAAGTTGAGTTATTTGATTTTTGGCATTTAAATGGTCTTTCTTAGTTTTATTTTTCATTGTTACTTTCTTTCCTTCCTCCCTCTAGTTACTCAACAAAACCCTCGAACCCCC
Source organism: Cunninghamia lanceolata (assembly GCA_027924645.1). Classification (NCBI taxonomy): domain Eukaryota; kingdom Viridiplantae; phylum Streptophyta; class Pinopsida; order Cupressales; family Cupressaceae; genus Cunninghamia; species Cunninghamia lanceolata. The sequence goes on from BSBN01000657.1 coordinate 14,626,273, forward strand.
TAGCATGTGCCGCAGATTGGATCTTTCTTGGTGTTGACCTAGGGTTTCATTGTTTTCCTCTTATCTGAGTAAGTTTTTTCTATGCCTTTTCCTACATGGTTTTGAGTTAGGGCTTATAGCTATATCTTTGTATGAATCTATCATTTTTCTCTGTCGAAATCATTAGATTTAAATTCTATCAATTTTTTTGTATAAACCCTAGCTGATTCTTAATTCAAGTCTTTTATTTCTTTTAGTTTCAGTGATTTTTCACTGTGTTTAGGATCGTTTGTTTGTGCCCTTTTTGTCCAGGGTTTTTGTTGTAAAATGTTCAGTGTTTTCTACACGTATGATCGGCGGTTATCGTTGATAGTTCGTTCTCTTTTGAAATTGGAGCTTTAGATGTATAAACGGCAATTTTTGTCATTTTTGTCCTTTGCTTAAAGAATTTACCCTTATTAAATTGGTGGTGATTTTCACAAAACTAACAAATAATGTAATTTAACTTGTCTTATGCATGAGTGGCAAAAATTGCCGCCCATGTTAGGAACTTAGTGTTTCCCCTTAAGTGATGCAGGGGCGGTGATTTTTGCCACCCATGTTATAGACCCAATCTTTCCTCAAAGTATAAGAGCGGTGATTTTCGCTACCTATATACAAAAGTTACTTTGAGTTCTACCCATATGTAGGGATAGTAATTTTCCCTACCCTTACATCAAAATGTATAAACAAGCTTCCTAAAGTATAAATATGCAAGGTTGGTGTTTTTTCCTGCCAATGCATATATGTGAATTCTATGAAATGCATTGATGGTAATTTTCCCCGCTCTTACACTTTGCAAGCACTATACCTCCAATATGTAGGGGCGGCAATTTTTGCCACCCTCACATCAAAAAGTAATTCCTCCTGCATGCAGAGGTGGTGATTTTTGCTGCCCATGCATCACCTTTCCAAAATTCTCTAACTTTGGAGAATTTTTGCATTTGTTAACTTTGGCCTGCTATCACTCAGTTGCTTGCTTTTATTGCTCTCTAGCCTCACCAAGCTCATGCTACTAATCATGATTTTCAACATTGCAGTTCCCCATTTGCCAAATTTCCCTAACACTGCAAAATCATGCCTTTTATGTTGTAGTTGCTTTTATAATATTGCCAAGATCTATTTTTCAATCAAGGGAGTCTATGTTTTAGATGACTGATCCTTCACCGAAGAAAGCTAAAGCCATGAAGTATAAATATTAGGGAGTGTTTCCCGTGACCTTAGTAACATCTAATGTAGATGAAATCTGGGATACTAAAATTGGTCATGTGGATATGGCTGACTTTGTGGAGAGGACAAAGCAACAATCTCCAAGTCATTAAATGAAGAGGATTGTGGAGAGTAATATTCATTTGGTTGCTTCTTTTCCTGTAGAAGCACACAACCCTAAGTTTGTTCTTCAGGTGGCTCATTTCTACAACAAAAATAATAGGACAATTGTAGATGCGCAAGGTAAAGTGATTATGAGGTTAGATGTTGAATTCATGGACAAAGTCTTCATGTGCCCTAGTTTAGAGGAAAATGCAACAATTGACTTCAGTACTGCTCAGGAGTATGATAAAGATACTCAGAAAGAAAAGAAGGTCATAAATACCAAATGGCTAAAATCTATAAGGGCTAATCTTTCGAAATGGCCTAAAAGTTTCCCAATAAGTGATTTTGTCGAAGAGGTCAGTGACTTAATAACTCTTCTTAGTAGAGTTAGGTAGCTTTCTTCTTCCTCCACTTTTCATGAGTGGATGTACCCTTATATTAAACTCATCCTCCAAGGTAAACAAAATATCTTCTCAGGTGAACAGATAAGCAATGCTCTTCATGAGCAATTGATCAAAGTATCTACAACCTCCAAAGTCTACATGACATCCTATCTAGTCTATGCAGCTACTTCAATGAGAAGTTTCCCAAGATTGACATCTAAAGGGGACCGAAGAGTTGTACATGTATATCAATACTACCCCTAGTTGACTCTAAAAGGATCAATCCATCACTTCTAGAGGGTAAATGATGCTTTCTTTGCAGTTTTTATGTGTCTTTTTGATCCTCAACTAGAGCAGAAGAGAGTTTTAGATGAAGCCTGGGAAGTGGTGAATAGTTTTGGTTGTTTGTACCTCTAATTCCCAACTTTCACTTATCTAAGGGTTGGTTATTTTCAAGGCTATCCATATATTTTGCCCAAATTTCCTAGTGATAGAATTGTCTTGATGGAATTATGCCAGCAAATGATTGTTGTGCATAACAAGTAGATGGAGTTGAAGAAACCTACCTTCAAGTTTCCCATTGAGATTGGTAGGTACTCCATTGCTACTTCTACTAAAGCCAAGGCTCTTGAAACTAAGATGTAGCTGGTAACAATGAAGCATTTTAAAAGGAGAAATAACTTTGACTATAGGAGGGTAAATGACAAGATAAAGATAAAGTCCCTATCACATATCCCTATGGAGGAAGATGTATGGGCTAACTTGAGCACTCAAGAAGAGATCAGGAAACTAGATTTTTGCAGATTAACACTAAGTCAAATTGAAGACTTAGAATTGGCTGATATCCCAGAGGGAATGGTGGATGCTGAAGACATTCTGCATCTCAAATATTTTAATAAGAATATTGAGGGTTCTTCTTTTCCTTTTGTTCTATGGTCAAAGACATAATTAACTTCAATAAGGAAAATATTTGAGCCCATCTTGGCAAAGGGATTCAGTTGAAGGATTTTATCACTGGCTCTAAGGAGGAAAGTCTTGAGTAAATAGGTAAAATGGCAGAAATAAGAACAAAAAATAAGAATGATGCACCGAGTTCTTCTAAGGTTCCTATGCCTAAGATAAAATTTATATCAAAAGGTGGCAAAGCTAAAGTGACTAAGGAAGAACCAAGTGGAGGAGAAATGGAAACAAAAGAATAGGCAACTAAGGAGCCTGTTGCTAAGGAAATAGACACTGAAGAGAAGTCTTTAGGGGAAAGGGAGGATGAACAGGAAGCAGAGAAAGAAGATGAATAGGAATAGCTAGAGGAACAAACCATGTCTCCTCAAAATGACATGAGACAAGAACATCGAGCTTCTTCTCCTTTGGCTACTTTACTTGTTTCAGATTCCATGCCTATTGTCTCAAACACCCCATTGTCTCCCATTGTTATTCAATCTTTTGGTCCTTCTACACCATCTTCTTCTAGGACAATTATTGATAGTCCTAAGGATGCCTTTGACACTATTTTTGGTTCTTCAGGATCTATACCAAGTTTATCTTCTCCTTCTTATGATATTGGTGATCAAACAGTTTTGGATCAATTTGTTTCAAGTACTAAGTAGGTTGCGAATGTCAATGTGCCATGTGCCATCTTTACAAATACTTCTCCCATTGTTACTGTAATTAGTGTGAGTACAACTCCTACACCAGTAATGGAGTCCAATCCAAGTGCTGGTTTATCAGTGATTCCTCCGTGGATCTCATCATACACTCCAAAGAGAAAGAATCAAGCCATCTCTCCAAATGAATTTGATTTCAAGAAGATGACACCTGTCAAGACAAAGACCAAGAAGAAACCAAAGACTCTCTCCCAACTGCTTGAAGATAAGGGTCACAAGTATGGAGAGATAGCTCAACATTCACCCAATGCAACCATTGAGGATTTTAACATGAATGATTATTCAATCTCTAGGATTGAGCTTGGAAAAATCACTCATGAGAGTGCAAAGGCTGATGTGCAATCAACTCTCAATTCTCTAATTGTAAAATTTGATCATGAGAAAGAAATGAAGGATCAATACAAGGAAAGAGAGGAGTAGTTGGCTATAGTAATATGGAAGATTACTTTGTCTTCTGAGTTAGTAGAACCTGAGACTATCACTATGGAGGATCCTATCATCTAAAAAGATGAAAAGTTTCATTCTAGAGGAAGGGTAATTGGAGAATATCTTGAGAAGATACATGCACAAGGGGTACTTCTTCGAACAAGTATGATTAAAAAGAAAAGTAAAATAGAGAAGGTAAGAGCTGAATTAGATGACTTGGTTGATACTTTGTCTCTGGAGATTGAATATTTGGATGCAAGTCTTGAGAAATGGACCAACATGAAGAAGATGAAGGTGAAAACCTTGGTATCAATTGGCATCATTTCAAACTATGAATCATATGTGGAAACCAAGGAGTCATTGATTCATCATAGTAATGTATTGAAAGATTTGATCAAGGATTTGCAAAGTGCTTGGGAGTTCAGTGTGGATAGTGATGTTGATCTTCATCATAAGTTTGAGGAACTTCCGTGGAAACTGATAGGTGATGATCATCAATTTATGTCCATTGATGAAATGATCTAGGAATTCAAAAATGTGATTCAGTGAGATTTTGAAGAGAAAGATTTTTTAGTCGCTTCTCTGGATAATCTACTGGACAATCAGTTGACTCTAGATAATCTAAAGGCTAAATTGATAAGTCATGAGAAAGCATCTACTACAATGAAAGATGCAATAACCAGAGCCCGTATCATTTCTAAGAACACTACTGGTCGAGATAGTCTTGAGATGAAATCTGTGTTCACAATTTATGAGGATTTTATCAAGAAAAATGGTGGTGAAGGTTAATCCAGATGTTTATGCCTTCAAAAAATTTTCATATATATTTACATGCACTTTTTATTTAGTTTTGAACATGTCCACATGTACTTTTCAAGAATGTAATTACATGTGTGAACAAAGGAAGCCCTAAATCAATAAGGACTCTTTTTTTGAATAAGTCAAAGTAGTTAGACTTCTTTTTCCTTGTTTAGCTCTTAGCTCTCACCTATAATTATGGGAGAGCTCTTTTGTAGTTATCTATCTTTTATCTAATGCAACCAAACTCTACCGAATTGTGAAGCAAGTTGAGACTTTGTGTTCATTTGTGAAAATCAATTTTCAAATATTTATCAATACAAGAGAGCAAGTTAAATTCCAATCTTTGTCTTGGAATGATTTGTTTTATGATAGAATTGTTCTTACATCTTTGCTATCATATTATGTTTGATAAGTAATTGAAGTGTGAGGGTTTTTTTAAGTGATTAAAGAGTATTCTATATCTGATTTTAATAGACTTTGGGCTATAGAATCATTTGTGAGAATTGTGTTGTGTTCGTGAATCAGAAATAGCTTGAAGACTTTGTGCTACAAGTTGTCATCTTTGATCTATTTATCTCATCTTGGCATATAAGTGAAGTCTTTGGGCTACACTTTACTCCAAATCATTTTATTTTCAATTGGTGAAAGAAACAACAGAAGACTTTGTGTTTCCGTGGGTTTTGTGGTAATTCATAGTTCTCTGCATATTATTAGTTTTGTTGAAATCATTATCATAAAGTGTAAACATATATTCTGAAAAAGAAGAGAATATGATGGAATGGAATTACCCCAAATATAGTTCTTAGTCTAAATAAGTTTTATCAGTTATTAGTTTGCAATAACTTGCAATCAGAGGGAGCCTCCCCTTACTGAGAAAAGAGATTTATCTCATCACACTGAGGTTGATATAACTATTTTGTCTTCAGTGAGTTGACAACAAAATATTCACCCAACATTTTTGGCGACTCTATTGGGGAAGGAATATGCATCCAAGAGCCTCACGCTTTTGGATGAAGTATATGTTAGATCTAGGGCACACAACTGAGAGGGGGGGTGAATCAACTGTACAAAACTTGCTTCTACTTCAAACACTTGATTCTTCTTTGTTAGTTAATAGCATATCAGTTAACCATTCATGAAAGCATAACACATAAACATAGGAGTAGATAAACATCAACACATTGAACACCAAGCTTTTGATGTGGAAAACCCGGTTAAGGGAAAAACCACGGGGTGATTAACCCAAGGATTATTCTCTGTTAGAAGAATAAGAAAAATGAATGGCACATGCCAATTAGGGCTCACTGCCTGAGCACACTGCTCACAAGGAGGTACACTACCTACAAGAGACACACTATCTACAAGATGATAAGTTTTACAAACTTGAACTGGAGATTGACATCTTTACCATGTCTGGATCAGTTCCATTTAAGCCCGAGATACTTCTGCTCTGCTCTTCGCTCTTTCACTATGCAACACTCATCCACTCCACAACACACTTTGAAATGAACTCACAAACCTTTATTTATACAAGGCATTGACTTAGGAACTATCATCTAAGTTGGCAATCATCCATAAGAGCATTCGCAAGATGAATAACTCATCCGGTTGGCCAGTCTGAATAAGAACATCTTCAATCGAAAGAATATCTTCAATTCTAGGCTCTAACACTCATGCAGACTGACAACACAACCTCAACATGATCCAAGAGCCTTCAAAAGATTGTTTGAATGACCAGGTACATCCGCACTTCCTTTTCCTACTAGAATCTCTTCTCCTCTTCTTCCAGAACTTCAAGAACACAGTCTAGCGCGACTGTCAAACTGAAACAGGTTCTTTCGGACCTCCAAACTACATACAAACTGAGATGACACATCACAAGGACATCTCAAGCACTCCTTCCAATCCACAGAATCTAACAATGAACTTCTGGATCTCACTGGACCTTTTTGTAACACTCTGTCACTCCGAAGCATCTCCCGGAACCGGTTCTACTTGATCGATCACAACTTCTTCATATCTTCATGCGGACCTCTAAAGTCTTAACTGGAGTATCTTAAGACTCATATCTACAAACCCTTTAATCCGCATCCTTTGATTCTCAACCTATTGAGTACTTTTGCCTTCTTCTTGTCACTGTTCTTCACTGTTCCTGATTGAGACTAATTTTCTCAATATCCTCAACACACAGCTCATCCAATCCTTCTTATCAATGCAATATGAGTATGTTGACATCAATGACAACACTGGTTAACCTCATACTTGCAACAATCTCCCCCTTTGTCATTGATGGCAACATATGGTGTGAAAAACCATCAAGACAAGAATTTCTCTTTTCTGTCACAGCTCCCCCTATGAGCAACACTTCTTCACATGTTTTCTCTTCCTTTACTGCTCCCCTTTTGATCATCAACCACTTGTTTTTCACATGTCTTCTCTCCCCCTTTAACATCAATGGCAAAGGGCTCATACTTGCAATTCTAACACATCAGAGTCTTATCAGCTGCTCCCCCTTAGTAGTAGCTCCCCATCATCAATCCCGATCACAAGATATGACTGTGATATCCACCAAACTGATGCACATTAGTGCATCTTAGTTCATCACCGGAGGGGCCATGACCCCTAACTTCTCCCTAAGATACTCAAAAGAGTCCTTGGGAAGAGGTTTAGTAAAAATATCTGCAATCTGATCCTTGGAGGGTACATACTCCAGTCTGACTTCATCCTTGTTCACTTGTTCTCTCAGAAAGTGAAACTTGATAGATATGTGCTTGGTCTTAGAATGCAACACCGAATTCTTAGAAATATTTATTGCACTTGAATTATACAAAAAATTGTGATAGGCTCCTCATATTCTACTTTAATGTCTCTTAGCATTTGTTTCATCCACAGAATTTGAGTGCAACTACCTGCTACTGCAATATATTCTGCTTCAGTTGTAGACAGAGAAATTGCCTCTTATTTCTTGCTTAGCCAAGAAACTAATCTTTTTCCCAAAAAGAAAGCTCCTCCACTTGTATTCTTCCTATCATCCACATCTCCTGTCCAATCTGCATCTATATATGCATGAAGAGAAAAATCCTGATCTCTAGGATACCATAGACCATACTCAACTATTCCTTTCAAGTACCTAAAAAATTCTTTTGATTGCCATAACATGAGATTCTCTAGGATCAGCCTGAAATCTTGCCACAAGACCAATAGCCTGCATTATATCTGGTCTAGTCTAAGTTAGATACAATAAACCTCCAATCATTGATCTGTACTTAGTCTAATCTATTTTAGGAGAATCATCATCTTTGGTCAACTTACATCTAGTTGCCATAGAAGTGTTCATTGGCTTTGAATCTTCCATTCCAAATTTCCTCTATAATTCTTTCACATATTTGGTCTGAGAGATAAAGATACCTTTCTTTGTCTGAGTAATTTGCAGACCCAAGAAGAAACTCATTTAACCAAGCATTGACATTTCAAACTCACTTTTCATTTGATTTGCAAAGGTTTTACACATACTGTCCCTTCCTCCAAAAATGATATCATCAACAAATACTTCAATAATCAAGATGTTTTCACTATCTATTTGGAAATATAGATTACTGTCAGCAGTACCTTTGTTGAAACCAATATGCACAAGATGCTTATCCAACCTTTCATACCAAGCTCTTGGGGCTTGCTTCAATCCATACAGTGCCTTCTTTAATTTGCAGACCATATCACCATGATCAGATAACTAAAATCCATCCAGTTGTTCAATGTACACCTCTTCTTCTAAGTCACCATTCAAGAAGGTAGATTTTACATCCATCTAATATAATTTGAAATCTTTGAAGGCAGCGAATGCAAGAAATAGTCTGACTGCTTCAATTCTTGCTACCAGAGCAAAGGTTTCCTCAAAATCAATCCCTTCTATTTGAGAGCATCCTTTGCAGAATAATCTGGCCTTATTTCTGATTACTTCACCATCTTCATTTAGTTTGTTCCAGAAGACCCATTTGGTTCCAATCACATTCTTGTTACTAGGTCTGGAAACAAGATCCCAAGTGTGATTTTTCTCAATTTGCATCAACTCTTCCTCCATTGCTTTTGTCCAATTTTCATCATTGCATGCTTCATTTATTGTCTTAGGTTTAATCTTTGAAATCAGAAAACATTCATCTAAATTTTGAGCAATATTCCTTTTAGTTTGCACACCTTTACTTTTGTCCCCTATGATCTGATCTTCAGAGTGGTTCAGTCTTACATACGTTGGAACTTTGGGAGTTTCTTGCACTTCTGCTTCTTGATCAGGCTCATCCGGACCTATCTCTTCTTCTTGATTTACCAGATCAGTCTAACCTTTAGGAGAGGATGGAGCTCTTTGAACCAGAACAGCATTCTGATCATCTTCATCATACTCATAAAATCTTGAGGGCTTCTCAATACCTTCATCAACCTTCACATTTATACTTTCTATCATCTTTCTCAGTCTCTTATTGTAACACCGGTATGCTTTGCTTTGAGTGGAGTAACCCAAGAAGATTCCTTCATCACTTCTAGCATCAAACTTACCTAGATCTTCATCTCTTTTGATGTAACACTTGCTACCGAATACTTTGAAATATGTCACAGTAGGAGTTATACCAAACCAAAGTTCATAAGGAGTCTTACCAGTGTTGCTTCTGATTTGAACTCGATTGAGAGTATAGACTGCAGTGCTGACAGCTTCTCTCCAAAACATCTAAGGAACATTTGCTTCCATCATCATTGTCTTGGATGCTTCTTGGATGGTCTGGTTCTTTCTCTCAACTACTCCATTCTACTGTGGAGTCCTAGGAGTAGACAACTGTCTCTTTATACCATGCTTCTCACAGAGGTCTATGAATTTACTAGATGTGAATTCACCACCTCTATCAGACCTTAGACACTTCAGTTTCAATCTGGTTTGATTCTCTACCATAGCTTTGAAGATTTTGAACTTCTCAAAGGCTTCTGATTTCTCTTTTAGAAAGGTAACCCACATCATCCAAGAATGGTCATCAATCAGCAACATGAAATATCTATCACCTTGCATACTTTTGATTCTTGTCGAACCACATAGATCAGTATGAACTAATTCCAATAATCCTGTAGAGGACTGATCCTTGCTTTTGAAAGAGATTCTACTCTGTTTACCTAGCTGACATTCTTTGCACAAACTATTTCTAGGTTTCACCAACTTTGGAAGATCTCTTACAGCCTGAGTATTGCTTATTTTGATGATGTTATCAAAATTTACATGACACATCCTTCTATGCCATAACCAACTCTGATCCACTTGAACAAATAAACAACTTTTATTAGAACCAACCAGATGGAAGATATTACCTTTTGTTTGAGTACCGGATGCAATCTCAGTTCCAGAGCTTTCAAAGATCCTGCATCTTCCATTTTTGAACCGGAGATCATAACCTTTGTCTACTAACTATCCAACACTAAGAAGATTGTGCTTCAATCCTTCAACATACAGTACATTACTAGTTTTTCTCTTTCCACTAAAAGAAATAGTTCCCCTACCTCTTATTCTACCTACAGAATTGTCACCAAACTTTACCATTCCTCCTTCATACCTTTCCAAATCTAAGAATTTGTTCTTGTCACTTGTCATATGGTGAGAGCATCCACTGTCAATAACCCAATCATCCTTTTCTTCAACTTGGGTAGCTAAAGCACAACCTTATGATTGACAAAATCAGAGGATATTGGTTCTTCTTCCTTGATGGCAATAAACACCCATTCATTTCTAGATTTGTCTCCTATCTCTGATTCATCATCTGTTACTCCTTCATTATCAGCTTCTCCATGAACATAATAACAGTTCTTTTGGAACCTTTGTCTGTTAGAGTTTGACGTTGCAGATCTTTCCGGACATCTTGAAGCAAAATGACCAATCTTATTGCAGTTGAAGCACTTAAAAGGTAACTTTTCTTCATACTTACCGGATCCTCTTGGCAATCTCTTTGCAATGAGGGCTTCAAAATGAGCTATTTCTGCTTCTTCCTCTTCCATGTCTTTCCTTGCTTGATCATACCATGACTACTTCCTTGAAGAGTTTTCTCCCGGATCAAATCTTTGTTTGCCTTTCACATAGGCACTGGCTTTGAATGCAGATTTAGTCTTGGGGGGATCATCTCCAAACTCAGTCATTTCAAATGTAGCTAGTTTGCCAACCAATTGCTCTCTTGTGATAGTTGCATGGGCTCTAAATTCATCAATGGCAGCAACCTTGATCTTGTAGGCAGCATGAAGGGATCTGAGAATTTTGCAAACAATTTCATTTTCATCCAGAACTCCACCAGCATTCCTGATTCCACACACCAGCTCATTTACTCTTGGCATAAAAGTAGTGATATTTTCATCATCTCTCATCTTCAATCTTTCAAATTTTCCTTTGAGACTTTGCAACCTTGCACTCTTAACAAACTCATCTCCTTCATGCAGAAGTTCCAGTCTAACCCAGATCTCATAGGTAGTTGGTAGATCAATAACATTTGAAAGTTCTGAGTCAGTCAATGCACTTAGAAGAGCCTCTTTAGTCTACAGATTGTTTTCAACATCTGTGATTTCATTTAGAGTTGTCGGACCACCCTGTGGGGGTTTATATGTTTTTTCAACCATGGACAAGTACGCCTTTCCCATACACTCCAAGTGACACTGCATGCGGCCTTTCCAAAGAGTGAAGTTGGTTCCATCAAATTTCAGACTGTCCTTCTTGTATGACGACATCCTGGATCTCCTCAAGTGATTAAGCTCTTTTTAGAGGAACTCGGCTCTGATACCAATTGTTAGATCTAGGGCACACAACTGAGAGGGGGGGTGAATCAGTTGTACAAAATTTGCTTCTACTTCAAACACTTGATTCTTCTTTGTTAGTTAATAGCATATCAGTTAACCATTCATGAAAGCATAACACATAAACACAGGAGTAGATAAACATCAACACATTGAACACCAAGATTTTGATGTGGAAAACCCAGTTAAGGGAAAAACCACGGGGTGATTAACCCAAGGATTATTCTCTGTTAGAAGAATAAGAAAAATGAATGGCACATGCCAATTAGGGCTCACTGCCCGAGCACACTGCTCACAAGGAGGCACACTACCTACAAGAGACACACTATCTACAAGATGATAAGTTTTAAAAACTTGAACTGGAGATTGACATCTTTACCATGTCTGGATCAGTTCCATTTAAGCCCGAGATACTTCTTCTCCGCTCTTCGCTCTTTCACTATGCCACACTCATCCACTCCACAACACACTTCGAAATGAACTCACAAACCTTTATTTATACAAGGCATCGAGTTAGGAACTATCATCTAAGTCGGCAATCATCCATAAGAGCATTCGCAAGATGAATAACTCATCCGGTTAGCCAGTCTGAATAAGAACATCTTCATCCGAAAGAATATCTTCAATTCTGGGCTCTAACACTCATGCGAACTGACAAAACAACCTCAACATGATCCAAGAGCCTTCAAAAGCTTTCCTGAATGACCAGGTACATCCGCACTTCCTTTTCCTACTGGAATCTCTTCTCCTCTTCTTCTGAAACTTCAAGAACACAGTCTATCACGACTGTCAAACTGAAACAGGTTCTTCCAGACCTCCAAACTATGTACAAACTGAGATGAAACATCACAAGGACATCTCAAGCACTCCTTCCAATCTGTAAAATCTGACAATGCACTTCTGGATCTCACCGGACCTTTTTGTAACACTTTGTCACTCCGGAGCATCTCCCGGAACCGATTCTACTTGATTGATCACAACTTCTTCATATCTTCATGTGGACCTCTAAAATCTTAACTAGAGCATCTTAAGACTCATATCTACAAACCCTTTAATCCGTATCCTCTGATTCTCAACCTATTGAGTACTTTTTCCTTCTTCTTATCATTGTTCTTCACTGTTCCTGATTGAGACTAATTTTCTCAATATCCTCAGCACATAGCTCATCCAATCCTTCTTATCAATGCAATATGAGTATGTTGACATCAATGACAACACTAGTTAACCTCATACTTGCAACAATATACCGGTCTCATATTACTTGTAATAGCTTGTTGTGTTTTAAATCTTTGTTATTTATTTTACATTCTAGTTGAACCGAGGTATACCAGAAGCAAAAGAGCACAAGGAATTATAGATCCTATCTTTGAGTTAATGCAACAAAATAATTTCACCCTTCCACCTAAGAGATCTCTTTAGCAGACACTAATCTTTCCGCCTACCAACACGAGATCTCCCATACCAAGTGAAACGTCAAGTGTTCACATAACTTCACCTATCCCACAAGTTTCAAGGTTTGTAATTCCTCCATTTAACTAGCGTACAATTTCTCTTCCTCCTCCAAATCCATGGGGAAATGCTTTCAGGCCTTTGAATCTCACTCTACCTTTGCATGATCTACCCCGTAGCTCACAGAAGAATTTTCCAAAGTTTTATGGTGATGGAAAAGTTCACCCTAATGAACACATTGCAACTTTCTACATTACATGTGGTGTTTTAGGGGTAGAATATGAAGATGTATATGTAAGACTCTTTGTTGAGTCACTTCAAGGTGTTTCTCTAGACTAGTTTTATCATCCTCCAGCTTAATCCATCACTGGATGGAATATTCTAACAACCAAGTTCGAGGCTAGGTTCAAGCCTGCCAAGGATGTACACACCCTCTTGGCTCAGATCACTCAAATAAAGAAGGAACTGCAAGAACCCATGCATGAGTTCATTGTGAAGTTTAACAAGATGAGCAATAGAATTCTAGCAACTACTCGGCCTACAACTAAGAATCAAAAGTGTTTCTTCAAAAACACTTAACTACCAGAAGTAAGTTTTCTTCTGCGGCGTGCAAATCTAGCTTATTTGGTAGCAACTCAAACCCTGGCTACTAAAATTGAGGATGATTTGATCCTCCCCAAAATAATAAGGAAGGATACAAATAGGACCAAAGGGCAACCTTTCACAAGTACACCTTCCACAAGCACCATGGATCCCATGGTGCAAAAGTTAGCTAATGAATTGTTAGCCTTAAAGAAACAAGTATCTCAAAATATGTTCGTTCCTTCCTACAAGGACATACCAAGAAGAACTTTTCCTAGTGCTTCATATCAAGGTAATGCTATGAGAAACCAAGGATAAAATAGGCTTCCCCCAACACAAGGGAGACTTGCTTTGGAAGCACCGCTGATTAATGCAGCATCGGCTATTATGAAGTAGAACAAGAAAATTCCCCCCAACCTAATTTTGATCATGATAATATTTCCAACCTCTTCATGGAAGGAGAAGAAGAGTTGGTTGGCAACTCAAACATTGGTTTCCTAAATTTTTAGGATGAAGAAAAACAAGGGGAAGATGCATATAGTGAATCATATGTTGTTTTCTCGCAGTCACAGAATCAGCTAAATCAACAAGTTGTTGACAAAGGCAAGTCTAAGGAAGATCCTCATCCTAGAATCATCATTTCTAAGAGAGGCACACCTCTACCTTTCCAACCCAAGGTTTCAACTTATGAAAAACAAGTAAGTACATCTAATGTTCCTTCTTCTTCTTTCATTCCTCAGACCAATACTTCCAATCAAAGACCTCAAAATGAAAGTATTCCCTCTCCTGTGTCTACTTCATATCGATTGTTTGATATAATAGATAATTCTAGAAAGAATTCAAATGTCTAAGGTCGAGTATTTACGAGCTAATCTGGATCAATTTGAATGGTTAGTTAAATTTGTTAAAAACAAGGCTGCCCCTATAGGGTAAGATTCTTCCCAAAATATTCTTGTCATCTCTAAGACAAGACCCTCTCAGAACAATCTAGTTGCTACCCCTTCCACTACCATAGGAAAAATTGAGCCATTCTATGTTTCTTTGTTGGTAAATGGTCATAAACTTAGTAACTGTGTCATAGACTCAGGAGCCTCTGATAATGTCATGCTTGCCAAGGTGGCAGACACCCTAGGATTGACTCTAACAAAGACTTTTGGTAGATGCTTTTCTATGGAAACCAAACAAGTGCCCCTTATAGGGAAAATCAAGGATGCATAGTTTGCATTTACTACCTTTCTTGAGAAAAGGATTAAAATGACCGTTTTAGTGGCTAATGTTCTAGCCTCATGTGGAATTTTATTGGGGCAAACTTTCTATAAAGATGTTGGTGGGGAAATCAACATGGACTTGTCTAAAGCAAGGATACATGTTAAGGGTGTCATGCAAAAGCTACTTCCTGAAAGAGAAGCAAATATATTATAACCACATCTGAGGATCCAAAGACACAAATTCTTTTTGGATCTTCTGGTATGGGGAACTACTTTCTAACTACTGAGGATTTTTCTAATACATCAAATGGTAATTGAAATGAAAACGTGATAATGGAAGATTATTCTTCTTCAAGTGAAGAGTCTCCTATTCATGAGAATGTCATGCAAAAGCTACTTCCTGAAAGAGAAGAAAATATATTGTAACCACATCTAAGGATCCAAAGGCACAAATTCTTTTTGAATCTTCTGGTATGGGGAACTACTTTCTGACTACTGGAGATTTTTTTGATACATCAAATGGTAATTCAGATGAAAACGTGATAATGGAAGATTATTCTTCTTCAAGTGAAGAGTCTCCTATTCATGAGAATGTCAAATCAAAGAGTTCAAATGATATTTGGATTTTGGAGTTTGATGGTAGTTGTTCCTCAATAGGATCTAGGGCTGAAATAGTCCTAATATCTCCCGAGGGAGATATTTTTCCTTTCTCTTATAAGCTACAATTTGATAATACAAATAATACTTCTCAATATGAATACTACTTGGAATGGAAGTTGCTTGCACCAAAGGAGTAAAAAATATTCATGCACAAGGAGATACATAACTTGTTGTTTGTCAGGTGAGGAATTTGTACCAAACTAAAAATGAAAGGTTAAGGCATTACCACAATTGTGTCTGGGATTGCATTGAGGACTTAGATGCTTTTTATATTTTAGCAATACCAAGAGAATTCAATGATAGGGCAGATTCATTGGCTGTCTTAGATACCCTTATGGTTCCTCATAATGATTTTAAGGGTAACAAATACACTATTGAGTTGGTCTTCCAACCAAGCATTCTAGATAATTTTGATCATTGGCAGGTTTTTAATGGTGATGATCAAATTATCACCTTCCTAGAGAAAGTAGATAGCTTCAATGAACTCTATTTTGAGGGAAGTGATTTTTCTCCTCAAGAATTTGTTTCTGAAGTTGATTCTAAGACAGGAGAGGAATTTTTTGTAGTTGAAAGGTAACAAAATTCCCAAAGGCTTGGTTTCTCTTGAGAAATTGTTTGACAAGCATGATCGATACATCAAGCAACAATAGTAGATTGGAATAGGTTCATCGACGAAAGTTGAACAGGTGAATCTAGGTACAGAAGCTGATCCCAAAATGGTCAAGATTGGGAAGTGTTGTACGACTGATGAAAGACTCAAGTTTGTGACACTTTTGTATCATTATATTGATGTGTTGGTATACTCCTATGATGACTTAAAGTCATTCCGGCTAAAGGAAGTTCAACACGAGATTCCACTTAAGATGGGATCCTCGCCTCATAAGCAAAAACATAGGCAATACAACCCAAAGATTTTAGGTAGTATTCAAGCTAAAATTCAAAAAATGTTGAATGCAAGAATAATTTTCCCAATTCATAGATCTACATGGATTGTAAATATATTGCCAGAAAGGAAAAAGAATGGTGAAATCCGCATCTGTGTGGATTTCTAGAATTTGAAATAGTCTTCCCTAAAAGACAATTACCTACTTCCAGCAATGGATCAAGTACTTCAAATGGTGAGTAGTTTAGAAATGCTGTCTATGTTTGATGGCTTCTCAGGCTACAACCAAGTGGAGGTTAGCGAAGTGGACCAACATAAAATTGCCTTCACAACTCCTTGGGGTACTTTTTCTTATCGCAGAATGTTGTTTGGCTTGATCAATGCTAGTGCGACCTTTCAAAGAGAAATGGACTTGGCTTTTAGAGATGAAATGGGTAAGTTTATTGTGTACTATCTTGATAACTTGACTATTTTTTTAAAAAAGCGTCAAGATCATACATATCACTTGCAGCAAGTTCTGGAAAGGTGTCGTCAACATGGAATTTCCCTCAATCCCAAAAAGTCTATTTTTGGGCTAACAGAAGGTAAGCTTCTTGGGTATGTAGTGTCTAAGGAAAGTACAAAAATTGACTTAGAAAGATTCAAATCAATTCAAGCTCTTACTGTGCCTTCAAGTAAGACAATCATTCTTTCTTTCTTTGGAAAGGTGAATTTTCTGTGGGGGTTCATTCCTAAATTTGTAGAGAAAACTCATCATATTGTAAATATGACGAAAGGTAAGTCTATTGGCAGGAGATACTGTGTGGCTTCATGATTATTGTCATTGATGGCAACATAGTCTATCCTACACATCCACAACACATAGTATGTCTATACTGGAAGATAGATTGAAGATTGTTTTGGTCTGATGAGCAAGAACAGAGCATGCAGCAAGGTCTGACAATTAGGTCTGGATCTCTCAGATGGTGTAACTTAGCAAGTTACGAACTTGGACAAGTCAAGAGGAGTATCATGACTACTATATTCCAGAGTTTGAGCCTCTGGTGAGAAAACATGGAAAAGATATGAGCATCTGAGTGTTGGGTTCCCGACAGGTAGAGCAAACTAAGGAAGAACTGACCAACAGAGTATCAGATTTCAATCTGGATGAGAAATTGATGGTGATCAAGATATTTGAGGGATCATACAATATTGGCTGACATGATTTTGATACACATCACATATCAAGCATGGATTCAACCGACAGATTAGTATTTTGTAAATATCTTGAGTATTCCAGTTGCCGACTAGAAAGTTGTTGAAATCCTTGGTGCGGATATATATACCAGATAGATTTCGGTATGAAGGGAGTGTGATGACATATTGTGTGTGAAGAAAGGAAGAGATAAGTGTGGAAATAGAAATACAAGTTTGGTATGTGACAAAGCAGCAGCACTAGAGCAGAGGAAGAATGAAGTGCATTAGATCAGTATATTGAGCCTAACCGGAATTGAACTTTAGCATTTGTGGATGCCTCTCATCAGTTCAAACACTTGGTTACCTTCTATAAACTTTGTAGACAGTGAGTCTCTTGTAGGCAATGTGCCTCTTGTGAGCAATGTGCTTAGGCAATGAGCCCTATTTGGCAAGTGCCATTTTGTACTTCTTATTCTTTTAACAGAGGATACAATCTTGGGTTAGTCACCCCATGGTTTTTCCCTTAACAAGGTTTCCATGTAAAAATCCTTGTGTTATGTGTGTTGATTTTATTTCTACTCTCATAATTATGTATGCTTATATGTTTTGATGCTACACTAATTGTTAAAGGTGAAAAAAAAGTTAAGATATTTGAGATAACTAATTCACCCCCCTCTCAATTTTCTGCCTTGTTTCCAACAATTGATATCAGAGCTAAGTTCCTCTAAACAGAGCCTAACAGCTTGAGGAAGATCTGGGAATCTTAAAGGATATGTATGGTATGAAGGAACAACTTCAGTCTGCCCTAGATGATCTTGAGCAATCTCACTCTGAAGTCAATAACTTGAGAGAAAGACTCAAACAAGATGATGATTTCATAAATGAGCTAAAAGAAAAATTGAGTATCTCTATGAAAAAGAGAAAGGAACTACTTCAAAAATTAGCAAGTCAAAGTGAATCCAATGATACTAATGAAGATCTGAATGAAAAAAACAAGCTATGTGAGAAGATATCAAAAGTGGTCATTATGGTAAGACATGAGATGGAATTAGGGGTTATGAGATTCACCCAAGAAATTGAAGAGAAAAGGAAAATTGAAGATAATCTAAAACAATCTCTCAAGGAGAAGACAGAGGACTGCCACAAAATAGATAGAATAATTAGGCATCTTGAATCTAATCTTGAAGAAGCTAGAGCTAATGAAGAACAACTTGAGAATCATATAGAAACTCTTAAACAAGATCTTCAAATAGAAAATGAATACAAAGAGAAATTCAAGATAAGATTAGCTCAACTTGAAGTTCTTCTTGAAAGCCAAAAGAGGGTAGATGACAAGCATGGATTGGGATATGAGAAAGGTGAAAGCTCTGGATCCGATCAGAACAATTTTGGATCAAGAAATCAAAGAAACATGTCGAGAAGACCTCTGGTAAGGTAACCAAATGTCCAAAGATATTCATCCTTCAATGGATACTACTACAATTGCAAAAACTTCAGTCATAAAGCAACTCAGTGCAGAAGAAGAATGAATCAAACTAATCCATCCTTCTCCGGACAATGTTTCAACTGTGAAAGGTATGGTCACAAATCTCATGCATGCAAAAATATGCAAATAAATAATTCATTCAATGGGAGATGCTTTACATGCAATAGAATGGGACATATGGCTAATCAATGCAGATCAAGAGTATATCAGTCAAATATACAAAGAAATGTTGTTTGCTACAATTGCAATAGATCTGGTCATATTGCCAAATTCTGCAGAAGTAAGAATCAGGATAAAAGGGCTCTGGTGTATCAGAATCAAAATCAAGATAAAGGAAAAGGAAAAGTGAATGTGGATGAAGTTCAAAGGGAGATGAGAAAGATTTGGGTAAAGAAAAGTATAAAAAATGTTGGCAATGGATCCACACTAGAATCTGTTGCTGATATTCCTTCCAGAAACTAAATAGATGAGCTCTGGCTCAGGGGGAGTCACAAAAGAAAATAAAATCCCCCAGCTAGTCAATTGATGCCTAAATTTGGTACATAAAATGTTGCGGATTAAAGGGTTCTTAGAAAATTATCCATACAACCCTCAGTGAAAATATGAATGATCTGCATGGAGTCTTGCAAGAGTTTAATCATCCAAGATTGATCCAGTATGACAGCCATCTAGTAAAAGCAAGATTTTCATAAACTGATTTGGTATGATTCAAAATAGAGATATCTTGATCTACGGATTCATGGTATGATTGGAGGAAAGAAGATACATTGTCAATTATCACTAAAATGATTCTAAGTGCATCTCAGTGATTTGGAAAGATCTCTCTCAGAACAAGGCAACTGGATGACTTAATTTGTGCATTTATTGCAAAAGGAAATTAGGGTTTGCGCAGAGATAAAAGGGTTCTTTTACTCATCATTTGCACATTTGCATTGTGAGAAGAAGAAATGAGGAGCTCTGCATCAAGTTTTTACAACTTTCTCAATGATCAACTACAGAATCCAATTCAACCAACGGTTTGTTCCGACTCTTTTTCCTGAACCCTGAAGCGTAAAAAGGTACTTCCATTTTGGATATCTCTCTCCAAATCTTGTACAAAATGGCTACTCCAATGGTTGTTAAGATCTCTGATAGGCCGCACCCAAAATTCAAGAAACACCCCTCTAAATCCCTAGAAGTTGATCCATTAGGTGCTTTTTCTAGCATTCTGCATGGGGTTTTGCATGTAGAAGATGTTAGGGTTTACATCCATGCTAATATTGAGGAATTTGGAGAATCCAAGCTGATGGACATCTACCATAAACAATTAATAAATGAAAGTTTTGATCGTAAACCTCAATACAAGGCCCTCCAGGATAAGCACTTTGGACATTGCATCCACTTTCCCTGTTTTACAGAAGATGAATGGGTCTGGTATGTTCTTAGCAGAATACATGACAATTTCATGTGGTTGATGAAGCCCTTCAAGATAACAAAAGATGCTATTAGGGCAGTAACTGGACTACACTCTTCCAGTGGATTACCTGCACTCAAATTTGTTAAGAACTAGATAGTAAGTGAAGCTACAGGATCTAAGTTTGACAAAAGAGCAATGACAATTGATTACATACATATCAGGATGTTAAGTTTGCTTCAATGATAATTGGATATAATATCTATCATTCCAATAGGGAGAATTTTGTGTCTGGAACTGCAATATATACAGCATATCAGATGTTAAGAGAAAATGTTGATTATGATCTATGTGATCTTCTTCTAAACCAACTGTTAGAAAACTTGCAGAAGATCAAGAAGCATAAGAAGAACTCATTCAAGTATGGTTGTTTGATACTATGTCTATTCTTTTACTATATGAATGAGCTACCCGGATCAAGTGGTTAGGTATGGCAAAATGATAGACCAGTTGCCATACAAATCAGAGACTATATGTATGGGCTTAGTGATGCCAAGGCTCAAAGCACAGTGCTCTGTGGATACTTTAAGAACTTCCAAAGTATGATGCAGGCTAGAGAAAGAATTCCTCAATCCATAGTTGAAAAATACAAGGATACAGTGTGTTTTATGGTAGACACTGATCAATGCCTAATGGAGGCAGTTGAGCCCAGAACAATTTGGATTATGCCAATGGGATATGAGGTTGATGAGAAAATCTTGGAGCTGCATATCCAACGCTTGCTGAGTCAGCCTAAGGAACTTGAGATAGAAAGGTTTGGAACCTTTGAAGAATTAAGTATAAAGATTCATGTTGAACAAAGACAACCAGAAATAAAAAGGAAAGTTAGAAGGGAAGTAGAGGAAATTGCCAAAAGATATGGCATATCAAAAGAGGCAATTGATGCAAATAGAGAGAAAATAGAAAGAGTTGAGAAAGAGAAACAAGAAGCAGAAAAAGAAAGTGTTCTAGTGTAAGCCTCCTCACAGACTAGATCCTTTAAGAGCTCTGTACCTGCCACCCCTAAGAGCTTAAGAGACTCAAAACTAGAAGCAAAGACATCCAAAAAGGGAGAAAAGAGAATGAAATCAAAAGCCACAAGGTCTTACATAAGCCAAAAGGATGATGAAGAAACAGAGTCTGATGAGGAAGTTAAGAAAATGAAGAAGAAGAAGAAAACATCTGGGGAACCCTCTGCCAGTAAAAATAAAGAAGAAAAGGTAGACGAATTTATTGAAAAGCCCACTCTTTCTATTGATGATATCATTAAGGCAGTCACAGTGGATGGGAACCTACAACTACTCACATAATTTTATGATGAATATAGTGATACTGACAAGAGGATCTTGGAATATGCTATAGTCAGGTGCCTAAATATTTATAATAAAGCATTCATTGAAATCATTTCTCTAATTCCCAAAAGTCTAGAGAAGGTACTTGAACTCAGAAAAGAGAATGCCAAGGAAAAGGACTTAGAGATTTGACAACATATTTCTATTCAGCTCTATCCTTCCATTACTCCAAAGCAAATGAGCATGATCTTCAAGGACTGCAAGGATGGATTTTGGTGCAAAGCAAGAATGAACAAACTAATGCTTGGAGAGACAGATTAGGTAGCAAGAAAAAATAGAAGACATCCTCTGGAATGCCTTAAAAAGATTCAATCTTCCTATCATAGAGGAAATAGATGAAGAACCCTATACCATGGATGTCAAAGGATTAAATGCATCAAAAGAAGAATCCACTGAGAAAAATGTAGAAGGGTCAAAAGAGAAAGATGAGGAGAAGTCTAAAGACTTGGATTCCTCTATTCCGGAAGAGGAAGTTCATGAAAAAGTTAACATCTCTCCTTTGGATCCCACTGCGGATATTCCAAACTCGGGAACTGAAGGAGAAGGAAGAAAAGAAGAAAAAGTGAGTCAAGAAGAGGAGGTAAAGGGAAGAGAAGAAGAATAAACAAAGAAAATCTTTGATGACAGCTCTGAGATTCCAAAGGAAAAGAAGACTCGGTCTCTGGCAAGAGACACTACAGAGGCAGTGAAGAATTTTTGGACCAAAGAGATGATAGAGATAGATGAAACAAAACTATTCCAAGGACCACTAAATTTTGATTCCCTCTCTTCGGTCCAGACAATGAAAATAACATCTTTTGCCCAAGCTAAAGCAAAAGAAAAGCTTCTAAAATCTCACATGGAGGACTATGAGCTAATAGAGATTGCATCCGGGATGTTGGAGAAGATCATGCCATCCTTCCAAAAGGATCCTTCAGCCTCTCCATCTGGTAATTTGAAATCTCCGGTTAACTCTGTTAGCACCCATTTTGATTCTTTAGAGAAATCGACAGAAGAGAAAGTCCAAAAAGAGTTTTTGGGAAAGAGATTCACTGAAGTATAGGGACTCATAGCTAATGATAGGAGAACCCTAGATATTGGGAAAAATAGCCTAGAAAATGCTCTTAAATATGGTGGGGACTTGTACAAATTTTGTCTATCCTAGTCTAAAGTGACAGAGGATATTGAAAAGAAGGTGAAAGAACAAGAAGGTAAACTGTCAAGTTTATCTTAGAATTTTGATCCCCTCACTACATCCATAATGAATCAAGAATGCCAGGCTATTGCCATTATAAATGAAATAAAGAGGCTGGACAAGGACAAGAAGAATATAATAAGCAGGATGAGTGAATTCAGAGGGATAATCATCCGTAAGTTAGAGGCAATGCATGAGGCCTTATCAGATGCTCAGACCATAGCCCGGACCAGTGATCCATCAGACTTAAGAAGGGGAAAAGCTTATGCATTTTTGTTGAGTGGTCACATCTCAATTTTGGATAGGATGAAGCAGAGTTGGGCAACAAAATTTGTACAATTGAAGACCACTTTTGCAGATATACTTAAGTATATGTAAGTATAACATGTATATATACTTATGCGGCTATGTATAGGTTGATTTTTGCAAATTTTGATGTACAGATTCCACCCTTTGCCATTGATGTCAAAGGGCGAGTGAAGAGTAGTGAAAAATGTGGAATCCAGCTAAGGGGAAGCTTTAGTAAAATAGTACATAAGGGGAGTTTGCTAAGACACTTAGTCATTTTTCACTAAGTGTTGCCATCAATGCCAAAGGGGGAGATTGTTGGCAAGAGACACTGTGTGGCTTCATGATTGTTGTCATTAATGGCAACAAAATTTATCCTACACGTCCACAACACATAGTATGTCTATACTGGAAGATAGATTGAAGATTGTTTTGGTCCGGTGAGCAAGAACAAAGCATACAGCAAGGTCTGACAATTAGGTCCAGATCTCTCAGATGGTGTAACTCAGCAAGTTACGGACTTGGACAAGTCAAGAGAAGTATCATGACTAATATATTCTAGAGTTTGAGCCTCCAGTGAGAAAACATGGAAAAGATATGATCATCTGAGTGTTGGGTTCCTAACAAGTAGAGCAAACTAAGGAAGAACTAACCGACAGAGTATCAGACTTCAATCCAGATGAGAAATTGATGGTGATCAAGCTATTTGAGGGATCATACAATATTGGATGACATGATTAATGACTTCAATGTCTATGATTTTGATATGCATCACATATCAAGCATGGATTTAGCTGACAGAATAGTATTTTGTAAATATCTTAAGTATTCCGGTTGCCGACTAGAAAGTTGTTGAAATCCTTGGTGCAGATATATATACTAGATGGATTTCGGTATGAAGGGAGTGTGATGACATATTATGTGTGAAGAAAGGAATGTTAGATTTAGGACAGACAACTAAGAGGGGGGGTGAATCAGTTGTCCAAAACTTTCTTCCAATTAAACACTTACATCCACTTTGTAATTCAGTAGTATCATAATAAATCAATCATGGAAACATAATGCATTAAATCAAGAATAGAAACACATCAACACATAAGACACCAAGATTTTGACGTGGAAAACCTGGTTAAGGGAAAAACCACGAGGTGATTAACCCAAGATTATATTCTCTGTTAGAAGAATAGAAAGAACAAAATGGCACATGCCAATTAGGGCTCACTACCCGAGCACACTACTCACAAGAGGCTCACTGCCTACAAGAGACACACTATCTATAGAAGAATAAGTATCACATACTTGAACTGAAGAATAACATCTTCACCATGCTTGAGTTAGTTCCATTTAAGCCCAAAACTTCTGCTCTACCTTTCACTCTTCTCCTTTCTACCACACTCTCATCTCCGCAGGATACACTTTGAAATGACCTTACAATTCCTCATTTATACAAGACATCGACTTAGGAATGATCATCTAAGTCGGCAAACATTACAGAGCAAATACATAAATACACCATGACTAATTACAAAAGACTTCACGTGGATCAACACACTATCGGCCACACAGATCTGAGACTTCAATCTTCTTCTAGGAACACGCCAATCTTCACATAACATCTTCAAGATCATCCGCAGGATGTGTAACTCATCCGGTTGGCCAAACTTAGGAAAAACACCATCATCCAGAAGTAATTCTTCAATTGCGAGCTCAAACTCCAATGCAGACCACTAACACAAACTAGACACAATCCAAAGACCTCCACAAGCTAGCCTGAATCACCAAGAACATCCACACTACATCTGCTTACTTAAATCCTTCTCTCCTTCATCTAGGACCTCAAGAACATAGTCTGTCATCACTGTCACAATGGAATAGATGCTTGTGGACCTCCAGATCATGAACCATTTGAGTTATAACTCCACATGGACTTCCTAAACACTTCACCAAAATTGCAGAATAAGATAATGCATTTCCGGATCTCACCGGACCTATCTGTATCATTCTGTCACCTCTGAACACCTGCCAGAACCAGTTTTACTTGAGCAGCCACAACTTCTTCAGATCTACATGCGGACCTCTGAAATCTTTACTGGATCATCTTAAGATACATATCTACAAACCCTTTGAACCGCATCCTCTAATCTTGATCTTATCTTGTATCTTTACCTTACTGTCTTCACCGTTCTTCTCTGTTCCTAATATGACCAATTTCCTCAATATCCTTAGCAAACAGTTCATCCAATCCTTATCATTAATACAATAGGAGTATGTTGACATCAATGGCAACATCGGTTAGGCCCATACTTGCAACAATCTCTCCCTTTGTCATTGATGGCAACATATGATGTGAAAAACTATTTTAACTATCAAGACAAGAACTTCTCCTCACTGTCACAACTCTTCCTATCAGCAACAACCCTTCACATGTCTTCTCTCCCTTTATTGCTCCCCCTTTGATCAGAAACTACTTGTTTTTCACATGTCTTCTCTCCCCCTTTAACATCAATGGCAAAGGGCACATACTTGCAACTCCAACACTTCAGAATCATACCAGCTGCTCCCCCTGAGTAGCAACTCACCATCATCAATCCAGACCATAAGATATGACTATGATATCCACCGGACTGATGCACACCAGTGCACCTTAGTTCATCACCGGAGTGGCAATAACCCCTAACTTCTCCCTGAGATACTCAAAAGAGTCCTTAGGTAGAGGTTTAGTAAAGATGTCTGCAATCTAATCCTTGGAAGGCACAAACTCCAATCTGACTTCATTCTTGTTCACTTGCTCTCTAAAAAAATGAAACTTGATGGATATATGTTTAGTCTTTGAATGCAACACCAGATTCTTAGATATATTTATTGCACTTGAATTATCACGAAAGATTGTGATAGGTTCTTCATACTCTACTTTGATATCTCTTAGCATTTGCTTCATCCACAAAACTTGAGTACAACTACCTACTGCTACAATATATTCTACTTCTGCAATGGACAGGGATATTGCCTCTTGTTTCTTTCTCAACCAAGAAACCAATCTCTTTCCCTAAAAGAATGCTCCACCACTAGTACTCTTCCGGTCATCCACATCTCCTGCCCAATCCGCAACTGTATATGCATGAAGAGAAAAATCATGATCTCTGGGATACCACAATCCATACTCAACTGTCCCTTTTAGATATCTAAAAATCCTCTTGATTGCCATGACATGAGATTCTCTAGGATTAGCTTGGAATCTAGCAACAAGACCAACAACATTCATAATATTAGGTCTACTTTGAGTGAGATACAATAATCCTCCAATCATTGACATGTACTTTTTTTGATTAGCCTTAGGAGAGTCATCATCTTTGCTCAATTTACATCCAGTTGCCATGGGAGTACTCATTGGTTTTGAGTCTTCCATCCCAAACTTCTTCAATAATTCTTTCACATATTTGGTCTAAGAAATGAATATTCCCTTCTTTGTTTGAGTGATTTGTATACCCAAGAAGAAATTCATTTCCCCAAGCATGGACATCTCAAATTCACTTTTCATTTGATTTGTAAAAGTTTTACACATACTATCTCTTCCTCCAAAAATGATATCATCAACAAATACTTCAACAATCAATATATTTCATGATCAATTTTGAAGTACAAATTATTGTCAGCAATACCTTTGTTGAAACCAATCTTCAAAAGATGTTTATCCAATCTTTCATACTAGGCTCTTGGGGCTTGCTTGAGTCCATATAGTACTTTCTTCAACTTGCAAACCATATCACCATGATCAGACAATTGAAATCCATCCGGTTGCTCAATGTATACTTCTTCCAAGTCTCCATTTAGAAAGGCAGACTTGACATCCATCTAATATACTTTGAAGTCCTTGAAGGAAGCAAAGGCAAGAAATAATCTGACTGCTTCAATTCTTGCCACCAGAGCAAAAGTTTCTTCAAAATCAACTCCTATTTGAGAGTAACCCTTGCAGACCAATCGGTTTTATTTTTTATTACTTCACCAACGTCATTCAGTTTGTTCTAGAAGACCCATTTGGTTCCAATCACATTCTTGTTTCTAGGTTTGGGAACAAGATCCCAAGTGTGATTTTTCTCAATATGCATCAGCTCTTTCTCCATTGCTTTAGTCCAGTTTTCATCATTGTAAGCTTCATTCACTATCTTAGGTTCAATCTTTGAAATCAGACAATATTCTTCTGAATCTTGAGCAATTCTCCTTCTTGTTTGTACACCTTTGCTTTTATCACCTATGATCTGATCTTCAGAGTGGTTCAGTCTTATATACTTGAGAACTTTTGGAGTTTCTTGCAATTCTGATTCTTGATTAGGTTCATTCAAACTTATCTCTTCTTCCTGATTTACCAAATCAGTCTGGATTAGAATCTTAGAAGGGGATTGGACTCCTTGGATCAAAACATCATTTTGATCATCTTCATCATATTCATAAAACCTTGAGGGTTTTTCAATTCCTTCATCAACCTTCACATTTGTACTTTCTATAATCTTTCTCAGTCTCTTGTTATAACACCGGTATGCTTTGCTTTGAGTAGAATAACCCAAGAAAATTCCTTCATCACTTCTAGCATCAAATTTGCCTAAATCTTCATCTCTCTTGATGTAACATTTGCTACCAAAAACTCTGAAATACCTCACAGTAGGAGTGATGCCAAACTAGAGTTCATAAGGAATCTTACCGGTATTGCTTCTGATTTGAACTCGATTAAGAGTGTAGACTGCAGTGCTTACAACTTCTCTCCAATAAATTTGAGGAACATTTTCTTCCATCATCATGGTTCTAGATGCTTCTTGGATGGTCTAGTTCTTTCTTTCCACTACTCCATTCTGCTATGGAGTCCTAGGAATAGACAATTGTCTTTTTATTCCATGCTTTTCACAAAATTATATGAACTTACCGGATGTGAATTCTCCACCTCTATCAGACCTTAGACATTTTAATTTTAATCTGGTTTCATTCTCTACCATAGCCTTGAATATTTTGAACTTCTCAAGAGCCTCTGATTTCTCCTTCAAGAAAGTTACCCACATCATCCGGGAATAGTCATCAATTAATAACATGAAGTATCTATCACCTTGCACACTCCTGATTCTTGCCGGACCACATAAATTAGTATGAACTAAGTCTAATAATCCAGTAGAAGATTTTTCCTTGCCTTTGAATGAGACTCTGCTTTGTTTACCTAATGACATTCTTTGCACAAACTGTTTGTAGGTTTCACCAATTTTGAAAGATCTCTTACAGCCTAAGGGTTGCTTATCTTGATGATATTATCAAAATTCACATGACACATCCTCCTATGACATAACCAACTCTGATCAATTTGCACAAATAGACAACTTTTACCTGTACCAGCTAAATGGAAGATATTACCTTTTGTTTGAGTACCAGATGCAATCTCTATTCCAGAACTTTCAAAGATCTTGCATTTTCCATTCTTGAATCAGAGATCATAGCCTTGTCTACCAACTGTCCAACACTAAGAAGATTGTGCTTCAGACCCTCAACATATAGTACATTACTGGTTTTGTTCTTTCCATCAAAAGAAATGGTTCCTCTTCCTCTGATTCTACAAGCAGAATTATCACCAAACTTTACCACTACTCCTTCATACCTTTCCAAACCTATGAATTTATTTTTCTCACCTATCATATGGTGAGAGCATCCACTGTCAATCACCCAATCATCCTTTTCTTCAACTTGGGCAGCCAGAGCTCTTTCCACATTATTTTTAGCATCTATGATTTCAGTTGTGGTCTTCAGACCATTCTGTGGAGGCATATACTTCGTTGTAGCCATGGTCCAGTACTGCATTCCCATACATTGCAAGTGACATTGCATGCAACTTTTCCAATGATTAAAATTGATTCCATCAAACTTCAGATTATCCTTCTTGTAGGATGACATCCTGGATCTCCTCAAGTGGTTAAGCTCTTTTAGAGGAACTTAGCTCTGATACCAATTGTTAGATTCAAGACAGACAACTGAGAGGGGGGTGAATCAGTTGTCCAAAACTTTCTTCCAATTAAACACTTAAATCCACTTTGTAATTCAACAGTATCATAATAAATCAATCATGGAAACATAATGCATGAAATCAAGAACAGAAACACATCAACACATAAGACACCAAGATTTTGATGTGGAAAACCTGGTTAAGGGAAAAACCACAAGGTGATTAACCCAAGATTGTATTCTCTATTAGAAGAATAGAAAGAACAAAATGGCACATGCCAATTAGGGCTCACTGCCTGAGCACACTGCTCACAAGAGGCTCACTGCCTACAAGAGACACACTATCTACAGAAGAATAAGTATCACATACTTGAATTAAAGAATAGTATCTTCACCATACTTGAGTCAGTTCCATTTAAGTCCAAAAATTCTACTCTGCCTTTCACTCTTCTCCTTTCTACCACACTCTCATCTCCGCAAGACACACTTTGAAATGACTTTACAATTCCTCATTTATACAAGACATTGACTTAGGAATGATCATCTAAGTCAGCAAACATTACAGAGAAAATACATAAATACACCATGACTAATTACAAATTACTTCATGCAGATCAAGACACTGTAGGCCACATAGATCTGACACTTCAATCTTCTTCTAGGAACATGCCAATCTTCACACAACATCTTCAAGATCATCCACAGGATGTGTAACTCATCCGATCGGCCAAACTTAGGAAAAACACCATCATCTAGAAGTAATTCTTCAATTGCGAGCTCAAACTCTAATGCAGACCACCAACACAAACTGGACACAATCCAAAGACCTCCACAAGCTAGTCTGAATCACCAAGAACATCCACACTACATCTGCTTACTTAAATCCTTCTCTCCTTCATCCAAAACCTCAAGAACATAGTCTGTCATCACTGTCACAATGGAATAGATGCTTGCGGACCTCTAGATCATGAACCATTTGAGTTGTAACTCCACATGAACTTTCTAAACACTTCACCAAAATTACAGAATAGGATAATGCATTTCTGGATCTCACCGGACCTATCTATATCATTTTATCACCTCTAAACACCTACTAGAACTAGTTTTACTTGAGCGGGCACAACTTCTTCAGATCTTCATGTGGACCTTTGAAAACTTTACTGGATCATCTTAAGACACATATCTACAAACCCTTTGAACTATATCCTCTAATCCCCATCTTATCTTGTATCTTTACCTTATTGTTTTCACTATTCTTCTTTGTTCCTGATATGACCAATTTCCTCAATATCCTCAACAAACAGTTCATCCAATCCTTATCATTAATGCAATAGGAGTATGTTGACATCAATGATAACATTGGTTGGGCCCATACTTGCAACAAGGAATAGATAAGTGTGGAAACAACAATACAAGTCCGGTATGTGATAGAGCAGCAGCACTAGAGTAAAGGAAGAATGAAGTGCATTAGATCAGTATATTGAGCCTAACCAAAACTGAACTTTAGCATTTGTGGATTCCTCTCATCAATTCAAACACTTGGTTACCTTCTATAAACTTTGTAGACAGTGATTCTCTTGTAGGAAGTGTGCCTCTTATGAGCAGTGTGCTCAGGCAGTGAGCCCTAATTGGCAAGTGTCATTTTGTACTTCTTATTCTTTTAACAGATAATACAATCTTGGGTTAGTCACCTTGTGTTTTTTCCATTAACAGGGTTTCCACATAAAAATCCTTGTGTTATCTATGTTGATTTTATTTCTTCTCTCATAATTATGTATGCTTATATGTTTTGATGCTACACTAATTGTTAAAGGTGAAAACAAAATTAGGATATTTGAGATAATTGATTCACACCCCCTCTTAGTTATCTTCCTTGTTTCCAACAACGTCCACTTTTTGTTGGAGCATAGAAGGTAAGGAATCTTTTGAGGACATCCCAAGAGCCATTGCACATGCTCTAGTTTTGGTTTGTTCTAATTATACCGAAGATTTTATTATGTATAGTTATGATTCTGAGCATATGTTGTCGGCTATCCTAGTTCAATAGAACAAGGAGGGTATTGAATCTCCTATTGCATTCATGAGTTGCCATTTGAAAACTCATGAACTCAAATATTCAGCTATGGAGAAACATTCATATGCCATGGTAAAAGTTGTCAAGCATTTTAGGTTCTATATTTTGAATTCCCATACTGTTGCTTTGGGTCCAGATTCAATAGTCAAGTCTATTACAACCCAACAAGAGTTTGGGAGCAAGAGAGGCAACTAGATTACTAAGATCTAGGAGTATGATCTTGACATTAAGCCCACCAAGCTTGTGCATGGGAAAGCATTATGTCATCTTATTGTTGATAATGTACCCAAGGAAACAGGCGACGAAGAAGCAAAAAATGAAGATGTTCCCACAATTCTTTTTGTTAGCACAATAGATGAATGGTATTCAAATATTGCTTACTTGCTCACTTATGGTGAATGTCCCAAACATTTGTCTTAAAAAGAGAAAAGGACTATCAAGCTCAAAGCTGCAAATTTTGTCATATGGGACAATGGTTTGTAAAAGAGAAGCATTGATGGAATTTTCTTCCATTGTGTTGATAAGGTACAACAAAGCAAACTATTGGAATCTTTGCATAGTTTCACATGCGGCGGGCATTTTTTAGCACCGGTAACAGCTCACAAGATTTTACGAGCTAGATACTATTGGCCTACACTGTTTCAAGATACATATGATTGGGTATGTAAGTGTGAGCTTTGTCAACAATTTGTTGGAGAACCCAAGTTGGTTGCATTACCACTCAAACCAGTCATTATTGAGGAACCATTTCAGCAATGTGGTATTGACTTCATTGTTACTGTAAACCCACAAGCAAGTGCAAGACACAATTACATTCTTACAGCAACTGACTACTTCACAAAGTGGGTGGAGGCTATTCCTATAAAATGTGCTACTTCTAAGGTAGTTTGCAGGTTTCTCAAAGAGAACATAATATCAAGGTTTGGGGTTCCAAACAAGATAGTAGTAGATAATACTACTTGTTTTTCCTCCCAAGAGATGACTAATTTCTATTTTGAATATGGAATCATTCTTTCTCACTCATCCAACTATTATCCTCAAGGAAATGGTCAAGCTGAGTCAAGAAACATGAATATGGTTACCATTATTAGGAAGCTAGTGGATGAAATTTAGAAAACCTGGCACAAGGCATTGTTTGATGCATTGTAGGAAGACCCTATTACCCCTAAAAGAGAAACTGGTATGTCATCTTTTCAATTGTTGTATGGATTGAATGCTGAGATACTGATTACTTTAGAGCTGACAGCTTTGAAGTTGGCAAAAGCAATTGAAGATGAAACTTTTGAAAGCTTGATTGACAAGCACGTGATGTTCCTTTCTGAGCTTGAGGAACAATGTGTTAAGGTGGTGGATCACATTGTGGAACACCAAAGTCAAGTGAAGAAGCTATTCAACAAGAAGACCAAATCCAGGCTTTTTCAGGTCAGGGATCAAGTCTTGTTATGGGACAAGAGAAGAGGGCCGAAAGGAATGCATGAGAAGTTTGATTCCCTATGGAGAGGTCCTTTCATCATTCATCAGTGACATGGTGAAAATATTTTCATTCTGGAGTATCAAGATGGGACACCTTTCTTTCTTCCGCATAGTGGGAAACATCTGAAGCTTTTCTCACAATAAAGTGCCAGATAAGTTCATGTATATTTGTACAGTTTTATGTCTTTTTCTTTTAAGTGTTTTTGTGTCTTTTGTTGTGTTTCTTGACTCTATAACCCAATGGATGGATGAAGGCACTTAGAGACTAGATTTCTTCTCCCTATGATCATTTCAAAGAATGATCGAAGGAAGCTCCCTAGTTAGAGCCAGCTGTTATCCTCAAAATTAATTGCGCTCGATTTTGTAGGATGACCCCATGAAACTTGTTTGTTTCGTAGCCTACAACTCTAAGCATGCAAAACAAGGTGAGTCTATTTGTCCTCATGTGTGGTTCTATATCTCTAAAAAATCTCTTTGAGGGCCCCCTCATTTCGATGTCTCGAAGTTTACAACATTAAGTCAAATTGCAAATAAATCAAACAGTTGTGTTTGATCTTTTTGGGAGTTAGAATGTTTTCAGTAATATGTATGGGCAGTATTTTTCCCTGCCATTAGATGTTAAGACTATTTGAGTCATATGCATGGGTAACAGAAATTGCTACTGATGCATGTTTATAACCTTGTCATATGCAAGGGTGGTAAAATTTGCCGCCAATGCATGTTATTCTTCATTGTATGTGCAGGCAAAGAATAACACCATTCGAGCATCTGTCAGTTCACACAAATTGTAATAAATGCAAAGTTGAGTTTTTTTTAGTTTTGGTGTTTAAATGCTTTTGTTTAGTTTTATTTTTCATTGTTACCTACTTTCCTTCCTCCGTGATTCCTCTGGTCACTCAACAAAACCCTCAAATCCCCTGGCATATGTGGCAGATTAGATCTTTCTTGGCATTGACCTAGTGTTTCATTGTTTTCCTCTTATCTGAGTAAGTTTTTTAATCTTTTTTCCTTCGTGGTTTTGAGTTAGGGCTTATATCTAAATCTTCATATGAATCTATCATTTTTCTCTATCAAAATCATTAGATTTAAATTCTATCAATTTTTCTATATAAACCCTAGATGATTCTTAATTCAAGTCTTTTATTTCTATTAGTTTAAGTGATTTTTCACCGTGTTTAGGATCATTTGTTTGTGCCCTTTTTGTCTAGGGTTTTTGCTGTAAAATGTTCAGTGTTTTCTTCACATATGATTGGTGGTTATCATCGATAGTTTGTTCTATTTTGAAATTGGAGCTTTAGATGTATAAATGGTAATTTTTGCCATTTCTGTCCTTTGCTTAAAGAATTTACCCTTATTACATTGGTGGTGACTTTCACCGGCCTAACAACTAATGTAATTTGACCTATCTTATGCATGAGCGGCAAAAATCACTACCCATGTTAGGAACTTAGTGTTTTCCCTTAAGCAATGTAGGGGCGGCGATTTTTACCGCTCATGTTATAGACCCAATCTTTCCTCAAAGTGTAAGGGTGGCAATTTTTGTCGTCCATACACATAAGTTACTTTGAGTTCCACCCATATGTAGGGGCGGTAATTTTCCCCGCCCTTACATCAAAATGTATGAATGAGCTTCCTAAAGTATAAATATGCAAGGTTGGTGTTTTTGCCTGCCAATGCATATATGTGAATTCTACCAAATGTACTGATGGTAATTTTCCCCGCTCTTGCACTTTGCAAGAACTATACCCCCAATATGCAAGGGCAAAATTTTTTGCCACCCTCACATCAAAAATTAATTCCTCCTGCATGCAGAGGCAGTAATTTTTTCCACCCATGCATCACCTTTCCAAAATTCTCTAACTTTGGAGAATTTTTGCATTTGTTAACTTTCACCCGCTATCACTCAGTTGCTCGCTTTTATTGCTCTCTAGCCCCACCAAGATCATGCTACTAATCATGATTTTCAACATTGTAGTTCCCCATTTGCCAAATTTTCCCTAACACTACAAAATCATGCCTTTTATGTTGTATTTCTTCTATAAGATTGCCAAGATCTATTTTTCAACTAAGGGAATTCATGTTTTAGATGACTAATCCTTCACTAAAAAAAGCTAAAGCCATGAAGTATAAATATCAGGGAGTGTTTCCCATGACCTGAGTAACATCCAATGTAGATGAAATCTGAGATATCCTAATTGGTCATCTATATATGGTCGAGTTCCTGGACAGGACAAAGCAACAATCTCCAAGTTAGTACATGAAGAGGATTGTGGAGAGCAATATTCATTTGGTTGCTTCTTTTCCTATAGAAGCACACAACCCTGATTTTATTCTTTAGGTGGCTCATTTCTACAACAGAAATAATAGGACAGTTGCAGATTCTCAAGGTAATGTGATTATGAGGTTAGATGTTGAATTCATGGACAAAGTTTTCATGTGCCCTAGTTTAGAGGAAAGTGCAGAAATTGACTTTAGTATTTCTCAAAAGGAGTTTAATAAAGATATTGAGAAAGCAAAGAGGGTCATAAATTTCTAGATGGCCTAAAAGTTTCCCAAGAAGTGATTTTGTCAAAGAGGTCAATGATTTAATAACTCTTATCATTAGAGTGGGGGGCTTTCTTCTTCCTCCACTTTTCATGAGTGGATGTACCCTTATATTAAAATCATTCTCCAAGGTAAAAAAAATATCTTCTGGGGTGAACAGATAAGCAATGCTCTTCATGAGAAATTGATCAAAGTATATACAACCTTCATATTCTATATGACATCCTATCTGGTCTATGTAGTTGCTTCAATGAGAAGTTTCCCAGGATTGACATCTAAAGGGGACCGAAGAGTTGTACCTGTATATCAATACTACTCCCAGTTGACTCTAAAGGGATCAATCCATCACTTCCAAAGGGTAAATGATGCTTTCTTTGCAGTTTTTATGTGTCTTTTTTATCCTCAACTAGAGTAGAAGAGAGTTTCAAATGAAGCCTGGGAAGTGGTGAATAGTTTTGTTTGTTTGTAGCTCTAATTCCCAACTTTCACTTATCTGAGGGTTGGTTATTTTCAAGGCTATCCATATATGTTGCCCAAATTTCCTAGTGATAGAACTGTCTTGATTGAATTATGCCGGCAAATGATTGTTGTGCATAACAAGTAGATGGAGTTGAAGATTGTTAGGTACTCCATTGCTACTTCTGCTGAAGCCAAGGCTCTTGAAACTAAGATGCAGTTGATAACAATGAAGCATTTTAAAAGGAGAAATAACTTTGACTATAGGAGGGTAAAGGACAAGATAAAGAGAAAGTCCCTATCACATATCCCTATGGTGGAAGATATATGGGCTGACTTTAGAACTCAAGAAGAGATCAGGAAACTAGACTTTTCTAAATTAACACTAAGTCAAATTGAAGACTTAGAATTGGTTGATATCCCAAAGGGAATGGTGGATGATGAAGACATTTTGAATCTCAAATATGTTAATGAGAATATTGAGGGTTCTTCTTTGCATGTTGTTCTATGGTCGAAGAAATAATTAACTTCAATAAAGAAAAGATTTGAACCCATCTTTCTGAATACAAATGTGTGGCTCAAAGGCAAAGGGATTTAGTTGAAGGATTTTATCACTGGCTCTGAGGAGGAAACTCTTGAGTAAATAGGTAAAATGGCATAAATAAGAATAAAAAATAAGAGTGATGCACTAATTTCGTCTAAGGCTCCTAAGCCTAAGATAAAATTTGTATCAAAAGGTGGCAAAGCTAAAGTGATTGAGGAAGAACCAAGTGGAGGAGAAATGGAAATGGAAGAATAGGCAACTAAGGAGCTTGCTGCTGAGGAAATGGACACTAAAGAGAAGTCTTTAGAGGAAAGGGAGGATGAATAGGAAGAAAAGAAAGAAGATGAACAAGAACAACTAGAGAAACAAACCATGTCTCCTCAAAAAGACATGACACAAGAACCTTAATCTTCTTCTCCTTTGCCTACTTTACTTGTTTCAGATTCCATGCCTATTGTCTCAAACACCCCATTGTCTCCAATTGTTGTTCAATCTTCTGGTCCT
Organism: Cunninghamia lanceolata; assembly: GCA_027924645.1. Taxonomy (NCBI): domain Eukaryota; kingdom Viridiplantae; phylum Streptophyta; class Pinopsida; order Cupressales; family Cupressaceae; genus Cunninghamia; species Cunninghamia lanceolata. The sequence goes on from BSBN01000657.1 coordinate 14,662,941, forward strand.
TCTACACCATCTTCTTCTGGGACAATTTTTGATAGTCCTAAGGCTACCTTTGATGTTGTTTTTGGTTCTTCGGGATCGATACCAAGTTTATCTTCTCCTTCTTATGATATTGGTGATCAAACAATTTTGGATCAATTTGTTTCAAGTACTGAGCATGCTACTAATGTCAATGTGTCAGGTGCCATCTTTACAAACACTTCTCCCATTGTTACTATAACTAGTGTGAGTGCAACTCCTTCTGCACTAGTAATGGATTCCAATCCAAGTGCTAGGTTATCAGTGCTTCCTCTATGGCTCTCATCATATACTCCAAAGAGAAAGAAGTAATCCATCTCTCCATATGACTTTAATTTCGAGAAGTTGACACCTGTCAAGATGAAGACCAAGAAGAAACCAAAGACTCTCTCCCAATTGCTTGAAGATAAGGGTCAAAAGTATGTAGAGATAGCTCAACCTCTGCCGAATGCAACCATTGAGGATTTTAACATGAATGATTATTCAATCTCTAGGATTGAGCTTGGAAAAATCACTCATGAGACTGCAAAGGCTGATGTGCAATCAACTCTCAATTCTCTAATTGTAAAATTTGATCATGAGAAAGAAATGAAGGATCAATAAAAGGCGAGAGCAGAGCAGCTAGCTGCAGTAATACGGAAGATTACTTTGTCTTCTGAGTCAGTAGAACCTGAGGCTATCACTATGGAGGATCTTGTTATCCAAAAAGATAAAAAGGTTCATGCTAGAGGAAGGGTAGTTGGAGAATATCTTGAGAAGATGGATGCACAAGGGGTACTTCTTCTAACAAGTACAATTGAAAAGAAAAGTAAAATGGAGAAGGTAAGAGCTAAATTAGATGACTTGGTTGATACTTTGTCTCTAGAGATTGAGTATTCGGATGCAAGTCTTGAGAAATGGACCAACATGAAGAAGATGAAGATGAAAACCTTGGTATCAATTGGCATCATTTCAAACCATGAATCATATGTGGAAACCAAGGAGTCATTGATTCATCATAGTAATGTGTTGAAAGATTTGATCAAGGATTTGCAAAGTGTCTGGGAGCTTAGTGTGGATAGTGATTGATCTTCTTCATAAGTTGGAGGAACTTTTGTGTAAATTGACAGGTGATGATCATCAATTTTTGTCCACTAATGAAATGATCCAGGAATTCAAAAATATGTTTCAGAGAGATTTTGAAGAGAAATCTTTTTCAATTGCCTCTCTAGATAATCTACTAGATAATCAATTGACTCTGGATAATTTGAAGGCTAAATTGATAAGTCATGAAAAAGTAGCTACTGCAGTGAAAGATGCAATAACTAGAGCCCGTGTCATTTCTAAGAACACTGCTAGTCCAGACAGTCTTGAGATGCAATCCATGTTCACAATTTATGAGGATTTTCTCAAGAAAGATGGTGGTGAAAGTTAATCTAGATGTTCATGCCATAGCAAAATTTTCATATATTTTTACATGCACTTTGTATTTAGTTTTGGACATGTCCACATGTACATTTCAAGAATGTAATTACATGTGTGAACAAAGGATGTCCTAAATCAATAAGGACTCTTTTGTTGAATAAGTCAAAGTAGTTAGACTTTTTTTTCCTAAATTAGCTCTTAGCTCTCACTTATAAATATGAGAGAGCTTTTTTGTAATTATCTATCTTTTATCTATTGCAACCAAACTTTGCCGAATTGTAAAGCAATTTGAGACTTTGTGTTCATTTGTGAAAATTAATTTTCAAATATTTATCAATACAAGACAGCAAGTTAAATTCCAATATTTGTCTTGAAGTGATTTGGTTTATGATGGAATTGTTCTTACGTCTTTGCTATCATATTATCTTTGATAAGTAAGCGAAGTGTGAGGATTTCTTTCAAGTGATTAAGGAGTATTCTAAATCTGATTTTAATAGACTTTGGGCTATTAAATCATTTGTGAGAATTGCACATTGTGTTCATGAATGAGAAATAGCTTGAAGACTTTGTGCTGCAAGTTGTTATGTTTGATCTATTTATCTCATCTTGGCATATAAGTGAAGTCTTTGACCTGCACTTTACTCCAAATCATTTTATTTTTAGTTGGTGAAAGAAATAATGAAAGACTTTATGTTTTTGTGGGTTTTGTGGTAATTCATAGTTCTCTGCATATTATTAGTTTTGTTGAAATCATTATCATAAAGTGTAAACATATATTCTAAAAAAAAGAGAATATGATGGTGTTACGTCAGAAAATGTCCCCTTGGGGGTTTTTTCCTCCTAAGGCTTAACTTGCAGGTCCTGTTTATGCATTTAGAGTATTTTTCATGTTAATTTGACATCCCGATGAGAAAACCCTAATGTTTCATGGCAAATGGGACCTAGGGAGTGCACTTGACATAAATCCTGCCTGAAATAGGGGGGACGACTTGGGTGCTCGTGCCCTAATCTTGCCCTATTTTAGGTCAGGCCCAATTTTGGAGTGTCAGTTTATGACCGTTATTTAGGTCCTATGCTGACATGGTAAGTTTCAATTATGAAATTCTTGGCGGGAATGTTTGTAGTTGCATATATAAGCATGTTTAGTTATTCATTTGTAAACTAGATGGCATTTTTGATTCATGAGCTTGTGTAGAAGTGATTCAAGGCATTCATTATGTGTTGCAAAGAAGAATTTGTATTGTTCTTGTGTTTGTATTTGTAGATTTCACAGCCATCTCCTCATAGCATAAAGAGCTTCTTCCTTCCATGAGATCTTCACTACAAGGTGATATCAATTGTGTTTTCAATTATTTATCATTTGGATTTTGCCTCTATCCCGTAGGGATACACACTCTTTATTTGACAACGGTGTTTGGAAGACTTGAATGTCTCTCCAGGGCTTGACTGAGGCAAGCCTTGGAACACCACAACCCCCAACCCATTTTTTTGTGATTGCAAGTTACATGTTGCGAAAGTAGAAAAAGTGAAGTTGTGGGAGAGCAGTGCAGACTGTCGAAATTGTAGATCAGAGAAGAAAACAAGGACTTGGACTCAGGTGCCTGATCATTAGTCCTCTGGATCCCGTAACAGGAAAATCTCTAGAACAACAGGAACAAGTTGCAGACAATTTTTCCAGATCTTGACCAAAGTTATGGCACTGGACTAGGGCACCTGCTCATTAGTCCCTGATTTTTCTATTTTCCAAACTTTGAAATCTGGTATGCTTTTGATATCTTTGTGTGCGAGCATTTTTTGTGATTTGTTTGTTTCCTTCCGAATTTACATAATTAGGGTTTTGAGCACAAGTGGACTTAATTGAACAACAAAATTGCATAATTCCAATCTTCCCCTATATTCTGAGTGACCGAAGGCCTGTAGTAGACTTCCTACTTGATTGAAGTCCTTGAATGTTTAGAGGTGAAGGAAGGATTCATACAAACTAGCAAAATCAACCCTAAACACAAATGAATCCTCTTCATTAAAAATTTCACCTTAAACATTTTTGGGTCAACAAACATGCCAAACAAATCAAACATGCCATACAAATCAAACACGCTATACAAATTGCAAATCATAGGAGGGACTCATCTCCATCAATCTTTAAGACTATGCTTGGGAACAAACACGCAGTACACAAACAATTGGAAGACATACGACAGACAAGCGATGTGTTAGGTCTCAAAAATGCAGGTTGTTGATCTTAAGAGAATGTCAGGCTCCATGCTTAGATTCACAACATTTTTGAACTAACGCGATGGAGTCAACCTTTAGGGTTTGATGATTCCCTGCACTTTAAGTCCTACTACACTTAGGCAGGTGAACCTTGGGAATTAAAGCAGACTAAATGTAAATGTATTGACTAATTAAATGGATCTACCTAGAGTGGCAAATGGTGTAGGATAGATGAAAGCTTGCTATTGAATTCTTTATCTAATATCTAATGAATGGTTGGTAGAAATTGTATAAGCAATATCAAGGTGAATTCTATGACTGTGCTTAACTAATAAAAGGGTTTTAAGTGATGAATTGAAATGAGACCAGTGCCGTGTTGGGTAAATAGAGTCAAATGGAAGACTAAGACTAGTGGCTTATAGTTGGTAGTAACTCTAACTGTTTGGCACGATACTTTAGTTTATAACTTGTATAAACATGCAAAGAAGACTAAAAAACTCTTCTTAATAATCCAACCAATATAATCAGATATCTTGTAATTCACCAGAAGGTAATTTAATCCTTTCTTGAAGGAACTAATTGAATGAAATATGCAAGAATAACATATAATATTAACTTGGAGACAAAATGGCAATCCTAATTGTATGGTTCTTCTTAGTAATCCAAACTAACACTTCCAGGTTACTGTGATTGATTAGAAGGATTTTAATTCCTCTAATGGAAACCAATTTATTCTATCACACAGATACAACAAATGTGCATTGACAAATTAACTATATACTTGATATATTAATTTGAATAACAAGGAAATACTAAAATGGAGACAACCACACAATTGAATAATCTTAACAAACAATTGATGCCAAAATAGAACCACTAAATTAGAGAACTTCAATTTACTTCTTCAATAATAAACTTGTAACATGGTCTTTGAGAAACATTGTAAATTATAAGTATATATTCTACTATTGATGATTACGTGGTTGATCCTTGTTTTCCTTGATATATATGTGTGGGAAACAAACTTCAGGCCAAAACAATATGACTATTCGTGGCTAACACCTTTTCACATAAATGGATTAAGAAATAGACAAATTTGATTAAAAGCTGTATCCATTAATCTTCATTTGGCAAGGTATTCCATATTACAGTTTCTATCAAATAAGTTGCGCTTGTTCTCATTGCTAAAAGCAATACATCAATTTTTACATCGACAAAATCTCATTTTTGTTTTATATGACCCTCTTCATATTGCTCTGGCAACAAACAAATCCATCTCAGAGTTGTAATAAACATAAATGCATCAGAAATTCCTTCATATCAACTTTTGTATATATATTCGGCACATACATACAAATGTAGACTCCGTCGGGTCTATAAAACAAACTGGAATTAATTACATATCTGGTCATGTATACTCTTGCCTTGTATATCGAATTCATGTCTTTCATATACAAGAGTGGACTTTATTGGGTTTATGAAATAAATTGAAATTATCTTCAGATCCACCTTTTACATATTGTATACATATATCTCCAGCGATACTTTTTATTCATTTGTATATCAGGTATGTATATTATAAACATACAAGCACCCCGAACATACAAAGACTTTTCAGTATTTAACTTTCTTTTCGCATCTGATTTGTATCTCTTATTTGCATCCTTTTAACTTGTATATTAGCTTGTATATCGAAGATATACATTGTTATTTATACAAGCCCGATATGCAAATGGTGGAGCCCACATCACTTTTCTGATTGTATCTTCCAAAATGCAATGATAATTGTATCCAATTTTTAGATACAAAGCTGAATACATGCAAACTCCTTTGTATCACCTCTTCAGACTTATCATCATGACTTCCTTCATCCTTATAAGAATAATGTTCTTCCCTGATCTCTCAAGTGTCACCGATATGGTTATTAGTGAGAGTCTTGCCGATGAATGTTACTATCATTGTCATCGGTGTAATCTATGTCATCGGGATAACATATTTACGGTTACCCGATCGCAGTCATTTCCCCGATAGCCTTTCATATCTTTTGATCAGAGAGACCTTCACAACATGACACTGACATCGTTATGAGTATTGCTTCAGCCAAACTCACAAACTTTATTCCGATTCATTCGCTTTCGCTGATGCTTCTTATACATGTCAGCATGACTTACACCGAAACATTTTCATCAATTGCTGAGACATTATAATGTCAAAAACTTCTTAATTTCTTATTCTGATACTCATTTTCTACTGATGACCATTAGTTTCATCCGCTCTATCAGGTGATCGGTGAGAGTCTCACCAAGCTCCTCCATCGGTATGATTTACGCTGTCGGGAAGATTTTTAGAGTAATCTCCAATGGTCTTTCCATACACTGATCGGTGTGACCACACATTTTCTCTCTGATGAAAGGTCATCGGTGACACTTTCTTCATTGGTATTTTCTAAAATCTTTTCTCCGATCCTTGTTTTCACACCGATAGCCATTTCAACTAGTTTCTTATGGATCGGTATAGATAATATAAAGTATTGCCGATATTAAGAAATTTAAGCCCTTTACATTATTTTGTCATAGGAGTTTTTATGGGATATATCAATTTCAATTCTAATTTTGGGGCAAAATGTTTTATGATTTGGTCGGATATGGATGAGTAAGAATACAAGAAAATTTTAAATTTTCCTATCCCAACAATGGCTCTGTCTGGGATGTATACTCCTTGTGAGTATAACAAGAATTTGGATCTCTTGGGGGAGTAGACCATGTGTTTTATTTGTTTGGGATGACAATTTTATGAGAATGGGAGATGGAAGTGATAATGATGGGGAATGGGAATGATCCTCTACTACTGTACATGGAAAAGAATTTTTTTTTAATAGAGATTGATAGGACTGTCCATGTACTGGCAGATCCTAATCTCTTTTGGTTTCCCTAAACTATTGTGCATGGAATGAAATTATTTTAAGAATTTTAAGGGTTTTCCATGCACAGGCAACACTTAATTCTCTTTGTGCATGATATTCTATGAAAAGAATGTTAGATCTAGGGCACACAACTGAGAGGGGGGGTGAATCAGTTGTACAAAAACTTGCTTCTACTTCAAACACTTGATTCTTCTTTGTTAGTTAATACCATATCAGTTAACCATTCATGAAAGCATAATGTATAAACACAGGAGCAGATAAACATCAACACATTGGACACCAAGATTTTGACGTGGAAAACCCAGTTAAGGGAAAAACCATGGGGTGATTAACCCAAGGATTATTCTCTGTTAGAAGAATAAGAAAAATGAATGGCACATGCCAATTAGGGCTCACTGCCTAAGCACACTGCTCACAAAGAGGCACACTGCCTACAAGAGACACACTGTCTACAAAGTGATAAGAATCACAAACTTGAACTAGAGATTGACATCTTTACCATGTCTGGATTAGTTCCATTTAAGCTCGAGATACTTCTGCTCTGCCCTTTGCCCTTTTGCTATACCACACTCATCCGCTCCATGACACACTTTGAAATGAACTCACAAACCTTTGTTTATACAAGGCATCAACTTAGGAACAATCATCTAATTCAGCAATCATCCACAAGAACATTCGCAAGTCGGCAATCATCCATAAGAACATTCACAAGATGGATAACTCATCCAGTCAGCCAGTCTGAACAAGAATATCTTCATCTGGAAGAATATCTTCAATTCTGGGCTCTAATACTGATGTGGACCGACAAAACAACCTCAACATGATCCAAGAACCTTCACAAGATTGCCTGAATGACCAAGTACATCCGCACTTCCTCTACTCACCGGAATCTCTTCTCCTCTTCATCTGAAACTTGAAGAACACAATCTGTCACGACTGTCAAATTGAAACAGGTTCTTTCGGACCTCCAAACTTTGTACAAACTAAGATGACACATCACAAGGACATCCCAAACACTCCTTCCAATCCACAGAGTCTGACAATGCACCTCTGAATCTCACCGGACCTTTTTGTAACACTTTGTCACTCTGGAGCATCTCCCGGAACCAGTTCTACTTGACCGATCACAACTTTTTCATATCTTCATGTGGACCTCTAAAATCTTAACTAGATCATCTCAAGACTCATATCTACAAACCCTTTAATCCACATCCTCTGATCCTCAACCTATTGAGTACATTTGCCTTCTTCTCATCACTATTCTTCACTATTCTTGATTGAGACTAATTTTCTCAATATCCTCAGTACACAGCTCATCCAATCCTTCTTACCAATGCAATATGAATATGTTGACATCAATGACAACATTGGTTAACCTCATACTTGTAACAATATCACCCTTTGTCATTGATGGCAACATATGATGTGAAAAACCATCAAGACAAGAACTTCTCTTTTCTATCACAACTCCCCCTATCAGCAACAACTCTTCACATGTCTTCTCTTCCTTTACTGCTCCCCCTTTGATCATCAACCACTTGTTTTTCACATGTCTTCTCTCCCCCTTTGACATCAATGGAAAAGGGCTCATACTTGCAATTCCAACACATCAGAATCATACTAGCTGCTCCCCCTTAGTAGCAGCTCCACATCATCAATCTTGATCACAAGATATGACTGTGATATCCACCGGACTGATGCACAACAGTGCATCTTAATTCATCATCAGAGGGGCCATGACCCCTAACTTCTCCCTGAGATACTCAAAAGAGTCTTTGGGAAGAAGTTTAGTAAAAATATTTGCAAGCTAATCCTTGGAGGGCACATACTCCAATCTGACTTCACCCTTGTTCACTTGTTCTCTCAAAAAGTGAAACATGATAGATATGCACTTGGTCTTAGAATGCAACACCGGATTCTTGGAAATATTTATTGCACTTGAATTATCATAGAAAATTGTGATAGGCTCCTCATATTCTACTTTCATGTCTCTTAACATCTGCTTCATCCATAAGATTTGAGTGCAACTGCCTACTGCTGCAATATATTCTGCTTTAGTTGTAGACAGAGATATTGCCTCTTGTTTTTGGCTTAGCCAAGAAACCAATCTCTTTCCCAAAAAGAATGCTCCACCACTGGTGCTCTTCTGGTCATCCACATCTCCTGCCCAATCTGCATCTATATATGCATGAAGAGAGAAATCCTGATCTCTAGGATACCATAGGCCATACTCAACTGTCCCCTTTAGATATCTAAAAATCCTTATGATTGCCATAACATGAGATTCTCTAGGGTCAGCCTGAAATCTTGCCACAAGACCAACAACCTACATTATATCTGGTCTAGTCTGAGTGAGATACAATAATCCTCGAATCATTGATCTATACTTGGTCTGATCTGTCTTAGGAGAGTCATCATCCTTGCTCAACTTACATCCGGTTGCCATAGGAGTGTTCATTGGCTTTGAATCTTTCATTCCAAATTTCCTCAACAATTCTTTCACATATTTGGTCTGAGAGATAAAGATACCTTTCTTTATTTGAGTAATTTGTAGACCCAAGAAGAAATTCATTTCACCAAGCATTAACATTTCAAACTCACTTTTCATTTGATTTGCAAAGGTTTTACACAAACTATCTCTTCCTCCAAAAATGATATCATCAACAAATACTTCAACAATCAGGATGTTTTCATTATCTATTTGGAAATATAAATTACTGTTGGTAGTACCTTTGTTGAAACCAATCTACACAAGATGATTATATAACCTTTCATACCATGCTCTTGGGGCTTGCTTCAATCCATACAGTGCTTTCTTCAACTTGCAGACCATATCATCATGATCAGACAATTGAAATCCATCCGTTTGTTCAATGTATACTTCTTCTTCCAAATCACCATTTAGGAAGGTAGACTTGACATCCATCTAATATACCTTGAAGTCTTTGAAGGCAGCATATGCAAGAAAAAATCTGACTGCTTCAATTCTTGCTACCGGAGCAAAGGTTTCTTCAAAATCAATTCCTTCTATTTGAGAGTAGCCTTTGCAGACCAATCTGGCTTTGTTTCTAATTACTTCACCAACCTCATTTAGTTTGTTCCAGAAGACCCATTTGGTTCCAATCACATTCTTGTTACTAGGTCTGGGAACAAGATCCCAAGTGTGATTTTTCTCAATTTGCATCAACTCTTCCTCCATTGCTTTGGTCCAATTTTCATCATTGCAAGCTTCATTTATTGTCTTAGGTTCAATCTTGGAAATTAGACAATATTCATTTGAATTTTGAGCAATTCTCCTCCTTGTTTGTACCCCTTTGCTTTTGTCATCTATGATCTGATCTTCAGAATGATTTAGAGTTACATACCTTGGAACTTTAGGAGTCTCTTGCACTGCTGTTTCTTGATCAGGTTCATTCAGACAAACCTCTTCTTCCTGATTTACCGGATCAGTCTGAACCTAACTTTCAGGAGGGGATTGAGTTCCTTGAACTAGAACACCATCCTGATCATCTTCATCATATTCATAAAACATTGAGGGCTTCTCAATTCCTTCATCAACCTTCACATTTGTACTTTCTATCATCTTTCTCAATCTCTTATTGTAACACTGGTATGCTTTGCTTTGAGTGGAGTAACCCAAGAAAATTCCTTCATCACTTCTAGCATCAAACTTTCCTAGATCTTCATCTCTTTTGATGTAACACTTGCTACCAAATACTCTGAAATATCTCACAGTAGGAGTTATACCAAACCAAAGTTCATAAGGAGCCTTACTGGCATTACTTCTGATTTGAACTCGGTTGAGAGTGTAGACTGTAGTGCTGACAGCTTCTCTCCAAAACATCTGAGGAACATTTGCTTTCATCATAATTGTCCTGGAAGCTTCCTGGATGGTCCGGTTCTTTCTCTCAACTACTCCATTCTACTATGGAGTCCTAGGAGCAGACAACTGTCTCTTTATGCCATGCTTCTCACAAAAGTCTATGAATTCACCGGATGTGAATTCACCACCTCTATCAGACCTTAGACACTTCAGTTTCAATCCGGTTTGATTCTCTACCATAGCCTTGACGATTTTGAACTTCTCAAAGGCTTCTAATTTCTCTTTCAAAAAGGTAACCCACATCATCTGGGAATGATCATGAATCAGTAACATGAAATATCTATCACCTTGCATACTCTTGATTCTTGTCAGACCACATAGATCAGTATGAACTAATTCTAATAATCTGGTAGAGGACTGATCTTTGCTTTTGAAGGAGACTCTACTCTATTTTCCTAGCTAACATTCTTTGCACAAACTATTTGTGGGTTTCACCAATTTTGGAAGATCTCTTATAGCCTGAATATTACTTATCTTGATGATGTTATCAAAATTTACATGACACATCCTTCTATGCCATAGCCAACTCTACTCAACTTGAACAAACAGACAACTTTTATTTGAACCAACCAGATGGAAGATGTTACCTTTTGTTTGAGTACTGGATGCAATCTCAGTTTCAGAGCTTTCAAAGATCTTGCATCTTCCATTTTTGAACCGGAGATCATAACCTTTGTCCACTAACTGTCTAACACTGAGAAGATTGTGCTTCAATCCTTCAACATATAGTACATTACCAGTTTTGCTCTTTCCATCAAAAGAAATAGTTCCCCTACCTCTGATTCTACCTGCAGAATTGTCACCAAACTTTACCATTCCTCCTTCATACCTTTCCAAATCTAAGAACTTGTTCTTGTCACCTATCATGTGGTGAGAGCATCCACTATCAATAACCCAATCATCCTTTTCTTCAACTTGGGCAGCCAAAGCTCTTTCTACAACCTTATGATTGATAGATTCAGAGAATATTGGTTCTTCTTCTTTGATGGCAATAAACACCCATTCATTTCTGGATTTGCTTCCTAGTTCTGATTCATCATCTGTTACTCCTTCATTATCATCTTCTTCATGAACATAATAACAGTTCTTTTGGAACCTTTGTTTGTTAGTATTTGACCTTGCAAATCTTTCCGGACATCTTGAAGCAAAATGACCAATCTTATTGCAATTGAAGCACTTAAAGGGTAATTTTCCTTCATACTTACTGGATCCTCTTAGCAGTCTCTTGGCAATGAGGGCTTCAAGATGAGCTATTTCTGCTTCTTCCTCTTCCATGTCTTTCCTTGCTTGATCATACCATGATAGCTTCCTTGAAGAGTTTTCTCTCAGATCAAATCTTTGTTTGCCTTTCACATGGGCACTGGCCTTGAATGCAGATTCAGTCTTGGGGTGATCATCTCCAAACTCAGTCATTTCAAATGCAGCCAGTTTGCCAGCCAATTGCTCTCTTGTGATAGTTGTATGGGCTCTAAATTCATCAATGGCAGCAACCTTGATTTTGTAGGCAGCAGGAAGGGATCTGAGAATCTTGCAAATAATTTCATTTTCATCCAGAACTCCACCAGCATTCCTGATTCCACACACTAGCTCATTCACTCTTGACATAAAGGTAGTGATATTTTCATCATCTCTCATCTTCAATCTTTCAAATTTCCCTTTTAGACTTTGCAACCTTGCACTCTTAACAAACTCATCTCCTTCATCCAAAAGTTCCAGTTTAACCCAGATCTCATATGTAGTTGGTAGGTCAATGACATTTGAGAGCTCTGAATCATTCAATGCACTTAGAAGAGCTTCTTTGGTCCATAAATCATTTTCAGCATCTGTGATTTCATTCAGAGTTGTCGATCCACCCTGTGGAGGTACATATGGTTTTGAGACCATGGCCAAGTATGCTTTTCCCATACACTCCAAGTGACATTTCATGTGACCTTTCCACAGAGTGAAGTTGGTTCCATCGAACTTCAGACTATCCTTCTTGTATGATGACATCCTAGATCTCCTCAAGTGGTTAAGCTCCTTTTAGAGGAACTCGTCTTTGATACCAATTGTTAGATCTAGGGCACACAATTGAGAGGGGGGGTGAATCAGTTGTACAAAAACTTGCTTCTACTTCAAACACTTGATTCTTCTTTGTTAGTTAATAGCATATCAGTTAACCATTCATGAAAGCATAATGCATAAACACAGGAGCAGATAAACATCAACACATTGGACACCAAGATTTTGATGTGGAAAACCTGATTAAGGGAAAAACCATGGGGTGATTAACTCAAGGATTATTCTCTGTTAGAAGAATAAGAAAAATGAATGGCACATGCCAATTAGGGCTCACTGCCTGAGCACACTGCTCACAAAGAGGCACACTACCTACAAGAGACACACTATCTACAAAGTGATAAGAATCACAAACTTGAACTGGAGATTGACATCTTTACCATGTCTGGATCAGTTCCATTTAAGCCCGAGATACTTCTGCTCTACCCTTCACTCTTTCGCTATACCACACTCATCTGCTCCATGACACACTTTGAAATGAACTCACAAACCTTTGTTTATACAAGGCATCAACTTAGGAACAATCATCTAAGTTGGTAATCATCCACAAGAACATTCGCAAGTCAGAAATCATCCATAAGAACATTCGCAAGATGGATAACTCATCTGGTCGTCTAGTCTGAATAAGAATATCTTCATCCAGAAGAATATCTTCAATTCTGGACTCTAATATTGATGTGGATCAACAACACAACCTCAACATAATCCAAGAACCTTCATGAGCTTGCTTGAATGACCAGGTACATCCGCACTTCCTCTACTCACTGGAATCTCTTCTCCTCTTCATCCAAAACTTCAAGAACATAGTCTGTTGCGACTGTCAAACTGAAATAGGTTCTTCCAGACCTCCAAACTTTGTACAAACTGAGATGACACATCACAAGGACATTCCAAACACTCCTTCCAATCCGCAGAGTCTGACAATGCACCTTCAAATCTGACCGGACCTTTTTGTAACACTCTATCACTCCGGAGCATCTCTCGGAACTGGTTCTACTTGACCGATCACAACTTTTTCATATCTTCATGTAGACCTCTGAAATCTTAACTGGATCATCTCAAGACTCATATCTACAAACCCTTTAATCTGCATCCTCTGATCCTCAACCTATTGAGTACATTTGCCTTCTTCTCATCATTGTTCTTCACTGTTCCTGATTGAGACTAATTTTCTCAATATCCTCAGTACACAGCTCATGCAATCCTTCTTACCAATGCAATATGAGTATGTTGACATCAATGAAAACACTAGTTAACCTCATACTTGCAACAAAGAAAGGTTTCAGATATTGCCCATGCATGGGCAATTCCTGCTCTTCTCTGGACATGTTTTGCAAATAGTAAGAATCATCACCTCCTTTGCCAGTTATAACAAAAGGACCTAACCATGAAGCTTCAAATTTTCCATGCTTTCCTTTGTCCTGGGACCTAGCATTCCACATCAGTACTAAATCATTTATCTCAAACTTCTTATCTTTGGCCTTTTTGTCAAAGAGGTATTTCACTTGTGATTGTAACTTAATATTATGCCTTTGGGCTAGTCTCCTTGTTTCATCAAGCTCTACAAGATGTTCTAATCTTTCTTCCATTGGTCTGGGAATCTTTAAATCTTCCTGAAGAATAAATTTGTAAACTGGTAGGAGATTTTCCAATGGTATTCTCACTTGGGTTCCATATACTAGTTCAAAAGGAGATCTCCCAATTGCTCTTTCCACAGTAATCCTATCAGCCCATATAGCCATTCTTAACTTTGAATCCCATGCTTTCTTGTTTCCTTCCAACATTCTTTTTATGATTTTTAGAAGGCTTTTGTTTCTAGATTATGCTTGTCCGTTTGCTTGTGGATGATATGGGGCAGCATAGGACATAGTGATGCCATGTGTACTACATAAATTTTTGAATTCATCAGACCTAAAACACATTCCATTGTCTGTGATTAACCTTACTAGAGTGCCAAATCTGAATATAATATTTTCCATCAGAAAATTAATCACCACCTTGCTTGTTGTTTGCTTGGTTGGGATTGCTTCCACCCATTTTGTGAAGTAATCTGTCGCCACTAAAATCCATTTGTGTCCACCACTTGACTTCTCTGCAATTTCTCCTATGAAGTCAATACCCCACTGATAGAATGGAGCCTCCACCTGCATGGGTTTCAAGGGCAATGCTCCCTGATATTTCAACTTTCTTGAGAACTTCTGACATGCTTCACATTTCCTAGTGTAATGATATGAATCATTAAAAACTTTAGGCCAATAGTATCCAGCCCTTAGGATCTTGTGGGCTATAGTCTTTGCTAAAAAATGACCTCCACACATGCCTTCATATAGCTCTTTCATGATATGTTTTGATTGATGTTCATCTAGGCATAATAGTAGAGTTCCATCCCTATTCTTCCAATAAAGATCTCCATCAATAAATACATATTTTGAGGCTTGTAATTTAAGTGTCCTTTTATTATCATCATACCCCTTAGGACATTTCATGTGCTTTAGATAATATATGATGTCGGTCTACCACAGAGTGTACTCAATGCTAGAACTTGTATTATCAACATCACTAGCACTACATATCCAAGAAGCTTCAAGATTACTTTTAGCCATCAACCTAGCAAGACCCTGTCCTCTCACTAGTTTAGTGATCTAGATTTCAATATTGAACTCTTGAATTCTATTGATCCATCTACATCTTCTACCTGTGACTTCAGTTTGGACCAATACATCTTTTACTGCAGCATTAGGCACACATGCTATGATTTCAGCTCCCACCAAGTATGGCCTAAAGGCTTTAACTGACTTCACTAATGCATATGCCTATTTTTCAACAATGTCATATTTCAACTCTACATTTTGAAGGGATTTGCTGAAAAATGAAATGGGTTGTTCATGTCCTTCATTATTTTTCTGCAATAATACTGCTGCAACTGTATGATATGAGGCAAATAAAAATAGTTGGAATGGTTTACTGAAATCAGGGGATATTAGGATAGGGGCTTCTTTGATTGCCCTCTTGATAGTGTCAAATGCTTCTATTGTTTCTGTTGTCCATTTTACTTCTGAGTTCTTTTTCAACATCCTTGATATGGGAGTAACAATTTCTGCAAAATTTGATATAAACCTCCTAACAAAGTTAATTTGGCCAAAAAATGACTGTATAGCTTTCACATTCTTAGGGATAGGGACTTGGTCAATTGCTTTTACTCTCTTAGGATCTATTCTCACTCCATCGTTTGAGACTATGTGACCAAGCAACTTCCCCTTTGTCACTGCGAAATGGCACTTCTTAGGATTCAATGAAATCCCATATTCTAAGGCTTTAATAAATATTTGCTCTAAATGTGCACAATGATCCTCAGCCTTTTTGGAATATGCTGTCAAGTCATCTTGATATACTATCATGATTTTATTAATCAATTCAGCAAAGGCAACATCCATTGCTCTTTGGAATGTTGCTCCAGCATTAGTGAGTCCAAATGGCATCCTTAAATATACATATGTTCCCCATGGAGTGGTGAATACAGTCTTAAATTGCTCTTATTCTTTGACTTTCACCTGATTATAACCTGAGAAGCCATCCATTATTGACAACAATTCACATCCAATAACTTTTTGTAATATTGCTTCCATATTAGGGAGGGGATAGTTGTCTTTTAGGGAAGATTTGTTTAAGTTCCTAAAGTCCACACATAATCTAATATCACTATTCTTTTTCTTGACAGGCACCAAATTAGAAACCCAAGAAGAATGCCTAATGGGTTTAATGATAGCTCCATCTCTTAATTTTGTAAGTTCTTCAAGCATCTTAGGAGCTAATGTAGGATTGATAGGCCTCTATTTTTTCCTGAACGGTTTAGCATCTAGTTTTAGTGGTATTTCATGTTGAAACAGATCCTCTCTATATGCTTTTAAATCATCATATGACCATGCAAACACATGTCTATACTTCCTAAGTAAGTTGATGATTCTACTCCCAATTTTTGGATTAAGATTTTTTTCCAATATACACATTCTTTGGGGTTGCTTGTGTCCCCAAATTAATGTCTTCAAGGTCATTCTGCACCACTGGTGTGTCTTTCATTTTAAATCTATCATGTCCATCAAATGCCTTTTCCAATGCTATGAGTCCCTTAGGTATTTTTTTTTTTTTCAACTGAACTATCTCTTGACCAAAAAGGGTTTCCTTTCCATCATGTTCTTCTACAATTGCATTGAAGTCAATCTCTTGATTTTCATAATAGTTAGCACAATGCAGGAAATTGATTATATCAGCATCATTGTCAAATACTTGCCAATTATGTACATTATATGAACTCAACTTCTGTAATACCTCCCAATGTGACATCATCTCTTTTCAATGCGATATTCGCTAGAAAATCTGCCATAATGTTTTTAGACCTATCAATCTAGTTGATTGAAAAGGCATCAAATAATTCAATATCATCCCAGATTGCATTTCTGTATTGTCTCAACCTTTTGTTTTTTGACAGGTATTTTTCTCTCACTTGGGAAGTCACCAATTCAGAATCACCATACACATCTAACTTTTTTATTTTATGCTTGGTGGCTATGTCAAACCAATGAGCAAATCTTCGTACTCTGCTACATTGTTTGTGCACTCAAATGTTAATAGAAAGGAGTATTTGAAAGTTTTACCTCTTGGTGAAATAAACACTACTCTAGCCCCATTTCCTATTTTGCTGCATGCACCATCAAAATACATCTTCCAAACATCATTTTCTTCTTAGATTCAATATGTATTGGATCAATATTCTGCAATTTTGGCTGATTTTTTCCAACCTTGAAGGCTCCCAAATCTGTATCACAAAAGAAATTTATTTGATGTTGATCCAAGCATTCTATAATATTTTCAAACCTTGGCTCCCTGCATAGCTTGATTTCTTTACCTCCAACTGGTATTGTGGCATATGATAAGTCCAGTTGGACATTCCCTCCTGCCATTGCAACCCATTGTCTTGATAGAAGCATTCCATAATATGGTGGGATGTCAACCACAATAATATCAATGTTATAAGTTGCTTCAGGGTATGAGGCAAGTTTTATCTCCTCATCCCTCATAATACCAATGACTAGGATGGATCTATTATCCATTACATAACACATACCAAATGTAGTATCAACCCACATTCCTAGTTCTTTCATAACTGCTATTGGCATGATGTTCATGGCAGCACCTAAATCAATCATGTAATTCCTCACTATCTTGTTTTTGATCAATAATGTAGTGTAGAAAGGGTCCACTTGTGAGGGATTCTTTGTCAATGTATCACCTAGGTATACCTCAGGCATTTGGAATGTTTCTTGATGAACATTGTTTGTTCTATTTTCAGATCCTTTATGTTTTTGACTTGGTATATTTGAGATCAGTTTAACTACTGTATTCTTGTATTTGTCTATCGTCATCATTTCTAAAAGTGGAACTGATATTTTTACCTGAGATATTGCATGAGCAATGTCAAAAGAATGGGCCATAGTCTAATCATTCTTTTATGTCTTTATATTTTCTTTTTCTTGATTTTGTGATTTTTCTTTTGTTTTACTCTTACCACCCTTTTTCGGTTCTTTGAATGATGACTTTGCATTATTCTTTTTGTAATTCTGATCTTTTATGAATACACTCCCAAGTGTTCCTTGTTCAACATTCACTGTCCTATTCCTTAAGTTATAAGCATTTTTAGCTTGAGCTATTGCAGCTATTGCAGGAGCTTCTCTTTAATTTTTAGTGGGTCTTCTCCATTGATTAAATGGCTGATTGTTATAATAAGTAGGTTCCTCATAACTATCCTCCTGATCTAAGAACACTTCTTGTTCTCCTATACTGATATGATGTCTCTAGTTTCCCACATCATATTCATATCCCTCTTCCTCTATAGAAGAATAGTCTTCAGTCAACAAATATGGTGTATCTTGCATCATGTTTATAGTGTGATTGTCTCTATTATAACTGTATAACATTTCTTCTTGTTGTACTATTTTAGCCACCTCACAATACTTAGGTGAATGTGGTAAATTGCATACCAGACACCAAGGTTTATCTTCTACCATATGTGCCATATTTCTTTTTTAGAGGGTCAGGGGTATCCTTGCCATAATGTTGTTTTCTGCTATTATCAATGGGTCTCCCATCTTTCCAATTGGTATTATACGGTATATCATGCAACCTGGGCCTCTCATGCCTATGCTGACCTTCTTGTTTAGTTTGTTGAATGTCTGGGTTCTGAGGATTTCTAGGGTTATCCCTCTTGCTAACCATACCTACAGCTTTCCTATTGTTTTCAATTATTAAGGCCACTTTTGTGCTTTAGCCAGGGTTGGAGGGCATCAATTTCTAAGTTCATACCCTGTCTTGGGATCAAATGCTTTCATATAAATGCTCAATGCTACTGGATCAAATAGTTTGGATCCGTGTGGCACTTTGTTGTGTAATTTGGAAATTTTAGATTGAAGTCACACACTAATTCATTTTGGTATTTCTGGACACTTATCAATTCATGTAATGTAAATTCAGGGGCATACTGATTACCATACTGCTCCTTAAATTGATTATGGAAATCAGTTATTAAACTGATTGAGGCATCAGGTAAGCTATTGAACCAGTCTCTTGCATCTTTAGTTAGAGACATCATGAATAACCTCATTCTAACATCTTCCTAGTCCATACCAATATCTTGTACGAAAGCATTGAAGCTTCTGATGTGATCCTCAGCTGATATTGCACTGTTCCCAGTGAACTTACGAACTATATTTCTCCAATTACTATCCATAGGATATGGATAAAACTAATATCCAGTCAGATCAAATTGGCTACATATATTTGCGAGCTTTTGAGGTGGAAAATTCATGGGTGGTGGATTAGGATAGTAATTATATCCACCTGGAGGCTAATAATAGGCATATTGTTGTTGTGGGTTTATGTGGTGATTTATGTAAGGATTTTGTGGTTTATAATATTGTTGGCTAGGGGGTGGGTATGGATTAACCATATGTTGAGAGGTATTGTGCATGGGAGGTGGTCAAGGAACTTTAGGAATAATATTCTGATGATTTCTGGATGCTTATGAATTTGAAGCACCACTTGTTATTTGATGTAGATTTTGTTGTGGATTCCTTGAAGTGTTTCCCCTATGTGGAGGTACATATTTTGGGGGGGTTGTTTTAGCTCTACTATTTATCTGTTGAATCTCTTGTTGCAACAACCTCTTAGTTTCCTCTATCTTGATCATTCCAAGTTCTTCCTAGAACCTAAGCAGATCCTGTTGTGCTTGATTCATACCTCCTGAAGTCTTTGGGCTGTCATTTACTTCTTGAGATGAGAATCCATGTTTTACCCCTTCTCCCTAATGTAATGACATTTTGAAATCATATTCAGCTTGTCTTTGATCCATTTCCCTCATGGCCCATGCTTCACACTCAGGCTATTCTTGAGGATCAGGTATGTATTTTTCCAATATATCATCAGTTACTCTGTTGATATTTTCATTTGAATCATGCAGAGGTGTGAACTTATTGTGAATTGCAATAGTTTTCTCTGCATTATCCTCTTGAGCCTCCTAGTTATCATTATGGTGAGAATAATTTGATGTTCCATTTCTTTCGGAGATGTTTCTAATTGGTGGAGATTATTGCAAATTCTTGCCTTCCATCTTGGATCTCCTACCATCCATTTGGTATCAATTTTATGTTATAACAGTCACTAGAGTTGCCACCTATTTTGTAAATAGGAAAAAGTTTGTAATTTATCTTTCTAGGTTCTTGTTGCCAACAGAGTTACCAAATTAAAGTTTCTGAAATGACTCTATAGAAGGAATGGTTTGTTACTAAGGTATTTTATTTATATCCCCAGTAGAGTCACCAATTTGTTAGGCCTCAAAAATGCAGGTTGCTAATCCTAATAGAATGCTAGGCTCTATGCTTAGATTCGCAACATTTTTGAACTAACGCGATGGAATCAACCTTTAGGGTTTGATGATTCCCTGCACTTTAGGTCCTGCTACACCTAGGCAGGTGAACCTTGGGAATTAAAGCAGACTAAATGTAAATGTATTGACTAATTAAATGGATCTACCTACAGTAGTAAATGGTGTAGGATAGATGAAAGCTTGCTATTGAATTCTTTATCTAATATTTGATGAATGGTTGGTAGAAATTGTATAAGTAATATCAAGGTGAATTCTATGACTATGCTTAACTACTAAAAGGGTTTTAAGTGATGAATTGAAATGAGACCAGTGCCTTGTTGGGTAAACAGAGTCAAATGGAAGACTAAGACTAGTGGCTTATAGTTGGCAGTAACTCTAACTATTTGGTACAATACTTTAGTTTATAACTTGTATAAACGTGCAAAGAAATGACTGACAAACTCTTCTTAATAATCCAACCAATATAATCAGATATCTTGTAATTCACCAGAAGGTAATTTAATCCTTTCTTGAAGGAACCAATTGAATGAAATATGCAAGAATAACATATAATATTAACTTGGAGACAGAATGGCAATCCTAATTATATGGTTCTTCTTAGTAATCCAAACTAACACTTCCAGTTTACTGTGATTGATCAAAAGGATTTTAATTCCTCTAATGGAAACCAATTTATTCAATCACATAGATACAATAAATGTGCATTGACAAATTAACTATATACTTGATATATTAATTTGAATAACAAGGAAATATTGAAATGGAGACAACCACACAATTGATGCCAGAATAGAACCACTAAATCAGAGAACTTCAATTTACTTCTTCAATAATAAACTTGTAACATGGTCTTTGAGAAACATTGTAAATTATAAGTATATATTCTACTGCTGATGATTCTGTGGATGATCCTTGTTTTCCTTGATATATATGTGTGGGAAACAAACTTCAGGCCAAAATAGTATGACTATTCATGGCTCACACCTTTTCACATAAATGGATTAAGAAATAGATGAATTTGATTAAGAGTTGTATCCATTAATCTTCATTTGGCAAGGTATTCCATATTATAGTTTCTATCAAATAAGTTGCGCCTATTCTCATTACTGAAAGCAATACATTGATTTTTACATCGACAAAATCTCATTTTTGTTTTATACGACCCTCTTCATATTGATCTGGCAACAAACAAATCCATCTCAGAGTTGTAATAAACATATACACATCAAAAATTCCTTTGTATCAACTTTTGTATATACATTTGGGACATACATACAAATGCAGACTCCATCAGGTCTATAAAACAAACTAGAATTAATTACATATCCAGTCATGTATACTCTTGCCTTGTATATCAAATTCATGTCTTTCATATACAAGCACGAACTTTATTGGGTTTATGAAATGAATTGAAATTATCTTTGGATCCGCCTTTGTATATATCATGTTGTATTACCTTTTGCATATTGTATACATATATCCCCAACGATACTTTTTATTCCTTTGTATATTGGGTATGCATATTATAAACATACAAGCACCCGAACATATAAAGACTTTTCAGTATTTAACTTTCTTTTCACATCCGGTTTGTATCTCTTATTTGCATCCTTTTAACTTGTATATCAACTTGTATATCAAAGATATACAGTGTTATTTATACAAGCCCGATATGCAAACGGTGGAGCCCACATCACTTTTCTGATTGTATCTTCTGAAATGCAACAATACTTGTATCCAATTTTTAGATACAAAGCTGAATACATGCAAACTCCTTTGTATCACCTCTTTAGACTTATCAGCATAACTTCCTTCATCGTTATAAGAATAATATTCTTCCCTGATCTCTCAAGTGTCACCGATACAGTTATCGGTGAGAGTCTGGCCAATGAATGTTACTATCATTGTCATCAAGGTAATCTATGTCATTGGGATAACATATTTAGGGTTATCTGATCACAGTCATTTCCCTGATAGCCTTTCATATCTTCTGATCAGAGAGACCTTCACAACATGTCACTGACATCGTTATGAGTATTACTTCAGCCAAACTTACAAACTTTATTCTGATTCATTCACTTTCGCTAATGGTTCTTATACATGTCGGCATGACTTACACTGAAACATTTTCATCAATCGCCGAGATATTATAGCTTCGAAAACTTCTTAATTTCTTATTCCGATACTCATTTCCTGCCAATGACCATTAGTTTCCTTCGCTCTATTGGGTGATCGGTGAGAATCTCACCGAGCTCCTCCATCGGTATGATTTACACTGTCGGGAAGGTTTTTAGAGTATTCTCCGATGGTCTTTTCTTACACCGATCAGCATGACCATGCGTTTTCTCTCTAATGAAAGGTCATCGGTGCCACTTTCTTCATCGGTATTTTCTGAAATCTTTTCTCCGATCCTTGTTTTCATGTTGATAGCTATTTCAACTAGTTTCTTATGGATCGGTATAGATAATATAAACTCTTGCTGATATTAAGAAATTTAAGCCCTTTACATTATTTTGTCATAGGATTTTTTATGGGATATATCAATTTCAATTCTGATTTTGGGGCGAAATGTTTTATGATTTGGTCAGATATGGATGAGTAAGAATACAAGAAAATTTTAAATTTTCCTGTCCCAACATAATGGAGTGTTCCTATTTCTAGGTTCAATAGCATCTCAGGCACATTACAAGCACACACCAATGATTGGGCTTCACCACAACAATCACCTAAGACACGCTTAAGGGTTGAGTTAGTCACAGAACCACTCCCTACCTCACAATGAAAACTTTTTGAAAATGATAGGATGTCCACTCTCCACGAGAAATACACCATCCCTGCCTTGCGATGAGGGCTTAAATGATTGCAAACAAATCTTAGAGTGTAGGAGGGACTCATCACCATCATTCTTTAAGACTGAACCTGAGAACAAGCACATTGCTAACATCTACAATAGACAACTTACCTTATATATGCCCCCACCTTAAGGTGGTTGATATCAAGTACCGATATCAAGCATGTTAAGGTAGGTAGAAAACCCACAAGGGAACACAAGCTCTCATAAGGCCATGCCCCCAGAAGTGACATGTACTTTATGATCACCAAATGTTCCCACAAACACATCCCTGCAAGAAAAGTGTTAGTGTCCATATAATCATGATAAACAACAATGCGTAATGCAAGATTCAAGATAGACAAAGTACACGGAGCAATAGTATTGTTATGTTTTTGTAAGTGCAATAAGACACCATCAAAATCACACAGAATGATTCTACTAGCCAAGTGTTGGATAATATATAACAACCACATCATCATATGGGAACTAAGTCTAATTTTTTATTTCTTGCTAAAGGGACGCTAGGTCCGCATCAATATAATATGTTTTTCGTCATCTGCCTGCTAGGTAGAATCACTAGAGAAAGGGAAACAATAAATTGAGAGAGGAGAACCAAGTGCTTTAGGGATAGTTGCGTAGGAGGGTACCCCCAAGTCACCAATTGTGATGCTAGGTTTGTAAGACACAACACACAACAGTGAAAAACAGAGGAGAAGCAATATAGAAGAATGATGACACAAATACAAGAATGGTCACAACAGAGGTGGTCTCCTTGTATCCTAGACCTTACAAGAGAATCAAGGTTCATCCCAGGAGGCCTAAACAACACATAACACATCACGGGGGAAACACATCACGAGAGATAAAGGGTTAGAAATACTTACCTATAAGGATAGCCAAACTAACCATTGTCAACAAGTAGATCAATGTCATTTTCACGTGGATGAGACGAATTCTTAATTTTCTCCTTGTCCACTTCTATTAAACCATTTATTTCATCATAGTTCAGATAGTCATCTTCATTATCATAGGTTTCATTAAGAGAGTTTTTGTATTCATCATTCTCAATGTATTTTGTTAAATCTTCCACTACCCAAGGGTATGTATTCATGAGAGATACATGTAATTGTCTAGACCATATCGAGGCATAACATTATTTTGTACAATGTGTACTAAGCCTCGAACAACATAAATACCATCTTGTCCTTCTTTTATCAATTCTCTTATGTTGTGAATCATAGGTATAGCTTCCTCTGCTACCCTTTCAGTTTCAACAAATGCTTGAAATTTCGCTAGATCTTTATCAAGTTTGTCTATTTTCTCATTAGTTACATATGTTATCACATCAATAGGGACCTCAACATCATGAAATAATTTTTCTTCTATTGTATTTGTAGGAGGCATGATGTTTTGTAAAAGTTGTGTCTCTCCTATTGTAGGGAAAGTGTCATTGATTTTATCATTCTGTACCAGCATATCCTCACGGGAAGAATCATTTTTGAAAGAATAACTAGAGGACAAGTTTATGTCATCATCACATGGAGTAGGTATTGAATGCATGGGAGAAGTGCTATCACCATCATATTTTTCATTGCTACTCATGGAGAAGAACTCAATTAAGCTTTCTAATATCATAGGATGTTCACTCATGAGGTTTAAAAAATGGTCAAAATCAAGATCTTTGATAAATGCATGCAAAGATACCATATAAAATGACATTAAGGTTCCATTTGTATGTTTTCAAATCAATTCCAAATCCTATTTCAAAAGGTTTTCAAAAGTTATGTGAAAGACAAGTGTAAAACTGTGTATGAAAATGACCAAAAATGCTTTATTTTTTCAACTTTTTTCAATGCAAATAAGTGAAAGAAAAGGTGTTGTAAGGAAATTGATAAAGTGCAGCAAGTGATATATCTGATATCAGTCCAATAAATCAATAATATCCTTCACAACACACTTTTGATGTAAATTTAAGATGATAAGTCAAAACCTAGTGAAAATACCGTAAAACATGCAATTTTTCACAAATTTTCAATGCAAAGACCCAATAAAAGGGGTGTTGTAAAGAATTTTAGGAGGTGAAGAGTAATATTAGTCACCTAAATCCATAAAATCCATCACAACACGCTTGGAGTGCAAATCTAGGTCAAACCCTAGAGCAAATATAGCCATAATATGCAAATTTTCATCAAATTTCACTGCAAAAGAGTATGACAAAGGGTGTTGTGAGGAAAATTATGATGGACAGAAAATTATAACAATAATAACAGCTACATAATTCCAAAAAATCCATCACAACATGCTTATAGTGCAACTCAAGGTCAAACCCTAGGGAAAATATAGCTGAAATATGCAAATTTTCACCAAATATCCACTATAAGAGCCCAATGAATAGGTGTTTTAAAGAATTTTAGGAGAGGAAGAAGATAATAACCCTGATAACAACCAATTATTTTATAAAAATCCTTTACAACACGCCTAGGATACAAATCTAGAGAGACAATAAGGCTAAATCTAGTGAAAAATCAAGGTTTTCAAACCCTAGGCATGAAATTTTGCAAGCAAACCACTATGATGCAACACTACAGTTAGAAATCAATCCTAATGAGTGTTTTAAAAGGGTAGTAAAATCTAAAATAATATTTTGACTACAAACCCTAACTAATGCAAAACTAGGTTATATGGAAAAATGCACAATTTCAAGCAATTTCTATCAATTTAAGCATGAAAATGCAATCTAAATGAATGATGAATAAAACATTTATTTATTTTAAAATATATCTGATGATAATAATAGAAATTTATTGAAATTGAATGCCAATTAATCCAAATTACATGCAAATGCAAGCTAAAAATGCCAATTTTTAAAAAAAATTCCAGGTTTTCATTTTTTTGTAATTTTTCAAATGCAATAAGATGAACAATGATATGAATGAATAAAATGAATGTAAATCTGAAGTACAACACTCATAAAGGTTTGAAATTCATTAAAAACATGGGTTCACCAAAAATTTTAAGGTGAAAGTTTTGATGAAGAGGATTTGTTTGTGTTTAGGGTTGATTTTGCTAGTTTGTATGAATCCTCCCTTCACCTCTAAACATTCAAAGACTTCAGCCGAGTAGGAAGCCTACTATAGGTCTTCGGTCACTCAAAATATAGGGGAAGATTGAAATTATGTAATTTTGTTGTTCAATTAAGTCCACTTATGCTCAAAACCCTAATTATGCAAATTTGAAAGCAAATGGACAAATCATAGAAAATGCTCGCACACAGAGATATCAAATGACAATCAAATGCATACCATATTTTGAAGTTCAGAAAATGAAAAAGTTAGGGACTAATGAGAGGGCACCCTAGTCCAGTTCCATAAATTTTGTCAAGATCTGGAAACCTTGTCTACAACTTGTTCCTGTTGTTCCAGATATTTTCTTGTTGCAAGATCCAGAGGACTAATGAGAAAGAACTTGAGTCCAGGTCCCTATTTTCTTCTCTAATCTACAATTTTGATAGTCTTCACTACTCTCCTACAACTCTACTTTTTCTACTTTAGCAACCTATAACCTGCAATCAAGGAAAAATGGGTTGGGGGTTGTGGTGTTTAGAGGCTTTCCTTAGTCAAGCCCCGAAGAGACATTCAAATCTTTCGAACACCATTGTCTGATAAAGAGTGTGTATCCCTACGGGATAGAGGTAAAATCCAAATGATAAATGATTGAAAACACAATTGATATCACCTTGAAGTGAAGATCTCATGGAAGGAAGAAGCTCTTCATGCCATGAGGAGATGGCTGCCAAATCTACAAATACAAACACAAGAACAACACAAATTCTACTCTGCAACACACAATGAATGCCTTGAATCACCTCTACACAAGCTCATGAATAAAAAATGCCATCTAGTTTACAAATGAATGCCTAAACATGCTTACATATGCAACTACAAACATTCCCACCAAGAATTTCGTAATTGAAACTTATTGTGTCAGCATAGGACCTAAATAACGGTCATAAACCAACACTCCAAAATTGGGCCTAGCCTAAAATAAGGTAGGACTAGGGCATGAGCGTCCAAGTCCTCCCCCCTATTTTAGGTAGGATTTATGTCAAGTGCACCCCCTAGGTCCCATTTGCCATGCAACTTCAGGGTTTTCTCATTGGGATGTCAAATTAGCATGAAAATTTCTCTAAATGCATAAACAGAACTTGAGAGCTAAACCTTCGGAGGGAAAAGCCCCCAAGGGGAAATTTTCTAATGTAATAGATGGAATGGAA
The DNA here is from genome assembly GCA_027924645.1 of Cunninghamia lanceolata. NCBI lineage: Eukaryota > Viridiplantae > Streptophyta > Pinopsida > Cupressales > Cupressaceae > Cunninghamia > Cunninghamia lanceolata. The sequence continues at coordinate 14,690,480 of BSBN01000657.1, forward strand.
TCACCCCAAATATAGTTCTTAGTGTAAATAAGTTTTATCAATTATTAGTTTGCAATAGCTCGCAATCAGAGGGAGCCTTCCCTTTCTGAGGGGAGAGATTTATCTCATCACACTGATGTTGATATAACAATTTTGTCTTCAATGAGTTGATGACAAAATATTAATCCAACAGCTTCATGCTTTTGGTTGAAGTATACTGGTCTCATATTGCTTGTAATAGGTTGTGTTTTAAATCTTTGTTAGTTATTTTACATTCTGGCTAAACCGAGGTATACCAAAAGTAGAAGAGCACAGGAAATTATAGATCCTATCTTTGAGTTAATGCAACAAAATAATTTCACTCTTCCACCTAAGAGATCTCTTCAGTGTACACTAAGCTTGCCACCTACCAACGTGAGATCTCCCATACCAAGTGAAGCGTCAAGTGTTCACAAAACTCCACCTATCCCACAAGTTTCAAGGTTTGTAATTCCTCCATTTAACCAGTGCACAATGGTTGTTCCTCATTTAGGTCCATGGGGAAATGCTTTTAGGCCTTTGAATCTCACTCTACCATTTCATGATCTGCCCTGTAGCTCAAGGAAGAATTTTCCAAAGTTTTATGGTGATGGAAAATTTCACCCTAGCGAACAGATTGTAGCTTTCTACATTGCATGTGGTGTTCTAGGGGTAGAATATGAAGATGTATCTATAAAAATCTTTGTTGAGACACTTCAGGGTGTTACTGTAGACTACTTTTATCATCTTCCAACTCAATCCATCACTAGATGGAATATTCTACGAACCAAGTTCAAGGCTAGGTTCAAGCCTATCGAGGATGCACACGCCCTCTTGGCTCAGCTCACTCAAATGAAGAAGGAACTGCAAGAACCCATGTGTGAGTTCATTCCAAAGTTTAACAAGCTGACCAACAAAATTCCAGCAACTACGCATCCTACAGCTGAGAATCAAAAGTGTTTCTTCATAAACACTCAACTACAAGAAGTAAGTTTTCTTCTGCGACATGCAAATCTAGCTAATTTGGCAGTAGCTCAAACCCTAGCTACTAAAATTGAGGACGACTTGATCCTCAGTGGAAAAATAAGGAAGGATATAAATAGGGCCAAAGGGCAGCCTTCCACAAGCACCATGGATCCCATGGTGTAAAAGTTGGCTAATGAATTGTTAGCCTTGAAGAAACAAGTATCTCAAAATATGTCCTTTCCTTCCTACAAGGACATACCAAAGAGAACTTTTCCTACTAGTCCATATCAAGGTAATGCTGCAAGAAGCCAAGGATAAAACAAGCTTCCCCCAACACAAGGGAGACTTTCTTTGGAAGCACCACAGGTTAATGCAGCAGTCGGCTATTATGAAGTAGAACAAGAAAATTCCCCCCAACCTAATTTTGATCAGGATAATATTGCCAACCTCTTCACAAAAGGAGAAGTGTTAGCTAGCAACTCAAACATTGGTTTCCTAAATTTTTAGGATGAAGCAAAACAAGGAGAAGATGCATATGGTGAATCATATGCTTTTTTCATGCAGTCACAGAATCGGTTGAATCAATAAGCGGTTGACAAAGGGAAGTCTAAGGAAGATCCTCATCCTGCAATCACCATTGCTAAGAGAGGCACACCTCTACCTTTCCAACCTAGGGATTCAACCCATGCAAAGAAACTAAATACATCTAATGTTCCTTTTTTCTTTCATTCCTTAGACGAGTACTTCCAATCAAAGAACTCAAAATGAAAGTATTCCTTCTCCCGTGTCTACTTCATATCAATTGTTTGATATACTAGATCATGCTAGAAAGACTAAAATTCAAATGTTTGAGGTCGAGTATTTACAAGCTAATCTGAATCAATTTGAATGGTTAGCTAAATTTGTAAAAAACAAGTCTACCCCTGTAGGGCAAGATTCATCCCAAAATATTCCTATCATCTCTAAGACAAGACCCTCTTAGAACAATCTAGTTGCTACTCCTTCCATTACCATAGGAAAAATCAAGCCATTCTATGTTTCTTTGTTGGTAAATGGTCATAAACTTAGTAACTGTGTCATAGACTCAGGAGCCTCTGATAATGTCATGCCTGCCAAGGTGGCAGATGCCCTAGGATTGACTCTGACAAATACTTTTGGTAGATGCTTTTCTATGGAAACCAAACAAGTGCGCCTTATAGGGCAAATCAAGGATACATAGTTTATATTCACTGCATTTCTAGAGAAAAGGATTAAAATGACCATTTTAGTGGATGATGTTCTAGCCTCATATGGAATTTTATTGGGGCAAATTTTCTATAAAGATGTTGGTGGGGAAATCAACATGGACTTGTCTGAAGAAAGGATACTTGTTAAGGATGTCATGAAAAAGATGCTTCCTGAAAGAGAAGCAAAATATATTGTAATCACATCTGAGGATCCAAAGGTACAAATTCTTTTTGAATCTTCAAGTATGGGGAACTTTCTAACTAGTGAGGATTTTTCTGATATGTCAGATGGTAATTCAGATGAAAATGTGATAATGGAAGATTATTCTTCTTCAAGTGAAGAGTCTCCTATTCATGAGAATGTCAAATCAAAGAGTTCAAATGATATTTGGATTTTGGAGTTTGATGGTAGCTATTCCTCAATAGGATCTATAGCTAGAATAGTCCTCATATCTCCTCAAGGAGATATTTTTCCTTTCTCTTATAAGCTACAATTTGATAATACAAATAATACTGCTGAATATGAATCTTTTCTGCTTGAAATGGAAGTTACTCACACCAAAGGAGTCAAAAATATTCATGCACAAGGAGATGCAGAACTTGTCGTTTGTCAGGTGAGGAATTTGTACCAAACTAAAAATGAAAGGTTTTGTCAGGTGAGGAATTTGTACCAAACTAAAAATGAAAGGTTAAGGAAATACCACAATTGTGTATGGGATTGCATTAAGGACTTTGATGCTTTTTATATTTCAGCAATACCAAGAGAATTCAATGACCGGGTAGATTCATTGGTTGTCTCAGCTACCCTTATGGTTCCTCATAAGGATTTTAAGGGTGACAAATACACTATTGAGTTGGTCTTTCGACCAAGCATTCCATATAATTTTGATCATTGGCAGGTTTTTAATGGTGATGATCAAATTATCGCCTTCCTGGAGAAAGTAAATAGCTTCAATGAACTCTAATTAGAGGGAAGCAATTCTCCTCCTCGTGAATCTATTTCTAAAGTTGATTCTAAGATAGGAGAGGAATTTCTACAGTTGAAATGTAACAAAATTCCCAAAGGCTTGGTTTCTCTTGAGAAACTATTTGACAAGCATGATCAATACATCAAGCAGCAATAGCAAATTGGATTAGGTTCATCAATAGAAGTCAAACAAGTGAATCTAGGTACAAAAGCTGATCCCAAAATGGTCAACATTGGCAAGTGCTATACGGTTGATGAAAGATTCAAGTTTGTGACACTTTTGCATCATTATATTGATGTGTTGGCATACTCCTATGATGACTTAAAGTCATTCTGGCCAAAGGAAGTTCAGCACGAGATTCCACTTAAGATAGGATCCTCACCTCATAAGCAAAAACAAAGGCAATACAACCCAAAGATTTCAAGTACTATTCAAGATGAAATTTAGAAAATGTTGAAGGCACGAATAATTTTCCCAATTCATCATTCTACATGGATACAAATATAGTGCCAATAAGGAAAACGAATGGTGAAATCCTCATCTACGTGGATTTCCAGAATTTGAATCAATTTTCCTAAAAGATAATTACCCACTTCCGGTAATGGATCAAGTACTTCAAATGGTGACTGGTTTAGAAATGTTCTCTATGTTGGACAACTTCTCAGGCTGCAACCAAGTGGAGGTTAGCAAAGTGGACCAACATAAAACCACCTTCACAACTCCTTGGGGTACTTTTGCTTATCACAGAATGTCATTTGGGTTGATCAATGCTGGTATGACCTTTCAAAGAGCAATGGACTTGGCTTTCAAAGATTAAATGGGTAAGTTTATTGTTGTCTATCTTAATGACTTAACTATTTTTTCAAAAAAGTGTCGAGATCATGCATATCACTTGTGGCAAGTTCTGGAGAGGTGCCGTCAACATGGAATTTCCCTCAATCCCAAAAAGTCTATTTTTTGGGTAAAGAAAGCAAGCTTCTTGGGCACATAGTGTCTAAGGAAGGTACAAAAATTGACTCAGAAAGAGTCAAATCAATTCAAGCTCTTACTTTTCCTTCAAGTAAGACAGTCATTCATTCTTTCTTTGGAAAGGTGAATTTTCTGCAAAGGTTTGTTCCTAAATTTGCAGAGAAAAATCGTCATATTGTAAATATAATGAAAGGTAAGTCCACTTTCTGTTGGAGCGTAGAAGGTAAGGAAGATTTTGAGGACATCAAAAGAGCCATTTCCCATGCTCCAGTTTTGGTTTGTCCTGATTATACCAAAGATTTCATTATGTATAGTTATGCCTCTGGGCATACATTGTTGGCTATCCTGGTTCAAAAGAACAAGGAGGCTATTGAATCTCCTATTGCATTCATGAGTTGCCCTTTGAAAACTCCATGAACTCAAATATTCAACTATGGAGAAACATGCATATGTCATGGTAAAAGTTGTCAAGCATTTCAAGTTCTACATTCTTAATTCCCATTTTGTTGCGTTGGTTCCAAATTCAATAGTCAAGCCTATTCTAACCCAACAAGAGTTTGGGAGAAAGAGAGGCAACTAGATTGCTAAGATCCAGGAGTATGATCTTGACATTAAGCCCACCAAGCTTGTGTGTGGGAAAGCATTATGTCAGCTTATTGCTGATAATGTACCCAAGGAATAAGGTGACGAAGAAGCAGAAAATGAATATGTTCCCACCATTCTTTTTGTTAGCACAATAGACGAATGGTATTCAAATATTGCTTACTTCCTCACTTATGGTGAATGTCCCAAACATTTGTCTTACAAAGAGAAAAGGACTATCAAGCTCAAAGCTACAAATTTCATCCTATGGGACAATGGTTTGTATAAGACAAACATTGATGGAATTTTCTTTTGTTGTGTTGATAAGGCACAACAAAGCAAACTATTGGAATCTTTTCATAGTTTGGCATGCGGTGGACATTTTTCAGCACCAGTAACAGCTCACAATATTTTGTGAGCTAGATACTATTGGCCTACACTATTTTGAGATGCATATGAATGGGTATGTAAGTGTGAACTTTGTCAACAATTTGTGGGGAAACCCAAGTTGGCTACATTACCACTCAAACCAGTCATTATTAAGGAACCATTTCAGCAATGGGGTATTGACTTCATTGGTGCAGTAAACCCACAATCAAATGTAGGACACACTTACATTCTTACAACAACTGACTACTTCACATAGTGGGTGGAGGCTATTCCTGTAAAACATGCTACTTCTGAAGTAGTTTGCAGGTTTCTCAAAGAGAACATACTATCAAGGTTTGGGGTTCCAAACAAGATAGTAGCAGATAATGCTACTTGCTTTTCCTCCCAAGAGATGATAAATTTCTATTTTGAATATGGAATCATTCTTTCTCACTCATCCGACTATTATCCTCAAGGAAATGATCAAGCTAAGTCAAGAAACAATAATTTGGTTACCATTATTAGGAAGCTAGTGGATGAAAATCAGAAAACCTGGCATAAGGTGTTGTTTGATGTATTGTGGGTAGACTGTATTACCCCTAAAAGAGCAATTGGTATGTCACCTTTTCAATTGTTGTATGGATTGAATGCTGAGATACCGATTACTTTAGAGCTGCCAGCTTTGAAGTTGGTAAAAGTAATTGAAGATGAAACCTTTGAAAGCTTAATTAACAAGTGTGTGATGTTCCTTTCTATGCTTGAGGAACAATGTGTTAAGGTGGTGGATCGCATTGCAGAACACCAAAGTCAAGTGAAGAAGCTATTCGACAAGAAGACCAAATCTAGGAATTTTTAAGTCAGGGATCAAGTCTTGTTATGGGACAAGAGAAGAGAGCTGAAAGGAATGCATGGGAAGTTTGATTCCCTATGGAGAGGTCCTTTCATCACTCATCAGTGATATGTTGAAAATAGTTTCATTCTGGAGTATCAATATGGGACACCTTTCTTGCTGCCGCATAGTGGGCAACATCTAAAGCTTTTCTCACAATAAAGAACTAGATAAGTTCATGTATATTTGTATGGTTTTATGTCTTTTTCTTTTAAGTTTTTTTGTGTCTTTTGTTGTGTCACCTGACTCTATAACCCAATGGATGGATGAAGGCACTTAGAGACTAGAGTTCTTCTCCTTTTGATCATTTCAAATAATGATTGAACAAAGCTTCCCAGTTAGAGCTAGTTGTTATCCTCAAAATTAACTGCACTCAATTTTCTAGGATGACCCCTATGAAACTTGTCTGTTTCATAGCCTATAACTCTAAGCATGCAAAATGAGGCAAGTCCATTTGTCCTCGTGCATGGTTCTCTAGCTCCAAAAAATTTCTTCGAGTCATCCCTCATTTCGGTGTCTCGATGTTTGTAGCATTAAGTCAAACTGCAAATAAATCAAACAATTGTGTTTGATCTTTTTTGGGAGTTAGAATGTTTTCAATAATCTGATGGGTGGTATTTTTCCCTGCCATTACATGTTAAGACATTTTGAGTCATATGCACGGGCAAAAGAAATTGCCTCTGATGCATGTTTATAACCTTGTCATATGCAAGGGCAACAAAATTTGCCACCCATGCATGTTGTTCTTCATTGTATGATCGGGCAGCAAATAACACCGTTCAAGCATCTATTAGTTCACATGAACTGTAATAAATGCAAAGTTGAGTTTTTTGATTTTTGGCATTTAAATGGTTTACCTTAGTTTTATTTTTCATTGTTACTTTCTTTCCTTCCTCCATGATTCCTCTGGTCACTCAATAAAACCCTTGAACCCCCTGGCATGCATGGCGGATCAGATATGTCTTAGCATCGACATAGGATTTCATTATTTTCCTCTTATTTGACTATGTTTTTTCTATCCTTTTTCCTTTGTGGTTTTGTGTTAGGGCGTATATCTATATCTTCGTATGAATCTATCATTTTTCTTTGTCGAAATCATTAGATTTAAATTCTATCAATTTTCTGTATAAACCCTAGCTGATTCTTAATTCAAGTCTTTTATTTCTTTTAGTTTCAAGGATTTTTCCCTATGTTTAGGATCATTTGTTTGTGCCCTTTTTGTCTATGGTTTTTGTTGTAAAATGTTCAGTGTTTTCTTTACGTATGATCGGCGGTTATCATCGATAGTTTGTTCTCTTTTGAAATTGGCGATTTAGATGTATAAATGGTAATTTTTGTCGTTTTTGTCCTTTTCTTAAAGAATTTAGATGTTACGAACTTAGTGTTTCCCCTTAAGCGATGCAGGGGCGGTGATTTTTGGTACCCATGTTATAGACCTAATCTTTCCTCAAAGTGTAAGGGCGGCGATTTTCACCGCCCATACACATAAGTTACTTTGAGTTCTACCCATATGTAGGGGTGGTAGTTTTCCATGCCCTTACATCAAAATGTATAAACGAGCTTCCTAAAGTATAAATATGCAAGGTTGGTTTTTTTTCCCACCGATGCATATATGTGAATTCTACCAAATGCACTGATAGTAATTTTCCCCTCTTGCACTTTGCAAGCACTATACCCTCAATATGCAAGGGCAACAATTTTTTCTACCCTCACATCAAAAAGTATTTCCTCTTGCATGCAAAGGCAGCGATTTTTGCTGCCCATGCATCACCTTTCCAAAATTCTCTAACTCTAGAGAATTTCTTCATTTGTTAACTTTCACCCTCTATCACTTAGTTGTTCACTTTTATTTATGTCTAGCCCCGCCAAGCTCATGCCACTAATCATGATTTTTAACATTACAGTTATTGATTTGCCAAATTTTCCCTAACGCTGCAAAATCATGCCTTTTATGCTGTAGTTGCTTCTGCAAGATTGCCAAGATCTATTTTCCAACCAAGGTAGTCCATGTTTTAGATGACTAATCCTTCACCAAAGAAAGCTAAATCCATGAAGTATAAATATCAGCGAGTGTTTCCTGTGACCTCAGTAACATCCAACGTAGATGAAATCTGGGATACCAAAATTGGTCATGTGGATATGGCCGAGTTCATGGAGAGGACAAAGCAACAATCACCAAGTCATTACATGAAGAGGATTGTTGAGAGTAATATTCATTTGGTTGCTTCTTTTCCTGTAGTAGCACACAACCCTAAGTTTGTTCTTCAGGTGGTTCATTTTTACAATAGAAATAATAGGATAGTTACAGATGCTCAAGGTAATGTGATTATGAGGTTAGATGCTGAATTCATGGGCAAAGCCTTCATGTGCCCTAGTTTAGAGGAAAGTGTAGAAATTGACTTCAGTATTTCTCAGAAGGATTATGATAAAGATATTGAGAAAGCAAAGAGGGTTATAAATACCAAATGGCTAAAATATGTAAGGGCTAATCTTTCCAAATGGCCTAAAAGTTTACCAAGAAGTGATTTTGTTGAAGAAGTCAGTGACTTAATAACTCTTCTTAGTGGAGTTAAGGGGCTTTCTTCTTCCTCCACTTTTCATGAGTGGATGTACCCTTATATTAAACTGATCCTCCAAGGTAAACAAAAGATCTTCTAGGGTGAACAGATAAGCAATGCTCTTCATGAGCAATTGATCAAAGTATATACAACCTCCAAATTCTACATGACATCCTTGTTTAGTGGAAAATTAGATTTGTTAATGTTTAGTGTTTTGATGTTTAAATCCTCCTCTCCACTTTACATTCAAGGACCTAGGGTCAAGTGGCGAGCACTATTATACCATAGATCGCTGTGAGATGTAGGAAAACTTGGATTAGGGAATTTAATTATCAATTTCTCTTCTCTTATGCTCGATTGACCATTAAAACCCTAATTATGCAAATACAACAATAAATTGACGAATAACAGAAAATTCTCTTGCAGACAAAAATAAAAGAGCAAATCACAAAATACCTATTTTCAGGGTTCTGAGGTGGAACAATCAGGGACATTGGAGTGGTCACCCAAGTCCAAGGTACCAGTTTCTTTACGGGATTTGTACCTCCTTTCGACACTGATCAGCCCTATAACTTCTATTTTTGGGAACTCAGGTGTGGAGGACACTAGAGGGAGCTCCCAAGTCCTGGAAATGCTCCAGTGTCCTGCTTTTCTTTAGAGTTTGAATCCTTGATGCCTACCAATCCTTCTTGTAACGTCACTTCTCTTGGATACGGTACCTGTAACCTACAACCACAAGACTTGGTTTGGGGGTTGTGGTGTTTAGAATCTTGCCTCAGTCAAGCCCTAGAGGACATTTAAGTCTCCAAACACCATTGTTAGATGAAGAGTGCATGCCCTTGTGAGGCAGAGGCAAAAACTAAAGGAATCAATGATAAAAAGACAATATATTGTCACCTTGTAGTGAAGCTCTCATGGGAGGAAGATGCTCTTCATTCCATGAGGGAATTGATGCTCAAATCTGCAAATACAAACACACAAACCACACAAATCTGCTCTTGCAACACAATGAAAGCCTTGAATCACCTTGAGAACATGATAGCTTGCTAGTAATCATCTAGTTTCTAAATGAATGCCTAAGCATGCTTTTATATGCAACTACAAACACTCCCACCAAGATTTTCATAATTTAAACTTACCATATCGATAAAGGACCCAAATAACGGTCATAAACTGACACCTAGAATTTAGGGCTGCCCCAAAATAGGGCAGGACTAGGGCATGGCTGCCCAAGTGCCCCCCCTATTTTGGGTAGGGTACAATTCAAGGGGTCCTCCTAGGTCCCGTTTGTCATGTTACTTAGGGCTCATTCCATCGGGATGCCAAATTATGAACTAAGATGTCCTAAATGGATGCAAAAGACTCAGGAGCTAAACCTTATGAGGGAAAAGCCCCCCAAGGGGACATTTTCTAACGTTATATTTAGCCCCCACTTTAATGTATGTATAAACAAAAGGCCAATACATGGATTAAAGTGTGGTCACAAACATAGCAAACACTCCAAGCACAGAGAAGATACACCAATCACATAGAGGATAGTAACAGGCATGCAAAACACAAAGAAGATAGTTATAGTCATGCAGAACATGGAGAAGACAGTCAATGCATAGAAGACACATTAATGCATGGAAGACAATAATGATATCTTTTCTTTTCTTTTTCTCATATATATGAAACGTAAATGCAAGTACTGGAAAGTAAACAAACCTCCCATAATACAGGATGCACTCATTGAGCAAATCTTTAGACTATATATATGGGGAAACACACATGCAAGACATGCAAAACCTCCCAAAATGCAGGATGTACTCATCGAGAAAGGCTTTAGACTGCATATGGGGCAACAAACATGCCACACAAAACAAGCACACCAAACACACACACTTGAAGACACGGTAGACAAGAGATGGTGTGTTCCCTATTTCTAGGCTCATCACCATCTCAGGCACATTACAAGTACCCACCAATGATTGATCTTTGCCACAACAATTGCCGAAGACATGCTTAAGGGTTGAGTTAGTCACAGAACTGCTCGCTGCCTCCGTAGAGGACTTTCGAAAATGACAAGATGTGCAATCTACTTTGAGAAATACACCATCCTCACCTCCACAAAGAGCTTAAGATAAAAAGGATATATGTGATATCTCACCTCTGCAGAGGGCTTATATGATTGATTGATTGATTGCAAACAAACTTAGGATGGATGAAGCACTCATCGAGCAAGTCTTTAGACTACACCTAAGGACAAGCACATAGCTAACATCTACAACAGACAACTTACCTTATATATGTCCCCACCTTAAGGTGTTTGATATTAGTCATCAATATCAAGCACGTTAAGGTCGGAAGAAAACACACAAGGGAACACTAACTTTCACAAAGCCCATGCCCCCCGGAGGTGACATGTACTTTACGATCACCAAATGTTCCCACAAACACATCCCTGCAAGAAACATGTTAGTGTCTACAACATCATGATAAATAACATCAATGCATATGATTAACCACACAAAGAGCCAAGGTTATACAATAAATTCAGAGTTCGAGGATAACTATAGGGCTATATCATGAAGCTCTCTGAATTGAGTACTGCCAAGGCCAGATTCAAAGACAAACAAAGGTACATAGAGTAGCAGTATTGTTAAGGTTTGTAAATGCGATGGAAACATCATCAAATTCACTACGCGAAAAGCATGAGTGCTTCCACTAGCTAAGTGTTGGATAAGATATACAACCCCATCGTCATATTAGGAACTAAGTCCATCTTTTGATTGCTCTCGAAAGGGACCCTAGGTTTGCATCACTATAAATGTTTGTCGTCATCCACCTGCTATGTGAGGCCGATTATTTTGCCTCCCTTATTGTGATTATTATGCCATGTAGTAGATGACATTATCAGACCTTAGTGATTATGTTTCATTACGTAGACTTGATTTTTATCCACTGTTTATGTTAGGACATTGATTTGCAATATGTGACTCGACTTGATCATAGTGATGCTAATTGGGTGATTCGACTTACGAGTTTATATTTGATGATGTGTTGTGATGAGATTCTAGTGATTATGTGATATGGACTAATTGACATATGTTTGGATAGTGCAGTTAATTTGGATTTATGTATTGATGGATATTGTTGTATTTGTTGCGTGAATTTAATTTCCAGTTGCTTCAGCTATGACTTTTCATGATAGGACCGACACTTGATCGAGATGTGTAGGTTTTACATTCCCTAGCCATGGGAAATCGGAGGTAGAATTCACACTATGTTATCCCCTGTAAAGCCGATCCATTCCCAAGAGGGATAAGGATCACGTTTGAATTTGGGTGTGGATTTATTGTGCTTGATTTAATTCTATTTATTTTGGCTTTAGTACCCCTTTTATTTAAAATTGATTAATAATAAGTGTTGTATAATTTCACTTGATTTATACCACTTGGTATTTATCTTATTTATTCAAGCCATTTAAATGTGGATTTTCTAACCCCTTCATGAACCCTAGTGTTCTAAAAGTTACCCTAGGTGGTCAACCATGAGTCTAGGGTCAACTTGGACTATCTAACCTTAGTTTTAACTCACCGTAGGTCACTCTAAACCATGGTTTAGTAAAAGTGACGAATTTAGAAATGAGGAAAGGTGAGGGATGGGCCTTGCCTTGGGAAGGACCCATCTCCCATCCCAAAGTCTTGGAATCATTCCCAAGGTAGACTTGGGAGGTCTCCAAGAGTCCTCCAAAACTCCCAAGTGAGTGGGAGCACCATTCAAGACCATTGTCTTCTTGGGGGTGTGAGTGGGAATCCAACTCACCATTTGTCCCCCTCCCACTTGTGTGGAAGCACAAGTGGGTAAGGTGGAGATGGAGGTGGAATGAGGGGATGACATTTGTCATCCTCATACTTCCTCTCCTTTGCAAGTGGCATAGGAAGGGGAAGGAGGAGGTGACAAGTGTCACCTTCTTATCCCCCATGGGTAAGTTGATGGCCTATAATAGCTCCTCTTGTAGAGGAGTGGGGGTTCTTTTTTTCTAGTCTTTTCCTTGTAATTTGGAGGGTTCTTGGAAATTTTAGTTTTCCTTGCTAGTTTGGAGGAGTTAGGGAAGGTTGGAGAAATTCTAAAAGTTGGAAGGCCTGGGAAGGCTTGGAGCTCTTCACCAATTCTACTTCCATCATCAGGGCCTTGAAGGTAGGCCTCTTAACTTGCTTCTTACGTTGCTTATATGATGTTCAATGTTTAGATTTTGGTTGTGTGTTGTTTGCATTGTGATGTTTGCATCATGATGTTGGGTTGGGTGTTATGGTGAGAGCACCTCCAATGGAGGTAATGCTCAACTTGTATGGGTAGGGGAAAGGAACCTCCTTGAGGCCTCTCCCACAATTTGTATTTGTGCCTTGAGGGCTCTTATTGGAGGAGTGAATGAATTGGATGGCAAGAGTGCCAAGTGATTTATTTGTGAATCTTGTAGATTGTGGTGTTTTGGGGAATTTGGCTTGAGGCCATGAGGAGATATTTTCATCATTTGGGAGCCCTTTGAAGTTGAGGGGTCCATTCCCTACCCTCACCAAGCTCACTTTTATGAGCAAAGTTATGTGTTAAACCTATGGGGGATTGTTCTGATTTTGTGTTAATGTGATTGATTTATTTTGGAATGATACCCTGTGTGAAATCCCTACCTCCCTAGCTCGGGGGTGACCCTCTTGTGGGTCTACAGTAGGGAGGAGAGCTTTTCCTTTTGAAGTGGCTGGGTTTTGTTGTCTTGATGTTGTGTTCTTTGCAGGTTGTGAGAAGAGAAGTGAAGTTGTTATGGAATCCCTGTTTGTGTGGCCTTTGTAGCATGTTAGGGGCTGGTTTAGCCATGACCTTAGTGGCCTTGTGGCTTGGTAACTTCTTGTAAATATTGCTATGATACTTGCCATGGTGTTGGCTGTGCTAGTTTGTGAAATATAAATATTTTGTTAAATTATTACTATTTTATGAGAAACGTGTGCTGAATCAGTTTTGTAAATGTTGTTGTTCTCAAAAAGGGAGTGTGTATTTTGTGAAATGGATGTGAGAATAGATACAAACAAATTTTTGTTGTTGTCCTTTCAAAAAGAATAATGCAATGTAGATATTTGGTCTTTTAAATTCAATATTGTTTATCTTCCTATTTTGTGAGTTAAGTTTTTTTTTTTTTTAAATATGGAAGATGTTAATTGTATTTCTGTTATTGACCTTTCAAAAAAAAATATGCAAAAGTTGTTATATTGCTGTCTAGATTTTGTTGTGGATAAAGGGAAGAGAAAATTTGAGCTTGTTTAAGTTTGTGTTTGAAAAATTTCCATTGCATTAGTTGTAGTTGGAAGGAAATAAAACTAGATCAAAATGTAATTCCTACTTTAAATGCTGTCAAAAACAAATAGATGTATTTCTGCATAATTTAATTTGCTTCAAACAATTACTTATAATTCTGTCATTGAATTGTACAAGTGAAAATAGTTAAGTTGTTATTAAGTTTCCATTTACTTGACTGTTTTACTTCAATCTATATATATATTGATATTGATTTTGCATTTAAAAAAAAAATTATACTTCTGAAAGAAAAAGAAAAAAAAAGTGACACATATATGCATTTATATTATACACTATTTAAAAAAAAACAAAATGCTATTGTGTGTTACAAAAAAATATATATCTATTGATTTTGCATTTTTTTTTTTAAAAAAAAATTATACTTCTGAAAAAAAAAAAAAAAAGGAGATACATATATGCATTTATATTATACACTATTTAAAAAAAAAAATACACAAAAAAAAATTACCAAAGGGGGACTGTGGCACTGCCAAAGCCCTCCGGTCCCTTAGAGAAAGAGGGGTGTGGGGGAGGCAGAGCCTCCACCCACACCTGTGGATGTGGGTGGGGGCTTCGCCTCCCCCACACCCCCATACTATGTTGTGCCGCAGACCGCGGCTTCCCTAAACCTCGCTGCGCCCCTTACACCGCCTCTGCCTTCCTCAGCCATGGCCTCTCCCCTTCGCGCCGCTCGTGCTCCGCTTCCTCCTCCGCCCACAGCAGCCGCCCCACCTCTAGCTCCTCTCTGCGACCACCTCCCCCTTCCCTTTACGTCGCCCTCCGCTAGTGTCCACAACCCCGCCGCCGCCGTCAATACCCTCTTCTCTCCGCCATCGACCATGGCCGCCACTCTTGCATACCCTGCCACAAAGAAAATTATCACATAGTATTTATTGGTACAAAATGTCTATAAGTATAGGCATATCAATGGACTACCCTGTAAATACCTCCGGGAAGCTTCTTTGTGGCTTCCATGGCAGCTTGAAAACCTAAACCTGCACATAAGAGGGAACAAAACACCAAAAGAAAACAAGAGAAGATTAAAAGAAAATTAGGGTAAGAGGGAAGGTAAAGGAAAGGAGGAATAAGGGCAATGGATTTAAAAAAAAAAACAATTCTAATTCATTAGGGTATTCAAATTTTAGAAAAGAATATTTTTTTTAAAAAAAATTTATTTGGGGAGGGATTTGTGTGGAGGTGGGCTTGCATTTTTGAATTTTATTAAATCTTTTATTTCTTATATGGACTTAACTTAACCCTTGAGAGAACTATAATTTGTATTCTAAGTTAAATGGGTTAATTATTGCAATTGATTTTTCTTGTTGCCTTGTGAAATTATTTTATTTTGGGAAAATTAATTTCTTTTTTTTTATAATGATTTTCAACTGGGAAGGGGTGATTTTCCCTCATATTTTGATCCACTTTAACTGAGCTATCTATTTACTTCTGTCTCTGGAGAGTTTTCTCATTCCTCGTCTATTAATTGTTTATTATAATATTATTTTACGGGAAGGGGTGCTATAACCTTTACCCCTCTCCCTCTCCAATATCCGAGTTGATAATAGACATAATTGTCGAAATTTTGTTTATTAAAAGACTCGAGTTTTTATTTATTTATTTTTATTTATTATATTTTATATTATCGTCTCGAATTTGATCTTGAGATTTAATTTGGACTTTTATTTTAAATTGAAAATTTTATTAAATTTCTTATTGATGTTTTATTTATTTATTTTTAAATTCATTTCTGCATTCATTGAAATGCGTTATACTGCCAAAATTTTGCCAGCTTTTATGGTTTATTTTTATAGCATTTTTACGATTCCCATTTAATCACTCCACTTTATCATGCATCCATCATGCCATTATTTCTTATTTATTATTTCGATTCCTTTTTAATTTTGAGTTAGGGTTTGTTGTCGAACCTACCGCAAATCACATTCTCACCTAGGAAACTAGGGATTCTGATTTAAAATAGTCTAACCCTAGAAGTGACACACTTCGTGTCGTATACCCCTAGATAGCCTACACCTCATTGAGTATGTTGTCATGTTTATGCCTTAGGTGTATTGCCACCGAGCACGCAAGCACGTGCGATGGGGTTTTTAGGGATAGCAGAGAAAAAATTTCACGGCCCGTGTCGTGACCACATGGCGGATGTGGTCATGACATAGGCATTTGTGCGTCGCGTCCGCGCGAGAGATGCGGCCGTGACATTTGGTATCAGAGCCAGGTTGTTTAAAACACTGGGCTTGCTAGGGCACATTTTCACTTTCGCAACCAGCTGATTTGTGGTTACCTTGTTTTGTAGGATGCCTCCCAGATGAGTTCGGCGAGCGCAGACCCACTGCGCTCCACCCATAGAGGTACACACTGATTCTTCAACTGTGGGACTGGGTCAGCCAGTTCCACCACCACAGCCAATTCCACCGGGTCAGCCAGTTCCACCGACACAGCCAATTCTATCGGTACAGCCAGTTCCTCAGGTACCGCAGGCACCACCGGCCCCACCAGATATGGGACCACAGATATTATAGGCCTTACAGGCAATTTTAGATAGGCTTCCACCGGCTGTAGTACAGCCACGTGTAGAGCCCCGCGTAGAGCCGCGAGAGGCACCATGTGTGGAGCCTTACGTCGAGCTACTAGAGACAGAGGAGGTTGGTTTGGCCAACAGAGCCCGTAACAGGAGCCCCCCACTTCAGGCTAAGTAGGACGAGACAGTGCATGTAGAGCACTTGGGTCACAGGCCTTGTGATTATCATGCAGATGAGCCTATCAGCGGGCATAGAGATAGGGGAGATCCCATTAGGGACATATTGAGGTTGAACCCTCCTACATTCATCAGGGCCACAGAGGGAGTTGAGGCAGAGGCCTAGCTTATCAGTTTAGACAGGTGTTTCACGTTGCATCCTTACGAGGGCAACACGAAGGCCCGGGTGGTAGTACACTTATTGCGGGATGCAGCAGCTACCTGGTGGCGCACTGAGGAGTGCAAGCGCCACCTTTCTTTAGACACCCTCACATGGAAGACCTTCATTGAGCGCTTTAATGCGCGCTACTTATCAGACCATTACAGACAGCGTCATATAGACGAATTCCATGACCTTCAACAGAGGGGACTTTTAGTGGCTCAGTATGAGGCTAGGTTTACAGAGTTATCTAGATATGTGGAGTATCTCCATGACGAGAAACTCCTGGTGCATAAGTTTATCAGGGGACTTAACCACAGTATAGCAAGGCCTGTTCAGATGGCAAACCCCCAGACTTTGAGTGATGCTACCGAGAAGGCATACATTACTAAGGAGATTCATGGATGAGCGTAGAGTTCACGCCCTCAGTTTCAGGACTGGGGACAACAGTAGCATCAGCAGAGTTTCCATAGACCATCATAGCCACCTCATAGAGGAGGATTCAGTTCAGCACAATTACCTCCTAGGCCCCCACAGCAGCGGCAGCCACAGCAGTAGCAGAGAGCTAGGACACAACAGAGGACACAAGGGGGACATAACAGAGGTTGGCAGCAGCAGGGCCCACATAGTGATCAAAGGCAGCAGGGACCACTTGCGGGACCCGCGAGGTCACAGCAGTCTTATAGGGGCTCACAGGGGTCTACTGGCAGATTAGGATAGTAGCAGTTAGGTAGGACTCAGACTGTATAGGTACAAGTTAGGGGCCCTTGTTATGTTTGTGGTGGAGCTGGACACCTAGCTAGAGAGTGTCCATAGGGTTTTGCAGTAGGGGGACAACCTCGTGCAGGAGGATCCAAGCAGACTATGGGTGATGTGGGTAGATCCCACCGTATGTTTGTAGTGGTAGATAACCGCCAAGTAGATTTTTAGGCGTCAGTGATTGAGACGTCAGGTATGATTGGGGGTAACCCCATTTCTATTCTCTTTGACTCTGGTTGTAACATCCAAATCCAAAATGACAAGAAGTAACTAGTTTTCACAACGGTAATTTTTTTTACTAGGTAATCAAATACAAAAGTAACTCATCTATAATCCAATACAACATTTTTCATTTTATCATAAACATGATCTCATTTTCATAAAACTGTAAGAAATGATATACATTAAACACTTTGTTTTCTAACAAATGAAATTTTCTTGAAACAACAAATATTGGAAACATACCATTAACATGCATCTCGATTGTCGACCCATCACATTCAAGACTCGGCATTCCTCAGTATTTGGAAGAGAAAGTATCTTCAAGGAGCTTAACCTCCAACCACAGACCGTTGGTCTCCCGCACTCCTTCCTAATCAGAAGTGGCCCTACCCTACTCAAGAGGATAGACTTAGGATAACCATTGGTGTTTGCCATCTGAGCTCTAGTGTTGTAACCTACATGTCTTGTTATCGTGTAGATCCCTAGATACCCTCTAGTCATGCACGACACTCCACAAGAAATGCCATCCAGTTACGGTGAACATTCGATGCACTTGAGGATAGTACACCACCTTGGCCAAAGGATTTGTTTTTAATTAGCGTTCTAAGAACGCATGAACTTGGTTCACCCACCCTACTCGACTTGAACTGATCGAAATCCTACAGTTTCCTATTTGTATAGTTTGAACTAATTGACGACCTTGATGACCTCAAGGGTTTAGGATTTCCTCCTATAATAGCGCATGGCATAACATTTACTCTAATCTCGAGTTCAAAGTTTCATAATCCTATTTTCCTGTAAAAACATTGTTTAAAAACGTCCACTCCTAAGTGGTTTCATATTTGATTACTCGGTTCCCATGTTTACACAACATACTCAAGTATCTAAACAATTTCCCGTTATCCCAAAATTCAAGGATTCTAGACTCATAAGGTCTACAAAACGACACTAGAATCGTTGCATGCAATGTAATCTAGTTTCAGAAGCGGGTTTTCTACTCTACTTGCTTATTTCAAAACCATGACGGTTTACGACCAACCCAAATACATTAACTCCCTATTCTCCTTCAAGTCAATTTATTTCACAAGAGTTAATGAGGTAATAATCATAAAATATAATAATAAAAGATTTGGAGTCTTTCTTACGACTTTAGAGATGACCAATGCACGATCGACCTCTAACAAAAGATAAAAGATGAAAACGACTCAAGCTAGTTGCAACTACAACTTCGACTATCAAACACATTAAAGTTTACGTCAAACATGCTTTAAATCTATGGTTTTAATCTCCCACACATCACGCATGTGGAGCAATGTGATTTCTCGCAATGCAGCTATTGTTTTAAGTACTCTAGGGCAGTTTTACGTTGATATCTCAGTCTTAAAGGAAACTCTTAATATTTTACGTCTTTACCGACGGTTTGAAGTTTGCAACTCACAATTGCATCATGCAGTGATCATTCTTAGATGAATGCACATTGAGAGTTATGTTCTAACATCATATGTCGTCAACCATGAGAGGTAATGATCCATTTTCTAAGTTATCGAGTTCTAAAAGACAACAGCAATACTATTTCAGAGGTTTCTATTGCCATAATACAACAATGATACTTTCATGATGATTAACTTCTCACAGAAACACAGAAAAAGACATTATCATCATATTATATTTGTTGTAAGTGTATTACCTTATTCAGCAATGAAGAGCACAGCGAACGCCAAAGCCTCCCTTTAATCCTCATTGCCGACCACCACAGATAAGCTCCTCCCATTATCTCTCAGTCGATTTCTATGACAAAACCCAATAGACTTCCCCCCGAACTCACTCCTCTCTCTGCCATTTATATCCTCCTTTCAAAACCACCAGCTCCTTCCACGATGAAGGTTTCAAGTGCCTTTCTCTATATTCTCTGCCGTATCACTCTTTCTCAAGCCCACGACAGTCCCTACAAACTCTCTCCTACCTCCTTAGAAGTCGATCCTCCTCAGAAAAACCGATCACTACTTAGAAGTTCTTCCATACTCTGATGTTCCCATAGATATCTCTCTCTGTCGCTTCCTACTCAGAAGCCCCTCTCTCCAGAAAACTGATCACTACTCAAAAGAACGAGCACTCCCCTTAAACACAGCGACCCACTCCTCGAACTATCCTCCCCATTTTCTCCACGTCTAAATCTCCACTTACTCGCCCATCACCACTACTAACTACCTCCCTCTACCATGGAAGCCCTCGACCATCTTCAACTACCATTTGCTTCCCCTTGCCTCGCAGCTTCTCCCTCTCCATAATCCCACAACGGCCTCTAACTATATCTTCTCTCTCTGTCGATCACTACGAACCATCACCCCTCCTTTCTCCGCAGTTTTCTCCTCCTAAACAATAACAGACTACTCCTTTCTCACCCACCTCGTGAAGGAATCTTCCATTTAAGTTTCTCTCTCATTTGCAACTCCCTAACATACTAAAGTTAGTTAATGATTCTACCCAATCATCCCCGATGCCTTTGCACTCACCTTAGTGATGGGGCCTCAGTCATAAATTTGCAGTTTCTCGCAACTCAAGCACCCATCCTCCTCTCTCTCGCACTAAGGAGAGAGTGGTTTGAAACATAAAAAGACCTCCGAAACATGCCTAATCTCAGGGAAGTTGTTTAACTGAGTAAAACTGACCTCAAAACTTACTACGACCACATGAAGTTAAACCGACTTCAATACTTACTACGACCACAAGAGGATTAAAGTTCCTTCGATGATGTGGCTTACCAAAGGACATAACAACTCCATCCTTACTAGAACAAAAAGGCATCAACCTTCCAAAACCAACTTAATATTGAATTGAGGAGTTAAAGCTCGACACGGCGGTGGTTATGAAATGGTTTGAGCATTGTTGGGGTCGAGAAGGAAAGAGAGACAAAGACTATCTAATTAAGAAAACTCAAGGTTAGATTGACAACAAATCGCGGTCAAAGCTAGAAGAAAAGACTCACGCTAAATGACGTCCATAAATAATTATTTCACGTTATGGCTTCAAATCGACATTCGTCGATCTACAATAAAAAAATAAATTCACAACACAAGTTCGACGCATTTTACGACAATCACGACGGATTGATCGTAACGCAAACGAGTTTCTTACAACGTTAGACGCACAAAGCTGACTTCTCGCATCTTTCGACTACGAGACAAGATTTACAATTTTGCCACAAGATGGTTCATTAAATACTTATAAATGAAAATAATAAACGTCTAAATAAGTCGACTTGATATGATGGACTTACGACGACATCGACGACTCCAAGATTCTATATGACGACTTTTGACTAGGATGTTATACTTTATCCTCTGACGTCGACATCTAGTTAACTAACCCAACCGACAAACAAGACTAAATTGATGGCTCCAAGGTTTATCTACCTGTTTGGCATTCTCAATAACAAACACCCATGGTTAATTTCCAGAGTCTATACTCTCTCTCGAAGATACTTTCTCTTCCCGTCGAACACGGTCCACCTGTTCTTGCATCAACAGACTCACATACAATTTTGTGGTCAAAGCACCTATGATCCAAATATAATATATCCAAACATCATTGCATTTATTATAAAGACATTTAGTCTACAATATCACCTTGATCGTATTCATTAGATTCCACAATTTCATATAACAACTTTGTAAGATAAATTGTCAGTTTCCATGTCGTTCACAACATATTAAATTACTAAAATTTGCAAGAAAGTAAATAGCATAATTGTTTCCAAAAAGAGGGATGTAACACTAGTGCTACTAATTCATTTATATCTCCATCGTTAGTGGAGCGTTGCAGGCTGGAGGCCTCTAGGCAGGGTGATAGGTGGGTAGTTGAGTTGGCTTTAGGAGCCAAACTGATAGTAGATGCCTTAGTCCACAATTGTGAGATTGCTTTGGGACCCTTCACTACAGTATGCGACCTTAGAGTCATGACATTAGGATCCTATGATGTGGTGTTGGGTATGGATTGGCTTGCGGCTCATTGAGCCAAGCTAGATTGTCGTCGAAAGGTGATCAGCTGTTTAGATGATCATGGCACATCAGTTGAGATTGTGGGCATGTAGAAGCCCACCATAGTGCATATGATATCTGCTCAGTAGCTTAAGCGCTACATGTGGAAGGGATGTCAAATGTTCGCCATCACAGTTAGCGACAAATCAGATGATGAGCCAGAGGCATCTTTAGATGATCATCCCATCCTTAGAGAGTTTGCCGATGTATTCCCAATAGAGTTACCAGGGATGCCTCCCTGACGTGAGGTAGACTTTCACATAGACTTAGTGTTAGGTGCCGAGCTAGTGTCTCGTGCACCCTACAGGATGACCACACATGAGCTCACTGAGCTCAAGTTATAGTTGGAGGACTTGTTTGAGAAGGGGCACATCTGACCAAGTGTCTCACCTTGGGGCGCTCCTATCATCTTTGTGAAGAAGAAGGATGGGTCTCTTTGTTTGTGTATGGACTACAGGCAGTTGAATAAGGTGACGATGAAGAACTGTTATCCTCTGCCCAGGATTGATGATCTTTTCGACCAGATGCAGGGAGCCAGGGTGTTCTCTAAGATAGACCTGAAGTCCAGGTACCATCAGTTATGTATCGCAGAGGCAGACATCCATAAGACCGCCTTCCAGACTCGTTATGGACACTATGAGTTCACAGTGGTTCCCTTCGGCTTGATGAACGCCCCTACAGTGTTCATGAGTCTCATGAATGGGGTGTTCCGTACCTATTTGGATCGGTTCGTGATCATTTTTCTCGATGACATTTTGATCTACTCACGGACCGAGGAGGAGCATGAGGAGCACCTTCATCAGGTTCTACAGTGTTTGCGAGAGCAGAAGCTGTATGGGAATTTGGCAAAGTGTGCATTTTTCAAGACAGAGGTTCAGTATCTGGGGCATATCCTTTTCGGCAATGGTATCTCAGTAGATCCATCGAAGATCAGGGCTATCAGGGATTGGCCAGCACCCACTAGTGTGATAGAGGTTAGGAGTTTTATGGGGTTAGCTGGCTATTACCGTCACTTTGTTGAGGGCTTTTCTCGAATAGCGCACCCCATCACTTCCCTTCAGCGAAAAGGGAAGAGCTTTTCTTAGACTGAGCAGTGTGAGAGAGCCTTCGAGGTCCTCAAGGAGCGTCTTACCAGCGCTCCTATTTTAGCAGTTCCTGATCCTGCAGCAGATTTCATGGTTTGCACGGATGCATCACTTGAGGGATTGGGAGCTATACTTATGCAGGGTGGTAGAGTGATCACGTATGAGTTGCGAAAGCTCAAAACTCATGTGCTGAACTACCCCACGCATGACTTGGAGTTAGCAGCAGTGGTTCATGCTCTAGTCCGTTGGAGATATTTCTTGTTGGGTCGTCACTTTGAGCTCCATTCTGATCATCATAGCCTTCAGTATATCTTCACACAGTTGAATCTGAATGCCCGTCAGTGGTGTTGGATGGAGTTCCTATGCGAGTATGAATTTGATGTCCACTACATCAAAGGGAAGGAGAACATGGTTGTTGACGCATTGAGTCGGAGGCGCCACGAGCTCTTGACCTTGACTTTGAGTGTGCACTTGAGGGATCGCATTATACAGCATTTGCCAGAGGATGGATGGTTTCTTGAGGTGTAGCAGGAGATCGGTTCATAGAGGGCCCTTGTGGGCAAGTTTGTAGGGTATACACCTGACACAAATGGTTTACTTCATCATCGATAGTGCATCTATGTACCCCGCACAGGTGACCTACGTACTGTAGTGCTATCAAAGGCTCATAGAGCACCATACGTGGCACATCTGGGGGTGAAGAAGATGCATGCCGATCTACGACAACTATACTATTGGGCAGGTATGAGACGAGATATAGCAGAGTTTGTTTCTTATTGCCTTGAGTGCGAGAGGGTCAAGGCCGAGCATCAGCATCCAGTAGGTCTCCTATACCCACATGATACACCCGAGTGGAAATGGGACACCATTTCCATGGATTTTATTCTTGGTCTCCCTATGTCTTCACGTCACCATGATGCCATCATGGTGACAGTTGACAAGTTGACTGAGGTGGCTCATTTCTCTCCTGTACGCAGGATGTACAATGTGCCAGCTGTGGTGAAAGTATTCTTGGATGATATTGTGAGACTACATGGGGAACCCTATTGCATCATCTCAGACAGAGATCCAGTGTTCACTTCAGCATTCTAGAGAGCCTTACAGTAGGCATTGGGCACACAGCTCAATTTTATCTCTGCTTATCATCTTGAGACAGATGGATAGACAGAGCGGGTGAATCAGGTATTGGAGGACATGTTTTGAATGTATGTTATGGACCATCAGTCTAGATGGGAGGAGTATCTTTACCTAGTTGAGTTTGCCTACAATAATGGGCATCACAGTTCGTTAGGTATGCCTCCCTTTCAGACCTTATACGGCAGACCATGTAGGACACCATTGAGTTTGGATTGGATAGAGGATAGAGTCGCCATTGGTCCAGAGCTAGTTTAGGATATGGAGCAGCAGGTCACAGTGATTAGACAGAGGTTGCAGGAGGCACAGGATAGGCAGAAGAAGTATGCCGATGCTAAGAGGATTGATCAAAGCTTCTCAGTGGGTGACAGGGTATTCCTTAAAGTGCGGCCACACAAGAGTCCAATCCGTTATGGAAAGGGCTCTAAGCTCGTACCACGGTTCGTAGGACCCTTTGAGATTTTGGAGCGAATAAGACCAGTTGCCTATCGTCTAGCATTGCCACCTAGCCTGTCACGTATCCACGATGTCTTTCATGTTTCTATTTTGAGACGTTATATATCTGATGTATCTCACATACTGGACTGGAGTGCTTTACAGGTAGAGGCAAATAGGCAGTTGGCATTGGAGCCAGTTCGGGTATTGGCTCATCGGATGCTAGGCCTTCGAGGTCGAGAGCTGGACCAGGTTAGAGTCTAGTGGGATCGATATGATGAGGTCACTATGACTTGGGAGGATGCAACTAGCTTAAGGGCACTCTATCCTCACCTTTTTGATGACTTCCAGGAGGAAGTTTAGTCTTAGGGGGGAGGATGTGAGGCCGATTATTTTGCCTCCCTTATTGTGATCATTATGCCATGTAGTAGATGACATTATCAGACCTTAGTGATTATGTTTCATTATGTAGACTTGATTTTTATCCACTGTTTATGTTAGGACATTGATTTGACATATGTGACTCAATTTGATCATAGTGATGCTAATTGGGTGATTTGACTTACGAGTTTATATTTGATGATGTGTTGTGATGAGATTCTAGTGATTATGTGATATGGACTAATTGACATATGTTTGGATAGTGCAGTTAATTTGGATTTATGTATTGATGGATATTGTTGTATTTGTTGCGTGAATTTAATTTCCAGTTGCTTCGGCTATGACTTTTCATGACAGGATTGACACTTGTTCAAGATGTGCAGGTTTTACATTCCCTAGCCACGGTAAATCAGAGGTAGAATTCACACTATGTTATCCCCTGTAAAGCCGATCCATTCCCAAGAGGGATAAGGATCACGTTTGAATTTGGGTGTGGATTTATTGTGCTTGATTTAATTCTATTTATTTTGGCCTTAGTACCCCTTTTATTTAAAATTGATTAATAATAAGTGTTGTATAATTTCACTTGATTTATACCACTTGGTATTTATCTTATTTATTCAAGCCATTTAAATGTGGATTTTCTAACCCCTTCATGAACCCTAGTGTCCTAAGAGTTACCCTAGGCGGTCAACCATGAGTCTAGGGTCAACTTGGACTATCTAACCCTAGTTTTGACTCACCTTAGGTCACTCTAAACCATGGTTTAGTAAAAGTGACGAATTTAGAAATGAGGAAAGGTGAGGGATGGGCCTTGCCTTGGGAAGGACCCATCTCCCATCCCAAAGTCTTGGAATCATTCCCAAGGTAGACTTGGGAGGTCTCCAAGAGTCCTCCAAAACTCCCAAGTGAGTGGGAGCACCATTCAAGACCCTTGTCTTCTTAGGGGTGTGAGTGGGAATCCAACTCACCATTTGTCTCCCTCCCACTTGTGTGGAAGCACAAGTGGGTAAGGTGGAGATGGAGGTGGAATGAGGGGATGACATTTGTCATCCTCATACTTCCTCTCCTTTGCAAGTGGCATAGGAAGGGGAAGGAGGAGGTGACAAGTGTCACCTTCTCATCCCGCATGGCCAAGTTGATGGCCTATAATAGCTCCTCTTGTAGAGGAGTGGGGGTTCTTTTTTTTCCAGTTTTTTCCTTGCAATTTGGAGGGTTCTTGGAAATTTTAGTTTTCCTTGCTAGTTTGGAGAAGTTAGGAAAGGTTGGAGAAATTCTAAAAGTTGGAAGGCCTGGGAAGGCTTGGAGCTCTTCACCAATTCTACTTCCATCATCAGGGCCTTGAAGGTAGGCCTCTTAACTTGCTTCTTACATTGCTTATATGATGTTCAATGTTGAGATTTTGGTTGTGTGTTGTTTGCATTGTGATGTTTGCATCATGATGTTGGGTTGGGTGTTATGGTGAGAGCACCTCCAATGGAGGTAATGCTCAACTTGTGTGGGTAGGGGAAAGGAACCTCCTTGAGGCCTCTCCCACAGTTTGTATTTGTGCCTTGAGGGCTCTTATTGGAGGAGTTTATGAATTGGATGGCAAGAGTGCCAAGTGATTTATTTGTGAATCTTGTGGATTGTGGTGTTTTGGGGAATTTGGCTTGAGGCCATGAGGAGATATTTTCATCATTTGGGAGCACTTTGAAGTTGAGGGGTCCATTCCCTACCCTCACCAAGCTCACTTTTATGAGAAAAGTTATGTGTTAAACCTATGGGGGATTGTTCTGATTTTGTGTTAATGTGATTGATTTATTTTGGAATGATACCCTGTGTGAAATCCCTACCTCCCTAGCTCGGGGGTGACCCTCTTGTGGGTCTACAGTAGGGAGGAGAGCTTTTCCTTTTGAAGTGGCTGGGTTTTGTTGTCTTGATGTTGTGTTCTTTGCAGGTTGTGAGAAGAGAAGTGAAGTTGTTATGGAATCCCTGTTTGTGTGGCCTTTGTAGCATGTTAGGGGCTGGTTTAGCCATGACCTTAGTGGCCTTGTGGCTTGGTAACTTCTTGTAAATATTGCTATGATACTTGCCATGATGTTGGCTGTGCTAGTTTGTGAAATATAAATATTTTGTTAAATTATTACTGTTTTATGAGAAACATGTGCTGAATCAGTTTTGTAAATGTTGTTGTTCTCAAAAAGGGAGTGTGTATTTTGTGAAATGGATGTGAGAATAGATACAAACAAATTTCTATTGTTGCCCTTTCAAAAAGAATAATGCAATGTAGATATTTGGTCTTTTAAATTCAATACTGTTTATCTTCCTATTTTGTGAGTTAAGTTCTTTTTTTTTTTTAAAATATGGAAGATGTTAATTGTATTTCTATTATTGAGCTTTCAAAAACAAATATGCAAAAGTTGTTATATTGTTGTCTAGATTTTGTTGTGGATAAAGGGAAGAGAAAATTTGAGCTTGTTTAAGTTTGTGTTTGAAAAATTTCCATTGCATTAGTTGTAGTTGGAAGGAAATAAAACTAGATCAAAATGTAATTCCTACTTTAAATGCTGTCAAAAACAAATAGATGTATTTCTGCATAATTTAATTTACTTCAAACAATTACTTATAATTCTATCATTGAATTGTACAAGTGAAAATAGTTAAGTTGTTATTAAGTTTCCATTTACTTGATTGTTTTACTTGAAATATATATATATATATATATATATATATATATATATATATATATATATATATCTATTGATTTTGCATTTAAAAAAAATTTATACTTCTGAAAGAAAAAAAAAAAAGTGACACATATATGCATTTATATTATACACTATTTTAAAAAAAACAAAATGTTGTTGTGTGTTACAAAAAAAATATATATCTATTGATTTTGCATTTTTTTTTTTTTTTAAAATTATACTTTTGAAAAAAAAAATGGGGATACATATATGTATTTATATTATACACTATTTAAAAAAAAAATACAAAAAAACTACACAAAAAAAAAGTTACCATATGGGGACTGTGGCGTTGCCACAGCCCCCCTGTCCCTAAGAGAAAGAGAGGTATGGGTCAGGGCTCCACCTCCCCCACACCCCATAGCCCCATACTACGCTGTGCCGCAGACCGCGGCTTCCCTAAACCCCACTACATCCCTTACACCGCCTCTGCCTTCCTCAGCCACAACCTCTCCTCTTCGTGTCACCCGTGCTCCGCTTCCTCCTTCGCCCGCAGCAGCTGCCCCACCTCCAGCTCCTCTCTGCGACCACCTCCCCTCTTCCCTTTTCGCCGCCCTCCGTTGGTGTCCACGACCCCACCGCCGCCATTAATCCCCTCTTCTCTCCGCTGTCGGCCATGGCCGCCACTCTTGCATACCCTGCCACAAAGAAAATTATCACACAGTATTTATTGGTACAAAATGTCTATAAGTATAGGCATATCAACGGAATACCCTATAAATACCTCCGGGAAGCTTCTTCATGGCTTCCATGGCAGCTTGAAAACCTAAACCTACACATAAGAGGGAACAAAACACCAAAAGAAAACAAGAGAAGATTAAAAGAAAATTAGGGTAAGAGGGAAGGTAAAGGAAAGGAAGAATTAGGGCAATGGCTTTTAAAAAAAAATAATTCTAATTCATTAGGGTATTCAAATTTTAGAAAAGAATATTTTTTTTTAAATTTATTTGGGGAGGGATTTGTATGGAGGTGGGCTTGCATTTTCAAATTTTATTAAATCTTTTATTTCTTATATGGACTTAACTTAACCCTTGAGAGAACTATAATTTGCATTCTAAGTTAAATGGGTTAATTGTTGCAATTGATTTTTCTTGTTGCCTTGTGAAATTATTTTATTTTGGGAAAATTAATTTCTTCTTTTTTAAAATGATTTTCAGTTGGGAAGGGGTGATTTTCCCTCGTATTTTGATCCATTTTAACTGAGCTATCTATTTACTTCCGTCTCTAGAGAGTTTTCTCATTCCTTGTCTATTAATTGTTTATTATAATATTATTTTACGGGAAGGGGTGCTATAACCTTTACCCCTCCCCCTCTCCAATATCCGAGTTGATAATAGACATAATTGTCAAAATTTTGTTTATTAAAAGACTCGAGTTTTTATTTATTTATTTTTATTTATTATATTTTACATTATCATCTCGAATTTGATCTTGAGATTTAATTTGGACTTTTATTTTAAATTGAAAATTTTATTAAATTTCTTACTGATGTTTTATTTATTTATTTATTTATTTTTAAATTCATTTTTGCGTTCATCGAAATGCGATATACTACCGAAATTTTGCCAGCTTTTAAGGTTTATTTTTATAGCATTTTTATGACTCCCATTTAATCACTCCACTTTATCATGCATCCATCATGCCATTATTTCTTATTTATTATTTCAATTCCTTTTTAATTCTGAGTTAGGGTTTGTTGTCAAACCTACCGCAAATCACCTTCTCACCTAGGAAACTAGGGATTCTGATTTAAAACAGTCTAACCCTAGAAGCAAAACACTTCGTGTCGTGTACCCCTAGATAGCCTACACCTCGTCGAGTATGTTATCATGTTTACGCCTCAGGCATATTACCACCGAGCATGCAAGCGCGTGCGAGGGGGTTTTTAGGGATAGCAGAGAAAAATTTTCGCGGCCCATGTCGTGACCACATGGCAGATGTGGTCGTGACATGGGCGTTTATGCATCGCGTCCGCGCGGGAGATGCGGGCGTGACACGCTAGGTGAAAACACTAGAGGAAGGGAAACAATAAATAAGAGAGGAGAAACAAGTGTCTTAGGGACAGTCACGTAGGAGGATGCCCCCAAGTCACAAACCATGACGCTATGTCCGTAAGACACAACACACAACAATGAAATCAGAGAGAGGCAATATAGAAGAATGATGATACAAATAGGTCACAACAGAGGCAGTCTCCTGGTATCCCAAACCTTACAGGAGAATCCGAGGTCATCCCAGGAGGCCTAAACAACACATACACATCACAGGGGAAGCACATCATGAGAGAGATAAAGAGCTAGAGATACTTACCTGTAGGGCCCCTTTAGGGCTAGAAGTTGTCTATAAGCAAATCATTGCCATCATCTTCCTAATCCCTAATGTTCAAGGAAAGTGGGACATAAGGTACCATAGCCAAATTCGTGTCTTGTTCATCATGTTGTTCATTGTTAGGATTGTTATTATTTGGTTGAATGTTGGGATCAATGTTTTCTTGTTGAGAGGCAAGATTTATAGCATAAGCTTGTCTTCTTTTTCTTCTTTCTCTTGTTTTTCTATTTCATTTTCTTTTACTACTTATCTCTTGTAAGATAGGGCTATCTTGTTTCATAGGCATGTGCAATTTAGAAGATGAAGCATCAGGATCAAACATCATTTGTCACAGTGGAACATTTTGTTGTTGACAATGACCTCCTAATCCTTGTAAGGATTTCGAGGGAGGAACTCAACATAGGGACTTTGTCCTTTCAGTCTAAAGTTCTCTCCACATGCGGGTTGTTTATATTTTGTCATTTCTTCTATAGGAGGACTAGGTATTTCAGTTTTATACCAAAAGTAATTCAACTTGTAATGTGTTTTCTGAACCAAAGGTTTATACTTGTTGCGAGGGATGGTGATTATATGGCCATCAAGAGGGAATTTTAGACAATGGTGTATTGTTGAAGGGATATCTTTCATTTCTTTTAGCCAAGGATGTCCTAATTTAATGCGAAAGAGGTTGGAAATAGGGACAACATAAAACCATTGTTTGACATGTTTTCTAGATAGTGTTACTAACAATGATATCTTACGCACAGGTTGATAAAGGTTCCCTTATGTGTCTTAATCATCATGCTCAAGAGGTCATAAGAACCTTGCATTAGTTGATGTGAAAAGAGGAACTCATTAGTGGCAACATTATTCATGCAATTAGGATCAATGAGAGTTCCATCCATAGGGTTTCCCATTATTTTCACAATGATGTAAAGAGGTCCTTCAGAATCACCAATTGTTCTATTATGAGGTGTAAATACTATTTCGGGTTCAGGGACTTTTCTTTTCATGTAAGGTCTAGGAGGGAACCTATTATTGTTGTTGTGATTAGAGGCCATATTTTTATTCTCAAATCATATTTGAAAGTTTTTCCAAAAGTATATCAAAGGCAAGTTTAAAGCGATATGCCCCAAAATAGACTCAAATGCTTGATTTTTATACTTTTTCCAATGCAAATGCATGAAACAAAGGGTATTATAAGGATTTTGATCAAGGGAAGAAATTTATATGTATGATATCAGTTCAAAACATAAATTTGATCCTTCTCAACACACTCTTGGTGCAAATCCAAGATAATGCCAAGTCAAATTATAGTGAAAATATGTCGAAATAGGCACCTTTTTCACCAAAACTCAATGCAAGAGAGCACGAAAAAGGGTGTTGTGAGGAAAATGATGATTGAAATAAAATTATATTAGTAATAACAGAAATTTTGTGCCAAAATACCTAGCACAACATGCTTTTAGTGCCACTTAAGGTCAAACCCTAGTGAAAATATAGCAAAAATAGGCTATTTTTCAAGGTTTTTCAACTCCAAGACCTAGAAAAAGGGGTATTGTAATGAATTTTAGGAGGTAAAGAAAATACTATCAATAGTATCAATCACCTCAATCCATAAAATTGATCACAACACGCTTGGAGTGCAAACTAGGTGAAACCCTAGGGCAAAAATATCTAAAATGTGTAGTTTTTCACTAAATTTTCACTACAAGAGCCCAATAAAAGGGTGTTGTGAAGCTTTTTAGGAGGAGAAGAAAATGATTACCCTGATAATAGAAAATTAATGCAAAAATAATCTTTACTACACACCTATGGTGCAAGTTTGGAGAGTCAATAAGGCCAAATTTAGCGAAAATAGTTGTTTTTGAGGCCCTGGGTTTGAGATGTTGACACAAAATGCTATGTGAATGTTTTGAGGTCTGATTTATGATGAAAATTAATATGCAAATGATTTTCAAGCTTTAATATGCAAAATTCCAATGCAAATTTAATGAAAATGCATCAAAATTGCTAGTTTTTGTTGGCATATTCCCAACCTCCACCTTTCATATCTCAAGCTCATTCACATCCTCAATTTGGTTCTAATTCATCACAAAAAACCAAATCTCCCAATTATGCCATCCTAAACCAAATTTTACAAGGCATGACTACTTTGCAACAAAAGGTATCAAACTTGACAAATTCTTCATAGCCTAGTCTACCAACATATCAAGCATGTAATCCCCTTTCCTATGCAATCTTGAGAACTCCTATGCCTGAGAGGTTTGAGAGTCCTTGATTTAAAAAATATGGTGGAAAAGGTGATCCTAATATTCATGTGGTAGCATTTATAGCTATGTGGCAATGATCTCTCAAAGATACTGCTTTAGAATAGTTTTGCTCTTTGCCTCCAAATTTAGTACACTCCTTTTCGCAGTTGATTGAATAATTTTTACAACATTTTCAAGAAAACATCAGACCCCAAGTCACTCTTATTGACTTGGTTCAATGCAAACAAGGTCCCAAAGAAAAGTTGACTGAATTCATTAGCCGGTATCAAGGACTTTATGCATAGATTCAGTATCAGATGAAAGATGAAGATGTTCAAAAGATATTCATTACAAATATACAACCTAATCTTCATGATAAGATCCTCTTGATGAAGTACAACTCCTTTCAACACTTATGCACTGCCCTACATGATTATCAACTTTCATCTAGTCAGTATGAAAACCAAAACTTATTAGCTCAGGTTGGTCAATCCATGGGTGGGTCATCACAAAACAATTTTAAGAGAAACAATAATAGGAGTTTCATCAAGATTAATGGACCAAATACAAATGTGTCTGGTATGAATAATCCAAAGAAACCATCATACCAACCAAGAAAGCTTACTCCAATATCTGAATCCTACCATTCCATTATGAACCAAGCTATGAATAATAACATTTTGAAGCTTCCCCCAATCAAACTTGTTGATCCTTGTAAACAAGGACCTTTCTTTGATGCTAATGCCTTTTGTCATTATCATCAAATGCAAGGATATGACACTGAACAATGTATGTGTCTTAAACATGAAATACATGACATTATTGATTCAAATGTCATCCAAGTATCAGGTGTGAATGACAATGGAAACAAATCGGTTGCTTCGTTGAATCAAAAATTGTTGGAATAAGGTGTCATTAACCTTGTAAATTCCAATATTGTATTTTATTGCATTTATTATTTGTTATTTGTAATTACCCATAAGGGAATGAGGTAGTCTCATTGACAGTTGTAATTTCAGAGTTATCGGCGACAGTTATGGAGTGACTTTTACTATTGGCAAATGTAAAAACTCATAGTAAATGAGGATAGGTGTGCTCCCTTGAGGAATATACTATTTTTTACATGTATGAAAATTGTCATAATGTTTGGTGAGTGAATTTATGACAGATACAAGTTGTCATAAGATTCTAAGATTCTATGACACATGACGGATATGTAAGTTGTATATTTGTTATATTTAGCCCAAGGTTCCTATCTTGGAAAGATACTCTTTTGTGGAATCTATGGTGGTTATGACATGTCATAAGATGTTGTAAGAGGATAAATTTAGTCTTCAGCCCCCAACGTTTGCATGGTTATTTTTGGACAAGTGTTAGATGCTTGTAAGATGGTAATTAATGTTTACAGGTTGGAGAACCTTAGGAGAGAGAAGGTGAACACCTAAGATGAGTTAGAAAACATTTATATAAGTATTTACCATGTATTAGTTTTTGCAATACATATTTTAGGTACTTGAGTGCTGCCGGAATGCCGTTAGATTGAAGACTGGTGGAGAGAGTTGAAGTGTTGTTGTATTGTAAATCATTTTCAGATTAATACAAACATTGGGCCTCTTTCCTTTGTGGAGTTTTTTACTTGAAAGGGTTTTCTCCACTTTAAACATTGTGTTATGTGTTCATATTTCTGATTTTACATTTCTATGAAGCATAGTTTCATTTCTGTGTTATAATCTCGATTAATAACACACAATTAAAGATTGCAGAAAATTATATTGAATTAGATTTCCATTGAAATAGTGTTTCTTTCATTTCTAACATTTGGTATAAAAGCCTGGCCAGCTTTGACTCTTGGGTGGTAGTGTGGAAGCTATAGCTGCAGTGGGAGATTTGGTTCTGTTTGTTTTGCAGATCTTGTGTTGTTATTATGGCTACATCCACCGTTGCATCAACCTCTCGATTGGACATTGAGAAGTTTAACGAAATGGGGTATGAGTTGTGGAAGCTAAAAATGGAAGATTTGTTGGAAGAAAGAAACCAATGGTTGGCTATCCAAAAAGAGAAGAAACCTGATGATGTCTCTCAAGATGAGTGGGATAGACTTGATAAGAAGGCATGGGGAACCACTCAGTTGTATCTTTCAGACTCTATCCTATTAAATGTCATAAAGGAAGAGACTACATACAAGTTGTGGAAATGGTTGGGTGAGATCTATCAAGCCAAGAGTATGGTAAATAAACTTTATTTAAAAATAAAATTTGTTTCCATGAAAATGTGAGAAGGTGAATCAATTGCAAAGCATTTAAATTCTTTTAATTTGTTAGTGAGTCAGCTTGATTCAGTAGATGTTGAGGTTAGTGAGGAAGATAAATGTATCTTACTTCCTTGTTCTTTACCTAAGTCTTGGGAGAATGTTATCCTTTCTATCACTGCTAACCTTGTGGATCCAAAGTTGGATGCTCTTGTTTCAGTGCTACTATCACAGGAGTTGAGGAAGAAGAGTTCAGATAGTTCAGGAGATGCTCTCAGTGTCAGGGGAAGGTCTAAGGAAAGAGGACCTAAAGAAGATCAGAAAGGGGCTAAGGACAAGTCCAAGGGTTGGTCTAAGACTCCTGGTAAAAAGAAGAGAGTTAAGTGTAGGAACTACGGTAAAAGGGGACATGTGAAGGAGTACAGAAATCCCAAGAAATAGTGGGAGAATACTTTAGATAAGTTCTCAAATGCAAGTGAAGAAGTTTTACTTTCTGCATGTAATCTTGTTTCTAATGATCACTGGTTGGTTGACTCAGGATGTTCATTTCATATGACCTTGCATAAGGAATGGTTCTCCTCATTTGAAGAATATGATGGAGGTAATATCTACCTTGGTGACAACTCTTCATATCCGATTGTCAGGAAAGAAAAGGTATTGTTGTGTTTTAGTGATGGGAGGATTAAAACCCTCCCAAGTGTTTTGCATGTTCCTGGATTAGCTAGAAATGTGATTTCAGTTTCAAAGTTGAATGATTTGGGAATGCTTGTGACATTTGACAAGCATGGCTATAGATTAGTGAGAGGGAACTTGGTGGTAGCGAAGGGGAAGAGATTCAGAAGCCTGTTCAAGCTTGAAGCCACTATAATTTATAATGCCTCCTATGTATCTAAGGCTTCTAAAAACACTTGTATGTTGTGGCACGATAGATTGGGCCACACAAGCAATAATGTATTAAAAACTATTAAGAATAAAAGTTTGTTGGATGGTTTCTCCTATTCTAATGAGCACTTTGATTTCTATGAGCATTGTGTGTTTGGTAAACAAAATAGAAAATTATTTCCTTTAGGAAGTAGTAGAGCAAAAGAGAAGTTAGAAATTATTCATACAGATGTATTTGGACCTGTGGATAATGAATCTATTGGAAAATATCATTATTTTGTAACCTTCCTTGATGATGTATCTAGATTTACATGGATTTATTTTATGAAGCATAAATCTAATGTTTTCACTAAGTTTATGGAATTCAAAGTCTTAGTAGAGAACCAATCAGGTTTAAAGATAAAAATATTAAGATCTGATAATGGAGGGGAATATTTCTCTAAGGAATTTGATGAGTTTTGCAAGCATGCAGGTATAATCAGACAAAAGGCAACTCCATATACACCACAATAGAATGATGTTGC
Organism: Cunninghamia lanceolata; assembly: GCA_027924645.1. Classification (NCBI taxonomy): domain Eukaryota; kingdom Viridiplantae; phylum Streptophyta; class Pinopsida; order Cupressales; family Cupressaceae; genus Cunninghamia; species Cunninghamia lanceolata. The sequence goes on from BSBN01000657.1 coordinate 14,726,239, forward strand.
AGAAAGGATGAACTGAACAATTATGGAAAGGGCCAGAAGAATGCTTAGTGATGCACAGTTGGATAAATACTTTTGGGCAGAGGCTGTGTGTACTACTTGCTACTTGATAAACAAAACTCCTTGTAAGGCTCTTGATTCGACACCTTATGAAGTGTGGACAGGTAAAAAACCTTCTATTTCACATTTAAGGGTTTTTGGCTATGAGGCTTTTGTTCATGTACCTAAAGAAAAGCAATCTAAGTTAGATCTAAAGGTTGAAATATGTACATTCATTGGATATGGTGATAATGTAAAAGCTTATAAGCTTTGGAATCCACTAACCCGTAGGATTATCTTTTCTAGAGATGTTATTTTCAAGGAACTTAGAGCTATTTATGAACCTAAGTAGCCAAAAGAGAAAGAAGAAAAGGTAAAGAAGGTGCACTTTGATTTAGAGCAGCAAGATGGACCTCAGGAAGAATAGAATGATGGATTGAGGTGTGCAGAAGAAGAAGAAGATTCAAGTAGTTCTGATAAAGATGAATCTGTTGTGAAAGAAGAAGTTGGTACAGATGATAATGTAGAAGAATGAGTATAGTCTCTTACTCCACCCTTTAGGAGATCCACAAGACAATGGAATCCAGTTGACAAGTATAGTCCACCAGATTTCTGTTGTGTATATGCTTTATTAAGTACTAACAATGAACCTAGATCCTATAGGGAAGCTATTTCTGCAGATGATAGTGAGTCTTGGCAGTTAGCCATGCAAGAGGAGATGATGGCTTTAGACTCTTGTAACACCTGGGATCTTGTTTGTTTACCCAAAGGAAGAAAGGACATAGGTTGTAAGTGGGTCTTCAAGAAGAAGTTTGGAGCAGACGGGTCATTAGAGAAGTACAAGGCTAGACTAGTAGCCAAGGGCTACTCCCAGAGAGAGGGAGTTGATTTTGGTGAGATATTCTATCCTATTGCTAAATTGACTTCTATTAGATTTCTCTTATCCATTGCTGTAGCTTATGATTGGTAGATTGAGCAAATGGATGTTAAGACTGTGTTCTTGCATGGAGATCTTGAAGAAAAAATTTATATGCAATAGCCTACAAGTTTTGAGGTAAAAGGAAAAGAACATTAGGTTTGTAGGTTAAAGAGGTCTCTTTATGGTCTAAAACAATCCCCTAGAATGTGGTATCAAAAGTTTGATTTATTTGTTTTGAAATTGGGTTTTGTTAGAAGCAAGGAGGATCATTGTGTTTACATCCATTGTGTTGATGATTCTATATAGGTTATTGCTTTGTATGTTGATGACTTGTTGTTTTTCAGCAATACTAAGGTTATGGCCAGTGAGCTTAAAGCCTAATTTTCAGGTGCATTTAAGATGAAGGATCTTGGTGTTGCAACGTATATTTTGGGAATGGAGATCAGGAGGGACAGAGTTAACATAAAGCTTTGGTTGTCACAAAGTATGTGAATACTATTGTGCAGAGGTTTAGTTTGTAGGACTGTAACCCAGTTAGAGTTCCTTTACCCATTGTACTAAGCTTTCACTAGATATGTGTCCAAAGACTGAGGATGATCTTGAGGATATGTCTAATGTGCCATATGCTAGTGCTGTCAGGAGTTTGATGTATGCAATAGTTTGTACTAGACCATATATTGCCCAAGTAGTGGGAGTTTTGAGCAGATTTATGTCTAACCCTGGTAGACAACATTGGAACTATGTGAAGAGGGTGTTTAAATATCTTGCAGGTACTCCTGACCATTGTTTGGTTTATTCTAGTACTAATAGTGTTGATAAATCTTTAGACATACAAGGTTTTATTGATGTAGATTGGGCAGGTGACTTGGATAGTCGAAGGTCCACTAGTGGCTATGTATTTACTCTGTTTGGAGGTGCAGTGAGTTGGATGAGTAAGAGGCAGCCCACGGTTTCTTTGTCCACCACAAAAGCAGAGTATATGGTTTCTACTCATGTCTCTATTGAGGTAGTTTGGTTGAGGAGACTATGTACATATATTGGTTTTGATTGCAGGATCATTCAGATTGATTGTGATAGCCAGAGTGCTATTTGTTTGGCCAAGAATCCCATGTATCATGCTTAGACTAAGCATGTTGATGTTTAGTATCACTTTGTTCAAGAGTTGGTTGCAAATGGAGAGATTGAGCTAAAGAAGATAGACACTCAGGAGAATGTTGCAGATTCATTGACAAAACCTATGAGTACAGAAAAGTTCATGTGGTGTAGAGAGGCCATGGGCCTTGTTTCTAGTGCCTGATTATTTCATTTGATTTCCTATGGGTTGATTTAAAATGCATAATGTCAAGTGGGAGAATGTTGGAATAAGGTGCCATTAACCTTGTAAATTCCAATATTGTATTTTATTCCATTTATTATTTGTTATTTGTAATTACCCATAAGGGAATGAGGTGGTCTCATTGACAGTTGTAATTTTGGAGTTACCAGCGGCAGTTACAGAGTGACTTTTACTATTGTAAAATGTAAAAACTCATAGTAAATGAGGATAGGCATGCTCCCTTGAGGAATATACTATTTTTGGCATGTATGATAGCTATCATAATGTTTGGTGAGTGAATCTATGACAGCTGCAAGTTGTCATAAGATTCTGAGATTCTATGACACATATGACGAATATGTTAGTTGTATATTTTCTATATTTAGCCCAAGGTTCCTATCTTGGAAAGGTACTCTTTTGTGGAATCTATGATGGTTATGATGTGCATAAGATGTTGTAAGAGGCCAGATTTAGTCTTGGGCCCCAACCTTTGCATGGCTATTTTTGGACAAGTGTAAGATGCTTGTAAGATGGTAATTAATGTTTACAGGTTGGAGAATCTTAGGATAGAGAAGGTGAACACCTAAGATGAGTTATAAAATGTTTCTATAAGTATTTACCATGTATTAGTTTCTGTAATACAGATTTTAGGTACTCGGGTGCTGCCAAAATGTTGTCGGATTGAAGACTGGTGGAGATAGTTGAAGTGTTGTTATATTGTAAATCATTTGCAGATTAATACAAACATTGGGCCTCTTTCCTGTGTGGATTTTTTTACCTGAAAGGGTTTTCTCCAAGTTAAGCATTGTGTTATGTGTTCATATTTCTGATTTTACATTTTTGTGAAGCATAGTTTTGTTTCTGTGTTACAATCTCCATTAATAACACGCAGTTAAAGATTGTAGAAATTTATATTAAATTAGATTTCCATTGAAGTAGTGTCACGTTCATTTCTAATAAAACTTACAAATCTTCACTAATCCTTTCCCTAAACATACTAAAAACAATATGGTCGAATAGGGTTTACTGGAAGTAGACAAGGAGGAACCTCAGCATAAATTCCACCTCATCCTCGAAGAAATGGAGTTTATGCTAAGGTTCCTCCTCTGTTGTCCTTATATGGATCGAAGGATAATCAAGATACATCTAAAAAACAAGAACAACAACCAATCCAAATGAGTAAGATGGTACATGATGATTCCCGTCCCCATGCTAGAAAGATTCAACAATGAAAACTCGATAAAAATTGAAAAAGAGCTAGACTACTATCAAAAATTGGAGAAAATAGTGGTTCCCCTTCTCATAAGCAACAAAAAGTTATATTTACACAAGGAGTAACAAATCAAGCATCACACGACAATCAATAAAACTTTCATAAGAACCACTCAAACTTTGCACTCAAGATGATCGAGTACCTCTCCAAGAGGTTTGCAAGTTCCCAAATCTGATACAAAGATCAAACAGGTAAGTATCTCTAACCCTTTATCTATCTTGTTATGTGCTTCCCCCGTGATGTGTATTATGTTGCTTAGGCCTCCTGGGATGACCTTGGATTCTCCCGTAAGGTTTGGGATACCAGGAAACCACCTCTGTTGTGACCTTCTTCTATTTGTATCATCATTCTTCTATATCGCCTCTCTCTGATTTCACTATTGTATGTTCTGTCTTACAGATATAGCATCACGGTTGGTGACCTAGGGGCACCCTCCTACATGATTGTCCCTAAGACACTTGTTTCTCTTCTTTGATTTATTATTTCCCTTCCTCTAGTGTTTTCACCTAGCGGGCAAATGATGACAAACATTTATACTAAGGTGGACCTAGTGTCCCTTTCGAAAGCAATAAAAAATTGGACTTAGTTCCTAATATGATGATGGGGTTGTATATTTTATCTGACACTTGGCTAGTGGAAGCACTTGTGCTTTCTACATAGTGAATTTTATGATGTTTTTGTCACATTTACAAACTTAACAATACTGTTGTTCTATGCACCTTTGTTTGTCTTTGAATCTGGCCTTGGCGGTACTCAATTCAGAGAGCTTCATGATATAGCCCCACGGTTATCCTCAAACTCCAAATTCATTATATAACCTTGGCTCTTTGTGTGGTTAATCATATGCATTGATGTTTTTTATCATGATGTTGTATACACTAACATGTTTCTTGTAGGGATGTGTTTGCAGGAACATTTGGTGATCGTAAAGTACATGTCACCTCTGGGGGGCATGGTCTTTGTGAAAGTTAGTGTTCCCTTGTGTGTTTTCTTCCTGCCTTAATGTGCTTGATATCGATAACTGATATCAACCACCTTAAGGTGGGGGCATATATAAGGTAAGTTGTCTGTTGTAGATGTTAGCTATGTGCTTGTCCTCAGGTGCAGTCTAAAAGCTTGCTCGATGAGTGCATCCTACATCCTAAGCTTGTTTGCAATCAATCAATCAATCATATAAGCCCTCTACGAAGGCGGGATATTGTGTATATCCTTTTTATCTTAATCCCTCTATGGAGGCATGGATGGTGTATTTCTTGGAGCGGTTCTATGACTAACTCAACCCTTAAGCGTGTCTTCAATGATTGTTGTGGCGAAGCACAATCATCTGTGTGTTCTTGTAATGTGCTTGAGATGGTGATGAGCCTAGAAATAGGGAACACACCATCACTTGTCAACCATATGTTCTCCATGTCTTCAAGTGTGTGTGTTTGGATTTCTTGTTTTGTGTGGCATTTTTGTTGACCCATATGCAATCTAAAGACTTGCTTGATGAGTGCATCCTGCATTTTGGGAGGTTTTGCATGTCTTGTGTGTGTGTTGCCCCATATATATAGTCTAAAAACTTGCTCGATGAGTGCATCCTGTATTATGGGAGGTTTGTTTACTTTCTAGTACTTGCACTTGCATTCCATATATATGAGAAAAAGAAAAGAAAAGAAATCATGTCTGTCTTCCATGCATTAATGTGTCTTCTATGTATTGACTATCTTCTCCGTGTTCTGCGTGACTGTAACTGTCTTCTCCATGTTTTGTGTGCCTGTTACTATCTTCTATGTGATTGGTGTCTCTTCTCTGCTTGGCGTGTTTGATGTGTTTGTGACCTTACTTTAATGCATGTATTGACCTTGTGTTTATACATACATTAAAATGGGGGCTAAATGTAACATCAAAAAATGTCCCCTTGGGGGCTTTTCTCTCATAAGGTTTAGGTCCCAGGTCTTTTGCATGCATTTAGGACATCTTAGTTCATAACTTGGCATCACGATGGAATGAGACCTAGGTAACATGACAAATGGGACCTAGGAGGACCCCTTGAGCTATACACTACCCAAAATAGGGGGGAAGACTTGGACGCTCACGCCCTAGTCCTGCCCTATTTTGGGGCAGCCCTAATTTATGGGTGTCATTTTATGACCATTATTTGGGTCCTTTGTCAACACGGTAAGTTTAAATTTACGAAATCTTGGCAGAAGTGTTTGTAGTTACATATAAAAGCATGTTTAGGCATTCATTTGTAAACTAGATGGCTATTGTAATGTTCAAGTGTTCTCAAGGTGATTCAAGGCCTTCATTGTGTTGCAAGAGTAGATTTGTGTGGTTTGTGTATTTTCATTTGCATATTTGAGCATCAATTTCCTCATGGAATGAAGAGCATCTTCCTCCCATGAGAGATTCACTACAAGGTGACATTATATTGTGTTTTTACCATTGATTCCTTTGGTTTTTGCCTTTGCTTCACAAGGGCACACACTCTTTACCTGACAATGGTGTTTAGAGACTTAAATGTCCTCTCAGGCTTGATTGGGGCAAGCCTCTAAACACCACAACTCACAAACCAAAGTCTTGTGATTGTAGGTTATAAGTGTTGCAATCTACTCTGATGATGCAATCTGCTCTGAGAAATACACCATCTTCGCCTCCATAGAGGGCTTAAGATAAAAAGGATATATGCGATATCCGGCCTTCATAGAAGGCTTATATGATTGATTGATTGCAAACAAACTTAGGATGCAGGATGCACCCATCGAGCAAGTCTTTAGACTGCACCTGAGGACAAACACATAGCTAAGATCTACAACAAAGAGCTTACCTTATATATGCCCCCATCTTAAGGTGGTTGATATCAATTATTGATATCAAGCATGTTAAGGTAGGAAGAAAACACATAAGAGAACACTGACTTTCACAAATCCCATGCCCCCCAGAGGTGACATGTACTTTATGATCACTAAATGTTCCCACAAACACATCCTTGCAAGAAACTTGTTAGTGTCTACAACATCATGATAAACAACAAAATCAATGCATATGATTAACCACACAATGAGCCAAGGTTATACAATGAATTCAAAGTTTAAGGATAACCGTGGGCTATATCATGAAGCTCTCTGAATCGAGTATCGCCAAGGCCATATTCAAAGACAAACAAAGGTGCATAGAGTAGCAGTATTGTTAAGGTTTATAAATGAGACAGAAGCATCATCAAATTCACTACACGGAAAGTACAAGTGCTTCCACTAGCAAAGCGTTGGATAAGATATACAACCCCATCGTCATATTAGGAACTAAGTCCATTTTTTAATTTCTCTCGAAAGGGACACTAGGTCTGCATTAGTATAAATGTTTGGTGTCATCTGCCTGCTAGGTAGAAAGACTAGAGGAAGGGAAACAATAAATTAGAGAGGAGAGACAAGTGTCTTAGGGACAGTCATGTAGGAGGGTGCTCCCAGGTCACGAACTGTGACGCTATGTCTGAAAGACACAACACACAACAATGAAATCAAAGAGAGGCAATATAGAAGAATGATGATACAAATAGAAGAAGGTCACAATAGAGGTAGTCTCCTGGTATCCTAAACCTTACGGGAGAATCCAAGGTCATCCCAGGAGGCCTAAACAACACATACACATCACAAGGGAAGCACATCACGAGAGAGATAAAGGGTTAGAGATACTTACATGTAGGGCCCATTTTAGGCTAGAAGTTGTCTATAAGCAAATCATCGTCGTCATCTTCCCACTCCCTAATGTTGGAGGAAAGTGGGACATGGTATCATAGCCAAATTCATGTCTTGGTCATCATGTTGTTCATCGTTAAGATCATTATTGTTTGGTTGAATGTTGGGATCAATGTTTTCTTGTTGAGAGGCAAGGTTTATGGCATATTCTTGTCTTCTTCTTCTTCTTTCTCTTTCTTTTCTATTTCCATTTCTTTGACCACTTATCTCTTGTAAGATAGGGCCTTGCTCTTTCATAGGTTTTAGCAAATTAGAAGATGAAGCACCAAGATCAAACCTTATTTGTCACTGTGGAACATTTTGTTGTTGACAATGACCTCCTTATCCTTGTAAGGATTTCTAGGGAGGAACATCAGCATAGGGACCTTGTCCTTTTGGTCTAAAGTTCTCTTCACATACGGGTTGTTTGTCTTTTGTAATTTCTTGTATAGGAGGACTAGGTATTTCAGTTTTATCCCAAAAGTAATTCAACTTGTAATGTGTTTTCTGAACCAAAGGTTTATACTTGTTGTGAGGGACGGTGATTTTATGGCCATCTAGAGGGAATTTCAGACAATGGTGTATTATTGAAGGGATAGATTTCAATTATTTTAACCAAGGATGTCCCAATTTAATGTGAAAGAGGTCAGAAATAGGGACAACATCAAACCATTGTTTGACATGTTTTCTAGATAGTGTTACTAACAATGATATCTTACCGAAAGGCTTGATAAAGGTTCCCTTATGTGTCTTAATCATCATGCTCGAAAGGTCATAAGAACCTTGAATTAGTTGATGTGAAAGAGAAACTCCTTAGTGGAAACATTAGTCATGCAATTAGGATCAATGAGAGTTCCATCCACAGGGTTTCCCATTATTTTCACAATGATGTAAAGAGGTCCTTCAGAATCACCGATTGTTCTATCATGAGGTGTAAATACCATTTCGGGTTCAGGGACTTTTATTTTCATGTAAGGTCTAGGAGGGAACCTATTATTGTTGTTTTGATTAAAGGCCATGTTTATATGTTTAGATCAAATTTGCAAGTTTTCCAAAAGTATGTCAAAAATAAGTGCAAAGCGATATACCCCAAAATAGCCTCAAATGCTTGATTTTTGTACTCTTTTAATGCAAATGAAAGACCCAAAGGGTGTTGTAAGTATTTTGATGAAGGAAAGAAAATTTTATGTCTGATGTCATTCCAAAACAGTAATATGATCCTTCTCAATATGCTCTTGATGCAAATCCAAGATAATGCCAAGTCAACTATAGCGAAAATATGTCAAAATAGGCATTTTTTCACCAAAACTCAATGCAAAAGAGCATAATAACAGTTGTTGTGAGGAAAATGATGATGGAGAGAAAATAATATCAGTAATAATAGCCACTTGGTTCCAAAATACCGAACACAACACACTTTTAGTGCCACTTTAAGGTCAAACCCTAGTGAAAATATAGAAAAAATAAGGTATTTTTCACGGTTTTTCAACTCCAAGACCTAGAAAAAGGGGTGTTGTAATGAATTTTAGGAGGTACAAAAAATAATATCAATGATATCAGGCAGCTAAATCCATAAAATTGATCACAACATGCTTGGAGTGCAAACTAGGTCAAACCCTAGGGCAAAAATAGCCTAAATGTGTAGTTTTTCACCAAATTTTCACTACAAGAGCCCAATAAAAGTGTGTTGTGAAGATTTTTAGGAGGGGAAGAAAATGATTACCCTAAAAAAATAAAATTAATGCAAAAATGCTTTTCACAACACGCCTATGGTGCAAGTTTAGAGAGTCAATAAGGCCAAATTTAGCGAAAATCATTGTTTTTGAAGCCCTAGGTTTGAGATGTTGGGACAAAATGCTATGTGAATGTTTTGAAGTCTAATTTATGATTAAAATGAATTAATCTCAGATCTGAAAATAATTTCCAAGCCTTTTTATGCAAAATGCCAATGCAAATCTATGAAAAATGCATGAAAATTACTAGTTTTTGTTGAAATTTTCTATGCAAAAATGCAAATATTTTAAATCTAAATGCAAATTTACACTACAATGTAAGACTATAGTCAAATGAAAATTTGAATGAGCCTCTAAAATCAGTAGAACAATTTGAAAGAAGATTTTGCCTACTAACCCTAGATTTTGGAATTACTAGGTTTAATGAAAATTGTAAAAAATTCTACAAAAGCCTAGCAAATTAATGACGAAAATGCAATGCAAACTTCTAAATTTTTGTGTTTTTGTGTAGTTTATATCAGATCTAATGCAAAAATCATGAATTAGGAAAATTTAGAAAGAATTGATGCAATTTAGTAAGTCAAACAATTTTTTTTTTTGAATTTTTTAAATTTTTGATTTTTTTTTGAATTTTTCTTAATGCAATAAAATGAAAGACTATATGAATGAATGAAATAAATCCAAATCTAAAGACACACTCAACAAGCTGTAAATTTAAGTCTGAAAACATAGGTTCACGAAAATGTTTAGTGGAAAATTGGATTTGTTAATGTTTTAGTGTTTTTATGTTTAAATCCACCTTTCCACTTTACATTCAAGGACCTAGGGTCAAGTAGTGAGCACTATCATACCCTAGAGTCACTGTGAGATGTAGCGAAACTTGGATTAGGAAATTTAATTATTATTTTTTCTTCTCTTATGCTTAATTGACCATTAGAACCCTAATTATGCAAATATGGCAAAAAATTGATGAATAACAGAAAATGCTCTTACAGACATAAGTAAAATAGGAAATCACAAAATACCTTTTTTCGAGGTTCTGAGGTAGAATAATTGGGGACACTGGAGTGGGCGCTCAAGTCCAAGGTACCAATTTTTTTGTGAGATCTGGACCTCCTTTCGACACTAATCTACCCTGTAACTTCTATTTCCAGAAGTTCAGCTTCAAAGGACACTAGATCAAGAACCCAAGTCCTGGAAATGCTCCGGTGTCCTGGTTCTCTTTAGATCCTAAATCCTTGATGTCTGCCAATCCTTCCTGTAACTTCACTTCTCCTAAATACAACACCTATAACTTGCAAGCACAAGACATTGGTTTGGGGGCTGTGGTGTTTAGAGGCTTACCTCAGTCAAGCCCTGGAGGATATTTAAGTCTCCAAACATCGTTGTCAGGTAAACAATGCGTGCCCTTGTGAGGGAGAGGAAAAAAGCAAACGAATCCATGATAAAAACATAATATAATGTCACCTTGTAGTGAAGCTCTCATGGGAGGAAGATGCTCTTCATTCCATGAGGAAATTGATGCTCAAATCTACAAATGCAAACATACAAACCACATAAATCTGCTCATGCAATACAATGAAAGCCTTGAATCACCTTGAGAAAACTTGAACATCACAATTGCCATATAGTTTACAAATGAATGCCTAAACATGCTTTTATATGCAACTACAAACACTCCCGCCAAGATTTCATAAATTCAAACTTACCGTGTCGGCAAAGGACCCAAAAATGGTCATAAACTGATACCCACAAATTGGGGCTACCCCAAAATAGGGCAAGACTAGGGCACTACTACCCAAGTCCTCCCCCCTATTTTGGGAAGGGTATAGCTCAAGGGGTCCTCCTAGGTCCCATTTGTCATGTTACCTAGGACTCATTCCATCAAGATGCCAAATTATAAACTAAGATGTCCTAAATGCATGCAAAAGACCCGGGAGTTTACCTTATGAGGGAAAAGCCCCCAAGGGGACATTTTTTAAAATTACATTTAGCCCCCACTTTAATGTATGTAAAAATGCAAGGCCAATTTACATGCATTAAAGTACGGTCACAAACACAATAAACATGCCAAGCACGGAGAAGACACACCTATCACATAGAAGACAATAACAGGCACGCAAAACACAGAGAAGTTAATTACAGTCATGCAAAACACAGAGAAGATAGTCAATGCATAGGAGACACATTAATACATGGAAGACAGAAATGATATATTTTCTTTTCTTTTTCTCATATATATGAAACGCAAATGCAAGTACTAGAAAGTAAACAAACCTCCCATAATATAGGATACACTCATCGAGCAAGACTTTAAACTGTATATATGGGGAAACACACATACAAGACATGCAAAACCTCCCAAAATATAGGATGCACTCATCGAGAAAGTATTTAGACTACATATGGGCCAACAAACATGCCACACAAAACAAGCACACCAAACACACACACTTGAAGACACAGAGAAAACATGGCAGACAAGCAATGGTGTGTTCCCTATTTCTAGGAACATCACCATCTCAGGAACATTACAGGCACACACTGATTATTGCATTTCACCACAACAATCACTGAAGACATGCTTAAGGGTTGAGTTACTCACAGAACTGCTCCCCGCCTCTGCAGAGGACTTTTGAAAATGACAGGATGTGCAATCTCCTCTGAGAAATACACCATCCCCACCTCCATAGAGGGCTTAAGATAAAAAGGTTATACTCGATATCCCACCTCTGCAAAGGGCTTATATGATTGATTGATTGATTACAAATAAACTCAAGATGCAGGATGCACTCATCGAGCAAGTCTTTAAACTACACCTAAGGACAAGCACATAGCTAACATCTACAACAGACAACTTACCTTATATATACCCACATCTTAAGGTGGTTGATATCAGTTATCAATATCAAGCATGTTAAGGTTGGAAGAAAACATACAAGGAAACATTGACTTTCGCAAAGCCCATGCCCCCCAAAGGTGACATGTACTTTATGATCACCAAATGTTCCCACAAACACATCCCTGCAAGAAACATGTTAGTGTCTACAACATCATGATAAACAACAACATCAATGCATATGATTAACCACACAAAGAGCCATGGTTATACAACAAATTTGGAGTTCAAGGATAACTATGGGGCAATATCATGAAGCTCTCTAGATCAAGTACCGCCAAGGCCAGATTCAAAGACAAACAAAGGTGCATAGAGCAGCTGTATTGTTAAGGTTTGTAAATGCGACAGAAACATCATCAAATTCATGTGGAAAGTATGAGTGCTTCCACTAGCCAAGCGTCAAATAAGATATACAACCCCATCATCATATTAGGAACTAAGTCCATTTTTTGATTGCTCTCGAAAGGGACACTAGGTCCACATTAGTATAAATGTTTGTCGTCATCCACCCACTAGGTGGAAACACTAGAGGAAGGGAAACAATAAATCAGAAAGGAGAAACAAGTGTCTTATGGAGAGTCATGTAGGAGGATTCCCCTAGGTCACCAACCATGATGCTATGTCTGTAAGACACAACACACAACAATGAAATTAGAGAGAGGTAATATAGAATAATGATGATACAAATAGAAGAAGGTCACAACAGAGGCGGTCTCCTAGTATCTTGAACCTTACGGGAGAATCCGAGGTCATCCCAGGAGGCCTAAAAAACACAAAGCACATCACGGGGGAAGTAGATTATGAGAGAGATAAAGGGTTAGAGATACTTACCTGTTTGATCTTTGTATCAGATTTGGGAACTTGCAAACCTCTTGGAGAGGTACTCGATCATGTTGAGTGCAAGGTTTGAGTGGTTCTTATAAAAGTTTTGTTGATTGTCGTGTGATGCTTGATTTGTTACTCCTTGTGTAAATATAGCTTTTAGTTGCTTATGAGGAGGGGAACCACTATTTTCTCCAATTTTTGATAGTCGTCTAGCTCTTTTCCAATTTTTATCAAGTTTTTGTTGTTGAATCTTTCATCTGATACGAAGATCAAATAGGTAAGTATCTCTAACCCTTTATCTATCTCATGACGTGCTTCCCTGTTGATGTGTTTTGTGTTATTTAGGCCTCCTGGGATGACATTAGATTCTCCCATAAGGTTTGGGATACCAGGAGACTGCCTATGTTGTGACCTTCTTCTATTTGTATCATCATTCTTCTATATTGCCTTTGTCTCTAATTTCATTGTTGTGTTTTGTGTCTTATGCACATAGCATCGCAGTTGCTGACCTGGGGGTACCCTCCTACGTGACTATCCCTAAGACACTAGTTTCTCCTCCCTGATTTATTATTTCCCTTCCTCTAGTGTTTCCACCTAGTGGGTAGATGATGACAAACATTTATACTGATGCAGACCTAGTGTCCCTTTCGAGAGTACTAAAAAAATGGACTTATTTCCTAATATGATGATGGGGTTGTATATCTTATTCAATGCTTGGCTAGTGGAAGCATTCATGCTTTCCACGTAGTGAATTGATGATGTTTTTGTCACATTTACAAACCTTAATAATATTGCTGCTCTATGCACCTTTGTTTGTCTTTGAATCTGGCCTTAGCGATACTCGATTCAAAGAGCTTCATGATATAGCCCAATGGTTATCCTCAAACTTTGAATTCATTGTATAACCTTGGATCTTTGTGTGGTTAATCATATACATTGATGTTGTTGTTTATCATGATGTTGTAGACACTAACATGTTTCTTGCAGGGATGTGTTTGTGGGAACATTTGGTGATCATAAAGTACATGTCACCTTCGGGGGGCATGAGCTTTGCGAAAGTCATTTTTCTCTTGTGTGTTTTCTTCCTACCTTAATGTGCTTGATATCAATAATTGATATCAACCACCTTAAGGTGGGGGCATATATAAGGTAAGCAGCCTATTGTAGATGTTATCTATGTGCTTGTCCTTAGGTGTAGTTTAAACATTTTCTCAATGAGTGCATCCTGCATCCTGAGTTTGATTGCAATCAATCAATCAATCATATAAGCCCTCTATAGAGGTAGGATATCAAGTATATCCTTTTTTGTCTTAAGCCCTCTATGGAGACAGGGATGGTGTATTTCTTAGAGTAGATTGCATCATCCTGTCATTTTCAAAAGTCCTCTACAGAGGCGGGGAGCGCTTTGTGACTAACTCAACCCTTAAGTATGTCTTCGATGATTGTTGTGGTGAAGCCCAATCATTGATGTGTGTCTGTAATATGCCTGACATGGTGATGAGCCTAGAAATAGGGAACACATCATCACTTGTCTATCGTGTTTTCTTCGTGTCTTCAAGTGTGTGTGTTTGGTGTGCTTGTTTTGTGTGGCATGTTTGTTGCCCCATATGCAGTCTAAAGACTTGCTCGATGAGTGCATCCTACATTTTGGGAGGTTTTGCATGTTTTGCATGTGTGTTGCCCCATATATATAGTCTAAAGAATTGCTCGATGAGTGCATCCTGTATTGTGGGAGGTTTGTTTACTTTCCAATACTTGCATTTGTATTTCATATATATGAGAAAAATAAAATAAAAGATATTATTTTGTCTTCCATGAATTAATGTGTCTCCTATGCATTGATTGTCTTCTCCATGTTCTGTGTGACTGTAACTATCTTCTCTGTGTTTTGTATGCCTGTTACTATCTTCTATGTGATTGGCGTGTTTGTTGTGTTTGTGACCATACTTTAATGCATATATTGGCCTTACATTTATACATACATTAAAGTGGGGGCTAAATGTAATGTTAGAAAATGTCCCCTTGGGGGCTTTTCCCTCATAAGGTTTAGATCCTAAGTCTTTTTCATGCATTTAAGACATCTTAATTCATAATTTTACATCCTGATGGAATGAGCCCTAGGTAACATGACAAATGGGACCTAGGAGGACCCCTTGAGCTATACCATGCCCAAAATAGGGGGGAGGACTTGGGTGCTTGCACCCTAGTCCTACCCTATTTTGGGACAGCCCTAATTTCTGGGTGTCAGTTTATCACCATTATTTGGGTCCTTTGCCGACACAGTAAGTTTGAATTACAAAAATCTTGGTAGGAGTATTTGTAGTTGCATATAAAAGCATGCTTAAGCATTCATTTAGAAACTAGAAGATGACTAGCAAGCTATTGTGTTCTCAAGGTGATTCAAAGATTTCATTGTGTTGCAAGAGCATATTTGACCATCAATTTCCTCACAAAATGAAGAGCATCTTCCTCCCATGAGAGCTTCACTACAAGGTGATATTATATTATGTTTTTATCATTGATTCCTTTGGTTTTTGCCTCTACCTCACAAGGGCATGCACTCTTTATCTGACAATGGTGTTCAGAGACTTAAGCGTCCTCTGGGACTTGACTAAGGCAAGCCTCTAAACACCACAACCCCTAAACCAAGTCTCATGATTGCAGGTTATAGCTGTCGTATTCGGGAGAATTGAAGTTGCAGGAAGGATTGGCAGGTATCAAGGGTTTAAGATCTGAAGAGAAGCAAGACACCAGAGCATTTCTAGGACTTGGGCGCCTAGTGTCCTCCAAAGTTGAACTTCCTGAAACAGAAGTTATAGGGCTGATTAGTGTCAGAAGGAGGTCTGAATCCTACAAAGAAACTAGTACCTTGGACTTAGGCGCCGCTCGAGTGTCCTCGACAGTTTCATCTTGGAACCCTGAAAATAGGTATTTTGTGATTTGCTAATTTGCTTCTGTCTACAAGAGCATTTTCCCTTATTCATCAGTTTATTGTCGTATTTGCATAATTAGGGTTTTAATGGTCAATTGAGCATAAGAGAAGAGAAATTGATAATTAAATTCCCTAATCCAAGTTTCCCTACATCTCACAATGATCTAGGGTATGATAGTGCTCACCACTCAACCCTAGGTCCTCGAATCTAAAGTGGAGAGGAGGATTTAAACATGAAAACACTAAACATTAACAAATCTAATTTTACTAGCTCCCAATTTTCACGTCAAGTTCACCAAAATGCTTAGGGGAAAATTTAATAGTTTGTTTAAACTTGGTTAAATGCCACAATCTCCCCACTAAGCATTGGGAGGACAAAGACCAAGCTTGTAAATAAGCTTCTAATTACTTTGTCTTTCCCTTATGCTCATGTGGTTATGAAGCCTAAGGCCCTAATCAAGATTTTATCAAGTGTTTTCCTTTCAACCAAGTAAAAGCCTAATTATTCCTTAAATCAAAAATATACAGAAACTAATGAGGCAACTAGAAAAATTGATCACAAAAGTGCAGAGATAGAGTTCCAGAAACAGTGTACCCAGATTTTGAGGGTTGCATGGATTAGGGTGCCTGCTCCAGTGTCCTAAAATTTCCAAACAGGAAAATCTTCTGCACAAGGTGTCTAATGTAGGAGTCTAGGACAACACTGAGAGGGGGGTTGAATTAGTGTTGTATAAATTTTAACCTTTTGCAAATTTTGTTTACAAAATAAAAGAGGAAGACATTGTTAAACACATATACATAAGACTACTAATAAAAGAGGGTATAAACAACACCTCATGAGTAAATCATACACATACACAAAGAAGTTCAATATAAATCATGACACAATATTTGCATGAGTGGAAAACCCTCCAGATGTAGAAAAACCACTCCAAAACTGCCTCACTGGCTTTATCAAAAACCTCACTAATTACAATGTTTAGAAGTACCAACTTCAAGGAGCACCAACCCCTAATACATTTAGAAGCACCGACATCAAGGAGCACCAACCTTTAATTCATACAAACTACAAAGTCACTCAATATGATTTGCAACATTATATATCTTGTCTTCTCTTTTGCATATCTCTAATCAATTTCAATCTGAATATCAATCTCATTACCAATTCACCTGATACTCAATCAACTGCATATTGTCTTCATAAATTTGTTGTACAAGGAGGCCATCATTTCTACTTTTGATCCTTACACAAAATCTTTGTACAAATTCAATAATATCTCTACAAATTTATTTGGCTTCTTTGCACAAACATGTGTCTCTACAAATATTAACACATATACAAAATAATTTAAATCATCTCTGTATATACTCCTGGTACACATAAAGCCTCTCATCTTTGCAAATAAATCTCTGCAAAATGTTCCATCTCACACTATATATATTCAACCTCTAAAAACTCGTCATCTGTATGTTTCATCTCTGTCTCCCAAGCCATAGCATCAATGCACCTGAAAAACCATTATATACAAATTGAATGTCCTTTCACCTTTCACATGCATCTTCATATGCCTCTTCACTACACATTCATCTGCAATAAAAACTTCTTCAAAGAAGACTTAAAACATCTTACATCACATAAAGAAAATCTTCAAATAATATAATCTGCCCTTAAAAATCTTTCATTGGGATCCTGACAAAACTCTTAAGCTTCCACAATTTTCTTTCAAAAAAAATCACTATTATAAACTCTCTCCATAAAAAGAATTAATAATATATGTAACCTTCTTAAAAACAAATTTTGTTTTTTGAAGACATATGTCATAAGAGAGTTTTAAAAAAATAGAAAGAATTTCCCTAAAAAATGGATTTAAAGATTCTTTCACTAAATGCCTTTAGAAACATTCTAGAATTAGCTTTATAAAACAAAACTCATTGCAGTCTTATCAAGATGACGTCCCCGAGCCTATCAAAGTGGATGCATAAAATGGGAGGTGTGAATCTAAATTAAATCCGTTGATCGATCTTTTTTTCTTTTAAACTCCACTATTGATTTTCATTAGTTGCCAAAAAACTTACGAAGAAACTAACAAAAAGATTTTGTAAAGGAGGAAGGGCCAGTAGCCCAATGACACTCTAACCCTTTATGTTGCCACTTAAGTGGCTCATGACCTATGCAACAAGTCAATACCTTTTTAAAAACAAAAAGTGGTTTTATTATGATGTGCATCAAAAACACTTAAAGACATTTACAAAAGCACTTCAAAGATGAACTATTTAGCATTGAACTCTGATCATTTAGCATTGAATTCTGATCATTTAGCATTGAATTTCACTATGAAATCTCTATGGCTTAGGGTTACTAAGAAGAATATTTAAACTTAGTATGAAGAAAGCATCACACCAACCTCTATGAGCATCATTGAAACTATGAATACCTTAAGCGATAATAAACCAACTCTCTACAAAACTTTGGTGTCTAACATCTATTCTCCTGATGTGATCACTCTTGATGTTGTGATCTATTCTCTTGATGTCAATAATGTTTAAGAAACATTTGAAATGAGAGTCAAACTTCTTCTGAGAAAATGAAACTTTTTTACATCCTGACATAATATCATCTCCATCTTTTTGAAGCAATTGAAGCAACCAACACAACTGAGATCCTTGTATGAAGAAGCTCTTGATTATTACTGCAAAATAAGACTTGGACATTTCTAAACCATCTTCTTTAAGTGATGCCTCTTGTTGGAGCATGAAGAAAGTAACTCCAATACAAACAAGTATAGGTTTCTTCAACAATATCACTGCATCAACACCATACCTTTGGTATCAAAATGATACAAAATATGAGCTTGGATACAAATCTCATCATAGAACCTTCTCATGTCAAATGAACAATGAAGACCCAACATCAACTCAATAATCAATCAACAATTTTAGTGATAGGGAAAACAACAATGGATTGAACTCAACTCCTTAGTATATCAACACCATGAAGCAACAACTCAACTCCTCAAATCAACTCCAAGCAACATGAACTCTATAGATCAAGATAATATGTACTTCATCAAGCATGGTATACCTTCCAAACATCTTATGAACCACTTACCAAAACATCAAATGAGACCACCATAGCATGAAGCATAACAACATATGAGTGTCCTAATTCTCTAATGGCATGATCATCAAGGCTGACTGAGAACATTGCAAATCCCATTTCCTTCCAACTATGATAAATGTACACCATAACACTCTTGAAGCACTTGTCCCAACACTTGTCTCAACGTGACTCAATATGAGGATCATAAGTGTAGATCATATCAACAACAAGCATAACCTTTGATCTGTGTTCCCCATGAAGTATCAATGAGTACATCTGCAAAGCATGCTACTTGATACCTTTTTGTCATCAATGACAATCAATCACCATCAATCTCCCCCTTTGTCATTGACGGAAAAACTACCTGATACAATTTTTCTTTCTCCCCCTTTTTGACATTTGATGACAAAGACTCAAATTAATTTTCTCCCCTTGTGTTGAAGTACACAAAGAAATCATTGCTCATAAAGATCACTGGCAATCACTAACAAGAATAACCAACACTAACCACTGTCTGACATAATGAAACATGTATGTCAACCTCAACATAATATCACTTCTTGACACAATACCTATATGAGGATGAAGAAGACATATCTCTGCAATCAAATACCAACTTCTTGAACACATTGAAAAAAAATCATAAACACACGAATATTCTTTGATGAACAATATTGCAGCCAAAAATCATGAAGACTCCACATCACACAGTTCCCAACACAAGATGACATGATGACCACCTTTTATAAGACCTATTCAAATTTTCCATGATAGTGACAACTCAGTCCTGCAGAGAAGAAATATAATACACACAACACCAACTAGTATTACCATTATCAGTAGATTCAAGACCTTTACTTGTCTCTGATTAACTGATGAACTTGAAGAAAAATAATGCACCACCATTAATTTCATAAGAAACTTTAGATGTCATAGCTTGAAACACATACCTTACCACTTCAAAACTAGAATCACACAATTTGAACATACCTCCCTGAAACATATTAATGATGAGAACTGGTGCAAGAGTACCTAGATGTCTAGGATTTGGTTAATCTTCAAGTTGTTTTGTTTGGTTTAGTAAGGTCTTGGAGACCATTTTCAATGCTGTAATAAGGCTTGTAGCCATGTTGTAAATGTACTATGTCCAAATGACTATGAATCTATTGTTATGTTGTAAGTCCTAGGTAGGACAGTCTTGTAGTAATAAGCAGTTGCAAGAGTCAATTTTGTAAGCCTTTGTTGAGGCAGTCATAGTTAGTCATTTAAGTTTTCATGTTTGTATGCCTATAGAGGCATTTCATAGGTTTTAAAGGTATGGAGGAACCTTGTCCAAGGTCATCAAAAGGTTTGAAAGCATCATTTAACAAAAAACTATTGATGCAGTCCAAGATTGGACAGTTACTAAAACAATCTTTAAAGCAACCGTTAGAAATTAGAAAAAATCAAGAAAAGCATGATGGTGGGGCATTTTTCTTGGACCCCAACTACTTCATGCAAATATAGGTGGTTTATTTGAAGCCTGCCAAGAATTATGAAAGGAGAACATTCGAGGGATTTGAAAGAAATAACAAAAAAACCATTGTTTCCTGCCTTTTGCTTCAGTTTTCTGAGTTTATGTGTATTTTGAGCCGTACCACCATACAGTACAGCCCTATCATGGGATGTTGAATGTTTGGAAGTGAAGGTTGATGAGTAAACTATCTATTAAAGCAAGTTTGGCCTCTTTATATTGCATGAAAAGAATGATATGAGTATAGAACAGTAAACTGCTCTTAAACCTGCTGTCACAGTCAAAGAAAATCACTGTTTTTCTGAGAAATCCATACCTGTACAGAATAGTCAAAGCACAAGTTTATAATGGATAGTTAGAGGATTGAAGTGCCTCTATTTTAAGCTTTGTTTGGAGTCTTGACAGTAGACTAGGTGTGAGTAAACTATTGTTTTCTCATAAGTAGTCTTAAACCCTAAGTTAGGGTTCTTTTGAATAAACTGATGGAGATCTCCCCATTCCATTGATTTTTTCTATTTCTATTCAATGGAATGGGTTGTAAGATAGTTGGTCTTTAGGCTTGTGAAGGTTGCAAGGGTAGGAGGAGGTGTAGGGTGGATTTTACCATGAAATGGTCCACCAAGATCCATATATGGGAAGTTGGAGAAGGATGGCAGTCACTACAAAGAAGGAATAGGTAAGTTTAATGAGTTATGGCTCTATCAATGAAGACAATAGGCATGTAGGCATGTGATTGGCTTGGCATGTTGGATTAGATGGAGTTTGTGTTAGAGGGAGATCACCCCCAAGATGGATATTGTGACTGTCTTATTCTTGGTGCAATGAGGTTGTGACTGTCCATGAGAGGTATGATAGATGTTGTTGTCCTGTAGTTTCTGCACAATGGAGATGGTGGAATATTAATTGGTGTTAAGCATCCTAAGGTGATTGTCTTGAAACTTACTCCCTTTTATATCATGAACATGTGTAGGTTGTGGTGTTAAGGCCTTCATTATGAGAAGATTGAGAATAGTGAACCTTGAGAGAGACCTCCCATTGAAGTTTTGAGTACTGCTGTCCTGCTGTCCTAGATGCTCTGCATCAAGAGCCATCAAAGAACCATGTTAGATTATCACATCAAGAACACTTCCATATAAGCATGACTTAACATCCCTGAGCACACTCAAACCAATATGCATTAACAAGTTCTTCTTGCAACAACACTTTGCACAAATCAAATGTAGAGATAAGTGCTATGAATTGAATTTGTCATTTTCAGCCACTTTAACCAACACATGCTAATTTCTGATAAGAGCTTCTTGAGAACATCTTAAGCTCTTTTCCATGACAAGCAAGATCACACTGAACTGCAACACAATTTTTGTAAGTACCAACATGATATGAATAGTATACAAATAGGATCAAGTAACAACATCATCAACCTCTTTGTGCAGAGAGCTTTTGAACACCTTATATGAACCACTAAACATGTCACTGATCATGAACACCTGTATTACTGACATACACTGAAACTCAAAAACATCAGAAACTTCATTTCAAACAGTATCAAGCAAGCATGATAAACAAAACAAGATCATCACATTGATAAACATCAACTGATCTCCTCTTGTAACTTCTTGGGGATAAATGATATAACAAGAACAACTCCCCCTAACTTCTTGCTATATATTATTCAACTGATGATATAACTTGTGCAAGATGCACAAGTTTAGGATTTGCCTTCTCATGACTCTATTTTTTCTTCCACATTTTTACAGGTTCTTTCTTTCTCCAAACCTTTATACCTTCTTTTCTTTTCAACTTTTTTAAATCATTTGAAGCATACATTTTGCAATTGTGTGCTTTGTGTCCAAGAGTGTTGCAATTATAAAAAACTATGTTACAATCATAATCAAATGACTGATAGTACCTTTGAGCACTCATATTAAGATTCCATGCAGGATCATACCTTCTATGCACTTTACAATTTCTTTGTATGTGTCCAACATTATTGCACTTGTAACAAACAATATCAGTATTCCTTCTGCAAACAACTGCTCCATGTCCAAAATGATTACATGTATAACAATAACCATTAAAAGAATAATTATACCTGTACATGTATGCTTACCTTACAGAAACATTTCTTCTGAAATTTCTTCTCCTTTGATTATGCATTTCATCTTTGATGTTTATTTCAACTTCTGACTTCTTTTTGTCTTCAGGAGCACTAGCATGAAGATCAATTTTGCTTTTAGGAGTTTGTATCACTTTTGAACACTCTCCTTCTTCAAATCCTAAACTAGTAGTGTTGTTATGATGCTTCTATTTTCCCAACAATTGATGTAACTTGTATGTACTTTCTTCATATTCCTGATACTTCTTAGACAAAACTTTGAGACCATCATAATCTTTTCTAAGTTTGATAATTTCACCCTCTAGTTTTAGATTCTCAATCCTTGTAAATTCAAGGTCAGATATTAAAATATTAGCTATCCTCTTAGCGTCCTTAATTTCAGTCTTTAATCTGACAATTAATTTGTCTAAATCATCAATATATGTCCTTAAACTCATAATCTGACATCCGGCCTCTTCAAGATCTAAAGATACACTTTCAATGTCTGAAAGTGCTTTGTCTTTAGATTCTCTTTCTTTTTGCAACTACAATTTTAGTTTCTGATTCTCTCTCTTATATTTCTTGAGTTCAATCAGAGCATATATGAGCTCTCCTTCCATATCAATCTCACAATCTTGTTCATCATATTCCTGATCATCATCACTTATGATGTTAGCTTCTTCTAAAAGAGATTGGACCTCAACCTCTTCATGTGATTGTCTTCTTTCATGGTCACTTTCCTTAGATACCAAATTGTCCTCTTCTTCATCACCATCTTGATAAATTCTTATCAATTTCTTCCACACATCCTGAGCTGTTTCACACTACACAACTTTACAAGAAACATCATTAAATAAACTAGATAAAATAACCTTCTTGGATATATGATTGCATTCAAGAGCCTCTTTGTTATTTTTAGAGTTAGAATATCCATTCTCAACAGACATCCATACATCATATCCTAAAGAGGATAAATAGACTTGCATTCTCATACACCAAAATGAAAAATCTGAACCATTAAACAGAGGAACTCCAGAAAACACTTTCATTGATTCAACTTGTGAAGAATCTTTATCAACTAATTGAACATCAACACCTAAATTTGATATGGATGATGTCTTATGTGTCTTTTGACTAGAATGAAGCTTGACATTTCTCATGTTCTTATTTCTTCTACACTTACCCATTGAACTCCACACACAGGACCTACCCAAGCTGATTAAGATTCAAAAGGGAACCTATTCTCCGATACCAATTGTAGGAGTCCAAGACAACATTGAGAGGGGGGGTGAATCAGTGTTGTATAAATTTTAACCTTTTATAAATTTTGTTTACAAAATAAAAGAGGAAGGTATTGTTAAACACATATACATAAGACTATTGATAAAAGAGGATATAAACAACACCTCATGAGTAAATCATACACATACATAGAGAAGATCAATATAAATCATGACACAAGATTTGCACAAGTGGAAAACCCTCCAGGGAAAACTACCTCACTGGCTTTATCAAAAACCTCACTAATTACAATGTTTAGAAGTACCAACTTCAAGGAGCACCAACCCCTAATACATTTAGAAGCACCAACTTCAAGGAGCACCAACCCTTAATTCATATATACTGCAAAGTGTGCCAGAAATGATTGCCACTCAATATGATTTGCACCATTATATATCTTGTCTTCTCTTTTGCATATCTCCAATCAATTTCAATATGAATATCAATCTCATTACCAATTCACCTAATACTCAATCAACTGCATATTGTCTTCGTGAATTTGTTGTACAAGGAGGTCATCATTTCTACTTTTGATCATTACACAAAGTCTCTGCACAAATTCAATAATATCTCTGCAAATTTATTTGGTTTCTTTGCACAAACATGCGTCTCTGCAAATATTAACACATATCTACAAAACAATTTAAATCATCTTTGTATATACTCCTGATACACATAAAGCCTCTCATCTTTGCAAATAAATCTCTGCAAAATGTTCCATCTCACACTATATATATTCAACCTCTAAAAACTCATCATCTGTATGTTTCATCTCTATCTCCCAAGCCATAGCATCAATGCACCTGAAAATCCATTATATACAAATTGAATGAGCTTTCACCTTTCACATGCATCTTCATATGCCTCTTCACTGCACATTCATTTGCAATAAAAACTTCTTCAAAGAAGACTTAAAACATCTTACATCACATAAAGAAAATCTTCAAATAATATAATCTGCCCTAAAAAATCTTTCATTGGGATCCTGACAAAACTCTTAAGCTTCCACAATTTTCTTTCAAACAAAATCACTATTATAAACTCTCTCCATAAAAAGAATTAATAGTATATATATAAACTTCTTAAAAACAAATTTCCTTCTTTGAAGACATATGTCACAAGAGAGTTTTAAAAAAATAGAAAGAACTTCCCTAAAAAATGGCTTTAAAGATTCTTTCACTAAATGCCTTTAGAAACATTCTAGAATTAGCTTTATAAAACAAAAATCATTGCAGCCTTATCAAGATGACGTCCCTGAGCCTGTCAAAGTGGATGCATAAAATGGGAGGTTTGAATTTAAATTAAATCCGCTGATCAGCCTTTTTTTCTTTTAAACTCCACCGTCGATTTTCATTAGCTGCCAAAAAACTTACGAAGAAACCAGCAAAAAGAGTTTGTAAAGGAGGAGGACCCGGTAGCCCAATGACACTTTAACCCTTTAGATTACCACTTAAGTGGCCAGTGACCTGTGCAATAGGTCAATACCTTTTTAAAAACAAAAAGTGCTTTTATTATGATGTGCATCAAAAACACTTACAGACATTTACAAAAGCACTTCAAAGATGAACTATTTAGCATTGAACTCTAATCATTAGCATTGAATTCTGATCATTTAGCATTGAATTTTGCTATGAAATCTCTGTGGCTTAGGGTTACTAAGAAGAATGTTTAAACTTATTATGAAGAAAGCATCATACCAACCTCCATGAGCATCATTGAAACTATGAATACCTTAAGTGATAATAAACTGACTCTTTGCAAAACTTTGGTGTCTAACATCTATTCTCCTAATGTGATCACTCTTGATGTCATGATCTATTCTCTTGATGTCAATCATGTTTAAGAAACATTTGAAATGAGAGTCAAACATCTTCTGAGAAAATGAAACTTTTTAACATCCTAACATAATATCATCTCCATTTTTTTGAAGCAATTGAAGCAACCAACACAACTGAGATCCTTGTATGAAGAAGCTCTTGATTATTACTGACAGAATAAGACTTGGACATTTCTAAACCATCTTCTTTAAGTGATGCCTCCTGTTGGAGCATGAAGAAAGTAACTCCAATACAAACAAGTATAGGTTTCTTCAACAATATCACTGCATCAACACCATACCTTTGGTATCAAAATGATACAAAATATGAGCTTGGATAAAAATCTCATCATAGAACCTTGTCATGTCAAACGAGCAATGAAGACTCAACATCAACTCAATAATCAATCAACAATTTTAGCGACAGGGTAAACAACAATGGATTGAACTCAACTTCTTAGTATATCAACACCATGAAGCAACAACTCAACTCCTCAAATCAACTCCAAGCAACATGAACTCTGTAGATCAAGACAATATGCACTTCATCAAGCATGGTATACCTTCCAAACATCTTATGAACCACTTACCAAAACATCAAATGAGACCACCATAGAATGAAGCATAACAACATATGAGTGTCCTAATTCTCTCATGGCATGATCATCAAGGCTGACTGAGAACATTACAAATCCCATTTCCTTCCAACTCTGATAAATGAAGAATAACCATTGTCATGTACACCATAACACTCTTGAAGCACTTGTCCCAACACTTGTCTCAACATGACTCAACATGAGGATCATAAGTGCACATCACATCAACAACAAGCGTAACCTTTGATCTATGTTCCCCATGAAGTATCAATGAGTACATCAGCAAAGCATCCTACTTGACACCTTTTTGTCATCAATGACAATCAGTCACCATCATCTAAAACTACTAAAAGGCTTCTAGATCCCAGAATAAACCCCTAGTTGGACTAGGGCACCCGCTCCAATGTCCTGCAAGTGTCAAAATCTAAAAATCTAAAAGTTAGTCGTGACTGTACCCGCAATACCCTTCTTTCTATAGCTTCTTTCTGCCTAAACCTGTAAAACACAATCTGCACCTAAAAAAGAAGGAAATTGTTGTGGCTATATAGGAGCTTTCCTCAATCAAGCCCCATCTTTGGTATTTCTACCTCAACAATAGCCAAAGATAAAGATTTACAAAAGTGTGTAAACGTAACAATGTGTGTATGCATAAAAATCAAATCATGGATGTATCAATCATGGGAAGATCAACAACTTGCTCTACATCAATAAACACATACAACTTCACCTGAAGGAGACGAGATAAATGAAGACTTGCATGAACAAGAAGGTAAATCAGCAATGTCTGCAGAGGATCTCCAAGTTTAATGTTGGAGGCTTCAACCCTTCTCCCAATCATGCAAAGGGTGTACAAACCATAGGAAGAGCAAGATAGACTCAAGATCTTCATTCCTAATCTTCATCCATTGTCTCCAAGATAGCAAATAAAGAATACTTCCAAGAGCTTCAACAAGTCACTAATCTTTAATGACAATTGTAGCAGAGTTTTGGCATCAAGCTAGCCTAAGAATTGTGTGTGATAATATGATTTACAAATGTCTTTTTATATCTAGCTTTAGGGAATTCAAATTTTGAAATAATGTCTCGATGTCACATGAAAATTGAGAATTTGAAAACAAAATCCTGAGGCACTCAATGGGAATCAACACCCCACCAAAATTCAAAATCCCGTGAAATGGGGGAGGACTAGGGTGTGCATGCTTAAATCCTAGCCCCTAATTTCAGCTTAGATCTGCATTTTTGGGGGTCCTAGGGACCCAACTCTCAAATCTCTTTTCGGGTTCTATCAATAAGTTACCTCAAAAAGTGAATAAACTACTCCTAGACTTAGTCAATTAAGGTTTCAAGAAGGCTAAAAAAGAAAAGGTTGAGAGATAACCAAAAGTGACAAGCTAAACCAAGGGAAATTGTACCATTCCATATAGGAGGACAATTTTTGACATTACATTTAGCCCCCACTTTAGTGGCCATATGACACTACGTGCATATGTAACTAAAGGAAAGTAAATACATCAATCATGAAAAGGATACCCAAAAGGATACTGTAGAGGAAGCCGAAGTGTTGTCACCAAGAAGGAAGAAGCCCCCAAATCTGTAATCCTGCAAGACCACAAAGTTAGGACCCCCAACCTATAAAGGAATGTTTGTCAGAAAAGTCACAAATCAAATCAACTTGCAACCACCACCAATGAGTTAGTATCAAAATGCTAAGGGGGTTGAGTGATGAGGTAGGGAGGAAATCAAGGGAGATATATGCCCCCCTTGTTTCTACTTACTTAGTCCAAGAGTAGAAACAAGGAGATATCCACGCGCATCGATTTCAAGGGAAATGTATTATGACGGGCATTTGAAGAAACAATGCTCAATCATAGTACATTGGGGAAGAGAGAGGGGAACCTAGTTCCTAAGGCAACAAATGACACTAAAAACAGAGTTTGATAGCTCAAGAAAAGGGCTCAAGAGTGAAAGAGCAGACTTTTACACCTAGTTAGGGATAGGAATTATCACTCACTTTATGTAAAAGGGAGTTGTCACTTATCACTAACTTATTCTTTTGCCTTATCATTGTAGCAAG
Organism: Cunninghamia lanceolata; assembly: GCA_027924645.1. Taxonomy (NCBI): domain Eukaryota; kingdom Viridiplantae; phylum Streptophyta; class Pinopsida; order Cupressales; family Cupressaceae; genus Cunninghamia; species Cunninghamia lanceolata. Next base: position 14,754,362 of record BSBN01000657.1, read on the forward strand.
AGAGAAGGAGAATAGGAGAATGACCATGCCAAGCCCACATCCATATCATCCACCACAACTTGAGATGCTCCGAGCCTGAGTGGCGGAGAGACGCTTTGAGGCTGAGGTAGGATCTTGATTCAACTCTTCTATCATATTTCATTGTACCTTTGCTTTCACGATTATCGATGTTTGTGCCAAGAGGGGAAGGTGAACAGGGTTCCCAGACAAGGGCACCCGGGTCCACCTAGGGCACCAAAGTCTCTGGGGTGCCCTAGTCCCACAGGGGCACCAGTGTCCCTTTGGGGTGCCCTAGTCTTCCTGGGGCACCCTAGTCCATAGAGGACATAGGTCCTAGGAACAAGCCTTTTGTTCATTTCTTGATAGATTATTGTGGTTTCTAGAGGGGATTCTGATTCTCTTTGCTTACTTTCTGATCTACAGGATGTCCTTGAGATACGTGAGCACACAGGTGGTCATCTGATGGCACTTCTACAAGAGTGCACTAGAGCTCTGATTACCGTAGAGAGAGAGCATTTATAGATGGTAGGCCTATGGTGGGTGTTTGAGATTCCCATAATCAGATTCCACTGTGTGATGCTCATGGCACTAATGGAGAGGTGGGATACAAATACATCCACATTCCACTTACCGACTGGTGAGATTACCATCACATTGGAGGATGTATTCAGGGTCCTTTGACTACCGATCTAAGGAGAGACAGTGAGGGTTGTTGGATATCTCTTAGAGAGGTATACTTGTGAGAGTTAGCTATACTTCTTGGGTCTTACTGTTCCACATTCAGAGCAAGGACACATTCAGGTCCATTTACTAGAGCAGGGATGTCGAGACATTCCCTTACTGTGGAGGATCATGATTGTCATAGTCGCACTAGCTATCGTACTAGATGAACAAGGAACTCACCTTCATGGGGGTCTCATTCACACCATTAGAACGATGGAGGAGCATCAGACTATCTACACATGGGAGCGCAGTATGCTTGCACACCTATATCATGACTTAGGGTGATATGTCCACTGGGAGATGCAAATTCTGATGGTCTTCACATTATTATAGGTCTGGGCCTTTGAGCACATCAGGGGCACACAACTAGTGGGTTTTCCTATAGAGGGAGTATTCACCCATCCGTGTGTCTATGCCTATCCACTAGTCAAGTGTTGGAGGCACAATAGTCTGTTATACTAGAGAGTAGTATTTGACAGATTATAACCTAGTGACATCATTTGGAGACCGTATCGTGGCTACATCAGATGGCCTAGCGAGCAGAGGAAGTTAGCTTGGATGCAGAGGGATTGATTGATGACCAATCACCTCGATCATTCTATATCTTGGTTCTACTTTGTTAGGGTGGCACGGTAGTTTAGGTAGATATAGGATGTTCCTGCAGTTTGTCTAAGCTATGCATATGCAGCTCAGAGTGCTGTCAGAGCCAATACCGTCTGATGACTGACTATAGTAGACGTGCCACTTCGTGATGACAAGGGTCTTGAGGATGTAGATCTAGTGTCAAACACAGCTGATGTTGGGTGTACCCAAGCATATTGGACCTAGTGGCACATAGCACGACTTGCACCTATCTTTCCACCCAGGCATCCTATAGGAGATGCTTAACCTTGGGCCGGTCACGCGAGTGACACAGGGGTGGAGGATGATGTCAGTGATTTCGTGGGATACTACAATCTTGAGGAGGATGTGGAGGAGGATGAGGATGATTCTGAGGAGGTCCCATCATAGTACGTCTTTAGAGTGAGATCCTGACAGAGCCAGTAGGAGGCAAATGCTGACGAGGAGACTGAGTCGAGACTATGGTCAAAGCCTCATGGTCCTCTTCCTATAGATGATCTGAGTCCAAGTCAGACAGAGTGAGGGAGAGTAGTAGGTCTATGCCCCCAGCTGAAGATCAAACAGTAGAGCTCATCACACCATCGGTGATTCGAGATCCATCCTGGCAAGACAAAGATCTAAGTTAGGTTTGATTTATTAGTTTATGTTTTGTATAGTTTATTTTTTGTGATATTTATATAGGAGTCTGACATCTATCTCATCCTCTATTTGTAGTTGGGATTGATGCATGGTGAGACTTTGTGGGTCACATCATAGGAGACATAGTACCGATAGATGCCTCAGAGCAGCGAGTGTGGGCAGGTTATTCACCATGATCATCTGCTAGGTAGCATGCTGAGATATTTATGCCAATAGTCAAATAAAAGACTACTACAGAGGCCATGCTAGAGTAGTCTACACTAGAGAGAGAAGAGTTTTGACAGTGAGCTAAGCGCACCAAGGCTGAGCTTAAAGCACAGCGAGAGAAGATGGTAGCGGTTCCTACATCAGAGGGAGAGCCAGCTGTCAGTGAGTTCTTGCTGTGGGAGGTCTAACTGGCTAGAGCTAACAGATATAGGGTTCAGGTTGAGAGAGACTGGTACTAGAGGATGTACCAGGAGGTACATGAGCAAATGATAGAGATGAGACATGAGATCAAGGGGTTACAATCACAAAGCATCTCTAGGAGTCATTCGCGATCCGTAGCCATACATAATCAGGCTTCTGTCACTCACACACCATGAGGACCTAAGGGTACGGGCAATCAAGGCTCACCTATGTGATGTATAGACTATGACATCCCATTTTGTTTTGAGGGATAGTCGACTTCGTTGTATACATGAAACTAAGATATATATATATATGATTATTTCTTTTGATTTATGTGCAATGATTTTTGATCTATCACATGTGATTTTTGTAAAATGCAACTAGTGATGATGTCTAAATGCTATAATTAATACTATTGTGATATACTAAAAATTCTAAAAAGAACATGTAGTAACAAACACAATGATTAGTTATTTTACACATAACTTTAATTTCCATGCTATATTTAGTTAATGCAAAACTGATCTAAGCAATTACTAGTTAAACATGATACAACAATGATCAACTAAATAAAGATATAATGCCAAATGAATTAAGACAAAACAATGATATCTTGTCAAAATTGAAGCTAATCTATGTGCTAAATTAGATTAGGAACATTTAACATTAGATCTCAAGCATAAAATCTTTTGAGGTGCACTACATTTATAGGTTCTTTAAGCGGTGTACCTTGCTCATCGGCTAAATTATATGCTCCGGATCCAAAGGTTTCAATGATTACATACGGTCCAATCCAATTATGGTTGAACTTACCTTTTTCACTAGGCGGTGCATTAGTTTTCATAAAGAACCAAGTCCCCAATGTTAAATGAATGTTGTATGACTTGCACATTATAGGCTCACTACACACTCTTTTGATAAGCCTTGAGATGTTCAAGAGCATTAATATGTCTTTCATCAAGCACCTCAAGTTCCTATAATCTTTTCTCTCATTCTATGTTATCATCCATGATATCTCTTAGGGAAATTCGCAAGGAAGGAGTTTCTAACTTCAAGGGCATTATTGTGTCTATGCCATAGACAAGATTATATGGTGTGTTACCAGTAGCTGGTCGAATACTTGTTTTGTAGGCCCATAATGCACAAGATAATTGCGTATGCCAATATTTTTTATGTTTATTGACAGTTTTCATAAAATTTGTCCAATAACCTTGTTTGAAGCTTTTGCTTGGCCATTTGATTAAGGGTAATAAGGCGTAGAGAAGTGATGTTATATATGATATTTTTTTAGGAAATTTTTCACATCCTTGTTCTTAAATGGTGTACCATTGTTCGAAACCATGGAGGAAGGTATTCCAAATCAAGAAATTATGTTATCTTTATGAATCAATAGATTACATTGGTGGTCGTGGATCGCAAAGGGACTGCTTCGACCCATTTTGTAAAATAATCAATAGCAGTGATTATGAATGTATGTCCTTGAGAGGAGGGTGGGGAAATTCTACTAATTAGATCCAAGCCCCAGATAGAGAATGGCCATGGTGACACCTTGACATGAAGCTCTTGAGTGGGAGCATGGATTAGGTGTTTATGTTGTTGGCATTGCAGGCATCTCTTGACATAAGCAAAGGAATCTTGTTCCATATACTGCCAATAGTACCCCATACGTAACAATTTTTGTACCAAAGATTTTCCACTAAAATGCCCCCCACAGGCACTAGAGTGAGCTTCTTCTAAAGCTATCAGAATCTCTAAATTGCTTAAACATCAGAGTAAAACACCATTATAACTTTGTACGGTACAAGACATTCGATAATATAATGTATCGCATTGCTAGTTTGTGTAAACAGAGTCAGGCATTCTTAGATGTTGAATCTAGAATGGTTCCATCATGTAAATAATCAAATATATAGGAGAACCATTCATCCGTATATGTGTTACCATAGAGTTTCAAATTTGCAGTTATAGGGCTTTCAATTACCGGTGTCTTAAGATTATGAACAATGAAGATAAATTCCTCAAGAGAACCATCAGGGGATATAAGGGAAGCTACATTCGCCATTGCATCCGCATGTCAGTTATCTTTCCTAGGAATGGTATTGATCGAATATGATTTGAACTGTTTTAAGAGAGATAATGCAAACTCACAATACTGAGATAACTTATCGTGCTTAGTTTGATACGATCTCATTATCTGTTTAACAATTAACTGAGAATCACTGTATATTGTAATATTTTTTATATTAAGAACCTGCACGAAGTCCAGCGATAAGATCTTCATATTCGGTTATGTTATTTGTGCCCAAGAAATCTAAGCAGTAAGATAAGGGAATCAACTTACCAATGGGAGGTATTAATATAACACCAGCTCCGGAGCTAGTTCGACATTTTGATCCGTTAAAGTATAACTCCCATTTTTCATCCACAGAGATTGTTAAAATCTATTCATCAGGAAATGCATCAACATTTTGAATAGAAAAAGGTGAGGAAGTGTTAGGTAACTAATCAGCTATCACTCACCCTTTAATTACTTTTTGTGAAATAAATTTGAGATCAAACTCTATTAATAGCATAACCCATTTAGCAAGATGACCTAATAAATCTGTTCTTGTGAAGAGATGTTTCAAAGGGTCAAACTTTACCATTACATGCACTTCAGCATTTAAGAGATAATGTCTAAGCATTTGAGTGGCAAACACTAAAGCCAAACAATGCTTCTCTATAGCTGTGTATTGCACCTCATAATTGAGTAATGTACGACTGATGTTGTATATCGAAAAATTTAGATTTATAAATGGAAATGATCAAACAATTGAAATGCATAACCTAAACCCAAATAATTCAATACCTTGAAGATGCAAAATGAGCTTGATTGATTGATCGCTTTGTTGTGTTGATTGCTCGATTCCGCAGCATAACGTTGATAAGGAGATAGATAATGGATGCAAAGGCTCTAATGATATTTCAACAGCATGTGGATACTTGAGGATCAATGCCCTTTTAGAAAATTTGACAGAATAAGGGTGTTTAAGGCTCAATGCATGCTAATGGCTTGTGAGGGGGTTGATTTATAGGAAAGGCTTGGTTCCAATGGATGGCTAGGATCAATTAGGGCTTTAGGTGAAATGGATGGATAGGATTAAGTTAGGTTTCCTTGCACATCAAGAAATTGTAGTCATATGACATGTGGCAAAGGAGGATGAGGCTTAGGTGTGCTTGTGTAGATAAATACTAAAATTAGGTCCCATTAGTTGTGCATGTGAAAGATAAAAGTTGTAACACATGATTGACTGGACAAGTGTTGGAATGTGATGAAAGATGAGTGTTTAATTCAAATAAAATATTTGAATTAGTTGGGATATGAGTTGGATATTAATTAAATAAATAAAATTTATTTAATTAATTGAGAAGTTGAATAGGATGAGATAAGATATGATGTGGAAATTAATTAAATAAATAAAATTTATTTAATTAATTGGGATGGGGATAAGATAAATGGGATTATGCATGTGAAATTAATTAAATAAATAAAATTTATTTAATTAATTGGCTAAGTAGGATGAGGATGGGATTGAATGGGATTTTAATTAAATAAATAAAATTTATTTAATTAATTGGCTAATGGATAAATGGGATTAAGAGTGGGATTTAGGACAAAAATGGCTTATGATGTTTAGGATAATGTTTTAACAAGGTGTTGCAAGACATACACAAAGTTGGGACAATTTTGGGTGTCTACATTTTGCCCCTCTTTGAGATGATGTTCGAGATGATGAGCTTTGTGTCGAGTAACATTATTTCAAAGAAGTTAAGGTATGGATAGAGGAAAATGATAGTGATGATGGAAAGATATGATAAGGATGATGATGGTGGAAAGATAGGATGAAATGGGATGATGATGCCCCCTCGAGAGGTTAGGCGGGTTGGACAAACACGGGTAGGCTCTCGAAAAGAAATGGCTTGGCTGCAAAAAGAAAGATAAGGGGATAGATAGAAGAAATGAAGATGCATTATGCTGCAATGAAGGTGAGCAACCATGATGTTTGATATAGCACTAGACGTTATGCACCAAGGTATAAGGACCGGGGTGACGATGTGTCTTGTGCCCCAGCGTAATACAACCTTGTCTAACATATGAGGAAGAAAACTTAGAGCATTGAAGTCCTACTACACAAAAGGTATGATATGACCTTAGATGCAAAGGATAGTGCAAAAAGCTATTCCAACATACACAAGATATGAATATTAGCTGGAAATGATATCGATATGATACAGATGCAAGATAAAATAATAACACACACAAGCAAGCAAGCAAGCATGCACAAATGATACAAAAACAAACAAGGTATTGCCCCTGTCAAGTTGTAAACCAATGATTGATTGTTTGATTGTTTTGCTGATGATAGTTGAGAGTGTTGTCATTGCAGGGAAAGCTATATCCCTAGATCAACACAAGGTTGTTTGCTGAGTTGGTTGGCTAGTTGATTGATTGATTTGGCTTACAACAAGGCTAGGATCAAGACCATGGATTGCGTTTGGATAACTTGGCTTGATTAATTAACATGATTGGTATGGATTAAGGATGGGCTTGCATTTGGATCTTTGCTTGGAATGACTTGAAGATGATGAAATGATGGATGATTAGATTGATATGATTTGATTTGATGAATGGATGATTAGATGATATGTGGGGGATTGAGCTACTTTTGATTTGTTGGAGTGGCTGGATTTGTTCCGATTGGAGTTGATGTGATTGAGTTGATTTGTTTTGGTGTTGATGTTGATGATTGATAGGATTTATTTTGATGGTTGGATTGATGTGCTTTGAGTTGATTTTCTTTGGTGTTAATGCTGATGATTGATAGGATTTGTTGTGATGGTTGGCTTGATGTGCTTTGGTTGTGATGGTTGCTATTGCTGGGTTGATTATTTTGATGATTGGATTTGTTTAGAATGATGATAGTGATGGTGTGATGATAAGAGTGTCCACTCAATCTAAGTATAAGCAAGTGTTCTTAGTGTGCACAAAGGATATAAAACAAATAAGGTTATTGCCCTTGTCAAGTCATAAACCAATATTTGATTGTTTGATTGATGATGTTAGTGTTGTCATTGCAGGGAAAGCTATATCCCTAGATCAACACAAGGATGTGGGAACGCTATATCCCATTAATGATGATTGATGATGATTGATTGGCACATGACAAGATTAGGATCAAAAACTTGTTGATTAGCTTGGATAATGTTCTTTGATTGATTAGCTTGCTTGATACGGATTAATGTGACATAGGTTTAAGATCATTGCTTAGATTGATTTGATTGATATGATTGGAAGAAGTGACTGATTGAAATGGATAAACGAATGTTATTGATAGGAAGAATTGATGATGATGATGATTTGATTTTGATTGAATGTTGATGGAGTGGATTGATTTGGATGATGTGATTCATTTTATTGCTTGGATTTTTTGTTGGATATTTGATTTTTTGGATTTTTTTGACATATTTTGATTTTTTGGTGTTTTTTAGAATATTTTAATTTTTTTTGTATTTTTGAATGTTTTGGGATGTTAATGGATTTACAATTTGGGTAGACTTTGTGCTTGATACCAATGACAAGGGAGAAAACCAAGTCTAGGTGTAAAGATGGATGAATGGGATTGGATGGATAAAAGGATGGGCTCATAGTAAATGTGATGAAAGGCTCATGATAGATGGATAGATAAGAGGATAGGCTGTATAAGGTATGTATGCATGTCTCATGAAAAATGGATAGGTAGGCTATAGTGGAAAGCTCGTGATAAACAGATGGGGATAAGCTATAAGATGGAAAGCTCATGATAAGGATATGCCATAGTGGATGGATCATAAGGGAGCTAGGATGTGATCTTCAAAGGCTATGTTGCATCAGAAGAATAACTTGCCCCATTCTAGGTGGTAATGCTTAGGATTTTTACATGACAAAGTTCAGGACCAAGGGATGACATGATAGATTGGGTTGAATGGGATGGATAAATGGTCATTGGATAGGACTTGGTTTGGAAAGAAGGTATGTCAAGAAATATCCAAACATGTTTCAACATTTTGCCCCTATGTCTTCATCAAAATCAAAAGGCGAGAGGATGGATAAATGGGTTCAATAGGATAAGCTTGTTTATGTAATGGCTAAGGATGGTAGGATGGTGAATGATATAATGGGATAGATAGTTTGGAAATGGATAGGTTGGATGAGACAATTTGCCCCCAAGTGTAAGTGACATAGAAGATCAACCTACACATGACGCCTGTTTGCCAGGTTTTCATCATGGTACTTATCCAAGGCGCCTGTTTACCAGGTTTTCACCATTGGATGAAGGGATTTCTCTTTACTATTTTGACTTTTTTCTTTTTCTTTTATTTTCTTTATTTTCCTTTTTTTTTTTTAGATGTGTTGACAATTACACATGGCGCCTGTTTGCCAGGTTTTCACCATGGTACTTATCAAAGGTGCCTGTTTACTAGGTTTTCACTGTTGGATGAAGGGATTTCTCTTTACTTTTTTTATTTTTTTTTGTTTTTTTGCTTTTTTGCTTTTTTTAGATGGGATGACAATTACACATGGCGCCTGTTTGCCAGGTTTTCACCATGGTAATGGATAGGAGGGACTCAAGTGGCTAGTGCTATAAGAGGTGATATTGTCCCTTTAGAAGTGGATGATGTCTTCACATGGACCATGTCATTATGCTCATAGATGTTGATAGGGGGTTGCATGGATGGGAGATGGAGTAGGTAGATAGTGGATGATGAAATGGATTATGAAAGGTTCATGCAAAGATAGAAGGATCGGGATAGTGGACTATGATGTGGATTATGTAGGCTTATGCAAAAGCATGGACCATAGGGAAAGCATGGCGGAGATATGCAAGATAATGGATGGAAGATGGGTAGATGTAGATATGTGAAGGTGCTGCGGAGTGGAAGGGAATCATGACCAACGGTTGCACACACCATGATAAACATTGAAGCTTTTGATGAGATGGTGGTGTAGGAAGCAATGGAGATGTTTGCTTAGGAGATGGTTGATGAAGTGATTTAGGAACCCACATAGATTTAGTATTTTTAGTGCTTTTGTTTTGCTTGTGGGATTTTTGAAGGGAATGGAAGTTTTGGATGGAAATAGACTTTTGGATGGAGGTAGGTGATTGGGATTCTTGAGATGTGGAGGAGGATGCCTCATTTGACTTGCTAGCTATTTGCTTAGGAACCCAAACCATTTTGCTTTTGGGCTTTGCTTTTGGAGGTAAGGGTTTGGATGGTTGCTTAGATGTGGATGAGGATGCCTCATTCGCTTTGCTAGCTGTTTTCTTAGGAACCCAAACCATTTTGCTTTTGGGCTTTGCTTTTGGAGGTATGGGCTTGGATAGCTTTTTGGATTGCTTTGATTTGGTTCTTTGCATTGATTTTTCATGTTTGTGCCCTAAGGCATGATAGTTCTTTGGATTTTTGGTAGGACTTTTAGCTTTATAGGTAGAGGCATCAAAATTTTTGCTTTTGAATCCCATGGCATGGGTGGAGTGGATGAAATGATTGGAAGCTTTATGCTTAGGTGATGTGTGCTTTTGTTGGCCATGATTAGGGATGTAAGGATACTTATGAATGATATGTATGTTAGGTGTTGGAAGCAATGGTGGCAAGGTGGATGGAGAGATATTTGGAGTTGGTAAAAGTGGAGGCAAGGTGGATGGCGGAAGGTGTATGGTCACATGCTTTTGACATTTATAGGATGATGGAGATGGAATGGCTACATATGTTTTGGGTATATGATGGGGGGTGTGATGGAAAGTGGTAGGTGTAGAATGCATGAAAGGATTACCAACATCTTGGCCTTGTTTACCTTGGGGTGTGTATCCAAGGCCATATGAGCATGGAGGGATTTTGACATGGTTTGGCTCCAAAATACCTTGTTCATAAAGGCCTAGACCTTTGCCTTGGTAGTTCATGTTTTGGAGTATGCGATGGACAATGGGACTAGGTGTGCTGTGAACATTAGACTTGAGCTCATTATTGGATGAAGAAGGTGAAGTGGATAAAGGTCGTTGTTGTCCTAAGGAAGAACATTCATGGACAAAGGTGGTAAAACCAAGTGGACATGATGGTGGACTTGAAGTGGAATCGATGGTGGATATGGAAGGATGATCATTAGGATCTTGATTATGTTCGCTAAGATCCAAGCTATTTGTTTGATCTTTTATGCTTACTTGGGGGACAAGTGTCTCATCATGACAAGTGGATATTTGCTTATTATGGATAGGGCTAGATGGTAGATGACTAGGAGCAATGTGAATATCTTGGTCATGGATAGAAATAGGATTATGGATAGAATCAAGGTGCTCATGGATAGCTTCTTCATAGGTATCATCTTGATCATAAAGAAGGTAGATATTATGGATAGGTTGCATGAAAGTGTATTGATCTTGAGTTGGACTAGGGCTTAATGTTTCCACATGCTTAGGATTAAACCTTTGACATACCTCTTGGGTTGCTTGAATGGAAGTAGATGACTCTTGGATAGGCTCTTGGTCAACAACACGAGAACATGATGACTCTTGACTTAGGCTTGTGGTTGGAGACTCTTGAATAGACTTGTTGGCTTGTAGGTCACATGATGGGCTTAAAGGGCTAGGTATGTTAATGGAAGGCTCTTGAAGAGGCTCAAGGATATGTGAACCACATGATGGGATTATAAGATTGGACATGACCTTTGGAAGTTCATTGGTAGGCTCATGAATTAGTGTTTGACATGGAGGTAGTTTATTCCTAGCTAGTAGCCAATGGATCACATCCTTTGCAAGTGTATGGGTGGATGGAAAATATAATGGATGTATGATAATGGTAGTTGGTGTTGGATTAGGATTAGGACTAGGATTAGGTTGAGACCTAATTGGATTGGATGGATTAGGATTTGGACTAGATGGGGGTGATGATATGGCACGATTTCCCATTATAGGTGGGTACACCTTGTAAACAATTGAGACAAATATTGGACATTGATTTGTATTATGGCCTTTGGTCCTATGGTATGCACAATAATCATGTTCATCATATGGACTTTCTTCACATGGTTTGACTTTAGGAAGTTCAATGAGTTTTGCTTCAAGCATCCTTTGTAAAACTCTCTCAGCCGCATCCTTTGGTGAACGATTAGAATGATATGGTGAGGAAGGTAATGAGGGGCTTGGTGGTTTGGAAGGTAAAGGGATCAATGGACTATGATTGGGATCACATGGTGGTGTTGGGATAGGATTAGTTGGCTCATGTGTTGGCGGGTGATTAGATGATGGAGGCCACTCATAAGATGCATTTGCTAGATTGGTATCTCCCTTGTCAAAGGTAATTAAGTCTTGCATAGGATAACTTGGGCTTGTTTGATTTATGTACAAGGGATTACTTGGACTTGGATGTGCTTCTTGTTGCAAAGGTGGACTTAGGTCTATCAATGGTGCTTGGTGGTCTTGTTGAAAAGGTGTACTTGGACCTGATTGATTTATGTACAAAGGGCTATTTGGACTTGCATGTTGTTCTTGTGATATCACTTGATTGCCTTGTGGATGGGCTTGGTAGTGCATTGGAATGGTGGTATGAGGGATTGGATAAGCTTGAGGTGGAGGTTGATAGGTTGATGTGGCATTGACTTGGTGGATAGGTGGATTAAGTTGATAGGAAGTGGATGGATATGACATGTGGCTATAAGGTGGATTAGGTTGATAGGAAGTGGCTAAGGATTGTTGTACTTGTCGAGCTTGACTAGTGGCTAAAAGGTGTTGGACTTGGGCTATGGAGTGTTGTAGTTGAGGTGATTGGCTTGCGTGGGGTTGAGCTTTTTGGATGAAGAATTGTAATATTTCAATGGCGTCTTGGTTTAGGGGTTGTAATCCTTGATAAAGATTTTGGAGGTATCTTTGGAATTTGATTTCTAGGTCCTCTAGTGTAGACATGTTGTCACCACGTGTTTGTCTTAAGTCCTTTTAGCAAGTGCTTGCTTAGGGATTTGGATGATGATGTGGAATGTTTAGATGATGTGTTTAGATTGATTTGTTTATGTGTTTGGGTGTTTAGAGCTTGATATGGCAATATTCAAACAAATGATTATGCATATACACACATGAATCACTCACGCAAGACACATAAGCAAGTTGTTGACTTTGAAAATGAAATGTGATGATTATGCAAGCACACATGGAAGACACATCAACAAGCTTAATGTGTAGTCAAGTGGGTATAGCCAATTAGGTCTTAGGCTATCTATTGCACAAGGTTGACTATGGAATTGAAAGTGAAATCCTGCCACACAGCCAGGAGAAAGGGGTAACCCACCCTTCACCTTCACTTCCCAAAGGTATAAAGTTCTTTGGGGCTTAGCCAAGAGTGACAAGATTCCAACTCCCAATGAGGGTGTCTTTCGATTCAGCCTCGATTGAGGTCGTCCCTTGGAGTGGTGTGTCTCCAAGCAGGCCTCCTAAGAAGGGTATGACAAAAGCAAACCAAGTGAGCTGTCACTTGATTCACACTCGCAATTGTTAATTTCCCCTTAGAAACTTGAAATGTGTAACAAACAGTTCAAGCACTTGTTCTTTTTAGACCCAAGTCCAAATGTGATGGAAGACAATAGTTTGTTTTAGCCCAATTTTTTGATGTGAATTTGCAAACAATTGTTTATTTTAAAGCCCAAATCCAAGTGTGATGACAAACAAGTTGTTTGTTTTATGCCCAAAATCTAAATGTGTGATCAAATAATGATTAGAGATGAGAGATTAGAATGAGTGCACCTCATAAAAATTGCTTTCCAAGTTGCTATTATGATTGATCCAAATGTTGCTCCAACTCCTTTGATTCACTTACAAGTCATTGCAAAAAATAAAATGTGATTTGGTTCGCTAGATTGGAAGATATGATTTTTTTTTTAAAAGTCGCGCGTCAAAAATTTTTAAAAAATTAGAATCGCAGGGTCAACTTCAAATTGCCATAACTCTTTGAATACTGAACCAAACCTTTAATGTAACCACTTTTCGGAAAGCTCTCGAAGTCCTCTTTCCAACGAATCTAAGATCTCCTTTTTACAGGACCTGTGTAAAACAAAAAACCCTCTGCAACAGATCTGGTCATAAATTTAAAAAATTAGCAAAAAGTTGCGCGTCAAAAATTTCTGAAAAATTAGAATCCCAGGGTCAACTTCAAATCGTCATAACTCTTTGAATACTGAGCCAAATCTTTAATGTAACCACTTTTCGGAAAGCTCTCGAAGTCCTCTTTCCAACGAATCTAAGATCTTTTTTTTCCAGGACCTGTGCAAAACAAAAAACCCTCTGCAACAAATCTGGTCATAAATTAAAAAAATCAGTAAAAAGTCGCGCGTCAAAAATATCTGAAAAATTAGAATCGCAGCGTCAACTTCAAATCATCATAACTCTTTGAATACTAAGCCAAATCTTTAATGTAACCACTTTTCGGAAAGCTCTCGAAGTCCTCTTTCCAATGAATCTAAGATCTTCTTTTTACAGGACCTGTGTAAAACAAAAAACCCTCTGCAACAGATCTGGTCATAAATTTAAAAAATCAGCAATATAAAATATCTTCAACCTACAAATCAAAGTGCATAAACCTGCAAAAATGAATGATTGCCGCTCCAAGAAATCTCGATCTTCACAAAAACAACTCAAACAAGAGGGTTAATCAGGGACGTGAGTCCCACCCGGCGTGCCAAAATGTATATCGAAAAATTTAGATTTATAAATAGAAATGATCAAACAATTGAAATGCATAACCTAAACCCAAATAATTCAATACCTTGAAGATGCAAAATGAGCTTGATTGATTGATCGCTTTGTTGTGTTGATTGCTCGATTCCGCAGCATAACGTTGATAAGGAGATAGATAATGGATGCAAAGGCTCTAATGATATTTCAACAGCATGTGGATACTTGAGGATCAATGCCCTTTTAGAAAATTTGACAGAATAAGGGTGTTTAAGGCTCAATGCATGCTAATGGCTTGTGAGGGGGTTGATTTATAGGAAAGGCTTGGTTCCAATGGATGGCTAGGATCAATTAGGGCTTTAGGTGAAATGGATGGATAGGATTAAGTTAGGTTTCCTTGCACATCAAGAAATTGTAGTCATATGACATGTGGCAAAGGAGGATGAGGCTTAGGTGTGCTTGTGTAGATAAATACTAAAATTAGGTCCCATTAGTTGTGCATGTGAAAGATAAAAGTTGTAACACATGATTGACTGGACAAGTGTTGGAATGTGATGAAAGATGAGTGTTTAATTCAAATAAAATATTTGAATTAGTTGGGATATGAGTTAGATATTAATTAAATAAATAAAATTTATTTAATTAATTGAGAAGTTGAATAGGATGAGATAAGATATGATGTGGAAATTAATTAAATAAATAAAATTTATTTAATTAATTGGGATGGGGATAAGATAAATGGGATTATGCATGTGAAATTAATTAAATAAATAAAATTTATTTAATTAATTGGCTAAGTAGGATGAGGATGGGATTGAATGGGATTTTAATTAAATAAATAAAATTTATTTAATTAATTGGCTAATGGATAAATGGGACTAAGAGTGGGATTTAGGACAAAAATGGCTTATGATGTTTAGGATAATGTTTTAACAAGGTGTTGCAAGACATACACAAAGTTGGGACAATTTTGGGTGTCTACAGATGTAGTAAACAACACATTCTTTGCCTTCAGCATTATGCTATGCTAACAAAGCTGCTAGGGCATTATTAGATGTTGAAATGTATAAAGTAATGGTTTATCAGAAATGAAAAGTTGCAAAATGGGTGGATTAGCTAAGTAACCCTTTAAGTCATTGAAATCTTTTTGACATTCAAAATTCCATTGGAAGTGAGAATCTTCTTCAGTAGTTGTGTAAAGGGGTGAGTCCTATCTGCGAGTTGTGAAACAAATTGGTGAATGGCCTTTATCTTTCCCTGCAAACTACGAAGTTGAGATATGTTCTTCGGTATTTGCATATTAACAATCTCATCTATCTTTTTTGTATCGACTTCTATACCTCGATTTAAAACAATAAATCCAAGTAACTTTCCACTATCCATGCCAAAAACACACTTACGGGGATTCAATCACATATTATATTTTTGTATGCGCTCAAATATTTGTTGAAGATTTGTCACATGATCCTTACGACGGATAGACTTCACTAGGATTTCGTCAACATAATCTTCTAAAATATTGTGCATATAGTCATGAAATATTAGAGTCATTACATGTTGGTAAGTAGCTCCTACATTCTTAAGTCCAAATGGCATGAATACCCAACAAAATGTACCCCAAGGTGTTATAAAGGTTGTTTTATATTGATCGAGAGGATTTATAAGGATTTGATTATATCCTAAAAATCCATCCATGAAAGATAGAAACTCATGTCCAACTATGGAATCAACAATCATATCGATATTAGGGAGCAGAAAATCATATTCCAAAGATGTCAAGTTTAAGTCTCAAAAATCTATGCACATTCTTATATGACCATCGGGTTTAGCAATGGCAACAATATTTGAGATCCACAGAGAGTAATCAATAGGTCGAATAAAACTAGCTTGTAAAAGTTTTTCTATTTCAGTTTTAACAAGCAAAGCAAACTTAGGATTCATCTTACCAATCTTTTGTTTGAAAGGCTTAACATCTAGATTCAACACAATATTATGTGTTACAATATGAGGATCTATACTAGGCATGTCTGAATAATTCCATGCAAATAATTCTGAGAACTCATTTAATAGTTTAGTCATTTCTTCTTTCTCTTCCGCATTTAAACAATCACCAATAGGGATAACTTTTTTAGGGTTATCCTTATCCATAATGACATCAATAGTCTTTTTATTAAGGAGAGTACTATGGTCTAGGGGATTGTAAGAATGTAATTGTTCTTCAAGTTCTTCATTATACTCTACCATAGTAGTTATTGTGCTAGTAGTTTTTCCAAAATATGCATCATTGTTTAAACAATAGGGTAGGCCACGTTTATGGTGATAATGAGGAATACCATCATAAGCACCTAAGAATTCCATTATCGCTTCATCCACCGTAAACATATCTAATGGAAGTAATCCCGGAGGACAATTGATGTCAATCATCTTAGTGAATATCAAATTAAGTGTTGATATTGTATTCACATTTAGAGTATGGCATTTGTGGGCTTTGGACTCCCTAAAAGGATTATATCCAATGCCATTTGAATAATGTCACATAGTGGATTTTATAAGGACTTTGATTCCTTGTTGATTTATACCACAACCATTACCTACATAGTCATGGTTTTTGTAAAGAATTCAGAATCCTCTGCCATAAAGAGAGACCATTTCTTTAGACAAGGATGGAACTTCATAAGTCTCGTAATTAGTGGTATAGCTCAGAGTATTATCCTTATTTGTCATCAAAGAAGTCTTATGTTTATCATTCAAAACATGTGATGTGATTGATGCAATATTAGATGTCTCAGGGATGGGGTTTTTAAGTTTATATTCTCCTATGGAGGAAGATGCAAAATCTAATGAACCCTAGTCATCACCAATAAATGTATTCAATTGTTTGGACTCTTGCATAACATTTTTAGAGGCAAGAGGGGCAGATAAATCAGCTTTCAGATTATTCAAACTCTTAGGACCAACAACATGCTTATGTACTTGCAATTGCAGACAATTAGCAGCTTCAGGATCCAAATGGATAGTATGGAGTTTACCTCTAAATATAAGCTTAATCAAACAATGTAAGGTAGAAGGAACTACTCCTAATGCATGCATCCAAGGTCTACCTAGAATCATGTTATAAGATAAAGAACAAGGCATTATATGAATCAAGGTAGGCACCATCACAGGTCCAACTTGTATAGGTAAAGTTATAGTGCCCACAGATTGTTGTCCAACATTATCAAATCCACAAATACTTAATGATTTTGATTTGACATCAGATATATATCAACTTTAACTTTATGCAATAAATCAATACCACAAACATTAAGGGCTGACCCATTATCAATTATAACTCTCTTAACCAATGTTTTGTTGATCATAATAAAGATAACCAAAGGATCATACTGATTATGAAACTTGAGATATGGTAACTCATGTTTTTGAAACAAAATATCCATTTTTGTTGCATGCATACAATCTAGTAAAGCAGCAACATCTTTTGGTTTAACAACTGGAGGAACAATCACCTTTTGTAAAGTTTCTTGTAGCATTCCATGGTAAGTAGGTGAAGTTTGTATAAGCTCCCAAAGAGATATTTTGGTTACCCTCACAAACTCATGAACACATGGAAGAGAGAAGAAGTGATAATGCCTTAACCAATAAGATAAAGATCAAGATTCATGTTACCTGCTAGCCTACCAGGGCCCTACAGGTAAGTATCTCTAACCCTTTATCTCTCTCATGATGTGCTTCCCCCATGATGTGTTATGTGTTGTTTAGGCCTCCTAGGATGACCTCAGAATCTCCCATAAGGTTCGGGATACCAAGAGACCACCTCTCTTATGACCTTCTTCTATTTGTATCATCATTCTTCTATATTACCTCTCTCTCTGATTTCATTGTTGTGTGTTCTGTCTTACAGATATAGTGTCATGGTTGGTGACCTAGGGGCACCCTCCTACATGAATGTCCCTAAGACACTTGTTTCTCTTCTCTAATTTATTATTTCCCTTCTTCTAGTGTTTCCACCTAGCAGGCGGATGATGACAAACATTTATAATGATGCAGACCTAGTGTCCCGTTCGAGAGCAATCAAAAAATGGACTTAGTTCCTAATATGATGATGGGGTTGTATATCTTATTTGATGCTTGCCTAGTGGAAGCACTCGTGCTTTCCACATAGTGAATTTGATAATGTTTCTGTCGCATTTACAGACCTTAACAATACTGCTGCTCTATGCACCTTTGTTTGTCTTTAAATCTAGCCTTAGCAGTACTTGATTCAGAGAGCTTCATGATATAGCCCCATGGTTATCCTCAAACTTTGAATTCATTGTATAACCTTGGCTCTTTGTGTTGTTAATCATATCCATTGATGTTGTTGTTTATCATGATGTTGTAGACACTAACATATTTCTTCTAGAGATGTGTTTGTGGGAACATTTGGTGATCATAAATAACATGTCACCTTCAGGGGGCATGGGATTTATGAAATTTGGTGTTCCCTTGTGTGTTTTCTTCCTACCTTAATGTGCTTGATATCGATAACTGATATCAACCAGAGCATATATAAGGTAAGCTATCTGTTGTAGATGTTAGCTGTGTGCTTGTCCTTAGGTATAGTCCAAAGACTTGCTTGATGAGTGCATCCTGCATCCTGAGTTTTTTGCAATCAATCAATCAATCATATAAGCCCTCTGCAGAGGCAGGATATTGCATATATGTTTTTTATCTTAAGCCCTCTACGGAGGTAGGGACGGTGTATTTCTTGAAGTAGATTACACATCATGTCATTTTCAAAAGTCCTCTGCAGAGGCAGGGAGCGGTTTCGTGACTAACTCAACCCTTAAGCATGTCTTCGGCAATTGTTGTGGCGAAGCCCAATCGTTGATGTGTGCATGTAATGTAACTAAGATGGTGATGAGTCTAGAAATAGGGAACACACCATTGCTTGTTTGTTGTGTTTTCTCCATCTCTTCAAGTGTGTGTGTTTGGTGTGCTTGTTTTGTTTGGCATGTTTATTGCCCCATATGCAGTCTAAAGACTTGCTCAATGAGTGCATCTTGCATTTTAGGAGGTTTTGCATGTGTGTTGCCCCATATATACAGTTAAAGACTTGCTCAATGAGTGCATCCTATATTATGGGAGGTTTGATTAATTTCCAGTACTTGCATTTGCATTTAATATATATGAGAAAAAGAAAAGAAAAGAAATCATGTCTCTCTTCCATGCATCAATGTGTCTTCTATGCATCGACTATCTTCTCTGTGTTCTGCATGATTGTAACTATTTTTTTCATGTTTTGCATGCTTGTTATTGTCTTCTATGTGATTGGCATGTCTTCTTCATGCTTGGCGTGTTTGATGTGTTTGTGACTATACTTTAATGCATATATTGGCCTTGCATTTATACATACATTAAAGTGGGGGCTAAATGTAACGTCAAAAAATATCCCCTTGGGGGCTTTTCCCTTTATGAGGTTTAGCTCCTGGGTCTTTTGCATGCATTTAGGACATCTTAGTTCATAATTTGGCATCTCGATGGAATGAGCCCTAGGTAACATGACAAATGGGACCTAGGAGGACCCCTTGAGATGTACCTTTCCCAAAATAGGGGGGAGGATTTGGGCACCTGCGCCCTAGTCCTACCCTATTTTGGGGCAGCCATAATTTTTGGGTGTTGGTTTATGACCGTTATTTGGGTCCTTTGTTGACACGGTAAGTTTGAATTATGAAAATCTTGGTGAGAGTGTTTGTAGTTGCATATAAAAGCATAATTAGGCATTCATTTATAAACTAGAAGATGACTAACAATCTATTGTGTTCTCAAGGTGATTCAAGGATTTCATTGTGTTGCAAGAGTGGACTTGTGTGGTTTGTGTATTTGTATTTGCAGATTTAAGCATCAATTTCCTCATGGAATGAAGAGCATCTTCCTCCCATGAGAGCTTCACTACAAGGTGACATTATATTGTGTTTTTATATTTGATTCTTTTGTTTTTTTCCTCTACCTCACAAGGGCACACACTCTTTATCTGACAATGGTGTTAGGAGACTTAAATGTCCTCTGGGGCTTGACTGAGGCAAGCTTCTAAACACCACAACCCCCAAACCAAAGTCTTGTGATTGCAGGTTATAGCTGTTGTATTTGAGAGAAGTGAAGTTGCCAGAAGGATTGACATGCATCAAGGATTCAGGATCTAAAGAGAAGCAAGACATTGGAGCATTTCCAAGACTTGGGCACTCATTCTAGTGTCCTCCGAAGCTGAACTTCCAAAAATAGAAGTTATAGGGTTGATCAGTGTCAGAAGGAGGTCCAGATCTCGTAAAGAAACTGGTACCTCAGACTTGGGCACTTGCTCCAGTGTCCTTGACTATTCCACCTCGAAACCCTAAAAATAGGTATTCTATGATTTGCTATTTTACTTCTGTCTGCAAGAGCATTATCTGTTATTCTTCAGTTTATTGCCATATTTGCATAATTAGGGTTTTAATGGTCAATTGAGCATAAGAGAAGAGAAATTAATAATTAAATTCCCTAATCCAAGTTTCCCTACATCTCACAGCAATCTTGGGTGTGATAGTGCTCACCACTCAACCCTAGGTCCTTGAATGTAAAGTGGAGAGGATGATTTAAACATCAAAACACTAAACATTAACAAATCCAATTTTCCACTAAAAATTTTGGTGAACCCATGTTTTTGGACTTAAATTTGCAACTATTTGAGTGTGTCTTTAGATTTGTATTGATTTCATTCATTCATATAGTCATTCATTTTATTGCATTGAGAAAAATTTTTAAAAAAATGAAAAAGTTGAAAAATTCAAAAAAATTGCATTGTTTGGCTCACTAAATTGCATCAATTCTTTCTAAATTTTCCTAATTCATTATTTTTGCATCAGATCTGATATAAACTACAGAAAAAAACAAAATTTCATAAATTTGCATTGCATTTTTGTCATTAATTTGCTAGGCTTTTGTAGAAATTTTGAAAATTTTCATTAAACCTAGTAATTCCAAAATCTAGGGTTAGTAGGTAAAATCTTCTTTCAAATTTTTATACTGATTTTAGAGGCTCATTCAAATTTTTATTTGACTTTAGTCTTGCATTTTAGTGTAAATTTGCATTTCGATTTAAAATATTTACATTTTTGCATAGAAAATTTCAACAAAAACTAGCAATTTTCATGTATTTTCATTAAATTTGCATTGGCATTTTGCATATTAAATCTTGAAAATTATTTTTATATCTGAGAGTAATTAATTTTAATTATAAATTAGACCTCAAAACATTTGCATAGCATTTTGTGTCGACATCTCAAACCTAGGGCTTCAAAAAACAACGATTTTTGCTAAATTTGGCCTTATCAACTCTCCAAAATTGCACCATATGCATGTTGTGAAGAGGATTTTTGCATTAATTTTATGTTATCAGGGTAATCATTTTCTTCCCCTCCTAAAAATCTTCACAACACCCTTTTATCAGGTTCTTGTACTGAAAATTTGGTGAAAGACTACACATTTTGGCTATTTTTGCCCTAGGGTTTGACCTAGTTTGCACTCCAAGCATGTTGTGATCAATTTTATGGATTGAGGTGATTGATATTATTGATATTATTTACTGTACCTCCTAAAATTCATTACAATACCCCTTTTTTCTAGGTCTTGGAGTTGAAAAACTGTGAACAATAGCCTATTTTTTCTATATTTTCACTAGGGTTTGACCTTAAGTGGCACTAAAAGCGTGTTGTTCTAGGTATTTTGTAACCAAGAGGATGTTATTACTAATATTATTTTCTTTCCATCACAATTTTCCTCACAACACCCTTTTTTATGCTCTTTTACATTGAGTTTTGGTGAAAAAAGTGCCTATTTTGACATATTTTCACTCTATTGTTGACTTGGCATTATCTTGTATTTGCGTCAAGACCATGTTGAGAAGGATACTTTTACTGTTTTGGACTGATATCAGACATATAAATTTCTTCCCTTGACTTAAATCCTTACAACACCCTTTGGTTCATTCATTTGCATTAAAAAAGTACAAAATTCCAAGCATTTTTTGCTTTCAAACATATCATTCTCTTAGGGTTTGTCATCTTAGTTTGTGCATTGAGTGTCATGTGCCTTTGCATAAAATTTATGACCCACTATCCTAAAAACAATATCCCTTTGAGAAGAAGTAAAATATTAATGGGATCTAGTGCTCTTGACGAAAATAATATCCCTACCTCTGAAAATCCTTTGCACACCTTCTTTACAAAGGGAGAATCTCAAATTGTGCAAGATATCATACATCCTCCAACCATTATGGAAGACCAAATATTTCATGATGTTGAGGATGCTATTGAGGTAGTAGGACATGTACCTATGGAACAAATCAATAAGCTTGATAAAGACCTTGTCAAATTTCAAGAATATGTGCAAACTAAGAGACTAGTCGAAGAAGCCTTATCTGTGATTCATCATGTAAGAGAATTGATAAAAGAAGGACAAGATGGACTTAATGTTATTCATGGTTTAACACACATTGTGCAAACTAATGTAATGCCAGTGAGTGAATGTGCAAAAGTCATTAACAACATATCATCGCCATTGCATACTGAAGTTTCAGCACTTATACCGACTATAGGAATATCAACCTTCACATCAATGATCTTAACAATTGATGCAAATATTTGTAGTAATGCTACCATTGGTATTGGAGTATCTAATGGCACCAATTATAAAGCTGTGGGATTTGATTATCAGAACTTGGTCCATAATGTGACCGTTCCTCTGAATAGTTATTCTCAACCTCCCATCACACATAGTTATTCCCAACCATCTTCAACCTACCAATATGTTCAACAGCCATTGACCTATTCCCAGCCTCTACTTGTCACATCTCAATATCAATCACCTCCTTACCTTGGTTCTAATTCATCTCAACAAACTGCATCTCCAAATGATGCCATCCTAAACCAACTTTTACAGGGTATGAATGCTTTACAACAAAAGGTAACAAACTTGACAAATTCATCGCAGCCTAGTCTACCAACATATCATGCCTGTAATCCCCTTTCCTATACAATCTTGAGAACTCATATGCTTGAGAGGTTTGAGACCCCCCGCTTTGAAAAATATGGTGGAAAAGGTGATCCTAATATTCATGTGGCAGCATTTATAGCTATGTGTAGTGATTTTTATTTTGAAGAGGATTTGTTATTAAAACTTTTCCCATGATCTCTCAAAGATAATACTTTAGAATGGTTTTTCTCATTGCCTCCAAATTCAATACACTCCTTTTCACAGTTGATTAATCAATTTTTACAACATTTTCAAGCAAATATCAGACCCCAAGTCACTCTAATTGACTTGTTTCAGTGCAAACAAGGTCCGAAAGAGAAGCTGACAAAATTTATTAGTCGGTACCAGAGGCTTTATGCACATATTCAATATCATATGAAAGATGAAGATGTTCAAAAGATATTCATTGCAAATCTACAACCTAATATTCGTAATAAGATTCTCTTGATGAAGTACAACTTCTTTCAACATTTATGCACCTCCCTTTGTGATTATCAACTTTCATCTAGTCAATATGAAAACCAAAACTCATTAGCTCAAGTTGGTCAATCTATGGGTGGGTCATCACATAAAATTTTTAAGAGAAACAATAATAGGAATTTCATCAAGTTTAATGGACTAAATATGCACAACATTTTGAATGTTTTAGCTATATCAAATATGAAGAAAGCATCATACCAACCAAGAAAGTTTACTCCAATATCTGAATCCTACCATTCCATTATGATCCAAGTTGTGAGTAATAACATTCTGAAGCTTCCCTCGATCAAGCTTGTTGATCCTAGTAAACAAGGACCTTAATTCGATGCTAATGTCTTTTGTCATTATCATCAGGTGCAAAGACATGACACAGAATGATGTATGCATCTGAAACATGAAATACAGGACCTTATTGATTCAAATGTCATCCAGGTATTGGGTATGAATGACAATGGAAACAAATCAGTTGCTCCATCTAATCAAAACTTACAAATATTCACTAATCATTTCCCTAAACATACTGAAAACAATATGGTGGAGCAGGGTTTAGTGGAAGTAGACGAGGATGATTACTTAGACTATGATAGCATCATGGGAATGATTGAAGTGGATAAGAAACAAATAAACAATCCACCTCATCCTTGAAGAAATGGAATTTATGTTGAGGTTCCTCCTCTGTTATCCTTATATGGATCAGAGGATAATCAAGATACATCTAAAAAATAAAAACAACAACCAATACAAATGAGTAAGATGGTATAGGATGATTCCTGTCCCTGTGCTAGAAAGATTCAACAATGAAAACTCGATAAAAATCATAAAAGAGCTAGACGACTGTCAAAAATTGGAGAAAATAGTGGTTCCCCTCCTCATAAGCAACAAAAAGTTATATTTACACAAGGAGTAACAAATCAAGCATCACATGACAATCAACAAAACTTTCATAAGAACCACTCAAACTTTGCACTCCACATGATCGAGTACCTCTCCAAGTGGTTTGCAAGTTCCCAAATTTGATAAAAAGATCAAATAGGTAAGTATCTAACCATTTATCTCTCTTGTGATGTGCTTCCCCCATAATGTGTTTTGTGTTGTTTAGGCCTCCTAGGATGACCTTGGATTCTCTTGTAAGGTTCAGGATACTAGGAGACTGCCTTTGTTGTGACCTTCTTCTATTTGTATCATCATTCTTCTATATCATCTCTCTCTAATTTTATTGTTGTGTGTTGTGTCTTATAGACATAGTGTCACAGTTGGTGACCTAGGGGCACCCTCCTATGTGACTATCCCTAAGACACTTGTTTATCCTCTCTTATTTATTATTTACCTTCCTCTAGTGTTTCCATCTAGGGGGGCGGATGATGACAAAAATTTGTATTGATACAGACCTAGTGTCCCTTTTGAGAGCAATTAAAAAATGGACTTAGTTCCTAATATGACGATGGGGTTGAATATCTTATTTGACGCTTGGCTAGTGGAAGCACTCGTGCTTTCTGCATAGTGAATGTGATGATGTTTTTGTCGCATTTACAAACCTTAACAATACTGCTGCTCTATGCACCTTTGTTTGTCTTTAAATCTGGCCCTAGTGGTACTCGATTCGGAGAGCCTCGTGATATAGCCCAATGGTTATCCTCAAACTCCAAATTCATTGTATAACATTGGCTCCTTGTGTGGTTATTCATATGCATTGATCTTGTTGTTTATCATGATGTTGTAGAGACTAACATGTTTCTTGCAGGGATGTGTTTGTGGGAACATTTGGTGATCATAAAGTACATGTCACCTCCGGGGAGCATGGGCTTTGTGAAAGTCAGTGTTCCTTTGTGTGTTTTCTTCCTACCTTAATGTTCTTAATATCGATAACTGATATGAACCACCTGAAGGTGGGGGCATATATAAGGTAAAATGTCTATTCTAGATGTTAGCTATGTGCTTGTCCTCAGGTGTAGTCTAAAGACTTTCTCAATGAGTGCATCTTGCATCCTGAGTTTGTTTGCAATCAATCATGTAAGCCCTCTATGGAGGTGGGATATCGCGTATATCCTTTTTATCTTAAGCCCTCTGCAGAGGCGGGTATGGTGTATTTCTCAGAGTAGATTGCACATCCTGTCATTTTGAAAAATCCTCTGTGGAGGTAGGTAGCGGTTATGTGACTAACTCAACTCTCAAGTGTGTCTTCAGTGATTGTTGTGGTGAAGCCCAATTGTTAGTGTGTGCCTGTAATATGCCTGAGATTTTGATGAGCCTAGAAATAGGGAACACACCATCACTTATCTACCATGTTTTCTCCATGTCTTCAAGTGTGTGTGTTTTGCATGCTTGTTTTGTGTGGCGTGTTTGTTTCCCTATATGCAATCTAAAGACTTGCTCGATGAGTGCATCCTGCATTTTGGGACGTTTTGTGTCTTGCGTGTGTGTTGCCTAATATATACAGTCTAAAGACTTGCTTGATGAGTGCATCATATATTATGTGAGGTTTATTTACTTTCCACTAGTTGCATTTGCATTTCATATATATGAGAAAAAGAAAAGAAAAGATATCACTTCTATCTTCCATGCATTAATGTGTCTTCTATGCATTGACTGTCTTCTCTATGTTCTGCATGACTATAACTATCTTCTCCATGTTTTACGTGCCTGTTACTATCACGTCATGTGATGCTTGATTTTTTACTCATGTAAATTAAACTTCTTGTTTCTTATGAGGAGGGGAACCACTATTTTCTCCAATTTTTTACAGTCAGCTAGCTCTTTTCTGATTTTTATCAAGTTTTGTTGTTGAATCTTTCTAGCATAGGGACGGGAATCATCCTGTACCATCTTACTCATTTGTAAATGTTTAGTGGAAAATTGGATTTGTTAATGTTTAGTTTTTAGATGTTTAAATCCTCCTCTCCACTTTACATTCAAGGACGTAGGGTCGAGTGGCGAGCACTATCATACCCTAGATCCCTGTGAGATGTAGGGAAACTTGGATTAGGGAAATTAATTATCAATTTCTCTTCTCTTATGCTTAATTGACCATTAAAACCCTAATTATGCAAATACAACAATAAACTGATGAATAATAGAAAATGCTCTTGCAGATGGAAGTAAAATAGTAAATCATAAAATACCTATTTTTGGGGTTCTGAGGCGGAACAGTCAGGGACACAATAGCTGGTACCCAAGTCCAAGGTACTAATTTCTTTGCAAGATCCGGACCTCCTTCTGACACTGATAGTAAGCTGTAACTTCTATTTCTGGAAACTCAGCTATGGAGGACACTAGAGCGAGTGCCCAAGTCCTAGAAATGCTCTGGTGTCCTACTTCTTTTCAAATCTTGAATCCTTGTTACCTGCCAATCTTTCCTGCAACTTCACTTCTTACGAATACGACACTTGTAACTTACAATCACAAGACTTTGGTTTGGGGGTTGTGGTGTTTAGAGGCTTGCCTAAGTCAATCCCCAGAGGACAATTAAGTCTCCAAACATCATTTTCAGATAAAGAGTGCATGCCCTTGTGAGGCAGAGTCAAAAACCAATGGAATGAATGATAAAAACACAATATAGTGTCACCTTGTAGTGAAGCTCTCATGGGAGGAAGATACTCTTCATTCCATGAGGAAATTGATGCTCAAATCTACAAATGCAAATACACAAACCACACAGATCTTCTCTTGTAACACAATAAAAGCCTTGAATCACCTTAAGAACACTTGAACATCACAATTGCCATCAAGATTCTAAATATGTAACTACAAACACTCCCACCAAGATTTTCATAAGTCAAACTTACCGTGTCAGCAAAGGACCCAAATAACGGTCATAAACTGACACCCAAAAATTAGGGCTACCCCAAAATAGGATAGGACTAGGGCGGAGGTGCTCAAGTCCTCCCCCTATTTTGGGCAGGGTACAGCTCAAGGGGTCCTCCTAGGTCCCATTTGTCATGTTACCTAGGTCTCATTCCATCGGGATGCCAAATTATGAACTAAGATGTACTAAATGCATGCAAATGACCTTGGAGCTAAACCTTATGAGGGAAAAACCCCCAAGGGGACATTTTCCAATGTTACATTTAGCCCCCACTTTAATGTATGTATAAATGCAAGGCCAATACATGCATTAAAGTATGGTCACAAACACAACAAACACACCAAGCACGGAGAAGACACGCCAATCACATAGAAGACAGTAACAGGCATGCAAAACAAGGACAAGAATGTTACAATCACACAGAACATGGAGAAGACAGTCAATGCATAGAAGACACATTAATGCATGGAAGACAGAAATTATATCTTTTCTTTTCTTTTTCTCATTTATATGAAATGCAAATGCAAGTACTGGAAAGTAAAAAAACCTCCCATAATACAGGATGCACTCATCGAGCAAGTCTTTAGACTGTATATATGGGGAAACACACACACAAGATACACAAAACCTCATAAAATGCAGGATGCACTCATTGAGCAAGTCTTTAGACTACATATGGGGCAACAAATAGGCCACACAAAATAAGCATGCCAAACAAACACACTTGAAGACACCAAGAAAACACGGTAGACAAGTGATGGTGTGTTCCCTATTTCTAGGCTCATCACCATCTCAGGCACATTATAGGTACACACTGATGATTGTGCTTCACCACAACAATCGTTGAAGGCATGCTTAAGGGTTGAGTTAGTCACACAACCACTCCCCGCCTCCGTAGAGGACTTTTGAAAATGATAGGATGTGCAATCTACTCCGAGAAATACACCATCCCCACCTCTGTAAAGGGCTTAAGATAAAAAGGATATATGCGATATCCTGCCTCTACAAAGGGCTTATATGATTGATTTATTCATTTCAAACAAACTTAGGATGCAGGATGCACTCATCGAGCAAGTTTTTAGACTATACCTGAGGACAAGCACATAGCTAACATCTACAATAGACAACTTACCTTATATATGCCCCCACCTTAAGGTGGTTGATATCAGGTATCAATATCAAGCATGTTAAGGTAGGAAGAAAACACACAAACGAACACCAACTTTCGCAAAGCCCATGCCCCTCGAAGGTGACATGTACTTTACAATCGCTAAATGTTCCCACAAACACATCCCTGCAAGAAACATGTTAGTGTCTACAACATCATGATAAACAATTAACCACACAAAGAGCCAAGGTTATACAATGAATTCAGAGTTTGAGGAAAACCGTGGGGCTATATCATGAAGCTCTCTAAATCAAGTACCGCCAAGGCCAGATTCAAAGACAAACAAAGGTGCATAGAGATAAAGGGTTAGAGATACTTACCTATTTGATCTTCGTATTAGATTTGGGAACTTGCAAACCTCTTGGAGAGGTACTTGATCATGTTGAGTGCAAATTTTGAGTGGTTCTTATGAAATTTTTGTTGATTGTCGTGTGATGCTTGATTTGTTACTCCTTGTGTAAATATAACTTTTTGTTACTTATGAGGAGGGGAACCTCTATTTTCTCCAATTTTTGACAGTTGTCCTGCTCTTTTCCAAATTTTATCAAGTTTTCATTGTTGAATATTTTTAGCACGGGGACAAAGATCATCCTTTACCATCTTACTCATTTGTATTGGTTGTTGTTCTTGTTTTTCAGATGTATCTTGATTATCCTCCGATCTATGTAAGGATAACATAGGAGGAACATCAGCATAAATTCCATTTCTTCGAGGATGAGGTGGATTGTTTATTTGTTTCTTATCCACTTCAATCATTCCCACAATGCTATCATAGTCTAAGTAATCATCCTCGTCTACTTCCACTAAACCCTATTCCACCATATTGTTTTTAGTATGTTTAGGGAAAGGATTAGTGAGGATTTGTAAGTTTTGATTCGGCAAAGCATCTGACTTGTTTCCATTGTCATTCACACCTAATACCTGGATGACATTTGAATCAATAAGGTCTTGTATTTCATGTTTAAGATGCATACATCATTCAATGTCATGTCCTTGCGTCCGACCATAATGACAAAAGGCATTAGCATCAAAGTAAGGTCCTTTTTTACTAGGATCAATAGGCTTGATCGGGGGAAGCTTCAGAATGTTATTACTCATAGCTTGGTTCATAATGGAATGGTAGGATTTAGATATCGGAGTAAACTTTCTTGGTTGGTATGATGCTTTCTTTGGATTTGATATAACTAAAACATTCAAAAAGTTATGCATATTTGGTCCATTAAACTACTATTATTGTTTCTCCTAAAATTGTTTTGTGATGACCCACCCATGGATTGACCAACTTGAGCTGATGAGCTTTGGTTTTTATACTGACTAGACAAAAGTTGATAATCATGAAGGGTGGTGCATAAATGTTGAAAAGAGTTGTACTTCATCAAGAAGATCTTATCACGAATATTATGTTGTAGATTTGTAATGAATATCTTTTGAACATCTTCATCTTTTATCTGATATTGAATCTGTGCATAAAGCCCTTGGTACCAACTAATAAATTCTGTCAACTTCTCTTTCGGACATTGTTTGCATTGAACCAAGTCAATTAGACTGAATTGGGGTCTGATATTTGCTTGAA
Source organism: Cunninghamia lanceolata (assembly GCA_027924645.1). NCBI lineage: Eukaryota > Viridiplantae > Streptophyta > Pinopsida > Cupressales > Cupressaceae > Cunninghamia > Cunninghamia lanceolata. Next base: position 14,784,538 of record BSBN01000657.1, read on the forward strand.
AATGTTGTAAAAATTGATCAATCAACTACGAAAAGGAGTGTATTGAATTCAGAGGCAACAAGCAAAACCATTGTAAAGCAGTATCTTTGAGAGATTGTGGGAAAAGTTTTGCTAATAAATCCTCTTCAAAATAAAAATCACTACACATAGCTATAAATGCTGCCACATGAATATTAGGATCACCTTTTCCACCATATTTTTCAAAGCGTGGGGTCTCAAACCTCTCAGGCATAGGAGTTCTCAAGATTGCATAGGAAAGGGGATTATAGGCATGATATGTTGGTAGACTAGGCTGCGATGAATTTGTCAAGTTTGTTACCTTTTGTTGTAAAGCATTCATACCCTGTAAAAGTTGGTTTAGGATGGCATCATTTGGAGATGTGGTTTGTTGAGATCAATTGGAACCAAGGTGAGGAGGTGATTGATATTGAGATGTAACAAGTAGAGGCTGGGAATAGGTTAATGGTTGTTGAACATATTGGTAGGTTGAAGATGGTTTGGAATAATTATGTGTGATGGGAGGTTGAGAACAACTAATCATAGGACCAAGTTCTGATAATCAAATCCCACAGCTTTATAATTGGTGCTATTAGATACTCCAATACTAGTGGTAGCATTCCTACAAATATTTGCATTAGTTGTTAAGATTGTTGATGTGAAGGTTGATATTCCTATAGTCAGTATAGGTGTTGAAACTTGAGTATGCAACAACGATGATATGTTGTTAATGACTTTTGCACATTCACTCACCAGCATTACATTAGTTTGCACAATGTGTGTTAAACCATGAATAACATTAAGTCCATCTTGTCCTTCTTTTATCAATTCTCTTACATGATGAATCACATGTAAGGCTTCTTCGGCTACTCTCTCAGTTTGCACATATTCTTGAAATTCGGCAAGGTCTTTATCAAGCTTATTGTCTTGTTCCATAGGTACATGTCCTACTACCTCAATAGCATCCTTAACATCATGAAATATTTTATCTTCCATAATGGTTGGAGGATGTATGATATCTTGGACAATTTGAGTTTCTCCTTTTGTAAAGAAGGTGTGCAAAGGATTGTCAGAGGTAGGGATATTGTTTTCATCAAGACCACTAGATCCCATTAATCTTTTACTTCTTCTCAAAGGGATATTGTTTTTAGTACAACAGATCATAAATTTTATGAAAAGGCACATGACACTCAATGCACAAACTAAGATGACAAACCCTAAGAGAATGATATGTTTGAAAGCTAAAAATGCTTGGAATTTTGTACTTTTTTAATGCAAATGAATGAACCAAAGGGTGTTGTAAGGATTTCAGTCAAGGGAAGAAATTTATATGTCTGATATCAGTCCAAATAGAAAAATTATCCTTCTCAACACACTCTTGATGCGATTTCAAGTTAATGCCAAGTCAAAATATATGAAAATATATCAAAATAGGCACTTTTTTCACCAAAATTCAATGCAAACAGGCATAACAAAGGGTGTTGTGAGGAAAATGATGATGGAAAGAAAATAATATCAGTAATAACAACCTCTTGGGTCCAAAATATCTAGCACAACACTCTTTTAGTGCCCCTTAAGGTCAAACCCTAGTGAAAATATAGCAAAAATAGGCTATTTTTCACGATTTTTCAACTCCAAGACCTAGAAAAATGGGTGTTGTAAGGAATTTTAGTAGGTACAAAAAATAATATAAATAATATAAGTCACATAAATCCATAAAATTGATCACAACATGCTTGGAGTGTAAACTAGGTCAAACCCTAGGGCAAAAATAGCCAAGATGTGTAGTTTTTCACCAAATTTCCACCACAAGAGCCCGATAAAATGGTGTTGTGAAGCTTTTTAGGAGGGGTAGAAAATTATTACCCTAGTAAAAGAAGATTAATGCAAAAATAATATTCACAACACACCTACGGTGCAAGTTTGGAGAGTCAATAAGCCAAAATTTAGTGAAAATTGTTGTTTTTGAAGCCCTAGGTTTGAGATGTTGACACAAAATGCTATGTGAATGTTTTGAAGTCTGATTTATGATGAAAATTAATTAATCTCAGATCTGAAAATGATTTTCAAGCTTTAATATGAAAAATGCCAATGCAAATTTAATGAAAATGCATGAAAATTGCTAGTTTTTGTTGAAATTTTCTATGCAAAAATGCAAATATTTTAAATCAAAATGAAAATTTACACTAAAATGCAAGACTAAAGTCAAATAAAAATTTGAATGAGCCTCTAAAATCAGTAGAAAAATCTGAAAGAAGAATATTTTGCCTACTAACCCTAGATTTTGGAATTACTAGGTTTAATGAAAATTTTTAAAATTTCTACAAAAGCCTAGCAAATTAGTGATGAAAATGCAATGCAAATTTTTGAATTTTTGTATTTTTCTGTAGTTTATATTAGATCTGATGTAAAAATCATGAATTAGGAAAATTTATAAAGAATTGATGCAATTTAGTAAGCCAAAGAATGCAATTTTTTTGAATTTTTTTCAAAATTTTATTAATTTTTTGGAATTTTTCTCAATGCAACAAAATGAATGACTGAATGAATGAAATCAATCCAAATTTGAAGACAGACACTCAGTAAGTTGGAATTTAAGTCCAAAAACTTGGGTTCACCAAAATGTTTAAGGGGAAATTTGATAGTTTGTTTAAACTAGGTTAAATGCCACAATCTCCCTGCTAAGCATTGGGAGGACAAAGACCAAGCTTGTAACAAGCTTCTAATCACTTTGTCTATCCCTTACACTTGTGTGGTTATGAAACCTAAGGCCCTAATGAAGATTGTATCAAGTGTTTTCCTTTCAACCAGGTAAAACCCTAATTATGCCTTAAATCAGAAATATACAGAAACTAATGAAGCAACTAGTAGAATTGATCACAGAAGTGCAGAGATAGAGTTCTAGAGATAATGTACCTAGATTTTGAGGGCTGCATGGACTAGGGCACCCACTCCAGTGTCCTGAAAGTTTTTGAATGGGAAAATTTTTTGCAAAGGGTGTCTCAAACTACTAAAAAGCTTGCAGACCCCAGAATAAACCCTTGGTTGGACTAGGGTGCCCGCTCCAATGTCTCACAAGTCTCAGAATCCAAAAATATGAAAGTCTATCACGAATTTACCTACAATACCCTTCTTTCTGTAGCTTCTTTCTACCTAAACCTGCAAAACATGATCTGCACCTACAAAAGAAGGAAATTGTTGTGGCTATATAGGAGCTTGCCTCAGTCAAGCCCTGTCTTTGGTATTTCTACCTCAACAATAGCCAAAGATAAAGATTTGCAGAAGTGTGTGCAAACCTAACAATGTGTGTATACATAAAAATCAAACCCTAGATGTCTCAATCAAGGGAAGATCAACAACTTGCTTTGCATCAATAAACACATACAACTTCCCCTCAAAGAGATGAGATAAATGAAGACTTGCATAAACAAGAAGGTGAATCAGCAATGTCTATGGAGGATCTCCAATCTTGTTGTTGAAGGCTTCAACCCTTCTCCTGATCATGCAAAGGGTGTACAAACCCTAGGAAGAATAAGATAGAGTCAAGATCTTGATTCCTAATCTCCATCCATTGTCTCCAAGATAGCAAATAAAGAATACTTCCAAGAGCTTCAACAAGTCACTGATCTTCAATGGCAATTGTAGCAGAGTTTTGGCATCAAGCTTGCATAAGAATTATGAGTGATAAAATGATTTACAAATGTCTTTTTATATCTAGCTTCAGGGAATTCAAATTTTGAAATAATGTCTCGATATCCTGTGAAAGTCAAGAATTTTAAAACAAAATCCTGAGGCACTCGGTGGGAACTGACACCTCACCAAAATTCAAAATCCCATGAAATGTGGGAGGACTAGGACACAGGCAGCCAAGTCCTAGCCCCCAATTTCAGCTCAAATCTATTTTAGGGGGTCCTAGGGACCCAAATCTCAAATCTCTTTCTGGGTTCTATCAATAAGTTACCTCAAAAAGTGAATAAACTGCTCCTAGACTTAGTCAATCAAGGTTTCGGGAAGGCTGAAAAAGAAAAGGTTGAGAGGTCACCCAGCATGAGGAGCTAAATCGAGGGAAATTGTACCATTCCATATAGGAGGATAGTTTTTGACGTTACATTTAGCCCCCACTTTAGTGGCCATATGACACTACATGCATATGCAACTAAAGGAAAGTAAATAAATCAATCATGAAAAGGATACTGTAGAGGAAGCTGAAGTGTTGTCACCAAGAAGGAAGGAGCCCCTAAGTCTATAATCCTACAAGACCATAAAGTTAGGACCCATAACCTAAAAAGGAACGTTTGTCAGAAAAGTCACAAATCAAATTAACCTACAACCACCACCAATGAGTCAGTATCAAAATGCTAAGGGGGTTGAGTGATGAGGCAGGGAGGAAATTGAGGGAGATATATTCCCCCCCTGTTTTTGCTTGCTTATTCCAAGAGTAGAAACAAGGAGATATCCATGCACATCGATTTGAAGTGAAATGTATTATGAGGGTCATTTAAAGAAACAACACTTAATCATAGTACATTGGGGAAGAGAGAGCAAAACCTAGTTTCCAACACAACAAACACCACTAAAATCAAAGTTTGACAGCTCGAGAAAAGGGCTCAAGAGTGAAAGAGCACACTTTTGCACCTAGTTAGGGATAGCAATTCTCACTCACTTACTTTATGTCAAAGGGAGTTGTCACTTATCACTAGCTCATTCTTGTGTCTTATCATTGTAGAAAGAGAGAAGGAGAACAGGAAAATGACCATGCCAAGTTGACATCCATATCATCCACCATGACTAGAGATGCTCTAAGCCCGAGTGGTGGAGAGATGCTTTGAGGCCGAGGTAGGATATCGATTCAACTCTTCTATCATCTTTCATTGTACCTTTGCTTTCACAATTATCGATGTCAGTGCCAAGAGGGGAAGGTGGATAGGGTTCCCAGACAAGGGCACCCAGGTCCACCTAGGGTGCTAGAGTCTCTATGGGGTGCCCTAGTCCCACAGGGGCGCCAGTGTCCCTCTGGGGCACCCTAGTCTTCTTGGGGTGCCCTAGTCCACAGAGGACACAAGCCCTAGGCACATGCATTCTTTTCATTTCTTGATAGCTTATTGTGGTTTCTAGAGAGGATTTTGTTACTCTATGCTTGCTTTCCGATCTACAAGATGTCCCTGAGATGTGTGAGCACATAGATGGTCATCTGATGGCACTTCTACGAGGTTGCGCTAGCACTTTGACTACCATAGAGAGAGCATTTATAGACAGTGGGCCTATGGTGGGTATTTGAATACCCACAATTAGATTCCACTACATAATGCTTATGGCACTAATGGAGAGATGGGATGTAGATATATCCACATTCCATTTACTGACTAGTGAGATTACCATCACACTAGAGGATGTATTTAGGATCATTTAACTGTTGATCTAAGGAGAGATGGTGATAGTTGTTGGACATCGCTTAGAGAGGTATACTCATGAGAGTTAGCTATACTACTTGGGTTGCACTATTTCATAGGCAGAGCAAGGACACATTTAGCTCCATTTACTAGAGTAGGGATGCAAAGACATTCCCTTACTATGGAGGATCATGATTATCATAGTCGTACTAGCTATCGCACCAGATGGACGAGGCACTCAACTTCACAGGGGTATCATTCACACTATTAGAGCGATGGAGGAGCATCAGACTATCTACGCATGGGGGCGCAGTATGCTTGCACACCTATATCATGAATTAGGGTGATATGTCCACTACGAGATGCAGAGTCTGATGGTCTGCACATTATTACAGATCTAGGCCTTTGAGCACATCAGGTACACACAACCAATGGGTTTTTCTATAGAGGAAGCATTCACCCATCCACGTGTCTATGCCTATCCACTAGTCAGGAGTTGGAGGCACAACAAGCTATTATACTGGAGAGTAGTATTTGATAGATTACAGCCTGGTGACATCATCTAGAGACCGTATCATGGTTACATCAGATGGCCTAGTGAGTAGAGGTAGTTATCTTAGATGCAGATGGATTGGCTGATGGCCAGTCACCTCGATCATACTATATCTTTGTTCTACTTTGACAGGATGGCACAATAGTTTAAGTAGATATAGGATGTTCCTGCAATTTGTCTGAGTTCCGTACATGCATCTCAGAGTGCAGTCAGAGCCAATGCCACCCAACGGCTGACTATAATAGACATACCACTTAGTGACAATGAGGGTCCTGAGGATGCAGAGCCGGTGTCAGACATAGATGATGTTGGGTGTACCTGATCATATCAGACCTCGTGGCACATAGCACAGCCTGCACCTATCTTTCCACCTGGGCATCCCATAGGAGATGCCTGACCTTGGGCTAGTCATGTGAGTGACACAGGGGTGGAGGACGATGTCAGTGATTTCATGAGATACTATGATCTCGAGGAGGATGAGGATGAGGATGAGGATGAGTTCAAGGAGGTCCCATCTCTTTATGTCTACAGAGCGAGATTGCGATAGAGCCAGCAAGAGGCAGATGTTGTCGAGGAGACCGAGTCAAGACCACGGTCTAAGGCTCACAGTCCTACTCCTGCTAATAATGCGAGGCCTAACCAAATAGAGCAGGGGAAGAATAGTAGGTCTATTCCCACAGTTACATATTAAACTACATGGCTCATCACACCATTAGTGATTCGAGATCCATCCTGGTGAGATGGAGATCCAGGTTAGGTTTGATTTATTAGTTTATGTTTTGTATAGTTTATTATTTGTGATATTTAATGGGATTCTAACATCTATCTCATCCTCTATTTTGTAGTTAGTACTGATGCATGGCAAGACTTTGTGAGTCATGTCATAGGAGACATAGTACTGATAGATGCCTTAGAGCAGCAAGTGCGGGCAGGTTATTTGCCAATAGTCAGATATAGGATTGCTACAGAGGCCATACTAGAGCAGTCTACACGAGAGAGAGAGGAGTTTTGACAAAGAGCTAAGGACACTGAGGCTGAGCTAAGGGCACAGTGAGAGCAGATGATAGCAGTTCCTACATCAGATGGAGAGCTGGCTATCAATGATTTCTTGTTGCGAGAGGTCCAGAAGGCTAGAGCTGATAGAGACAGGGTTCAGGTCGAGAGAGACCGGTACCAGAGGATGTACCAAGAGGCACATGAGCAGATGATAGAGATGAGAGGTGAGATCAGGGGGTTATGATTGCCAAGTGTCTCTAGGAGTCCTTCGTGATCCCTAGCCACACATGGTTAGGCTTCTATCACTTGCACACCACGAGGGCCTAAAAGTACAGGTGATCGAGGCTCAGTTATGTGATGTATAGACTAGGACATCTCATTTTGTTTTGAGGGATAGTCGACTTGGATGTATACATGAAACTGAGATATATATATGATTATTTCTTTTGATTTATGTGTAATGGATTTTGATCTATCACATATGATTTTTGTAAAATACAACTAGTGATGATGTCTAAATGCTATAATTAATACTATTGTGATATACTAACAATTCTAAAAAGAACATGTAGTAACAAACACAATGATTAATTATTTTACACATAACTTTAATTTCCATGATATATTCAGTTAATGCAAAAGTGATCTAATCAATTACTACTTAAACACAATACAACAATGATCAACTGAACAAAGATATAATGCCAAATGAATTAAGACAAAACAGTGATATCTTGTCAAAATTGAAGCTAATCTATGCACTAAATTAGCTTAGGAACATTTAACATTAGATCTCAAGCATAAAATCTTTTAAGGTGCGCTGCATTTATAGGTTCTTTAAGTGGTGTACCTTTCTCATTAGCTAATTTATATGTTCTAGATCCAAAGGTTTCAGTGATTATGTACGGTCCAAGCCAATTAGGGCTAAACTTAACTTTTTCACCAAGTGGTGCGTTTACATTGTATTGGTTTTCATAAAGAACCAAGTCCCCAACATTAAATGAACATTGTATGACTTGCGCATTATAGGCTCGCTACACACCCTTTTGATAAGCCTTGAGATGTTCAAGAGCGTTAATACACATTTCATCGAGCATCTCAAGTTCCTGTAGTCTTTTCTCTTTTTCTATGTTATCATCCATGATATCTCTTAGGGAAATTCACAAGGAAGGAATTACTAACTCCAAGGGCATTATTGGGTCTGCGCCATAGACAAGATTATACGGTGTGTTACCAGTAGCTATTTGAATACTTGTTCTGTAGGCCCATAATGCATAGGATAATTGCATATGCCAATCTATTTGGTGTTTATTAATAGTTTTTCGTAAAATCTGTCCAATAACCTTGTTTGAAGCTTCCACTTGGCCATTTGATTGAGGGTAATAAGGCATAGATAAGTGATGTTGTATATGATATTTTTTGAGGAACTTTTTCACATCCTTGTTCTTATAAGGTGTACCATTGTCTAAAACCAAGGAGGAAGGTATTCCAAATCAAGAAATTGTGTTATCCTGTATGAATCAACAGATTACATTGGCGGTCATGGATTGCAAAGGGACCGCTTCGACCATTTTGTAAAATAATTAGTAGCAGTGATTATGAATGTATGTCCTTGAGAGGAGGGTGGGGAAATTTTACCAATTAGATCCAAGCCCCAAATAGAGAATGGCCATGGTGACACCTAGGCACGAAGCTCTTGAGCAGGAGCATGGATTAGGTCTTTATGTTGTTGGAATTGTGGGCATCTCTTGACATAAGCAAAGGAATCTTGTTCCTTATGTTGCCAATAGTACCCCATACATAACAATTTTTGTACCAAATATTTTCCACCAAAATGCCCCCCACAAGCACCAAAGTGAGCTTCTTCTTAAGCTATCAGAATCTTTGAATTGCTTAAACATTGGAGTAAAACACCATTATAACTTCGTCAGTACAAGACATTCAATAATATAATGTATTGCGCTATTAGTTTGTGTAAACGGAGTTAGGCATTCTTAGATGTCAAATTCAGAATGGTTCCATTAGGTAAATAGTTGAATATGTAGGAGAACCATTCATCCATGTATGTGTTACCACAGAGTTTCAAATTCACAATTATAGGGCTTTCAATTACCGGTGTCTTAAGATAATGAACAATGAAGGTAAATTCCTCAAGACAACCATCAGGGGATATAAGGGAAGTTGCGCTTGCCATTGCATCCACATGTCTGTTATCTTTCCTAGGAATGGTATCAATCGAATATGATTTGAACAGTTTTAAGAGAGATAATACAAACTCATGATACTGAGATAACTTATCATGCTTAGTTTGATATGATCCCATTATCTATTTAACAATTAACTGAGAATCACCATATATTGTAATATTCTTGATATTAAGAGCTAAGGTTGCATGAAGTCCAGCGATAAGAGCTTCATATTCGGCTATGTTATTTGTGCATAAGAAATTTTATTGCAAAGATAAGGGAATCATCTTACCAACAGGAGGTATTAATATAACACCAGCTCTAGAGCCAATTTGACATTTTGATCCATCAAAGTATAACTCCCATTTTTCATCCTGTAGTCAAGGACACTGAAGCAGGTGCCCAAGTCCCAGGTACCAATTTCTTTGCAGGATCCGGACCTCCTTCCAACACTGATCAGCCCTGTAACTTCTATTTCTGGGAACTCAGCTACGGAGGACACTAGAGCGAGCACCCAAGTCCTAGAAAAACTCTAGTGTCCTACTTCTCTTCAGATCCTGAATCCTTGATGCCTGCCAATCCTTCCTGTAACTTCACTTCTCCCGAATACAACACCTGTAACCTACAACCACAAGACTTGCTTTGGATTTTGTGGTGTTTAGAAGATTGCCTCAATCAAGCCCCAGAGGACATTTAAGTCTCTAAACACCATTTTCAAATAAAGAGTGTGTGCCCTTGTAAGGCAGAGGCAAAAACTAAAGGAATCAATGATAAAAACACAATATATGGTCACCTTGTAGTGAATCTCTCATGGGAGGAAGATGCTCTTCATCCCATGAGGAAATTGATGCTCAAATATGCAAATGCAAACACAAACCACACAAATCTACTCTTACAACACAATGAAAGCCTTGAATGACTTTGAGAACACTTGAACATCACAATTGCCATCTAGTTTCTAAATGAATGTCTAACCATGATTTTATATGCAACTACAAACAGTCCCGCCAAGATTTTCATAATTCAAACCTACCGTGTCGGCAAAGGACTCAAATAATGGTCATAAACTGACACCCAAAAATTAGGGCTTCCCCAAAATAGGGTAGGACTAGGGTAGGGGCGCCCAAGTCCTGCCCCTATTTTGGACAGGGTACAACTCAAGGGGTCCTCCTAGGTCCCATTTGTCATGTTACCTAGGGCTCATTCCATCAGGATGCCAAATTATGAACTAAGATGTCCTAAATGCATGCAAAAGACTCAGGAGCTAAACCATATGAGGGAAAAGCCCCCAAGGGGACATTTTCCAATGTTACATTTAGCCCCCACTTTAATGTATGTATAAACGCAAGGCCAATACCTTCATTAAAGTATGGTCACTAACATAGTAAACATGCCAAGCACAAAGAAGACATGCCAATCACATAGAAGATAGTAACAGACACGCAAAACACAGAGAAGATAGTTACAGTCACACACAACACAGAGAAGACAGTCAATGCATAGAAGACACATTAATGCATGGAAGATAGGTATGATTTATTTTCTTTTCTTTTCTCATATATATGAAATGCAAATGCAAGTATTTGAAAGTAAAAAAACCTCCCATAATATAGGATACACTCATCAAGAAAGTCTTTAGACTATATATATGGGGCAACACACACACAAGACATGCAAAACATCCTAAAATGTAGAATGCACTCATCGAGCATGTCTTTAGACTGCATATGGGGCAACAAACACACCACACAAATCAAACACACCAAACACACACACTTGAAGACACAGAGAAAACATGACATACAAGTGATGGTGTGTTCCCTATTTCTAGGCTCATCACAATCTTAGGCACATTACAGGAACACACCGATGATTGCGCTTCACCACAACAATCACCGAAGACATGCTTAAGGGTTGAGTTAGTCACAGAACCGCTCTTCGCCTTCATAGAGGACTTTTGAAAATGACGTGATGTGCAATCTACTCTGAGAAATACACCATCCCCACCTTCACAGAGGGCTTAAGATAAAAAGAATATACATGATATCCCACCTCCACATAGGGCTTATATGATTGATTGATTGATTGCAAACAAACTCAGGATGCAGGATGCACTCATCAAGCAAGTCTTTAGACTGCACCTGAGGACAAGCACATAGCTAACATCTACAACATATAGCTTACCTTATATATGCCCCCACCTTAAGGTGGTTGATATCAGTTATCAATATCAAGCATGTTAATGTAGGAAGAAAACACACAAGGGAACACCAACTTTTGCAAATCCCATGCCCCCCGGAAGTGACAGATTGTTCTTTACAATTGCCAAACGTTCCCACAAACACATCCTTGCAAGAAACATGTTAGTGTCTACCACATCATGATAAACAACAACATCAATGCATATGATTAACCACACAAAGAACCAAGGTTATACAATGAATTCAGAGTTTGAGGATAATCGTGGGGCTATATCACGAAGCTCTCTGAATCGAGTACTGCCAAGGCCAAATTCAAAGACAAACAATGGTGCATAGAGCAGTAGTATTGTTAAGGTTTGTAAATGCGACAGAAACATCATCAAATTCACTACGTGGAAAGCATGAATGCTTCCACTAGCCAAGCGTAGGATAAGATATACAACCCCATCATCATATTAGGAACTAAGTCTAGTTTTTGTTTTCTCTTGAAAGGGACACTAGGTCTGCATCAATATAAGTGTTTCTTGTCATCTGCCTACTAGATAGAAACACTGGAGGAAGGGAAACAATAAATAAGAGAGGATAAACAAGTGCCTTAGGGACAGTCACATAGGAGGGTGCCCCCAAGTCACCAACTGTGAAGCTATGTCTGTAAGACACAACACACAACAATGAAATCAGAGAGAGACAATATAGAAGAATGATGATACAAATAGAAGAATGTCACAACAGAGGTGGTCTCCTAGTATGCAAACCTTACGGGATAATCTAAGGTCATCCCAGGAGGCCTAAACAACACAAAACACGTCACAGGGGAAGAAATCATGAGAGAGATAAAGGGTTAGAGATACTTACCTATAGGGCCCCTGCCAAGCTAGAGGTTGTCTATAATCAAATCATCATCATCATCTTCCCATTCACTAATGTTGGAGGAAAGTGGGACATAAGGTATCATAGCCAAATTCATGTCTTTCTCATCATGTTGTTCATCATTGGGATCATTATTGTTTGGTTGAATGTTGGGATCAATGTTTTCTTGTTGGGAGACAAGGTTTGTGGCATATTCTTGTCTTCTTCTTATTCTTTCTCTTGCTTTTCTATTTCTCTTTCTTCGACCACTTATCTCTTGTAAGACAGGGCCTTGCTCTTTCATAGGTTTTTGTAAATTAGAAGATGAAGCACCAGGATCAAACTTTATTTGTCATGGTGGAAAATTTTGTTGTTGACAATGACCTCCTAATCCTTGTAAGGATTTCAAGGGAGGAACCTCAGCATAGGGACCTTGTCCTTTTGGTCAAAAGCTCTCTTCACATGCGGTTTTGTTTGTCTTTTGTCATTTCTTGTATAGGAGGACTGGGTATTTATTTTTATCCCAAAAGTAATTCAACTTGTAATGTGTTTTTTGAACCAAAGGTTTATACTTTTTGTGAGGGATGGTGATTATATGGCATCCAGAGGGAATTTCAGACAATGGTGTATTGTTGAAGGGATAGATTTCATTTATTTTTGCCAAGGATGTCCCAATTTAATGCGAAAGTGGTCAAAAACATGGACAACATCAAACCATTGTTTGAGATGTTTTTTGGATAGTGTTACTAACAACGATATCTTACCCAAAGGCTTGATAAAGGTTCCCTTATATGTCTTAATCATCATGCTCAAGAGGTCATAAGAACCTTGCATTAGTTGATGTGAAAAGAGGAACTCCTCAGTGGCAACATTAGTCATGCAATTAGGATCAATGAGACTTCCATCCACAGGGTTTCCCATTATTTTCACAGTGATGTAAAGAGGTCCTTCAGAATAACTGATTGTTCTATCATGAGGTGTAAATACTATTTCAGGTTCAGGGACTTTTCTTTTCATGTAAGGTCTAGGAGGGAACCTATTGTTGTTGTTTTGATTAAAGGCCCTGTTTATATGTTCAAATCAGATTTGCAAGTTTTCCAAAAGTATGTCAAAGATAAGTGCAAAGTGATATACCCCAATTTTTGTACTCTTTTAATGCAAATGAACGAACCAAAGGGTGTTGTAAGGATTTCAGTCAAGAGAAGAAAATTATATGTCTGATATCAGTCCCAAATAGCAAAAGTATCATTCTCAACACACTCTTGATGTGATTTCAAGTTAATGCCAAGTCAAAATATAGTCAAAATATATCAAAATAGGCACTTTTTCCACCAAAATTCAATGCAAGAGAGCATAACAAAGGGTGTTGTGAGGAAAAATATGATGTACAGAAAATAATATTAGTAATAATAGTGAAGTGGTGCAAAAATACCCAACACAACATGCTTTTAGTGCCACTTAAGGTCAAACCCTAGTGAAAATATAGCAAAAATAGGCTATTTTTCACAGTTTTTCAACTCTAAGACCTAGGAAAAGGGGTGTTGTATATAATTTGAGGAGGTAAATAAACTAATATCAGTCACCTCAATCCATAAAATTGATCACAACATGCTTGGAGTGCAAACTACGTCAAACCTTAGGGCAAAAAATAACCAAAATGTTTAGTTTTTCACCAAATTTGCACTACAAGAGCCCGTTAAAAGGGTGTTGTGAAGCTTTTTAGGAGGGGAATAAAATTATTACCCTAATAAAAGTGAATTAGTGCAAAAATAGTTTTCACAACATGCCTATGGTGCAAGTTTATAGAGTTGATAAGGCCAATTTTAGTGAAAATCATTGTTTTTGAAGCCTTAGGTTTGAGATCTTGGGACAAAATGCTATGTGAATGTTTTGAGGTCTGATTTATGATGAAAAATAATTAATCTCAGATCTAAAAATAATTTTCAAGATTTAGTATGTAAAATGCCAATGCAAATTTAATGAAAATGCATCAAAATTGCTAGTTTTTGTTAAAATTTTCTATGCAAAAATGCAAATATTTTAAATCTAAATGCAAATTTACACTAAAATGAAAGACTAAAGCCAAATGAAAATTTGAATGAGCCTCTGAAATAAGTAGAAAAATCTAAGAAAAGAAGATTTTGCCTACTAACCCTAGATTTTGGAATTACTAGGTTTAATGAAAATTTTCAAAATTTCTACAAAAGCCTAGCAAATTAATGATGAAAAATGCAATGCAAATTTTTGAATTTTTTATATTTTTCTATAGTTTATATCAGATCTTATGAAAAAATCATGAATTAGGAAAATTTAGAAAGAATTGATACAATTTAGTAAGGTAAAAAATGTAATTTTTTTGAATTTTTTAAAATTTTCAATTTTTTTGAATTTGTGTTAATGCAATAAGATGAAAGACTATATGAATGAATGAAATCAATCCAAATCGAAAGACACAAACTTAGCAATCTACAATTTAAGTCCAAAAACATGGGTTCACCAAAATATTTAGTGGAAAATTGGATTTGTTAATGTTTAGTGTTTTGATGTTTAAAATCCTCTCTCCACTTTACATTTAAGGACCTAGGGTCGAGTGGCGAGCACTATCATACCCTAGGTCACTGCGAGATGTAGGTAAACTTGGATTAGGGAATTTAATTATCAATTTCTCTTCTCTTATGCTCAATTGACCATTAAAATCCTAATTATGCAAATATAACAATAAACTGACGAATAACAGAAAATGCTCTTGCAGACAGAAGTAAAATAGCAAATCACAAAATACCTATTTTCGAGGTCCTGAGGACAAACAGTCAGGGACACTAGTGTGGGTAGCCAAGTCCCAAGTACTAGTTTCTCTGTGAGATCTGAACCTCCTTCTGACACTGATCAGCCTTGTAACTTCTATTTCCTACAACTTTGCTTCCCCTGAATACGACACCTGTAACCTGCAACCACAAGACTTGGTTTGGGGGTTGTGGTGTTTAGAGGCTTGCCTTAGTCAATCCCTGAAGGACATTTAAGTCTCTAAAAACCATTGTCAGATAAAGAGTGTTTGCCCTTGTGAGGCAAAGGAAAAAACCAAAGGAATCAATGATAAAAACACAATATATGGTCACCTTGTAGTGAAGCTCTCATGGGAGGAAGATGCTCTTCATTCCATGAGGGAATTGATGCTCAAATCTATAAATGCAAACACACAAACCACACAAATCTACTCTTGTAACACAATGAAAGCCTTGAATCACCTTGAGAACACTTGAACATCACAATTGCCATCTAGTTTCTAAATGAATGCCTAAGCATGCTTTTATATGCAACTACAAATACTCCTGCCAAGACTTTCGTAATTCAAACTTACCGTGTCAACAAAGGACCTAAATAACTATCATAAATTGACACCTAGAAATTAGGGCTGCCCAAAAATAAGGTAGGACTAGGGCGCGGGTACCCAAATCCTCCCCCCTATTTTGGGCAAGGTACAGCTCAAGGGGTCTTCTTAGGTCCCATTTATCATGTTACCTAGGGCTCATTCCATCGAGATGCCAAATTACGAACTAAGATGTCCTAAATGCATGAAAACACCCGAGAGCTAAACCTTATGAGGGAAAAGCCCTCAAGGGGACATTTTCTGACGTTACATTTAGTGGAAAATTGGATTTGTTAATGTTTTAGTGTTTTGGTGTTTGAATCTGCCTTTCCAATTCACATTCAAGGATCTAGCGTCGAGTGGCAATTCACGATCATACCCTAGATCATTGTGAGTTGTAGGGAAGCTTGGATTAGGGAATTTAGTTATCAATTTCTCTTCTCTTATGCTCAATTGACCATCAAAACCCTAATTATGCAAATATGGCAATAAATTGATGAATAACGAAAAAAGCTCTTGTAGATGGAAGTAAAATATCAAATCACAGAGTACCTATTTTTAGGGTTCCGAGGTGGAACAGTCAAGGACACCAGAGCAAGCGCCCAAGTCTAAGGTACCAATTTCTTTGTGGGATCCTGGCATCCTTCTGACACTAATTAACACTATAACCCTTGTTTCCAAAAATTCAACTGTGGAGGACACTAGAGCGAGCACCCAAGTCCTGGAAATGATATGGTGTCCTACTTTTCTTCAGATCTAGAACCTTTGATGTCTACTAATCCTTCTTGCAACTCCACTTTTCCTAAATGTGACACCTGTAACCTGTAATCACAAGACTTTGGGAGGGGGTTGTGGTGTTTAGAGGCTTACCTCAATCAAGCCCTAGAGGACACTTAAGTCTCTAAACACCATTGTTAGATAGAGAGTGCATGCCCTTGTGAGGCAGAGGCAAAAACCAAAGGAAATGATGATGAAAATACAATATAATGTCACCTTGTAGTGAAGATATCATGGGAGAACGATGCTCTTTATTCCATGAGGAAATTGATGCTCAAATATGCAAATACAAACACACAAACCACACAAGTCTGCTCTTGTAACACAATGAAAGCCTTGAATCACCTTGAGAACACTTAAACATTACAATTGCCATATGGTTTACAAATGAATGCCTAAACATGCTTTTATATGCAACTACAAACACTCTCGCCAAGATTTCATAAATTCAAACTTACCGTGTCAAAAAAGGACCCAAATAACGGTCATAAACTAACACCTAGAAATTGGGACTATCCTAAAATAGGGCAAGACTAGGGTGCGGGTGTCCAAGTCCTCCCCCCCTATTTTGGGTAGGGTACAGCTCAAGGGGTCCTCCTAGGTCCCATTTTTCATGTTACCTAGGGTTCCTTCCATCAAGATGCCAAATTATGAATTAAGATGTCCTAAATACATGCAAAAGACCCAGGAGCTAAACCTTATGAGGGAAAAGCCCCCAAGGGCACCTTTCTTGATGTTACATTTAGCCCCCACTTTAATGTATGTATAAACGTGAGGCCAATACATGCATTAAAGTCTGGTCACAAACACAACAAACACATCAAGCACAGAGAAGACATGCCAATCACATAGAAAAGAGTAACAGGCACAAAAAACATGGAGAAGACAGTTATAGTCACACATAACATGGAGAATATAGTCAATGCATAGAAGACACATTAATGCATGGAAGACATAAATGATATCTTTTCTTTTCTTTTTCTCATATATATATGAAATGCAAATGCAAGTACTGGATGCACTCATTGCACATGTCTTTGTATATATGGGGCAACACACATGCAAGGCATGCAAAACCTTGCAAAATGCATACTACATATGGGGCAACAGACACGCCAAACAAAACAAGCATGCCAAAACACACACTTGAAGACAAAGAAAACACGGTAGACAAGCGATGGTGTGTTCCCTATTTCTAGGCTCATCACCCTCAGGCACATTATAGGCACACACCAACAATTGGACTTCACCACAACAATCACCAAAAACACACTTAAGGGTTGAGTTAGTACAAGAACCGCTCCTCGCCTCTGCAAAGGACTTTTGAAAATGCAACCCCACCTACGTCATGGAGACATCTTATAGTGAAAAGGAAGCATGGCATACCACCCTACCTGCATCACAGAGATGCCTTACAGTGAAAAGGAGGTATGAGCTCAAAAGTATACAACCCCACACACATCACAGAGATGCCTTATGGTGAAAAGAAGGTATACACTATAGATTTCAAGATAGATTGATTGATTGCAAACAAACTCAGGATGCAGGAAGTACTCATTGCACTAGTTTGCACCTAAAAACAAGCACATTGCTAACATCTATAATAGACAACTTACCTTATATATGCCCCCAGCTTAAGGTGGTTGATATCATGTATCAATATCAAGCACATTAAGGTAGGAAGAAAACACACAAGGGAACACCAGCTCTCGCAAATCCGATGGCCCCCAGAGGTGACATGTACTTTATGATCACCAAATGTTCTCACAAACACATCCTTGCAAGAAACATGTTAGTGTCTACAACATCATGATAAACAACAACATCAATGCATATGATTAACCACACAAAGAGCCAAGGTTATACTACAAATATAGAGTTCAAGGATAACCATGGGGCTATATCACGAAGCTCTCCAAATCGAGCACCACTGAAGCTAGATTCAAAGACAAATAAAGGTGCATAGAGTAGTAGTATTGTTAAGGTTTGTAAATGAGATAAAAACATCACCAAATTTACTATGTGGAATGCATGAGTGCTTCCACTATCCAAGCATTGGATAAGATATACAACCTCATCGTAATATTAGGAACTAAGTCTAATTTTTTATTGCTCTCGAAAGGACACTAGGTCCGCATTACTATAAATGTTTTTCATCATCCATCAGCTAGGTGGAAATACTAGAGGAAGGGAAACAATAAATAAGAGAGGAGAAGCAAGTGTCTTAGGGACAATCATGTAGGAGGGTGCCCCCAGTGTCACCAATCGCAACGCTATGTCCGTAAGACACAACACACAACAATGAAATTAGAGAGAGAGAGAGAGGCAATATAGAAGAATGATGTTACAAATAGAAGGTCACAACATAGTTAGTCTCCTAGTATCCTAGACCTTACAAGAGAATCAAGGGTCATCCCAGGAGGCCTAAACAACACATAACACATCATGGGGGTAGCACATCATGAGAGAAATAAAGACTTAGAAATACTTACTTGGTAGCACCATCATTAAGAACATACACATTTAGGATATCTCTCATGTTGTTTTGATCTTGTAGAATTAACATTAAGTTTAGAACAATGAGAAGATTTCTTTTCTTTAAAAGGATTATATCTAATGCCACTTGAGTAATGTGTTGAAGCAGATTCTATAGGTACTCAAATCCCTTGCTGATTTACACCACATCCGTTACCTACATATTAACAATTGTTATAAAGGATTTTAAATCCTTGACCATAAAGGGATGTCATTTACTTAGAAGATGGTGAAGCCTCATAGGTCTCATAATTTGTGGTATAAGTGAGGGTATTTTCTTTATTTTCAACCAAGAAGACTTTGTTTTTCTTAGATGTTTCAAAAGATTTCCTAGGTGAGATCGATGTGACTTTTGATGTGTTGAGGTTATTAAGTTTATATTCCCCTACACGGCAAGGATTAAAATCTAATGAACCCCAATCATCACCAACAAGTCAATTTGATGGTTGAGAGTCTTACACATCATTATTCATTGATGGATCACCTCATAAATTGTTTAAGCTCATATTATTGTAAACTAGTTTTTGCATTTCAGTGTGTAAACAATTATCTGGTTCAGTATCAGTATGAATAGTATGAAGTTTACCTTTGAATATATATTTGATTGAATGATGTAGATTGGAACCCCCAATGCATGAATCCAAGGTCTACCTAGAATCATGTTGTAAGATAAAGAACTAGGCATGACATGAATCAGGGTAGGCACAATCATAGGTCCCACTTGTATAGGTAAGGTTATAGTACCTATGGATTGTCATCCAACATTGTCAAAACCACAGATACTTAACGGTTCCAGCTTCATGGTAGATGTATAAACTTTAATCTTGTGTAGTAAGTCAATGCCACAAACATTAAGAGCTAATCCATTATCAATAATAACTCTCTTAACCAATGATTTGTTTATTGTGATGAAGATAACAAGAGGATCATATTAGTTTTGAACTTTAATTGATGGTAATTCATGTGGTTGAAAGAGAATATCTATTTTGTCGCATGCATACTATCCAATACAACTGCTACATCATTCATCTTAATAGAAGTTGGCACAATCACCTTTTGTAAAGCTTCTTGGAGCATTCCATGGTATGTAGGTGATGTTTGTATTAAATCCCAAAGAGAGATCTTAGCCAAAGTAGTGCGAATCTGTTTGACAAGATAATACTCTTGACCACTTTTATGAGCAAGACAAGGTGGTAGAGGGAGCATAGGTTGAGAACATGGAAGAGAGATAGGCACATGCAGTGCTTTCTTACTTTGCTTATTATTACAAGTGTTATATGTATGAGCAATCACATTTTGTACACCCTGATTTCCTTGAGCAATTTGCTTTGCATAATCATAGATGTGATCCGGGGTTCTACCTTGAATAGTAATCACTAGCTTTAAGCAAGAGGGTGCACTAGGTGCCCCTCAGATGATCATCTTAGGAATATTGCTACAAAGTTTATTAATCAATATTGAATTAACATAGTTTCCCTCTTGGTTGCACCTAACATCCATCCCTAAAGTATTTAATGTGATAAACCTTTTCTCATCCACTAATGCTACATCTTGGCCAAGGAGAGTAGTGGGATGAGAGGAAGGTACATCATCATCATCATCATACTCTGTGGCAGAAAAAGGATTTTCACTCTCATCTTTCTCATGAGTGTTTCTAGAGATGAATTCAGTTAAATCTTCTAATATCAAAGGATATGATCCTATGAGTAAAGTGAAGCTACTAAAATCATGTGTATAACAAAGTAATTGCAACTCATATGTAGAACAGATAGAATCATCAATACCACTGATATAAGCTATGTGTTCTAGAATATGAGGATTCTCATTAGTGAAATTAGAGAAATTTTCAAAATCTAGGATATACTCATGCAAAGATTTTAGAGATGAATAACATGAAGATGCCATAATGCAATGCTAAATCCTATTTTAACAATTTTCCAAGAGTATGCAAAAGACAAGTGCGAACTATATGCAAAAATGATCTTTAAATGCTTGATTTTTTTGTACTTTTTCGATGCAAATATATGAAAGAAAAGGTGTTGTAAGGAAATTGATCAGGGGTGGAAAATAATATGTTTTATATCAGTCCAATACAGAAATAAGATCCTTTTTAACACACTTTTGATGCGAATTCAAGATTATGCCAAGTCAACTATTGTGAAAATATGTCGAAATAGGCACTTTTTTCACCAAAACTTAATGCAAAAGAGCATAACAAAGGGTGTTGTGAGGAAAATGATGATGGAAATAAAAAAATATCAGTAATAGTAGCCACTTGGTTCTTAAATACCCCACACAACATGCTTTTAGTGCCACTTAAGGTAAAACCCTAGTGAAAATATAGCAAAAATAAGCTATTTTTCATGATTTTTCAATTCCAAGACCTAGAAAAAGAGGTGTTTTAATGAATTTTAGGAGGTGCAAAAAATAAAATCAGTGATATCAGTCACCTCAATCCATTAAATTTGCCACAACACGCTTGGACTGCAAACTAGGTCAAACCCTAGGGTAAAAATAGCTGAAATCTATAGTTTTTCACCAAATTTTTAATACAAGAGCCCGTTCAAAGGGTGTTGTGAAGATTTTTAGGAGGGGAAGAAAATTATTACCCTAATAATAGCCAATTAATGCAAAAATACCCTTCACAACATGCCTATGGTGCAAGTTTAGAGAGTCGATAAGGCCAAATTTAGTGAAAATCGATGTTTATGAAGCCCTAGGTTTGAGATCTTGGGACAAAATGCTATGTGAATTTTTTGAAGTCTGATTTATGATGGAAATGAATTAATCTCATATCTGAAAATTATTTTCAAGCTATAATATGCAAAATGTCAATGCAAATCTAATGAAAATTACTAGTTTTTGTTGAAATTTTCTATGCAAAAATGCATATATTTTAAATCTAAAGGAAAATTTAAACTAAAATAAAAGACTACAGCCAAATGAAAATTTTAATGAGTCTCTAAAATTGGCATAAAAATCTGAAAGAATATTTTGCCTACTAACTCTGGATTTTGGAATTACTAGGTTATATGAAAATTGTCAAAATTTCTACAAAAGCCTAGCAAATTAATGATGAAAATATAATGCAAATGATTAAATTTTTGTGTTTTTATGTAGTTTATATTAGATCTAATGCAAAAATCATGAATTAGGAAAATTTAGAAAGAATTGATGCAATTTAGTAAGTCAAACAATGCAATTTTTTTGAATGTTTCAAAATTTTCAATTTTTTTTAAATTTTTCTTAATGCAATAAAATGAAAGACTATATGAATGAATGAAATCAATCCAAATGTAATGACACACACTCAGAAATTTGTAATTTAAGTCCAAAAACATAGGTTCACCAAAATATTTAGTGGAAAATTGGATTTGTTAATGTTTTAGTGTTTTGATGTTTGAATCCGCCTTTCCACTTTACATTTAAGGATCTAGGGTTGAGTGGTAATTCACCATCATACCCTAGATTTCTATGAGATGTAGGGAAGCTTGGATTAGGGAATTTAATTATCAATTTCTCTTCTCTTATGCTCAATTGACCATCAAAGCCCTAATTATGCAAATACAACAATAAATTGATGAATAATGGAAAAAGCTCTTGCAGACGGAAGTAAAATATCAAATCACAGAGTACCTATTTTTGGGGTTCTGAGGTAGAACAGTTAGGGACACTGGAGTGGATGCTCAAGTCCAAGGTACCAATTTCTTTGCGGGATCCTAACCTCCTTCCGACACTGATCAACACTGTAACTCTTGTTTCCAGAAATTTAGTTGTGGAGGACACTAGAGCAAGCGGCCAAGTCCTAAAAATGCTCTGGTGTCCTACTTCTCTTCAAATCTAGAATCCTTGATGTTTGTTAAACCTTCCTACAACTCCACTTTTCCCAAATGCGACACCTGTAACCTATAATGACAAGACTTTGGGAGGGGATTGTGGTGTTTAGAGGCTTGCCTCAGTCAAGCCCTAGAGGACAATTAAGTCTTCGAACACCATTTTCAGATAGAGAGTGCGTGCCCTTGTGAGGAAGATGTAAAAACCAAAGGAAATGATGATGAAAACATAATATAATGTCACCTTGTAGTGAAGTTATCATGGGAGGAAGATGCTCTTCATTCCATAAGGAAATTGATGCTCAAATCTATAAATACAAACACACAAACCACACAAGTCTACTCTTGCAACACAATGAAAGCCTTGAACCACCTTGAGAACACTTGAACATCACAATTTCCATTTAGTTTACAAATGAATGCCTAAACATTCTTTTATATGCAACTACAAATACTTTTGTCAAGATTTTGTAAATTCAAACTTACCGTGTCGGCAAAGGACCCAAATAATGGTCATAAACTACCACCTAGAAATTGGGGCTGCCCTAAAATAGGGCAGGACTAGGGCACGGGTGCCCAAGTCCCCCCTATTTTGGGTAGGGTACAGCTCAAGGGGTTGTCCTAGGTGCCATTTGTCATGTTACCTAGGGTTCATTCCATTGGGATGCCAAACTATGAAGTAAGATGTCCTAAATGCATGCAAAAGACCCGAGAGCTAAACCTTATGAGGGAAAAGCCCCTAAGGGGACATTTTCTAATGTTATAGTTACAGTAAGCATGCCAAACACACATACTTGAAGACACAAATAAAACACAATAGACCGGCGATGGTATGTTCCCTATTTCTAGGCTCATCACCATCTCAGGCACATTACAAGCACACACCGATGATTGGGCTTCACCACAACAATCGCCAAAGACACGCTTAAGGGTTGAGTTAGTCACAAAACTACTCCCCACCTCTACAGAGGACTTTTGAAAATGCCAAGATGTGTAATCTACTCTGAGAAATACACAATCCCCGCCTCTATAGAGGGCTTAAGATAAAAAGGATATACGCAATATCCTGCCTCTACAAAGGGCTTATACGATTGATTGATTAATTCCAAACAAACTTAGGATGTAGGATGCACTCATCAAGCAAGTCTTTAGACTGCACTTGAGGACAAGCACATAGCTAACATCTACAATAGACATCTTACCTTATTTATGCCCCCACCTTAAGGTGTTTGATATTAGTTATCGATATCAAGCACGTTAAGGTAGGAAGAAAACACATAAGGGCACACTAACTTTTGCAAAGCCCATTCCCCCCAGAGGTGACATGTTCTTTACGATCACCAAATGTTCCCACAAACATTCCTGCAAGAAACATGTTAGTGTCTACAACATCATTATAAACAACGACATCAATACATATGAAATCTAAGGTGTGCAAGATTCAAGGTAGACAAAGTGCACAGAGTAGAAATATTGTTTATGATTTGTAAATGAGATCGAACATTGTCAAAATCATCACTACGTAGAAAGCACGAGTGCTTCAACTAGCCAAGTGTTAGATAAGATATACAACCCCATCGTTATATTAGGAACTAAGTCCATTTTTTTATTGCTCTCGAAAGGGACACTAGGTCTGCATCAATATAAATGTTTGTCATCATCCACCCACTAGGTGGAAACACTAGAGGAAGGGAAACAATAAATCAGAGAAGAGAAGCAAGTGTCTTAGGGATAGTCACATAGGAGGGTGCCCCCAGGTCACCAACCGTGACGCTATGTCCATAAGACACAACACACAACAATGAAATTAGAAAGAGAAGTGATATAGAAGAATGATGATACAAATAGAAGGTCACAGCAGAGTCGATCTCCTAGTATCCCAAACCTTACAGGAGAATCTAAGGTCATCCTAGGAGGCCTAAACAACATAAAACATATCACGGGGGAAGCACATCATGAGAGAGATAAAAGTTAGAGATAATTATCTATATGATCTTCGTATTAAGTCTCATCATTAGGTAAATCATTCTCTTTCCAATTGCAAACATAAGGTACCATTGCCAAGTCTTTGTACTTATTCTTTTGTTCATTCTTAAATGCTTCTTGGTTTGACTCAATGTTAGCTAGAATATTTTCTTGTTGAAGTTCATTAGTACCCATATTCACTATCCTCTTAGGTGGTGGGAGAAGCAAAATATTTTGAGTGATCTCAACATCCATCCTTGAGGGATTTAATGTGAGATACTTCTCCTCATCCACTAGGGCTACATCCTTAGTGATGTCCAAATGACTTGAATATTCAAATAAAGGAGGGACATTAAAGGTCTTCTCTTCCTTAGTGAAATCCAAGGTGTGTGAACACTCAACTAAAGGAATAAGGTTGGTAGGATGATCTATAGAGGTTTCATGCATTATGATAGAGTTTTGATTGTTGTTAGATGAAAGCTCATTGTCTACCCCTAGAATGTTCTTTGTTAAAGGGAATGTTTCATTCACTAATGCTTCCTCTTGGCCAGGGAGAGCATTGGAATGGCAAAGTGGTGATGGCTCTTCATTTGCTAATGCTTCATCTTGGCTAAAGTGAGCATTAGAATGAAGATTTCATGGTATGATGTTAAGAGATGTGCCAATGAAATCATCCTCTTGCGTCAAAGTGTCCTCATGAGGAGGAACAACCTTAGGAGAGGGATCATAGGATACCACTAAATTATCATCACATGTTTTAACAATAGGTGTCATAGTGGATTTTGATCAGGGGCAGCAAGTTATTGTTGGTTTAGGTCCGAACAACTGAGAGGGGGGGTGAATCAGTTGTCACATATTTTAATCTTTTCTACCTTTAATCTTCCTTTACAACTTATAATCAAATTAATGATATAAACATTTCAGCGTAAATCAATAACACATGAGCAGAAACATAAATAACACACTTGACACCAAGATTTTTGACGTGGAAACACGGTTAAGGGAAAAAACATGGTGGGAGTTAACCCACAAAGATTAATACCTTGTTAAAAGTATTTTTTAAAATGGGAATGCACATGCATTTGAGCTCACTATGTAGAGCTCACTGCTCAAATGGAGGCTTACTGCCTACAAAAAGATTACAAGAGAATAACATAGATTTTGAATTGATAAATAGCATCTACCCATGCAAGAGTTTTAGTTCCAGTTAAATGCAAAAACTAATCTTACACATTTCATCTTTACTTGCTGTTCTTACTACTTTGCCTTCATTTGCTCCTTAGATTTTCTACTCTTCTCACAGTTACACCTTGTTCACACACAACTTGAAATCATCCAATTCCATTTGCTATATATATATCCGCAACATGATCTACAATCATTTTACCAATCCTCTTCAAGAACATTTAGAACTTTGTTGAGTACTCTACTCTGTTGGCTAGATCCATACATAATATGATATGTGAACCAAAACTTGCACTCACAAATCATCAATCATGTCAGATACCATCACTAATCATCACACATTTCCCAATAAACAACTTCTATACATCCAAAGTTAAGATCATTTACAAGGTCAGCTTGTTCTTCTTCTATCTATTTTGTTAAACTGAAACCCAATACTCAGAAGCTAATATCTTTTGAGTTCTTCATCTCCAGAGGACAAAAATGTGGATTAAGAGTGTCTTGTCAATTTTTACAACTACCTTAGATCTGTAACAAACCATGGCTTTCCACTGGAGAGATCTAAACCAAGATATCGAACCTTGTCACCTACTCTGTTCCTGACTGCCTAGACTTAGACAAATTTTGATTCTAACTTCCAGTGTGAACAAATTGTGTTATGTGGATGATTGGGATGATCTTAGTTGCCATCAATGACAACACCTATCATGCCTAATAGTGGCTCTTGCCAACAATCTCCCCCTTTGGCATTGATGGCAACACTTAGTGAAAAATGACTAAGTGTTGGAATAGCTCCCCCTTAGCTTGTACTCCATACTATTGTTCACACTGCTTTCTGGTACTCCCCCTTAGTTGGATTCCTCATTTTTCACTGATCTTTACTCCCCCTTTGACATCAAAGGCAAAGGGTGGGGTCCGCAAGCCAAAATTTTCTAAAAATTTGTATATAGGACTGCATATGTACAACTAATTATTAAGTTTAATTTGCATGAACTTGAGAATTTCTGCAAAGTTGGTTTTTATTTGCACAATTTCAGAGGCCCAAGTACTCTTCATTCCATCCAAAATAGATATGTGCACACTTAACAAAAATGAATATGCTTCTGCCTTTGACTGATCTGATGGATCACTAGTTTGAACTGTAGTCTGAGCTTCAAACAGGGCATTATACATTGTCTCTAACTTTGGGGCAATCAATCCCCAGAGCTCACACATTCTCTTCATAATGTTGCTTTTCTCTTTAACAAGTCTCTTTATCTCATCAGTCAAGCTAATTACTTGACATTCTTGACTTATGGGTGAAATAGTTAGAGGATCAAGATTATTGGATAGATTTGACAATTTTAGTTCTTGTTCCTTTATCTTCTTCTCAATATCCTCATTTACTTTGGGCCAGGATAGACAAAATTTATATACATCACTTCCATCACTTAGAAAATTTTGAACACTCTTTATATTGATAGCAAGTATAGTCCTATCATACCCTATTAGACTCTTAATTTCACTAAATCTCTTATCCAAAAACTCATTTCTGACTTTTATCTCTGCAGACTTCTCAAAGGACTCAAAATGAGTATTTACAAAACTTACAAGATTTTTCAAATGTCCAGAGGGGGAATTAGATGGACTCTTGTGGTAGGAAGGCATTAATTTTTCCAAAATCCCAGTTGCAAGCCTCAGTAGCTCATTGTCCTCCATGTCAAACTTTATCATCTTTTCTCTAGCCTTTACTTGGGTGAATGATGCAATTTTCATCAATTTAATTGGAGAGAGAGCATCTGGATTGGCTAGACCTTGGAGTAGTTCAGGCTCATCAAGCTCAATCATTTCTTTTTCAAAAAGACTTTTTACTGCATCTGCAGTGTCTCTTGCAACATTTTCTGAACCATCCTTTTGTTCATCAGATTTCTCAGTATCTGCTTTAGGTGCTTTAACATTTGCACCATCTTCTTCTACTTTATCTTTCTTTCCTTTTTCTTCCTCTTTCTTTGCTTTACTTTTCTTTGTGTTCTCTACAGAGGGACTCTTTTCTGTTTGTTCACCACTTGCTACCTGATCCAGAGGGCTCTGTGAAGTAGTAATATTATCTTCTTTTCCTGATGGGTCAGGTGGATTAGGAGTATCTCCTGCATCAACCACTTTATCCATCATTTTTGTATCATCCTAATTTACTTGTTCCATTTCTAGAATAGAGGCTTCACCCAACTCAGATTGTTGCTCGATGATGTTCTCTTCTTTACCATCTGGAACTTCTTCTGTGACTATGGGAAAATTGTGCTTTTCCAATGCTTTCAAAAGAATTTCTTGAGTTTCTTTAACTATTTCACTTGTTTCTCCAAGCATGAGTTTGTTCATTCTCTTTTTGCTTCTAAAGTCATCTTTGACTTCCTTAAATATCATATCTATTTGATCAGGTGAAATCTGAGGACACAAATTTATTAGCTCATGTTCCCTGATTTCCATGTCCTTGCTCTTGGCATTTTCTTTTCTCAACTCCAAAATATTTGCCAAACTTGTTGGCAACTCAAAAGTTATCTCAATTAGTGTCTTGTTGTAGATGTTGAGATATCTGACAGTTGCTTCCTCCAACACCCTTTTATCCACATCACTATATTCATCATAGAATTCAATTATGGGTTTTAGATTACCATCTATAGTGACTGACTTTATCACATCCTCCAGGGAAAGTGTGGACTTCTCAACATATTCCACATATGCTTCTATCTTTTGCCTTTTATTAGCCCTTTTGTTTCCAGAGGACTTTTCTTTGGTTACTTTTGTAAATTTTGTTCTGATGGCCTTTATTTCCTTGATTTCAATGTCAGAATCTGTATCTTCTTCTTCTTCTCTTATGCTTTCATAGGTCCAAGATGCTTTTGTTTTCTTCCTTTTCTCCCATTTTCTAGATGATTTTGCTTCCAGTTTTGCAATCTTGGAAGGAACAAGGGCAACATCAGAGCTCCTAGTAGTTCTTGAAGTGGAAGAGAGTTCCACCAGAGCATCTATTTGTTTCTTATCTTGTTTCTCTTTCTAAGGCTTTTCAGTTCTTTCTCTAAGTTTCCTCATACCCTCCTTGGTTAGGCGCAAATTTTTAGCTAGCTTCTCAACTTCTTTTCTTACTTTCCTATTGGTTTCAAGTTCTTTGAATTTAGTATGTAGTTTTAAATTCAACTCCTCATAATTTCCAAATCTTTAAACCATTGTGTCTTTAGGCTTGCTTAGAAGATGTTGAGCATACATATTCAAGATTTTTTCATCTACTTCATACCCCATGGGCATGATCCAAGCAATTCTGGGTTCTGCTGCTTCCATTGGACACTGATCAGTATCAACCATGAAGCATATATCATTTTTGTACTTCTCAACAATTGATTTAGGGATTCTTTCCCTTAAGTGCATCATACTCTGAAAATTCTTGAAGTAACCCCATATTATAGTTTTTTCAACTTTAAATCACCAATGTTGCAAAGATGATCTCTGATCTTAATGGCAACTAGCTCATCCTTAGTCCACTGTACACCTTTTACCTTAGGTACCTCATTCGTAAAGTAAAAGAATAGACATAGAACCAATGTACCATACTTGAAAGTGTTTTTCTTATCTTTCTTGATTTTGTTTAAATTTTCAATCAATTGATTCTATAGTAATTCACACAAGTCATAATCAATACATTTTCCTTTAGCATCTATGTTTGCATGAATATAAACCCTAATGTCTTCAACATGCAGCACACCATATGGAACACTTGAAAAAGCACCTAATGGGTCAAATTCAATTGATTCATGAGGATGCTTCTTAAACTTGGGTTGAGGCCTTTCAATAATGTCAACAACATGAGGAGTAGCCATCTCAACAGATTTTAGATTCAAATATTTATAGAGAGGTACCTTTTTCTTTCGCAAGGTTAGGGTTGATCAGTTGTCAGTTGAATTCAATCTTTGCCTCAGTCTTTGGATTTGTAGCTCGAATGCTCTTCTTCTTGTTTCCTCCAAATGTAAAGTGATTCAAATGAGTGACCAAGTGACCTTTTATCTTTTGCAAAACCTGATTTGGCATTGTAATAAATGTGTTGCCCTAACTATATCTGGTTACACTATTTTTGACAGTTCTTCATGAATCACTCCACAAGTTTTCATATCAACATCTTTTCTTCTGGAAATCCTTCCAAAGGTTCTAGACCAATTCAAAATATTCTCTTTTATTGTGCCAAATTCAGGCACCCACTTACTGACTGGGGGGAATTTGATGTTCAATGTAGCTCCCCCTGAGCCAGAGCTCTTGACTTAATTCCCTGAGGAATTGTTAGCACCTGATTCTGGTGCGGACCCATCACCATTGTTTATTGTATCTTTCTTTACCCAGATCTTGTTCATTTCACTCCATATCTCATTCACATCAATTTTTCTTGTGCCTTTGTCTTGTCTTTGTTCATCCAATTTTTTGTTTACTGGACCTCTCCTTCCATTGTTCCTACTTCTATAGAATATTGCAATATGACTAGATTTATTGCAATTAAAGCACACAAGATTTTCTTGCTTATGAACTTGATTTCCTCTTCATCTGCATTAATTAACCATGTGTCCAAACCCATTGCAAGAAAAACAGTAACCATTGAAGAATTGCCAATTTCTCTATTGTTAGCATTATTCATTATCATACTTCTACATTCATTTGATCTATGACCATACCTCTTACACTTGAAGCATTGACTGGAGAAGGATGGACCATTTTGATTCACTCTACTTCTGCATTGAGTAGCTCTATGACCAAATTTATTGCAATTGAAACAATTTCCATTGAATGATGGATCTCTTTGAGAATTAGGTTGTCTTACTGGAGGTTTTCTAGTTCTGTTTCTTTTATTCCTTGGTTGAAAATTTCTTTGTCCAGATCTGGAGCTTTCACCTTTCTCATATCTAAGATCATGCTTGTCATCATCCTTTTTCTGTTCTTCAATTAGTGCTTCAAGTTTAGCTGAGCTTATCTTAAACTTCTCCTTATACTCATTGGCAATTTCTAGGTCATGTCTAAGAGTGATAATTTGTCTCTCAAGTTTTCTCTCATTGTTTCTACTTTCTTGTAGATTTGATTCTAGGAGACTGGCTATTCCATCCAATCTGTAGCATTCTTTAGTTCTCTCCTTCATACTTTGCTTCATTTCTTCTTCAATTTCCTTGGTTAGTCTCATCACCCCAGTTTCCATCTCATGTTTTAGGACAACTTCTTTAGCTAACTTTTCACATTCCTTTTTCTTCTCTTTCAGGGCCTTGTCTTCCAGTTGAAGAGGTTGCTCCTTTCCTTTTACATTGGATTTGCTCAATTTTTCTTTTAAAATCTCAATGAAGTTTTTAGCCTTTTTGAGGTTATCTTGCAACTCTTGGATCTCTGCCTTGGACTACTCAAGATCATCTAGGACAAGATTCATTTTCCCTTGAAGGTTATATTCATCCATTTTTACTAACTTCCCAGATCTCCCTTAAGCTGTTAAACTTTTCAAAAGGAACCTTGCTCTGATACCAATTGTTGGTTTAGGTTCGGACAACTGAGAGGGGAGGTGAATCAGTTGTCACATATTTTAATCTTTTCTACCTTTAATCTTCCTATACAACTTATAATCAAATTAATGATATAAACATTTCAGCATAAATCAATAACACATGAGCAGAAACATAAATAACACACTTGACACCAAGATTTTTGACGTGGAAACCTGGCTAAGGGAAAAACCATGGTGGGGGTTAACCCACAAAGATTAATATTGTGTTAAAAATATTTTTACAAATGGGAATGCACATGCATTCATGCTCACTACCCAGAGCTCACTGCTCAAATGGAGACTCACTGCCTATAAAAAGAATACAAGAGAATAATAGAGATTTTGAACTGATAAATAGCATCTACCCATGCAAGAGTTTTAGTTCCAGTTAAGTGCAAAAACTGATCTTACACATTTCATCTTTACTTGCTCTTCTTACTACTCTACCTTCATTCACTCCTTAGATTTTCTACTCTTCTCACAATTACACCTTGTTTGCACACATAAATTGAAATCATTCAATTCCATCTGCTATATATATATGCAACATGATCTACAATCATTTTACCAGTCAGCTTCAAGAACATTTAGAACTTTGTTGAGTACTCTACTCTGTCGGCTAGATCCATACATAATATGAGATGTAGACCAAAAATTACACTCACAAATCATCAATCATGTCGGCTACCATCACTAATCATCACACATTGCCCAATAAACAACTTCTATGCATCCAGAGTTAAGGTCATTTACAAGGTTAGCCTGTTCTTCTTCTGTTTGTTTTGTCAAACTAAAACTCGATACTCAGAAGCTAATAACTTTTGAGTCCTTCATCTCTGAAGGACAAAACTGTGGATTTAGAGTGTCTTGACAATTCTTACAACTACCTCAAATCCACAAAAAACCATGCCTTTCCACCAGAGAGATCCGGAACAAGATACCGGACCCTATCACCTACTCTATTCCTGACTACCCGGACTTAGACAAATTATGATTCTGACTTCCTGTGTGAACAAATTGTGTTATGCGGATGATTAGGATGATCTTAGTTGCCATCAATGACAACACCTATCATGCCTAGTAGTGTCTCTTTCCAATAGTTATATGTCTGATATCAGTCCAAAATAGCAATAAGATCCTTCCCAACACATTGTTGATGCAAATCCAAGATAATGCCAAATCACACTATAGTGAAAATATGTCGAAATAGGCATTTTTTCACCAAAATTCAAATGCATGAGAGCATAAAAAAGGGTGTTTTGAGAAAAATTATGATGAAAAGAAAATAATATCAATAATAACAACCACTTAATGTCAAAATACCCAACACAACATGCTTTTAGTGCCACTTAAGGTAAAACCCTAGTGAAAATATAGCAAAAATAGGCTATTTTTCACAGGTTTTCAATTCCAAGACCTAGCAAAAGGGGTATTGTAATGAATTTCAGGAGGTGTAAAAAATAATATCAATTATATCAATTACCTCAATCCATAAAATTGATAACAACACGCTTGGAGTACAAACTAGGTCAAACCCTAGGGCAAAAATAGTCAAAATGTGTAGTTTTTCACTGAATTTTCAATACAAGAGCCCGTTAAAAGGGTGTTGTGAAGATTTTTATAAGGGGAATGAAATGATTACCATGAAAACAGCCAATTAATGCAAAAATACTTTTCACAACACTCCTATGGTGCAAGTTTATAGAGTCAATAAGGCCAATTTTAATGAAAATCGTTGTTTTTGAAGCCCTAGGTTTGAGATCTTGGGACAAAATGATATGTGAATGTTTTGAAGTCCAATTTATGATGAAAATGAATTAATCTCAGATCTAAAAATTATTTTCAAGCTCTAATATGCAAAATGCCAATGCAAATCTAACGAAAATGCATGAAAATTGCTAGTTTTTGTTGAAATTTTCTATGCAAAATGCAAATATTTTAAATCTAAATGCAAATTTACACTAAAATCCAAGACTTAAGTCAAATTAAAATTTGAATGATCCTATAAAATCAATAGAAAAACCTGAAAGATGAAGATTTTGCCTACTAACTCTAGATTTTGGAATTACTAGGTTTAATGAAAATTTTCAAAATTTATACAAAAGCCTAGCAAATTAATGATGAAAATGCAATGAAAATTTTTGAATTTTTGTATTTTTCTATAGCTTATATAATATTTGATGAAAATATCATAAATTAGGAAAATTTAGAAAGAATTGATGCAATTTAGTAAGCCAAACAATTCAAATTTTTAAATTTTTTAATTTTTAAAAATTTTTCTCAATGCAATAAAATGAATGACTATATGAACAACTGAAATCAGTCCAAATCTGAAGACATACACTCAACAAGTTGCAATTTAAGTCCAAAAACATGAGTTCACCAAAATGTTTAGTGGAAAATTGGATTTGTTAATGTTTAGTGTTTTGATGTTTAAATCCTCCTCTCCACTTTACATTCAACGACCTAGGTCAAGCGTTGAGCACTATGATACCCTAGATCACTATGAGATGTAGCGAAACTTAGATTAGGGAATTTAATTATCAATTTCTCTTCTCTTATGCTTAATTGACCATTAAAACCCTAATTATACAAATACGACAATAAATTGATGAATAACAGAAAATGTTCGTGCAGACATAAGTAAAATTGCAAATCACAAAATACATGTTTTTGGGGTTCTGAGGCAGAATAGTTGGGGACACTGGAGGGGGAACCCATGTCCAAGGTACTAGTTTCTCTACGAGATCTAAACCTCCTTCCGACACTGATCTGCCTTGTAACTTCTATTTCTAGAAGTTCATCTTCGGAGGACACTAGAGCGAGCGCCCAAGTCTTTGAAATGCACCAGTTTCCTGCTTCTCTTCAGATCCCAAATCCTTGATGCTTGCCAATCCTTCCTGCAAATTTTTTTCTCCTAAATATGACACCTATAACCTACAACCACAAGACTTGGTTTGGGGGTGGTGGTGTTTAGAGGCTTGCCTCAATCAAGCCCCAGAGGACATTTAAGTCTTTGAACACTATTGTCAGATAAAGAGTGTTTACCCTTGTGAGGTAGAGGCAAAAACTAAAGGAATCAATGATAAAAACATAATATATGGTCACCTTGTAGTGACGCTCTCATAGGAGGAAGATGCTCTTCATTCCATGAGGGAATTGATGCTCAAATCTACAAATGCAAACACACAAACTACACAAATCAGCTCTTGCAACACAATGAAAGCCTTGAATCACCTTGAGAACACTTGAACATCACAATTGCCATCTAGTTTCTAAATGAATGCCTAAGCATGCTTTTATATGCAACTACAAACACTCCCACTAAGATTTTATTAATTCAAACTTACCGTGTCACTAAAGGACACAAATAACGGTCATAAACTGACACCCAGAAATTAGGGCTGCCACAAAATAGGCCAGGACTAGGGCACGGGCACCCAAGTCCACCCTATTTTGGGTAGGGTACAACTCAAGGGGTCCTCCTAGGTCCCATTTGTCATGTTACCTAGGGCTCATTCCATCGGGATGCCAAATTATGAACTAAAATGCCCTAAATGCATGCAAAAGACCTAGGAGCTAAACCTTATGAGGGAAAAGCCCCTAAGGGGACATTTTCTGACGTAACAATCCTATCTGGACTATGCAGCTGCTTCAATGAGAAATTTCCCAGGATTGACATCTGAAGGAGACCGAATAGTTGTACCTGTATATCAATACTACCCCTAGTTGACTCCAAAGGGATCAATCTGTCACTTCCAGAGGGTAAATGATGCTTTCTTTATAGTTTTTATGTGTCTTTTTGATCATCAACTAGAGAAGAAGAGAGTTTTAGATGAATCCTAGGAAGCGGTGATAAATTTTGGTTGTTTATACCTCTAATTCCCAACTTTCACTTATCTGAGGGTTAGTTATTTTCAAGGCTATCCATATATGTTTTCCAAATTTCCTAGTGATAGAATTGTCTTGATGGAATTATGCCGACAAATGATTGTTGTGCATAACAAGTAGATGGAGTTAAAGAAACCTGGCTTCAAATTTCCCATTGATATTGGCAGGTACTCCATTACTACTTCTGCAAAAGCCAAGGCTCTTGAAACTGAGATGCAGCTGGTAACAATGAAGCATTTTAAAAGGAGAAATAACTTTGACTACAGGAGAGAAAAAGGCAAGATAAAGATAAAGTCCTTATCACATATCCCTATGCTGGAAGATGTATGGGCTGACTTGAGAACTCAAGAAGAGATCAGGAAATTGGACTTTTGCAGATTAACACTAAGTCAAAATGAAGACTTAGAATTGGCTGATATCCTAGAGGGAATGGTGGATGATGAAGACATCTTGAATCTCAAATATGTTAATGAGAATATTGAGGGTTCTTCTTTGCTTGTTGTTCTATGGTCAAAGAAAGAATTAACTTCAATAAGGAAAATATTTAAGCCCATCTTGGTGAATACAAATGTGTGGCTAAAAGGTAAAGGGATTCAGTTGAAGGATTTTATCACTGGCTTTGAGGAGGAAACTCTTGAGCAAATAGGTAAAATGGCAGAAATAAGAAGAAAAAATAAGAGTGATGCACCAAGTTCTTCCAAGGCTCCTAAGCCTAAGATAAAATTTATATCAAAAGGTGGCAAAGATAAAGTGAATAAGGAAGAACCAAGTGGAGGAGAAATGGAAACATAAGAATAGGCAATTGAGGAATCTACTACTGAGGAAATGGACACTGAAGAGAAGTCTTCAGAGGAAAGGGAGAATGAGTAGGAAGCAAAGAAAGAAGATGAACAGGAACAACTAGAGGAACAAACCATGTCTCCTCAAAAATACATGACACAAGAACCTCTAGCTTCTTCTCCTTTGCCTACTTTACTTGTTTAAGATTCCATGCTTGTCATCTCAAACACTCCATTGTCTCCAATTGTTATTCAATCTTCTAGTCTTTCTACACCATCTTCTAGAACAATTTTTGATAGTCCTAAGGCTGCCTTTTACATTATTTTTGGTTCTTCAGGATCTATACCAAGTTTATCTTCTCCTTCTTATAATATTGGTGATCAAACAATTTTGGATCAATTTGTTTCAAGTATTGAGCAAGTTGCCAATGTCAATGTGCCATGTGCCATGTGCCATCTTTACAAACACTTCTCCCATTGTTACTACAATGAATGTGAGTGCAACTCCTTCTACACTAGTAATGGATTCCAATCCAAGTCCTAGTTTATCAGTGCTTCCTATGTATCTCTCATCATATACTCCAAAGAGAAAGAAGCAAGCCATCTGTCCATATGACTTTGATTTCGAGAAGCTAACACATGTCAAGACGAAGACCAAGAAGAAACCAAAGACTCTCTCCTGACTGCTTGAAGATAAGGGTCACAAGTATGTAGAGATAGCTCAACCTCTGCCCAATGCAACCAATGAGGATTTTAACATGAATTATTATTCAATCTCTAGGATTGAGCTTGGAAAAATCACTCATGAGAGTGCAAAGGTTGATGTGCAATCAACTCTCAATTCTTTGATTGTAAAATTTGATCATGAGAAAGAAATGAAGGATCAATACAAGGTGAGAGTGGAGCAGCAAGTTGTAGTAATATAGAAGATTACTTATTCTTCTAAGACAGTAGAACCTGAGGCTATCACTATGGAGGATCCTATTATCCAAAAAGCTAAAAAGGTTCATGCTAGAGGAAGGGTAGTTGGAGAATATCTTGAGAAGATGCATGCACAAGGGGCACTTCTTATAATAAGTACGATTGAAAAGAAAAGTAAAATGAAGAAGGGAAGAGCTGAATTAGATGACTTGGTTGATACTTTGTCTCTGGAGATTGAGTATTTGGATGCAAGTCTTGAGAAATGGACCAACATGAAGAAAATGAAGGTGAAAACCTTGTAATCAATTGGCATCATTTCAAACCGTGAATCATATGTGGAAACCAAGGAGTCATTGATTCATCATAGTAATGTGTTGAAAGATTTGATCAATAATTTGCAAAGTGCCCAGAAGCTCAGTGTGGATAGTGATTTTGATCTTCTTCATAAGTTGGAGGAAATTCTGTGCAAACTAATAGGTGATGATCATCAATTTCTATACACTGATGAAATGATCCAGGAATTCAAAAATATGATTCAGAGAGATTTTGAAGAGAAAGATTTTTTAGTCACTTCTTTGGATAATCTACTGGATAATCAATTGACTCTGGATAATCTGAAGGCTAAATTGATAAGTCATGAGAAAGCAGCTACTAAAATGAAAGATGCAATAACTAGAGCCCGTGTCATTTCTAATAACATTGTTGGTCCAGACAATCTTGAGACGCAATATGTGTTCACAATTTATGAGGATTTTCTCAACAAAGTGGTGGTAAAAGTTAATCCAGATGTTTGTGCCTTAGCAAAATATTCATATATTTTTACATGCACTTTGTATTTAGTTTTGGACATGTCCACATGCACTTTTCAAGAATGTAATTACATGTGTGAACAAAGGAAGTCCTAAATCAATAAGGACTCTTTTGTTCAATAAGTCAAAGTAGTTAGACTTTTTCTCCTAGATTAGCCCTTAGCTCTCACCTATAAATATGAGAGAGCTCTTTTGTAATTATCTATCTTTATCTATTTCAACCAAACTGTACTAAATTGTAAAGCAAGTTGAGACTTTGTGTTCATTTGTGAAAATAAATTTTCAAATATTTATCAATACAAGAGAGCAAGTTAAATTCCAATCTTTGTCTTGGAGTGATTTTTTTTATGATAGAATTGTTCTTACCTCTTTTCTATCATATTATATTTGATAAGTAATTGAAGTGTGAGGGTTTCTTTCAAATGATTAAGGAGTATTCTAAATCTGATTTTAATGGACTTTGGGCTATAAAATCATTTGTGAGAATTGTGTTGTGATTGTGAATGAGAAATAGCTTGAAGACTTTTTGCTACAAGTTGTTATCTTTGATTTGTTTATCTCATCTTGGCGTA
The DNA here is from genome assembly GCA_027924645.1 of Cunninghamia lanceolata. Lineage (NCBI taxonomy): Eukaryota > Viridiplantae > Streptophyta > Pinopsida > Cupressales > Cupressaceae > Cunninghamia > Cunninghamia lanceolata. The sequence continues at coordinate 14,822,880 of BSBN01000657.1, forward strand.
TAAGTGAAGTCTTTGGGCTGAACTTTACTCCAAATCATTTTATTTTTAGTTGGTGAAAGAAACAATGAAAGACTTTGTGTTTCCATGGGTTTTGTGGTAATTCATATTTCTTTGCATATTATTAGTTTTGTTGAAATCATTATCATAAAGTGTAAACATATATTCTAAAAAAAAGAGAATATGATGGAATGGAATCACCCCAAATATAGTTCTTAGTGTAAATAAGTTTTATCAGTTATTATTTTGCAATAGCTTGCAATTAGAGGGAGCCTCCCCTTGCTGAGAGGAGAGATTTATCTCATCACACTCAGGTTGGTATAACCATTTTGTCTTAAGTGAGTTGGCGACAAAATATTCACCCAAAAAAATTCACACCTTTGATTATAGTAATTCTACCTATTCACACTTCCTTCTGATGATTGGATCAATTAGACACACTCTACACTTGATCAATGTAACATATATGTCTTAAAGAAGAATCAAGATAGCATCTAGAACTTCTGTTGTTTCTCCTTTAGCCGCACATCATAATGCATTCATTCTTCTCCTTACTTTTCTTGTCAACCTTATCAATCACATTGCAATCACACTTCACCTAACTCAATTTTATTTACAATTTATACATGATATTACATTGATTATATTTCTTGTTGGTGAGTGACAACAAGAAAAATACATTTACAAGTCGGCTAGACAACATACAACATGAAACGTGTAGAGGACAAGTCCTAAATAAGACTACACACTACACCAGCATAAGACACATGCCTTGTGGACATCACTACTTGCTTAACCAAGTCCAATACATCCTCTTGGTGACTACACGAACAGTCAGGTTTCAAGATTCTAAATCTGCAGGCACCCTCCCAAAAAATCCAAAAAATTCTAAGTCTTTGGGCCCCCTCAGCATGTTTCAGCCTGACTTGATATTCTTGGGGGCGGGTCATCATATTTTCAAGTATTGGCCTGATATTTCTGCGGGCTCATCATGTTTCTAATATCGGGTCATCTTAGTTATGATCACCTTGATGCTGTTATAGGGTTTCAATATGACCTGATATTCTAAAAGGGGGGGTCATATTCTAATATCGGGTGATCTTAGTCAAGATCACCCCGACACTGTTTTATCACCTCGATGTTGCGGATGTCAACTTTACATGAGGGTCGATAGCTACTTGTCCAACATCATCATATTTTGTAGGGGAGGGGGTGATATTTCAATTATCAAGTGATCTTACAAATATCACCCTTTCCGTAGAATATCACCCTATGTTGTCAATATGATGGTGATGTCATCAGGATTCGATAGGGTACATCATGTGGTCTCCGGCATGTTATTATCAATAGATATGATGAGTGTCCCACCAATCACCTATGAGGACATGAGCAAGTACAGAAGGATCATCGGTGAGGTATTTGGTTTGAATATAATGAGGAGGATCTCTTCTCCTATGCATCAGGATGTGCTGATGAGGTTGGTCATCAAGGTGATGTTTCCTGGGGGGTGATATTTTTATATCATGTGATGCAGTCATCAGGGCGATATGAAATATCAGGGTATCATGTAGGAGGATGATGATGAGGTATATGATGGCATCGTCAGGAGCAAAATCATTGACATCATATGTGCTCATGACTTTGCTTATAAAGTATTGAGGAGGTCTCCGCGGGGTGAATGTGGGATAATTAGTTCCCACATGATTTGAGAAATCAGGGTCATATTTCTTGGTGGGAAAATTTCAATGGCGTGTTGTCCACTGCATTCCCAAGGCCACGGGTTGGCATGCCATTAATGGAAGATGTTACAGGGTATGGGTAAAGGTGTACATGTATCAACCACCTGATTGAAGATGTGAATCCCCAAGCGGCGGCGCAGAGCTCGAGTTCAACCACCCTGTCTCTTTTCCCAACTACTACATTCAATGTCAAGCGCCATTTTCTCATGATGCACTGTATCTAGAGAAATTTTGAGTCAACCATGTGATTAATGTTGAGTACACCTTCCTTGTTGTATATAGAAGATGGTGTTACTCATTTTTGCGTGGAAAAATTGGACAAGTTTTGGTGCTATAATAAGATACAACTTCATTGGTGGCCTTGTTTTGGATGTCTTGTGAGTTTATGAGTCTCATGTTGTATGTCTCATGCATAAATTTACTGATTTCATGTTGATTTAAATGAGTAATGCTATATTGCATGTGTTCTGTTATCTGTCTCCAAATTGAGTTTGTTCTTCTTCTAAATCTAAGCATCTAAGGGGTGTTTATGGTTCTAGAATATAGGTTACTATATTGAATGCTTGATTTCTTACTTCTGCTCAAGGAGTAGATTAAATGTTTTTAGATCAAGAGTTGGGAGGAATGTACTGTAGTGAGGATGTTTGTAAGCAAAGATAACTGAATACTCAGTCTTGGGAAGTATCTGTAAGGCAGGTGCTAAACAAACCCCCTTGAAATCTAGTCTTTGGTATATGTTTGTGCTGATCATTCACATGTGTATGTCTATTGACTCCAAGCCCTGGATAGGCACCATTCTAGTCTTGTATTGAGGTTACACCCAGGTCCTAGTTTTGCATCCAAATATAAAATCAAATTTAAAACTTCAAAACCAAACCACTAGGACCTTAGAAATAGTTTTAGGATTAGAATCCTCTATCTCACAGTTAAACATAGGCCCAAAGCTAGCCCCTTTGCACTTATCTCACAGTTTTGGTCTACATAAAGGAGGATTTATCTACTTTGTGTCAACATTCCCCAGTTCACAAGCATATATTATGGGTGTTGAATAGGGAATACCCCCTAGGTTTTGTAGAGCCTAAAGAAGAAGAGGAGATATCTATAGAGTCTATCTCCTACATTGTTGGCCCCTGGCCCAGAGATCCTATTGATCATTGATGGCTACCTTGTAGGGATAACTAGGAGACAACATCTAGTCTAGGAAAAAACCAACACATCCTTCATTGCTTCAAACACCAAGGAATTACATTTGCACACTTTGCTCATTTGAAAATAGGACAGCCTTAAGCGAAAACATATGAAACTTGAAGCATAACAGCCACAACAACTTGAAAACCTTGTGTGGTACTGGAAATAGGATAGATCTTCATGAAACTCTTCCAGATGAGTCTAAAAGACTCATACAACATCTCCAAACACTCCTTTACCTCCATACATCAAAGATTTTATGCTACACATCTTCAACCATGAAGCCTTAGAACAACAAGTCATCCGAAACACACTACAACATACTGTCATTGAAAGAATGAGCTTGCAGATCACCAAGAAACGTGAAATTGCAAGAAAGCATGTAATGTACATCCATAAACATGTCCACAAAATTGGAAAGGCAAACATTCACATCTAGAGGAATGTGGAGTATTCTGACAGGCCTTCAACACCACCTTGTTCTGCTAGAACACATGCCAGTACTCTATCATGCATAACTTTCACAACGAAAGGATAGATGATCTAAAATTTTGGAATTATCACCTTCACTATAGCTTGAGCATAGTTCTAGAATGAGATATCTATAACTACAAATGCAAAGGAATGTGGAGCAATCCATTATCATATAGTAACTGTCTTCTTTAGAACCAACACTATCTTCAAACTATCAACTGCAAAACATCCTTCTAGTAAACCAATCATCATGAAACCTAGATCAGTCCATCAGTAACATCTTCTCGACACCAGTAACACATCTAATCATCTTAGTGCTTCTAATTCCCATATTAATATGCCTTCTTGATGCTTCTAATTCCCTATCTTAATATAACTTCATACTCAACTCTGCATTGATCAAGACATGACATCCAACCATGAATTGTATCTTCTCTACTAGATAGAACATGACATCCAACCATAATCTTTAGTAATCACATGATATTCAACATGACATCCAACCATGAACACCATCACACATCCATGATAGTGTTGAAATCAATGACAACTTTGTGACAATGTTGACATCAATGATAACCTTTGGAACCATATGTGTAACAATCTCCCCCTTTGGCATTGATGGAAACACATATCTACACATTTATCCCCCTTTGACATCAAGGACACAGGGAAACTTCTTTTCTCTATAGGATAACTTATTAATAACCAGACTCACCCTATCATCAACAACCACTACCTGCCCCCCTGAGAGGTAGCCACCATCAATCTAGGAAAAAGATATAACATGAACTCCCCTTGGAAAGATGCACCACTATGCATCTAACAAGGAGGGGCAATTATCCCTAACCTCTACCAGAGATCCTCAAAAGTGTCCTTTGCAAGAGCCTTTGTGAAAATGTTTGCAATTTGATCCTTTGTTGGAACATATGCCAACCTTACTTCCTTATCTGTAACCTTCTCTCTCAAAAAGTGATACTTGATTACTATATGCTTGGTTCTAGAATGCATCACTTGATTCTTAGAAATATTTATAGCACTTGTATTGTCACACAAAATAGGAATAGGCTCATCATACAATACCTTGATATCCTATAGGGTTTTCTTCATACACAACACTTGTGTACAGTAGGATGCTGTTGTAATATACTTTGCCTCTACAATTCATAAGGACACTGAATCTTGCTTCTTTCTCTACCATGAAACCAATTTGCTTCCTAAAAAGAAAGCACCACCACTTGTACTTCTTCTATCATCAACACAACCAACCTAATCAACATCAGTGTAGGCACTCAAATAAAATTCATTACCTCTTGGATACCATAAGCCATAATCCAATGTTCCTTTCAAGTATCTGAATATCCTTTTCACTGCCTTCTCATGTGTTTGCTTGGGATTGGCTTGATATCTGGCAACCACACATACTGTATGCATAATATCAGGTCTAGAAATAGTTAGGTACAACAATCCTCCAATCATAGATCTATAGGAAGTCTAATCCACCTCAGGAGACTCATCATCCTTGCTCAAGTGACATCCAGTGACCATGGGAGTACTCATTGGTTTTGAATCCTCCATACCAAACTTCTTCAACAACTCTTTGACATATTTAGCTTGAGAAATAAAGATACCATCATCTAGCTGAGTAATTTGAAGTCCAAGGAAGAAAGACATCTCACCAATCATAGACATTTCAAACTCTTTTTGCACCTCCTTTGTAAACCTCTTACACATATCATCATCTCCACCAAAGATGATGTCATCAACATATACTGCAACTATCAATATCATATATCCTTCTTCCTTGATGTAAAGATTGCTATCTGTAGTACCTTTCTTGAAGCCCTGCTAAAGTAAGTACTCATGTTTAACCTAGCATACCATGCCCTAGGTGCTTTCTTGAGACCGTACAAAGCCTTCTTGAGTCTACAAACCATGTTTGCATCTTCTGATATCTGAAAACCATCTAGTTGCTCAATGTAGACTTCTTCCTCTAGATCACCATTCAAAACAACTAACTTAACATCCATCCGATATACCTTGAAGTTCTTATGAGCAGCAAGGAAAAGGAACATTCTGATTGCCTCCATCTTGGCTACCAGAATACAAGTCTACTCAAATCAATGTCTTCAACTTGTGAGTATCGTTTACACACCAGTCTTGATTTGTTCCTCACAACTTCACCTTCTTAATTCATCTTGTTCCAAAACACCTACTTTGTTCCTATGACATTTTTGTTAGCTGGTCTGGGAACCAATTCCCATGTCTAATTCTTCTCTATCTAATCTAGTTCTTCTTCCATTGCTTCTATCCATCCATAATCTTTGCTAGCATCAGCAAAGGTTTTGAGTTCTACTTTTGATAACAAACACAAGTTTACTTGCTCATGTGTCTTAGTGAACCTTCTCCTTATCTACACACCTGATGCATAGGAACTTTGAATGGGGAAAGATAGACGAACTAGACAAGGTTCTACTTCACCTACAAGCCCAAAAATGAAGACCTTTATGCAAAAGTGGGAACAGCAGAAGGAAACTCTAGTATGATCATGGAAAGGTTGTATTGGGGTACCAAATGACTCATCCCACCCATTGGTTAAGGCAGATCACTCCCAGAACATACACTTGCTTCACAAATCCTCTAAATGGCTTGTCTCCCTAGAAAAAGAGAACAATCCTCTTATATTTTTGCACAGACCTTCAAATGTCAACCTAAGACATGCATTGGATACCCATTATGCCTCTCCATAGCATACTCTAAGATAGGTATAGGTTACTTTGGAGAATGTGCTCTAAAAATGGATTGGTAATTCTACTACAAGGGTTCAAACTCAGAAATGTCACTGTGAAATGCCACGAACAGTCATCCATAACTTCCACACAACACAAAATGAGGTTGATCACTTTAGTCAGATTGTAGATAATATAGTTACAGACATTTTCACCAAGTTACATAAAGATCTTAGGGTGGAAACAAAAGTTATGGTGTTTTTCCCAAAACAGGTTACCCTAAATCAGGGTTTTGACAGTTTTACTAAAAATGCAATATCTTGTGCAAAACAAAACCAAAATACATACAACCAAAAGGAAATGGAGGGTTTGATAGGACTATCACTTACAACCAATTTGGCACAAGTACTTGTCCGTACAGGTCCGTACAACTACAGGAAACAGTCAATTTCTGTTGAAATACATGAAAACAGTGTTTTCTCTATTAATCAAAACCTACTAATCAACCACCCACACCTTATTTGGATGTTACAAGGCCTTGATAAAGGCATTCCTCATTTGTCTCTTCAGTTTCCACTTCCTTCCAATGAATTGGAACAAGGTGACCCTTCACCTTCCTCATTTTACATTTTTAGGGATTTTCCATTTTGTATGACAACTTGTCATAAGACTTAAACATTAGACCCCTCCTAGGATCTTAACACATGAAAGATGACTTGATGGACCTCAATACAATATTAAATCATTACAAATTTAACCAAAAATTAAAGATTTGTCTAGGACAACTTTGATTTGCCAAGGTGCTCCTGCACCATACTCCTCAGCATGAAGAAAACTCTTGTCCCAAGAGTTGTGTGGTCTGCTTCAAATGACTTTTGCCTCTTTATGTCTTCAACCCTGACTTGATGCCTCCTCTGCTTCCTTTTTACTTTCCAACTATGACTCCTATTAATGGAGTTTGACTGGCTGCCTCCAAGGTGCATCAGAAGTCCACTCCTTCCTGCTACAACAACACTTCTGTCCCTCACCTGGGAGTCCTCTCTTGCCTCTCTCCCCAAGACTATTGGTGACAACCAATGGACCATCTTCTCTGGCCCTCTTGACAAACCTTCCTGTCTGCCTACAGTAGTGAGTGAACTTGCACCTGCAACCATAAAACTTCTCAACAAGAATTAGATAGCAAAAACCAATGCTCATCCCGAACTCCTGGTGTAGATTGCCTCCTTTGGTGCTCTATCTACATGCTCAGAATCTTCTGAGCTCTGATACCAATCTAATGCAGAGGGAGAAGAACAATACTCAACTTCTTAGTAGTATATTCAATAACAAAGGTTTTCAATCCATAAGGATCCACAAGCTTCACAAGTGTACTTCCACAAAGACAGTGTTTCCAGACTGAATTTCAACTCCTCTTATCCAAGAGGGATCTCTAACATTCTCCAGAACTCCTATTCAACCAAAATAAAGACTTACTAAAGTCTGCCCCACCACACAAGCAACTAATCCTTCATGCATTTGTCATTCCTCCATGGACTGTCTTTAATGTGCAACTATGGCACTTACACAACAACTAATCAACAAAGACTTGTTCAATACATAACCAACATAAGGTCTTTGAACCAACAACTATAACCTGAACCTCCCAAGAACAATGGACAACAACTCACAGTTGACTGCACTTTGACAGTGCTATGGCAAACTTGTTCCTTTGTAGCCCTGTCCTTGAGGACAGTCATTCATAACTCTTGATCCATACCTCTTCCTTAGACTGTTAAGATTTTTTCGGATACACATTAGAGAGCCTTAAGACATATCTAAAAAACAACCTATGTTGTTTTGGAAAGGACTGTCCAAATATGGACTGCAGCAGTGTTAAAATAGGCCTATTATGCTTAGCTTATACAAGGCTTATTGGTTTGGGTAACTCCACGACTTCCCACACCTTGCATGTGCATGGAACACATCATACCAGGTCTACACATGCTTATTGATCCATCAAAAGTACATTCCCATCAATGTTTTTAACAAACCTTACACCTAACCTCTTAGCTACCCTCAAAACTCTATTTTTCATGGCTGTATACAGAAAATAGTCATAAAAATTTGATTTTCTCACATAAAACTTAGGTATTTGATCAGAGACCTCTAGAATATGGAGGCACATACTCCCACAAGCATTTTCCACCAATGATCAGCAAAATGCAATGGACAAAAATGAAGAAACACAGTTATCTTAGCGTGTTGTTCACCCAAAATCAGGGTTTGACTGTTTTTACAAGAATTGACATATCTTACACAAAACAACACAAAAATGCATGCAACAAAAAGGAAATGGAGAGTGACTGATAGGACTATCACTTACAACCAACTTGGCACCAGTACTTGTCTGTACAGGTCTATACAACTACAGGAAACAGTCAATTTTTGTTGAAATACATGAAAACAGTGTTTTCTCTATTGATCAAAACCTACTAATCAACCACCCACACTTTATTTGGATGTTACAAGGCCTTAATAAAGGCATTCCTCATTTGTCTCTTCAGTTTCCACTTCCTTCCAATGAATTGGAACTAGGTGACCCTTCACCTTCCTCATTTTACATTTTTGAAAGATACATTTTTAGGGATTTTCCTTTTTGTATGACAACTTGTCATAAGACTTAAACATTAGACCCCTCCTAAGATCTTAACACATGAAAGATGACTTGATGGACCTCAATACAATATTAAATCATTACAAATTTAACCAAAAATTAAAGATTTGTTTAGGACAACTTTGATTTGCCAAGGTGCTCCTACACCAACACCTTCATTCTTATCTCTAATGATCTGATCTACAGAATGGTTCTTCTAAAAATACTTTGCTAGAGTCTTAGGCATTTGCTCTGGTTCTTGTCCCTTTTCTTCTTTCACTTCTTCTTCATCTTCAATGCATGCAAAGATATTAGATTCAAATTCCTCTGTTCTTGTGAGATCTGATACAGGTTTTCATCTACCTTGAAATTTGTGCTTTCAATCATCTTTCCCAACCTATTTTTGTAGTATCTATAGGCCTTGCTTCTAGTTGAGTAACCAAGATTCCTTCATCACTTCTTGAATCAAACTTTCCTAGGTCTTCTTCATCTCTTCTGATATAGCATTTTGCTACCAAAGATCCTGAAGTATCTGATAGTGGGAGTTCTTCCATACCATATCTCATAAGGGGTCTTAGTGTTGTTGGATCTCAGTTGCACTATGTTAATTAGATAGACAGCAGTGTGAACTGCCTCCTTCCAGTACATATTAGGCAGGTCTACATCTTTCAACATTGCCCTTGACATCTCATGCATAGTCCTATTCTTCCATTCAACTACCCCATTTTACTGAGGGGTCCTAGGAGCTAACAGATGTCTCATAATACCATGATCTTCACAAAACTTTTTAAATTCATTTGAAGTAAACTCACCTCCATTATCAGACCTTAAACATTTGATTTTAGCACCCACTTCATTTTCAACCATATCTTTTAACACCTTAAATTTATCAAAGGCATCTAATTTTTCACTTAAGAAAGTAGCCCAAGTCATTCTAGAATAATCATCAATGAGCAACATAAAACACCTCTCACCTTATTGAGTCTTTACTCTTGTAGGGCCATATAGATCAATGTGAATCAGCTCCAATGGCTTTGAAGAAGAATAATCCTTGCTTTTGAAACTTGTCTTTGTCTTCTTTCCCATCTGACATTCCTTGCATACTATGTTTGCAAGCTTGATTATCTTGGGCATGTCTCTCACTACATGAGTAGAGATGATCCTTACCATATTATCAAAAAAAATTTGTCTCATTCTTTTGTACCATAGCCAATACTCACTAGATTGAGCCAACAAACATATTCTTCCATTTATCTTCTTCAGATGATACATATCACCATATGTCTTGATACCTTTTGCAACTAATTTTCTGGACCCTACCTTCCTGATTTCACAACCTTTGGCATGAAAGGTGAGATTGTAACCTTTGCTGCATATCTGACTAACACTGAGAAGATTGTTCATTAGCCCTTTGACATAGAGGACATCCTCAATCCTATTCTTCCCATCAATAGTTATAGCACCTTTTCCACAGATTTGTGTTGACTCATCACCACCATCCCACTTCTCAAGGCTGATAAACTTCTCCTTGTCACCAGTCATATGATTTGAGCAACCATTGCCAATTACCCAATCCTCAGCTTCTTCTCTTGCATGAAAGGTAGTCCATACAACCATTGATCTTTCATTGTTTTGGTCTGTTTGCAAGGCATCATTCTTCTCACATTTTTCAACATCATCCTTTTTGTCACCAACACTCAAGGCCATGAAAAGTGTTTCATCATTTGAATCATTATGATCCTCATCTTCTGAAGAAAAACTGCTCTCTTTGGAATACAGACTTCTCTTGAACTTGTCTCTCTTGTTACTACCCCTTGATTCTTTGAAAGGACATTTAGAAGAAAAGTGGCCAACCTTTCCACAATTGAAACATTTGAAAGGTAACTTACCTTTGTATTTGCCAGTGCCTTTCTCCAGTCTTCCCACAAAATTTGCTTCAACTTCATCAGAGCTCTCATCTTTATCGGTAACTTCATCCTTTGTCTTCATATTGACTTTGAAAGCAACTTCTTTCTTTGGAGCATCACTCCCAAACTCTCTCATTTCAAAGGTAGTAAGGGAACCAAACAATTTGTCTACAGTGTATGTATCCAAGTCTGCATTCTCCTTAATAGAAGATACCTTATGACTGTAAGATTTGGGAAGAGATCTCAGAACCTTATTCACAATTTCATCCTCTTCCACTTTGCCACCATGACCTGTGATGCCATTGACCACTTTGTTCACCCAAAGCATATATCCAGAAATGTCTTCATCCTCTGTCATTTTTAGAGCCTCAAATTTGCTTTTTAAGATTTGCATCTTTGCTTGCTTTACTTTCTTATCTCCTTCATATAAGGTTTCAATTTTAACCCAAACTTCTTTAGCAGAATTACAACTCATTACCTCTGAAAGTTTTGAATCAGCTAACCCACTCATGATAGAAAACCTTGCCTTGGCATTGTTATTGATACAACTTAACTTCATTTGAGACTATAGGAATAGTAGCAAGAACTTTGTAACCAGACTTGACAGAGTCCCAAACACCACACCCTAGAGAATTGATATAGAATTCCATCCTTAACTTCCAAAAATCATAATTTGTTCCATCAAACCTAGGTATCTTGTTGGATCCATTAAGCTCCATCCTAGACCTTCCTCAAGTGGTTAAGCTTCCTTCAAAGGAACTTGGCTCTGATACCAATTGTTGAACACACCAGGATACTGAGAGGGGGGTGAATCAATATCTAAACAAACTTCAACTTCTCCAAAGTAGATTAAAACTTAAGAATTATAGCATTAACATAAACATGAAAGATTAACATACTGCACATCAACACATGACACCAAATGTATGTGGAAATCCTAAGAAGGAAAAAACCACAATGAGGATTAACTCACAATATATGAAGGTCAAAATAATAACTTTGTTTTAAGGCTACAACCCAAGGAAGCTACTACTCCTTAAAAACTTTAATTTAGGATCACTCCCAAGGAAGCTACAACTCCCTAAAGACTTTGTTTTAGGGTCACTCCCAAGGAAGCAACTACTCCCTGAATTGAGAACAAACTTCACAAAAGATTATAGTATGATAGTCCTTCTCCTGTCTGAAAGCTGACATTAAATTCACACCTTTGATGATTGCAATTGTACCTCTTCACACTTCCTTCTAATGATTGAATCAGTTAGGCACACTCTACACTTGATCACTATCACAGATATGTCTTCAAGATGAATCAGGACAGCATCTGCAACTTCTACTCTCTCATTCAGTCGCACATCATAATGCATTCATTCTACTCCTTATTTTTCTTGTGAACCTTATCAATCACACTTCACCTAACTCAATTTGATTTACAATTTATACATGATATTACGTTGGTTATATTTCTTGTTGGTGAGAGACCACATGAAAAATACATTTACAAGTTGGCTAGACAATATACAACATGAACATGTAGAGGACAAGTCCTAAACAAGACTATACGCCACACCAGCAAAAGACCTATGCCTTGTGAACATCAATACTTTCTTAACCAAGTCCAATACATCATTCATAGCTTCAAACACCAAGGAATTACATCCGCACACTTCATTAATTTGAAAATAGGACAACCTTATGCAAAAAAATATGAAACTTGAAGCAGAACGGCTACAACAACTTGAAAACCTTGTGCAGTACTGGAAACAAGATAGATCTTCATGAAACTCTTCTAGATGAGTCCACAAGACTCATACAACATCTCCAAACACTCCTTTACCTCCACACATCAAATATTTTGTGCAACACATCTTCAACCATGACCTCTGAGAACAACAAGTCATCTGGAACACATTGCAACATATTAGCATTGGAGACTGAGCTTGTGGATCACCAAGAAACTTGAAACTACAAGAAAGCATGTAATGCACATCCATAAACATGACCAAAAAACCACAAAGGAAAACATTCACATCTGAAGGTTCATGCAGAGAATTCCAACAGGCCTTCAACACCACCTTGTTCTACTAGAACACATGTTGGTACTATATCATGCATAACTTTCACAGCGGAAGGACAAATGATCTAAAATTTTAGAATTATCACCTTCACTGCACCCTGAACACAATTCTAGAACTGCATAGCCATAACTACAAATGTGGAGGAATGTGGAGCAATCCATTATCATATAGTAACTATCTTCTTTAGAACCAACACTGTCTTCAAACTGTCAACTGCAAAACATCCTTCTTGTAAAGTAATCATCATGAAACATGAATCAGGCCATCAGTAATATCTTCCTAACATCAGCAATACATCTGCTGATCTTAGCGCCTCTAATTTCCATATTAATATGTCTTCTTGATGCTTCTAATTCCCATCTTAATATAACTTCATACTCAACTATGCATTGATCAGGACATGACATCCAACCATGAACTGTATCTTCTCTGTTGGATAGAACATGACATCCAACAATGAACACCATCACATATCCATGATAGTGTTGACATCAATGACAACCTTTGGAACTATATGTGTAACAAACCCAAGTAGTTGTAGGATCTAATTCAACAATCCAATATCAAATATTAGATCTATCAATAGCATCATTGGAGGCATAAACATTAATAATACAAAAGGAATGAATATTAATATAGAAGAGGACATAGAAGGACATTTTAGTAGGGTCACATCCTTGGCCCACTTAAGTGTGGCTATAATTTAGGATAAATAAAGGTTAAAAATCCACATCATGCCTCGTGGTTGCTACATAAAAATGACTATCTAGCCATATAACTATTATGGAGTAAAAAGTGGACACATGCCCTTTTACCTCCTAATTTAGCTCCTAGGTCCTTGTGATACTTTATACATCCTCAATATTCATCCCAATGCAAAATCCCTCGAAACCAATGCAAATTGGGAACTAGGGGCCCATATTCTTCCTTACCCTAGACCAAAAAGGTACCTTGGGTCTTGTGCCCCTACGCCCAAGTCCTCCCTAATTGGTCGGGGCAAATTTCAATGTATGTCAAACCTTTAAAAGGATCTCTCCTTGTCGGCTCTTTTGGTTAATTTCACGAATGTTAGCAGGAAAGGATATATAAGTGTGTTTTTTAATTCATTTGTAACCTAGATGGAGATAGTGAACTTATGATCTTGGAGAAAAGAGCATTCAAAGCATTCATTGTGTTTCTAGAGCATATTTGTGTTTGTATTGTGTGTGTTGTGGCAGATTTGGAATCATCATCCATCTCCTCATGAGTTGAAGGATCTTCATTCTCCTAAGGGCTTCACCTCTGAGGTGATATTATTATTTGAGTCATTCTATCATCATTTTGTTTAGCCTCTGCCCTACTAGGGTCCACACTCTCTATCAAACAACAATGTTGGGAAGCTTGAATGCTATCATGGGATTTGACTGAGGCAAGTCCCTAAACACCATAACCTCCAAACCCCTTTTCTTCTTGTGTACAGGCTATAGGTGCAAGATCTAGAAAAGTGAAGATATAGGAAGACTAAGTAACAAAAAGGGTTTCAAGATCCAAAATTATTTTTGAATATTCCTCTGTAGAATACTTGGGTACTTTTAAAACTATCCTTTTGCATTAGATAACTCTAGATCTAGAATCAGGGCAGTCTACACATCATTTCTCTAGTTTACAATTTCCAGAAATTCCATAGTTGAGGACACGGGTGCCTTTGAAATAGTCGTCAAACTTTCTAGCTTCTAGGATATAGGTTCTAATCTCTTTGATCATTCTTGTGAAATTGGTTTCTGAATACCTATTGTATATCTCTTGTTATAATCAAATCTTTGTAAATCTAGGGTTTTGTGCATTAGTTGACCTAGGGTTTGATAAAAGGTTCAATTAAGTAAGATCTTTGCATAATACTCTTGAGCACAAGACCTATAATTGAGTCCACCTCCATTTGGTAGTGATTTGGCTCAGTCTTGTCCTTGAATGTTATTGTGGAAGAGGGTTTTGATCTAGTGTGTATGCTAGTCTTCATCATTCATCTTTTACATACATAACATTTTAGTGAACTCGTTGCTTTGAGCATTTGCATCTTGATGAGTGTTAAATTCAGATCTTGCATTGATTCCTAACATACTTTTCATCATTCATTTGAAAATCTTGCATTATTTTATATTAATGGTTGAAAATTCATAGTCTTGTAATTACACATTGTATATTTCAACAAGCATAGCTACCTTAATCTTTATAATATTATTGATCATACTCTTGGCTAGTGCATTGAGTGTATGAGTTGTATAACCCACTACCCTAACAATAACACCATGGTAAGAAGAAGTTGTAGACTAATGGGTTCTAATGCCGTTCATAGAAACAGTGTGCAAACATTGAAAAATCCATTACACAACTACATTGAGAAAGGTGAATCAACGTCTTTGCAAGATATCATAAACACCAACATGATGGAAGAACAAACAATTCATGATGTTGAAGATGTGATTGATATAGTTTCACATGTGCTTGAAGAACAAATCAAGATATTAGACAAATAACTAGCTGAGTTTCAACAAATTGTAGGAGGTGCACATCTAGCTCAAGAGGTGTTACCTATTGTTGATGGTATGAGAGGATTGTTACAAGAAGTATAAGAAGGTGTTGACATGGTCTGTGGATTAGCCCACATAGTGGATCATAACATTATGCTAGTGTCTAGCCACACAAATAACATAGAACAAGTGTCATCACCGAAGGATATAAGCTCACAAGTCTCGATACCTATACTGAATACTGGAATATCCACTTTTGCACCATCAATTGTCACCACTAATGCACAAGCTTGTATTAATGCTACCAATACCATGGGAACATCTACTAGAAACAATTACAAAGTTGTGGCATTTAACTATAAAAGCTTAGCACCTTATTTATCCATATCCATGAATAATTACTCTCAACCACCTATCACCTCCACTTATTACCAACCACCTATCAATTTCATGACTGCAACATCAATTACTCTTGTCTCAAATCAGCAAGATACATCATCCAATGATGCTCTCCTAAACCAACTTTTGTAGAGTATGTCATCCTTGCAGTAAAAAGTGACACATTTGACTAATGTTTCCTCTCAACCTACCTTAACAACATATCATGCTCGCAATCCTTTATCTTATACAATTCTAAGAGCTCAAATGCCTAACAAATTTGAGACTCCAGGCTTTGAAAAATACAGTGGTAAAGGTGATCCTAATACTCATCTGGCAGAATTCACAAAAAAGTGTAGTGATTTCTTCTTTGATGAGGCATTGTTAGAAAAACTCTTTCCTTGATCTCTCAAAGATACAGCTTTGGAATGGTTTTGCTCTCTACCTCTTAACTGAATAAATTCCTTTTCATAGCTAGTTGATCAATTCTTGCAACACTTCCAAGCAAACATTGGACCTACTATCTCATTGATTGATTTGGTTCATTGTAAACAAGGACCGAAAGAGAAATTAACGAAATCCATCAGTCAATATCAAGTTCTCTTTGCACAAATACAATATCTAATTATAGATGAGGATGTTCAAAAAGTATTTATTATGAATCTACAACCAAACATACGTGATAAGATACTTTTGATGAAGTATAGTTCTTTCCAACATCTGTGCATAGCTCTCCAAGATTACCAACTTTCGGCTAGTTAGTATGAGAATCATACCTCATTGGCTCCTGTTGGTCAATCCATAGCTGGAACATCTCAAAATTCATTTAAGAAGAATAATAGGAATTTCATTAAGATAAATGGGCAATATTCAAATAACTTTCAATCACAATTTGTTGCTATTACAAAGCCTAATCGGACACCATTTCAATTCAAACATCAACAAAGAAAATTCACTCCATTATTGGATTCCCTTCATTTGATAATGACTCAAGCAGTGAACAACAATATTTTGAAGCTTCCTCCTGCTCGTCCACTAGACCATAGTAAGATGCAAGGACCTTTATTTGATGCTAATCCTATTGTCACTATCACCGCTCAGAAGGACATGATACCGAAAGATGTATGTTTCTTAAACATAAAATTAAATACCTCATTGATTCTAATGTGATATAGGTTACTAGTGTGAATGACAATGGGAATAAGTCGGTAACTCCTCTGAATCAAAATCTACAAATCTTCACTAATCCTTTTTGTTGTGCCTTGCACACATGCCCCATTCTACCAAATGGAGAGCCCCTCTTTTGCTTTGGCTTGAAGTCTCAACCTTTTTGCCTTATGATGATGAGAAAGTGAATTTGTGCTTAGAGTGTAGGATTTGTTCCAAATTTGAGTATTTTGCATGTTTAGAGTCATTTGATGTTGTGCATGATTGATTTGGAGGTGTCTTGGGTGGTCTTGTGCTTGAAAGATAGCCATTTGTTGCCTTTTGTGCTAAAATTGGGTGTTACTGCATTTTGCTCCAAAATCCTGTCACTGGATATTGCCCTTGGAATTGCTTTTACATGATGTGTCATGTTGAAATTCTTAGTTTCCAGATCTTACAATTGTAAAATCATGTCAAATTCCATTAGATTTCACTAAGGGGTCCGTAAGATTTCATCCTATCGCATGATCTTGGAGCCCTGATTTGGCTAAGTCTGAAACCCTGAAAATCTTGAAAAATGGCTAAGTCTAAAATCTAGTGGAACCTCAAAATTCTAGAATCTGCATATGAAATCTTATGGATCTGGAACCTATCTCAAACATCTTGAAAATATATTTAAAAATATTTAAAGTATAAGAAATTCAATATCTAAACTTATACTTTAATATATTTTTAAATATACTTTCACCTTGGACATTTCCAAATCTGGCGCTAAAAATGCCTCCTATCGACCTTTGTGCTAAAACTGCCTCCTACTGACCTTTGCACTGAAACTACCTCCTACTGACCTTTGCACTAAAAATGACCCCAACTGACCTTTGCGCTAAAATTGCCTTCTATTGACTTGCGTTGAAATGGCATTCCACCGACTTAAGTCGCACAGGTCAATCGGTGCTAAAACTTGCTCAGGTCGATCACTTTGAAAAACCTCGCCAACAAACTTTGCATTAAAAATAGACTCAACGGACCTGCGCTAAAAATGGAACTGACTGACCTCATGAAGCATCATTTTAGTCAGTTGGACCAAAAATTCAGACTAAGGTTGAATGAACCCAAAATGCCTACTAAGGTCGGATGAACCCAAAATCCACACTAAGGTTATATGAACTCAAAATCCTCACTAGGTTAGTTGGAAGCAAAATCAGTGCTAAGTCAGTGACCCCCAAAATCAACACTTTTTGGTATTTTGGCCAAAACTTGAGTTTTTCAAGGAGCAAATTGTATTTTCTTGATGGATTTGAATTACATATCTATTTATCATATCATGATGAACATTTTACCAATTTTGTGTGGATTTTTGGCATATTTTATGACAATTAATGCCACTACACATAAAAGGTTGGTGACCCCCAAAAATATTGCTTTTTGCAAAAAAGGCTAGAAAAACATGAAATTAAAGTCTATAAATGGATCCTAATGACTGCAAAAACTTCCTGTATCAATATATTAGCCAAATGGGTACTTGAAAATGGTAAAAATCCAGAAAACCATGTAAAAATCACTGGATTTAAGAGGTTGTTCATAGAGAAAGTGACATTGACAATGGGCTATTTTTGACTGATCCATGACTGCAAATAGACATGTTTTGATCCATATTGATGGAAAATGACTAGTTTATGATGAAATTGATGCTTGGTCTTGTCGCTTGCAGGTCTTAGAGGACAAAAGAGTCAATTGAAGCCGTCTTGGAAGGATGAACACACAGAGGCACCTTGCTGACCCAGAGTTGCAGAATTGACATTCTATCAACTAAATTGCTACTGCATTTGTAAGAGGATGTTAGTACGATGTCTAAGATGATGGAGATGAGCTACAAGAGCTAAAGAAATATAAGATCAAGTCTATTTCATTATTATTCTTGTAGATCTGGTCTAATGTCCAAGACATACATATAGTTGTCCCAGCAGTCCAATAATCAAGAATCAGTCCAACAAGCATCTAGTTAGATATATCTTCACTAATAAAGTGCCACATACTCCTCTTGGTCCATTCAACACTTGGAATCCTATGAATCCACATTAGCTCAAGTTTTCAAGTGTCATGTGACTCTATTTTGGCTTAATTAGGCCTTGAAATTTGACTTTTCATCATATACAACCAAATGGGTATCCATTTTGTCCAGATTCAATGTATTTGCAAGCTATTTTTTGTCTTTTTCCTAAAAGACAAATGTAAATCCAAAAATCTAACTAACTGTTGTACTTCATTAAATGCCATATAATCTAGACCATTGGTGTTGAGTTAATCTCCATGTCCATTGAAAACTTGGTATGGTGCCTTGTCTATAAAAGGGTCATCCTTTTCTCTCATTTGTAAGTAAGATTTGATAATGAATTGCTAAGGCTCTGCCAAAATACAGTCAATACAAAACAAGTTTTTGGGAATTTGTAATTATGTGTTGTCTTATTTTCGTCTTCATGGTTTGTGTCAATTTGAAGTTAGTTGATATTCAGTTGCACTTGTGATTAATTATTCAGATATTTGATGGATTTTCTGTCCATACCATTAATGGCTTGCTGATTGTATGTCATTGTGCATGGTTAGTCTGGGCATAGTTTATGAGATAAGTTTGATTGTATGATTTTATTAAGCTGCACCAAGGATTGGGTGTTTCATGAACCCTCGACAATTTAAAAATCATTGCATCTCCCTAGAAGATTGCACATTCTCTGTGGTATTGTGGGCTACCTAGTTAAGCACAGATTTATTTATTGTTTGGAATCTATCTATCTAGTTATTGATCATTTCTTCAATTGTCTATAGGATCTCTTATCCCTTCTCCCTCTCCTTTTCCTTTTACATTTTATTTACATAAAGTTTGGTAGATTTAGGATTTGAGAAGCATTACATTGATCATCTACTGAAATTTCAGACTTCATAGTCTAAACCACCTAGGGTTTATGTATATACTTTGTTGCCATCTTTTATAAACCTTACATTTCATGTAAGACCCCTTGTTGGCACAGCTAGACATACCACTGAATCATTCCAAGCAAGCTAAGACCTAGATGTATTATCCTTGGGGCAGTCCTATCTTGGATAGGATACCTTTTTCAAGAGAGGTGTGAAACCAGCAATCACACCTACATTGCTGTGTGCTAAAACACTCATCAACACTTTTCCTAAACATAGCAATAATAACATGGTGAAACAAAATACAATAGAGATTGTGGATAATTATCTTAACCATGATGAAATAATTGGCATGATCAAAGTAGATAAGATGGTAAATGAAGATCTACCTCACCCATTACGAAAAGGTATCTATGTTGAGGTTCCTCCTCTGTTATCCCTTTATGGATCAGGAGATAACCAAAATGCACAAGATACACAAATAGAATAGTCTACAGGTAATCACTTAAAGCAATCTAAAAGTTGTGACGATGGAAAGCATCCCATTTAATCGTGAAAGGCTTATTCCTCAAGTAACATAGAATAAGAAAGGAAAAGAGAGGAAAAGAACAAGGTGTGAATCATCCATGGAAAGAGGTAATGATTCCCCTCCCTGCAATCATCAGAAGATTTCAAACATACAAGGTGTTGAGAAACAATCATCACATGGCCATTTTGGATATAAAGATCAAACAAGTATGAGTTCCTCACACATTTTACCACACTTGATGGAGCACCTCTCTAAGATGCTCACAAGTTTGGCTTCCTCTTAGATAGATATATTTATATGTGTATGTGTCATGTTGTGTTCCCCCATATTGTGTTAAATGTTGTGTAGGTCTCTTTGGATAACCCTTAATACTCTTGTAAGGTCAAGGATACAAGGAGACCACCTATATTGTTACACTTCTTCTATTTGTTTCTCTATTCTTCAACTCTCCTCTATCTTATTGTAATTGTTGTGCATGGTGCTTTGGGGGCATAGCATTGTGGGGGATGTATTGGGGTTATCTTCCCACATTGTGAACCTAAATCACTTTTGTCTCCTCTCTCATTTTTAGTGTTTACATTCTTAGTGGTCTACTAGTTGGTGGATGATGAAAATAAATAAATACTAATAAGGATTGTGCATCCCTACAACAAGAATAAAATGGACTTAGTCCATATATGAAGATGGGTTTGATATATTACTGACACTTGACTGGTAGAATCACTTCATGTTGTGAGCATGTATCGTATTGTGAAATTGTTGTAACAAACCTTTGTAATACTCTAATCTGCTTCTATGCACTTTGGATTGTTTTGTATCTCACCTTGTAGCTACACTCGATTCTGAGATACCTTAAGTATAACCTCACGATTATACTCGGTTCCAAACCCACAAGTGTAGCCTTGGTCTATTATGGGTGTAATGTAGAAAAAGAGGGAAAGATGATGAGGTTGATTGTTAAGGGTTTGATTAGATCCTCCTTTCACTACATACATTCAAGGACATGGAACCAAGCCAAATCATAACTTTTGCAAGAGGACTTAGCTATCAGGTTCTTCTGTCACTTGGAATGATAAGGAAATTTGGAATTGTTTGATTAATTGTTAAATCCTAGATCGATTAAGTCCAAAATGCTAGTTATGCAAAATCATAAAAAAATAGATGAATCCTAACAAAACCTTGCACATGCAAAGACACTAAAGATAGATTAGATAGGCACTAGATTTTGGCTTTCAGAAGGCAAAAAAGTCAGGGGCAAAAGAGCGGGTGCCCAAGCCCAAGGTACTATTTTTATAGAGGGATTTCTGATATCTTCTACTACAGACTGTAACCACATCAGAGATTTCCTGCACTATCAAATTGGAGGTCAAAAGAGTGGGAGCCCAAGCCTGGGGTGTTGGTTTTTCTTCAAATCTAGACTCTTTATACTCTGCATTGGCTTCCTGCAACTCTAGTCTGCAAGACCTGATACCTGTCACCTGCAATCACAAGAGAGTGGTTGGGGGTTGTGGTGTTTAAGAGCTTGCCTCAATCAAGCCTTGGAATGGTATTGAAGCCTTCCAACACCATTGTTAGATAGAGAGTGTGTGTCCTTGGTGGATAGAGGCAAAAGCAATGATAAAGTAGATAGATTGAATCATAAATAGATATCACCTTGGAGGTGTAACACTCATGGAGGAATGAAGCTCTTTCACGTCATGAGGAGATGGATTGATGAAGCCATCTATGCAATAAACAAACACAAATACAACACAAGTCTGCTTTGCAACATAATGAAAGCCTTGAATATCCTTAACACAAGATTACAAGTTTGCATTATCCATCTAGTTTACAAATGAAGTCCTAAATATCTTTATATATGCATTCCCACTAAGATTTCAAAATTCAAACTTAAGATGCCGACATGGAACACCATTTATCAGTCATAAGCCGACATTCAAATTTGGGACCTCGATAAAATAAGGCCTAGGGGCCTATTTTGGGGTCAATTTATGCTCAAGGGTGGCCCCTAAGTCCCATTTTTCATCGGTTTTAGGGGGATTTGTTCTGAGATTAATTTCTAACATACATGATTAAATCTAAGGGACCTAGGAGCTAAACTTAGGAGGTAAAAGTCTAAGGGAGACATTTTGTGACATAACATTTAGCCCCCACTTTAATGTATGTATGATCTTACAACCCATACATGCAATAAAGTAGAGTAAAAAACACATCAAACAAACCAAGAACATGAAGCAAATGCATACACCAAGATTGAGGAACTATTTCTAGCCCTCAATCTCAAGTAAGCATCAAAAAACACATCACAAACACACAAGACACAATGAATACAACGAGAAGCACACAAAACACGGAGAAGATAATATTGAAGACACATAAAACATGATGAATACATGATATAGCATTTTCACAACATTTTCATATATGTGCAATGAAAAGAAACACAAAACAAAACCCAATATGTAGGGGGGACTCATTGCCACACCATTTACATTACACCAAAGGGGGAAAAACACATCATACAAAACCCAAGTGTAGGGGGAATGCATCACCATACCCTTTAAACTACACCAGGGGAAAACACGCCATACAAACCAAAGTGTAGGGGGTACTCATTGCCACACCCTTTACACTACACAAGGGGAAAACACATGGAAGACACGAGTGTCGTATAGCATGCAATAGACACACTATACGTCTAAAACATGACATACAAGGCAATGGTAGGAACTTATTGCTAAGTCCTACCATCTCAAACACACCATAGGCACACCTGATGGTTGGGCTTATGCCACAAAAACCTCTAAAAACATGCTTAAGGGAGGATAGTTCAAGATCCAACCCCGACTACCAATGAGGACTTTATATAAAAGGATGTGCACTAGCTAAAGAGATACACCATCCTGCCTCGCAATGAGGGCTTTTGATAAAAGGATATGTTATCCTGCCTCATAGAGAGGGATTTTTTATTGCAATTGATATAAATATGTGCACTTGCGGTGGAGATACAACATCTCATCTCATAGAGAGGTCTTACAAACATGCTTCATTAGTCCAAAATAAGCAGACAAATAACCTTATATATGCCCCCACCTTAAGGTGGTTGATATCGTGTACCGACATCAAGCACGTTAAAGTAGAGAGAAAACACACATGGAAACAAGGGCTCTCGTAAAGCCCATGCCCCCAATATGACATGTGTTTAAGATCACCAAATGTTCCCACAAACACATTAATAAGATATGCTAAGATAATCAACAAGATGGTTAGAAAATTTTACTCCAAGATAACAACCACATCAAAACATGAAAGCTATGCATTAAACAATCACATCAAGGACCAAATTTATACTATACATTTGAAACTGAGTATAACCGTTGGGCTATACTGCAGGTACCTTAGAATCGAGTGTAACAACAAGGTGAGATACAAGACTATTTAGTGGAAACTTGGGTGGTTTGTTTAAGCTAGGTCAATTGCTACCATTTCTCCACTAAGCATTGGGGAGGACAAGGATTGAATGTAATGTCAATCTACAAATTTCTTGTCTACCCCTTTTTGGTTATTGTATCTGATTTGAAGAGCCTAACTAAGGTTTTATTAAGTATTATGCTCATAAACCAAGTAAATTCCCTAATTATGCCTTAAATTGGTGATACACAGAAACTAATGACAATATACATAAAATTGATTACAGAAATACAGAGACAGAGTATCAAAGACTGTGCACGCATATTTTGAGGGCTCACTAAACTAGGGCGCCCACTCCTTAGTCTCATAAGTGTTGAAATCTAAAAACTAGAAAGTCTGTTATGACTGTAGCTTTGATATCCTCCTTCGTGTAGCTTCTTTATGCAAGAACCTACAAAACACAATCAACACCTACAAAAGAAGGAGAAAGATGTTGTAGCTATATAGGAGCTTGCCTCAGTCAAGCCCTGTCTTTGGTATTTCTACCTCAACAATAGCCAGAGATAAAGATTTGCAGAAGTGTGTGCAAACCTAACAATATGTATGTAGAAATATCAAACCCTAGATGTCTCAATCAAGGGAAGATCAACAACTTGCTTTGCATAAATAAACACGTACAACTTCACCTCAAGGAGATGAAACAAATGAAGACTTGTATGAACAAGAAAACTAATCAGCAATGTAAGTGGAGGATCTCCAAGCTCACTTTTGGAGGCTTAAACCCTTCTCTTGATCATGCAAAGGGTGTACAAACCCTAGGAAGAGCAAGATAGACTCAAGATCTTGATTCCTAATCTCCATCCATTGTCTCCATGATAGCAAATATAGAATACTTTCAAGAGCTTCAACAAGTCACTAATCTTCAATAGCAATTTTGGAAGAGTTTTGGCATCAAGCTTGCATAAGAATTGTGTATGTTCAAATGATTTCCAAATGTCTTTTTATATCTAGATTTAGGGAACTCAAACTTTGAAATAACATCTTGATATTGTGCGAAAACTGAGAATTTGAAAATAGAATCCTGACGCACTCAGTGGGATCCAACATCCTACGAAAATTCAAAATCCTGGGAAATAGGGGAGGACTAGGATGCAGGTGCCCAAGTCCAAGCCCCCTATTTCCACTCAGATCTTCTTTTTGGGGGTCCCAGGGACCTGTAATCCAAATTCCCTTTTCAGGTTCCATCAAAAGGTTACCTCAAAAAGTGAACATTTTGAAACTAGACTTAGTTAATCAGGGTTTCGGGAAGGTCAAAAAGAAAAAGGTTGAGAGGTCAACAAAGCGAGGAGCTAAATAGTGGAAAATTGTACCATTCCATATAGGAGGACAATTTCTGATGTTACATTTAGCCTCCACTTCAGTGGCCATATGACACTACGTGCATATGCAACTAAAGGAAAGTAAATACATCAATCATGAAAAGGATACCCAAAAGGATACTGTAGAGGAAGCTGAAGTATTGTCACCAAGAAGCAAGGAGCCCCCAAGTCTATAATCCTACAAGACCACAAAGTTAGGCACCGCAACCTGCAAAGGAACACTTGTCAAAAAATCAAAACCAAATCAACCTACAACCACCACAAATGAATCAGTACAAAAAACACTAAGGGGGTTGAGTGATGATACATGATGAGGGAGGAAATCGAGGGGTATATATGCCCCCTTTTTTCTACTTGCTTAGTCTGAGAGTAGAAACGAGGAGATATCCACACACATTGATTTCAGGGAAACTTGATGAGAAAATATGTTATGAGGTTCATTTGAAGAAACAATGCTCAAACACAACACATTGGGTAAGAAAGAAAGTAGAACTCAGATTCCAACGCAACAAATGGCACTAAAATTAGAGTTTGACAGCTCAAGAAAAGGGCTCAAGAGGAAAAGAGATTAATCTTGCACCTAGTTAAGGATAGGAATTATCACTCATTTACTTTATGTAAAGGGAGTTGTCACTTATCACTTACTCATTGTTGTTTCTTATCATTGTAGAAAAGTAATAGACAAAGAGAAGGAGAATAGGAGGATGACCATGCCGAGTTGATGTTTGTATCATCCACCATGACTAGAGATGCTCTGAGCCCACATAGTAGAGAGACATTTTGAGGCTGAGGTAGGGTCCTAATCCTATTCTTCTATCATCTTTTAGTTTACTTTTATTTTGACTTTTATCATTTTCTATGCCAAGAGGGAGGAATGGATAGGGGTCCCTGAGAGGGGCACTCGAGTCTACCTAGGGCACCAGAGTCTCTCTGGGGTGCCCTAGTCCCACAGGGGTGCCAGTGTCCCTCTGGGGTGCCCTAGTCTTCCTAGGGCATCCAAGTCTACAAAGGACATGGGCCCTAGGCACATGTACTTTTTCTATTTTTGATAGCTACTTTCAATTTCTAAGGAGATTCTAATGTTCTTGTTTGCTTTTCAGTCTACAGGATGTCCCTGAGTTACGTGAGCACATAGGGGGTCGCCTAATGGTGCTTCTACGAGAACATGCCAGTTCATTGTCCACTATAGAGAGAGCATCTACAAACGGTGGGTCTATGGTGGGTGTTCGACATGCCCACAATTAGATTCCACTGTGCTATGTTGAAGGCACTGATGGAGAGATGGGATGCAGATACATCCACATTCCACTTATCGATGAGCGAGATGACCATTATGCTGGATGATGTATTCAGGATCCTTCAACTTCCCATCTAAGGAGAGACAGTGAGGATAGTATGACATCACTCAGTGAGGTACACCCGTGAGAGTCATCTATATTGCTTGGGTCACACTATTTCTCAGGCAGAATGAGGACAAATTCATCTCTGACTTCTAGAGTAGGGATGTGGTGACATTCCCTTAATACAGAGGATTATGATGGTCATGGTCACATTAGCCATTGCACCAGATGGACAAGGCACTTGCCTTCATGGGGGTCTCATTCACACCATTAGAGAGATGAAGGAGCATCAGACTATCTATGCAGGGGGCGCAGTATGCTTGTTCACCTTTATCGTGACTTGGGGTGATAAGTCCATTATGAGATGCATAGTCTGATGATCTGCACACTACTACAGGTCTGGGCCTTTGAGCACATCAGATGTACACGACCAGTGGGTTATCCCATAGATGCATCATTCACCCATCTATGTGTGTATGCCTATCCACTAGTTAGGTGTTGGAGGCATGGTAATCTACTATACTAGAGGGTTGTTTTTGACAGATTATAGCTTGGCAACATCATCTGGAGACCATATCATGGCTACATTAGATGGCCTAGCTAACAGAGATAGTTAGCAAGGATGTAGAGGGATCAGCTGATGGCTGGTCACCTCAATCATGTCATGGCTTGGTTCTATTTTGATAGGGTGGCATAGTAGTTTAGACAAATACAAGATATTTCTATACTTCATCTAAGCTACACACATGCAGCTCGTAGTGCAGTCAAGGTAAATACCATCTGACAGCCAACAATAGTAAATGTGCCACTTAGTGATGAGGAGAATCCTAAGGATACAGAGCCAGTGTCAGACACAGATGATGTTGATTGTACTTAAGTATATCAGACCTGGTGGCACATAGCATGGCCTACTCCTATCTTTCCACCTGGTCACCCCACAGGTGATGCGCGACCTTGGGCCAGTCATGCTAGTGACACAAGGGTGGAAGATGATGTCAGTAATTTTTTAAGATACCATGATCTCAATGAGGATGATTTAGAGGAGGTCCCACCATAGTACATCTTTAGAGTGAGACTACAAAAGAGCCAGTAGGAGGTAGACTCTAACGAGGAGACTGAGTCGAGATCATGGTCTAAGGCTCGTGGTCCTATTTCTACAGGCGATACAAGACCTAGTCAGGGAGAGCAGGGGGAGAGTAGTAGGTCTGTGTCCCCAGCTATAGATTAGACTACAGAGTTCATCACACCTTTAGCAATCTGAGATCCATCCTAATAAAGATCTAGGTTAGGTTTGAATTATTATTTTGATGCTTAGTATAGTTTATTATTTGTGATATTTTATATGAGGCTCTGATATCTATCTTATACTTTATTTTACAGTTGGGACAGACACTTGGCAAGGCTTTATGAGTCATGTCATAGCAAACATAGTACCAATAGATATCTCAGAGTAGCAAGTGCGGGCAGGTTATTCACCACGATCATCCACTGGGTGACATGCAAAGATATTCATGCCTTTCATCCAATACAGAACTACTACAGATGCTGTGCTAGAACAATTTGCACAAGAGAGAGAGGAGTTTCGATAGAGAGATGAGCACACCGAAGCCGTGCTTAGGGTGTAGTGAAAACAGACAGTAGCAGTGCCTACATCAGAGGGAGAGCTAGCTGTCAGTGAGTTCTTACTGCATGAGGTCCGTTAGGCGGGAGATGATAGAGACAGGGCTCAGGTTGAGAGAGATAGGGTTTAGTCTGAGAGAGACCGATACCAGAGGATGTACCAAGAGGCACATGAGTAGATGGCAGAGATGAGAGGTGAGATCAGGGGGTTACGATAGCAAAGCATCTCTAGGAGTCATTCACGATTTGTAGGCACACATGGTCAGGCTTCTATCACTCGCACACCATGAGGGCCTGAGGGTACTGGTGATTGAGGTTCAGCTATGTGATATATGAATTTAGGCACTATGACATCCCATTTTGTCCTGAGGGATAGTCAATTCGGATGTATATTTAAAACTGAGGATATATATATAATGTTTATTTCTTTTCATCTATGTGTAACAATTTTTGATATATCACATGTGATTTTCATAAAAATTCTACTAGTGATGATGTCTAAATGCTTTAATTAATGTTATTGTGATATACTATCAATTCTTAAAAGAACATATAGTAATAAGCACAATGATTAATCATTTTACACATAACCTAAATTTTAATGCTATATTTAGTTAATGCTAAACTGATCTAAGTAAAGGATACTTAAGTAGAATACAACAATGATCAACTGAACAAAAGATGTAATGTTAAATGAATTAAGACAAAACTAGTAAATTTGTTAAAATTGAAGCTAATCTATGTAATAAATTAGCTTAGAAACAGTTAACATGAGATCTTTAAGCATAAAATATTTTGAGGTGAGTTGCATTAATAGGTTCTTTAAGTGGTGTACCTTGCTCATCAGTTAACTTATATGCTCCCGATGCAAAGGTCTCAGTAATTATGTATGGTCCAAGCCAATTAGGGTTGAACTTACCTTTTTCACCAGGCAGTGTGTTTATATTGCATTGATTTTCATAGAGAACCAAATCCCCAACGTTGAATGAATGTTGTATGACTTGTGCATTATAGGATTGTTGTACACCTTTTAGATAAGCCTTGAGGTGCTCAAGAGCATTAATTTGCCTTTCATCAAGCATATCAAGTTCTTGTAATCTTTTCTCACATTTTGGATATTATCATCCATGATGTCTCATAGGGAAATTCTCAAGGAATTTCTAACTCCAAGGGCATTATCACGTCTACACCATAGACGAGGTTATACAGTGTATTACCAGTAGGCATTCTAATGCTTGTTTTGTAAGCCCGTAATGCATAGGATAATCGAGTATTCCAATCTTTTTGATGTCTATTAATAATTTTCTATAAAATCTATCCAATAACTTTGTTTGAAGCTTCTTCTTGGCCATTTGATTGAGGATAATAAGGCGTAGAGAAGAGATGTTGTATATGGTATTTTTTGAGGAACTTTTTCACATCCTTGTTCTTAAATGGCATACCATTGTCCAAGATGAGGGAGGAAAGTATTCCAAGTAGAGAAATAATGTTGTCTTGTATAAATCGATAGATCACATCAGTGGTTGTAGATCGTAAAGGGACTGCTTTGACCCACTTTGTAAAATAATCAGTGGTAGTAATGATAAACATATGTCCTTGGGAGGAGGGTGGGGAAATTTTACCAATTAGATCCAAGCCCCAAATAGAGAATGGCCATGGTGACACCTGGGCACATGAGCGGGAGCATGGATTAGGTGTTTAAGTTGTTGACATTATGGGCATCTCTTGACATAAGCAAAGGAATCTTGTTTTATATGCTACCAATAGTAGCCCATACGTAACAGTTTTTGTACCAATGATTTTCCTCCAAAATGCCCTCCACAGGCACTAGAGTGAGCTTCTTCTAAAGCTATCGAAATCTCTAAATTGCTTAAACATCGGAGTAAAACACCTTTGTAACTTTGTTGATATAAAACATTTAACAATATAATGCATCACGTTGCTAGTTTGTATAAACGGATCCAGGCATTCTTAGATATTGAATTAGGAATAGTTCCATAATGCAAATAATTATATATATGGGAAAACCATTCGTCTGTGTATGTACTACCACAGAGTTGCATATTCGCAACTATAGGACAGTCAATTGTTCATGTTTTAAGATTATGAACAACAAAGGTAAATTCCTTAGGAGAATCATCAAGAGATATAAGGGAAGTTGCACTTGCCATTGCATCCGCATGTCGATTATCTCTCTAGGGAATAGTACTAATTGCATATGTTGTGAATTGTTTTAAGAAAGATAAGGCCAACTCATGGTACTGAGATAGATTATCATGCTTAGATTGATATGATCCCATTATCTATTTTACAATTAACTGAGAATCACCATATATTGTAATGTTTTTGATATTAAGAGCCAGGGCTACACGATGTCCTACTATAAGGGCCTCATATTCAACTATATTGTTTGTGCATAAGAAGTCTAAATGGTATGATGGGGAATCGGCTTACCAAAGGGGGGTATCAATATAACACTAGCCCTAGAGCTAGTTCGACATTTTGATCTGTAAAAGTATAATTCCCATTTTTCATCCACACAGATTGTTAAGATTTGGTCATCAAGAAATACATCCTAATGTTAAGTAGAGAAGGGTGAAGGAGCTTCAGCTAACTGGTCAGCTAACGCTTACCCTTTGACCACTTTTTGGGAAATGAACTTGATATCAAATTCTATTAGTAACATAACCCATTTAGCGAGACGACCCGATAAATCTATTTTTACAAAGAGATGTTTCAAAGGGTCAAATTTTACCATCACATGTACTTTAGCATTTAGGAGATAGTGTCAAAGTTTTTGAGTTGTAAACACTAGAGCTAAGCAATGCTTCTCTATAAATGTGTATCATACTTCATAATAGAGCAAATTTTGATTGATGTAGTAAATGGTGCATTCTTTGCCTTCAGCATTATGTTGTGCCAACAAAGCTACTACAGCATTGTTAGATGTTGAGATATATAATAGAAATGGTTTACTAGGGACAACGGGTTGTAAAATAGGTGGATTAGCTAGGTAATCCTTTAAGTCATTGAAAGCTTTTTGACATTCAGAATTCCATTGAAAATTAGAATCCTTCTTCAATAGTTGCATAAAGGGGTGAGTCCTATCCTCTAGTTGTGAAACAAATTGGAAGATGGGTTGTATCTTTCCCTGCAAACTATGAAGTTGAGATATGTTCTTCAGTATTGGCATATTAACAATTGCGTTGATATTTTTTGTATCCACTTCAATACCACGATTTGAGACAATAAATCCTAGTTAACCTTCCACTATCCACATCGAAAACACACTTACAGGGATTCAATCGCATATTATATTTCTTTATATGCTCAAATATTTGTCGAAGATTTGTAGTGTGATCCTTACGATGGATAGACTTCTCAAAAATGTCATCGACGTAGTCTTCTAGAATATTGTGCATATAATCATGAAATATAAGTCATTGCATGTTAATAAGTAGCTCTCGCATTCTTAAGTCCAAATGGCATGACTACCCAACAAAATGTACCCCAAGGTGTTATAAAAGTTGTTTTATATTATTCTTGAGGATTTATTAGAATTTGATTATATCCTGAAAAAACCATCCATGAAAGATAGCAATTCATGGCCAGCTATGGAATCGATAATCATATTGATATTAGGAAGCAGAAAATCATCTTTCAGAGATGCTAAATTCAAACCTCAAAAATCTGTGCACATTCTTATACGACCATCAGGTTTAGCGATGGCAACAATATTCAAAATCCAAGGTGAATAGTCAATAGGTCGTATGAAACCAGCTTGGAGAAGCTTTTCTATCTCAGTTTTAACAAGAAATGCAATCTTAGGATTCATCTTATGAATCTTCTGTTTAAATGGCTTAGCATCTGGTTTCAATACGATATTATGCGTTACAATCTGAGGATCAATGCCAAGCATGTCAGAATACTTCCAAGCAAATAATTCTAAGAATTCATGCAATAACTTAGTCATCTCATCTTTTTCTTCCACATTTAAACAATCACCAATAGGGAGAACTTTTTTAGTATCATCCTTATCCATAACAACATCAATAGTCTTTCCATTAAGGAGAGTACTATGGTCTAAGGAATTGTAGGATTTTAATTGTTCTTCAAATTCTCCATTAGGTTCTACAGTAGAATTTATTGTGCTAGTATTTTTTCCAAAGTATGCACTGTGGTTTAAATAATAAGGTAGGCCACATTTATGATGATAACAAGGAATATTGTCATAAGCACCCAAGAATTCTATGATTACTTCATCTATTGAGAATATATCCATCAAAAGTGGTCCTGGAGGACAATTGATGTCAATCATCTCAGGAAATATCAAACTGAGTGTTGATATAGTATTCACATTAAGAGTAGGGCATTTATGGGCTTTGGATTCCTTGAAAGGATTGTATCCAATGCCACTAGAGCAATGTCACAAACAAGATTCTATAGGGACTTTGATTCCTTGTTGATTTATACCACAACCTTTACCTATATAATCACAATCTTTATAAAGGATTTGAAATCCTCTACCGTAAAGAGAAACCATTTCATTAGAGAAAGGTGGAGCTTTATAGGTGTCATAATCAGTAGTGTAAGTAAGGGCATTATCCTTATTTGTCACCATAGAAGCTTTATGTTTATCAATCTACACATGTGATGTGATTGATGCAATATTGATGTTTCAGGGATGGGGTTTTTAGGTTTGTATTCTCCTGTAGAAGAAGATGTTAAATCCAAAGAACCCTAATCATCACCAACAAATGCTTCTTATTATTTAGGCTCTTGTACAACATTTATGGTAGAAAGAGGAGTTGATAAATCCATTTTTAGATTGTTTAGAATCTTAGGACAAACAACATGCTTATGAACTTCCATTCGCAAACAACTATCTGGTTTAGGATCAGCATGAATAGTATGTCACTTATCTTTGAATATAAACTTGATTGAACAATGTAGAGTAGAAGGAACTACTCCTAATGCATGTATCCAAGGTCTACCAAGAAACATGTTATAAGATAGAGAAAAAGGCATGACATGAATTAGGGTAGGCACCATCATAGGTCCAACTTGTATAGGTAAAGTTATAGTGCCCACAGATTGTTGTCCAACATTGTCAAAACCACGGATAGTTAATGATACCGGTTTGATTGCAGATGTATCAACATTAACCTTATGTAATAAGTCAATGCCACAAACGTTAAGGGCTGATCCATTATCGATCATAACTCTCTTAACCAATGTTTTGTTTATTGTAATAAAGATGATCAAAGGATCATACTAATTTTGAACTTCGAGAGATGGTAATTCATATTGTTGAAATAGGATATCTATTTTTGTTGCATGCATACAATGTAATAAAGCGGAAACATCATTTGTTTTAACAGTAAGAGGAACAATCACCTTTTGTAAAGCTTCTTGTAGCATTCCATGGTAAGTAGGTGAAGTTTGTATAAGTTCCCAAAGAGATATCTTTGTAGGAGGAGCACAAAGCTACTCTACAAGATCATAATATTTATCACCCTTATATGTTAAATGAGGTGCTTGAGGAAGCATAGGTTGAGAAGATAGTAAAGATATCAAAATACTCGATTGTTGTGTACTTTGTCTATTATTCTGATTATTGTATGCATGAGTAACCACATTATGATTAGTTTGTTGTAAGTTTTGTTGAGCTATTTGTTTACCATAATCATAAATGTGATCAGGAGTTTGAGAAGCAGATTGACAACCTTTAACAATAAGCATAGGTTTAGAAGATGGTTGCACCACATTTGCACATAAAGTGACCATAATTTTTGGTTTTTCAAGCTCTTCTTTAGATTTAGGAACATAAATCACATTTACAAATCTTTGAAATAATGATGGCTTTAAGGCCATAGTGGAATGTTAAATCGAGATAAAGTCTTCAAGGGCTTCATCTAACATATCAAAGTCATCATGACTAAACAGCTCATCATAAGCATGAAAATCTTGCAAAAAATAATCTGACATTTTAACATGCTTTTTTTAACCCAAGATTCAAATGCACAATGATGGCCTATGAAAATGAAATACCATGTAAAACAATGATTAACGATTTTTCCAATTCTTTTAGTGAAAAAGATAAAGAATATGATTCTCAATTCGATGCATGCGATTTCACCAAAGACACTTTTCAATCTAAATATGCCCTAGAACAATAAATTATTTCAGATCTAGAGTTTAAAAGGATGCAAATTCTTTAAAGGATAGGTTCACCAAAATGTTTAGTGGAAAATTGGGTGGTTTGTTTAAGCTAGGTTAAGTGCTACCATTTCTCCACTAAGCATTGGGGAGGACAAGGATTGAATGTAATGTCAATCTACAAGTTGCTTGTTTAACCCTTTTTTCTCGCAGTATCTGATTTGAAGAGCCTAACTAAGGTTTTGTTAAGTATTTTGCTCATAAACCAAGTAAAAACCCTAATTATGCCTTAAATCATAGATATATAGAAACTGACGACAATATAGATAAAATTGATTATACAAATATAGAGACAGAGTAACAGAGACTGTACACCTAGATTTTGAGGGCTCACTAGACTAGGGCACCCGCTCTTCAGTCCTGAAAGTTCTTGAAACTAGAAATAATCTACACATGCTATCTGACACTCCCAAAGGGCTTCCAGATCCTAGAAATTGCCCCTTGTTGGACTAGGGCAACCGTTCCTTAGTCCCATAAGTGTCAAAATCCAAAAACTCAAAAGTCTGTGACAACCGTACCTACAATATCCTCCTTCTTATAGCTTCTTTCCGTCAGAACCTACAAAACATGACCTACACCTACAAAAGAAGGAGAAAGATGTTGTGGCTATATAGGAGCTTGCCTCGGTCAAGCCTTGTCTTTGGTATTTCTACCTCAACAATAGCCAGAGATAAAGATTTGAAAAAGTGTGTGCAAACCTAACAATGTGTATACAAAAATATCAAACTCTAGATGTCTCAATCAAGGGAAGATCAACAACTTTTTTTACATCAATAAACACATACAACTTCACCTCAAGAAGATGAAACAAATGAAGACTTACATGAACAAGAAGGTGAATCAGCAATGTCTGCAGAGGATCTCTAGGCTCACTGTTAGAGGCTTCAACCCTTCTCCCGATCATGTAAAGGGTGTACAAACCCTAGGAAGAGCAATATAGACTCAAGATCTTGATTCCTAATCTCCATCCATTGTCTCCATGATAGCAAATACAAAATACTTTCAAGAGCTTCAACAAGGCACTGATCTTCAATAGAAATTTTGGTAGAGTTTTGGCATTAAGATTGCATAAGAATTGTGTATGTTAAAATGATTTCCAAATGTATTTTTATATCTAGCTTTAGGGGATTCAAATTTTGAAATAAGGTCTCAATATCGTGTGAAAACTGAGAATTTGAAAATGGAATCCCAAGGTACTCGCCGAGAGCCGACATCCCACCAAAATTCAAAATCCTAGGAAATAGGGGAGGACTAGGGTGCGGGCGCCCAAGTCCAAGCCCCCTATTTCTGCTCAGATCTTCTTTTTGGGGGTCCCAGGGACCTATAATTCAAATTCCCTTTTCGGGTTCAATCAAAAGGTTACCTCAAAAAGTGAACATTTTGCAACTAGACTTAGTCAATCAGGGTTTCAGGAAGGTCAGAAAGAAAAAGGTTGAGAGGTCACCAAAGTGAGGCGCTAAACCGAGGGAAATTGTACCATTCCATATAGGTTGACAATCTCTGACGTTATAAAGACAAAACAAAGTGCATGGAGCAGATGTATTGCAATGGTTTGTTACAAGAGATAAGACAACATCAAATATTCATAGAATGATTCTACTAGCCAAGCATTGGATATATATATCAAACCCATCTTCATGTATGGACTAGGTCCACTTTTACTTGCTTACTAAAGGGACACGTGGTCTGTATTAGTTAGTTGTTTGTTTTTCGTTATCCGCTAACTAGATAGAATCACTACAAGAAGGTAAGCCATTAAAGAGAGAGAAGAACAAGTTCCTTAGGAACACCATGTAGGAGGATGCCCCTAGATATCAACCACAACTCTATGCTCCCAAGGCACGACACACAACAATAAAATAAAGGAGAAGCAATATAGAATAATGATGAAACAAATAGAAGAATGGTCACAACAAAGGCAGTCTCCTAGTATCATTGACCTTATAAGAGTATCAAGGGTCATCCCAAGAGGCCCAAACAACACATAACACATCACAGAGGAAATATAACACAAAACTATTAACATATATATCTTGACCATAAAGGGATTTCATTTCCTTAGAAGATGGTGAGGCCTTATAGGTCTCATAATCTGTAGTGTATGTAAGGGTATTATCTTTATTTTCTACCAAGGAGATTTTAGGTTTCTTAGGCGTTTCCAAAGGTTGTTTTGATGAGACCAATGCAACTTTTGATGTGTCAGATTTATCAAGTTTATATTCCCCCATACAAGAGGGAGTAAAATCTAATGAACCCCAATTGTCACCAAAAAGTGTATTTGATGGTTTAGAGTCTTGTACAACATTATATGTGGCGAGAGGCATTGATGAATCAACTCGTAAGTTATTTAGACTTTTATAATTATTAATCAGTTTTTGTGTTTCAATATGTAAAAAAATATTTGGCTCAAGATCGGATTCAATGGTGTGGAGCTTGTTTTCATAAATGAACTTTATTGATTGATGAAGGGTAGACAACACTACCCCTATGGCATGGATCCATGGTCTACCAAGAGTCATATTGTATGAAAGAGAACTAGGCATAACATGAAAAAGGGTAGATAATGTCATAGGTCCAACCTTTACAGGTAAAGTTATGGTACCCAGAGATTGTCTACTAACATTATCAAAGCTAGTAATGTTGAGCTTATCTGGTTTGATTAAAGAAGCGTTGATCTTTCTTCTTTGTAGTAAGTCAAAGCCATGGACATTAAGAGTCGATCCATTGTCAATCATAACTCACTTTATCAACATTTTATTAATTGCATGACAAAGATTAAAAGGGGATCATATTGGTTTTGAACTCTAGTTGATGGTAATTCATGTGGTTGAAACAAAATATCTATTTTTGTTGCATGCTTATAGTCTAATAGAGCTTCTACATCATTCAGCCTAACAGTAGATGGTACAATCACCTTTTGTAAACCTTCTTGGAGCATTTTGTAATATATAGGTGATGTTTGTATGAGTTCCCAAAGAGAGATCTTAGCAAGAGTAGCATGAAGCTACTCCACAAGATCATAATCTTGACCACTTTTATGAGAAAGATGAGGTGGCAGAGGAAGCATAGGTTGAGAAGCCAGAAGAAGACAGGCACATGAGGTGTTTGCTTACTTTTCTTATTATTACTAGAGTTGTAGGTGTGAGAAATCATGGGATGTTGCAGCACATTTTGAACACCCTGACTTCTTTGAGTGGTTTGCTTTGCATAGTTTAGAATGTAATTCAGTGGTCAAGGTGGTTTTCGATCACCTTGGACCGTAATCACTAGTTTTAAGTAAGAAGATGCATTAGGTACCCCTCACACAATCATCTTAGGAATATTACTACATGCTTCTAATAACCCCTTAGTGGGTGGAAGAAACCTATTAAAGGTAATAGAATTCACATTGCTTTGATTTTGATTGTTGATGGTTTGATCTTTAGTGATGTCCAATGGAATAGATCTTGTAACCAAAGGAGAGCTACCCAAGGTTTTCTCATCTAATGTTCTTGAACATTTAGCTATAGGAGGGGTAGGATAACTTATGTAATCATAATTATCGTCATACACTTTAGCTATTTGTTCCAAGGCATTAACGGAAGAATAATTTTCACACTCATCTTTCCCAAGAGTATTCATAGAGATGAATTTGGTTAAATCTTTGAATATCAAAAGATGTACATCCATGATCATTGTGAAACTATCAAAATCATGTATATAACAAAGAAATTTGAGTTCATGTGTAGAACATTTAGAAACATCAATATCATTTACAGATGCTATGTGCTCTAGAATATGAGGGTTCACATCAGTGAATTTAGAGAAATTTTCAAAATCTAGGATATACTCATACAAAGATTTCAAAGAAGAACATAATGATGCCATCATGGAATGTCTTGTATTAGAAATATATACTAACTCAGATAAGATTTTAAAATGATGCCAACATGTTTCAATTCTCAATGCAAAGTCAAAACTAAGGTAAGATGAATGAATATGCTTATTTTTGTTGAAATACACAATGTGTAATTTAAAAAAAATTGTCAATTTTCAAGCAAGAGTTTGAAATGATGCCAAATTGTCAAATGAGAAATGAATGTATGTTTTCAAATGAATGCAAGATCTTAAATGAATGATATTTATGCAAAATGCAATGAAACAAAGAAAAACTATGCTTGTTTATGCACCTAAAATGCTCATTTTTTTCACTTTTTTCAATGTAAATGTACTAAATATGCAAATGCAAATGTAAAGACTTACAATGGAGAAACACTGCAGTCCAAAATCAGATTTTAAAGAGTGTCCAAAGGAGTAGAAAAATTTGAAACAAGATTTTAACTATAAACCCTAGCTTTTTGCAAAAACTAGGTTATATGAAAAATGCAAATTTCAAGAAAAACCCAAGCAAATAAAGTATGTTAATGCAAGGTAAATGATGATAAAATGATGTATTGTTGTAATTTATGTCATATCTGATGTAAATATCATATATTCAAATGATTTAGATGAAATGCAATGAAGATAGTGCAAACTATGCCTAAATGCAAGCCTAGGGTGCCTATTTTTTTCAAATTTTTCAATTTTTTTGTAAGATTTTCAAATGTAAGATGATAAATATGAAATACATGAATGCAAATCTGATGTACAATAGTCAGCAAGATGCAATGTTTAGAAAAACACAGATTTACCAAAATTTAATGTAGAAAAAGAGGGAAAGATGATGAGGTTGCTTGTTAAGGGTTTGATTAGATCCTCCTTTCACTACATACATTCAAGGACATGGAACCGAGCCAAGTCACAAATTTTGCAAGAGGAATCAGCTATCAAGTTCTTCTGTCACTTGGAATGATAAGGAAATTTTGAATTGTTTGATTAATTGTTAAACCTTAGCCCAATTAAATCCAAAATCCTAATTATGCAAAATTGTAAACAAACGTATGAATCCTAACAAAATCTCGCACACAGAGACACTAAAGATAGATTAGAAATGCACCAAATTTTGGGTTTGGAAGGCAGAAAAGTTAGGAGAAAAAGAACAGGTGCCCAAGCCCAAGGTACTATTTTTATAGAGGGCTTTTTGATATCTTCTGCTACAGACTACAACCACTTCAAAGATTTCCTGCACTATCAAATTGCAGGTCAAAAGAGTGGGCGTCCAAGCCCAAGGTACTACTTTTTCTTCAAATCTGGACTATTTTTACTCTATACTGCCTTCCCTTAACTCTAATCTACAAGATCCGGCACCTGTCACCTGCAATCACAAGAGAGTGGTTGGGGTTTGTGGTGTTTAAGAGCTTTCCTCAATCAAGCCCTAGAATGGCATTCAAGCATTCCAGCACCATTGTTAGATAGAGAGTGTGTCCTTGGTGGACAGAGGAAAAATCAATGATAAAGTAGATAGATTGAATCACAAATAGATATCACCTCAAAGGTGTAACACTCATGGAGGAATGAAGCTCTTTCACACCATGAGGAGATGGATTGATGAAGCCAAATTTGCAATAAACAAACACAAATACAACACAAGTCTTCTCTGCAACACAATGAAAGCCTTGAATATCCTTAACATAAGACCACAAGTTAACATTATCCATCTAATTTACAAATGAAGTCCTAAACAAGTTTATATATGCATTCCCGCTAAGATTTCAAAAATCAAACATAAGATGCCGACATGAAACGCCATTTAATAGTCATAATCCGACATTCAAATTTGGGACCCTGACAAAATAGGGCAAGGCTAGGGCATAGGTAACCAAGCCTAGAGGCCTATTTTGGGGTCAATTTATGCTCAAGAGTGGCCCCTAAGTCCCATTTGTCATGGGTTTTAGGGGGATTTGTTTCAGGATTAATTTCTAACATGCATGATTAAATCTTAGGGACCCGAGAGCTAAACTTAGGAGGTAAAAGTCCAAGGGGGACATTTTACGACATAACAATGGGATATGATAAATGATTTCTATGTATGTTTCATGAACTAATTTGGTTGTTATCTTAGCTTATATTTTCTAACCAAAGATTATATATTATTGATTATGGTAGCAAATGATATTGATGTGTTTGTTGGGAATATTTGGCGATTGCAAGCACATGTCACTTTGGGACATGGGCTTTGTGAAAGCTCTTATTCCCTTGTGTGTTTTCACTTTACCTTAAATGTGTTTCATACCAACAAGTAGGATCAACCACTTTAAGGTGGGAGCATTTATTGTGTTTGATTATTTTAGATATTGATGATAAAGCATGTTTGCATATGCTTACTTTTCACCATAAGGCATTTGCGGTTGCAGGTGGGATTGTGTACTTTGTTTTGTTTTGCGTATACCTCCTTTTCACTATAAGGCATCTACTGATCCATGTGGGTTGTATACTTCAAGCTTCCTTTTCACCATAAGGCATCTAAGGATGCGAGTGGGGTTGCATTTTGAAAGCCCTTCTGTGGAAGGCAGGATTCTCTCTTCCCTTGAGTGGTTGCACATCCTTTTAAAAATCCTTTACAAAGGTGGAATTAGATATTGATTTATTCACCCTTAAGCATGTCTTTGGTGGTTGTGGTAACATACCATATGATGCTCGTGTATTCCATGTTTTTTTTGTGTCTTCCTTATGTTTCTTGTGTGTTTGTAGTGGTATAAAGGTGTGTAGCAATGAGCTCCCCCCACGCTGTGTGTTTTGTGTGCTTTTGATGGTGGCACATAGTGATAATCTCCCCCCATCACCTAGCTAGGATTATTTATATAATTGTTTAATCATGTCTTCTCTGTACATTGTGTGACTGTAATCATTGTTGAAATTAGGGTAGACAACTGAGAGGGGGGGTGAATCGGTTGTCATAAAAACTTTTATCCTTTCCTGTAATTAAACTTCTTTACCACTTAATAATAGATGAATGACATAACCATGAAAGCATGAATCAACAAAACGAGCAGAAACAAAATCAACACTCATAACACCAGGATTTTTACGTGGAAACCTGGTTAAGGGAAAAACTATGGTGGGGGTTAACCCACAAGATTTATTCTCTGTTAAAAGAATAGAAAATGGGGAAGGCACATGCCTTCAGGGTGCACTACCCAGAGCTCACTGCTCAAGGAGGCTCACTACCTACAGAAATATTTATAAGTTTATCATAGAAAGATTGAACTAGAAAACATCTTCTTCATGCAAGCTTTAGTTCCATTGAAGTACACAATACTCCTACTCTACTCACCAAACACTTCTTCCCTATCTCCTCATCCTTTTCTGCTCTGCCTTTCCTCCTTTCTTAGGATCTTGTCATTTTTGCACAAGGATACATTTCCACAACTCAACCACACATATTTATATGCTTCATCAACCTTGGGATAAACATCAAGGTTGGAACTACAAACATCTGAATTAATGTGAATCACTATGATGTCAGCTAAACATAGGTGGGACCCAAATCTTCTTCGAACAACACGCCACGCTTAATAGAATCTCTCTTAAATCATCCGCAACATGCACAAAGCAACTGGTCAGCCAATAGTGGAAAAAATAGCAATGCCCAAGGACAAATATTCAACCACGAGCTCAAACCTTAATGAAAACCACCAACACAACAGGAACAATTACACCACCTCAGATCACCAGAAACACGCGTACCTTTATCTGGGAACTCA
The DNA here is from genome assembly GCA_027924645.1 of Cunninghamia lanceolata. Taxonomy (NCBI): domain Eukaryota; kingdom Viridiplantae; phylum Streptophyta; class Pinopsida; order Cupressales; family Cupressaceae; genus Cunninghamia; species Cunninghamia lanceolata. Next base: position 14,864,685 of record BSBN01000657.1, read on the forward strand.
AGAACACCAACTATCATGACTATCACATTAGAAAGATTGCTTACAGACCTCCAAACCATGAACCACTTGAGTTGAGGACACACACCAACATCCCAAACACACCTCTAGATCCATAGATCATAATATTCCAATGCGGATCAATCTGGACCAAATTTCTATCACACTATCACCTCTGAACAACTGCAAAACCTGATTCTACTCAGATGGACATACCTTCACCAATTCTCCATGCGGACCTCTCAAATCTTGACTGGGGCAACTTTAGACAATGCTTCACAACACTCTTTCATCCACAGATTCTGATCTTCATCTTATTGGGAATGTGGATCAATCTACTTCACTGTCTTCACTGTCTCTTACAGAGAGATATGTAACTCACTTGTTTCTACTAGAGAGGCTAATTTTCTCAATATCCTCAACATACAAGTCTTCTAGAATGAGATACAATTGACACAAATGACAACAAGGATTTGTTGACATCAATGACAACACTGATTAGGCACATATTTGCAACAATCTCCCCCTTTCTCATTGATGGCAAAATATGATGTGAAAAACTATTTCAACCATCAAGACAAGAACTTCTCCCCCTTTCTCTTATCTTACTTGCAACCATTTTCTTTACTGCTCCCCCTTTCACCATCAACTGCTTCCCTCCAAGTTTTTCACATGACTTCTCTCCCCCTTTTACATCAATGGCAAAGGGCACATATTTGCAATCATCTCTTCCTCTTTTTGTTTCTTAATCTAGAATCAACATATTGACTACTCCCCCTAAGTAGCAACTCCTTAAGACCAATTTAGATCACAAGATATGACTGTGAATTCCACCAGACTGATGCACTTTAGTGCACCTTAGTTCTTAATAGGAGGGGTAATAACCCCTAGCATCACTCTGAGATACTCAAAAACTATCCTTCGGTAGAGGCTTAGTGAAGATGTATGCAATCTAATCTTTTGATGAAACAAACTCCAATCTAACTTCATTCTCATTTACCTTCTCTCTCAAAAAGTGAAACTTGATGGATATGTGCTTTGTCTTTGAATGCAACACCAGATTCTTTGAAATGTTTATTGCACTTGAATTATCACAGAAGATTGTAACAAGTTCTTCAAACACAACTCTGATATCCTTCAACATTTGCTTCATCCACAAAAATTTAATGCAATTACTTGTTACAGCTATGTACTCTCCCTCTGCAGTAGACAGAGATATTGCCTCCTACTTTTTGCTCAACCAAGAAACCAATCTCTTTCCCAAGAAAATTGTACCTCCACTAGTACTCTTCTTGTCATCCACATCTCCTACCTAATCAGCATCTGTATATGCAAGAAGAGTGAAATCATCACCCTTAGGATACCATAAACCATAGTCAGATGTTTCCTTCAGATATCTAAAAATTCTTTTCACTGCTACAACATGAGATTCTCTAGGATCAGCTTGAAATCTAGCAACAAGGCCAATTGCATTCATAATATCAGGTCTGGTATGAGTCAGATAAAGTAGACCTCTAATCATTGATCTATACCTCTTTTGATCTTCCTTAGAGGAATCATCATCTTTGCTCAACTTGCATCTGGTTACCATAGGAGTACTCACTGGTTTTGAATCCTCCATTCCAGACTTTTTCAACAACTCTTTCACATACTTAGACTGAGATATGAAGATGCCTTTTTCTGACTGAATGATTTGCAGACCTAAGAAGAAATTCATCTCACCAAGCATGGACATCTCAAATTCACTTTGCATCTGATCAACAAAATTTTTACACATGCTCTCATTTCCACCAAAGATGATGTCATCAACAAATACCTCAACAATCAAGATGTGTTCATGATCAATTTTGAAATAAAGATTACTGTCAGCAGTGCATTTGCTATAGCCTAACTTTAGTAGATACTTATCTTATCTTGCATATCAAGCTCTTGGGGCTTGTTTAAGTCCATACAATGCTTTCTTCAATCTGTAGACCTTATCTCCTTGATCAGACAACTGGAATCCTTCTGGTTGCTCAATGTAGACCTCTTCTTCCAACTCTCCATTTAGGAATGTTGACTTGACATCCATTTGGTAAACTTTGAAATCTTTGTAAGAAGAAAAGGCAAGAAATAATCTGACTACTTCAATTCTTGCAACCAGAGCAAAAGTTTCTTCAAAATCAATTCCCTCTACCTGAGAGTAACCTTTGCACACCAATTTTGCTTTGTTTCTCACTTCACCATCTTCTTTCAATTTATTCCAGAAGACCCATTTTGTTCCAATTACATTTTTGTTTTCAAGTCTAGGAACAAGATCCCAAGTATGATTTTTTTCAATATGCATTAATTCTTCTTCCACTGCTTTACCCAACTTTCATCATTACAAGCTTTATTCAGTGATTTTGGTTCAATATTTGAAATCAGACAATACTCCTCTTGTTCTTCAGCAATTCTTCATCTAGTTTGAACACATTTATTTTTATCTCCTATGATCTGATTTTTAGAATGATTCAATCTTACATACCTAGGAGTTTTGGGATTTTCTTCAACTTCTGATCCTTGAATTTGTTCCTCAACATCTGCATTAACTTGTTGAGTCACTGGATTCTCCAGAGTAAACTAAACTTGCTTTCCTTCAATTGGACTTTCATTTTGATCATCTGATTCATAACCATAAAACCTTGAAAGTCTCTCCTTGCTTTCATCAACCTTGATATTAGAACTTTCAACCATCATTTTCAATCTTTTGTTAAAGCACTATTATGCCTTGCTTTGATTAGAATAACCCATAAAAATTCCTTCATCACATCTTGCAACAAACTTGCCTAGATCTTCATCTCTTTTGATATAGCATCTACTACCAAAAACTCAAACCATAGTTCATAAGGTGTTTAACCAGAATTACCTTTGATCTACACCTAGTTAAGAGTGTAGATGATAGTACTCACAACCTCTCTCCAATAGACATGTGGAACATTTCCTTCCATCATCATGGTTCTAGCAGCCTCTTGAATAGTTTAGTTCTTCCTTTCCACAACTCCAATCTAATGAGGATTCCTAGAAGCAGACAACTATCTTCTTATTCCATGTTTTTCACAAAATGTATTAAACTCACCAGAGGTAAATTCTCCACCTCTGTCAGATCTTAGACACTTTATCTTCATACCAATCTTATTCTCCACCCTAGCCTTAAATACTTTGAATTTGTCAAGAGCCTCTGATTTCTCTCTCAGGAAGGTAACCCACATCATCTGGGAGTGATCATCAATCAGTAACATAAAGTATTTGTCTCGTTGCAAACTACTAACCCTAGTAGGACCACACAAATTAGTGTGCACAAGTTCCAACAATGCACTTGAAGATTGTTCTTTACTCTTGAATGTAGTTCTACTCTGTTTACCCAACTGACATTCCTTACACATGCTATTAGCTAGTTATACAAGCTTTAGAAGATCTCTCACAGCCTAATTAGAACTTATCTTGAGAATGTTGTCAAAATTTACATGACACATTTTCCTATGCCATAACCAACTCTGATCAATCTAAGCAATCAAACAACTTTTACCAGTACCACTTAAATGAAAGATGTTACCTCTAGTCTGTGTACCGGATGCAATCTCAGTTCTGGAGCTTTCCAAAATTTTGCATTTTCCTTCCTTGAATCAGAGATCATATCCCTTGTCAACCAACTGTCCAACACTGAGAAGATTATGCTTCAACCCTTCTACATACACAACATCATTAGTGTTATTCTTACCATCAAGAGAGATGGATCCTCTACCACGAATTCTACCAACTGAATTGTCTCCAAACTTCACAATTCCACCTTTATACTTTTCCATACTTACAAACTTACTCTTATCACCTGTCATATGATAAGAGCATCCACTGTCAATTACCGATTCATCCTTTTCTTCAACTTGAGAAGCCAAGGCTCTTTCCACATTCACATAGCTAGAAGATTCAATAGGCACTGAATCTTCTTCTTTGATGGCAATGAACACCAATTCATTTCCTGAGGTACTTCCCTTATCAGATTCATCATCAGTGACTCCTTTAGCAGCTTCTTAGACACAGTAGCATTTCTTCTAAACCCTAGGTCTGTTGGGGATTGGCTTTGAAACCCTCTCCGGACATCTTGAAGCAAAATGACCAATCTTATTGGAAGAAAAACATTTAAAGGGAAACTTTCCTTCATACTTACTAGATCCTCTTGGTAATCTTTTGGAAAACAAGGCTTCAAGTTCTTCAAACTCTGATTCATCTTCTTCAAGTTCCTTCCTTGCCTTCTCAAATCTGGTTAGTCTTCTTGAAGAGCTTTCACCTGGATCAAATCTTTTCTGTCCAAAAACACTAGCCTTAAATGCAGATTCAAATTTAGGAAGAGAATCACCAAACTCACTCATTTCAAATGCTAAGAGCTTGCTAATCAACTGATCCCTTGTAACAGTTGTCATAGTCCTGATTTCCTCAATAGCAGCAACTCTATGCTTGTATGAAGTAGGTAAGGATCTGAGAACTTTGCCAACAATTTCTGATTCTTTCAGTGTTCCACTAGTACACCTGATACTACACACAAGTTCATTCACCTTCTGCATGTAGGAAGTGATGTTTTCATCTTCACTCATCCTCAAGTTTTCATACGTACACTTTAGGCTCTACAACTTAGCACATTTTACATATTCATCACCTTCATATAGAGTTTCCAACTTCTTCCAGATTTCAGGAGCAGTTTTTAATTCTAGGACATTTGTCATTTCTGTATCAATCAAGGCACTCAGCAAAGGTTCTTTAGCTCGAATGTTGTTTTCAAAATCTTTGAGTTCATCTGAAGATGAAGGACCTTTCTCCGGAGGCTTATACTCATCCTTAGTTATTAACCAATAAGCATCACCCATGCATTGCAAGTGGCACTGCATGTGACTCTTCCAAAGAGTGTAATTTGTTCCATCAAATCTCAGACTATCCTTCTTGTAAGTCAACATCCTAGATCTCATCAAGTGGTCAAGCTTCTTTTAGACGAACCGGTTCTGATACCAATTGTTGAAATTAGGGCAAACAACTGAGAGGGGGGTGAATCAGTTGTCACAAATTTTTTTATCCTTTTCTATAATTAAACTTCATTACCACTTAATAATAGATGAATGATATAACCATGAAAGCATGAATCAACAACACATGAGCAGAAACAAAATCAACACTCATAACACCAAGTTTTTTACGTGGAAACCCGGTTAAGGGAAAAACCATGGTGGGGGTTAACCCACAAGATTTATTCTCTACTAAAAGAATACAAAATGGGGAAGGCACATGCCTTCAGGGTGCACTACCCAAAGGTCGCTGCTCAAGGAGGCTCACTACCTATAGAAATATTTATAAGTTTATCACAGAAAGATTGAACTGGAAAACAACATCTTCTTCATGCAAGGTTCAGTTCCATTGAAGCACACAATACTCCTGCTCTACTCCCCAAACACTTCTTCACTATCTCCTCATCCTTTTCTACTCTTCCTCTTCTTCTCTTCCTCTTCTCTGCTTTGCCTTTCCTCCTTTCTTAGGATCTTGTTGTTTTCGCACAAGGATACATTTCCACAACTCAACCACACATATTTATATGCTTCATCAACCTTGGGATAAACATCAAGGTCGGCACTACAAACATCTGAATTAATGTGAATCACTATGTTGTCGACCAAACATAGCTGGGACCCAAATCTTCTTCGAACAACATGCCACACTTCATAGAATCTCTCTTAGATCATCTGTAACATGCACAAAGCATCCGGTCAGCCAAGACTAGAAAAAATAGTGACACCCAAGGACAAATCTTCAACCACAAGCTCAAACCTTAATGTGGACCACCAACACAATAGGAACTCAATCCAGAGACCACCAAAACCACAATGAAATCAACAAGAACAACTGCACCACCTTAGATCACCAGAAACACTTGCACCTTCATCTGGGAACTCAAGAACACCAACTGTCGTGACTATCACATTAGAAATATTTCTTGCAAAACTCCAAACCATGAACCACTTGAGTTGAGGACACACACCAATGTCCCAAACACACCTCTAGATCCGTAGATCATAATATTCCAATGCAATCCGGACCAGATTTCTATCACACTATCACCTCTAAATAACTAAAAAACTTAGTTCTACTTAGATGGCCATAACTTCACTAATTCTCCATGTGGACCTCTCAAATATTGACTGGGGCAACTTCAAACAATCCTTCACAACACCTTTTGGTCCACAGATTCTAATCTTCATCTTACTGGGAATACGAAGCAATCTACTTCACTGTCTTCACTGTCTCTTATAGAGAGATATGTAACTCACTTGTTTCTTTCAGAGAGGCTAATTTTCTCAATGTCCTCAACATACACGACTTCTAGAATGAGATACAATTGACACTAATGACAACAAGGATATGTTGACATCAATGACAACACTGATTAGGCACATATTTGTAACACTCATATCTTCTCCATGTCTTGCGTGCTTCACTGTCTTCGCCATGTATTGCATACTTCCTTACTATATTTACTATGTTTTGAGTGACTGTCAAGTGTTTTTCTTATGTTTGCCTAAGTTTGTGGGCTAGAAATAGTCATTCAAACTTAGGGTGTGTCTTCGCTCTAGTGTTTGATATGCTTCGACCATACTTTAATGCATGTATTGATTGTAAGATCATCCACACATTAAAGTAGGGGCTAAATTTTATGGAGTAAAAAGTGGACACATGCCTTTTTCCCTCCTAGTTTAGCTCCTAGGTCCCCGTGATACATTATACATCCTAAATATTCATCCCGACGCAAAATCCCCTAATACCAATGCAAATTAGGAACTAGGGGCCCATATTCTTCCTTACCCTAGCCCAAAATGGTGCCTTAGGACTTGGGTGCCCGTATCTAAGTTTTCCCTTATAGGTCAGCTCTTTTGGTTAATTTCACGAATGTTAGAGGGAAAGCATATATAAGTGTGTTTTTAATTCATTTTTAACCTAGATGGAGATAGTAAACTTATGATCTTGGAGAAAAGAGAATTCAAAGCATTCATTGTGTTTCTAGAGCAGATTTTTGTTTGTATTGTGTGTGTTGTTACAGACTTGGAATCATCATCCATCTCCTTATGAGTTGAAGGATCTTCATTCTCCTAAGGGATTCACCTTTGAGGTGATATGATTGTTATTTGAGTCATTCTATCATCATTTTGTTTAGCCTCTACCCTACTAGGGCACGCACTCTCTATCAAACAATGGTGTTGGAAAGCTTGAATGTTATCCCAGGATTCAACTAAGGCAAGTCCCTAAACACCATAACCCCCAAACCCCTTTTCTTATTTTGTGCAAGTTACAAGTGTGAGATCCAAAAAAGTGAAGATATAAGAAGGTTGAGTAATGAAAAGGGTTTCAGGATCCAAAAGTATTTTTATAACATTCCTCTATGGAAGACTTAGGTACTTTTGAAACTGTCCTTCTGCATTAGATAACTCTAGATCTAGAATTGGGGCAATCTGTACATCATTTCTCTAGTTTATAGTTTCTAGAAATTCCATAGTTGAGGATACAGGTGCCTTTGAAATAGTCCTCTAACTTTCCAGCTTCTGGGATATAGGTTCTAATATCTCTCTGATCATTCTTGTGAAATTGGTTTCTGAATACCTATTGTACATCTCTTGTTATAATCAAATCTTTGCAAATCTAGGGTTTTGTGAATTAGTTGACCTAGGGTTTGATAAAAAGGTTTGATTAAATAAGATCTTTCCATAGCACTCTTGAGTACAAGATCTGTAGCTGAGTCCACCTCCATTTGGTAGTGATTTGGTTCAATCTTGTCCTTGAATGTTATTGTGGAAGAGGGTTTTGATCTAGTGTGTATGCTAGTCTTCATCATTCATCTTTTCCATACATAATAGTAACATGCCAAACAAAAAAAAAACAAAAAAATCCTAAAAATTTTTACTTCTTGCAAATAGAGAATGTAAAGGTTTGCAAATATTTCTTAAATGTCCTAGCTAGTACATTTCATTGTGAGGTATATTAAACCTCAAACATTTCATGAGATAAAATTCATGGTGACAATGTAAACACATATCATTGTTATCAAGCTCATCAAGAGTTACATAGCTATTCTACAAGAACTCATTTTCTATTCATGGTTTAAGTTGAATAACTAGTATGAAATTCCTCTAGTTATAAAAAGCATATTCTCCATCCTCCAATATCTTAGATGGATTGTGAGAGCACCTTGAAACCATTCAAGAAGAAGAGGAAGATCATCTAGCCAAAAATATTTGAGAAGACAACATGCTAGTTAGAAGTGGCATTCAAATAAATATAGGTTTGCTCACCTCTTTAGATGAATCCCCATGGGGTGGAGAGATCTTGACCTCCTTCCTCTTACCTATAGGTTTTGAAACTGAAAGACTAGAATTCTTTTGTGGTAACACACTATTAATAGGTAGGTTTTTTGGCCCATAATTTTGTTTATTCTTGTAGTTCCCTATTATGGTCCATGCTTCCTCTTTTATTAGAGTGTCACTTGAAATCTTAGACCCAATCTTGGCTCTAGGAGTAATGAGGGGACAATTTTTTATTTTATGATCAAATGATTAGCACTTATAGTAGGTGTTTGGCAGGTCCAAATAAATGACTCTTTGGGTGTGGTGCATCTAACTAATTTGAATGTCAACCAACTCTATCAAATATTTAGAAACATCTATCTCAATGAAAACATTATTTTCCATATGAGTAGAAAAGAATTTATTAGGCTCAACAAAAGTGACATTACCTAATGATGAAACAATATGATCCAAAAGAGGCTAAAAAGGTAAGGACAAACTAGCAAATTTTAACCTAAATAGGAACCCAAAAATATATCTCCTCAGAGACAAAAAAATCTTAGGTTTAGAGGATAAACACAAACAAAGAACTATGCATACACCAAAGACAATGATTAAGAATATCTTAAGCATGGCTTGCTTCTACAAATCTAAGAATGAAAAACCCCTTAGTGAGGCTTTAGATGGATTCAATTTGAGCCCCATGAGGGACCTGTGCCTTTTTAACCCATTCCCAAAGAAAGATTTTAGAGGGAATCCTCCAACAAAATTGATGAGGTTGTACTCCACCCAACACACTCACAAAAACAAAATGAGAACAACAATGATTTACGTGGGGAAACCCTTTTGGGAGAAACCACCCACACCATAAAAAAACTCAATATATTATTCATAAATCTTGACAAAATTATAATATGCTTGCAAAACAAGATTTCATATGAAGATCACCAACCAAAAATTTGGAGACAACTCAACATTTATATTACTCTCCCACACAATTTCTATCTATATATAGGAGATACAATATAGAAAATTGTCAACAGTAATTACAAAACCATGAGCTAAAACCACCCAAAAGTGGTGCTCAAATTATCTCCAATAAAATATGTCTTATGATGTGCCAAAACACATGACAACATGTGTAACTCCCCCCTTTATAGCTCTTTTAAGTGACCAACACATTTTCACATTTACCAAAATGGGAGACGTAACTTTTGAAGGCCATAACTTTTGATCCAAGAGGTGGATTGATGAACTATTTGATGCGTTGGAAATCTTGTGAAGAGATCTATCAAGCTATAACTAGATTTTCTAGTTACAACATGGTGTAGTCACAATAGGAGGGTTCAAAGAATGAACTAACCAGACTGTGCAGTAAGAGTAAACACAACGGAAACAACTCAAAGAAATAAAGCCAATGTAGATTTAGTCATTCAGTATATCATAGAATTCAAAATGGAGACTGGTCGGTAACATGAGGGCTTACAATTAGGGCTCACAAGCTTGATTACATACATGCACAAGATAATGCTTTGAAGCTCCTTCAAACAAAACTAAACTATAGAATATGAATCAATTGCTAACTTCTTTCCTAAGGATCTATTACATCTTTATATATCATTTCTAGACCAATAGATTCCTCTGCATCGGCCAAGGAAGGTCACAAACTCTAATGAGGAGCTATAACATGTTCACAGATAGGTCGGACCTAAATGCATAGAACACTTCCTCAAATGAAAGGAACAATGTGCGGACCCTTGGGGAAGGTCAGCCACAAACCAAAGAACATTGAATGATGTGTCAATGTGATCCGCAAGTCAAGGAACAATCCGCAAGCCTTCTCCTTTAGCTGGTTATTAGGAACTGTTAGAATGCTCTGCTCTAAGAAAATAGTCAACTTCTGATGGTGATATCTTTCTAATAACTGATCCAAATGCTCTAAATTCTTGATATGATGTATATGAATGAATGTAGATGCTAAGTCCAGACCCGTAAGATGTGAAATGCCAAAACTAGACCATAAGCTGAGAACTACTACTGACTGAACTGCCAGAACTAAACTGGAAAAGGAAAGAACTAAAATGCAAACAAACTGAATGCAAATGTTTTTGGTTGATGCAAGATTTCTCTTGAACTAGGGAAGCTCCTGCATCAGATATCCAAGGTTATTAAAAAAGTGAGTCCCTCACTTTGCTACAGCTAGGGGAGAACCAAGACAGTCCACCTCAGCCTGAGAAATCCAAGATGAATCTTCTTTTGGTCTGCCTATCCACTTCACAAGGTATTCTTTGTATTGCCTTCCTCTAGTGTTGCATCCAACTCTACTATCCAAAATGTCTTCAATCTATACTGGTGCTTGTTGAGGTAACTGTTTCTTCAAGTCTTCTTCCATGTTGTCACTAAACTCTACTTCATGATATTGATAAAGATCTACAATATTGAAAATAGGTGAAATACCCAATGTCTCCAGTAATTCCACTTCATATGTATTTTCTGAATTAAATTTCCTGAGTATCCTACAAGGTCCAAACTTCTTCATCTTCAACTTGTTATATGTCCCAACTAGAAATCTTTCTTTTCTCAAGTACACCATTACTTTATTTCCAACTTCAAATTCCTTATGTCTTCTCTTCTCATTTGATTTCTCTTTGTACTTACTGTTCATGCCCTCCAAATGCTTCTTCACCTAATTATGCACTATCTTCATATGATCTGCAAATTCTTCTGCTTCTGCACTCTACTTTTCTTCTATACTGATGTGTCTAAATTTTACAACTCCTCTAGGATTCACTCCAGTAACAATCTCAAATAGTGTTCTTCTAGTACTCCTATTTACCAAATTATTGTATGCAAAATCACCAACCAAACATCTCAACAAGTTTCCCAAACTCCTATTCACTACCTCTGTCTGTCCATCTGTTTGTGGATGAAAAGTAGAACTAAGCTTCAAATCTGTCTTCATCTTCTTCCAAAGTGTCTTCCAAAAGTAACTAACAAACTTAGTGTCTCTGTCTGAAACTATACTCTTAGGTAATCCATGCAATCTCACAATCTCCTTGAAAAATAGGTCAGCTACATGCACTGCATCAGTTGTCTTCTTACAAGGTATGAAATGACCCATTTTTGAAAATCTATCAAGCACTACAAATATTGAATCATGTCCTCTCTATGTCTTCGGTAATCCCATTACAAAATCCATGCTTATGTCTTCCCAAGGTCTCTTCAGTACTATCAAAGGTTTATACAATCCAATGTTTTGACTACTCCCTTTTGCAACTTGACAAACTCTACAACTCTGCACAAATCTCTGAACATTCTTATTTAGCTGAGGCCAAAAGTAATTTTCTCTTACCAAAGCCACTATCTTATCAATGCCAAAGTGTCATGCCAATCCGTCGCTATTCTTCTCCTTGATCAAATTATCTCTCATTGAACTTATAGGTATGCATAACTGACTTCCTTTAAACAACATATCTTCTTGAATGAAATAGTCCAACCACTTACTTCTATCTACCACAATAGGTTCCTTACATGCTTTCTAAGGTTCTGCAAAATCAGTGTCTCCCTCATACATATTCTTCAATTCATCAAAAACTAACACTTCAACTCTCATCTATGTCAACAAGTTTCTTCTTCTACTCAAGGCATCAGCAACTTGATTTGATTTACCACTCCTATGCTTCAACACAAAAGTGTAACTCTACATGAACTCTACCCACCTCATATGTCTCTAATTCAACTTTCCCTGACTATTCAGATACTGCAAAGCTTGATGATCTATATACAACACAAACTCCTTAGGCAACAAGTAATGTCTCCACTTCTTCAAGGCTGAATTATGGCATAGAACTCTTGATCATAAACTAAATATCTTCTCCTTGCATCATTCAACTTCTCACTGAAATATGCTATAGGTCTACCTTCTTGACTTAACACTGCTCCAATTGCATTTCCACTAGCATCGTAATCAACTTGAAATACCTTATTGAAATCCAATAATGCCAAAATAGGTTGCTCTGTTACTTTCTGCTTCAACAACTCAAATCTATTATCTTCTCCTAATGTCCACTTGAAATCTTTTCTATCACCTCTCATTGTCTCTGTCATAGGGTTACAAATTAAACTAAAATTTCTAATGAACTTTTGGTAGAAACTAGCCAAACCATGAAATGATTTAACCTCTCCAATGCTCTCCAGTGTAGGCCATTCAACAATTGCTCTCACTTTCTCAGGGTCCATCTTCAATCCTTCTACAGAAATCACAAATCCTAGATATACCAATTCTTCCTTCATGAAACTACACTTCTTGATGTTTATTAGTAATTTCTCTTCTCTGAACCTCTGCAAAACTTGTCTAATATGCAACAAATGTTCTTCTTTTGTCTTACTGAAAATCATAATATCATCCAATTATACAATAACAAATTTACCAAAGAATTTCTTCAAGACCTCATTCATCAACCTCATGAAAGTACTCGGTACATTTGTCAATCCAAAAGGCATCACTAACAACTCATAGAATCCTTCATTTGTCTTAAAAATAGTCTTCCATTCATCTCCTTCTATGATTCTGATTTGATGGTATCCACTCTTCAAGTCTATTTTTGTGAAATATCTTGCTCCACTCAAACAATACATGATATCATCCTTCCTAGGTAAAGGAAATATTTACTTAACTATGATCTTGTTTATTTCTCTCGAATCAGTACACATTCTCCATTCTCCATCCTTCTTCGGTGCTAGCATTGTAGGTACTACACAAGGACTCAAGTTTTCTCTGATCAAACCTTTCCTCAACAACTCTTGTATATGTCTATTCAGTTCTTCATTCTCTGCTCATGTCATTCTATGTGATGCTTTGCTAGGCAAACTTGCTCTTGGTATAAGATCCATGTGATGACTGATACTTCTTATAGGTGGTAATCCATCTGGTACATTATTTAATATCATGTCTTCATATTCTGTCAGCAACTCTCTTATCAACTCTAGTTCAGTCTCTCTCTTCACTATTTCAAGCTTCTTAGGAATCAAAGTATAACACATACTTTCCTGTTTTAAACCATCCAAAATTTTCCTTCCGTCTACCAAACAGATTCTAGCATTCCCACATACCACATTTTTAGGATCATCTTCCAAAGGAATCAAAGTAATTATATTCCCATCTATTGTTATAGTATATGTATTCTTTCTTCCATCATGCATAGATTTTCTATCATACTGCCAAGGTCTACCCAACAAGATATGACAAACATCCATAGGCATAATATCACAGAAGACTTCATCATGATAAGATCCAATATAAAATTTCACCAAACATTGTTCACTCACCAGTACCTTATGATCATCCTGAATCCATGCTATTTGATAGGGCTTAGGGTGTTTCAATATTTCCAACTTCAGCTTAGTCACCATCTCCTTTGAAACTAGGTTATCTGAACTATCACTATCAATTACAACTTTACAACACTTACCTCCTGATTTACATTTAGTTCTGAACAGACTCTTCCTCTATGATAGTTCCTCATTTGTCTCTACTTGAAATAGTGCTCTCCTCATCACCAATGATTCTCCTTTCTCCAAATTGCCAACTAAACAAGGTGATCCAACAGGTTCTTCTTCAACATAGGCTGCTCTCCCATTATTTCTGTCTTCTTGCTTGTACTACCCTGATTATATTTAAATGCTATATGTCCTTCACCTCCACACTTGAAACAAGTACCTCTGAATGTTTTCTTAATCCTCTTCCTTCTCTTCTGTATCTTTTATTCTGGTATGCACTAGGGTTTCCTCTCTGATAAAAATTTCTATCATCTCTCTAGTAAGCATTATTATCTCTGTCATCCTTTCTAACTGGGCTGTCAAACTTGGTCTTCTCCACAAATGATCTATCATATCCAAAAAATGATCTTCCCTTCTAAAATTTACCTCTTTTGCCTCTCTATCTCTGATCATGCTTCTTATTCAACTTTTCTTCAACTTTCAGGGCAAATTGATATGCTACTTCCAAAGATGTCATCCTAACCAAACTTAGTTCTTCTTGAATGTTCAATCTCAGTCCATTAATGTATCTAGCCACTTTCTCCTTGCTTGCTTCACTATGTCCTGTTCTTATTATCATCTTATTAAATTCTTCAGTGTATTCCTTCACAGATTTCTCCTTTTGTCTCAGGTTTTCAAATCTCTTCAATAATTCCAACTCATAGTCAGCAGGTATGAACTGATTTTTCAACTTTGTCACCATCCGGTCCCACTTTGTAATCTTTTCTTTTCCTCTTCTATTTCTTTCCAACTGAACTTCTTTCCACCATATAGAAACATGTCTTTTCAACTTTTTCTTTACAAATTTCACCTTTTCTAGATCTAAAATCTCCTCATATTCAAAGTATTCTTCCATATCATTTATCTAGTCAATCAACTCTTCAAGGTTAAAGCTACCAGTATAGTTTAGAACATCAACTCTAGGTCTCTTTCCAATCTTTGAAATAGCTCACAACATCTTTATCTGATCTGATTCTTCTTCTTCATCACCTCCTAGGGTTTCATTAGTGTGTTCAACAGATTGAAATTCTTCCTCATCATCACTTTCAACATTAGGTCCCGGCATCATTCCTCTTCACCTATCTTCCTCAATAGCATCCAAATGAATTTGCATTGTTCTCATCAATTCCATCATCTCATCCATTCTATTATCCATTGTACCAATAGGAGGAACTCTTCGTGGCAACATCTTCCTAGGATCAAGTGTAAACTGCCTCAGGTTCGGTGATCAGGATATAAGCGACAATTGCCTCTCAATCAGTGATCAGTTATGCACAAGTAACCTACCTCAGATCGACAATCTACTTACAACAAGATCTTATGGAATCCCCTTTGCCAATTTTCTCCAAAGAATCAAACTTTCAATCTGATACCACTTGGTGTAGTCATGGTAGGAGGGTTCATAGAATGAACTATCTAGACCATGTAACAAGAGTAAACACAATAGAAACAACTCAAAGAAATAAAGCCAATGTACATTTAGTCATTCAGAATATCATAGAATTCAAAATGGAGTTCGGCCAACAACATGCGGGCTTATAATTAGGGCTCACAAGCCTGATTACATACATGCGCAAGATAAGGCTTTGAAGCTCCTTCGCTAAAAACTAAACTATAGAATATGAATCAATTGCTAACTACTTTCCTAAGGATCTATTACATCTTTATATATCATTTCTGGACCAATAGATTCCTCCATGTCAGCCAAGGAAGGTCACAAACTCCAATGAGGAGTTGTAACGTGTTCACAGATAGGTCAGACCTAAATGCATGAAACACTTCCTCAAATGAAAGGAACAATGTGCGGACCCTTGGGGAAGGTCAGCCATGAACCAAAGAACATTGAATGATATGTCAATGAGATCTACAAGTCAAGGAATGATCCGCAAGCCTTCTCCTTCAGCTGATTATCAGGAACTGTTAGAATGCTCTGCGCTGAGAAAACACTCAACTTCTGATGGTGATATCTTTCCGGTAACTGATTTAAATGCTCTAAATTCTTGATATGATGTAGATGAATGAATGTAGATACTAAGTCCATGTTCGTAAGATGTGAAATGCCAAAACTGGACCACAAGCTGAGAACTTCTACTGACTAAACTAGAAAAGGAAAGAATTGAAATGCAAACAAATTGAATGCAAATGTTTTTGGTTGATGCCAGATTTATCTTGAACCAAGGATGTTCCTACATCACAACAACTTTCAAGGTGAATTAGGGCCTCTAAGTGCCTTAAATTTAACTTCAAATTTTTTTGGGAGTTTCAAAAATATAAACTTTAATATCTTGCAATCTAGGCATGATCTTGCATCAAAACTCACCCAAAATGTTTATTTGGCAGTTCTGTAGCTTTTGGGAAAATTTTAAGTCCATCCATACTCAACTGTAGACTTACTAAAAATAGTAAGCCCTATCATTTGTAACCCTTTTTGGAAACTTTGAATGTTCTAAACCATTCTTCAAGATAATGGGTATTTTCTAAAACCAAAATTGAACATACTAGAAAAAAATCACTTTTTTGGATGATGCAAAATTGCTCTTACACCTCTAGATGCTCCAGCATCAAAACTAATCAATTAAAGTGATTTTCTAGCTATTTACAAGCACTATCAAATTTTAGAAAAGGCAATACCACATTAGGTGGGGTTCCAAAAGGCATGCCTCATGAAACACCTTCAACATAAATTTTTGATATCACTTTTGAGGGTGAGCCATTCTCTTGTGCTTTCAAACTAGAAACACTAGCATCAACTACTACAGTTCTAAAATTTAAAGCCATTTAAAAGAAAAAAAACTACCCAAAGGTGGAAAAAGAAAAAGGACCATAGTAAATGCAAAAGGACTAAAAAATTTCCTACTCAAATAAAGAGTTGTAAAACATAGGTAAATGATGGACAAAATCAAACACATTGAGCAAAGTCATGTAATAAACCCTAGCAAAGCTCATTCCTCCCAATATGTTTGCATTTTATGCCCTAAAGTTTCAAGTTTATAATATGGAAAGAAATTCAAGGAAAAAAATAAAATTTATTACAAATAAAGTGGAGTCTTTGGTACCTCATTTTTTAAATTTTTAGCAATTCAATAATAGTGTTAGTTTTGTGGAAAAATAATATCCAAATAATTTATTTATTATTTAAAAATATAAATATAAAGTACAATAAATTTCTACATTTCATCAGTTTACATCATTTTAGAATTCAAAATGTACATATGACTTTTAGGTGCTTCAAATTAAAAAAAATGAACCAGTATTGTTTATTTCCTTTATAAAAGGGTGACATGGTACCAAAATTTCACCCAAATGTTCATCTTATCCACTCTCAAGAGACATAATGAAGTAGGATTGTCTATAAATACAAGATCTTAGATACTTAATTAAATGTGTTTTAGTGTGCAAGCAAGTGGGTAATGATAAAATTTTGAAAGGGTTAGCTCAAGGAGTGGGAAAATGTGTAGATCATATTGCAACCTAGTATAAGGGATACCTAGACACACCCAAGATATAGTCTAGAGTGAGGGAATGTTATAGAGGATGATCAGTCTAGATCATTAGGCATATTGGAGTGGTTGTAATGTGCTCCCTCATTAAGACTAATAAACACATTTATTTGATTAAGAAAATAAGAAGTAATTTAATAAAATCTGATTTTATCCTTAAATTGACATATTTTTTAATACAATATCTAAACCATTAAAGATTCTCAAGATAATCATAAAGATGCTTCACATTTAATAATTTTCATTGAACAACATAATTCATGTTCAGAAAAGATACATTAGAATACAATTCTGCAATAGGACTAATGTCCTCACATGGTGCATAACAAGAGAGTATTATTCACACTATAGAATAATTCACAATTTATACAATGTAGTAAGACCAACGGTCTTAATCGTGATTCTAAGTATAAGCATATGGTTTCAATATCATCTATAAGGAGGGACAACATCATCTAAGTGTTTTACCTCCAACCACAAACCAAGCAATCCCCTACTCATCTCCTTTCTAGGAGTGGCCCAACCCTTTAACAAGGGTGGTAGATAGTGATATCTATATAAATACCATAACCTATCTAAGAACCAAGTGTATAACAAGTACAATAATTATTACATGTAGTCAACCATGAAAATTCTAGATACCCTCTAGCTACTCATGACTTCTGACTACCATGCAACCTTGAAAATATAATGAACTGACAATGCATAGAGCTATAGCATCACTTTGTCCAAATAATTTATTTATAATCATATTCTAAACATGCAGAAATATGAGTCATTTGTTCACAAGACTACTATCTCTTTCTTGACTCATTAAATAATTATAAAGTAAATTTAAAACACAAGGTACAATTTAGAATACAAGATTCCAGAATACTATAAACATTTCCCATACTCCTAGCATACCCTACTTTTGAGTGAGAATAAATATTGCTTACTTGTTTCACACATATAAGTATATATATTTTGTCATTATAAAAGTTATATAGTCTTATACAAGGCTATGCAAAAAGGTTTGTATACACCTAACATATGGATAGTCTCATATAAGGCTGACATAAAGTAGTTTTTAGATGTATAAAGTATAACAATCATATACAATGTTGTTTCTATAATTTTCCCAATTAGAGAAAGTGTAACTGTGAGGCCTACCTTTTCACTCCCTTATTTTGATCATTTTATATTATTGTTGGAGACACATTTTAGACTTTTGGGGACTATTGATCCCAATATGCGGGACTATTAGATTATATGCTTTTTCTTTTGATTAATTATGTTTAGCATGATTGTGATGAGACTAGATATTGATTTGATTCACTGATGATGATGCGACATGTGATTTGCATTATGATACTAGTGGAGATCCTAGTTATGTGATTATTATTATGGATTTATTATATGATTTTATCTTGTGATGGATTATAGAAATGCAAGATTATGAATCAAATTATGATGTGATTTTTATGATTGTTTATATGATTATGTGATGGTGTGAGTATATGTTTACTTTTCTTTGGCTATGATATACATGTTGGATTAATCTTTTGTATAAGTGTGCATGTGTTCTAACCAAGCCACGGATAATTGGAGATCATCCCACACATTTTGTGAATTCCCGTGTTAAGCCGATCTAGTTCCAAGAGGAACCAAGATCAACTATGTTATGCATGATGAAATTTAGTAATGTTATTGTGTGGTGTTGTTTGGGATAGGTCTACCCCTTTTTATATTTGATTATATTTTGGTGTTGTAAAGGTGTAATGTTTATTTGATTTTTATTTCGAGTTTTTATTTTTGTGACCCTTTTTTATGTGATTTTACTCCCCCTATGGTGCTCAAAATAGGTTAAAAGTGACCCTGGGTTGTACCCCTAGGGTCTAGGGACCATTTGAGCTTGTCTAACCTTAGGTAAACTCCCATTTGGTAACTTAAACTTCACCCTGAAGTAAAGTGATGAAAATGGAAGTTTGGGAAGGAGTGGAAGGTTGGGTCAAATACTCAACCTCATCCATACCTCTTTCCAAGGCTTGGGGGAGTCTTCAAGACCCCTAAATTGTGGAGGACTCAACTCCAAGGCTCTCCCATAATTGGTGAGGGTACCTTGGGGTTTTGTGGGCTTTCATAGGAGGATATTATTGGGACACTTGTAGTACCCACATCCTTCTTTGGCTCCACTTTTCTCTCCCACATGTGTGAGAGAGCACAAGTGGAGGGGCCAAGACTTGGTGGAATGTGAGGGTGACATGTGTCACCCCCACATTCCATGAAGCTTGCAAGTGGTTTTGAGGAGGAAGGAGAAGGTGACATGTGTCACCTTTTCATTCCTCAAGGCTCATGAGGAGAGCCTATTTTAATCCCTCTTGAAGAGAGGGAGAAGGTGGTTGTTAATTTGTTTTCAATTTTGATTTTTATTTGAATTTGGGGAGAGATTTAGAGGGATTTTTGGAGGCTCATTTGGAGAAGGACTTGGAGGTGGAGTTGGAAGGGCTCTTCTTCAACTATCTTCCTTGTGGGCTATTTAAGGTAGGATTCAAGGCTAAATGTCTTTCCTTATGTAATTTACATTTCTTGTGATGGTAATGTGTGTGTGTGTGTGTATTTTTTTATTTTGTTGTTGTGGGGATTTTTATGGGTGTTGTAAGAGCCTCTCCACTTGGAGAAAATGCTTAACATGTGTGGCGTGGGGGAGGAGTGAACCTCCTCGAGGTCACATCCTAGTTCTTTTGGTATTTTGGCCTTTAGGGCAAGTTGTGATTATGGACATTTTTGAATGGCTTGAGAGCCCTAGAGAAATATGTAAAAATTGTTATATATGTGATGGCTTGAGGCATTGTGAAAATTGGTTTTTAAGGCATTTGGAGTGTCACTCTTGAGTTGAGTGATGTCCACTCCCCTACCCCTTTAAACTCATTTTTATGAGTTTTGTTTTGTACAAGCCATGGGAGTTTCTTCATCTTTATTTGTTTGAGTGTTTTATTGTGTTGTGGAGTGAAAGTTCCTTGTGTGTGGATGACCTCCAAGCTTGGGGGTGACTCATGAGTGAGTCTATGGTAGGGAGGAGAGTGGTGTTTCATGGCTTTTGCCCCCTTCCCATACTTGTTAATTGTAGGTTATTAAAGTTTTGGAGCTTGGAAGAAATTATCTTTAAGTTTTGTTATTTTGGCTCTTGAGAGAGTTATGGCCAAGTTTGGCTTTGTGTATTTGGTTCAAGCTAGGAGAGAAGAAACTTCTTTCTCTCTTGAAATGTAAAGTTACATGTTCATAATTTTTGAGTTGTATCTTGCCTAATTTGAAGTTGGAAATAACAATATAGTTGCTGGTTTTTATTTCCATGTGATTGAGAAAATATTACATTGTAGGGAAATAATGTATGTTATGCTTTCAATTGTTGTCAAAATATGATAAAACTTGGTTCTTCATTGAGTAAGTTATCAAGTAAAACAAAAGAGTTAGTTTCTGATTTTTTTAGCTTGGTGATGCAAAGAAAAAAAAATACATCTTAGTTGTTTTGTTCTTTATTAAAGCAAGGAGAAATATATATATATATATTTAAATAGTGATTGTGTTTTTTTAACTTTCATAAGAAAAATACATGATTTGCATAGAAGAGAGAAAAAATATATATTCACTCTCTTTGGGTAGTTGTTTTAAAAAAATTGTATTCATATTTGACTAGAAGGAAGAAATGTGTGTGTGTATATATATATATATATATATATATATATATATATATATATATATATATATATATATATATATATATATATATATATATATATATATATATATATATATATATATATATATATATATATATATATATATATATATATATATATAGATATATATAATACATCTTAGTTGCTAGAAATAACCACAAAATTATTTCATTAAGAAAACTATAGAGAGAAATTTATTTTCATATATATATATAGTGTATATACACTGTAGACAAGGGCAAACAACATTATTGTTAAAAAAAAAGAACGAGTAAATGTGTTAGGTTGAATGTGATGGGGGGATGGCAGTGTTGCCACTGCCGCCCCCTATTTTCTTTAAACTCTTTTAGATTGCTTTGAGGGATGGGGGGTCGAACCCCCCACCCATCTTCCACTACATGGTGGGAGATGGGTGGGGAGTTCACTCCCTTCCCACCCCTCTACTTCATAAAAATATGGTCTGTGTTTAATAACCCTCATCCGTGGTGTATGCGGGCTCCCTAAAATTGCTGCTCCTTGGACTTGGCCTTCAGCCTTCTGTGTGACCCGACACACACACACACACACCTTTGGAGAATATTCAGTATTGCAGCATATAAAACATTTAATCTCTGGTTTTTATAACTAGTATATATATATATACTAAAAAACACACCCATATGGATATACAAAATGAGTATACCTTCAAAGCTTCAACCATGGCCTCCTCTTCTCAAACTTGCAACAACAAAGTAGAAAAGAAGAAATGAGAAAATGGAGAGAAAT
This sequence comes from Cunninghamia lanceolata, assembly GCA_027924645.1. Taxonomy (NCBI): domain Eukaryota; kingdom Viridiplantae; phylum Streptophyta; class Pinopsida; order Cupressales; family Cupressaceae; genus Cunninghamia; species Cunninghamia lanceolata. The sequence goes on from BSBN01000657.1 coordinate 14,886,537, forward strand.
GAAAATGATAGAAAAGAATATGGGGGCTAGGGTTTTGACTCCATCTCATAAGGAAATTAGTTTTTTATTTGGGGAAACTTTTAGGGCTTGTGGGAATTTAAAATTAGATTTTATTATTTTCCCTCTCCCTTTTGACTTAGACTCCTTTTATTATTTCTATTTAATTTGGAGAGAAAGGGGAAAATTCATTTATGGGTGGGTTGTTTTATTTAGTAATGTATTTTTACTATGTGCTATTTTAATTGTTAAGGGTTGGAATTTAGGTTCTTTTATTAATTGTAATAGCTCTTTAGAGATTACTTTGTCAATTTAATTTAATTATTAGTTTTGGGGTTTATATTCCCTTATAAGTTACCTTTCGAATTTTAAATAATGTAATTTCCTCTATTCTAATTTGATTCAAATTAATTAATTGAAGAGGTTAATTTTATTTTATTTTATTCAATTTAGTTGCTTTAATGTATTAAACATATGGTGTAATAATTACTTATTTAATTAAGTTGATTAACCTACTTTTGTGATTTTAGGGAACCTTTGATAAAAATTTAGTTATTAGAATAATTCCTATTCATGCCCGAGAGGCGTTATGCTGTCAGATTTTTCCAGGATTCAGGGTTGACATCCCTTAGCAATTTAAACCTTGTGTAGGGTAGAAAGTTAACATTTATGCAAACTTGATGATCATAATTAAGTTACTATTTAATTCTATTATGCTTTAGAATTAGGCTTTTGATTTCAACTCGTGTCAAAATCCTTTCACTCACATACGAAAACTTATGGTTTCGATCAATCGATCCTAACCTAATGGTGATGCTTCTCCCATCGCATTGACCCCCTTAGTCTACTTTCATCACGTAGGGGAATGCACATGTGATCGCATTACCCTGAATTTGACTGACATGTTTACGCCTTATGCATATTGCCACTGAGCATGCTGACGCGTGCGAGGGGTTTCTAGGGATGTGTGGAAATTTTTTGATATTTTGTGTCATGACCACATGACAAATGTGGACATGACACGTGTGTTGCTTGTCATGACCGCATGGGAAATGTGGGCATGACAGTAACAATCAAGTATAATGTTGTTCATACATTATTTTCCAAGTGTACAAAACATATAGTCCAATATAATGTTGTACATAACTAATTTTCCAAATATACTAATTATATAATCAAGTGTAATGTTGTTCATACATAGTTTTATGAGGTATTAAAAAGTATAAAATCAATTAAACTTTCACTTATTTTACTATATATAATAGACACAAACTTTCTCACATATTACCTTGTACAGTTGATATAACGTTTGCATGCATTACTTAATGTTTTTGGCTTAAATGGATTTTGAACTCTATGCATAGTTGTCAACATACAATTAGCTTAAATGAATTTAAACCTCTCTGTACAACCATAAATACAATCAGCTTAAATGAATTCAAACCTCTATGCACAACTATCCACTATGAAGACATACAATCAACTCAAATATAAATACAGACATACATCCCTATCAATATAGATAGATAGATAGATAGATAGATAAATAGATGTGTGTGTGTGTGTGTCTATATATATATAATGCATGTATATAGATGTTTCATGTATAAAATAAATCAGTTTGCCTCGTTATTTATGCTCAAGCCATTTAGGCATTTAGACAAACACTTGGTGTGCAAACCCCTGTTCCAATTTGTTTATGGAAAGAAGTTTATTTGCTCTAATAAATTTGTATGTATTTATATAAAATTGATTCATTGTCTATTTATAAAGTCTCAAGCATATGGTACACATACACAGTCATGTGAAATGTTGTTTATACAATCTCAAACATACAATATTCATACACAATCATGGATAATACTACTTGGTAAAGCTTCAAGCATATAATATAGACAGATGTACATACAACAATGCAAGCAAAGTCTATTCACATACCTCTTAGGTAGTGACATAAGATAGTTCTCTATCACAGTCATTCCAAACTCCCCACTCATTCAAGCTCCATGGCCTCCCAACCAAAATCTATTTCTTTACTCTTTGTGTTCTACCCCCAAACTGTCCAACCATTCCCCTCTCCTTCATTACTCTTATTCCTCTTAATGAAAAGAGACAAACCCCTACTTCCCAAGGGACTGTCACGCCTTCATTAGCTTCATGGTAAACCATTTTCTTAAATATTTTCAACATAAACCAAAACACTACCTTCTAAAGATGCTTCCAATTCAATGAAAGCATAATATAGAAAAAAACAATCTAAGTTTCTAGTCTTTGGGTCAACCTTACCTGCTGCAAAAACCCTGACACATAGGGCCAAACCAAATTCCCATACCATATTTTCTCATAAGTTTCTCAAACCTAAAAATTCAAATGTAATATAAGTTTTCATAGTAGCTCAACAAGTAAACATAGTCAAGCTAATATAGTATTAAAACTAACATTTTTAGTTCCCTTAACATAATAATGCTCAAACACCATAAGTCATACAATACAACCATATAAGATATTAATTCAAATAATCTAATGCAACAACCTTTTAAGATCTAGACATTATGAAAACACTCAAAGGTAGCCATGAATCCATACCCAATGTTCACGATGACACTCCTAAGTAGATTCCTACTATGCCTACAAATGCATCAACATGCAGTCAAATTACAAATCCATGCCAGTGTGTGGGTTCTCAGAAGATAAGTACAATTACCCCACTATCACAATCTACCTCCCTCTCCTACATGATGCTCTACCTCTTCATGCAAGGGTGAAATATCTAACCTACATCCACCTCAAGCCATCAGGCAATAGTTAGTCCACATCAACAACATATGATTATAATCGTAAACCAAAAATAATAAATAAAGTATCAACTACATAAAATTTACAATAATGATGAATCACATCATACTAATCATCAACAATTTAAAAATGATAAACATGTGCCAAAACATCATGAGCAATTAGATATTAATTCAAATATTGAATAATCTGCATGAATATTCTACATAATCAATGAAATAATGAACTATCATAATAAAAAACTGATCATAAATGTCATGACATTTAATACATCACATAAAATCATAAAATGCACACATTTAATTATTTATTAAAATAGTAAAAATTTGCCCTCTAAGAGTAAGTGAGAATGGGATGTGACATCCTTCCCCACTAGGGAAAAGTCATTGTCCCAATGGATTAATTAAAAATAAACCTAAAAGTTTTCTAAATCATCATATGACTAAAATATTATGTAAACAAACATAGAAATGCTCTATGAAACTCTTCATAGTCCTCCCAAGTGACACTATCCTCTTAATAATGGTCCCACTGGACCTTGCACTATGTTACTTCTCTATTATGCAAGTGAATCTTGTGAATATCGAGTGCTCTATGAGGCTATATCATTTCCACCCCTTGGTCCAGAACCTATACAAAATTTCAATCAAGAACATGAGCAAAATCAGGGACAATTTTTTTCAAATAAGATACATGGAAAACATTATGCAATTGAGAAAGAGCAGGCGATAAGGATAGTCTATAAGCAATTGGGTTGATGACTTCAAGTACTTCAAATGGACCTACATATATAGGAGTCAGTTTTGTTATTTTATCGAACTTAATTGAACTCTTCTAAAGTTTCTTTTTAAGAACTCTATCTCCCATAGAAAACTGCCTCATCATCTGCTTCAAATCAACATAGTTTTTCTACCTATTATTGGCCTTATCCAACCATTTCCTAATTACTTTGATTTGCTCCTCCATTTTTTCTAACATTTTTAGCCCAATGCTAACCCTATCTTCTAGTTTACCCAACTAATAGGAGTCCTACATCTTCTACTATATAGTGCCTCAAATGGAGCCATTTTTAAAGTATATTGGTAGGGGTTATTGTAAGAAAACTCAACTAGTAGAAGGTATTCTTCCCATTTGTACTTCTGATCCATACAATACATCCACAAAAAATCCTCTAACACCTAATTCACCCTTTCATTTTGTCCATCTATCTCTAGGTAATAAGATGAACTAATTTTTAATTGAATTCCCAAAGCTAAAAATAAGGTTTGCCAAAACCTCAAAATCTTCCATGCATCTTTATCTCAGATAGTACTTTCTAGAATTCCATGGAGTCCAAAGATCTCCTGAATGAATCTTCTTGCCAGAATTGGCACACCATCAGTCAAGTTTCCTAGTATAAAGTAGGAAAATTTTGCAATCTTATCAACTACCACCAGGATCATTTTGTGGCAGTTCCTAGACATTGGAATGCCTTCCACAAAATATATATTGATAACTTTCCATTTCCAGTCAAGTACATCATGGGGATTGTATATGCTAAAATATGAAATAAAATGTGGAACAATACATTAAAACAAAGAACCTATTTCATATCTAATAACACCTTATATTAAGCAAAGGGTTAACAAAAATTAATGAAAACTTAGAAAGATCTCACCAACAACAATCCTTGTTACACAAAATTGTAGTTGTGCTCAAAGTATCTTTGAGTGAAGTAGATTGCTCTGCATTCCCAATAGGATGAAGATTAGAGTCTATGGATTAAAGGGTTTGTAGAGGATTGTCTAAAGTTACTCCAGTCAAGATTTAAGAGGTTCACATTGAGAATTGGTGAAGTTATGTCCATCTGAGTAGAACCAAGTTTTGTAGTTGTTCAAAGATGATAGAGTGACAGAAATCTGGTCCGGATTGATCCGCATTGGAATATTATGATATGTCGATCTAGAGGTGTGTTTGGGATGTTGGTGTGTGTCCTCAACTCAAGTGGTTCATGGTTTGGAGGTCTGCAAGAAATCTTTCTAATGTGACATTCATGACAGTTGGTGTTCTTGAGTTCTCGGATGAAGGTGCAAGTATTTCTAGTGATCTGAGGTGGTGCAATTGTTCTTGTTGATTTCATTGTGCTTGTGGTGGTCTCTGGATTGAGTTCCTTTTTTTTTGGTGGTCCGCATTGAGGATTGAGATTGTGGTTGAAGATTTGTCCTTGCGTGTTGTTCTTTCCAGTCTTGGCCGACCGGATGCTTTGTGCATGTTGTGGATGATCTAAGAGAGGTTCTATGAAGTTTGGCATGTTGTTTGAGGAAGATTTAAGTCCCAGCTATGTTTGGCTAACAGTATAGTGATTCGCATTAAGTTAGATGTTTGTAGTGCTGACCTTGATGTTTATTCCAAGGTTGATGAAGCATATAAATATGTGTGATTGAGTTGTGGAAAATCATCCTTGTGTGAAAATGATAAGATCCTATGAAAGGAGGAGAGGCAAAGCAGAGAAGAGGAAGAGTAGAAGCGGAAGAGTTGTAAATGGATGAAGAGATAGTAAAGAAGTATTTGGGGGCAGAGCAGAAGTATTGTGTGCTTCAGTGGAATTGACCTTGGCATGAAGTAGATGTTGTTTTCCAGTTCAATCTTTCTGTGATAAACTTATAAATATTTCTATAGGCAATGACCCTCTTTTGAGTAGTGAGCTCTGGGTAGTGCACCCGAAGGCAAGTTCCTTCCCAATTTTCTATTCTTTAAATAGAGAAAAAATCTTGTGGGTTAACCCCCACCATGGTTTTTCCCTTAACTGGGTTTCCATGTAAAAATCTTGGTATTATGTGTGTTGATTTTGTTTCTCTCATGTGTTGTTGATTCATGCTTTCATGGTTATATCATTAATCTATTAATAAGTGTGGAAGAAGTTTAGATACAGAAAAAAGATAAAGTTTTTGAGACAAATGATTCACCCCCCTCTCAGTTGTCTTCCCTTATTTCAACAATTAGTATTAGAGTCAGTTCCTCTGAAAGAAGCTTAACCGCTTGAGGAGATCCAAGATGTCGACTTACAAGAAGGATAGTTTGAGATTTGATGGAACAAATTACTCTCTTTGGAAGAGTCGCATGGAGTACCACTTTCAATGCATGGGTAATGCTTACTGGTTAATAACTAAGGATGAGTATAAGCCTCCAGAGAAAGGTCCTTCAACTCCAGATGAACTCAAAGATGCTGAAAACAACATTCGAGCTAAAGAGCTTTGCTGAGTACCTTGATTGATACAAAAATGAGAGATGTCCTGGAACTAAAAATTGCTCATAAAATCTAGAAGAAGTTGGAAACTCTATATGAAGGTGATGCATATGTCAAATGTACCAAGTTGCAGAGCTTGAAACAAAAATTTGAGGATGAGTGAAGATGAAAACATCACTTCTTACATGCAGAAGGTGAATGAACTTGTGTGCAGTATCAGGTGTGCTGGTGGAATTCTAGAAGAATCAGAGATTATTCGTAAAGTGCTCAGATCCTTACCTGCTTCATACAAGCATAGAGTTACTGCTATTGAGGAGATCAAGACTGTGACAACTGTTACAAGAGACCAATTGGTTGGCAAGCTCTTAGCATTTGAAATGAGAGAGTTTGGTGATTCTCTTCCTAAATCAGAATTTGCATTTAAGTCTAGTGTTTTTGGAAAGCAAAGATTTGATCCAGGTGAGATCTCTTCAAGAAGACTAACCAAATTTGAGAAGGCAAGGAAGGATCTTGAAGAAGATGAATTGGAGCTTGAAGAAGTTGAAGCTCTTTTTGCCAAAAGACTACCAAGAGGATCCGATAAGTATGAAGTAAAGTTGCCTTTCAAATGTTTTGCATGCAATAAGATTGGTCATTTGCATTAAGATGTCTGGAGAGGGTTTCAAAGCCAAACCCTAACAGACCTAGGGCTCAGAAGAAATGCTACTATGTCCAAGAAGCTACTAAAGAAGGAGTCACTGATGATGAATCTGCTAAGGGAAGTACCTCAAGAAATGAATGGGTGTTCATTGCCATCAAAGAAGAAGATCTAGTACCTATTGAATCTGCAAGCTGTGTGAATATGGAAAAAACCTTTGCTGCTCAGGTTGAAGTAAAGGATGAATGGGTAATTGACACTAGATGCTCTCATCATATGACAGGTGATTAGAGTAAGTTTGTAAGTATGGTAAGGTATGAAGGTGGAATTGTGAAGTTTGGAGACAATTCAATTGGTAGAATCTGTGGTAGAGGATCCATCTCTCTTGATGGTAAGAATAACACTAATGATGTTTTGTATGTAGAAGGGTTGAAGCATAATCTTCTCAGTGTTGGACAATTGGTTGACAAGGGATATGATCTTTGATTCAGGGATGGTAAATACAGAATTTTGGAAAGCTCTAGAACTGAGATTGCATCCGGTACATAGACTAGAGGTAACATCTTTCATTTAAGTGGTACTGGTAAAAGTTGCTTGATTTCTCATATTGATCAGAGTTGGTTATGGCATAGGAGAATGTGTCATGTCAATTTTGACAACATTGTCAAGATAAGTGCTACTCAGGCTGTAAGAGATCTTCCAAAGCTTGTAAAACCTACTAATAGCATGTGTAAGGATTGTTAGTTGGGAAAATAGAGCAGAACTACATTCAAGAGTAAAGAACAATCTTCAAGTGAATTGTTGGAACTTATGCACACTAATTTGTGTGGTCCTTCCAGGGTTAGGAGTTTGCAAGGAGACAAATACTTTATGTTGCTGATTGATGATCACTCCTGAATGATGTGGGTCACCTTCCTAAGAGAGAAATTAGAGGCTCTTGACAAATTCAAAGTGTTTAAGGCTAGGGTGGAGAATGAAATTGGTGTGAAGATAGTGTCTGAGATCTAACAGAGGTGGAGAATTTACCTCCAATGAGTTTAATATTGTTTAGTGGAAAATTGGATTTGTTAATGTTTTAGTGTTTTGATGTTTGAATCTACCTTTCCACATTACATTCAAGGATCTAGGGTCAAGTGGCAATTCACTATCATACCCTAGATCACTATGAGATGTAGGGAAACATGGATTAGGGAATTTAGTTACCAATTTTTCTTCTCTTATGCTCAATTGACCATTAAAACCTTAATTATGCAAATACAACAATAAACTGATGAATAATGGAAAAAGCTCTTACAGACGGGAGTAAAATAGCAAATTAAAGAATAGCTATTTTCAAGGTTCCAAGGTGGAATAGTCAGGGACTAAGGTGCGGGCACCCAAGTCCAAGGTACTAGTTTCTTCACAGGATTTGGACCTCCTTCCGACACTAATCAGCCCTATAACTTCTGTTTCTGGAAATTTGTCTATAGAGGACACTAGTGTGAGCACCCAAATCTTGGAAATGCTTTGGTGTCCTACTTCTCTTTGGATCCTAAATCCTTGATGTCTGCCAATCCTTCTTGCAACTTCACTTTTCTCAAATGCGACACCTGTAACCTAAAATCACAAGACTTTGGGAGGGGGTTGTGGTGTTTAGAGGCTTGCCTCAGACAAGCCCCAGAGGACACTTAAGTCTCTAAACACCATTGTTAGATAGAGAGTGTGTGCCCTTGTGAGGCAAAGGCAAAAACCAAAGGAATTGATAAAGAAAACACAATATAATGTCACCTTGTAGTGAAGATATCATGGGAGGAAGATGCTCTTCATTCCATGATGAATGAATACTCAAATCTGCAAATATAAACACACAAACCACACAAGTCTACTCTTGTAACACAATGAAAGCCTTAAATCACCTTGAGAATACTTAAACATCACAAATTCCATCTAGTTTACAAATGAATGCCTAAACATGCTTTTATATGCAACTACAAGCATTGCCGCCAAGATTTTCATAATTCAGACTTACCGTGTTGGCAAAGGACCCAAATAACGGTCATAAACTGACACAAAAATTGGGGCTACCCCAAAATAGGACAGGACTAGGACGTGGGTACCCAAGTCCTCCCCCTATCTTTTTGGGTAGGGTATAGCTCAAGGCGTCCTCCTACGTCTCATTTGTCATGTTACCTAGGGCTCATTCCATCAGGATGCCAAATTATGAAGTAAGATGTCCTAAATGCATGCAAAAGACCCAGGAGCTAAACCTTATGAGGGAAATGCCCCCAAGGAGACATTTTCCCATGTTACATTTAGCCACCACTTTAATGTATGTATAGCACAAGGCCAATACATGCATTAAAGTAAGGTCACAAACACATCAAGCATGAAGAAGACACACCAATCACATAGAAAATAGTAACAGGCACACAAAACATGGAGAAAATAGTTATAGTCATGAAAAACATGGAGAATACAGTCAATGCATAGAAGACACATTAATGCAAGGAAGACAGAAATGATATCTTTTCTTTTCTTTTTCTCATATATATGAAATGCAGATGCAAGTACTAGAAAGTAAACAAACCTCCCATAATACAAGATGCACTACCCTAAGGTGCAATTCTCTGTATATATGGGGCAACACACACGCAAGACACGTAAAACCTCCCAAAATCCAGGAAGCACTACCCTAAGGTGCGGGTGTTTATTCTACATATGGGGCAATAGACACACCACACAAAACAAGCATGCCAAAACATACACACTTGAAGACATGGAGAAAACATGACAGACAAGCGATGGTGTGTTTCCCATTTCTAAGCTCATCACCATCTCAAGCACAATACAGGCACACACCGACGATTGGGCTTCACCACTACAATCACCAAAAACACGCTTAAGGGTTGCGTTAGTCATAGAATCACTCCTAGCCTTCGCAAAGGACTTTTGGAAAGGCAACCCCACCCGCGTCACAAAGACGCCTTACAATGAAAAGGAAGCATGGCATACCACCCCACCTACATCACAGAGATGCCTTACAGTGAAAAGGAGGTATGAGCTCAAAAGTATGTAACCCTCCCACATCACAGAGATGCCTTACGATGAAAAGGAGGTATACACAATAGATTTCAAGATAGATTGATTGATTGCAACAAACTCAGGATGCAGGAAGTACTCATCGCACTAGTCTACACCTAAGGAAATCACATCGCTAACATCTACAATAGACAACTTACCTTATATATGCCCCCACCTTAAGGTGGTTGATATCATGCATCGATATCAAGCACGTTAATGTAGGAAGAAAACACACAAGGGAACACAAGCTCTCACACAACCCATGCCTCCCGAAGGTGACATGTACTTTACGATCACCAAATGTTCCCACAAACACATCCTTGCAAGAAACATGTTAGTGTCTACAACATCACGATAAACAATAGCATTGAGGCATATGATTAACCACACAAAGAGCCAAGGTTATACTATGAATTCAGAGTTCAAGGATAACCATGAGGCTATATCACGAAGCTCTCTGAATCGAGCACCACCAAGGCCAAATTCAAAGACAAACAAAGGTACGTAGAGTAGTAGTATTGTTAAGGTTTGTAAATGTGGTAGAAACATTATCAAGTTCACTATGCGGAAAGCATGAGTGCTCCACTAGCCCAGTATTAGATAAAATATACAACCCCATCGTCATATTAGGAACTAAGTCCATTTTTTTATTGCTCTCGAAAGATACACTAGATCCGCATCAGTATAAATGTTTTTCATCATCTACCAGCTAGGTGGAAATACTAGAGAAAGGGAAACAATAAATAAGAGAGCAAAAGCATGTGTCTTAGGGACAGTCACATAGGAGGATGCCCCCAGTGTCACCAACCACAACGCTATGTCTGTAAGACACAACACACAACAATGAAATTAGAGAGAGAGGCAATATAGAAGAATGATGATACAAATAGAAGGTCACAATAGAGGCGGTCTCCTGGTATCCTAGACCTTACAAGAGAATCAAGGGTCATCCAAGGAGGCCTAAACAACACATAACACATCACGAGGGAAGCACATCATGAGAGAAATAAAGGGTTAGAAATACTTACCTGGTAGCACCATCATTAAGAACATACAGATTTAGGATATCTCTCATGTTGTTTTGATCTTGTTGAATTGACATTAAGTTTAGGATGACAACAGGCCTTCTTTTCTTTAAAAGGATTATATCCAATGCCACTTGAGTAATGTGTTGAAGCAAATTCTATAGGTACTTAAATCCCTTATTGATTTTCACCACATCCCTTACCTACATATTCACAATTATTATACAGGATTTTAAATCCTTGACCATAAAGGGATGTTATTTCCTTTGAAGATGGTGAAGCCTCATAGGTGTCATAATTTGTAGTGTAAGTGAGAGTATTATTTTTATTTTCCACCAAGGGGATTTTAGGTTTCTTAGGTGCTTCAAAAGATTTCTTAGGTGAGATCAATGCCACTTTTGATGTGCCAAGGCTATTAATTTTATATTCCCCTATACTGCAAGGATTAATACCCTATGAACCCCAATCATCACCAACAAGTGCATTCGATGGTTGAGAGTCTTGCACAACACTAGTCATTGATGAATCACCATGCAAATTGTTTAAGCTCATATGATTGTAAACTGGTTTTTGCATTTCAATGTGTAAACAATTATCTGGTTCAAGATTAGCATAAATAGTATGAAGTTTACCTTTGAATATAAATTTGATTGAATGATGTAGAGTGGAAGGGACTGCCCCCAATGTATGAATCCAAGGTCTACCTAGAATCATGTTGTAAGATAAAGAACTAGGCATGACATGAATCAGGGTAGGCACAATCACAGGTCCCACTTGTATAGGTAAAGTTATAGTACCTATGGATTGTCATCCAACATTGTTAAAACCACAGATACTTAACGGTTCCAACCTGATGGCAGATGTATCAACTTTAATCTTATGTAATAAGTCAATGCCATAAACATTAAGAGTCGATCCATTATCAATCATAACTCTCTTAACCAATGATTTGCTTATTGTGACGAAGATAACGAGAGGATCATATTTGTTTTGAACTTCAACTAATGGTAATTCTTGTAGTTGAAAGAGAATATCTATTTTTGTCATATGCATACTATCCAATACAACTACTACATTATTTGGCTTAATAGCAGTTGGCACAATCACCTTTTGTAAAGCTTCTTGGAGCATTCCATGGTATGTAGGCAATGTTTGTATTAAATCCCAAAGAGAGATCTTAGCCGGAGTAGCGCGAAGCTATTTGACAAGATCATACTCTTGACCACTTTTATGAGTAAGACAAGGTGGTAGAGGGAGCATAGGTTGAGAACATGGAAGAGAGATAGGCACATGATGTGATTGCTTACTTTGCTTGTTATTATGGGTGTTATATGTATGAGCAATCACATTTTGTACACCTTGATTTCCTTGAGTAATTTTCTTTGCATAATCATAGATGTGATCCGGGGCTCTACCTTGAACAATAATCACCAGATTTAAGAAAGAGGGTGCACTAGGTGCCCCTCGGATGATCATCTTAGGAATATTGCTACAAAGTTTGTTAATCAATATTGAATTAACACTGTTTCCCTCTTGGTTGCACCTAACATCCATCCCTAAAGTATTTAATGTGAGAGACCTTTTCTCATCCACTAATGCTACATCTTAGCTAGGGAGAGTAGTGGGATGAGAGGGAGGTACATCATCATCATCATCATCATCATACTCTGTGGCAGAAAAAGGGTTTTCACTCTCATCTTTGTCATGAGTGTTCCTAGAGATGAATTTAGTTAAATCTTCTAATATCAAAGGATATGATCATATGAGTAAAGTGAAGCTACTAAAATCATGTTTATAACAAAATAATTGCAACTCATATGTAGAACAAATAGAAGCATCAATACCACTAATACAAGCTATATATTCTAGAATATGAGGATTCTCATTAGTGAAATTAGAGAAATTTTCAAAATCTAGGATATACTCATGCAAAGATTTTAGAGATGAATAACATGAAGATGCCATAATGCAATGTAAAATCCAATTTTAACAATTTTCCAAGAGTATGCAAAAGACAAGTGCAAACTATATGCAAAAATGATCTTTAAATGCTTGATTTTTTGTACATTTTCGATGCAAATAAATGAAACGAAGGGTGTTGTAAGGGTTTTGATCAGTGGAAGAAAATTATATGTCTGATATCAGTCCAAAACAGTAATATGATCCTTCTCAACACACTCTTGATGCAAATCCAAGATAATGCCAAGTCAAAATATAGTGAAAATATGTCAAAATAGGCACTTTTTTCACCAAAACTCAATGCAAAAGAGCATAACAAAGGGTGTTGTGAGGAAAATTATGATGGATAGAAAATATTATTAGTAATAATAGACACTTGGTGCCAAAATACCCAACACAACATGCTTTTAGTGCCACTTAAGGTAAAACCCTAGTGAAAATATAGCAAAATATGCAATTTTTCCACGGTTTTTCAATTCCAAGACCTAGTAAAAGAGGTGTTGTAATGAATTTCAGGAGGTATAGAAACAAAATCAATAATATCAGTCAACTCAACCCATAAAATTGATCACAACACACTTTGAGTGCAAACTAGGTCAAACCCTAGGGCAAAAATATTTAAAATATGTAGTTTTTCACTGAAATTTCAATACAAGAGCCTGTTAAAAGGGTGTTGTGAAGTTTTTTAGGAGGAAAAGAAATTTATTACCCTAAAAGCAGCCAATTAATGTAAAATACCCTTCACAACATGCCTATGGTGCAAGTTTAGAGAGTCGATAAGGTCAAAATTAGTGAAAATCAGTGTTTTTGAAGCCCTAGGTTTGAGATCTTGGCACAAAGTGATATATGAATGATTTGACATCTGATTTATGATGAAAATGAAGTGTACTCAGATCTGAAAATGATTTCCAAGATTTAATATGCAAACTTCCAATGCAAATCTAATGAAAATTGCTAGTTTTTTATTTAAATTATCTATGCAAAAATGCAAATATTTTAAATCTAAATGCAAATTTACACCAAAATGCAAGACTACAGACAAATTATAATTTTATTTGTCCTCTAAAATCAGTAGAAAAATCTGAAAGAAGATTTTGTCTACTAACCCTAGATTTTGGAATTACTAGGTTATATGAAATTGTCAAAATTTCTACAAAAGCCTAGCAAATAAATGATGAAAAATGCAATGCAAATTTCTAAATTTTTGTGTTTTTCTATATTTTATATCAGATCTAATGCAAAAATCATGAATTAAGAAAATTTAGAAAGAATTGATGCAATATAGTAAGCCAAACAATGCAATTTTTTTGAATTTTTCCAAAATTTTCTTTTTTTTTGAATTTTTCTCAATGCAATAAAATAAAAGACTATATGAATGAATGAAATCAATTGAAATCTGATGAAAAACACTCATAAATTTTCAATTTAAGTCCAAAAATATGGGTTCACCAAAATGTTTAGTGGAAAATTGGATTTGTTAATATTTTAGTGTTTCGATGTTTGAATCCGCCTTTCCACTTTACATTAAAGGATCTAGGGTCAAGTGGCAATTCACTATCATACCCTAGATCATTTTGAGATATAGGGAAACTTGGATTAGGGAATTTAATTACCATTTTTTCTTCTTTTATGCTCAATTGACCATTAAAACCCTAATTATGCAAATACGGCAATAAACTGACGAATAACATAAAAAGCTCTTGCAAACGAGAGTAAAATAGAAAATCATAGAATACCTATTTTCAAGGTTCTAAGGTGGAACAATCAGGGACTAAGGTGCGGGTGCCCAAGTCCAAGGTACCAACTTCTTCACGGGATCCATACATCCTTCCGACATTGATCATCCCTATAACTTCTATTTCTAGAAATTTGTCTATGGAGGACCCTAGTGCGAGCACCCAAGTCCTAGAAATTCTCTGGTGTCATGTTTCTCTTTAGATCCTAAATCCTTGATGTCTGCCAATCCTTCCTACAACTTCACTTTTCTCAAATGCGACACCTGTAACCTGCAACCACAAGACTTTGGGAGGGGGTTGTGGTGTTTAGAGGCTTGCCTCAGTCAAGCCTTGGAGGACACTTAAGTCTCTGAACACCGTTGTTAGATAAAGAGTCCATTCTCTTGTGAGGCAGAGGCAAAAGCCAAAGGAATTGATAAAGAAAACATAATATAATGTCACCTTGTAGTGAAGATATCATGGGAGGAAGATGTTCTTCATTCCATGATGAATGAATGCTCAAATCTACAAATACAAACACACAAACCACACAAGTCTACTCTTGCAACACAATGAAATCCTTGAATCACCTTAAGAATACTTGAACATCACAATTGCCATCTACTTTACAAATGAATGCCTAAACATGCTTTTATATGCAACTACAAACACTCTCGCCAAGATTTTCGTAATTCAAAATTATCGTGTCAGCAAAGTACCCAAATAACAGTCATAAACCAACACCCATAAATTGGGGGTGCCCCAAAATAGGGTAGGACTAGGGCACTGGTGCCCAAGTCCTCCCCACCTATTTTGGAAAGGGTACAGCTCAAGGGGTCCTCCTAGGTCTCATTTGTCATGTTACCTAGGGCTCATTCCATCGGGATGCCAAATTATGAAGTAAGATGTCCTAAATGCATGCAAAAGACCCAAGAGCTAAACCTTATAAGGGAAAATCCCCCAAGGGGACATTTTCTGACGTTACAAATAAATTTTGTGAAAAGCATGGAATAAGAAGACAGTTATCTATTCCTAGGACTCCTCAGCAAAATGGATTTGTGGAAAGGAAGAACCAGACTATTCAAGAGGCTACTAGAACCATGATGATGGAAGCAAATGTTCCACATATCTATTAGAGAGAGGCTATAAGTACTGATGTCTACACTCGTAATCAGGTGCAAATCAAAGGTAATTCTGGTAAAACACCTTATGAACTGTGGTTTGGTAATGCTCCTTATGTGAAATATTTCAGAGTTTTTGGTAGTAAATGCTATATCAAAAGAGATGAAGATCTAGGAAAGTTTGATGCAAGATGTGATGAAGTAATATTTCTAGGTTATTCTAATCAAAGCAAGGCATACCAATGCTTTAACGAGAGATTGGAAAAGATGGTTCAAAGTGCTAATGTCAAGGTTGATGAAAGCAAAGAGAGACCTTCAAGGTTTTGTGGATATGAATCAGATGATCAAAATGAAAGTCCAAATGAAGGAAAGCAAGTTCAGTTTACTCCAGAGAATCTAGTGACTCAAGAAGTTAATGTAAATGTTCAGGGACAAGTTCAAAAATCAGAAGTTGAAGAAAATCCCAAAACTCCTAGGTATGTAAGATTGAATCATTCTAAAAATCAAATCATAAGAGATAAAAATGAATGTGTTCAAACTAGAAGAAGAATTGTTGAAGAACAAGAGGAGTATTGTCTGATTTCAAAGATTGAACCAAAATCAGTGAATGAAGCTTGTAATGATGAAAGTTGGGTAAAATCAATCAAAGAAGAATTAATACAAATTGAAAAGAATCATACTTGGGATCTTGTTCCTAGACCTAAAAACAAAAATGCAATTGGAACTAAATGGGTCTTCCAGAATAAATTAAATGAATATGGTGAAGTGAGAAACAAAGCAAGATTGGTGTGCAAAGGTTACTCTCAGGTAGAGGGAATTGATTTTGAAGAAACTTTTGCTTCGGTCGCAACAATTGAAGCAGTCAGATTATTTCTTGCTTTTGCTACTTACAAAGATTTTAAAGTCTACCAAATGGATGTCAAGTCAGCATTCCTGAAAGGAGAGTTGGAAGAAAAAGTCTACATTGAGCAACTGGATGGATTCCAGTTGTTTGATCAAGAAGATAAGGTCTGCAGATTGAAGAAAGCATTGTATGGACTTAAACAAGCCCCAAGAGCCTGGTATGCAAGATTAGATAAGTATCTTCTAAAGTTAGGCTTCAACAAAGGTACTGCTGACGGTAATCTTTATTTCAAAATTGATTATGAACACATCTTGATTGTTGAGGTATTTGTTGACGATATCATCTTTGGTGGAAATGAGAGCATGTGTAAAAGTTTTGCTAATCAGATGCAAAGTGAGTTTGAGATGTCCATGCTTGGTGAAATAAATTTCTTCTTAGGTCTGCAAATCATTCAGTCAGAGAAAAGCATCTTCATATCTCAGTCTAAGTATGTGAAAGAGTTGTTGAAAAAGTTTGGAATGGAGGATTCAAAACCAGTGAGTACTCCTATGGTAACCAGATGCAAGTTGAGCAAATATGATGATTCCCCTAAGGAAGATCAAAAGAGGTATAGATCAATGATTAGAGGTGTAGACACCCAAATTTGTCCCAACTTTGTCCATGTCCTACAACACCTTGTTAAAACATTATTAAGACATCATGCAACATTTTGTCCTAAATCCCACTCTTAATCCCACTTTATCCATTAGCCAATTAATTAAATAAATTTTATTTATTTAATTAAAATCCCATCCTTATCCTACTTAGCCAATTAATTAAATAAATTTTATTTATTTAATTAATTTCCACATCATATCCTATCCCCATCCCAATTAATTAAATAAATTTTATTTATTTAATTAATATCCAACTCATATCCCAACTAATTCAAATATTTTATTTGAATTAAGTTCTCACATTTCATTATAAGTCGACTTTCCAATTAATTAAATAAATTTTATTTATTTAATTAATTTATCTTATCATTAAGCCGACATGTGTGCTTCTTTCATTTAAAAAAGATAAGTGGTACTACACCCTTTTATTTAATATCTTTCACATGTAGTACTTTTTATGTACACAAGCACACATGAGCTCTATCCTCCTTGACACTTGTCAAATGACTACAACTCCCTTGAAGAGTGGGAATAACTAATCAATCCTAGCTGTCCACATCAATCAATTAGCTTTTTAATCTCAACCATCCATTTGAACCAAGCCTTTCCTATAAATCAAACCCCTCACAAGCCATTAGCATGCATTGAGCCTTAAGCACCTTTATTCTGTCAAATTTTCTAAAAGGGCATTGATCCTCAAGTATCCACATGCTGTTGAAATATCATTAGAGCCTTTGCATCCATCATCTATCTCCTTATCAACGTTATGCTGCGGAATCGAGCAATCAACACAACAAAGCGATCAATCAATCAAGCTCATTTTGCATCTTCGAGGTATTGAATTATTTGGGTTTAGGTTATGCATTTCAATTGTTTGATCATTTCCATTTATAAATCCAAATTTTTTGATATACATTTGGCACGCCTGGTGGGACTCACATCCTTGATTAACCTCTCTTGTTTGGGTTGTTTTAATGAAGTTTAGATCTCTTGGAGCGCCAATCTTTCATTTTTGTAAGCTTTTGTAGCAAAAATTTGCATTTTTCTAACCCTAGTTTGCAAAGATTTGGCTAAATATGTATGTAGATGATCTCTTAGCCCAAATCTAACCTCACCATTGTGTCCAGGAGGCCATTTCCATAAACTTTGAGTACAAATTTGCCTAAATTTGATGAAAAATGGAGCGTTTGGTGAAGAAAACAACAACCGGACTGCAACAATGTGCTTCTGGTAATTCAGGTCGCTTCTGATCAAACAGCATTCGCCTGGGCTAAATCAGCTCGCCTTTGGGCAAACAGCAGTCGCTTATGGTCAAATTTGGTCTGCTTTTAAACAAACAATGCTCGCTTTTGAACAAAAACTGATAGCATCTGGTAAACTTGGTCGCATATGGTTAATATTTGCATTCCGTCTCCTGAAACTTTCCAGATCGCTTTTGGGCTAACAGTAATCACTTTTTCACATATTTTGATCACTTTTAGTCAGATACTAATCACTTTTGCTCATATTTTGATTGCTTTTATCTAAATAGTAATCGCTTTTGTCTTTAACCTAATCGCTTTTGGTCTGACAGTAATCGCCTTCTGCAGAACTAGGGTTTCTGTTGCATCTTTCATTTTGCAGATACAGGTCACTTGTAGGCCAAAATTGGTTGCTTTTAGATTTTTTGCATTGCTTATAAGTGTACAGAGTTCGTATCTGGTGTTCTTTCGATGGCATTTGATCTTCAAGGGTTCATCTGTGTTAAAATATGAGATCGCTTCTGGACACGCAGTGATCGCCTCTGCATCTTTCGCATCGCTTACAAGCCTACACTGCTCGCATCTAGTGCTTTTCCAGATCGCATTTAATCTGCAAGGATTCACATATAGCTAAAAGGAGATCGCTTATGATTAATAGTAAATCACCTCTGCACTTTTCTTAACCGCCAAGGTTCACCCGTACCTCCTGCATGCCAAAGGAAGCTATTTTTTTCAAACTTGCATAACTTTCACATATGGAGGCCAAATCGCACAAACAAGGACTTGTTGGAAAGCTGGGAGGACAAAATTCACAACTGTACCACTTTTATCAGGTGACTGTACTATTTTTTAGGCTTTTTTATCAGTCAAAGTTCAGCTTCATTTCAAACTTCATTTGAACATAACTTGAGCAATTTTGATCGTTTTTCAGTGAAACTTTTTTTTCAAATTGCTTAGAATCTCCTAAACTTTCTGTTTATGCAATCTATTTTTCTATATCAGATTATTTTCATCAAAATTTTTAGATTTCATCTTTTTCATGTAATCATCTTCTTTGCAAGTTTACTTGTTTCTTTTTGGAATTGGTGACTTGTAAGGGCATCTAAGGAGCTGAAGCAGCATTGGCATCAACATCTATAGCAAATTGAAAAGTGATTGTATCAGGTGCACTCATTCTAATCTTTCATCTCTTTTATCTTCTAATCATTGTTTGCAAACACATTTAGATTTTGGGCATAAAACAAACAATTGTTTGCAAATTCACATCAAAACATTGGGCTAAAACGAACCATTGTCTTTCATCACATTTGGATTTGGGTTTTAAAACAAACAAGCGCTTACATTGTCTTCCACACATGGAATTTCTAAGGTTAATGAACCCCATGCGAGTGTGACCAAGTAAATGTGTATGCTCTCTCCTCGCGTCCCAACACGAACTTGGAGATCAAAAACATTTACTTGTGTTGCTTTTGTTTAGCCTTAGAGAGGCCTGCCTTGGTATCCACCCCAAGGGAACGACCTCAAGCGGTACTTTCATCTGGTCCACTATAAAAATTAGAGGATAAGGCGAAAGCCAAGTCTAACCGGTATTAGCGCTCACCATACAGTGCTAACTTGAAAGGAGGTGTACCATTGTGTATATTAAAACTCCTAGTAGGGTTAGTTAAAGTCTTAAGTGGCTTGCTTGATGCTCGTGGGGTGCCGGTCCCCCGGATTTTCATTAGAACCTCCTTGTGATAGTGGCCTTGCCTTAACTAGGACTTGTTGAAGTGTCTTCACGTGCTTGCTTAACCATCATCACATTTTTCCAAACTAACAACTTGCTTATGTGTCTTGTGTGAGTGATTCATGTGTGTATATGCATAATCATTTATTTCAATATTGCCACATCAAGCTCTAAACACCCAAACACATAAAGACAAGTCATCCTACACATTCTTTCAATAACATTCAAAGCTAATCACTTTCATCCCAAACATAGCCAAGTCATCCAAACAAGCCACATCATCATCCAAATCCCTAAATAAGCACTTGCTAAAAGGACTTAAGACAAACACTTGGGTGACAACATGTCTACACTAGAGGACCTAGAAATCAAATTCCAAAGATTCCTCCAAAATCTTTATCAAGGATCACAACCCCTAAACCAAGATGCCATTGAAATATTACAATTCTTCCTCCAAAAAGCTCAACCCCACGTAAGCCAATCACCTCAACTGCAACACTTCATAGCCCAAGTCCAACACCTTTTAGCCACTAGTCAAGCTCAACAAGTATAGCAATCCTTAGCCATTCCATACCAACCTAATCCACCTTATAGCCACATGTCATATTCATCCACTTCCTATCAACGTAATCCACCTATCCACCAAGTCAATACCACACCAACCTATCAACATCCACCTCAAGCTTATCCAATCCCTCATACACCATTCCAATGCACTATCTAGCCCATCCACAAGGCAATCAAGTGATATTACAAGAACAACATCCAAGTCCCAATAGTGCTTCATACATAAATCAAGCACGTCCAAGTACACCTTTTCAACAAGACCATCAAGCACCATTGATAGACCTAAATCCACCTTTCCAACAAGAAGCACATCCAAGTCCAAGTGGTCCCTTGTACATAAATCAAACAAGCCCAAGTTATCCTATGCAAGATCTAATAACCTTTGACAAGGGAGATACCAATCTAGAGTGGCCTCTATCATCCAATCACATGCCATCACATGAGCCAACAAAGCCTATCCCAAAACCACCATGTGATCCTATTCCTAGTCCATTGGTCCATCAACCCTCCAAATCACCAAGCCCTTCATTACCTTCCTCACCATGTCATTCTAATCGTTCACCAAAGGATGCGGCTGAGAGAGTTTTACAAAGGATGCTTGAAGAAAAACTCATTGAACTTCCTAAAGTCAAACCATGTGAAGAAAGTCCATACGATGAACATGATTATTGTGCATACCATAGGACCAAAGGCCATAATACAAATCAATGCCCAATATTTGTCTCAATTGTTTACAAGATGTACCCACCTATAATGGGAAATCATGCCACATCATCCCCATCCAGTCCAAATCCTAATCCATCCAATCTAATTAGCTCTCAACCTAATCCTCGTCCTAATCCTAATCCAACACCATCTACCATTATCATCCATCCATTATATTTCCCATCCACCCATACACTTGCAAAGGATGTGATCCATTGGCTACTAGATAAGAACTACTTATCCCCATGTCAAACATCTATTCAAGAGTCCTACACCATGCCTAGCCCTTCAAGCCCTTCATGTGACCTACAAGCCATCAAGCCTATTCACGAGTCTCTTATTATGAATCCAAGTCAAGAGTCATCATGGCTTCATGTTGTTGACCCAAAGCCTTCCACTTCTCTTCAAGCAACCCAAGAGGTATGTCAAAGGTTTAATCCTAAGCATGTGGAAACATTAAGCCCTAGTCCAACTCAAGATCAAAACACTTCCATTCAACCCATCCATAGCATTTACCTTCTTTATGATCAAGATGATACCTATGAAGAAGCTATCCATGAGCACCTTGATCCTATCTATAATCCTATATCTATCCATGAGCAAGATGTCCACATTGCTCCTAGTCATCCTCCATCTAGCCCTATCCATAATGAGAAAACATCCACTTGTCATGATGAGACACTTGTCCCCCAAGTAAACATAAAAGATCAACCAAATAACTTGGATCATAGTGAACACAATGCTAATCAAGATTCTAATGATCCTCCTTCCAAATCCACCATCGATTCCACTTCAAGTCCACCATCATGTCCTAGTGGTCTTACCACCTTCATCCATGAATTTTCTTCCTTAAGACAACAACGACCTTTATCCACTTCATCTTCTCCATCCAATAATGAACTCAAGTCTAGTTCCCAAAACACATCTAGTCCCATAGTCAATCGCATACTCCAAAACATGAACTACCAAGGCAAAGGTCTAGGCCTTTATGAACAAGGTATTTTGGAGCCAAACCATGTCAAAGTTCTTCCATGCTCATATGGCCTTGGATACACACCCCAAGGTAAACAAGGCCAAGATGTTGGTAATTCCTCCATCCCTCCTAAGTCCACTTTCCATCACAAACCACATCATCTACCCAAAACATATGTTGTCATTTCACCTCCATCATCCTATAAATGTCAAAAGCATGTGACCATACACCTTCCGCCATCCACTTTGCCTCCACTTTTACCAACTCCAAATATCCCTCCATCCACCTTGCCACCATTGCTTCCAACACCTAACATACATATCATTCATAAGTATCCTTACATCCCTAATCATGGCCAACAAAAGTACATATCGTTTAAGCATAAAGCTTCCAATAATTCTATCCACTCCACCCACCCCATGGGATTCAAAAGCAAAAATTTTGATGCCTATACCTATAAAGCTAAAAGTCCTACCAAAAATCCTAAGGACTCTCATGCCTTAGGGCACAAACATGAAAAATCAATGCAAAGAACCAAAGCAACACAATCCAAACAGCTATCTAAACCCTTACCTCCAAATGCAAAGCCCAAAAGCAAAATGGTTTGGGTTCCTAAGCAAAAAACTAGCAAAGCAAATGAGGCATCCTCATCCACATCTCAAGAATCCCAATCACCTATCTCCATCCAAAAGCCTACTTCCATCCAAAACTTCCATTTCCTTCAAAAATCCCACAAGCAAACAAAAAGCACTAAAAATACTAAATCTATGTGGGTTTCTAATTCACTTCATCAACCATCTCCTAAGCAAACATCTCCATTGCTTCCTACACCACCATCCAATCAAAAGCTTCAATGTTTATCATGGTGTGTGCAACCATTGGTCATGGTTCCCTTCCACTCTGCAACACCTCCACATAACATCTCCCCATCTTCCATTCATTATCCTACATATCTCCCCCATGCTATCCCTATGGTCCATGCTTTGGCATAAACTTTTCATCCATCTTCATTCCATAAGCCTATATAAATCCACACCACAAGCCACTAGCCTACCCTTCCATAATCCACATCATAATCTACTATCCACCTAATCCATCTCTCATCCACGCAATACCTTATCAACATCGATGAGCATAATGACATGGTCCATGCGATGACATCCATATCCAATGGGACTAACAACATCCATCGAACTAGACACTTGAGTCCCTCCTATCCATTACCATAGTGAAAACCTGGCAAACAGGTGCCATGTGTAATTGTCAACCCATCTAAAAGCAAAAAAGTAAAAAAAAGAAAAAAAAAGTCAAAAAAGTAAAGAGAAATCTCTTCGTCCAATGGTGAAAACCTCGTAAACAGGTGCCTTGGATAAGTACCATGATGAAAACCTGGCAAACAGGCGTCATGTGTAGGTTGATCTTCTATGTCACTTACACTTGGGGGCACATTGTCTCATCCAACCTATCATATACCATTCCATCCTACTATCCATAGCCATTACATCCATATACCTATCTTATTGAACCCATCCTTCCACCTTTTGATCTTGATGAAGACATTGGGGCAAAATGTTAAAACATGTTTGGATATATCTTGACATACCTTCTTTCCAAACCAGGTCGTATCCATTAACCATTTATCCATCCCATTCAAACCAATCCATCATGTCATCCCTTGGTCATGAATTTTGTCATGTAAAAATCCTAAGCATTACCACCTAGAATGGGGCATGTTATTCTTCCTATGCGACATAGCCTTTGGAGATCACATCCTAGCTCCCTTATGATCCATCCACTATGGTATATCCTTATCATGAGCTTTCCATCTTATAGCTTATCCCCATCCATTTATCATGAGCTTTCCACTATAGCCTACCTATCCATTTATCATGAGGCATTCATACATACCTTATACGGCCTATCCTCTTATCTATCCATCTATCATGAGCCTTTCATCCCATTTACTATGAGCCCATCATTTTATCCATCCATCCTACATCCATCCTTGCACCTAGACTTGGTTTTCTCCCTTGTCATTGGTATCAAGCACAAAGGCTACCCAAATTGTAAATCCATTGATGTTCCAAAACATTCAAAAAAACAAAAAAATCAAAACATCCCAAAAATTAAAAAAAAATCAAAATATCCCCAAAAATCCAAAAAAAATCAAAATATGTCAAAAAATCCAAAAAATCAAATATCCAACGAAAAATCCAAGCAATAAAACCAATCACATTATCTAAAACAATCCACTCCATCAACATTCAATCAAAATCATCATCATCAATTCTTCTTATCAATAACATTCATTCAGTCACTTCTTCCAATCATATCAATCCAATCAATCTAAGCAATGATCCTAAATCCAAGTCACACTAATCCATATCAAGCAAGCTAATCAATCAAGGGACATTATCCAATTAAATCAATAGGTTTTAATCCTAATCTTGTCATGAGCTCAATCAATCATCATCAATCATCATCAATGGGATATAGCGTTCCCACATCCTTGTGTTGATCTAGGGGTATAGCTTTCCCCGCAATGACAACACTATCATTATCAATGAAACAATCAATCATTGGTTTATGACTTGACAAGGGCAATACCTTGTTTGTTTTACATCCTTTGAGCACACTAAGAACAATTGCTTCTGCTTAGATTGAGTGGACACTCCAATCATCACACCATCACTATCATCATTCAAAATAATCCAATCATCAAAACAATCAACCCAGTAATAGCAAACATCAAAACCAAAGCACATCAAGCTAGCCATCAAGACAAATCCAATAACTTCATCAAATCAAAAGCAGCTCAATCCACCACATATCATCACATCATCAACATTTCATCAATCTCAATCCATTTTCATCATCTCATCAATAAAACACAACATCAGAACTACATCTCATTTCCATCATTAAGTGCCTTGATCCCATGGATACAGGGTATGTAGGCAGTCTGGAGTACGAAGAAAGTGCCCAGATTCAGGCACAAGCGATTTTCATTTTTCTCCTCTCATCATTTCTTCTATCATCTATCTTCTACATCATCAATAAACAACTTCTTCCAATCAATCTATCATTCAATCAATCCATTTCCTTCAAATCAGTCATCAACATTTCATCAATCCCATCATCCTTTCATCCAATCAAATCAATCCAAAGAATCCAAACAAAGATCCCAATGCAAGTCAATCCTTAATCCATACCAATCAAGTTAATCAATCAAGCCAAGTTATCCAATCACAATCAATGGTCTTGATCCTAGCCTTGTTGTAAGCCCAATCAATCAGCCAATCAACCAACCAACTTAGCAAATAAACTTGTGTTGATCTAGGGATATAGCTTTCCCCGCAATGACAACACTCTCAACTATCATCAATTGACAACCAATCATTGGTTTACAGCTTGACAGGGGCAATACCTTGTTTGTTTTTGAATTATTTGTGCATGCTTGCTTGGTTGCTTGTGTGTGTTATCATTTTCTCTTGCATTTGCATCATATCGGTATCAATCTAGCTAATATTCATATCTTGTATCCAGACAAGGTTGTATTACGCTGGGGCATAAGACACATTGTCACCTTGGTCCTCATACCTTGGTGCATAATGTCTAGTGCTATATCAAACATCATGGTTGCTCACCTTCATTGCAGCATAACACATCATCCTTTTATCTATCTACCCCCTTATCTTTCTTTTGTAGCCGAGCCATTTCTTTTCGAGAGCATACCCGTGTTTGTCCAACCCACCTATCCTCTCGAGGGGGCATCACCAACCTATCCTATCTTTTCCTCATCCTATCCTACATCATCATTATCCTTTTCCTCTATCCATATCTTAACTTCTTTGAAAAAATGTTACTCGACATAAATCTTATCATCTCGAACATCATCTCAAAGAGGGGCAAAATGTAGACACCCAAATTTGTCCCAACTTTGTCCATGTCCTACAACACCTTGTTAAAACATTATTAAGACATCATGCAACATTTTGTCCTAAATCCCACTCTTAATCCCACTTTATCCATTAGCCAATTAATTAAATAAATTTTATTTATTTAATTAATTTTCACATCATATCCTATCCCCATCCCAATTAATTAAATAAATTTTATTTATTTAATTAATATCCAACTCATATCCCAACTAATTCAAATATTTTATTTGAATTAAGTTCTCACATTTCATTATAAGCCGACTTTCCAATTAATTAAATAAATTTTATTTATTTAATTAATTTATCTTATCATTAAGCCGACATGTGTGCTTCTTTCATTTAAAAAAGATAAGTGGTACTACACCCTTTTATTTAATATCTTTCACATGTAGTACTTTTTATGTACACAAGCACACATGAGCTCTATCCTCCTTGACACTTGTCAAATGACTACAACTCCCTTGAAGAGTGGGAATAACTAATCAATCCTAGCTGTCCACATCAATCAATTAGCTTTTTAATCTCAACCATCCATTTGAACCAAGCCTTTCCTATAAATCAAACCCCTCACAAGCCATTAGCATGCATTGAGCCTTAAACACCCTTATTCTGTCAAATTTTCTAAAAGGGCATTGATCCTCAAGTATCCACATGCTGTTGAAATATCATTAGAGCCTTTGCATCCATCATCTATCTCCTTATCAACGTTATGCTGCGGAATCGAGCAATCAACACAACAAAGCGATCAATCAATCAAGCTCATTTTGCATCTTCGAGGTATTGAATTATTTAGGTTTAGATTATGCATTTCAATTGTTTGATCATTTCCATTTATAAATCCAAATTTTTCAATATACAAGAGGTATGCTTTATCTAACTCATACCAGACCTGATATTATGAATGTAGTTGGCCTTGTTGCTAGATTTCAAGCAGATCCTAGAGAATCTCATGTTGTAGCAGTGAAAAGAATTTTTAGATATCTGAAGGGAACATCTGACTATGGTTTATGGTATCCTAAGGGTGATGATTTCACTCTTCTTGCATATACAAATGTTGATTGGGTAGGAGATATGGATGACAAGAAGGGTACTAGTCGAGGTGCATTTTTCTTGGGAAAGAGATTGGTTTCTTGGTTGAGCAAAAAGCAGGAGGCAATATCTCTGTCTACTGCAGAGGTAGAGTACATAGCAGCAGCAAGTAATTGTACTCAAGTTTTGTGGATGAAGCAAATGTTGAAGGATATCAAAGTTGTGTTTGAAGAACCTATTACAATCTTTTGTCATAAGTCAAGTGCAATAAACATTTCAAAAAATTCGGTGTTGCATTCAAAGACAAAGCATACATCCATCAAGTTTCACTTTTTGAGAGAGAAGGTAAATGAGAATGAAGTCAGATTGGAGTTTGTTTCATCAAAAGATTAGATTGCAGATATCTTCACTAAGCCTCTACCTAAGGATACTTTTGAGTATCTCAGAGTGATGCTAAGGATTATTACCCCTCCTATTCAGAACTAAGGTGCACTAATGTGCATCAGTCCGGTGGAATTCATAGTCATATCTTGTAATCTAGATTGGTGTTTAGGGGATACTACTTAGGGGGAGTAGTCAGTATGATTCTAGATTAAGAAACAAAAAGATGAAGAGATGATTGCAAATATGTGACCTTTGCCATTGATGTCAAAGGAGGAGAGAAGTCATGTGAAAAACTTGGAAGTAAACAGTGTTGGTGAAAGGGGAGCAATAAAGAAAATGGTTGTAGGTGTGATAAGAGAAAGGGGGAGAAGTTCTTGTCTTGATGGTTGAAATAGTTTTTCACATCATATGTTTCCATCAATGACAAAGGGGCAGATTGTTGCAAATATGTGCCTAATCGGTGTTGTCATTGATGTCAACATGTCCTTGTTGTCATTGGTGTCAACTATAACCCATTCTAGAAGACTTGTATGTTGAGAATATTGATAAAACTAGCCTCTTCAAAAGAAACAAGTGAGTTACATATCTCTCTATCAAAGACAGTGAAGACAGTGCAGTTCAGTGAAGTAGATTGCTCCGCATTCCCAGTAGGATGAAGATCAGAGTCTGCAGATTAAAGGGTGTGTAGAGGATTGTTTGAAGTTGCTCCAGTCAAGATTTGAGAGGTCCAAATGGAGAATTGGTGAAGCTATGTCCATTTGAGTAGAACTAGGTTTTGCAGTTGTTCAGAGGTGACAGAGTGACAGAAATCTGGTCTAGATTGATCTGCATTGGAATATTATGATTTGCAGATCTAGAGGTGTGTTTGGGACATTGGTGTGTGTCCTCAACTCAAGTGGTTAATAGTTTGGATGTCCGCAATCAGTCTTTCTAGTGTGACAGTCATGATAGTTGGTGTTCTTGAGTTCCCGGATGAAGGTGCAAGTGTTTCTGGTGACCTAAGGTGGTGCAATTGTTCCTATTGATTTCATTGTGCTTGTGGTGGTCTCTAGATCAAGTTCCTATTGTGTTGGTGGTCTGCATTAAGGATTGAGCTCATGGTTGAAGATTTGTCCTTGGGTGTTGTTGTTCTTTCTAGTCTTGGCCGACTAGATGCTTTGTGCATGTTGTGGATGATCTAAGAGAGGTTCTATGAGGTGCGGCATGTTGTTCAAGGAAGTTTTAAGTCCCAACTATGTTTGTGCAATAGTATAGTGATTCACATTAAGTTAGATGTTTGTAGTGCCAACCTTGATGTTTATTCCAAGGTTGATGAAGCATATAAATATGTGTGATTGAGTTGTGGAAAATCATCCTTGTGCAAAAATGATAAGATCCTAAGAAAGGAGGAGAGGTAGAGCAAAGAAGAGGAAGAGTAGAAGAGGAAGAGCAATAAAGGATGAGGAGATAGCGAAGAAGTGTTTGGGGGCAGAGCAGAAGTATTGTGTGCTTCAATGGAACTGACCTTGGCATGAAGTAGATGTTGTTTTCCAATTCAATCTTTCTGTGATAAACTTATAAATATTTTTGTAGGCAGTGACCCTCTTTTGAGAAGTGAGCTCTGCACAATGCTCCCAAAGGAAAGTGCCTTCCCAATTTTCTATTCTTTTAATAGAGAATAAATCTTTTGGGTTAACCCCCACCATGGTTTTTCCCTTAACCGAGTTTCCACGTAAAAATCCTGGTGTTATGTGTGTTGATTTTGTTTCTGCTCATGTGTTGCTGATTCATGCTTTCACGGTTAGATCATTAATATGTTAATAAGAATGGAAAAAGTTTAGATACAACAAAAGATAAATTTTTTGAGACAACTGATTCACTCCCCCCCTCTCAGTTGTCTGCCTTTATTTCAACAAGTTAACTAGTTGCTTGTTTTAGTCAACTAAATTGATTAAGCAGTTAACTAGATTGATTAATCAATTAACTATTTTAATTGATAAGTTAACTAAATTGACTAATTAGTGAACTAATTTTGATTGAGATTCAACTAATGATTGGAAGGGAAAATAAAATTTAAATAAATAAATAAGTCATATTAATTTAATTTTAGAGTGGTAGTAATTAACTTAATTAAATAGATTGTTTTGATTTATTTAATTAATGTTGGAAGAATAGTTAATTTATTAATTAAATAATTATAAACTACTTAATTAAAGTTAGTAAACAAATTGGAATAATTAATTAAATAAATAAGATTTATTTAATTAATTTTGGAGGAATAGTTAGGTGATGAGATAGGTAACAATGGAAATGTCATGAGACAATTTAAAATGTCTATAGGGATAAAGCAATCCTGCAGGGTGCATGTGTTCAACCTTAACCTACTAGAAATCCAAGCATCTAGCCACAAAATTGTTAGGAAAGGTGTCTCAACCTTGCAACTACAAAACATTTTCTATTCTTCACAATTTTGGTCTTTTCAAATACCCTTTATCTTGAAGAATGGTTTAGAACTTTCAATGTTTCTAAAAGGGGCTAAAATGGCAGGGATTACTATTTTTAGTAATCTACATTTGAGCTTGGATGGACCTAAAATTTTCCCAAAACGTGTGGAACTACCAAGTAAACATCTTGGGTGAGTTTCGATTCAAGATCACACCTAGATTGCGAGATATTAAAGTTTTCATTTTGAAACTCCTAAAGAAAGTTTTAAACTCATATTTGAGGCACTTAGAGGTATCTAAATGCCTCAAAGGTTGTTGTAAATAGAGAAGTAGGTTACATCTTGATAGATCTCTTCATGAGCTTTTTGATGCATCAAACAGTTTGTCAATTGGACACCTGGATCAAAATTTATGGCCTCCGGAAGTTGGACCTCCTATTTGGGGAAATGTGAAAATGTGTTGGACACTTAAAAGAGTTGTAAAGGGGAGAGTTACACATTTTTATGTGTGATTTGGCATATCACAAGGCATCTTTGATTGTACATAATTTGGGTGCCACTTTTGGGTGGTTTTGGCTCATGGTTTTATAATTACCATTGGTGGTTTATTGTATTGTATCTCCTATATATCAGGAGATTGAGATGGAAGTTGTGTGTAAGAGTCTTATAGATGTTGAGTTACCTTCAGATCTCTAGTTGTTTATACTCCTATGAAATCTTTCTCTTCAACTATATTGTAATCTTCTTGATTCCTGAATAATATATTGGGTAGCTTTGGAGTGTGGGGTTTTTCTCTTGAAAGGGTTTCCCAATGTAATTATTGTGTTGTGGTATGATTTCTATTTGTGTTTATTTTTGTAACTGCTATAAAGATCTAAAACGTTTTGCATATCCCTCTCCTCAAGATTAGTGTAGGAAGTTGTTCCACTACCTTATCTTCCTAACAAGTGGTATCAGAGCTTTACCACCTTTGGTTTCAGTTGTGGGTTGTTGAGTTTTTTGAACTAATCCAATTTTGAGTGGGAGCTTCTTCAAAACATACCTTGTGACCTTGTTGTAGGAATTTTTAGATGGCTAGCACATTAGGGAGAATAGAGGTAGAAAAATTTTCTGGTAACAATTTTAAAATGTGGAAGCTAAAGATGGAGGATCTGTTAATTGATCGATATATGTGGGATGCTATTGATGAGAAAGTTTCAAGGCCCACAGATGCTACTTTGGTTGTGGAATATGATGTTATGGACCATAAAGCCAAGGGTCTAATCAAATTGTTCCTAACAGACTATGTTTTATTCAATGTCCATGAAGAGCCCTCTGCAAAGAAACTATGGAAGAAACTCGATGAGATATATCAAGCCAAATCTTTAGTGAACAAGATTTTCTTGAGGAATAAATTGTATTCCTTGAGAATGGAAGAGGGTTGAAGAATTTTAGACCACCTAGAAGCATTCAATATGTTGGTGGCTCAATTGGCATCGGTTGGTGTAAAAATGGACGAGGAGGAGAAATGTCAAATCCTACTTTGTTCTTTGCCTGATTCAAAGATTCTCTTGTTATGGAGATTGGAAGTACTTCTGTTGTCTTGAAACTTGAAGATGTTATGGGTTCTTTGCTTTCTAAATAAATGAGGAGGAAGGTATCCACTAGTGCCAAAGAACCCCTAAGTGTTTGTGGAAGACCCAAAGAAAAAGGCAAGAAGAGTGAGAAGCATGACAAATCCAAGTCCAAGGGGAGATCCAAATCTCCTAGAAAGTCCAAAGTTATTTGCTAGAATTGCGGTAAGCTTGGACACTTCTGTAAGGAGTGTAAAGAAGAAAAGAAGAAGAAAAAGAAGAAATTTGATTCTAATTTTGAGTCCGAGAAGGAAGATGGTGACGCATTCATTGCATCTTTGGCCCCTCATGTAGGTAATGATGCATGGTTAATTGACTCATGTGCATCTTTCTATATAACCCCTAATAGAGATTAGTTTTCTAAGTATAAAGAATTTGATGGAGATAAGGTGTACTTGGGTGATGATTCTCATTTAAATATAATGTTGGTCATGGTAAAGTTAAAATTAGATTTCTTAATGGTAGAATAAAAAATATTAATGGTGTGTTGCATACCCCTGGATTAGCACGAATTTTATTATCTGTGAGAAAACTAATAGATGCAGGTGTGTAAGTAGTCTTTTCTGATATAGGATACAAGATGGTTAGAGGTGCTATGGTGAACACTAGAGGTGTCAAATTTGGCACATTGTATAAGCTTGATGCATACACAGTTGAGTGCAATAGTACTTCTATGAAATGTAAATCTGTGACTACTTCATTGGAAAAGGAGAGGTTTTCATTTTCAGTGGATGGTCATTGATTTTGGGTACCTAAGTGTGCTCTTTCTTCTTAATCAAAATTGCCTGTAGAGAAGACTATTTTTTGGCACCAAAGATTAGGCCACATATGAGAAAAGGGTCTAAGGACCTTGAAAAATAAAAACCTTGCTTAAGTTTAATTGATTGTAATCTTGATTTCGATTACAATGAGCATTGCATTTATGGTAAACAAAACCATGTTCAGTTATACTCAAGTTCTCATAAATCATGTGGTGTATTGGAACTTATTCATTCTAATGTGTTTCGTCATGTAGATGTTCCTTCCATTGGAAATTCCATATTATCTTTCATTTATTGATGATTACAGCAAAAAGACATGGGTATATTTTCTAAAGAGTAAATCTGAAGTTTTCAGTCGATTTAAAGAATTTAAAGCAATGGTTGAGTTGCAGATTGGAAAGAAAATAAAATGTTTGAGGACTGACAATGGTGGTCAATTTTTCTCTAATGATTTTGATAGATTCTCTAAATATTGTGGCATTCAGAGACAAAAGACAACTCCATATTCTCCACAGAAAATGGAGTTACAAAAAGAGTGAATAGGACATTGATGGAGAAGGCTAGGAGTATGCTTAGTGGTGCTGGTCTAGAACAAATGTTTTGGATTGAAGCTATTGCTACTGCTTTCTATGTGATTAACAGGTCTCCTATATCAGTGCTTGTTGATAAAACACCTATGGAGGTGTGGTCGAGGCACAAGTTCACTAAGACGTCTTAGAGTTTTTGGTTGCGAGGCATATGCACATGTGCCAAAGGAGAAGCGGGAAAAGATGGAGAATAAGGTTGTGAAATGTATCTTCATCGGGTATAGTTATAGTATGAAAGGATACAAGCTTTGGGACCATGTTGCACAGAAGGTAATATATAGTAGAAGTGCTATTTTTATAGAAACTAATCCTTCTTTTATACATTGCATCTAGAACAAAGTGAATCGAGGCCACTAGATAGAGAAAAAGTTAAGGAGAGATCATCTAGCTCTGAATCTTTAGAAGAGGAGGAAGAACCTTCAACTCAACTTGTTTGAAGGTCTACAAGGCATAGACAACCACTTGAAAGGTATTCACCTAATGAATGGAGATGTATTTTTTCTTTGAATACTAACATAGATGATCCTAGATCTGTAGAAGAGGCATTGTGTATGAATGATGCAGAGTCTTGGAAGATTACTATGGATGAAGAAATGGTAGCTTTGAAGAAGAATGATACATGGGACCTAGTGCCATTGCCTAAAGGACAAAAACCTATTGGTTGCAAATGGGTGTTCAAGAAAAATATTGGTTTAGATGGAGGTATTGAGAAGTACAAAGCATGATTGGTTGTGAAAGGTTACTCTTAGGTTAACGATGTTGATTATGGTGAGATATTTTCTCCTTTTGCAAAAATGACATCCATTAGATTCTTTCTTTCTATTTATGTTGCTTATGATCTAGAGGTTGAGAAAATGGATATGAAAATGGTTTTCCTTCATGGTTATTTGGAGGAGGATAATTATATCACATATCCAAAGCACTACATGTGAAAGGTAAAAGTAATTTGGTTTGTAAATTGAAGAAATATTTGTATGGCCTCAAACAAAGTCCTAGGATTTTGTACTAGAAATTTGATACATATGTGTTGAGTTTGGGATTTGAGCATTCTAAATCTGATGGTGATCATTTCCTGTATATTGCATTATATGTTGATGATATGTTATTTATTGGTAAAGGAAAAGGAATGATTTCAGAGCTAAAGTCTCAACTTGAAGCTAAATTTGAATTGAAAGATCTTGGTGTAGCTAAACACATTCTTTGGATTGAAATAAGAAGAGATAGAGTTAACAGAAAACTATGGATTGGCTAAAGTAAGTATGACAATTTAGTTTTATAGAGGTTTAACATGCAAGATTGTAGACCATCATATGTTCCTTTTATAGTTGGAATGAAGTTATCTACTTCACAATGTGCAACATCCCCATCAAAGATGGAAGACATGAGCAAAGTACCTTACCAGAGTGTAGTTAGAAGTTTGATGTATGTTTTGGTCTGTACTAGACCAGACAATGCCCAAGTAGGTGGAATTCTTTCCAGATATATGTCTAATCATGGTAAAGTTCATTGGGATGTAGTTAAAAGACTCTTTAGATATTGTGGGGTACCTCAGAGTATTCCTTTTGTTATCATGGTAATTTGACTAGGAGACATGCATTCCCTTAACATTCATGGTTATGTGGATTCAGACTGGGTAGGTGATGTTGAGAGTAGATGATCCACCAATGCTTATGTATTTACTTTATTTGGTGGTGCAATTAGTTGCATGTGTAAGAGATAGGTTGTGGTTGTTTTGTCTTCTACTGAAGTTGAGTATATGGCAGCTACTTATGCTTGTAAAGAATCCATTTGTCTTAAGAGATTATATTTAGATATCAAAATAAAACAAGGTATAGTGATAGTCAGAGTGTGATCTACCTAGCTAAGAACCTAACATTTCATGCCAAGACCAAGCATATTGATGTACAATATTATTTTATTAGAGATATGGGACTCAAGGATGGCAAAGTGAAGCTAGTTAATGTAGATACTTTGATGAAAGTTGCAGATTTATTAACTAAGCCTATGAGCACAAAGAAGTTCAGATGGTGTTTAGAGTCTATGGGCCTCTCGTCCCCTAGAAATTAAATCATGGTGTTGATATTCCCTTTTCTCTTGCAAGGTGTTCAACAAGTGGGAGAATGTTAGGAAAGGTGTCTCAACCTTGCAACTACGAAAGGTTTTCTATTCTTCCCAATTTTGGTCTTTTCGAATACCCTTTATCTTGAAGAATGGTTTAGAAATTTCAAAGTTTCCAAAATAGGCTATAAATGGTAGGGCTTACTTCTTTTAGTAACTCTATATTTGAGCTTGGATGGAACCAAAATTTTGTCAAAAGGTGCAAAACTGCCAAGTAAAAATGTTGGGTGAGTTTTGACTCAAGATCATACCTGGATTGCAAGATATTAAAGTTTCCATTTTTTAAACTCTCAAAAAAAGTTTTGAACTCAGATTTGAGGCATTTAGAGGTCCCTAAATGCCAAAAAAATTGTCATAACCAGTGAATCAAGTTATAGATTGATAGATCTCTTCACAATCTTTCTGACGCATCAAACAATTCATCAATTGGACACCCAAATCAAAAGTTATGGCCTCCAGAAGTTGGACCTGTTGTTTGGGGGAATGTGAAAACATGTTGGACACTTAAAAGAGCTATAAAGGGGAGAGTTACACATGTTGATGTGTGATTTGGCATATCACAAGGAATCTTTGATTGGAGATAATTTGGGCACCACTTTTGGGTGGTTTTGGCTCATGGTTTTCTAATTACCATTGGCAGTTTACTGTATTGTATCTCCTATATATCAGGAGCTTGAGATGGAGGTTGTGTGTAAGAGTCAAATAGATGTCAAGTTACCTTTAGATCTCTAGTTGGTTATACTCCTGTGAAAGCTTTCTCAACAAGTATATTATAATCTTCTTGATTCCTGAATAATATATTGGGCAGCTTTGGAGTGTGGGGTTTATCTTCCGAAAGGGTTTCCCCACATAATTATTGTGTTGTGGTATGATTACTATTTGTGTTTATTTATGTAACTGTTGTAAAGATCTGAAAGGTTCTGCATATCCCTCCCCTCAAGATTAGTGTAGGAAATTGTTCTGCTACCTTAGCTTCCTAACAAAATTTAGCTACATCTTGCTTAATTCCCTTCTAAAAATATAGTAGTTTTAGATCAGCCATTAGCTTAGTTACACCAGGATGTCCAGAATTGGAAGCACAATGATATTCCCTCAACACTATTGTTCTCAAATCTCCCTAATCTAGAACATACATTCTACTTTTGTACCTTAATATCCCACTAATCTAAAATATAAATCCATCATATCTAAAATCCTATGGATTCTGTAAGAGAGCTTTCTTGACTTGTTCATAGAAATCATCTCTCAAAGAGTACCTCAAAACTCATTCCTAAAATGTCAATCAAACAATAGCCATTATGACAATGTGTCGCCTGTCGATAAGGGCATCAACCACATGGTTTTCCTTGCCTTTGATATAATTGATGTCAAAACCATAATATAATAGGAATTCCAATCATTTCCTTTGGCATGCATTTAAGTTTGGTTGCATGAAAATTTACTCGAGTCCCAAGTTATCTATCTTTAGGTCAAATAGATTACCAAGAAAACAATGCCTCCACACTCCCAATGCATGAACTATCATTGCAAGTTCCAAATCATGTGGAGCATAATTTAACTCATATGGTCAATTGTTTCTAGACTCATAGGCCAAAACATGACCATGCTATATAAGTACACGAGCTAAGCCTTCACCCAATTCATTTGTAAAAACTACAAAATGACCTTCTAGGTCAAGAACTTTAAGAATTTGTGCCAAAGTTAGTCTTTCCTTTAAGATTTGGAAAGCTTCCTCACAATTGTCTAACCATACAAACTATTGGCCCTTCCTTTGAAGTGAAGTGATGGGATTGGCTATCTTAAAAAAAAGTAATACAAACATCACGTAATAACCTACTAACCCCAGAAAATTGCACACCTCATGGATAGTCTTTGGTGCTAGCCACTCTATAATTGCTTTTTTTTGTTGGATCAACAAAAATTCCCTTAGTAGAAATAACATGTCCCAAATACTACACTTCTTTCCAAAAGAATGCACACATGCATAGCTTGTCATAAAGCCTATTCTCCCTCAACCACTGCATCACTAACTGTAAATGATACAAGTTCTCTTCCACATTTCTAGAGTATATCAAAATATCATCCAAAAAGATGAGCATAAACTTTTCTAGGTAGTCTTTAAAGATGTTGTTCATTAGGTTCATGAATGTGGCCAGCATATTTGTCAACCCAAACAGTAATACCATAAACTCATAGTGAACATACCTTATTCTA
This sequence comes from Cunninghamia lanceolata, assembly GCA_027924645.1. Lineage (NCBI taxonomy): Eukaryota > Viridiplantae > Streptophyta > Pinopsida > Cupressales > Cupressaceae > Cunninghamia > Cunninghamia lanceolata. The sequence goes on from BSBN01000657.1 coordinate 14,923,854, forward strand.
AAATCTATTTTAGGGATGTATCCCCCTTTGATTCTGAACCGGCAATACCCTAGTCTTAAGTCAATCTTAGATAAAATGGTAGCACCATGCATTTGATCAAAAAGATCATTGATGTGAGGTAGATGATACTTAATCTTAACCATCGTCTTATTAAGAATTCTATAGTCTATGCATAGATGCAAGGTTCTATCCTTCTTCTTGACAAAAACCAGTAATAATCCCCTTGGAGACATGCTCAATCAGATTAACCCTTTGAGAGTAGTTCCTACAATCGAGATTTTAGCTCCACAAGCTCTATTGTTGTCATTCAGTAAGGTGTTTTGGACTAAGGTTTTGATCCTAGAATTATATTTATTGAGAAACTAAATTCCCTCTAAGGAGGTAGTCCAAGCAATTCTTTAAAAAAACATCCTAATAATCATAAAGAAAAGTGTAGTCTTGCAATGTGGGTTACTTGGAATCTTCCAATTGATCCACTTTTGATTGCATACATTTCACACCCCTTCCTTCTTTCTTTCTTAAAATATAAAGCTAAAATTTATCTTAATTTAATTTCATATTTAAGCCCTTGAATATGAACTTAGTTCCCCAAGTCATCTAGGCATTCTATAGTCTTTGCAAAACAATCAACTTTCATTCTATGTCACCAAAGCTAATTCATCCCAAGGATTACATCATATGAACCTAAGGGTGCTACATAAAGGTTCACTTCAATGGAAAAAGTAGGTAGTTTTAGCTCAACTTCAAACAAGCATTGCTCTACCTTAACTTTTTCTTGATTTTGATATTGCAAAGTCTAAGAGTTAGCCATAAAGCTAGATCTTCTATAAATTTTAATAAGCAATCTTTGTGCCACAAAACATTTTGTAGCTCCAATATTTATCAAAATAGAAAAACGGCACTCAAAAAGTGTACCTAAAGTCTCAATAGGTAGAATTTTATAGTCATCTTGGTGATTGTCAATTGCCTCATGGATCCTTTACTATAAAGTTGTTTACTGGGGAGATAATGGGGGGTTCCTAAAATTGTTCCCATAATTCTAGTTTGGACAATTATTTTCATAATGATCACCTCAACATGAGAAGCATCCTCCTGGTGGTCATCTCCTTTATATCAACCTTTCCTCTCTATTCTCATTCCTTCCTTTGGACTCATTGTCCTTTCTTTTGAAACCTAAACCATTTTTATTCTTAGAACTTTTATCGTTGAACTTATGCTTGGAGTTCTAGTTTCAATTCCAATTCTTCTTTTTGAAGGAAGAAGATGAGTTAGAGTTTCCAAACTTCTTACGGTACCTATCTCTTGAGGGGGCAATAAATTTGATTTTCTATTCTTTCTTAATTTCCTTCTTGAACACCTAATCCATGGATGAAGGTCTATGCACATCTACCTCTCCAATCTAGGGATTCAATCCCATGATGAATTTATGAATACTAAACAATTCATCATGATAATATTAGGGAACATATTTGAGAAGTGTTGTGAACTTCTCCCAATATTTTGTTACTAACATATCCCCTTTGTTGGTGCCCAGGTTTTCCAACCTTGAATTATGCCCAAGTTTTATCAAAAAATCCCAAAGTGTGCCTCCTTGTGAAAAATTAGTTCCTAGTGTTTTGCCATGTTCTTGTGCCATTGAAAATGATCAAAATCCTAAAAAAATTCTAAATTTCCAAATGTTTTGGGACCCTATCGGCCATTTCAGGCATACCAAGAATAAGTCAAAGATTTCCTTGGTTCTTGAAACCAAGGAAATCCCTGACGGTGTTCCTAGTCTCCCTTGGATCACTGACAATGAAGTTGAAAGAAAGCAAGGGAAGTGTTGGCAATTTCCTTGGTTCCGGACGGATTCCTAGTTCCTGGTTTATCCCCACCCTCTGACTCAACTAAGGCAAGAGCAATGAGAAGGGAACATTTCAGTGATTCCCTTGGTTCCCAAAACCAAGGAAATCACTAAAGATGTTCCTAGTTCCCAGTCACCCTCCAATCGCTGACAAGAAAAAGTTTCTAAGGCAAGGAAAAAGAATTTTTTACAAGTTCCTGGTGGTCAGGAACTTGCCAACAAAGGAAATAAAGAGGAAGACAAAGAGAATTTTGGCAATTCCCTTGGTTCCTCAAACCAAGGAAATCATTTATATTGTTCCTAATGGATCCCAAAGCTCTGACATGCAAAGGGAAAAGATTGAAAAAGTTTCTAAGGAAAAGACAAAGAAACTGAAGATTTTGATGAGTTCTTGGTTAGCAGGAACTCACCAACAAAGAGGAAAAGAGAAAAGAAAGGGAGTTTCAGCGAGTTCCCAGTGGGCTAGAACTCGCCGATAAAGTTCCTAATAGCCTAAAAGTTCTAAAAATAAAGAATTAAATATTTTAAGGTGTTTTTTGTGGGTTATTTATTTTACATGATTGCCTACCTCCCAGAAATGTCATTAATGCCCAGATTGACCAATTTGGAGGTAGGTAGAATTTAATGTAGTAGGTATCAAGTTAGGTAAGTGGGTAGGTGAGATTTATTACTGCAAATAAGTTCCCTAATTATTTTCCCACCCATAATCTCATCATAAATAACAAGTGAAAATGTAATGCTATATATTTACATGAGACAAGATGTAAAAAGGCTTGTTCGTTGAGCCAATTTGGGTCTGCAAGTGCCTAAGGTGATTTTAGGGCATCAAACAAAGCCAATCAAGTCTACAAAGAGCTATAATGCATGTGATACAGAGTAGGAATGATTTGTAAAGCATGTCTGGGTAGTGGTATGTCTCCATGGTCATTTGTAACAACTCAGGGGAATATATATTCGTTGATGTATGTTTTCTCTCACCACATTTGATGGTGTGATTGTAACAGAGATTAGATGAATGTATGACAACATTTTAATACAATACAAGTATTTTGTGTTAGTCTTCTCTTTGTTACAAGTGGATTATTGTAGTTTTGTTATGGATAAATAAGTATGTCCATTGTATGAGATGTAATCTAGAGTTTGTATGCATATACATGTGTGATTTGTTGATCCTCTATTGGATGTGTTTCCTCCCTCTTTGTTGTTCATGACTCTATTGCCTAATGGATTAGGCACTGGTCTAACTTGTTGAAAGGCCAATATTCTTTGAAATTAATCCTCTATTCTAGATAGTTTTAGGAGTAGAAGTAGGGTTAGATTAAGTTTTACATGTTATTCATGATTTTGTATTATAACTAGGGAATCATCTTATGTAGTCCAAAACAATTCAAATCATATATGAATTATGTTCATGCATGCCTACACCTTGTAACTTATGTATGTAAATGTTAAGTGGATTCATCTTGGATATATAAATGCTATCATCTTTGGGTGCATATGTAAGGTGCAGTAATTAGTTTTATTAGAGGTTTTATGCAAGCAATCATCTTGACCTAGTGACAGTTATGGGAGTCAAGTGTACATTGGGTATGGCTATGAGTGTTTATTTGTGTTCTATTTCATTCCTCTAGGAATATCCTTCCTAGGTCTAGCTAGGCCCAAAGTGTAGGAGAGCATACCCACTCTCGGTAGTTGGCCTTAACCATCCTCAATCTGTGGATGAGCCTCTTTGTCACCTTTCTGATGACACCCCTAGCCTAGGAGGTGGAGATATGCTCTAGGATTTTGGATCTATAGCTTTGGGACCCAACACCCTTGCCTTAGATTCTTGAAATTATTTAACTTCTAGTCAAAATAGAGTTGGGGCAGCCATCTTTACCTAAATAAAGTCACAAACTGATCCCAAGTCAAGATAGTGGAATCTAGACCCATTTCCATTTTCTTGTTGGTTTACTAGGTAGAAGCTTCTCCAAAGAGTTGGTAATCTCCTCCAAACTACTTTAGTTGCCTCTGAGTAGTTATGAATATCAAAATACTTCTCCATCTCACTAATCCAAGCCTTGGATCCATCACCTAGAATCATGACATCAAATTTTGGTGGGTTCACTTTCTTCATGTCATGGGCAAGCTTAGTTGCTAAGTGATTCATCATGTCTAGCTACCTTTCTACCTCTTCAAGATTAAGCTAACTAGGTGGTGGATCACCATGTCTCCCATTTATACTATGCTTTTGATCATGTTTATCTTCTTCCCCATGCTCTTGAGATCCTTGAACTTCTTGCTCTAAATCTATTATTCTATTTTAATTTTCATTTATGTGTGGTGAGAAACTGATCAAGCTTGGCAGCTAGGTCATTTACGTCCTGACCCAAGTCACTAGGACCACTTCCCAAGTTCAACCTTATACAAAACTTTGAGGTTTAGAATATGACCCAAGCACAACAAGAATGAATTAGGCACTAAGGTAACACATGGGTGAGTGGGAACCCTTGCAGAGGTGACCCTCTAGTCACTCCTACTCTTGCAATAGTTTCCAATCAAGTGGTGGTAGCATTGAGGGGATATTTGTCTCCCTCAAGAATGGGACTTTATAGGTCTCGATCAGGATGATTGCGTCTATTTGTTGAGAATTTGTGTCACTATTTTTGCAATCATTGTCATCAATTTGTTTTTATTATTGTTGTTTCATTGTTCATTGGATTCTTTATAAGGTTGTAGTTGTTGTAATTATAATGTGTCCTAGAGTATAGATTTCTCTAAGGCAATCAAGTTCATTAGTAGCATAGATGCAGAAGACCTCAAGTCTTCTTCACTCTAATTCCAAGATTTCCTTAACAAGTCTATGTTCTTGGTTGCTAAATTCTTCCAATCATGTTCTCTCATTATCTTCTTGAATTTTTTAAAGGATGTTTGCCTATTATTTAATTTGTATGTCGATTGGATCAACTATATTATCTAGATTTTCTATGTTATTTAGGTTTAATTCTTTAAGGAGATTCTCTCTTATCTCCTCTAACACTTATTCAACCCAATCCTCTCTCACACCAAGGCACATCAACTTCTTAGTGGAGAGGATATGATCTTTCAAAACTTTATGTTGTGCAATGTGTTCTCTATGCCTTGGGATGAAACCAAGGGCTTATGTTACTAAGTGCTGAATTGATTGTCTTGTGATGAGAACAAGGGCTTAACACTTGTATGTTGATGTTTTACGTAGTTGAGTATGGAATTTCTAAATGAAAACTAAACTATATGCATGCATGCAATTTTTGGTTCTTTTTTGATATTTCAAAGTGATCTAATTACTAGGAAAAATATATGGATGCAATCTCAATGTTTTTTCCTAAGTGCAATTTAACTATATTTTTGGTTTTTTTCAATGCAATAATTTTATCTAAATGAAAACAAGATGTAATCTAATATAAGAATGCAAAAATAAATCTCTTCCCTAAACCAAGAAAGCTTTTAAAACAAGGAAATAAAGATAGAGTTTACTCCTAAAGCAATATTTTTCTAATTACTATCAAAACAACAAAGGAACCTATTTTTTATTAAACTAGTATCAAGAAGATAGTCCTTAAAGGTCTAGCTTTATCTGAATAGCCTTCCCCGCAATAGTGGTGAACTCTACTTGATGACTATAAAAAGGAAAATGGATGTGAACAAATTGAAGCAAAAGAAAATATGAGGCTTGTGAAGAAATCAAAGAAAAAAGAAACTCTAAGGCTTGTATGGGTAAATAGTGAAAAAGGTTTGAGGCATGTATGAGAAGCTTGGTTGGGCTAAGGCTTCTAAGAGATAGCTATCCTAAAAATATCTAACTAAAACTCATAAGGAAAAGGCTCAAGGCCTATATAGAAGTTTGCAATAAGCTTGAAGAAAACAAGTGAAAGCATTTAGAGCATTTGAAGGCAAGTGAGAGCATGTAAAATAATGAAGAGAAGAGAAGTATTTATAGGTAAAAATGGGAGGGAATGGGAGAAGAGATAAGATCAAAAAGAAAGTGCAACTCAAGAAGAAAAGGAAACAATCCATGAATATCCAAAGAGATAAGAAGAAAACTTGAAGAAAACTAAAGAGATAAATAGAAACAAATTTAAAGAGATAAAATTAATCATAAGTTCACAAAGAAAATACATTGAGAAAAGGATGAGTTGGTACGAAAAATAAAAAAGAAAAGCCAAAAACATGAGTTGACACATGCATTTAAAATGAGAGGGTCACCTATTTTGCTAGTTAGGGTCACCCGAGTGACCCTAAAGTCAAAATGGGTGATCCTAAATAGGAAACAAGGAGGAGTTGTTGAGGCAATGAAAAAGGAAAGAAATGTTGAATGAAAATAAAAACAAGAGGGATAAAAGACAAAAAGACAAAAAGAAAATTCATCAAGGTTGGAAACTATTGGGAGAAGTAAAATCACGCCTTTGAGGGTCATGAGCTATGACTTCCATCTCATCATAGGACCTCCATATTGTTCTGATGTGATTTTAGTACTTATAGAACCATAGTATCCTGGTACATCCAAGATTGTGTTGTATTAGCTTAAGAAACCCATTTAGAAACTCTTATTAGATTAATCATAATTGATCATTTATACAACACATGTTTTCAACAAAAAATAACTTTTTTATTCATGGATAGTTGGAGTTACACATCCTTATTTTTAGTAAAGGATTTCTATTACAACATTTTAAGATACTACTCAAACTTGAGTTTCTCAGGTTCTTTGTCCTATGAGTCTATTTTCATACCACTAGTGATAGGATGTACTTGCAAGTGCTCCTCTACCACCTCCCTACTCAAGGAAAGAGCATCATACCCACACCAAAATGGCATGTTTCTACCATGAAGGGTTTCTTAACTTTTAGTTAATTTACAATCTTAGGTAGCACTTGTTTCCCTTTACTTAGTTTCACATGACCCATACTAATATCAAGGTCTCTATATTGGAAATATAGATATCATTATCATGAGGTGGTTGGGTGGCCTTCCCTACAAGCTTGGTTGGTTTTCTAACCTTGTTCTTTTTCCCTAGTTATTTCTCTGACCTTGATTCTCCCATCTCTAAATACAGAGAAAACGTATTGTTTGCTAGACTAGAATGGTACATAAAGTTAAATCAATGTTAATCATAGTAAGCTCATAGATCCTAGAGTTTGAACTTCTGCTCTGATATCATATGTAATGAACCCCCTCATTAAGACTAATAAGCACATTTATTTAATTAAGAAAATAAGAAATAATTTAATAAAATTTGATTTTCTTCTTAAATCAACATATAATTTTTTTTAATACAATATCTAAACCATTAAATATTCTTAAGATAATCAAAAATATACTTCACATTTAATAATTTATATTGAACAACATAATTCATGTTCAGAAAAGATGAATTAGAATACAATTTTGCAATAGGACTACTATCCTCACATGGTGCATAACAAGAGAGTATTGATCACACTATAGATTAATTCATAATTTATACAATATAGTAAGACCAATAGTCTTAATCATGATTCTGACTAAAAGCATATGGTCTTTATAGTAGTTATAAGGAGGGAGAGCATCATCCAAGTGTTTTACCTCCAACCACACACCAGAGAGCATCATCCAAGTGCTTTACCTCCAACCACAAACCAAGTGGTCCCCCACTCATCTCCCTTTTGGAAGTGGCCCAACCCTTAAACTAGCGTGGTAGATAGTGACATCTACAGAAATACCATAACCAATCCAAGAACCAAGTGTATAATAAGTATAATCACTATTACATGCAATCATCCATGCAAACTCTAGATACCCTCTAGCTACTAATGACTTCTGACTACCATGCAACCTTGAAAGTATAGTGAACTAACAATGCATATAGCTATAACATCACTTTGGCCAAAAAAATTTATAATCATATTCTAAGCATGCATAAATATGGGTCATTTGTTCACAACATTGGAACCCCTAGAATTTCATTCTGCATATTTCCTTCCTTAAGGACCCTATCCCAAATTCCACTTATCAAAGCTAGAAATCCCACATTTGTCTATTTTTAGGGTTTGCCATAACTTCTTCGATTCTCACCCAATAACCTTCAAATTTTTCTATAGTGTTCATTTCCTATTTTTGCTCCTTTGTCCCTCTTGGATAAATTTTCCCATTCTTTCACCCTGCTTCTGAAATCCCCATTTTTTGCTTCCCTGTCCCTCAGAAAGTGTCCAAAACCTAGTCAAACCTCAATTACCCATCAGAGTTTTTCCCAAATCCAATTTTTCCTTTACTAAAAAAGTTTCTATTTTTGTTTCTCTACCCATTCACAAAAAAAAATCTCCTGGCTATGGTTGTCACCAGCACAGGAGCAAAAAACATGGAGGATGAACTTGCAACCCTCAAGACCAAACTCCAAGATCTGGATGAAAAAGTTCTCAGCATCAATTTTCAGCATTCAACCTTGAACAATAGACAGAAACCAAAGTCTTTTGCATACATTAGGTTCTCTTCTTCTAGCAATTTTCATGGGCCGAAGCTTGATTTTCCTCGCTTCAATGGTGATGATCCGACTGGATGGATATACTGGGCAAAACAATATTTCAGTTTGCATAATACTTTTAATGTCAATAAAGTCCCACTTGCATCCTTTCATTTGGAACATGAAGCCCTTCAATGGTTCCGTTGGTACATCAAGGCTCATGAAGAGCCTAAATGGACAGATTTTTGCAAACTTATTTTGCAACGATTTGGCCCTAGTACTTTTGATGACTTCACAGGAGCACTCACTAAACTTTGTCAAACATGTACTATGAGAGAATATCAAACAGAATTTGAAAAACTGGCCAATCACACAAAGGGATTGTCTGATGAATTATTCAAGAGTTGTTTTGTCAATGGTCTGAAGGCTGCAACCTGATCTGAGGATAAAATGTTCCATCCCAATACAATTATGGAAGCCTAGGGTTGGTTAAGTTGGTGGAGGACAAGATCATAACTCAACAGCGCTCCAAATCCAATTTTGTTCCATTCAAAAATATGCTTTCCCACAGACCTCCAATCATGCCACCTCCTAGAACAACTCCTATCAAGCATTTGTCTGAAGCAGAGATGCAGGCACGTAGAGGAAAAAGGATTTGTTATAATTGTGATGAGAAATTCACTCGAGGACATAGATGTGTTGAGAAAAATCTCTATCTCTTGGATGTTGATTCTCCACTAGCAACTGAAGTCTATGAACATGCTCAGGATACAGTAGATGATCAAGTTGAAACTCAACAACCTCCTATTGACCCTACTTCTCAGGAAGACCACCCAGAGATCTCTCTCCATGCTTTAGTAGGAGTCACCACCCCACAAACCATGTGGTTCAAAGGTTACCTAAAGAAGCTCCCTCTTACAATACTTATTGATTCTTGTAGCACCCATAACTTCATTGATCCTCAGGTTGCCAAACAGGCTAATTGTTTTGTCCATCCTTGCTCCAACTTTCAAGTCATGATTGCCAATGGGGACACATTACCTTTAAAAGTGAAGTGTCACAATGTGCATATCTCTATTGGAGATTATAACCTACGCTCTGACATGTTTAGCTTTCCCTTAGGCGGATGTGATGTGGTTTTGGGTGCTCAATGGTTACGTACACTTGAACCCATCTTATGGGATTTTGCTGAACTTTGGATGCAGTTTTCAAACAATGGGCAAAAACACACATTGAAGGGCTTACAACTAGGGTCTCTCAACATCATAAGTTCACATCGAATGGAAAATCTTCTTAAGAATAATTCACATGGTGTCATCACTCAGCTCCATTCCATTCAGATGCAACCATCAGTGGTCTCCTCTCCTCCTTTAGATCTACAATGAATTTTGGATAGGTATGCATGTGTCTTTGTCGAACCAATGGGATTGCCACCTTCATGACCAGAGGACCACCGTATTTAGCTCCTTCCTAGAAGCATTCCTCCCAACATCAGGCCCTACTACTACCCATTTCACCAAAAGACAGAGATTAAGATGCTCATTTGAGACTTACTGAAGCAAGGTATTATTCGTCCTAGTACGCATTCCTTTTCTTCACTAGTTCTTCTTGTCCAAAAAAAAGATGGGTCATGGTGCCTCTGGATTGACTTCTGAGCACTTAATCACATCACAATCAAGGATAAGTTTCTGATTCCTGTTGTTGATGAGCTTCATGGCGCTCATTTTTTCTCCAAGTTGGATCTCTGTTCTGGGTATCACCAAATTTGGGTTCATGAGGATGATATCCCTAAAATGGCTCTCTGCACGCATGATGGCCACTATGAGTTTTTGGTCATGCCCTTTGGCCTCACTAATGCTCCTTCAACATTCTAGGCATTGATGAATAAAATATTTCGGCCCTACCTATAGAAATTCATTCTGGTCTTCTTCGATGATATCCTCATCTATAGTAAAACATGGGCTAAGCATATCCAACATCTGGATCTTGTACTACAACTTCTCGTTAATCATCATCTCTATGCAAAATAGTCTAAATGTGTTTTTGGCCAAGAAGAAGTGGAGTATCTCGGGCATATTGTTTCATCCCAAGGGGTTTAAGTGGATCCTGCAAACATAGATGCCATGAAAAATTGGCTGCATCCTCAGACACTCAAGAGCCTCCTTGGTTTTTTGGGACTGACTGGCTACTATCGCAAGTTTGTCAAGGATTACAAGAAGATTGTAGCTCCATTAATAGCTATGTTGAAAAATGATGCTTTTACATGGACACATGTTGTTGAGTGTGCATTTGAAAAACTAAAACAAGCTATGTGTACTACACCTGTTCTAGCTATGCCAGATTTTTCCAAGACCTTCACTATTGAGAGTGATGCTTGCGGCAATGGACTTGGCATTGTTCTCCTTCAAGATGAACATCCCATTGCGTTCACCAACAAATCCCTTTCTGGTAAGAATTTAGTACTCTCTACATATGAGAAGCAAATGATGGCTATTTTGCATGCAGTACAGAAGTGGCATCCATACCTACTAGGGAATTATTTATGCATCAAGACTGATCACCAAAGTCTAAAATATTTCGTGGAACAATGGGCCTCCTCACCAACAAAACAAAAATGGGTTAGCAAACTCATGGGTTATGACTATAAGATCACTTACAAGAAGAGTAAGGATAATATTGTGGCGGATGCTCTTTCTCACACATTTGATGACTAAGCTTCTCTTTCAGCTATTTCTATGCCTATTCCAAATTGGTTGGAATCCCTCTAGCAGGGCTATGTCAATGACTCTTCATTATCTCAAATCATCCAACAATTGGCCAATAACCCTTCTATTGTACCACATTACTCTTGGGATAGTGCTTCTCTAAGATACAAGGGTCGTCTGGTGCTTCCCTAGAGCATAGATCTTCAACAGGCTATCTTCTATGAACTCCATGCTTCTCCATCGACAGGGCACTCTAAGTTCCTCAAAACTTATGAGCAGGCAGGGTATAACTTCTTTTGGAAGGGAATGAAAAGGGTAATTCAATAGATGGTGGTTGAATGTGATACCTGCCAACACAACAAGGGTGAAATGACACTCCTTCCTAGATTGCTCAAACCCTTGCCCATCCCTACATGGATTTGGACAGATATTTCTATGGATTTCATAGAGGGGCTCCCTAAATCCAGAGGGAAGACAATGATCTTGGTTGTGGTTGATTGCCTCTCCAAATATAGTCATTTTTGTGCCCTGGGCCATCCCTATACCATCTCCTCAGTTGCACAAATTTTCATGGCCCAGATCTTCCATCTTCATGGCATCCCTTCTTCCATTGCCTTAGATCGTGATGCAACTTTCACCAGTCATTTTTGGACAGAACTATTTCAACACACTGGCACCAAATTGAAGATGAGTTTAGACCCACAAATAGATGGTTAGACTAAAATTATCAACAAATGTTTAGAAATTTATCTTCGTTGCTTCACCTTAGAACAACAACATCAATGGGTAAAGTGGCTCCCTTGTTGCAAATATGTACCTAATGTGTTGTCATTGATGGCAACATATCCTTCTGTCAAAAATAGTGAAGACAGTATAGAGGAGTGATCAGCATTTCTAGTAAAGTGAAAATCAGAGTTTGCGGATTAAAGGGTTTGTATAGGGTTGCCTACTATTGCTCCAGTTAAGATTTGAAAGGTCTGCATGAAGATTTAGTGAAGTTATGGACCTCTAAGTAGAACAGGTTTCTGCAGCTGTTCTATTGTGATAGAGTGGCAAGAAGATGGTCTGGATTGGTCTAGTATGAGAATATTGTGATATGCAGATCTCGAGGCAAGTCAGGGATGTTGGTGTGTTCCCTCAACTCGAGTGGCTTGTGGTTTGGAGATTTGAAAGCAATCTTTCTAGTATGACAATCATGGCAATGTTTGTTCTTGAAGTTTAGTATGAAGAGGGTAAATGCACAAAGATGAGTCCACTTAAGGTGGAAATTTTGGACTTAGAAAAAACCTGAAATTGGGTTAACTAAAACAAGATTGCACTTTTTATGAAATGGGATCCCGTTTTGCTTTGGGATCTCGAGCCAAAAGCGGGATCCCATTTTCTAGAAACAGGATCCCGTTTTGAGTTTCATAAAAGCTTAATATTTTAACCTTTATGAAACGGGATCCTGTTTCTAGAACAGGATCCTGTTTCATAAAATTTGAATTTTTGACCCACTTTTTGCTATGGGTTGGAAAAAAGGCTTGGGAACCCAACCCTTGGCTTTGGACCTAGTTTGACCTGCAAGTTGAAGGTCCTATCAATGTCACAACAAAATAGTGACTTTGGGCATATGTCTGAAGGCCTTTTTTGTAGAATTTTTTAACGAAATTAAAACCCATTATAGATGAGACATTGTAGATTCTAAATATGTAATTTTTGTTACAATTGGATTATTTTTTCTATTTTTCAATTAATTTCTGATGAAACAGGTCCATAGACTTGAATTATCAGGGTTTTTAATGTTTTAATAACTTTTTATTAAAATATTTTTTTGTCAAAAAAATTGTACGAAAACATACTTTAGACAATTCTTTTCAATTTGAAAAAAAAAATTCAAAAAATGATAAGTTTAGGTCATCTTATGCATGACGTTCATGACGATTTTTTTAAACACCAAAAATGGCCAATAAAAAATTAACAAAAAAAAAATATTCAATAAAAATTACAAAAAAAATGGAAAACGTGCTTCAGTGAGTTACAAATCTTTTCCCAAAAGGATTTAGAAAAATATGATTATTTAGGTCAAAATATGGATGGCGTACACGTGCATGGTATAGTAAAAAAAAAGTGACTTTTAAACAGTGGTTTTTAGAAATGCCTATTAAAAATCAATTTGTATCATCTAGATATTAAAAAAACTTACATATTTGGAAACTAGACTCCAAGTACTACATTTCATATTCACTGACTTTTTGCAAGATTCCACCTTTAAGTGCTTCAAATTTTTAGGTCAAATGTGACAAATTCTAAAAATCGGGGAAAACACTTCCACTTTTTGGCCAAAAAGTAGACTCAACTTCTTGCACACACCCAAGATGCAAGTAATTCTGGTAATGCAAAGTGGTGTGGTTATTCCTATTGACTTAAGTGTGCTTGTGGTGGTCTCTGGATCGTGTGGCTATTGTGTTGGTGGTCCGCATTGACAAAGGAGCTCGTGATTGAAGGTTTCCTCTTGGTTGTTGTGGTTCTTCCCAATCTTGGCCAACCAGATGTTCCTAGTGTGTTGTGGATGATCTAAAAATTATTTTATGAAGCATGGCATGTTAATGGAGGAAGATTCAAGTCTCAGCTATGATTGGCTGACAATGTAAAGATTCATGTTAAGTTTGGGCGACCTTGTTGATCATACCAAGATGGATGAAGTGTATAAATACTTGTTGAAGACTTGTCAAACATTATCCTTGTGCAAAATAGATTAAATCCAAATAAAGGATCAGAAGCAGAGGAGAGAAGAAAAGAAGTGAGAGCAGTATAAAGTGTGAAGATAGTAAAGAAGAATCTGGGGCAAAGTAGAAGTTTTTGTACATTCATTAAAACTGGACCAGGCATGAAGTATATGTTATTTCTCAATTAATTCATTCTGTTCTAAATTAATTTTGTAGGCAGTGAGCTCTGGGAAGTGTACCTGAAGGCATGTGCCTTCTATTTTTCTAAAGTACTTTTAACAAGGTACAAATCTTTGTGGGTTAACCCCCACTATGGTTTTTTGTTTAACCAGGTTTCCACGTCAAAATCTTGGTGTCAAGTGTGTTGATTATGTTTCTGCTCTTATGTTGTTGATCTATGCTTTAATGTTTACATCACTAATCTAGTAGTAAGATAATAAAGAAGGTTAAAAGAAGAAAAAGATTAAATTGTGTGACAACTGATTCACCCCCCCTCTCAATTGTCTGGTCTAATTCCAACAATTGGTATCAGAGCCAGATCCTCTTATAAAAGCCTGACCACTTGAGGAGATCCAGGATGTCGACCTACAAGAAGAATAGTTTGAGATTTGATGGACCAAATTATTCTATTTGGAAGAATTGCATGGAGTGCCATTTACAATGCATGGGCGATGCCTACTTGGCAATAACCGGTGTTGAGTATAAACCTTTGGAAAAAGGTCCTTCAACTCTACATCAAGTGAAAGATGCTGAAAATAACCTTTGAGCTAAAGAAGCCTTGTTGAGTGCCCTGACTGATTCCAAAATGACAAATGTCTTTGGTCTAAAAATTGCTTATGAAATCTGAAAAAAGTTGGAATATTTGTATGAAGGTGATCAATATGTCAAATGTGCCAAGTTGCAAAGTCTAAGAGGAAAATTTGAAACTATGAGGATGAGTGAAGATGAAACATCACAATCTACATGCAAAAGATAAATGAACTTGTGTGTGGTATCAAGTGTATTGGTGGAACTTTAGAAGAATCAGAAATTGTATCAAAAGCACTCAGATCTTTACCTGATTCATACAAACATAAGGTTATTGCTATAGAGGAAATCAGGACTATCTCAGATGTTATAAGAGATCATCTAGTTGGTAAAATTTTGGCTTTTGAATTAAGTGAGTTTGGTGATTCTCTTCCCAAATCTGAATCTACATTTAAGGCTAGTGTATATGGAAAACAAAGATATGATCCGGGTGAAATCTCTTCTGCAAGATCAAACAAATTAATGAAGACTAGGAAGGATCTTGAAGCTCTTATTGCCAAAAGATTACCAAGAGGATCTGGTAAGTATGAAGAAAAATTGCCACTCAAATGTTTTGCTTGTAATAAGATTGGTCATTTTGCCTCAAGATGTCCAGAGAGGTTTTCAAAACCAAACCCTAACAGATATCGAAATCAGAACAAATGTTACTATTTCCAAGAAACTGGTGAAGGAGTCATAGATGATGAATCTGATCATGGAGGTTCCCCTAAAAATGATTTGGTGTTCATTGCCATTAAAGAAGAAGATCTGGTGTCTACTGAATCTATTAGCTATGTAAATATGGAAAGTGCCTTGGCTGCTCAGGTTGTTGAGAAAGATGAATGGGTGGTTAATAGTGAATGTTCTCATCATATGACTGGAGACAAGAGTACGTTTGTGAATTTTGAAATATGAAGGTGGGCTTGTGAAATTTGGAGATAACTTAGCTCGTAGAATCTGTGGCAGAGGATCCATCTCTTTTTATGGTAAGAATAGAACAAACAATGTTCTATATGTGGAAGGACTGAAACATAATCTTCTCAATGTTGGACAGTTGGTTGATAAAGGTTATGATCTTTGATTCAAAGATGGAAAGTGCAGAATCTTGGAAGGTTTTGGAACTGAAATTGCATCCGGTACTCAAACTAGAGGTAATATTTTTCATTTAAGTAGCTCTGGCAAAAGTTGTTTGATTGCCCTGATAGATCAAAGTTGGTTATGGCATAGGAGGATGTGTCATGTGAATTTTTATAATATTGTCAAAATTAGTACCACTCAGGCTGTGACAGATCTTCCAAAACTTGTGAAACCTAATATCATGTGTAGAGAATGTCAATTAGGGAAATAGAGCAAGATTTCATTCAAAAGTAAGGAACAAGTCTCAAATGGACGATTGGAACTAGTACATACTGATCTATGTGGTCCTGCTAGAATTAGAAGTGTGTAAGGAGATAGATATTTCATGTTGTTGATAGATGACTACTCTAGGATGATATTGGTAACCTTCCTAAAAGAAAAATCAAAAGCTCTTGAAAAATTCAAGGTGTTCAAAATGATGGTGGAAAATGAAATTGGTGAAAAATTGAAATGTCTGAGGTCTGACAGAGGTGGCGAATTTACTTCCCATGAGTTTGATGCTTTCTATGAAAAGCATGGCATAAAAAGACAGTTATCTGCTCCTAGGACTCCCCAACAAAATGGAGTTATGGAAAGAAAGAACCGAACCATTCAAAAAGCTACCAGGACCATGATGATGGAAACAAATGTTCCTCAAGCTTATTGGAGAGAAGTTGTAAGTACTGTTGTCTACACTCTTAACTGAGTGTAGATCAGAGGTAATTCTGGTAAGACCCCTTATGAACTATGGTTTGGTCATCCTCCTACTGTGAGATATTTCAAAGTTTTTGGTACTAAATGCTATATCAAAAGAGATGAGGATTTAGGCAAATTTGATATAAGAAGTGATGATGGAATATTTTTGGGATACTCTACTCAAAGTAAGGCTTGCCGGTGCTTTAATAAGAGGTTGAAAAAGATTTTTGAAAGTGCTAATGTTAGAGTTGATGAGAGCAAGGAAGGACATTCCAAGTTCTACAGATATGATTCAGATGATCAAAATGAGAGTCAAAATCAAGGAAAGTCAATTCAAAATCTGATGCAAACTGATCTAGAAACTCCAGAGACTCAAGGAATAAATACAGATGTTGAGGAACAAGCTCAAGAAACAAAAGCTCAAGAAATTCCCAAAACCCCCAGGTATGTAAGAATGAATCATCCTGAAGATCAAATCATAAGGGATAGAAATAAAGGTGTTCAAACTAGGAGAAGAGTTGTTGAAGATCAAGAAGAGATTTGTTTGATTTCAAGAATTGAACCTAAATCAATTGGTGAAGCCTGCACTGATGAAAATTGGGTAAAAGAAATGGAAGAAGAATTAGTGCAAATTGAAAAGAACCACACTTGGGAACTTGTTCCTAGGCCAGAGGACAAAAATGTAATTGTGGTGCAGAGGCACCTACATAACAGCTGGCCTTCAGGAGGCAGTTAGTAGTTTTAGGTCTTGTTTATGTTTCCAAGAAGGTCTGTTAAGACCAATTGCATGTAATAAGGTCACGCTGATCATGATAAGATCATGCTGACCAGGCTTTTACTATTTTTAGTTAAGTTTGTTAGAACAGCTGTCATGCTGTAGGGTCCGGTTGGATCTCCCAGCCGCCTGGAGAGTTCCCAGCCGCTTGGAGTCGGGTTAGTAGTACTCGTAGGATAATCTATTTAAGCTTGAGATCGCTTGATATTGCATATACAGACAGATATCATCGATCGAGCTAGGTTGCAAAGAGTGAGACTGAGAGAGAGATTGATCATTGTATTGCATCTTTTGAAATCAAATAAAGTGATCCTGTTTGTGTTCTTTCTCTGGTTGGATTCCATTGCTTGATCAATTTGCTGGTTTGAGAGGTTTTCATGGATTTACTGATCCGTTCCACCGGTTGATCCGTCTGATCGGTGGAATGGCGATGTACAGTAGGTTAGGTTGTAGTTTGTTTGTTTGCATGCAGGTGTGCAGGATCGCGGTCGACAGATGTTGAAGACCCTAGCATGGGTATGTGCTAGGTCAAATTGATAAGTTCGAGTTGGAAGATCACCCTGAGAGTGGATCGGGTCATCCCAGGAGGATCGGCGAAGTGAAATTTCGCTAAGTGAAGAAGTTCGTCAAAACGGCATCATCAGGATATCTTGGTGAATATCCTGCGGTCAGTTTGAGCATCGTCATCCGGATAAGTGGAGATGAGCATGATGTTGTCGATTGCATGAAGTGCAAGTGCGTCGGGGTGATCATCATCAGGAGGGCCGAGGAGGAGCGTATCGGCATCAGGTTGAAGATCGGGTTGATCGCGGGCCGGAAAAACTAAGTTTGGCCAACAGCAGGATATGACGTCATCATCATCATGATATACGTCATCAGGACATTTCAGAGTGGCAGGAATTGAGCAGCTGTGGGTGACGTCATCGTCATCAGGATCTACGTCATCAGGATATCGGGTGACGTCAGCATCGAGTGAATGGTGAGAGGAGTTAAGGTTTTGTCATCATCAGGATAAATTGGAAGAACCGGATGTTCGTTATCCTATTGATTATCATGATGTTGAATATCATGATGCTGATGCTTGTGTCGTCGGCTATCGGAGCATCGAAGGGAAGGTGCTGAAGTGGTCGTCATCAGGATATTTGGCAACCGGATATTTGATATCCTGCTGACAAAGAAGGTGTCGAATATCATGACAGTGAAGATGGAGGTTGTCGCTGAAGTGAACAGTGGATGTCAGGAGGATGTTCGCGCTGATCGAACATGATGATGCTGTCGATAATCGAGTAAGGTGATGCTGTTGACAGGCGAAAGTCTGAAGGCTTGTCTGCAGGAGGATATCGGTCGGCAGGTGAAATATGATGATGATGCTGACAGTGAAGTCAGATATGATGATGATGAGGATGAATATGATGATGATGATGGGCTGCAGACATCCATACTGTATGCGAAGGTTATAGTGTGGATGCCTCTGCATCATAGTGGTATCAGAGCTCAACAAAAGGTCTGGGCTGTTGTGTGTTGATTCTGTCACCGAAAGGGCAGAGGTAGAGTTGAATTGTGTGTTGTGTGTTGATTGAGAGGTTGACAAAATGCCTCCGAAAGGTAGTGGTACTGCAAGGGAATTGCAAGAAATGAAGGAGAAACATGCTAGAGAGATGAGGAAGATGAATGAGCTTGCTGAAGCACTTCAAGCCAGGTTGACAGCCCTGGAAAAGAACAAAAAGAGGGAAGTGGAAGACAGTGAGTCTGAAGAAGATGAAGATACTGTTGAAGAGTATGAAGAGGTAGCTGAAGATCTGGATGCTGAAGACCAGAGATTGGCAAAACTGTTAAAGGCAGTACAGAGTGAAAAACCTAAGGTAAAGGTTGATGTTACCAAGTATACTGGAAGCTTGAATGAAGATGAGTTGTTAGATTGGATTGCTGCACTTGATAATCACTTTGAATGTGAAGATGTTGCTGAGGATCAGAAAGTAAAGATTGCAAAGACCAAGTTAGGAGGTCATGCTTTGGTATGGTGGGATTATGTACAATCTGAGAGAAGGAAACAAGGGAAGTCTAAGATCACTTCATGGGATAAGATGGTAGCAAGGATCAAGGGTAAATTCTTGCCAAGGGATTATGAAATCCAGATGTTTAAGAAGCTGCAATTTTTAAAGCAGAAAGACAGGGATGTGAAGGCATATACTGAGGAATTTTATCTGTTAAGTATGAGATCTGGTCATCATGAGAATGAGGTAGAAAAGGTGGCTAGGTACTTGGCTGGTTTGAGATTTAACATACAGGATGAGTTAGTTTTAGCTAACCCTAAGAATGTGGAAGATTGTTACCAAATGGCAATCAGGATTGAAGAAAAGATGAACAGAGGACATGATAAGTCCATGAGAGGAAGAGGAACCAATAGGGGAAGAGGAACAGCCCCTACACAAAAGCAAACCAATGAGGGTCAAGAAGACACTGGTAAAGGACAGGGACAGTCTGATTTCAGAGGTGGATGGAAAGGTAATAGAGGAAGATTTGGAGGTGGTAGAGGTTCTACTACATTTTCAGGAAAGTGTTACACCTGTGGAGAGTTTGGTCATCCATCTTTCAAATGTCCAGAAAACAAAGGTTCATCATCCAGAAATGATAGAACTAGTGACCAGAGAGTACAACTGGTGCAAGAAGAGAAAGTAGAAGAAAGTGCACAGAGTTCAAACAGAGATCCTGAAAATGTTGGATATCCAGAGAGTGGAGAATCATTGATGTTAAGGAGAATTAATTTGCAGGCATCAAAGGATATGATGCAAAGAAGAGCTCTTTTCAAGACCACATGCAAGAGCAAAGGTAAAGTATGTAAGGTTGTCATTGATACTGGTTCAACAGACAACATGGTATCTCAGGAAATGGTGGATAAACTGAAGTTGGAAAGGATTCCACATCCACACCCTTACAAGGCCTCTTGGGTGCGTGATAGTCATTCACTTTTTGTCTCTGAACAGGCATATGTGGATTTCCAGATCGGAGCATATCAGGATAGAATCTTGTGTGATATTTTGCCTATGGAATGTTGTCACCTACTATTGGGTAGACCATGGCAATTTGACAGAAGGGTACTGTATGATGGGTATGCTAATACCTACACCATCAAGAAGGATGGGAAGACTATTAAGTTGATGCCATTGCAGGCAAAAGCTGCAGTACAGAAGGCAGCCCAAATCATTTTAATGGGAAAGAAGGAATTTGTGCAGATGCCTAGAGGAGCAGGCATGAAGGCAGTTCAGGACACTGCAGGGAAAGGAGTTGTTACAGACAACAAGCTGACGAACGTTTCAGTTGTGACTAACAGAGGTCAGCAGCAGGTTCAGAAACAGGGGTGCAACCAACCATCAGTTGAGAGGAATGACAAGAATGTTGTCATAGTTGGGACTATTGCTTGTCCTATACAGGTTGAAAGGAAGATGGAGTTGAACATTTTAGAAGTTCAAGAGGCAGTTCAGACAGAGGTTCTGGTCAGACAACCTGGCAAACACAGGGTATGTGAGAAACAGGCCTACATCAACAGGCATGAGGATTTACTTGCCAGAAAGCAAGTTACAGTTCAGAAGTCTTGGAGCAGCCAAGAGACAGCAGCAGACAAAGCTGGAGCAGGTCAGACTATTGACAAAGCAAAGTGTAAAGGTGGAGGACTTCCATATCCTAACTCATGGGACATGAGTTCTTTTCTTTTGGGGAGTATGGTGCAGAGGCACCTACATAACAGCTGGCCTTCAGGAGGCAGTTAGTAGTTTTAGGTCTTGTTTATGTTTCCAAGAAGGTCTGTTAAGACCAATTGCATGTAATAAGGTCACGCTGATCATGATAAGATCATGCTGACCAGGCTTTTACTATTTTTAGTTAAGTTTGTTAGAACAGCTGTCATGCTGTAGGGTCCGGTTGGATCTCCCAGCCGCCTGGAGAGTTCCCAGCCGCTTGGAGTCGGGTTAGTAGTACTCGTAGGATAATCTATTTAAGCTTGAGATCGCTTGATATTGCATATATAGACAGATATCATCGATCGAGCTAGGTTGCAGAGAGTGAGACTGAGAGAGAGATTGATCATTGTATTGCATCTTTTGAAATCAAATAAAGTGATCCTGTTTGTGTTCTTTCTCTGGTTGGATTCCATTGCTTGATCAATTTGCTGGTTTGAGAGGTTTTCATGGATTTACTGATCCGTTCCACCAGTTGATCCGTCTGATCGGTGGAATGGCGATGTACAGTAGGTTAGGTTGTAGTTTGTTTGTTTGCATGCAGGTGTGCAGGATCGCGGTCGACAGATGTTGAAGACCCTAGCATGGGTATGTGCTAGGTCAAATTGATAAGTTTGAGTTGGAAGATCACCCTGAGAGTGGATCGGGTCATCCCAGGAGGATCGGCGAAGTGAAATTTCGCTAAGTGAAGAAGTTCCTCAAAACGGCATCATCAGGATATCTTGGTGAATATCCTGCGGTCAGTTTGAGCATCGTCATCCGGATAAGTGGAGATGAGCATGATGTTGTCGATTGCATGAAGTGCAAGTGCGTCGGGGTGATCATCATCAGGAGGGCCGAGGAGGAGCGTATCGGCATCAGGTTGAAGATCGGGTTGATCGCGGGCCAGAAAAACTAAGTTTGGCCAACAGCAGGATATGACGTCATCATCATCATGATATACGTCATCAGGACATTTCGGAGCGGCAGGAATTGAGCAGCTGCGGGTGACGTCATCGTCATCAGGATCTACGTCATCAGGATATCGGGTGACGTCAGCATCGAGTGAATGGTGAGAGGAGTTAAGGTTTTGTCATCATCAGGATAAATGGGAAGAACCGGATGTTCGTTATCCTGTTGATTATCATGATGTTGAATATCATGATGCTGATGCTTGTGTCGTCGGCTATCGGAGCATCGAAGGGAAGGTGCTGAAGTGGTCGTCATCAGGATATTTGGCAACCGGATATTTGATATCCTGCTGACGAAGAAGGTGTCGAATATCATGACAGTGAAGATGGAGGTTGTCGCTGAAGTGAACAGTGGACGTCAGGAGGATGTTCGCGCTGATCGAACATGATGATGCTGTCGATAATCGAGTAAGGTGATGCTGTTGACAGGCGAAAGTGCGAAGGCTTGTCTGCAGGAGGATATCGGTCGGCAGGTGAAATATGATGATGATGAGGATGAATATGATGATGATGATGGGCTGCAGACATCCATGCTGTATGCGAAGGTTATAGTGTGGATGCCTCTGCATCATAGTGGTATCAGAGCTCAGCAAAAGGTCTGGGCTGTTGTGTGTTGATTATATCACCGAAAGGGCAGAGGTAGAGTTGAATTGTGTGTTGTGTGTTGATTGAGAGGTTGACAAAATGCCTCCTAAAGGTAGTGGTACTGCAAGGGAATTGCAGGAACTGAAGGAGAAACATGCTAGAGAGATGAGGAAGATGAAGGAGCTTGCTGAAGCACTTCAAGCCAGGCTGACAGCCCTGGAAAAGAACAAAAAGAGGGAAGTGGAAGACAGTGAGTCTGAAGAAGATGAAGATACTGTTGAAGAGTATGAAGAGGTAGATGAAGATCTGGATGCTGAAGACCAGAAATTTGTAAAACTGTTAAAGGCAGTACAGAGTGAAAAACCTAAGGTAAAGGTTGATGTTTCCAAATATACTGGAAGTTTGAATGAAGATGAATTACTGGATTGGATTGCTGCACTTGATAATCACTTTGAATGTGAAGATGTTGCTGAGGATCAGAAAGTCAAGATTGCAAAGACCAAGTTAGGAGGTCATGCTTTGGTATGGTGGGATTATGTACAATCTGAGAGAAGGAAACAAGGGAAGTCAAAGATCACTTCATGGGATAAGATGGTAGCAAGGATAAAAGGAAAATTCTTGCCAAGGGATTATGAAATCCAGATGTTTAAGAAGCTGCAATTTTTAAAGCAGAAAGACAGGGATGTGAAAGCATATACTGAGGAATTTTATCTGTTAAGTATGAGATCTGGTCATCATGAGAATGAGGTAGAAAAGGTGGCTAGGTACTTGGCTGGTTTGAGATTTAACATACAGGATGAGTTAGTGTTAGCTAACCCTAAGAATGTGGAGGATTGTTATCAAATGGAAATCAGGATTGAAGAAAAGATGAATAGAGGACATGATAAGTCCATGAGAGGAAGAGGAAACAATAGAGGAAGAGGAGTAGCCCCTGCACAAAAGCAAACCAATGAGGGTCAAGAAGACAGTGGTAAAGGACAGGGACAGTCTGATTTCAGAAGTGGATGGAAAGGTAATAGAGGAAGATTTGGGGGTGGTAGAGGTTCTACTACATTTTCAGGAAAGTGTTACACCTGTGGAGAGTTTGGTCATCCATCTTTCAAATGTCTAGAAAACAAAGGTTCATCATCCAGAAATGATAGAACTAGTGACAAGAGAGTACAACTTGTGCAAGAAGAGAAAGTAGAAGAAAGTGCACAGAGTTCAAATAGAGATCCTGGTAATGTTGGATATCCAGAGAGTGGAGAATCGTTGATGTTAAGGAGAATTAGTTTGCAGGCATCAAAGGATATGATGCAAAGAAGAGCTCTTTTCAAGACCACATGCAAGAGCAAAGGTAAGGTATGTAAAGTTGTCATTGATACTGGTTCAACAGACAACATGGTATCTCAGGAGATGGTGGATAAACTGAATTTGGAAAGGATTCCACATCCACACCCTTACAAGGCATCTTGGGTGAGTGATAGTCAATCACTTTTTGTCTCTGAACAGGCATATGTGGATTTCCAGATTGGAGCATATCAGGATAGAATTTTGTGTGACATTTTGCCTATGGAATGTTGTCACCTACTGTTGGGTAGACCATGGCAATTTGACAGAAGGGTACTGTATGATGGGTATGCTAATACCTACACCATCAAGAAGGATGGGAAGATTATTAAGTTGATGCCATTGCAGGCAAAAGCTGCAGTACAGAAGGCAGCCCAAATCATTTTAATGGGAAAGAAGGAATTTGTGCAGGTGCCTAAAGGAGCAGGCATAAAGGCAGTTGAGGATACTGCAGGGAAAGGAGTTGTTACAGACAACAAGATGAAGAAAGTTTTAGTTGTGACTGACAGAGGTCAGCAGCAGGTTCAGAAACAGGGGTGCAACCAACCATCAGTTGAAAGGAATGACAAGGATGTTGTCATAGTTGGGACTATTGCTTGTCCTATAAAGGTTGACAGGAAGATAGGATTGAACATTTCAGAAGTTCAAGAGGCAGTTCAGACAGAGGTTCTGGTCAGACAACCTGACAAACACAGGGTATGTGAGAGAAAGGCCTACATCAACAGGCATGAGGATTTACTTGCCAGCAAGCAAGTTACAGTTCAGAAGTCTTGGAGCAGCCGAGAGACAGCAGCAGACAAAGCTGGAACAGGGCAGAACATTGCACAGGCAAAGTGTAAAGGTGGAGGACTTCCCTATCCTAACTCATGGGACATGAGTTCTTTTCTTTTGGGGAGTATGGTGCAGAGGCACCTACCTGACAGCTGGTCTTGATAAGGCAGTTAGTAGTTTAGGTCCTGTTTATGTTTCCAAGAAGGTCTGTTAAGACCAAATGCATGTAATAAGGTCACGCTGATCATGATAAGATCATGCTGACCAGGCTTTTGCTATTTTAATTAGTTGGTTATAACAGCTGTCATACTGTAGGGTCCGGTTGGATCTCCCAGCCGCCTGGAGAGTTCCCAGCCGCTTGGAGTCGGGTCAGTAGTACTCATAGGATAATCTATTTAAGCATGAGATCGGTTGATATTGCATATACAGATAGAGATATCATCGATCGAGCTAGGTTGCACAGAGAGAGACTGGTCATTGTAATTACATCTTTGAAAGCAATAAAGAGATCCTGTTTGTGTTCTTTATCTGGCTGGATTCCATTGTTTAATCATTTTTGCTGATCTGGTGGTTTCATGGACATGCTGATCCATTCCACCGGTTGATTCGTCGAATCGGTGGAATGGTTGTGTACAGTAGATTAGGAGGTAGTCTGTTTTCTGTTTGCATGCAGGTGTGCAGGATCGCGGTCGACAGATGTTGAGAAGCCTAGCATCCTCATGTGCTAGGTCGAACTGATTGAGTTGGAAGATCACCCTGAGAGTGGATCGGGTCGTCCCTGGACGACCGGCGAAGTGAAATTTTGCTAAGTGAAGAAGTTCGTCAAAACGGCATCATCAGGATATCTTGGTGAATATCCTGCAGCCAGTTCGGACATCGTCATCCGGATAAGTGGAGGAGAGTATGATGCTTTCAGGTGCATGAAGTGCAAATGCGTCGGGGTGATCATCATCTGGAGGAGCCGAGGAGGAGCGTATCGGCATCAGGATCATCTCTCGAGAGAGCCCATCATCCGCATATCGCTAACAGATGCGGGAGTGAAAGTTCGGTTTTTTTTTTTTGACTAAGTGTTGAAGAGGTCATCAGGATATTGGGTGACGTCATCGTCATCAGGATATGACGTCATCGTCATCAGGATATGACGTCATCGTCATCAGGATATTGAGATATCCCCCCCCTACGCAAGTTCATCCTGCTGTCGTTAAGTGCTTAGGTATCGGCGGAAGTCCGTAGCAGGAAGTTGTGTTAGCATCATCAGGAGGTTTCGAGAGAACCGGATAAACCACATCATGATGCTGTTGTTTGTATCGTCGGCTAGTGGAGCATCGAAGGGAAGGTGCTGAAGTGGTCGTCATCAGGATATTCAAAGCAACCGGATATTTGATATCCTGCTGACGAAGGTGGTGTCACATATCATGATGATGCCGCTGGTGTTTGGCGCCCGATGAACAGTGCAACAGGAGGATGTTTGCGCCCGTTGAACATCATGATGATGATGATAGGCGACAGGCGGAGGAGTTGAACAGTAGTCGGCATGAGGATAATCGTGATTGTCCGAAATATGATGATGATGCGGACAGTGTAAAGCGGAATATGATGATGATGACGAAGGTGATGATGATGATGATGGGCTGCAGACATCCATGCTGTATGCGAAGGTTATAGTGTGGATGCCTCTGCATCATAGTGGTATCAGAGCTCAACAAAAGGTCTGGGCTGTTGTGTGTTGATTCTGTCACCGAAAGGGCAGAGGTAGAGTTGAATTGTGTGTTGTGTGTTGATTGAGAGGTTGACAAAATGCCTCCGAAAGGTAGTGGTACTGCAAGGGAATTGCAGGAAATGAAGGAGAAACATGCTAGAGAGATGAGGAAGACGAAGGAGCTTGCTGAAGCACTTCAAGCCAGGTTGACAGCCCTGGAAAAGAACAAAAAGAGGGAAGTGGAAGACAGTGAGTCTGAAGAAGATGAAGATACTGTTGAAGAGTATGAAGAGGTAGCTGAAGATTTGGATGCTGAAGACCAGAGATTGGCAAAACTGTTAAAGGAAGTACAGAGTGAAAAACCTAAGGTAAAGGTTGATGTTACCAAGTATACTGGAAGCTTGAATGAAGATGAGTTGTTAGATTGGATTGCTGCACTTGATAATCACTTTGAATGTGAAGATGTTGCTGAGGATCAGAAAGTAAAGATTGCAAAGACCAAGTTAGGAGGTCATGCTTTGGTATGGTGGGATTATGTACAATCTGAGAGAAGGAAACAAGGGAAGTCTAAGATCACTTCATGGGATAAGATGGTAGCAAGGATCAAGGGTAAATTCTTGCCAAGGGATTATGAAATCCAGATGTTTAAGAAGCTACAATTTTTAAAGCAGAAAGACAGGGATGTGAAAGCATATACTGAGGAATTTTATCTGTTAAGTATGAGATCTGGTCATCATGAGAATGAGGTAGAAAAGGTGGCTAGGTACTTGGCTGGTTTGAGATTTAACATACAGGATGAGTTAGTTTTAGCTAACCCTAAGAATGTGGAAGATTTTTACCAAATGGCAATCAGGATTGAAGAAAAGATGAACAGAGGACATGATAAGTCCATGAGAGGAAGAGGAACCAATAGGGGAAGAGGAACAGCCCCTACACAAAAGCAAACCAATGAGGGTCAAGAAGACACTGGTAAAGGACAGGGACAGTCTGATTTCAGAGGTGGATGGAAAGGTAATAGAGGAAGATTTGGAGGTGGTAGAGGTTCTACTACATTTTCAGGAAAGTGTTACACCTGTGGAGAGTTTGGTCATCCATCTTTCAAATGTCCAGAAAACAAAGGTTCATCATCCAGAAATGATAGAACTAGTGACCAGAGAGTACAACTGGTGCAAGAAGAGAAAGTAGAAGAAAGTGCACAGAGTTCAAACAGAGATCCTGAAAATGTTGGATATCCAGAGAGTGGAGAATCATTGATGTTAAGGAGAATTAGTTTGCAGGCATCAAAGGATATGATGCAAAGAAGAGCTCTTTTCAAGACCACATGCAAGAGCAAAGGTAAAGTATGTAAGGTTGTCATTGATACTGGTTCAACAGACAACATGGTATCTCAGGAAATGGTGGATAAACTGAAGTTGGAAAGGATTCCACATCCACACCCTTACAAGGCCTCTTGGGTGCGTGATAGTCATTCACTTTTTGTCTCTGAACAGGCATATGTGGATTTCCAGATCGGAGCATATCAGGATAGAATCTTGTGTGATATTTTGCCTATGGAATGTTGTCACCTACTGTTGGGTAGACCATGGCAATTTGACAAAAGGGTACTGTATGATGGGTATGCTAATACCTACACCATCAAGAAGGATGGGAAGACTATTAAGTTGATGCCATTGCAGGCAAAAGCTGCAGTACAGAAGGCAGCCCAAATCATTTTAATGGGAAAGAAGGAATTTGTGCAGATGCCTAGAGGAGCAGGCATGAAGGCAGTTCAGGACACTGCAAGGAAAGGAGTTGTTACAGACAACAAGCTGACAAACGTTTCAGTTGTGACTGACAGAGGTCAGCAGCAGGTTCAGAAACAGGGGTGCAACCAACCATCAGTTGAGAGGAATGACAAGGATGTTGTCATAGTTGGGACTATTGCTTGTCCTATACAGGTTGAAAGGAAGATGGAGTTGAACATTTCAGAAGTTCAAGAGGCAATTCAGACAGAGGTTCTGGTCAGACAACCTGGCAAACACAGGGTATGTGAGAAAAAGGCGTACATCAATAGGCATGAGGATTTACTTGCCAGAAAGCAAGTTACAGTTCAGAAGTCTTGGAGCAGCCAAGAGACAGCAGCAGACAAAGCTGGAGCAGGTCAGACGATTGACAAAGCAAAGTGTAAAGGTGGAGGACTTCCATATCCTAACTCATGGGACATGAGTTCTTTTCTTTTGGGGAGTATGGTGCAGAGGCACCTACATAACAGCTGGCCTTCAGGAGGCAGTTAGTAGTTTTAGGTCTTGTTTATGTTTCCAAGAAGGTCTGTTAAGACCAATTGCATGTAATAAGGTCACGCTGATCATGATAAGATCATGCTGACCAGGCTTTTACTATTTTTAGTTAAGTTTGTTAGAACAGCTGTCATGCTGTAGGGTCCGGTTGGATCTCCCAGCCGCCTGGAGAGTTCCCAGCCGCTTGGAGTCGGGTTAGTAGTACTCGTAGGATAATCTATTTAAGCTTGAGATCGCTTGATATTGCATATACAGACAGATATCATCGATCGAGCTAGGTTGCAGAGAGTGAGACTAAGAGAGAGATTGATCATTGTATTGCATCTTTTGAAATCAAATAAAGTGATCCTGTTTGTGTTCTTTCTCTGGTTGGATTCCATTGCTTGATCAATTTGCTGGTTTGAGAGGTTTTCATGGATTTACTGATCCGTTCCACCGGTTGATCCGTCTGATCGGTGGAATGGCGATGTACAGTAGGTTAGGTTGTAGTTTGTTTGTTTGCATGCAGGTGTGCAGGATCGCGGTCGACAGATGTTGAAGACCCTAGCATGGGTATGTGCTAGGTCAAATTGATAAGTTCGAGTTGGAAGATCACCCTGAGAGTGGATCGGGTCATCCCAGGAGGATCGGCGAAGTGAAATTTCACTAAGTGAAGAAGTTCGTCAAAACGGCATCATCAGGATATCTTGGTGAATATCCTGCGGTCAGTTTGAGCATCGTCATCCGGATAAGTGGAGATGAGCATGATGTTGTCGATTGCATGAAGTGCAAGTGCGTCGGGGTGATCATCATCAGGAGGGCCGAGGAGGAGCGTATCGGCATCAGGTTGAAGATCAGGTTGATCGCGGGACGGAAAAACTAAGTTTGGCCAACAGCAGGATATGACGTCATCATCATCATGATATACGTCATCAGGACATTTCGGAGCGGCAGGAATTGAGCAGCTGCGGGTGACGTCATCGTCATCAGGATCTACGTCATCAGGATATCAGGTGACGTCAGCATCGAGTGAATGGTGAGAGGAGTTAAGGTTTTGTCATCATCAGGATAAATGGGAAGAACCGGATGTTCGTTATCCTGTTGATTATCATGATGTTGAATATCATGATGCTGATGCTTGTGTCGTCGGCTATCGGAGCATCGAAGGGAAGGTGCTGAAGTGGTCGTCATCAGGATATTTGGCAACCGGATATTTGATATCCTGCTGACGAAGAAGGTGTCGAATATCATGACAGTGAAGATGGAGGTTGTCGCTGAAGTGAACAGTGGACGTCAGGAGGATGTTCGCGCTGATCGAACATGATGATGTTGTCGATAATCGAGTAAGGTGATGCTGTTGACAGGCGAAAGTGCGAAGGCTTGTCTGCAGGAGGATATCGGTCGGGCGAAAGTGGATGACGAATAGGACAAAAATGTAATTGGAACGAAATGGGTCTTCCAGAATAAACTAAATGAAGATGGTGAAGTTGTAAGAAACAAAGCAAGGTTGGTATGCAAAGGCTATTCTCAAGTAGAAGGAATTGATTTTGAAGAAACTTTTGCTCTGGTGGCAAGAATAGAGGTAGTTAGATTGTTTCTTGTATTTAGAGATTTTAAAGTATATCAGATGGATGTCAAATCAGCATTCATGAATGGAGATTGGGAGGAAGAAGTCTACAGTGAGCAACTAGAAGGATTTCAGTTGTCTGATCAGGGTGACATGGTTTGTAGATTGAGAAAAGCATTGTATGGACTCAAGCAAGATCCAAGAGCCTAGTATGCAAGATTGGATAAATATTTACTTAAGATAGGTTTTAGCAAAGGTACTATTGATAGTAATCTTTACTTCAAGATTAATCATGAGGACATCCTAATTGTTGAAGTCATTGTTAATGATATCATTTTTGGTAGAAATGAGTGTATGTACAAAACATTTGCTAACCAAATGAAAAGTGAATTTGAAATGTCTATGTTTGGAGAGATGAATTTCTCCCTAGGTTTACAAATTATTTAGTCAGACAAAGGTATCTTTATAACTCAGTCTAAGTATGTGAAAGAATTACTAAAGATGTTTGGAATGGAAGATTCAAATCTGGTAGATACACCTATGGTAACCAAAGACAAGTTAAGTAAAGATGATGATTCACCCAAGGCAAATTAGAAAATGTATAGATCAATGATTGGAGGACTTCTCTATCTGACCCAGACCAGACCTAAAATCATGAATGTCATTGGACTTGTTGCTAGATTTCAATCTGATACAAAAGAATCCCATGTTGTGGCAGTCAAAAGAATTTTTAGATATCTCAAGAGAACAATTGATTATGGATTATGGTATCCAAAAGACAATGACTTTACTCTTCATGCATACACAAATGTTGATTGGGCAGGAGATGTGGATGACAGAAAAAGTACTAGTGGTGGTGCTTTTTTCTTGGGAAACAGATTGGTCTCTTGGATGAGCAAAAAACAAGAGGCAATATCTCTGTCTACTACAGAAGCAAAATATATAGCAGCAACAAATAATTGTACTCATGATATGTGGATGAAGCAAATGTTAAAGGACATCAGAGTTGTGTTTGAGGAGCCAATCATAATCTTTTGTGATAACTCTAGTGTAATAAGTATCTCAAAGAATCTAGTGTTGCATTCAGAGACAAAGCATATATCTATCAAATTTCATTTCTTGAGAGAGAAGGTAAATGCGAATGAAGTCAAGTTGGAGTTTGTGTCATCCAAAGATCAGATTGCAGATATCTTCACTAAGCCTCTTCCCAAGGATACCTTTGAATATCTCAAAGAGAAGTTAGGGGTTATTACCCCTCTAAATCAAAACTAAGATGCACCAAGGTGCATCAGTCCAATGGAATTCTCAGTCATATCTTGAGATCCAGATTGATGTTGAGAGAATACTACTCTAGGGAGTAGTCAGTATTTAAACGTTGGAAATCAGTCTAAAATAAAAAGGGGAAGAGATGATTGCAAATATGCGCCCTTTGCCATTGATGTCAAAGGGGGCGAGAAGTCATGTGAAAAACTTGGAAATAAGTAGTTGCTAGTGAAAGGGGGAGTAGTGAAAACAAGTGGTTACAGGTGTGGCAAAAGAAAGGGGGAGAAGTTCTTTTCTTGATGGTGAAATCCTTTTTTCACATCATATGTTGCCATCAATGACAAAGGGGGAGATTGTTGCAAATATGTGCTTAATGTGTTGTCATTGATGTCAACATATCCTTCTGTCAGATACAATGAAGACAATACAAAGGAGTGATCAGTATTTCCAGTAAATTAAAGATCAGAGTTTGCGGATTAAAGGATTTGTATAGGGTTGCCTAGTGTTGCTCCAGTTAAGATTTGAAAGGTCCACATGAAGATTTGGCAAAGTTATGGCCCTCTGAGTAGAATACGTTTCTGCAGCTATTTTGTTGTGACAAAGTGGCAAGAAGTTGGTCCGGATTGGTCCAGTATGAGAATATTGTGATCTGCAGATCTAGAGGCATGTCATGAATGTTGGTGTGTTCCCTCAACTTGAGTGGCTCATGGTTTGGAGATCCGGAAGCAATATTTCTAGTATGACAGTCATGGTAGTGTGTGTTCTTGAGGTTCAGTATGAAGATGCGAGTGATTCTGGTAATACAAAGTGGTGTGGTTATTCCTGTTGACTTAATTTTTCTTGTGGTGGTCTTTGGATCATGTGGCTATTGTGTTGGTGGTCCACATTCACAAAGGAGCTCATGATTGAAGGTTTCCTCTTGGTTGTTATTGTTCTTCCTAGTCTTGGCCGACCGGATGTTCCTAGCGTGTTGTGGATTATCTAAAAAATCATTTTATGAAGCATGGTATGTTAATGGAGGAAGATTCAAGTCTCAGCAATGATTGGCCAACAATGTAAAGATACGTGTTAAGTTTGGCCAACCTTGTTGATCATACCAAGATGGATGAAGTGTATAAATACTTGTTGAAGAGTTGTCAAACATTATCCTTGTGTAAAACAGATTAAATTTGAATAAAGGATTAGAAGCAGAGCAAAGAAGAAAAGGAGTGAGAGTAGTATAGAGTGTGAAGATATTAAAGAAGAATCTAGGGCAAAGCAGAAGTTTTTGAACATTCATTGAAACTGAACCAAGCATGAAGTAGATACTATTTCTCAGTTAATTCATTCTGTTCTAAATTAATTTCTTAGACAGTGAGCCTCCTCTTTTGAGTAGTGAGCTCTGGGTAGTGCACCTGAAGGCATGTGCCTTCTATTTTTCTAAAGTACTTTTAACAGGGTACAAATCTTTGTGGGCTAACCCCCACTGTGGTTTTTCCCTTAACTAGGTTTCCACATAAAAATCTTGGTGTCAATTGTGTTGATTATGTTTTTGCTCTTATGTTGTTGATCTATGCTTTAATGTTTACATCACTAATCTAGTAGTAAGATGATAAAGAAGGTTAAAAGAAGAAAAAGATTAAATTGTGTGACAACTGATTCACCCCCCTCTCAGTTGTCCGGTCTAATTCCAACATCCCTCTCACTAAATGGTGGTACAATACCTCTTACCACACTACATCTAAAATGATTCCATATGAAGTGGTCTATGGTCAAGCCCTGCCAGTGTTCCTTCCATACACCCCCAGTAGTTCACCAGTTTAGGCATTTGACACAATTCTTCAAACTTGAGATCAAATTCTTCACATCTTGCAGGACAATCTTCACATGGCAAGAAATCGAATGAAACAGCAAGCTAATCAGCACCATTATGAGCGTACTTTTCAAGCAGGTGATATCTACATCTATAGAAACATTCATCCCTAAAACTCAACGGGCTGTTGATAACTGAGAGGGGGGGTGAATCAGTTATCCTAATTATTTCCCTTTTTGAACTTTCTTATTAATTGATGCGGCATTGAATCAAACACTAAAACATTAACATGAAAT
Source organism: Cunninghamia lanceolata (assembly GCA_027924645.1). Classification (NCBI taxonomy): domain Eukaryota; kingdom Viridiplantae; phylum Streptophyta; class Pinopsida; order Cupressales; family Cupressaceae; genus Cunninghamia; species Cunninghamia lanceolata. The sequence goes on from BSBN01000657.1 coordinate 14,957,181, forward strand.
AAGAAACACATAACACAGTATTTTTGACGTGGAAACCCTGTTAAGGGAGAAAACCACGGGGTGATTAACCCAAAATTATTCTCTGTTAGAAGAATAGGAGATTACAAAAATGGCACTTGCCAATTAGGGCTCACTGCCCGAGCACACTGCTCACAAGAGGCCCACTGCCTACAAGAAGACACACTGTCTACAAAGTGATAAGAATCACAGTCTTGAACTGATTGGAAGCATCTACATATGCTGGAGTTCAGTTCCGGTTAGGCTCAGTATACTGATCTGCTGCACTTCATCTTTCCTCTGTTCTTTATTCTGCTATCTTTCACATACCGGATCCTTTTTGCTACTTCTGCTCTGTTCTGGACTTATTCGCATATATCTTCACACCATCACACCCTTCACAACTAAATCCATCCTCTATATATATCCGCACAAGTAATTTCATCACCTTTCTAGTCGGCATCTGGAACAGTCTAGTTTCTTACAAACTCTTGTTCTGTCGGCTGAATCCTTCCTCACCAAGCAATGCGGATCAAGCATATACTTGTAGATATCATTAATCATGTCGGCCAAACATGATTCATGCCTTCACAATCTCTATCATCAATAGTAACACATCCGGAAAGTAGTCTGATACTCTGTCAGTCAGTTCTTCCTCTGTTTTCACTGTCTCTCAGGAATCCGGTACTCAACTATTCATATCTTTTTCCTTATCCATCACCGGAGGCTAAATCCTTGGAATATACCACTCAAGGTAGTCCTCTTGACTTCCCCAAATCCACACTGCACCAAGACACTTCCTCTGAGAGATCCGGACCAATCTGTCGGACCTTGCCACATGCTCTATTCTTGTTCACCGGACCACAACAATCTTTATTCTGACTTTCGGTAGAGACACATTATGACTTGCGGATATGTGGGATGACCTTTGTTTCCATCAATGACAACAACCATGAATCCATATAGTGTCTCTTGCCAACAATCTCCCCGTTTGGCATTGATGGCAACACTTAGTGAAAAATGACTAAGTGTTTTCACTATGCTCCCTCTTTGCTGATGCTCTGTCTTTATATACAATTTTCGGAACTCCCCCTTAATTGGATTCCTCATTTTTCACTGCTCCTCACTCCCCCTTTGACATCAATGGCAAAGGGTAGGGTCCGTATATCAAAATTTTCAAAAAAATTTTCTATACATAGCCGCATATTTACATACTCACATATACTGAAGAATGTCTGCAAAGGATGTCTGCAATTGGATCATTTCTGTAGACCAACTTTGCTTCATTCTATCCAAAATTGAAATGTGACCACTCAACAAAAATGCAAAAGCTTCTGCCCGCTTGAGATCTGTCAGATCTTTTGTTTGGGCGGTGGTCTGAGCATCACTGATGGCCTCATGCATAGTTTCCAACTTAGGGATTATAATCCTTCTAAGTTCTCCCATCCGGTTAGTGATATTCTTCCTTTCCTTCTCAAGATTCTTTATTTCATTCAAGACTGCAATAGTCTGACATTCTTGATTTATTATGGAGGAAGAGAGAGGATCAAAACTTTGAGATAAGCTTTGTAGCTTATCCTGTTCCTCTTTTATTTTCTTATCAATTGCTGCTGTTGCCTTTGACCAGGATATGCAAAATTTGTAGATGTCACCGCCATCCTTAAGAGCATTCTCTAAGATCTTTATTCCAATGCTCACAATCTTCCTATCTTTAGAGATTAATTCTAATATTTTTGAAAATCTTTTATCCAAAAATTCCTTCCGGACCTTTTCTTCAGCTGATTTTTCTAGAGAATCAAAATGTGTATCAACACTGCTGACTAAGGTTTTTAGATTACCGGAAGAGGAGGCTGTCGGATCTATCTGGATTGATGGCATAATCTTTACAAGTACTCCGGAAGCAGCCTCTATCAACTCACAGTCTTCCATATGAGACTTCAGGAGCTTTTCATTTGCCTTGGCATTTGCAAATGAAGCTATCTTCATTGTTTGTACCGGAGAGAGAGAGTCAAAGTCGAATGGGCCTTTTAGAAGCTCCGGTTCATCAATCTCTAAAGTTTCTTTGCTCAAAAATTGTTGAACAGTTTGTGCAGTGTCTCTTGCCGGAGACAAATGTTTCTTTTCTTCTGCAGTCTTGGAACTGTCAACCTCTTTGTCTTTCACCACTGCTTCCTTCTCCTTTAATTGCTCTTCTTCTTTGGATCCGGAGACTGTAGGGGAAACCGGAGGAGAGATGCTTGTTTGTTCAGGGCCCACTTCTTCCGGAACAGATGATTCCAAATCCGCAGCTGTTTCTGCACCTAAGTCCTCTACAACAGGAAGATTGAACCTTTTGAAGGCCTTCCGGAGGATCTCTTCTGTCTCTTGGGCCACTTTGTCAGTCTCACCAAGCATGAGTTGATTCATCCTGGCTTTACTTCTGAACTCATCTTTGCAGTCCTTGAAGATTATGTTCATTGTCTTGCGATCAATTTGAGGATATAGCTGAATAGCTATCTGCTCCCGGATCTCAAGATCTTTGGCATGAGCATTGTTCTTTCTTACTTCTAATTCCTTTTCTAGGCTTTTAGGAATAAGAGATATGATCTCAATGAAAGCCTTATTGTATATGTTCAGATATTTGACTGTGGCTTCCTGAAGAGTCTTTTGGTCAGCCTCACTGAAGTCATCATAAGATTCAGTCATTGGTTGAAGGTTTCCATCCACCGTGACCGACTTGATTACATTCTCTAGAGACAGAGTGGGCTTTTCAACAGATACCTCCGCCATTTCATCCTTGTCTTGGCCTGTGGAGGGTTTACCGGATCCTTTCTTCTTCTGTTTCTTTATTTCTTTTACTCCCTCATCTGATTATGTTTCCTCTTCATCCTTTTGGCTTCCATAAGCCCTTGTGGCTTTTGTCTTGGATCTCTTACCGGATGCCTGGACTTCCGGTTTTGAACTTTTGGTTGTGGGAGGTGCAGATCTCTTTGATGATCTGGTCCGGGTGGGAGCTTCAACCGGAGCACTTTCTTTACTTTTCTCTTCTTCCTCAGCCTTCCTCCTCTTTTCCCAGCTGGCATCAAGTGCCTCTTTTGAGATGCCTAGGCCTTGAGCAATGTGCTCTACTTCTTTTCTCACCTTTCTTTTAATCTCAGGTTCCCTGAGTTCTACATGTATTTTTACACTCAGCTCCTCAAAGGTTCCAAACCTTTCTGCCTTAGGATCTTTGGGCTGACTTAGCATGTGTTGAACATGCAGCTCCACTATCTGTTCATCCACTTCATACCCCATGGGCATGATCCAGACAGTCCTTGGCTCCACTGCCTCCATTAGGCACTGATCAGTGTCAACCATAAAGCACACTGAGTCTTTGTATTTTTGAACAAGAGATTGGGGAATTCTCTCTCTTGCTTGCATCATGCTCTGAAAGTTTTTGAAGTATCCCCATAGAGCTGTATTTCTCGCTTTTGCATCCCCAAGTCCATGCAAATAGTCTCTTATCTGGACTGCAACAGGTTTGTCATTCTGCCATACCCATCCACTTGATCCGGGTAGCTCATTCATGAAGTAGAAGAATAGACATACAATAAGAGTACCATACTTAAAGGAATTCTTCTTATCCTTCTTGATTTTCTGTATATTTTCCATTAATTGGCTTAGCAGTAGTTCGCAGAGATCATATTCTGCATTCTTTCTTAGCATTTCATAGGCAGTGTATACTGCAGTTCTGGATACAGAATTCTCCCTGCTGGAGTGATAGATCTTGTATCCTATTATCATGGATGCATATTTGATATCCGGATCTGAAATATCTTCAATGGTCATTGCCCTCTTATCAAATTTTGATCCGGTGGCCTCAGTTACAATGTTGTTCTTGACAGATTTGAGGATAGGTATCCCTCCGGAAGAGTATAGACCAGTTACTGCTCTAATTGCCTCTTTTGTGATCTTGCAGGGTCTATCCAGCCATAGAAAGTTGTCATGCATCCTGCTCAGTACATACCGGACCCATTCATCTTCTTCAAAGCAGGGGAAATGAATAAATTGCTCAAATTGTTTCTTCTGGATATCCTTATACTCTTATGCGCCTTCGGTTTGCACGGAGTGGTTGGATTGATTTCTTTATGCAATAACTTCGGCAGGAGATCCTTGGTGTGCTTGATGAACCTTGTTGCAGAGCTCCACTTTTCGCTTCTTCTTGAGTGCAGAATGAGCAAATGACTTTTGAGAAATCCCTTAAATTGCTCCGCGAACCCTAATATCTGTCTGCAATAAATGCTTCACCTACATCATTCCGGTTTGCCTTGTCTGGATAGCTTGGAGTATCCCGGATTAGTCCTGATCTGTGGATATCATCCGGATCTTTCAATCATGAATAAATCGAGGTAACATATTACAAGAACATCCCAAACACTCTGTCCAATCCGCAGAACAAGATAGTGCACTTCCGGATCTCTCCGGACCTTTTTGTAATCCTTTATCATACCGGAGCATCTCCCTGAACATGTCTTATTTGATCGATCACAGCTTCTTCATGACTCCATGCGGACCTCTGAAAACTTGACTGAAGCATCTCAAGACTCATATCTACAAACCCTTTAATCCGCATCTTGTCCCACATCCGGCACCACTTGTTTGGCTGGGGGAACAGGATTTTCTTTGAGTCTCCCCCTGAGCCTGAGCTCACCTTTTAATTTTCGGAAGAAATATCAGCACCAGAGTCTGGTGTGGATCCAACCTCTACATTCTCTGAACTTTTCTTCACCCAAATCTTGCTCATCTGATTCCTAACCTCATCCGCATTCATCTTTTGTTTACCCTTGTCTTGATTCTGATTATACACCGAACCTCTTTTGTCCTGATTCTTGTTTCTGCAGACTTTAGCATTATGACCGGACCTATTGCAGATTTGGCAAATAACATTTCTTTGCATATTTGACTGATATCCTCTTGATCTGCATTGATTAGCCATATGACCTACTCTATTGCATGTAAAGCATCTACCTTTGAATGATTTGTTTTCTTGCATAATTCTGCATTCATGGGATTTGTGTCCATACCTTTTGCAGTTGAAGCACTGTCTGGAGAAGGATGAATTAATCTGATTCATTTTCATTCTGCACTGATTAGCTTTGTGACCAAAGTGGTTGCAGCTGTGGCAGTATCCATTGAAGGATGGATATCTTTGAGCATTTGGCTGTCTTACCGGAGGTCTTCTAGGCCTGCTCCTTGGATTTTCTGATCCAAGATTCTTCTGACCGGATCCGGAGCTTTCTCCTTTCTCATATCCCAAACCATACTTGTCATCTGTCCTCTTTTGACTTCCAAGAAGAACTTCAAGTTGAGCAGAACTTATCTTGAATTTCTCTTTATATTCATTTGCTGTTTGAAGGTCTCTTTTGAGAGAGGCAATTTGATCCTCAAGTTTTTCTTCATTAACTTTGGCATCTTCAAGATCAGATTCAAGATGTCTGATAATCCTGTCCATCTGGTGGCATTCTTCTGATTTATCTTTAAGAGATTGTCTTAGATTGTCTTCAGCCTTTCTTTTTTCTTCAATCTCTTGAGTAAACTTTATAGTTCCTGATTCCATTTCATGTCTTAACATAATGACTTCTTTTGATAACTTTTCACATAACTTGGTTTGCTCAGTCAATTCTTCATTTGTATTGCTTTCTTCACTTTGTCTTGCCAACTGTTGGAGCAGCTCCTTTCTCTTTTTCATAGAGAGACTTAATTTGTCTTTTAATTCTCTCATGAATTCATCAGCCTGTTTGAGTCTTTCCTTTAATTCACTGACTTCAGAATTTGACTGTTCAAGATCCTCAAGAGCAGTCTTGAGTTGCTCCCTTAAACCATATGCATCCATTTGAACTCCCAGATCTTCCTCAAGCTGTTAGGCTCTATTAGGAGGAACTTAGCTCTGATACCAATTGTTGATAACTGAGAGGGGGGGTGAATCAGTTATCCTAATTATTTCCCTTTTTAAACTTTCTTATTAATTGATGCGGCATTGAATCAAACACTAAAACATTAACATGAAATAAGAAACACATAACACAGTATTTTTGACATGGAAACCCTGTTAAGGGAGAAAACCACGGGGTGATTAACCCAAAATTATTCTCTGTTAGAAGAATAGGAGATTACAAAAATGGCACTTGCCAATTAGGGCTCACTGCCCGAGCACACTGCTCACAAGAGGCCCACTGCCTACAAGAAGACACACTGTCTACAAAGTGATAAGAATCACAGTCTTGAACTGATTGGAAGCATCTACATATGCTGGAGTTCAGTTCCGGTTAGGCTCAGTATACTGATCTGCTGCACTTCATCTTTCCTCTGTTCTTTATTCTGCTATCTTTCACATACCGGATCCTTTTTGCTACTTCTGCTTTGTTCTGGACTTATTCGCATATATCTTCACACCATCACACCCTTCACAACTAAATCCATCCTCTATATATATCCGCACAAGTAATTTCATCACCTTTCTAGTCGGCATCCGGAACAGTCTAGTTTCTTACAAACTCTTGTTCTGTCGGCTGAATCCTTCCTCACCAAGCAATGCGGATCAAGCATATACTTGTAGATATCATTAATCATGTCGGCCAAACATGATTCATGCCTTCACAACCTCTATCATCAATAGTAACACATCCGGAAAGTAGTCTGATACTCTGTCAGTCAGTTCTTCCTCTGTTTTCACTGTCTCTCAGGAATCCGGTACTCAACTATTCATATCTTTTTCCTTGTCCATCACCGGAGGCTAAATCCTTGGATATCCGCACAAGTAATTTCATCACCTTTCTAGTCGGCATCCGGAACAGTCTAGTTTCTTACAAACTCTTGTTCTGTCGGCTGAATCCTTCCTCACCAAGCAATGCGGATCAAGCATATACTTGTAGATATCATTAATCATGTCGGCCAAACATGATTCATGCCTTCACAACCTCTATCATCAATAGTAACACATCCGGAAAGTAGTCTGATACTCTGTCAGTCAGTTCTTCCTCTGTTTTCACTGTCTCTCAGGAATCCGGTACTCAACTATTCATATCTTTTTCCTTGTCCATCACCGGAGGCTAAATCCTTGGAATATACCACTCAAGGTAGTCCTCTTGACTTCCCCAAATCCGCACTGCACCAAGACACTTCCTCTGAGAGATTCGGACCAATCTGTCAGACCTTGCCACATGCTCTGTTCTTGTTCACCGGACCACAACAATCTTTATTCTGACTTCCGGTAGAGACACATTATGACTTGCGGATATGTGGGATGACCTTTGTTGCCATCAATGACAACAACCATGAATCCATATAGTGTCTCTTGCCAACACGGGCATCATAAGCTAGCTCCAAAGTTCTATGGGCCATATAAGGTTCTTCAAAAGATTGGGTCAATTGCTTATAAATTGGAGCTTCCTCCTTCTTCCTGCGTTCATCCAGTATTTCATGTCCCTTGTCTAAAGAAAGTTCTTGGCACCAACATCAAAGCACAAACTATTTTACCAGAACTGGATAACAAAGGATCCATCATTTTGGAGCCGAAAGCAATCCTCGACAGGCGCACTCGTCAGCTTTGTTCTCGATCCATCACAGAGGTATTAATTTAGTGGCATGGAATGCAACTAGAGAATGCTACATGGGAACCACTCCTTCATATTTAGCAACAATTTCCATATCTTAAGCTTTGAGGAGAAAGATTTTCTAAGAGGGAGGGGATGTTAGGAACCCATGTTTAACCCTTCTCTTTACTTTGTTAGTATATTGTTGTTGGACACATATGCTTTGTAAGTTGTCCCGTGAGTATATTGTATTATCCCACATTCATGGGAAGTAATAGTTGTTTAGATTAGACTTAGTATATAAGTACGTGTTGAGGCCAATGAAGGCATCCACGAATTTATTGTATTGATCTTTCTCAAAGGAGGTTGCCCCCTCGAAGTGGCCTACAATCAATAAATTCCTTTTGTGTTTCTACTATTTCTTTTATTTCGTGCATTTTTCATTATATTGTTGCAGGAGGTTCCTCTCAACTATCTCTTTCTTGACTCATTAAATAGTTATAAAGTAAATTTAAAACAAAAGGTATAATTTATAATACAATATTCTAGAAGATATAAGCATTTCCCATAATCCTAGCATACCCTACTTCTGAGTGAGAATAATAATAGTACATCATTTAAAATACTACTTGGTGTTTCACACATATAAGTATATATTTCATCAATATAAAAGTTATACAATCTTATACAAGGTCACCCACAAAGATTTATATACACCTAACGTATGGACAATCTCATATAAGGTTGACATAAATTAGTTTCCAAATGTATAAAGCACAACAATCATATACAATGTTATTTCTATAAAGTTTCCCAATCAGACAAAGTATAACAATCATGTATAATGTTGTTCATACATACTTTTCCAACTACACAAAACATATAGTCAAATACATTTTTGTACATAACTAATTTTCCAAATATACTAAGTATATAATCAAGTGTAATGTTGTACATACATAGTTTTCCCAGGTATTACAACGTATACAAACAATTAAACTCTAACTTATTTTCCCATATACAATAGATCAACTTTCTCACATATTACCTTATATAATTGACACAATTTTCACATGTATTACTTTATAGGTTGGCTTAAATGGATTTGAAACTCTATGCATAGCTATCACAAACAATTAGCTTAAATGAATTTAAACCTCTATGCACAACCATAAACACAATCATCTTAAATAAATTTAAACCTCTATGCACAACCATAAATACAATTGGCATAGATGAATTTAAATCTCTAAGCATATCCATAAATACAATCATCTTAAATGAATGTAAACCTCTATGCATAGCTATCCAATGTGAAGACATATAGTTAACTCAAATAAATATATAAACATACAACCCTATCAACACACACACACACACACACACACACACACACACACACACACACACACACACACACACACACACACACACACACACACACATATATATATCTTCATATTTATATAAATAGATGTTTCATGTATAAAAATAAATCAATTTACCTCTTTATTTATGCTCAGGCCATTGAGGAATTTAGACAAACACTTGGCATGAAAACCCCTATTCCAATTTGTTTATAGAAATAAGTTTGTTTGTTCCTATAAATTTATATATATCTATATAAAATTGATTCACTATCTGTTTTTAAAGTCTCAAGCATATGGTATACATACACAGTCATGTGAAATGTTTCTTATATAGTCTCAAACATGCAATATTCATATACAGTCATGGATGACATTACTTGGTGAAGTCTCAAGCATACAATATAGACAGATATACATACAAAAATGTAACCAAATTCTATTCACATACATGTTAGGTAGTGTCCTTAGATAGCTCTCTATCATAGTCATTCTAGACTCCCCACTCATTCAATATCCATGGCCTCCCAACCAAAACCCATTCCTTTGCTCTTTGTACTCTCCCCCAAAAATGTCCAATCATTCCCCTCTCCTTCATTATTCTTATTCCTCTTAATAAAAAGAGTCAAACCCCTACTTATTAAATGGATGTCATGTCCTCATGGGCTTCATGGTAGACCATTTTCTTAAATATTTTCAATAGAAAAGAAAAACACTACCTTGCAAAGATGCTTCCAATTTAAAGAAAGCATAATATGGTGAAAAATAGTCTGAGTTTCTAGCCTTTGGGTCGTCCTTACTTGCTGCAAAAACCCATAAACTTAGGGCCAAACCAAATTCCCATACCATATTTTCTCATAGGTTTCTCAAACCCAAAAATTTAAATAAAATATAATTTTTAATAGTAGCTCAACAAGTAAACATAGTCAAGCTAATAGAGTATTAAAACTAAGGTTTTTTAGTTTTCTTAACAGAATAAAACTTGAATACCATAAGTCACATGATACTGTTGGCAAGAGACACTACTAGGCATGATATATGTCGTCATTGATGGCAACTAAGATCATCCCACTCATTTGTACAACACAATTTGTTCATACCGCAAGTCAGATTCAGAATTTGTCTAAGTATGGTCAGTTAGGAACAGAGCAGCAACAGGGTCTGGCATTTTGGTTTGGATCTCTCTGGTGGGAAGTCATGATTAGCTACAGATCTAGGGGAGTCATGTGCATTATCACATTAGTCTAAATCCAGATTTTTGTCCTTTGGTGATGAAGGATTCAAAAGATATTAGCCTCTAAGTATTGTGTTCTAGTTTGTCAAAGTAGACAAAAGAAGAACAGGCCGACCTTCAAGAAGATCTTGATTCTGGATGTATGGAAGTTGTTTGTTGGACAAATGATAATGATCAGTGACAATGGTCGATATGAGTAATGATTTTCAAGAGAAATTTTTAGTCTACATCTTAAGTCATGCATAGAGCTAGCCGACAAAGCAGAGCATTTATAAAAGTTCTAATTATTGTTGAAGCTGACTGATAGAATGATAATAGACCATATTGTGGATATATATAGCTGATGAAATTGGATGATTCAGTGTGTGTGGTATAGGTGAATAAGGCATATGTGAGAAGAGCAGAAATCCAAAGTGTGAATGAAGGCAGAACAGTAAGAAGAGTAGAATGAAGATGAAATGTGTAAGATTAGTTTTTGTACTTAACTAGAACTGAAATTCTTGCATAAGTAGATGCTATTAATCGGTTCAAATCTCTGTCATTCTCTTGTAATATCTCCATAGGCAGTGAGCCTCTACTTGAGCAGTGAGCTCTGGGTAGTGAGCCCGAATGCATGTGCATTCCCATTTTTAAAATACTTTTAACAAGGTATTAATATTTGTGGGTTAACCCCCACCATGGTTTTTCCCTTAACCGAGTTTCCACATCAAAAATCTTGGTGTCAAATGTGTTATTTATGTTTTATGTTCACATGTTATTGATTGATGCTGAAATGTTTATATCATTAAATTGATTATAAGTGGTAAAGGAGGATCAAAAGTAAAAAGGACTAAAAATGTGTGACAACTGATTCACCCCCCTCTCAGTTGTCTGGACCTAAACCAAAAGATACAACCATACAAGATATTAACTCAAATAATCAAATGCAATAACTTTTTAAGATCCAAACATCATGCAAACACTCAAAGGAAACCATGAATTCATACTCAATGTTCACAATGACACTCATAAGAAGTCTCTTACTATACATGTGAATGTATCAACATACAGTCAAATTACAAATTCATGCAAGTGTGTGGGTTCTTAGAAGGTAGGAACAACTACCCCACTATTACTATCTTCCCCCCTCTCTCGGATGATGCTCTCCCTTTACACATGAGGGTGAAATATCTAACCTGTATACACCTCATGCCAATAGGTGGTATTTGGTCCACGTCAATAGTAGGTGATTATAAGATCTATTGGGAATTAAGGTGTCTCAACCTTGGTAATTCCTTGTATTATTTCATTGTATTTATTTATTCATTACCTATGATGTAAATTAATTGTAAATTTCATATTGTCATCTTGTGGGATGTGGCACGGTGATGTGTCATCCTACATGGAAGATGACAACTTGTGATTTTGTCCTCACATGAGGAGATAGGCATCCCACTTAGTGGTAGGAATATTCTAAGATGTGTCAGCATCTTGGATGTTGTGTAAGGGAATATTGACCGAAATGGTCATGACAGATTCCTATGACAGTTTTATGACATGTGAGAGTCAGAAATAGGAGATTCTATGACAGGGACAGACAAGTGTCAAAGAGCATCTTTGGGTGCCCCAAGGTGGGTTATGACATGTTGTAAGAGAATATGCTATTTATAGCATGTGTATGAAAGATTCTCTTACAGCTGTAAGTCATTATGCTATGACAGATTCTATGACAGTCGTAAGAGTCGTAGAAGCATTTGTCATTACCCATTTTGGGAATAGGTGACCTCTTTTGGGATGGGGTGACCTAACAAGTGTTAGGAACATTATGCAATGTTGAACAAGTTTCCATAGGCGTGGGTTTTGGGCCATGAGGCCATGTTGGACACCCATTCCAAGATAGAGCCAAAACTGCCTTATAAACTCTATATAAATAGGTGCTTTGAGGAGGTGATGTACTACAGGTTTTACAAGTACTGTTATGCTGCCAAATCATCTCTAGATACAAGTGTCAAAGACTCCTGCAAGAGCATTGGCTCTGATTTGTATTGTAATCTCTTTGTTTACGTAATACAGTTGAGCAGTGTTTTGGAGTGTAGGGGTTTTCACACGTAAGGGTTTTCCCCATGTATATCTTGTGTCTCTCTTCTTCTTTAATTCTTTCTTCCTTATGTGTTTGCTACAATATCTCATGTTAATGGTTTAATGTTGCTGTAATAGTTAGGATAAATTTGAATTTGCACTCTCCTCCCCTCATTAGATTAGTGTAGGAAGCGTTTTCCGCACACCTAGCTTCCTTTCAAGATCAAAAACCAAAAATAATAAATAAAGTATCATCTACATAAAGTTTAAGATAATAAGTAATCACATCATACTAATCATAAATCATTTTAGAAAGATAAACATATGACAAAACACCATTACTAATCAAACATCAATTCAAATATTGAATAATCTGCATGATTATTCTATATAATCAATGAAATACTAAACTATCATAATAACATACTAATCATAAATGTCATTGCATTTAATACATTAGAACAAATCATAAAATGCACACATTTAATCATTTATTTAAATATTAAAAATTTGCCCTCCAAGAGTAAGTGAGAATGGGATGTGACACTAGGGTCAGTTCATGTGCCAAAGAAGATAAATTAAGCACTCTATACTACATTTATGTTAATACCAAAAGTAGGTGTAAGATAAAAAAATGTTAAAGCAAAAGGTAAGCACTTTTGTCCCTTACAATTCCATACATAAGCCTTACAATAGGCATAGTTTGTGAATTATTATATAAAAAATAAAGAAATAATTTAACTTAAAAGGTATAATAATTATCCAAGTCTAAAATTTTAATTGTAATATTATTTATTAAGAAGATATACAAAAGATATGTCAAAGATATATGCAAATTCATATTTAAGATATACACAAATTTTAGTGAACACGAGTTAATTATAAAAGGTCTTATTTTTTAAAAGAATTTTAAGAATTAGTTTGAAGTATAGTGAAAAATTATAGGGATGATTTTGATTATTATTTTGTAATAGTTAATTGAAAGTTGTAGCAAATTGATGCAACACACAACATACACTCAATACAATTTTGCCATTAATCATGTGAGAGCCAAAGATTTGAAGACTGGAACATAAAAAAACTTCTATTCATCAACTCTGCTGCTATAATGAGAGAAAACTCTCTTATATCCAAGAAAACAGAAAAATCAAAAAATTACCTTTTTTGATAAATTTTGACAATTGTCAGATTTTGCCATTTTAGGTAATTTTACAATCATATCTTGAGAATCTAATTTTTTTACAAAAACTTCCTAAAGCTAAGGTAGGATGAAAATCCAACTAACATCCTAAATTCGAAACATGAGTTTCAAGTTATTAAAAAAAACAACTTTTAAAAAACTAGAAAAAAATACTAAATTGTCATTTTGAAGGCCAAGATGAAAGTTTAAAGCTCTGAAAAAGTGTCAATATGAGGTCCAATTGACTAGGGTGGTTGGGAAACCACTGGCCACCTCATAACACATCCACCTGTAAAATTTCTTAGAAAATCCACATCCGAGTCAAAAGTTATGACCTCCGGAAGTCCCTGCATCACAAATCCATTGTTATAATATTATCTTCAAAAAAAACTAATAACACAAAAAAATTCAAACTTTGATGACATCAAATATGATTTTTCTTTAGTAAAACTAACAATAACATGTATAAGAGTTTACAAATAGTTGATAGAAATCATTATTTTAAATCAATTAAAATATATTTGAAGAGGAAGAAATAGACTACCCTCTTTTAAATTATATTAATCTAAGGAAATAAAAATTGATTACTATAAAAACAAACCCTATATTAACATAATGTGTTGAGTTACATACACAACGTGAAATAAAAATCACAATTGACAAAGATGATTGATAAGAATGTGCATATCAATCTCACTGAAAATTTTAATTGTGTTATTGTGATAGATGTTAAATATGTGTCATATCATAGACTACAAAGTTGTACATGTTAAGTAGAGAAAAGAGAGGGGATGAATGCAAAGCATGTGAGTACACTAGATCAAACCCTCCTTTCACTACAACATTCAAGGACAAAACTGAGCCAAGTCACTATAAGATGGAAGAGGACTTGGCTACTAGTTTTGTTCTCTTGTTTACAAAGGAAAGATGTGATTCAACCAAGCCTTTTATCAAACCCTAGGCCAATCAATGCACTGAACCCTAGAATTAGGATAATCAGCTTATAACAAAGAAACAACATAAAGTCAGGATCTGAAAGTACCAGAATGATCAGTGAGATGTCCTAACCTGTCCCTCAGAAACTGAAATGTTGGAAGACTCTGGGGTTAGCACCCGAGTCCAGAAAGTCCTAATCCCTAAAAGCTCAAAACTGGAAAAATGTCATAAATGATGCTATGATGTTAAATTTAGGGATTGTTTTAGCTTCTAGACAGTGGGGCTAGCGCCCAAGTCTGCTACAAATGAATTTTTGAACTCTATTTTCAAATCTTCAATCTTTATCCCTTAAGCAACCTCCATGTACCTTCACTTCTACTATTCTCACACCTATAACCTACACATAATAAGAAAAGGGTTTTGGGAGTTGTGGTGTTTAGGGATTTTCCTCAGTCAAACCCTAGGTTAACATTCAAGTTTTCTCAACACCTTTGTTAGAGAGAGTGTCCTTGTAGGAAAAAGGCTAAAGATAATCCAAATGATGATGAAATGATTCAAACACAATGAGAATGTGACCTTGGGGGTGAATTCCTTAGGAGGATGAATATTCTTCAACTCATAAGGATGTTGATGTTGATTCCAAATCTACAACAAACATAATATTAACTAAAAGTTGCAATAATAACACAATGAATGCCTTGAATGCTCTTTGCTCGATATCATAATCTTGCTATCATCAACTTGTAAGAAAATGAATTCAAAAACTTGTTTATATATGCTATCCTATTAAACTTTCACAAATTAATTGAAAGAGCCAACAAGGAAGGACCTATTTGAAAGTCCTATGTCAACATCCCTTAAATTTTATCCCAACCAATCAAGGTGGACTTGGACATGGGCGCCCAAGTCCCAAGGTGACTTTTTGGTTAGGACCTAAGCATTAAATGGGACCCTAGTTCCTATTTGACATGGGTTTCAAGGGATTTCTCGTCGAGATTAATATTTTTGCTTGTAGAGTGTAAACATAGGGACCTAGGAGCTAAACTAGGAGGTAAAAAGGCACGTGTCCACTTTTTACTCCATAACAATCAGTCCCCACCTTCATGTGTGTGCAATCCTATGATTTAGCACATGCATTAAAGTACAGTTGAAGCATATCAAAACACATCGAACACTAGAAGGAATACACACCCTAAGCTTGAAGGACTACTTCTAGCTCCCAAACTTAAGCAAACATAAGAAAACACTTAACAGTCACATAAGACATGGTGAATACAGTAAGGAAGTACGTAATACATGAAGAATATAGTGAAGCACATAATACACGGAGAAGACATGAACATATTCACACAATACACAAAGAAGACATGAAGAGAAGACATCATTAAGCCATTACATATATCTATATATATGTATATATATAATGCTAACTAAAGTAAATAAAACACACATGAAAGACATGCAAAACATATACAGCGTGGGGAGACCATGCCACAAACATGCAAGAAATTCAAGGAAGACACATAATACATGAGTGCCGCATAGCATGTCGTCGACACACTATACATCTTATACATGGCAAACACGGGTGATAGGAAGGAGCTTGTCATTGCACTCCACTATCAGAAAACATGCCAAACACACATGACAGTTGAGCTACACTGCCACAACTTCCAAAGACACGCATAAGGGTGAATGACTCAAGATCCAACCCCACCTTGTGATGAGGACTTTGTTAAATCTAGGGCACACAACTAAGAGGGGGGGTGAATCAGTTGTGCAAAGATTTGCTTCTATTTTGAACACTTGATTCTTCTTTGTTAGTTAATAGCATATCAGTTAATCATTCATGAAAGCATAATGCATAAACACAAGAGCAAATAATCATCAACACATTGGACACCAAGATTTTGACGTGGAAAACCCGGTTAAGGGAAAAACCACGAGGTGATTAACCCAAGGATTATTCTCTGTTAGAAGAATAAGAAAGAATGAATGGCACATGCCAATTAGGGCTCATTGCCCGAACACACTGCTCACAAAGAGGCACACCGCCTATAAGAGACACACTATCTACAAAGTGATAAGAATCACAAACTTGAACTGGAGATTGACATCTTTACCATGTCTGGATCAGTTCCATTTAAGCCTGAGATACTTCTACTCTGCCCTTCGCTCTTTCGCTATACCACTCTCATCCGCTGCTCAACACACTTTGAAATGAACTCACAAACCTTTATTTATACAAGACATCAACTTAGGAACAATCATCTAAGTCGGTAATCAACCATAAGGACATCTGCAAGATGATTAATACATCCGGTCGGCCACCACAAGAACATTCGCAAGATGAACAACTCATCCGGTCGGCTAGTCTGAGCAAGAGCTTCATCCAGAAGAATATCTTCAATTCTGGGCTCTACCACCAATGCAGACCGACAACATAACCTCAACATGATCCAAGAGCCTTCACAAGCTTGCCTGATTAACTAGGTACATCCACACTTCCTCTACTCACTGGAATCTCTTCTCCTCTTCATCTAGAACTTCAAGAACATAGTTTGTCGCCACTGTCATACTGAAGAGGGTGCTTCCAGACCTCCAAACTTTGTACAAACTAAGAGGATACATCACAAGGACATCCCAAACACTCCTTCCAATCCGCAGAGTTTGACAATGCTCCTCTGGATCTCACCGGACCTTTTTGTAACACTCTGTCACTCCGAAACAACTCCCAGAACTGGTTCTACTTGACCGATCACAAATTTTTCATATCTTCATGCGGACCTCTGAAATCTTAACTAGATCATCTCAAGACTCATATCTACAAACCCTTTAATCCATATCCTTTGATTCTCAACCTATTGAGTACATTTGCCTTCTTCTTATCACTGTTCTTCACTATTCCTGATTGAGACTACTTTTCTTAATATCCTCAACACACAACTCATCCAAACCTTCTTACCAATGCAATATGAGTATGTTGACATCAATGACAACACTGGTTAACCTCATACTTGCAACAATCTCCCCCTTTGTCATTGATGGCAACATATAATGTGAAAAACCATCAAGACAAGAACTTCTCTTTTCTGTCACAGCTCCCCCTATCAGCAACAACTCTTCACATATCTTCTCTTCCTTTACTGCTCCCCCTTTGATCATCAACCACTTGTTTTTCACATGTCTTCTCTCCCCCTTTAACATCAATGGCAAAGGGCTCACTTGCACTTGTATCATATCAGAATCATACCAACTGCTCCCCCTTAGTAGCAGCTCCCCATCATCAATCTGGATCACAAGATGTGACTGTGATATCCACTGGATTGATGCACATCAGTGCATCCTAGTTCATCACCGGAGGGGCCATGACCCCTAACTTCTCCCGAAGATACTCAAAAGAGTCGTTGAGGAGAGGTTTAGTAAAAATATCTGCAATCTGATCCTTGGAGGGTACATACTCCAATCTGACTTCATCCTTGTTCACTTGTTCTCTCAGAAAGTGAAACTTGATAGATATGTGCTTGGTCTTAGAATGCAATACCAGATTCTTAGAAATATTAATTGCACTTGAATTATCACAGAAAATTGTGATAGGCTCGTCATATTCAACTTTAATGTCTCTTAGCATCTACTTCATCCATAAGATTTAAGTACAACTACTTGCTGCTGCAATGTATTTTGCTTCAGTTGTAGACAGAGATATTGCATCTTGTTTCTTACTTAGCCAAGAAACCAATCTCTTTCCCAAAAAGAATGCTCCACCACTGGTGTTCTTTCGGTCATCCACATCTCCTGCCCAATCTACATCTGTACATGCATGAAGAGAGAAATCTGGATCTCTAGGATACCATAGACCATACTCAACTATTCCTTTCAAGTACCTAAAAATTCTTTTGATTGCCATAACATGAGATTCTCTAGGATCAACCTAAAATCTTGCCACAAGACCAATAGCCTGCATTATATCTGGTCTAGTCTGAGTGAGATACAACAATCCACCAATCATTGATCTATACTTTGTCTGATTTGCCTTTGGAGAGTCATCATCTTTGCTCAACTTACATCCGGTTGCCATAGGAGTGTTCATTGGCTTTGAATCTTCCATACCGAATTTCCTTAACAATTCTTTCACATATTTGGTCTAAGAAATGAAGATCCCTTTCTTTGTTTGAGTAATTTACAGACCCAAGAAGAAATTCATTTCACCAAGCATAGACATTTCAAACTCACTTTTCATCTGATTTGCAAAAGTTTTGTACATACTATCTCTTCCTCCAAAAATGATATCATCCACAAACACTTCAACAATCAAAATGTTTTCATGATCAATTTTAAAATAAGTAACTGTCAGCAGTATCTTTATTGAATCCAATCTGCACAAGATGCTTATCCAACCTTTCATACCATGCTCTTGGGGCTTGCTTCAATCCATACAATGCTTTTTTCAACTTGCAAACCATATCATCATTATCAGATAATTGAAATCCATCCGATTGTTCAATGTATACTTCTTCTTCCAACTCACCATTTAGGAAGGCAAACTTGACATCCATCTGATATACCTTGAAGCCTTTGAAGGCAGCATATGCAAGAAATAATCTGACTGTTTCAATTCTTGCTACTGGAGCAAAGGTTTCTTCAAAATCAATTCCTTCTATTTGAGAGTAGCCTTTGCAGACCAATCTGGCTTTGTTTTTGATAACTTCACCAACCTCATTTAGTTTGTTCTAGAAGACCCATTTGGTTCCAATCAGATTCTTGTTTCTAAGTCTAGGAACAAGATCCCAAGTGTGATTTTTCTCAATTTGCATCAACTCTTCTTCCATTGCTTTTGTCCAATTTTCATCATTGCATGCTTCATTTATTGTCTTAGGTTCAATCTTTGAAATCAAACAACATTCATCTAAATTTTGAGCAATTTTCCTCCTTGTTTGTACCCCTTTGCTTTTGTCACTAATGATCTGATCTTCAGAGTGATTTAAAGTTACATACCTTGGAACTTTGGGAGTCTCTTGTACTGCTGTTTCTTGATCAGGTTCATTCAGACAAACCTCTTCTTCCTGATTTACCGGATCAGTCTGAATCTGAGTTTCAGGAAGGGATTGAGTTCCTTGAATTAGAGAACCATCCTGATCATCTTCATGATATTCATAAAACCTTGAGGGCTTCTCAATTCCTTCATCAACCTTCACATTTGTACTTTCTATCATCTTTTTTAGTCTCTTATTGTAACACCGGTATGCTTTGCTTTGAGTGGAGTAACCCAAGAAAATTCCTTCATCACTTCTAGCATCAAACTTTCCTAGATCTTCATCTCTTTTGATGTAACACTTGCTACCAAATACTCTGAAATATCTCACAGTAGGAGTTATACCAAACCAAAGTTCACAAGGAGTCTTACTGGTATTGTTTCTGATTTGAACTCGGTTAAGAGTGTAGACTGCAATGCTGACAGCTTCTCTCCAAAACATCTGAGGAACATTTGCTTCCATCATCATTGTCCTGGAAGCTTCCTGGATGGTCCGGTTCTTTCTCTCAACTACTCCATTTTGCTGTGGAGTCCTAGGAGCAGACAACTATCTCTTTATGCCATGCTTCTCACAAAAGTCTATGAATTCACAGGATGTGAATTCACCACCTCTATCAGACCTTAGACACTTTAGTTTCAATCTGGTCTGATTCTCTACCATAGCTTTGAAGATTTTGAACTTCTCAAGGGCTTCTGATTTCTCTTTTAGGAAGGTAACCCACATCATCCGGGAATGGTCATCAATTAGCAACATGAAATATCTATCACCTTGCATACTCTTGATTCTTGTCAGACCACAGAGATCAGCATGTACTAATTCCAACAATCTGGTAGTAGACTGATCCTTGCTTTTGAAAGAGACTCTGCTCTATTTACCTAGCTGACATTCTTTGCACAAACTATTTGTAGGTTTCACCAATTTTGGAAGAACTCTTACAGCCTGAATATTGCTTATCTTGATGATGTTATCAAAATTTACATGACACATCCTTCTATGCCATAGCCAACTCTGATCCACTTGAACAAACAGACAACTTTTATTTGAACCAACCAGATGGAAGATATTACCTTTAGTTTGAGTACTGGATGCAATCTCAGTTCCGGAGCTTGTAAAGATTCTGCATCTTCCATTCTTGAACCAGAGATCATAGACTTTATCCACTAACTGACCAATACTGAGAAGATTGTGCTTAAATCCTTCAACATATAGTACATTACCGGTTTTGCTCTTTCCATCAAAAGAAATAGTTCCCCTACCTCTGATTCTGCCAGCAGAACTATCACCAAACTTTACCATTCCTCCTTCATACTTTTCCAAATCTAAGAACTTGTTCTTGTCACCAGTCATATGGTGAGAGCATCCACTGTTAATAACCCAATCATCCTTTTCTTCAATTTGGGCAGCCAAAGCTCTTTCTACAACCTTATGATTGACAAATTTAGAGGATATTGAATCTTCTTCCTTGATGGCAATAAACACCCATTCATTTCCGGATTTGCTTCCTATTTCTGATTCATCATCTGTTACTCCTTCATTGTCATCTTCTTCATGAACATAATAGCAGTTCTTTTGAAACCTTTGTCTGTTGGTATTAGGCCTTGCAGATCTTTCCAGACATCTTGAAGCAAAATGACCAATCTTATTGCAGTTGAAGCACTTAAAGGGTAGTTTTCCTTCATACTTACCGGATCCTCTTGGCAGTCTTTTTGCAATGAGGGCTTCAAGTTGAGCTGTTTCTGCTTCTTCCTCTTCCATATCTTTCCTTGCTTGTTCATACCATGATAGCTTCCTTGAAGAGTTCTCTCCCGGATCAAATCTTTGTTTGCCTTTCACATAGGCACTGGCTTTGAATGCAGATTCAGTCTTGGGGGGATCATCTCCAAACTCAATCATTTCAAATGTAGCCAGTTTGCCAGCCAGTTGCTCTCTTGTGACAGTTGTATGGGCTCTGAATTCATCAATGGCAGCAACCTTGATTTTGTAGGCAGCAGGAAGGGATCTGAGAATTTTGCAAACAATTTCATTTTCATCTAGAAGTCCACCAGCATTCTTGATTACACACACTAGCTCATTCACTCTTGGCATAAAGGTAGTGATATTTTCATCATCTCTCATCTTCAATCTTTCAAATTTCCCTTTCAGACTTTGCAACCTTGCACTCCTGACAAACTCATCTCCTTCATACAGAAGTTCCAGTTTATTCCAGATCTCATATGTAGTTGGTAGGTCAATAACATTTGAGAGATCTAAGTTAGTCAATGCACTTAGAAGAGCTTCCTTGGTCTGCAAATTGTTTTCAGCATCTGTGATTTCATTCAGAGTTGTCAGACCACCCTGTGGAGGTACATATGGTTTTGAGACCATGGCCAAGTATGCTTTTCCCATACACTCCAAGTGACATTTCATGCGACCTTTCCAGAGAGTGAAGTTGGTTCCATCGAACTTCGGACTATCCTTCTTATATGACAACATCCTGGATCTCCTCAAGCGGTTAAGCTCCTTTCAGAGGAACTTGGCTCTGATACCAATTGTTAGATCTAGGGCACACAACTGAGAGGGGGGGTGAATTAGTTGTGCAAAGATTTGCTTCTATTTTGAACACTTGATTCTTCTTTGTTAGTTAATAGCATATCAGTTAATCATTCATGAAAGCATAATGCATAAACACAAGAACAGATAATCATCAACATATTGGATACCAAGATTTTGACATGGAAAACCCAGTTAAGGGAAAAACCACGGGGTGATTAACCCAAGGATTATTCTCTGTTAGAAGAATAAGAAAAAATGAATGGCACATGCCAATTAGGGCTCACTGCCTGAACACACTACTCACAAAGAGGCACACTGCCTACAAGAGACACATTGTCTACAAAGTGATAAGAATCACAAACTTGAACTGGAGATTGACATCTTTACCATGTCTGGATCAGTTCCATTTAAGCCTGAGATACTTCTGCTCTGCCCTTCGCTCTTTCACTATACCACTCTCATCCGCTGCTCAACACACTTTGAAATGAACTCACAAACCTTTATTTATACAAGACATCAACTTAGGAACAATCATCTATGTCGGCAATCAACCATAAGGACATCCGCAAGATGATTAATACATCCGGTCGGCCACCACAAGAACATTCGCAAGATGAACAACTCATCCGGTCAGCTAGTCTGAGCAAGAGCTTCATCTGAAAGAATATCTTCAATTCCGGGCTCTACCACCAATGCGAATCAACAACATAGCCTCAACATGATCCAAGAACCTTCACAAGCTTGCCTGATTAACCAGGTACATCCACACTTCCTCTACTCACTGGAATCTGTTCTCCTCTTCATCTGGGACTTCAAGAACACAGTCTGTCGCCACTGTCATACTGAAGAGGGTGCTTCCAGACCTCCAAACTTTGTACAAACCGAGAGGACACATCACAAGGACATCCCAAACACTCCTTCCAATCCACAGAGTCTGACAATGCTCCTCCGGATCTCACCAGACCTTTTTGTAACACTCTGTCACTCCGGAACAGCTCCCGGAACTGGTTCTATTTGACCGATCACAACTTTTTCATATCTTCATGTAGACCTCTGAAATCTTAACTGGATCATCTCAAGACTCATATCTACAAACCCTTTAATCTGCATCCTCTGATTCTCAACCTATTGAGTACATTTGCCTTCTTCTTATCACTATTCTTCACTGTTCCTGATTGAGACTACTTTTCTTAATATCCTCAACACATAGCTCATCCAAACCTTCTTACCAATGCAATATGAGTATGTTGACATCAATGACAGCACTGGTTAACCTCATACTTGCAATAGACTTTGTATAAAACTATGTGCACTAGCTCAAGATATACACCATCTCGCCTCGCGATGAGGGATTTTGCTTAAAAGGATGCACACTATCTCAAGAGATACACCATCCCACCTCACAATGAGGGCTTTTTGCTTAAAAGGATGTGCACTAGCTCAAGATATACACCATCCCACCTTGTGATGAGGGATTTCACACACACTTTGTCAGTGTCAAAAGTAATCAAACAATTACCATTATATATGCCCCTACCTTAAAGTGGTTAAACCCATTTGCTGGTATCAAGCACATTAAGGTAAAGTGAAAACATGCAAGGGAACAAGATCTTTCACAAATCCCATGCCCCGAAGTGATATGTGCCAAGATCACTGAATGTTCCCACAAACACATAGAGATCATTCACTAAGATTATCAACAAGATATAAGCTTTGGTTAGAAAATCTTACTCTAAGATAAAAACCAAATCAATTCATGAAAGCTATGCCGAAAATCATATCACATAAAAGACCAAGGCTACACTTGTGAGTTCAGAACTGAGTATAGCCATCAAGTTATATTGCAAGTATCTCAGAACCAAGTGTAGCAACAAGGTAAGATACAAAACAATCTAACGTGTATAGAAGCAGATTTAGAGTATTGCAAAGGTTTGTTATAACAAATATCAAAATACGAATCAAAACACAAAGTGATTCTACTAGTCAAGCATCAAGATATATATATATATCAACCCCATATTCATATTTGGCCTAGGTCTTTTTTTTCTTTCTTCCTAAAGGAACACATGGTCCTTATCAGTATTTGTTTTTTTTCATCATCCACCGACTAGTGGAGTCACTGAAGAATGTAAACAATAAAAATGAGAGAGGAGAAAAGAGTGACTTTGGTATACAACATGGGAAAATGCCCCCAGGACATCCTCCACAATGTTATGCCCACAAGATACAACACACAACAATAAAAGAGAGGAGAGGAAAGTAGAAGAATGTAGAGACAAATAGAAGAATGGTCACAAAAGAGGCAGTCTCCTTGTATCATTTACCTTACAAGAGTATCAAGGGTCATCCAAAGAGACCTAAACAACATATAACACATCATGGGGGAACACAACACATAAGAGGAGGACATGTAAGTGACCAACTCGAAGACATCATACATCAAAAGTGGCTAAAAAGGGGTAGAAATACTTACCTATTACACAACTAAACTAGTGATTGTCATTGAGCAAATCATCTTCCTCCCAATCCCGGATGCAAGAGGAAATAGTTACATAAGGTACAATTGCCCAACTTGAATCATTGTCCTTTAACTCTTCAACCTTTAGCTCTTCCTTTGTTGATTCCATATTAGTTGGTGGAATGTTTTCTTGTTGAGGTGTTACTTGTAGACCTAAGGTTTGTCTTTTCTTTCTTCTTTCTCTTGCTTGCCTATTCCTTCATGTTTTATTGGTGATGTTTCCAAAAGGATTCTTGTGATTTTCCACAGTCTTAAACATTTCAAAAGATGAATCTGGCACAAAGTTGATTTTCTGTGATGAAATTCGTTGTTGTTTACAGGTATCTCTTGATCCTTGTAAGGATGGTGGAGGAGGAACCTTGGAAAAAACTCTCTTACCTCATGGTTGAGGGGGTTCTTGTTGAACTGTACTAGACAACTGAGAGGGGGGTGAATCACTTGTCCTAAAACTTTTAACCAAATATGATCATCAACTTATCAATTACTTATATTTAGATATAACCATGAAAGTATTAAATGAGAAGCTCAACACAAAAGCATAAACAACACAGGAGATACTAGATTTTTACATGAAAAACCCTAGAAGGGAAAAACCATAGTGGGTGTTAGCCCACAGAAATATATATGTTATACCAATACCAAAAATCAGAGGCTCACTGCCCAAATTGCTCACTACAAAAGAGAGGCTCACTTCCTATAGATGGCTCACTACCTACAAATGGCTCACTGCCAAAGGGTTGAACTAAGATAATAGCATCTACTTCATGCCAAGGTTTAGTTCCATTGAAACACAAACACCTCTGCTTTGCTCTGCTACCTTACTTCACTTTATTTTTGCATCTTCACACTTAGGTACTTTTTCACGATTCAATTACAAGTATTTATACACTACATCAACCTTGGAATGATCATCAAGGTCAGTATTACAATCATCAACCGTTGAAATAATCTCCAAGGTTGGCATTACAAACATACATAAAATAGGTCTAGACCTAATACAAATTTAGCAAAGGAAAAGATGTAAGAATGTATGCAAATCATGCCATGCCTTAGCTGGGACTCAAACACAATCTTCCAAGCTACAACATGCTATCACAATCTTCGATGCATCTTCGCAAATGATGAATCCAACCAAGTCGGCCAAGATTGATGTTAACACAAGTATTCTCAAGAACACGCTTCATGCATGATCTGAATTACACCTAGTAGACCAATCTGAATGTAGGATCATGACTAGGAGACATCCACAAGAACATTATAATCACTAAGAATAATTGCATGATTTCTTCAAACTGGAGAACAAGAACAACACTGCCAGCCACTGTCATGAGTAAAAGATAGATTGCAGACCACCAAATCATGAACCATTGTAGTTGAAGGTATCTAACATCATCACAGACTTAGTTCCAAAACCACAGACCAAAATACTTCAATGCGGAGGAATGTGGAACAAAACACTTTCTCCCTGTCACACCAAACACACGAAAAAAGCTATTTTCACTTTGGTAAAGATACCTCATTCAATTCTTCATACCAGAGGCTCAAACTCAGAATATAAAATCTTCAGATAGGATTCTAAATAACTTCCAATCTGCAAGTAAAGATATTCATTCTTCAAGAAATGCGGAGCATTCTTCTAGACTATTCTTCTGCATGTAATGCACTGTTTCTACTGCAACACATTGTTATCACCAGAGGGGCTAATTTTCTCGATATCCTCAACAAGATAAGAGCACAATTGACACTAATGACAACATAGATATGTTGACATCAATGACAACACCGATTAGGAACATACTTGCAACAATCTCCCCCTTTGTCATTGTTTGCAACATATGATGTGAAAAACTTATTGACCAACAAAACAAGATTCTTTTTCTCCCCTTTCTCTTTACACATCTGCATTCTTTCTCCCCCTAAGTTTTTCACATGATTTCTCTACCCCTTTGACATCAATGGCAAAGGGCACATACTTACATACTATTTACTTTGATCTAGTGAACTTTCTCTATTATCAACACTCTGAAAACACTTAGCTACTCCCCCTGAGAGGCTGCCTTCAAAACATCAATCTAGATCAAAGAATGACACTTTGATCACCACTGGATTGATGTATTCATATGCATCTTAGTTCAAGATAGGAGGGGTAATGACCACTAACTTTTCTCTGAGATACTCAAAAGTATCTTTAGGCAGAGGCTTAGTGAAAATCTCTACAATCTGATCCTTTGTGGACATATATTCCAACTTTACTTCATTCTCTGTCACCTTTTCTCTCAAAAAGTGATACTTTAGTGATATGTGCTTGGTTCTTGAGTGCATCACTGGATTCTTTGAAATGTTTATGGCACTTGTATTGTCACATAAGATCACAATTGGATCTTCAAACACAACTCTTATATCCTTCAAAGTCTGCTTCATCCATAATAATTGAGTGCAACAACATGCTGTTGTAATAGACTCTGCTTCTATAGTAGACAAAGAGATTGAATCTTGTTTCTTACTCAGCCATGAAACTAATATATTACCCAAGAAGAAAGCACCTCCACTTGTACTTTTTTTGTCATCAACATCTCTAGCCTAATCTGAATCTGTATAAGCATTGAGAATGAAATCATTGTCCTTTGGATACCATAACCCATAATCTGGAGTACCTTTCATATACCTTAGGATTCTCTTAACTGCCATTACATGTGATTCTCTTGGATCAACTTGAAACCTTGCAACAAGATAGACTGCATGCATAATATTAGGTCTAGTTTGAGTTAGAAAAAGCAATCCTCCAATCATGGATCTATATTCTTTCTGATCAGCCTTAGGTGATTCATCAGCTTTGCTCAACTTGCAACCAGTCACCATGGGAGTACATACTAGTTTAGAGTCTTCCATCCCAAACTTCTTCAACAACTCCTTCACATGCTTAGACTAAGATATGAAGATTCCTTTATCTGATTGATTAATTTGCAAACCCAAAAAGAAATTCATTTCACCAAACATGGACATTTCAAATTCACTTTTCATCTCATCGGTAAACTTTATACACATACCTTCATTTCCTCTAAAGATAATGTCATCAATAAAGACCTAAACAATCAATATTTAATCATCATTGATTTTGAAGTATAGATTGCTATCTGTAGCACCTTTACTAAATCCCAATTGTAATAAATACTTGTCTAACCTTTCATACCAGGCTCTAGGAGCTTGTTTGAGTCCATACAATGCATTTCTTCAACCTGCATACCATATCACCTTGATTTGACAATTGGAATCCCTCCAGTTACTCAATGTATACTTCCTCTTCTAATTCACCATTCAGGAAGGCAGATTTCACATCCATCTGATATACCTTAAAATCTTTGTGAGCTACAAATGCCAGAAACATTATGATTACTTCAATCCAAGCTACTGGGGCAAAGGTTTATTCAAAATCTATCCCTTTAATTTGAGAATATCATTTACATACAAGTCTTACTTTATTCCTTACAACTTCTCCATTTTCATTTAGCTTATTTCTGAAAACCCATTTACTTCCAATAACATTTTTGTCAACAGGTCTAGGAACTAATTCCCAAGTTTCATTCTTCTCTATCTGAAATAGTTCTTCCTCCATTGCCTTTAACTAATTTTCATCATTGCATGCTTCATTCACTGTTTTTGGTTCAATTTTTGAAAGCAAAAAGTAATTGACTTGTTCCTTTGCAAATCTTTTTTTTGTTAGCACACCTTTGTTCTTGTCACCTATAATTTGATCTTCAAAATGATTAATCCATACATACCTGGGAGTTTTGACAACACTTTCCGGAGTTTCTTCTTCATCCTCACTGTTTGCTTGCTTATCTCTCTCTTCAATTTCTATAGTCATAGGTTCATCTGGTTCATAACAAATCAGGTCTGATGTTCTTTCTTTGCCTTCATCTACCTTTACATTTGCACTCTCAACAATCTTTTTGGGCCTTTTGTTGTAGCATTGGTAAGCCTTACTCTTGGTAGAGTATCCAAGAAAGATTCTTTCATCACATCTTGCATCAAACTTTCCTAGATCTTCATCTCTCCTGATATAACATTTGCTTCCAAAGACTTTGAAATATTTTACTATAGGAATTCTTCCATACCACAATTCATAGGGAGTTTTAGTACCATTTGTTAGACTTAGGGCACACAACTGAGAGGAGGGGATGAATCAGTTGTGCAAAACTTTCTTCTAATTAAAAACTTAACTCTACTTTGCAATTCAATAGTATAATAATAAATCAATCAAGGAAACACAATGCAACAAATTAAGAGCAGAAACACATCAACACATGAGACACCAAGATTTTGACATGGAAAACCCGGTTAAGGGAAAAACTACGGGGTGATTAACCCAAGAATGTATTCTCTGTTAGAAGAATAGAAAGAACAAAATGGCACATGCCAATTAGGGCTCACTGCCCAAGCACACTGCTCACAAGAGGCTCACTGCCTACAAGAGACACACTGTCTACAAAGAAATAAGTATCACATACATGAACTGGAGAATAGCATCTTCACCATGCTTGAACTAGTTCCATTTAAGCCTAATACTTCTGCTCTGCCTTTCGCTCTCCTCCTTGCTACCACACACTCATCTCCACAAGGACAACTTTGAAATGACTTTGAAATCCCTTATTTATACAAGACATCAACTGAGGAATCATCATCTAAGTCAACAAACATCAACAAGAACATCTGCAGGATGTGTAACTCATCCGATCGGCCAGTCTCAGAAAGAACACCATCATCTGGAAGTTATTCTTCAATGCAAGTTCCAACTTCAATGCGGACCACCAACATGAACTAGACATGATCCAAAGACCTACACAAGCTTGCCTGAATCACCAAGAACATCCATACTTCATCTGCTTACTGAAATCCATCTCCCCTTCATCCAGAACCTCAAGAGCACAGTCTGTCATTACTATCACAAAGGAATAGATGCTTGCGAACCTTCAAACCATGAACCATTCTAGTTGACACTCCACAAAGACTTCTGTAACACTCCCTGAAATCCACAAAACAGGACAATGCAATTCTGGATCTCACCGGACCTATCTGTAACATTATGTCACCACTGAACATCTACCAGAACTGGTTTTACTTGAGCAGCCACAACTTCTTCAGATCTTCATGTGGACCTCTAAAATCTCTACTGGACCACCTTAAGACACATATCTACAAACCCTTTAAACTGCATCCTTTGATACTCATCCTATCTTGGACTTTTACCTTACTGTCATCACTGATCTTCATTGTTCCTGATTAAGACTAATTTTCTCAATATCCTCAGCACATAACTCATCCAATCCTTATCATTAATGCAATAGGAGTATGTTGACATCAATGACAACACTGATTAGGCCCGTACTTGCAACAATCTCCCCCTTTGTCATTGATGGCAACATATGATGTGAAAAATTATTTTGACCATCAAGATAAGAACTTCTCCTCACTGTCACAACTCCCCCTATCAGCAACAACCATTCACATGTCTTCTCTCCTTTTACTGCTTCCCTCTTTGATCAGCAACCACTTTTTTTTCACGTCTTATCTCCCCCTTTGACATTAATGGCAAAGGGCACATACTTGCAATTCTAACACTTCAGAATCATACCTGCTGCTCCCCCTGAGTAGCAGCTCCCCATCATCAATCTGGATCACAAGATATGACTGTGATATCCACCGGCTTGATGCACCTCAGTGCACCTTAGTTCATCACTGGAGGGGCAATAACCCCTAACTTCTCCATGAGATACTCAAAAGAGTCCTTAGGTAGAGGTTTAGTAAAGATGTCTGCAATCTGATCCTTGGAAGGCAGAAACTCCAATCTAACTTCATTCTTGTTCACTTGCACTCTCAAAAAGTGAAACTTGATGGATATATGTTTAGTCTTTGAATGCAACACCGAATTCTTAGATATGTTTATTGCACTTGAATTATCACAAAAGATTATGATAGGTTCCTCATACTCCACTTTGATATCTCTTAGCATCTTCTTCATCCACAAAACTTGAGTGCAACTACCTACTACTGCAATATACTCTGCTTCAGTTGTAGACAGAGATATTGCCTCTTGTTTCTTGCTTAGCCAAGAAACCAATCTCTTCCCCAAAAAGAATGCTCCACCACTGGTACTCTTCCAGTCATCCACATCTCCTGCCCAATCCACATCTGTATATGCATGAAGAGAGAAATCATGATCTCTAGGATACCATAGACCATACTCAACTGTCCCTTTTAGATATCTAAAAATTCTGTTGATTACCATGACATGAGATTCTCTAGGATCAGCCTAGAATCTAGCAATAAGACCAACAGCCTACATAATGTCTGGTCTAGTTTGAGTGAGATACAACAGTCCTCCAATCATTGACCTATACTTTGTCTGATCAGCCTTAGGAGAGTCATCATCTTTGCTCAAATTACATCCGGTTGCCATGGGAGTATTCATTGGTTTTGAATCTTCCATCCCAAATTTCTTCAACAATTCTTTCACATATTTGGTCTAAGAAATGAAGATTCCTTTCTTTGTTTGAGTAATTTGTAGACCCAAGAAGAAATTCATTTCACCAAGCATGGACATCTCAAACTCACTTTTCATTTGATTTACAAAAGTTTTACACATACTATCTCTTCCTCCAAAAAATGATATCATTAACAAACACTTCAACAATCAAGATGTTTTCATGATCAATTTTGAAATATAGATTACTGTCAGCAATACCTTTGTTGAAACCAATCTTCAAAAGATTTTTGTCCAGTCTTTCATACCAGGCTCTTGGGGCGTGCTTCAATCCATACAGTGCCTTCTTCAACTTGCAAACCATATCACCATGATCAGATAATTGAAATCCATCCAGTTGCTCTATGTACACTTCTTCTTCCAAGTCACCATTCAGGAAGGCAAACTTGACATCCATATGATACACCTTGAAATCCTTGAAGGTGACAAATGCAAGAAATAATCTAACTGCTTCAATTCTTACCACCGGAGCAAAAGTTTCTTCAAAATCAACTCCTTCTATTTGAGAGTAACCCTTGCAGACCAATCTGGCTTTATTTCTAATTACTTCACCAACTTCATTCAGTTTGTTCCGGAAGACCCATTTGGTTCCAATCACATTCTTGTTTCTAGGTCTGGGAACAAGATCCCAAGTGTGATTTTTCTCAATTTGCATCAGCTCTTCCTCCATTACTTTAGTCTAGTTTTCATCATTGCAAGCTTCATTCACTGTCTGCTTGCATATCTCTCTCTTCAATTTCTATAGTCATAGGTTCATCTGGTTCATAACAAATTAGGTCTGATATTCTTTCTTTGCCTTCATCTACCTTTACATTTGCACTCTCAACAATCTTTTTGAGCCTTTTGTTGTAGCATCGGTAAGCCTTACTCTTGGTAGAGTATCCAAGAAAGATTCTTTCATCACATCTTGCATCAAACTTTCCTAGATCTTCATCTCTCCTGATATAACATTTGCTTCCAAAGACTTTGAAATATTTTACTATAGGAATTCTTCCATACCACAATTCATAGGGAGTTTTAGTACCATTTGTTAGACTTAGGGCACACAACTGAGAGGAGGGGGTGAATCAGTTGTGCAAAACTTTCTTCCAATTAAACACTTAAATCCACTTTGTAATTCAGCAGTATAATAATAAATCAATTAAGGAAACACAATGCAACAAATTAAGAACAAAAACACGTGAACACATGATACACCAAGATTTTGATGTGGAAAACCCGATTAAGGGAAAAACCATGGGGTGATTAACCCAAGAATGTATTCTCTGTTAGAAGAATAGAAAGAAAAAAATGGCACATACCAATTAGGGCTCACTGCCCAAGCACACTGCTCACAAGAGGCTCACTACCTACAAGAGGCACACTGTCTACAAAGAAATAAGTATCACATACATGAACTGGAGAATAGCATCTTCACCATGCTTGAATCAGCTCCATTTAAGCCCAATACTTCTCCTCTGCCTTTCACTCTCCTCCTTGCTACCACACACTCATCTCCACAAGGACAACATTGAAATGACTTCGCAATGCCTTATTTATACAAGACATCATTTTAGGAATGATCAGCTAAGTCAGCAAACATCAACAAGAACATCCGCAATATGTGTAACTTATCTGGTCGGCCAGTCTCAGAAAGAACACCATCATCCAGAAGTTATTCTTCAATGCGAGCTCCAACTTCAATGTGGACCACCAACACAAACTTGACACAATTCAAAGACCTCCACAAGCATGCCTAAATCACCAAGAACATCCATACTTCATCTACTTACTGAAATCCATCTCCCCTTCATCCAGAACCTCAAGAACACAATCTGTCATTACTGTCACAAAGGAATAGATGCTTGTGGACCTTCAAACCATGAACCAATCTAGTTGACACTCCACAAAGACTTCCTCAACACTCCCTCAAATCCCCAGAACAGGACAATGCAATTTCGGATCTCATCGGACCTATCTATAACACTCTGTCACCACTCAACATCTGTCAGAACTGGTTTTAATTGAGTGACCACAACTTCTTCAGATCTTCATGCAGACCTCTGAAATCTCTACTGGACCACCTTAAGACACATATCTACAAACCCTTTAAACTGTATCCTTTGATACTCATCCTATCTTGGACTTTTACCTTACTGTCATCATTGTTCTTCACTATTCCTGATTGAGACTAATTTTCTCAATATCCTCAGCACACAGTTCATCCATTCCTTATCATTAATGCAACAGGAGTATGTTGAAATCAATGACAACACTGATTAGGCCCATACTTGCAACACCATTACCTTTCACTTGAACTCTGTTTTGAATGTAGACAGCAGTGTGAATAGCCTCTTTCCAAAAGACTTCTAGTAGACCTTCTTCCTTCATCATTGTCCTAGAAGCCTCCTGAAGTATCCTATTCTTCCTTTCCACCACTCCATTCTGCTGAGGAGTCCTAGGTGTAGACAGTTGTCTCTTTATCCCATGCTCTTCACAAAAAATATTGAATTCATTTGATGTGAACTCACCTCTTCTATCAGACCTCAAGCATTTGATCTTCAAATCTATTTCATTCTCAACCATTGCCTTGAAAGATTTGAACTTCTCTAGGGCTTCTGATTTATCTCTTAGAAAAGCAACCCAAGTCATTCTATAATAATCATCAATGAGCAGCATGAAGTACCCGTCACCTTGTAGACTTCTCACCCTTGTAGGACCATAAAGATCTGTATGCACTAGATCCAGCAAACCAGTAGAAAATTGTTCTTTGCTCTTGAAACTTGTCCTTATCCACTTTCCCAACTGACATTCCTTACAAACTGAGTTGGAGGGTTTCACAAGTTTTGGTAAATCTCTCACAACCTAATTTGAACATATCTTTACCAGACTATCAAAATTTATATGACACATCCTTCTATGCCACAGCCAACTTTCATCTTCCTAAGCCAATAAACAATAGTCATTAGTTCCTCTCAATTGATAGATGTTACCTTTTATCTTCTTACCAGTAGCAATCACAGTTCCAAAGTTTTCCAAGATCTTGCACCCATTGTCTTTGAATCTTAGATCATATCATTTGTCACACATCTGAACAACACTCAAAAGATTATGCTTCAAGCCCTTCACATATACAACATTGTTAGTATTATGCTTTCCATCAAATGAAATAGATCATTTTCCACAAATCTTACCAGCTGCATTATCTCCAAACCTAACCAGTCCTCCATCATACTTTTCCAAAATTAGAAACTTACTTTTGTCGTTGGTCATGTGATGTCAGTATCCACTATCAATAATCCATTCATCCTTATCTTTCTCAACATGAACAACCAAAGCACTTTCTTCTACTAGTTTTCATCCTTCACATAGCCAACAAAATTAGTAGACATGGGATCTTCTTTAATAGCAATAAATATGCATTCATTTGTACTAGTGTTAGCATCATCAGACTCATCATCAGTCACCCCTTCATCATCAAAATCTCTGACATAGTAGCATTTCTTTTGGACTCTAAGTTTTCTCTCATGTTTCTTCCTATTTCTTTCAATTCTTTCAGGACATCTGGAAGCATAATGACCTACCTTATCACAGGAGAAACATTTGAAAGGTAATTTACCTTTGAACTTATCAGAACCTCTTTAAAGTCTGTTAACAAAGTTGGCTTCAATATCATCAAACTCATCATCCACCTTGTATTTCTTAGCTTTGGAGATCTCTACTAATGTACTAGCTTTAAAAGTTGATTCAACTTTAGGTAGGGCATCACCAAATTCTCTCATCTCAAAGGCTGAAAGATTTACAAGTAGCTGATCTCTGTCAATAGTTTTCACTGTCATGAATTCTTCAATTGTAGCCACGTTGTGACTATATGACTTTGGTAGTGATCTGAGAATTTTCATCACTACTTCCTTATCACCGAGAGTTCCTCCCATAACCTTTATTCCAGTGACAAGTTCATCAAATCTTTGCATAAAAGCTATTATGTTTTAATCTTCATTCATCTTCAAACCCTCATACTTCACTTTCAGACTTTGTAGCTTGGCTTCTTTTACAAAATCATCTCCTTCATACAGATTTTTTTAGCTTATCCCATAGCTCATTCATAGTTTCAAGGTCCACAACGTTTGTCAGCACAGAGTCACTTAAGGAACTTAGCAGAGTATCCTTTTCTTTGACATCCACCTCATATTCTTTGATTTCATCTTCAGTTGTCAAACCATTTGGAGGCATGGTATATTTTGCTTTTGTAGCTTTCCATAATTTATAACCAAGACAAAGAATATGGCTTTTCATCCATGCCTTCCAAAAAGCATAATTTGTCCCATCAACATGTAGAGCTTCCTTCTTATAAGACATCCGGGATCTTCCTCAAGCTGTTAGGCTTTCTTTAGAGGAACCTAGCTCTGATACCAATTGTTGAACTGCACTGGACAACTGAGAGGGGGGATGAATCAGTTGTCCTAAAACTTTTAACCAAATATGATCATCAACTTATCAATTACTTATATTCAGATATAACCATGAAAGTATTAAATGAGAAGCTCAACACAAAAGCATAAACATAGGATACACCAGACTTTTATATGGAAAACCCTAGAAGGGAAAAACCATAGTGGGTGTTAGCCCACAAAAATATATATGTTATACCAATACCAAAAATCAGAGGCTCACTATCCAAATTACTCACTACAAAAGAGAGGCTCATTGCCAAAGGCTGGCTCACTACCAAAAGAAGGCTCACTACCAAAGGATTGAACTGAGACAATAGCATCTACTTCATGCCAACGTTCAGCTCCATTGAAGTGCAAACATCTCTGCTCTACTCTGCTACCTTACTGTTGATAACTAAGAGGGGGGGTGAATCAGTTATCTTAATTAATTTAACTTTTTGTTCTTGTTTAATAACTAGTGCAGCATCAAAACAAATAAGCATCCATAATCATGAAAGCAAAAACAAAGTCAATACACATAACACAATGATTTTGATGTGGAAAACCCTGTTAAGGGAAAAACCATGGGGTGACTAACCCAAGAATGTATTCTCTATAAGAAGAATAGAAATACAAAAATGGCACTTGCCAATTAGGGCTCACTGCCCAAGCACACTGCTCACAAGAGGCTCACTGCCTACAAGAGACTCACTGTCTACACAGCACAAAGAAAGTAGAAAGATACTTGAACTGATGAGAAGCATCCACATATGCTGAGGTTCAGTTTTGGTTAGGCTCAATACACTGATCTACTGCACTTCATTCTTCCTCTTCTTTGGTGCTGATGTCCTGTCACATACCGGACCTGTATTACTGCTTCTACACTACTTTCTACTTTTCTTCACACTTCACTACACACCACACTCACCTTCATACCAAACTCAATTTGGTATATCCGCATCAATGATTTCAATCATCTTTCTAGTCGACATCCAAAATACTCAATACTTTCCCAAACTCTAGTCTGTCAGCTGAATTCTTGCTTACCAAGTGATGTGTACCAAAGAGATGCTTATAGAAGTCATCAATCATGTCAGCCAATCAAGAATGATACCTCAAGAAACTTGATCACCATCAATATCTCATCCGGATTAAGGTCTGATGCTCTGTCGGTCAGGTCTTCCTCAGTCTACTCTACCAAACAGGAACCTAACACTTAGGTGCTCATATCTCTTCACTCTTTCATCACCAGAGGCTCAATCTCTGGAATATATTAGTCAGGGTACTCCTCTTGACTTTCTCAATTCTGCACTTTACTGAGATACTTCCTCTAAAAGATTTGGACCTGATTGTCGGTTCTTGCTGCATGCCATGTTCTTGGTCACCAGACCAAAATACTCTTCAATCTAACTTCCAGTATAGACACACCATGTCCTGCAGATGTGTGAGATGGACTTTGTTGCCATCAATGACAACACTCATGAAGCCACATAGTGTCTCTTTCCAACAATCTCCCCCTTTGGCATTAATGGCAACACTTAGTGAAAAATGACTAAGTTTCACACTATACTCCCCCTTGGTTGATGCTCTATTCTAATGTACACTTTTTCGGAGCTCCCCCTTAGCTAGATTCTTCATTTTTCACTGCTCCTCACTCCCCCTTTGACATCAATGGCAAAGGGTAGGATCTGCATACCAAAATTTTCAAAAAACAATCTATACTTGGCCGCATAAATATATATACTTAGCATACTTACATATACTGAAGTATATCTGGAAAAGTTGTCTTCAACTGGGCAAATTTTGTTGCCCAACTCTACTTCATCCTATCCAAAATTGAGATGTGACCACTCAATAGGAATGCAAAAGTGTCTGTCCTCTTTAGATTTGGTTGATCACTGGTCCGGGCTGTGGTCTGAGCATCAGTTAGGGCCTCATGCATGGCCTCTAACTTAGGGATAATTATCCCTCTAAGTTCACTTAGCCTGCTTATTCTATTTTTCTTCTCCTTCTCAAACTTCTTTATTTCATTTATGATTGCACAAGTCTGACACTCTTGATTTATTATGGAGGAGGTAAGAGGATTAAAATTCTGGGATAAACTTGATAGTTTATCCTCTTGTTCTTTCACTTTCTTCTCAATATCTATTGTCACTTTAGACCAGGATAAACCAAATTTATATATTTCTCCGCCATCTTTAAGAGCATTTTCTAAGCTCTTTATCCCAATATCCATATTTTTCCTATCATTTGTTATTAGCCCTTGTACTTAGGAGAATCTCTTTCCCAAAAACTCTTTCCAGACTTTATCTTCAGCTAACTTCTCCAAAGAATCAAAATGTGTGCTAATTGAATTAACAAGAGATTTTAAGTTACCAGATGAAGAGGCCAAAAGATCCTTCTGGAAGGATGGCATGATTTTCTCTAATGCATCAGATGCAATCTCTATTAGCTCACAATCTTCCCTGTGAGACTTCAAAAGTTTTTATTTTGCCTTTGCATGGGTAAAGGATGCTATCTTCATAGTCTGAACTGGGGAGAGGGAATCAAAATTGAATGGTCCTTGAAGTAGCTCTGGTTCATCTAATTCCATCATTTCTTTTGTCAAGAAGTCTTTGACTGCTTCTACAGTGTCTCTTGTCGGAGACAGAGTTTTCTTCCCTTTTACAGCCTCAACACTATCAGTTGTGGTCTTCTTTGTTTGACCTTCTTCTCTTCCCTTCACCTCTTCTTCTTGACTGATTTTCTCTTCTATTCTTTCTTCTCCTCTAGATCTGGAGTCTGCTGGGGAAATTGGAGGAGAGATGTTTGCTTCTTTAAGGACTTCCTCTTCCAGAGCAGAGGAATCTAGATCCTTAGTTTTCTCCTCACCTTCCTTAGTCTCTTCTGCAACTGTCTCAGTAGATTCTCCTTTGTCATCCATGGTAGAGGGTTCATCACCTAAGTCCTCTATAACAGGAATATTGAATCTTTTATAGGCATTCCGGAGGATCTCTTAAGTCTCTTTAGCCACCTAATTAGTCTCTCTGAGCATAAGCTTATTCATTTTGGCTTTGCTCCGGAACTCATCCTTGCAATCCTTGAATATAATGTTCATTTGTTTAGGGGTAATGGATGAATAGAGCTGAATAGCAATCTGCTCCTGGATTTCTAGGTCTTTTGCTTGGGCATTGTTCTTTCTTATTTCAAGTTCCTTCTCTAAGCTCTTGGGAATTAGAGATATAATTTCAATGAAAGCTTTGTTGTAGATGTTTAGATACCTGACTGTGGCATCTTGCAATATCTTCTGATCAGCTTCACTATATTCATCATAAAATTCAACCATTGGTTGCAGGTTCCCATCCACATTTACTGATTTGATGATATCATCAATTTGGAGAGTAGGTTTTTCAATGAATTCTTCTACCTCTTCTTCCTTGTCTTGACCTGTAGAGGATTCACCGGATACTTTCTTCTTCTTCTTCATTTTCTTGACTTCCTCATCGGTTTCAGTTTCTTCATCATCCTTTTAACTTGTATAGGATCTTGTTGCCTTTTTCTTTGTTCTCTTCTCTCCCTTTCCGTATGTTTGGGCTTCCGGTTTTGATGCCTTTTGGCTCTTAGAGGTGGCAGGTGCAAAGCTCTTGGAGGATCTGGTCCGGGAAGGGGCTTACACCCGATCACTTTCCTTTTCTACATCTTGTTTCTCTTTCTCTGCCTTTTCCAATTTTTCCCTATTTGTATCAAGTGCTTCTTTTGAAATGCCATACCTTTTGGCAACATCCTCTACTTCTTTTCTCACTTTTCTTTTCATTTCTGGTTGTCTTAGCTATACATGAATCTTCACACTCAACTCTTCAATGGTTCCAAACCTTTCTACCTTAAGGTCCTTGAGTTGACTCAACAGGTATTGAATATGTACTTCTAGAATTTTCTCATCAACTTCATACCCCATTGGCATGATCCAGACTATCCTTGGCTCCACTGCCTCCATTAGGCATTTATCAGTTTCTACCATAAAGCATATTGTATCCTTATACTTTTCAACTAGAGATTGGGGGATTCTCTCTCTTTCTTACATCATACTCTAAAAGTTCTTGAAGTAGCCCCATAGTGCTGTATTCTATGCCTTGGCATCACCTATTCCATGCAAATAATCTCTTATTTGTATGGCAACAGGTCTATCATTTTGCCATATCCAACCACTAGTTCTGGGTAGCTCATTCATATAGTAGAAGAATAGGCAAAGTATCAGGCCACCATGCTTGAAAGAATTCTTTTTATCTTTCTTTATTTTCTGCAAATTCTCCAACAGTTGGTTTACGAGAAGCTCACAAAGATCATAGTCAACATTTTCTCTCAGCATCTGATAAGCAATGTAAATTGCAACTCCAGGTACTAAATTTTCCCTGCTAGAGTGATATATCTTGTAACCAATTATCATGGAGGCAAACTTGATATCTGGATCAGTGATATCTTCTATTGTCATAGCTCTCTTGTCAAATTTTGATCCAGTAGCCTCACTCACAATTTGGTTTTTGACTAATTTGAGAATAGGTAACCCACCAGATGAGTGCAAACTAGTTACCGCCCTAATAGCATCTTTTGTGATCATAAATGGTCTATTTAACCACATGAAGTTGTCATGCACTTTGCTCAAAACATACCGGACCCACTCATCTTCTGCAAAACAAGGGAAGTGGATGCACTATCTGAAATGCTTAACCCAGATAGCCTTGTACTGAGGTTTGAGTTCAAATTAATCATCTATTAACTATTTGTGATAGATATCCATTAGTTTGGATTGCCCAAATTCCTCAATGTTTGCATGCATATATGCCCTAACATCTTCTACATGCAAAACCCCATGCGGAATGCTTGAAAAAGAACCTAGGGGATCAACTTCTAGGGACTTGTAGGGATGTTTCTTGAATTTAGGGCACGGCCTATCAGTAATCTTCACAACATTCAGAGTAGCCATCTTCCAAAAGAATCAGAGAGAGATTTTTAAGAGCGAAAAATACATTTTGCGCTTCTGGGGTTCATGATATGAGCTGGATCAAATTTCTAGAAGAATCGACTTCTGCGGTTGATCTTTGAGAGGCTTGAGATAATTTGTTGCAGATCTCCTCTTTTCTTCTCGAATGCAAGTGTACAAATGACAAACAAAAGAACCCTTTTATTCCTACACAAACCCTAATTCCATTTTGCAATAAATGCACAACTTAGGTTATTCTGATTGCCTTGTTTTCTTTGTTTCTAAGAGAGATATTTTTGGATCACTGAGATGCACCGAATGACTATTGAACCAAATCAATCTTGGAAGATTAACCTTTTCTAAACTTCTTGTGGATCTTCCATATCTCTACCATGGCTTATTTAGATGTTTCTCTGAGAACCCTTTAATCTGCAACCTTTCATGTGCCAATTTCAGGCACCTATTGACTGGCTAGGGGAAAATATTTTCTTTTGTTACTCCCCCTAAGCCAAAGCTCATCTATTTAGTTTCTGGAAGGAATATCAGCACCAAATTCTGGTGCAGATCCATCCCCAACATTTTCTGTACTTCTCTTCACCCATATGTTTTTCATCTCCCTTTGAATTTCATCTACATTCACTTTTCCTTTTCCTTTGTCTTGGTTTTGATTATGATGCACCGAACCCTTTTTGTCTTAATTCTTACTTTTGCAAAATTTGGTAATATGATCGAATCTATTGTAATTGTAGCAAACAACATTTCTTTGCATATTTGACTGGAATCCTCTTGATCTACATTGATTAGCCATATGTCCCACTCTATTGCATGCAAAGCATCTACCATTGAATGAATTGTTTATTTTCAAATTTCTACATTCATGAGATTTGTGACCATACCTTTTGCAATTAAAACACTGTCCGGAGAAGGATGAATTAGTCTAATTCATTCTTCTTCTGCACTAATTTTCTTTATGACCAAAATTATTGCAATTGTGGTAGTATCCATTGAAGGATGGATATCTTTGAGCATTTGGTTGCCTTACCGGAGGTCTTCTAGGCCTGTTCCTTGGATTTCCTGATCCAGAGTTCTTCTGACCGGATCCGGAGCTTTCACCTTTCTCATACCCCAAGTCTTTCTTATCATCTACCCTCTTTTGTCTTTGAAGAAGAACTTCAAGTTGAGCAGAGCTTATCTTGAATTTCTCTTTGTATTCATTTGTTGTTTGAAGATCCCTTTTAAGAGTGTCAATCTGATTCTCAAGTTGTTCTTCATTATCTCTTGCTTCTTCAAGATCAAATTCTAGATGCTTGATTATTCTATCTATTTTATGGCACTCTTCTAACTTCTCCTTGAGAGATTGTCTTAGATCATCTTCAATTTTTCTTTTCTCTTCAATTTCTTGGGTGAATTTCATAACCCCTGATTCAATTTTATGTCTTACCATAATGAACTCCTTTGATAGCTTCTCATATAACTTGTTCTTCTCTTTCAGATCTTCATCAGTATTATTGGCTTCACTTTGACTTGCTAATTGTTGAAGAAGTTCCTTTCTCTTTTTCATAGAGATACTCAGTTTCTCTTTTAGTTCATTTATGAAATCATCAGCCTGTTTGAGTCTTTCCTTCAAGTTATTGACTTCAGAGTGAGATTGTTCAAGATCATCTAGGGCGGACTGAAGTTGTTCCCTCATACCATACATATCCATTGAGATTCCCAGATCTTCCTCAAGCTGTTAGGATTTGTTTGGAGGAACTTAGCTCTAATACCAATTGTTGATAACTGAGGGGGGGGTGAATCAGTTATCTTAATTAATTTAACTTTCTGTTCTTCTTTAATAACTAGTGTAGCGTCAAAACAAATAAGCATCCATAATCATGAAAGCAGAAACAAAGTCAATACACATAACACAATGATTTTGACATGGAAAACCCTGTTAAGGGAAAAACCATGGGGTGACTAACCCAAGAATGTATTCTCTATAAGAAGAATAGAAATACAAAAATGGCACTTGCCAATTAGGGCTCACTGCCTGAGCACACTGCTCAGAAGAGGCTCACTGCCTACAAAAGACTCACTATCTACAAGGTACAAAGAAAGTAGCAAGATACTTGAACTGATGAGAAGCATCCACATATGCTAAGGTTCAGTTCCGGTTAGGCTCAATACACTGATCTACTGCACTTCATTCTTCCTCTTCTTTGGTGTTGTTGTCCTATCACATACCAGACCTGTATTACTGCTTCTACACTGCTTTCTGCTTTTCTTTGCACTTCACTACACACCACACTCACCTTCATACCAAACTTAATTTGGTATATATATCTACATCAATGATTTCAATCATCTTTCTAGTTGGCATCCAGAATACTCAATACTTTCCCAAACTCTGGTCTATCGGCTGAATTCTTGCTTACCAAGTGATGTGTACCAAAGAGATGTTTATAGAAGTCATCAATCATGTTTGCCAATCAAGAATGATAAATCAAGAAACTCAATCACCATCAATATCTCATCTGGATTAAGGTCTGATGCTCTACCGGTCAGGTCTTGTTCAGTCTACTCTGCCAAACAGGAACCTAACACTTAGGTGCTCATATCTCTTCACTCTTTCATCACCGGAGGCTCAATCTCTGGAATATATTAGTCATGGTACTCCTCTTGACTTTCCCAATTCTGCACTTTACTGAGATACTTCCTCTCAGAGATCCAGACCTGATTGTCGGTCCTTGCTGCATGCTCGGTTCTTGGTCACTGGACCAAAATACTCTTCAATCTGACTTCCGGTATAGACACACCATATCCTGCAGATGTGTGAGATGGACTTTGTTGCCATCAATGACAACACTCATGAAGCCACATAGTGTCTCTTGCCAACACTTACTTCATTTTATCTTTGCATCTTCACACTTGGATACTTTTTCACAATTCAATTACAAGTATTTATACACTGCATCAACCTTGGAATGATCATCAAGGTTGGCATTACTGTCATCAACCATTGGAACAATCTCCAAGGTCCGCCTTACAAACATACATAAAATAGGTCTGGACCTAATACAAAGTTTGCTAACGAAAAGATGTAAGAATGTATATTGATCACGCCACGCCTTAGCTGGGACTCAAACACAATCTTCAATGCATCTTTGTAAATGATGAATTCAACCAAGTCAGCCAAGATTGATGTTAACACAAGTATTCTCAAGAACACGCTTCATTCACAATCTGAATTACACCTTGCAGGCCAATCTAAATGTAGGATCATGACCAAGAGACATCCACAAGCACATTATAATCACCAAGAACAACTACATAATCTCTAACATCTCTATCAACAAGATTCTTCAAATCGGAGCACAAGAACAACACTGCCATCTCTATCAACAAGATTCTTCAAATCGGAGCACAAGAATAACACTGCCAGCCACTGTCATGAGTAAAAGATAGCTTACAGACCACCAAATCACAAACCATTACAGTTGAAGGTACCTAACATCATCACATACTTACTTCCAAAACTGTAAACCAAAATACTTCAATGTGGAGGAATGCGGAGCAAAACACTTTCTCCCTATCACCACCAAACA
This sequence comes from Cunninghamia lanceolata, assembly GCA_027924645.1. Lineage (NCBI taxonomy): Eukaryota > Viridiplantae > Streptophyta > Pinopsida > Cupressales > Cupressaceae > Cunninghamia > Cunninghamia lanceolata. Next base: position 15,001,080 of record BSBN01000657.1, read on the forward strand.
CACAGAAAAAGTTGTTTTCACTCTGATAAACATATCTCACTCAATTCTTCATATCAGAGGCTCAAACTCAAAATATAACATCTTCAGACAAGATTCTAAATAACTTCCAATCTATAGGTAAAGATATTTATTCTTCAAGAAATGTGAAACATTCTTCTAGAATATTCTTCTGCATGTAATACATTGTTTCTATTGCAACACATTATTATCACCGAAGGGGATAATTTTCTCAATATCCTCAACAATATAAGAGTACAGTTGACACTAATGACAACATAGATATGTTGACATCAATGACAATACCAATTAGGCACATACTTGCAACAGTTCTTTCAATTCAGGCTGCTCTTCACTTTCTACTTGTTCAATAGGAGGTCTAGCCAATTTTGTTATTAACTTTGCTTTGTATCTTTGATATGCTATGAAGAATTGATCTTCTCGTGGTTGAGCAAACTTAGTAGGCTATGGCCAAAAGTAGTCTAGGCTAAAGTTTCCTTGAGCAACCATAGTTTCCATCTACTATGGTGGACAAAATGCACTCTCCCTTGGTGAGGAAATTTTTGACATTTATGAATTGTAGAGGAGACCGCTTTCATGGATTTGAGCCTTGGATAACCTAATTTCACATGAAATAGGTCAGAGGTAGGGATGATGTCAAATGATCATTCCAGGGCTTTCTCAACTACTTTAATGAATAATGTAATCTTGCCTATTGCTGGGAGGAAAGCTCCATTATGTGTCTTAACCATCATATGTGTGGGTTCATAAGATTCTTGTATCAAATCATGCATGTAAAGTAACTCTTTAGTAATCACATTGGTTATAAAATTAGGATCAATAAGGACTCATCTTATAGGATTTCCACTTATACGTGCAGTAATGTAAAGAGGTCCCTCAATGTCTCCAATTGTTCTATCATGTGGTGTAAAGGTTATTTTAGGTTCAAGAGACTTCCTCTTCCTATAAACTTGAGGAGGGACCATACCACCCTTGTTTTGATGAGAGGCCATGTATGTGAGACTATTTCACACCAAGGCACTAGTTTGAGGAAATCAGGTTTTTGAAGATCAAAAACACACCAATTTCACTACAAAAAAAGTAAGTATGATATAAATAGTGCTACACAACGAGGAAATATGAATGATTTAAAAGGTTTGCTCAAATAGTTGTGAAGAAAGTGTTTAAAACCCTTGATGTTGAAATACACAATGTGTAATTGTGAAATTTGAAATTTCAATGCAAAAAGGCACAATGAAGCAACACTACAACTCAAAATCATATTTGAATGAGTTTTTAAAGGAGAATCAAAATCTGAAATAAGATTTTGACTACTAACCCTAGCTTTTGCAAAAACTAGGTTATATGAAAAATGCAAGTTTTTAACAAAACCCTTACAAATGAGATATACAAATGTAAGATGTGATATTATAAAATGATTTATTGGTGTAATTATTTTCAGATCTGATGTGTAAATCATAAAATTAAATATTTCTAATGATATTCAATGATAATAATGAAAAACTATGCCTTTATGCAAGCCTAGAATGCTTTTTTTTCAATTTTTTCAAAATGTATGCAAAATTTTTCAAATTATGATATGAATTCATGCAAGATCTGATTTCAACACTCAAAAAGATGCAAATTCCTTAAAACATGGGTTCACCAAAATGTTAAGTAGGGAAAAGAGAGGGGATGAATGCAAAGCATGTGAGTACACTAGATCAAACCCTCCTTTCACTGTAACATTCAAGGACAAAACCGAGCCAAGTCACTACAAGATGGACGAGGACTCAGCTACTAATTTTGTTCTCTTGTTTGTAGAGGAAAGATGTGATTCAACCAAGACTTTTATCAAACCCTAGGCCAATCAATGCACTAAACCCTAGAATTAGGATAATCATCTTATAACAGAGAAACAACAACAAGAAGTTAGGATCTGAAAGTACCAAGATGATTAGTGAGATGTCCTAACCTATTCCTCAGAAGATGAAATGTTGGAAGTGTTGAACACCCAGAATATTGAGAGGGGGGGTTAATTAATATTTCTTTAAACCATTCAAACATTAAAGATCCAATCCATTTCACAGAATTACTTGCCGTAAATGAAATAAAACATAAAGCATGAAATAACCACACATAACACATGAATACCAAGATTTTTATGTGGAAAACCCAAAATGGGAAAAACCACGGTGAGGATTAGCTCACAATATATTATAATAAAGCAACTAGTTAAGGTTGATATAATTGGTGGACTCATTGTCCAATCTAATACTCATTGCAAGTGGCTCACTGCCAAAGGACTCACTGTCCTGAAAGAAGGAGATACAAGAAGAGTTGTGGCTCACTACTAGAATTGAACTATCACAATTGCATCTAACTTATGTATAAAATACAGTTCCAATCAAGCTCAAATTACATAATCAAAATTCTTCACACTGATCTGAAATATCACATTGCTCTACCCTACATTTGCTCAATTCGCATTCACAAGCACTTGTTGCATCACTCAGATCACACATATGTCATCCAACTTCTTAAAACACTGAAAACAATCTTCTTTAAATATTCACTTCAACCACAACATCAATTAGGTTAGCCTAATTGGATGTAACATGCAAAATATGCAATATAGGACTTGTCAACTACAAACCTTCACACACACGCTTCACGCCAAGATTCAAACTTTGAAACAAATTGAAATAGGTTGGAATAGACCTAAAATAGCTCTCACACAATGGATCAAAACATATTCATCTTCCGCAAATCACTCAATTGATTGGGTCGGCACCGATGAAGACCTAATTTAAAAATTTGCCAACTGCACATTCACATCCTAACATATGGACCTCCGCAAATCATGAAAACTAGAATATGCCATCTATTGACACCTATTAACATCTCTTTTGAATTGCAAAGCAAGAAACTTATCTGTGGAGGAATGCGGACTCATTTTCTCACATGCTCTATACTAGAAACAACTGTAAACTGTCAGGCCGAACTTCTCTCATTCACAACTTTTACACCGGAGATCACAAACAGATAAAAATCTAGAATTAGATACTCCTAACAACCAAAAAACACATATTAGAGCCACAAAGCCAGATCTTCAATAGTGGATCAATGCAGACCAAATTACCAAAGCTCTATAAGTCAGAAATGCCAGAACTAACACTTAGCCAAATTTCATCATAGGGTTCTTTACCAGATAAAACCTTCTTGCAAATTAGTCTTCTACAGAGGATCAAACCCTCTTGCAAAATTATCAATTATCCAAAATCATTTGCACCTTACTAAAATGCAATGTTGAACAATGTTGACATCAATGACAACACTGCAATGTATGACCATATGCTCATGTTGCCAATAGCAGCATCAATGACATCTCCGCATTCTTCCAACAGAAAGACTCCAAGGCTAGTGCCCGAGTCTAGAAAGTCTCGATCTCTGAAAGCTCAAAACTAGAAAAAAGTCATAAATGATGCTTTGATGTTGAATTCAGGGTCTATTTTAGCTGTTGAACACTGGGGCTAACACCCAAGTCTACTACAAATGAATTTTTGAACTCTATTTTCAGATCTTGAATCTTTATCCCTTAAGCAACTTCTATGTACCTTCACTTCTACTATTCCTGACTTGTAACCTACACACAAGAAGAAAAGGGGTTTGGGGGTTGTGGTGTTTAGGGATTTTCCTCAGTCAAATCTTGGGTTAGCATTCAAGTTTTTCCAACACCGTTGTTAGAGAGAGAGCATGTCCTTGTAGGATAGAAGCTAAAGATAATCCAAATGATGATGAAATGATTCAAACACAATGATAATGTCACCTTGGAGGTGAAGTCCTTAGGAGGATGAAGAGTCTTCAACTCATAAGGATGTTGATGATGATTCCAAATTTGCAACAAACATAATACTAACACAAATCTACAATAATAACACAATGAATGCCTTGAATGCTCTTTTCTCAATATCATAACCTTGATATCATCAACTTGTAAGAAAATGAATACAAACACTTGTTTATATATGCTATCCCATTAAACTTTCACAAATTAATTGAAAGAGTCAACAAGGAAGGACCCATTTAAAAGTCCTATGTCGACATCCCTTAAATTTTACCCTGACCAATCAAGGTGGACTTGGACATGGGCACCCAAGTCCCAAGGTGCCTTTTTGGTCAGGACCTAGCATTAAATGGGCCCCCTAGTTCCCATTTGACATGGGTTTCAAGGGATTTCTAATCAGGATGAATATTTTTACTTATGGAGTGTAAACACAGGGACCTAGGACCTAAACGAGGAGATAAAAAGGCATGTGTCCACTTTTTACTCCATAACAACACATATGACTGAATTAAAGACCCTATTTTTTTGAGCTTCTAGATAGAATCACATGAGCAATCTCAACTTTTAGTACCTTGATCCTCTACAATTTCCATGGCATCACATCCTTCATACTAGAAACTTGTAAAATATGCATAGGAAAATAAAGTTTCAGTGAACACCTTTAGGATTATATTGTGTAAGGATTGAAGTTTGACACTATTATAAATGTGTTGTATTATTTCCATGACATTCCTAGTGAGACCCAGGGACTTAACACTTCATCTCTATTGGGTGAGAGTGTATACATTCCAAGCATGGTTTTGGAGTAGGCGACATTTATGATGATTCCCCAATTGTAGGAGTTGGTTTTCTCTTCAATGTTAAGGGGTGTAACTCCTTGTTTGTCCTTTATCTATAGAGGTGTGGCTTCTTTCTCATCCTTTATCTTAAAGGATATAACTTCTTGATCTTCTCTTTAATTGGAATAGGGCGTTTGGCTTCATAGGTGGATTTTGGCCCATGGTTTTGCAAAAACTATTTAGTAACACCACTTGGTGGTTTCCTAAGAGTTTTGTGCCTATAAATACAAGCACATGGAATTATACAATACATAACAAGTTAGTCAAGGAGCACATGCTTGTGCTAGAGGATTAGCACAAGAGAAAAGATCATTGAATTGTGACCATTTTTGTTAATATAGTGAGTGTTGTTATTTTGATGGGTTTTTTTTTCCTAAAAGGGTCCCCTAGGATATATATTGTGCTAACTTTGTGTATTCCATTATTTTAATTTATTTTGCATATTAGAATATGTTAGCATAACTCATCTCTAAAAGTTTATTAGTATTCCTTTATTTTATCCATTTGTTATCAGATATTAGTATGTCAATATTGATGAGGAGGAGGGCATTTTGGCCCTATGATAATCTTTTATTTGAGTGGGATCTCTATTTAGGGTGTTTGGGTTTTTTGTGTTAGAAATGAAGGAAACCATTACAATATGTAAATCTGAAATAAACTTACAAATGTGAAATATAAAATGTAGAATACCAATGGAGACTTAAACTAGCAACAAAGAAATCAGCAATACTCAAAAAGCCATACACATGACAGAAAGATTTGCGTGGAGAAAACCCTTTTGGGTAAAAAACTCCACAAGGAAAATAGGGAAAATTTGTATTATTTGAAAAGAGATTACAGTACATTGATTTCCTTCAATCCTACATCCAACTCAACTACACTTGTGTGCCTATAAGCAAAACAATTCTCATACTCTGCACTTCCTCTAGCTTTTGTTAAATAGAAATTACAACCTTGTTGAAGAAGAATTCAGAATATGGCACCCATCTTGGGAATCTAGCTAATTTTAATGTCCTACATCTGTCATAACCTCCGCATTAAATAATGTACCCAAGATAGAGAAAAATTTCATTCCCACCTCTAGGAAAGTCAACAACAAGCAAAAAATAACCTCTTACACTCGTCATAAGCCTATTAATAAACTTGGATGCCCCATTTTCACTTGTTTACTATCCCGAGATAGAAATAAATAAATGTTACATGTCACCATAATTAAATTATAGGAGTAATTAAATTAATCTAATTTACAAGGTTGATGGCACCTTAATCCTAACATTCTACACATGAAATCATGAGGAGTTCTAGAAGGGTGGAGATTAAAAAGTCTAATACATAGAACTTTTATCTATGGAAGCTCAAGATGGGGGATCTTCTAGTTAATAGAGTTTATTGGCCCATTTTGTGAAGATAGAAGCTTATGGATATATCATACAATAACTAGGACAAGATTGAAAGGAAGGGAAGAAGACTAATTTGACTTTGTCTTTCTAATAGTGTTGCTAAATATCTAGGGTGACGACACTACTTATAAACTATGAGACAAGATAGGGTCTTGGTAACACTATTTAGAAACTATGGCACAAGATAGGATCTTTGTATCAAACAAAGTCTCTTCTAAAAAAATCTACAAAAGAATTTGTACTCCCTTAGAACTAATGATGGTGATTCAATGAAAGAGTATCTAAAATGACTTTAATATATTGGTAAGCTAGTTACTCTCTTTAGGTGTACAAATGGATGAGGAAGATAAATGAATTACCTTGCTATAATCTTTGTCTAATTTATGAGATAAATTAGTTATGGCAATTAGTAGTACCTATGTTAAGGTCAATATTAAAGAGGTAGTCACAACCTTGTTGTCAAAATAAATGAAGTGGAAATCCATGTATTACTCTACAAAGAATGACCTAATTATGAGAGGTTGTTCTAAAGAGAAAGAAAAGAACAAGACTAGAGATAGAAGATCAAAATCTAAAGGCAAGTATAAATCTTCTAGAAAGTCTAAGGTGAAATGTTGGAGCTACAGAAAATATGGACATTTCAAGAAGTAATGTATATTTGAAAAGACAAATAAGGTATGTCATGATAACGCTTCCTTAAATACATAGTCCACTAAAGAAGCTACAGATTTTTAATAGGCATTTTCAAGTACTCGAACAATGGATGACATGCATGGGTAATTAATTCAAGGGCTTATTTCCATATAAATCCCCAAAATGATTATTTCTTTGTATATGAAATCTACATTAGAGGTGATTTCTTCTTAATAGATGATACATCTCAAAATACTATTTGATGTTAAAAAATGGAAATGTTAAATATCTCCCTAGTGTCATGCATATTTCTAGTTTAGCTAGAAATATGATTTCGATAAGTAAAATGAATGATGCAGGTGTGTAAATGATCTTTTAAAAAATATTTATAAAATGGTTAGAGTATAAATGGTGCTAGCAAATGGATTATACACTAGGAATTTGTGCAAATGGTGTAATGCCTCTAGCACTTGCACCTTGTCATTTGTTAACTTTTTTTATGGATCTGCTACTATTACCCATGTGAATATCTCTATATTTTCTCTATTGGTTTACACATGTATCATGTGTACTCAAGAAAACATCAAACATATCAAGCACAAGGTAGCCAAAGCATAGAATAATAACCAATGAATGCACTCACTCAAGGCACAATGCATCTTATGGAAATCACATCACAACAATAAGTCTTGAACCATTGGCATAATATAGATGATACATAACAATGTAGATTAAATCATATTTAATTATTAATAACAAATTGCACTACATCACTAAAATCAATACACTAATAATATTATCAATATTTTATACTCATAATAAAATTAGTGAAGCTTAAAAGATAACAATAGCCCAAATCATGAAATAATATCATATCTCATAACTAGATAATTATGTCAATATCAAATGTGATAAAAAAAGAGAACAAAACTAGGGATAACTTTAAGAACCCCCCCCCCTCGGAGAAGGTGTATAAACCTAGTGAATCATGTATACTTCCCAATCAAAATATTAATTTTATTGGTGAATTTCTTCATTTTTTCGGGAAAAAAATAATCTTATTTGACAAATCTTTTGTAATCGCTAGAGGTCTATGGAAAATCCTAGCGAATTGTAATTTTTTTAAAACCAATAAAATATTTTCATTGGCAATTAAAACATATTTTCAAACCAATTAAATATTTCCATTGGCAAATTAAAACCTATTTTTAAACCAGTAAAATATTTATGTGGGCGAATTAAACCTGTTTTCTAAATAAGAAAATAATTTTGTTGGCTATTAAAATCTAATTTCAAACCAAAAAATATATTTACATTAGCGAATTAACCCAATTTTCAAAGAAATAAAAAAATCATTGGTGAATTTAAATATAGTTTCAAACCAATAAAAAATTAATTGGTGAAATAAACTGTTATGCCAATAAAAAATCATACAGTATGGTGAAAATATCAAATGGGTCATATTGTTCTATTCTAGGAGAAATTTTACACACATCAAAATTCCTTCATAAAGTGTCCAGAATGGGGACAAGTGTCGACATATTTATTATTTTTGAAGCAAGATGTCAGTGCAAAATAATATAACAGATGACCGTTTGATGAATTTTTGATGGACGGTTGTAGTTGCATTCTTGAAGAAAATCTTTGACACACTAGACCTATGACTTCAAGTCTCTGAAATAACACTTGAACCACTAGATTTCCAAATATCAATGGTTGACATTTCATATGAGAAACCCTCTGCGTAATCTTATGTTGACTTGCTTCCTCTGATTGTTGGTTGTCTAAGTTAAAACCTGAGCCATCAAAACCATGTTGTTTACCAAACCCTTATACCTAGTCTTGTCGGTCACTGCTTGGTGGGGAATGGGTTAACCTAGTAGGCTTCACTTTTTAAATGCTTTAGCAAATATTATGAAGAAGCCTAACAGACTTAAAGGGTGAGCTATTAAAGGTTTAAATAAGAGACATGGGAAATTCCTTAGCAAGATGTTTTAATCTTACTCGTCCAATGTTGAAGAATTTAAGTAAACAGTGGATGGCTTGAGAAGTTAATGTGTGAGCATGTTGGAGGGCCCCCAGGTTAATCCTAACCATTCCCCGCTAGCCTGTTGTCAGAAGATGCACGGGTGATAAACTTAATGGGCTAACGAGCGAATGCCACATAGCAGACTTCGCAGCCTGAAGAGAAGGTGGGGTCTGCTGAAAGATGAGTAAGCAATGCCATGTGGTAGAAAACTTCATCACGGCCGTCCATATTGCCATCACATCAAGAGATCAATTGCTAGAGTTTGAAATATTTTAGCAAATATTTTGAATCAACCTTAAGAGACTTAAAAGTTAAAGGGTGAGGTGTTAAAGGTTTAAATAAGACACATGGGAAATTCCTCAGCAAGATGTTTTAATCTTAGCCATCCAATGTTGAAGAATTTAAGCAGATAGCGGATGGCTTGAGAAGTTAATGTGTGAGCATGTTGAAGGGCCCCCGGGTTAATCCTAACCATTCTCCGCTAGCCTGTTGTCAGAAGATGCATAGGTAATAAACCAAACAGGCTAACAGGCAAACGCCATGTAGCAAACTTCGCAGGCTTCAAGAGAAGGTGGGATCTGCTGAAAGATGAGTAAGCAATTCCATGTGGCAGAAAACTTCATCATGAACATCCATCTTGCTATCTCAAAAAGAGATCAATGGTTAGAGTTTGAAATTCACAAAGTGGCCATGGGAGTCATTCTGCTTCACACGAGTGAGCATTAATGGCAGTTTTAACACCATAAAAGCAGTCTTTTTACAAAATTGAAATCCATCTATGTGTTTTAAAGCATCTGGAGACAATTTCAATCTCTCGAAGGCTCGAGGCAATTTCAATCTCTTGAGGCAAATTTCAATCTCTTGAGGCAAATTTCAATCTCTCGAGGCAATTTCAATCTTTTGGCAATCAAAACTAGGGTTTTCAAAGCATTCAAAGTCGTAAGTTAAAATCTCGCCCTCTAAAATTCATTGCTTGTGCTCACTATCATGGTTCTATCAATAGGAATTACTGGTAAATTTTCATTTCTTTTAGGGTTTTGCCTTCTTAGATTGTTGAACTGCAAATTTTGAGCTTTATTGCTGCTTTAAGTCAAAACTCTAGTTGTGAACCTACAATTCTTGCTAAACTAAAAGCCTAATTTGCAAAATTCTCACCATAATGGCACCCCAATGAGCTCAAATCTCAAGCTCTAGAGAGATGAAAAGGCCCATAGTCTAGGACCTTCTTGATCAATTAAAGACCTCCACTAACAACAAAGTAAAAGGTCTACTTCTGTTCCAAGGTTCCAAAATTAAAGAAGGCCTCATAGATAAACATATCTATATCAAGGATGCCACCATACCACTTACAGGATGGTCATTGTTCAAGAATTGGTTTGGGAATAGGAATTTGAGTTCTCCTATATGTAACCCTTGGAGATTGGACATGGGGAAATTGGTTGTCTCAAATGTCTACATGGATGTGGACATGTTAAAAATTCTGGCAGCTAGATATGATCCTATCTCCAGAGTTGTCAAGATGTATGATGGGATCGAAACGGTAAAAATTAGTAGGGAAGAGATTGCTGAAGTTTTTGAACTTCATGAGTGGAATGAGGATTTGGTAAAAATTGATTTGAAAGCCTTTAGAAGTGAATATGAGAAGACAAGACACGTCTTTAAAATCACAATGTTGTGAAATCGTCTAGCATCAGTTAGAAAGGGAAAGGGGACCCAGAGAATTGTTATTGGTCCATCAGATAAGGAACCCTTCCCAATAAAGTATTTTGCTCCATATTTTCAGAAAACCTTTTATTCTTTGTGTCAAATCTTGGGGTTTGATCTTGCTTCCGGAATGCTAATGGGTTTCATGTATATGGTTGCTCATATCCAACTCCCCGCTTACAACGTAGTATATGACTTTGCTTCCTACTTGGAAGATAACATTCATGAGGGTTTAATTTCATTAAAGAATGGTAAAGATTCAATTCAGTTTTGGTAGTACTCACTATTAATGCACATGTTTTTATTCAAAAGGGCAAAATTCTTTGAGAATGATATGAAGTTGGAAAAGGAGGAGGATGGTGTTGAGCTACATGTCCAATGTAAGACAAGAATCCTAGACAAGGATGATATCAAGTTTGATTTTGTGGTGTTTGAGAATGTCTTTGCATCAAAGTTGAGAAATGACCTAATCCTGAATCCACCAAGGATTCCAATTGAACTACATGATTTTCTCAGGCCAAAAGAAAGGAGGTCTAATTTAAAAATTGATCACAACTAGGGAGATGTAATCCCCTATCCAGATTGTACAATTCTTAGAGTATATGGCATTATGGTTAGACCACATGTTCTCCCAAGAGAAGTACCACTAAGAATTGGATTCCTTGAGGTCATTTGGTAGCTGGGTAATGTTGAAGATGGCCACTTGTTAAACATGAGGAAAGGAACCTTCTTCCCAACATGGACAGTTTTTGCAGACTTTGTGATGACTGGTGGAGGGTGGAGAAAAATGCATGAATTTCTTGAACCATACAACATGAGGAGAGTGCACCCAAGAAATCATGATCCTAAAGGTTTCATGGCTGCATTGAAAGCGAGGATCAGAAGCAGCCAGTTCATACATAACTTCTTTTTCCCTGAAGATGTTATTAGGAACATCTTTAATCACCAAATACAAGAGGACATGAAGGAAAAATGGATTTCCTATGATAAGATGGTAAGCAAAAAATAGAAAACTGATCCCCAATATGACATCCTACGGCTGCCTCAATTAAAAAATGAATTGCAAAAAGTTGAATATATGCTCTAGAATTTTGAGCAAGTGGTTGCCAGGATGAAAAGAGAGATATTGGTTTCTAACAAAGGAAAGGTTGTGGTTGAAGAAGAATAAGAAAAGGATAAAGAGGAAGCCCCTATGTTGGAGGAAAGTCCTACCTACCAACCACAACAAAAGATCAGAGTCTTTGCAAGGAGAAAAGGTATTGTGAGGAAGCAACAATCTATTGCCACCCCAACTGCATCTTCTAATTCTAAGCCTGAGGGCTCAAGAGCTTCCTCACCATTGTATGAAATGGCACCACTATCTCCCCCAAGGCAAGCAGATCCACAAGTGATTGAGGTCGATTCACCTCCAACACAACCACTACCAAAGAAGCAAAAGGTTAAACAAAGCAGCTTGGTGGATTATCCAGATGACTCAGATGATGATATCATTGTCACTGAGGAGGATATGAGACAAGAAATGCCCTGTCCCCCTAGGGAGATAATAGAACTAGAAAGTAGACTCAGGTTGGGCAAGGGAGACCTCAGGGGGTTGAGCAACAGAGATGACCTTAGGGAGGAATCTTGCAAGACCTTCATGGTAGATGATTCATTTGTCCAGACCCCTACTTTTAGAGAGTTTGCTTGGAGGGCAAGGAGAGATGAATATGTTGATAATGTTGCCAAAAAGAGAAGCTTGTACCCTGAATTACTAGAAGCAATTATTCAGGCTGAGGTTAGAAAGGAAATGAAAGAACAGTTTTAGAAGATAACGGCTAAAAAAGGTAGAGAGTTGGTGATGGAAAGTGGTATTTGATTGCTGCCAGAGTGGGATTTAGCCTCAGCAATTACTTTTGACAGAATGTGGAGGCATGACAAACCATTGTCTAAAATAGAGGAGGAAGCAAAATTTGCTTTGCAAGGGTGTATTTTTAGTGAAGATTGGGAAACACTTGCTATTTGGGCATTGGCCCTAGGTGCAAGGAAACCTGCAGTTGCTGAGCTTGCTCCAAACATAAGAAGAGGGATAATTATTAAGAGAGTGTCTGATACCCCAGCAATTGAGGCAGCAAACATGTTAGTGAATGTTGTCAAATTCACAAAGGCAACAGTAGAGAATATCACTAAGGAAAGAGATCAATATAGATCCAAGTATAATGACATGGTTGTAGAGTATAATGACAGTCAGCAAAAGGTTGCCAAGTTGGAAACTGAAGTGGCATTGTTAAAGCAACAATTACAAAATACGCATGCTCATGCCCAAACACAGACTGACTCTAATGTCCTTCCAGAAGTTTCAATGGAAATCATTCCATACAATCTTGGAGATGCACCCCTACCCCTTGCAGTTGAGGAGCCAAGCACATCAGGTGTAGCTCCATCAAGTGAGCCTACTAAAGAGGAATTATTGGATCAAATTGAGACGTACAAGAAATTGTTATCACATGTCAATGAATCAATTTATTCAAGTAATATGAAGATTATAACTATAGTTCTTGAACACTTGAATAAAGGGATTGATAGGAGATTAATTAGCATTCATTCAAATTATTCTTCTATGTTTGATGCCATAAAGGATTTTGATAAGAATAAGGATGTTGTAACATCATTAATGGATACATGGATCCCTAGAGCCTAGGCATTATGAGACATGGCAATTACAACCAAGCATGTCAAGGATGCACCTCCTAACATTGTCCCAACTCTTAGACTTATAAATTCACATAAGGATTTTCAGGGGTTGGTAGGCCCTTTGGAAATAAATATCAAGGAGCTTGTCAAAAAGTTTGATGAATGGAATTTCAATCTGCTTCTTGTTATTTTGAGTGAAAATGGTGGGGTTAAACGTCTACAATTGTGGAAGAACCAGGCAAAACAAATAATATATGCTCAAATTAAGCTCAGCTGTGACACTGTTGATTTAGATATGTTGAGAAGCAGCATGAATAAGTTGATTCACACTGGCATTTTCTTAGAGGAATTTGACAAGGAAACTAATCGAGTGGTTATCAAGGACACACCTTACAGGACCAAAGAAGAAGAACTTGTCAATTTCATTTGGCCAATAGAGGAGTATCAGCTATGGAGGTCCAACTATGTTGACAATTTAGATTTCTAAAGTGCTAAAGTATATGTAAATGTTAATGCTTTGATGATTATTGTACTATTCATTTATTGAATATATTTGATCTAAGATGACTTTTGTTGAAATTAGAAAAAAAAAAAATTGCTCCCTTTTTTTATAGTATTTATTATTAGTTTAAACTTTATTGTATATAAAATTGGTTGGATCTTACTTATCAATTTACAAATAATGTGCTCCTTTTAATTCAAAATTGGTGACATGTGTCATGGATTGTCATTGCATACATGGAATATAGTTTGGAAAAACTATTAAGTATTATCTACATACTTACGTCAAATCAAGTACAAATATTTTCATGCAGATTAAATTCACTTGAAAAGATATATCAAATCACTTAAATATTGGCACACTTGGAAAGATATCCAAACGCTTTGAAGCTGAGCGCTATTAATGAAGCTTAGCTCTATTTAATGGAGCCCAACAATGCAAAGCCAGCTTGTTTCTTAACAAAGAAAATGGATACGCTAATTTGCCTTATAGCACTGTTAAGGTAAATTGCTTTCTTGGGTTACATAACAGACTCGAGGCTTAGAGTTATAATGAAGCCTCACAGAATTATCTGTTGCACTTCTTGGAGTTGGAAGCCATTAAAATGGTGCTTGGGAGGGACTTTTTAATAGATAGGAATAGATATAGAGTGAATTCAGACATAGCCTCTTGGTTCTTGGTGTCATTGCTGGACCTTGGAGGTGTGAAGGTGGAAATTCTTGAACTATTGCGAGAAATTTTCAAGGCAAATTTTCTAGGCAATGATTTTGAGGTAGTTGTTGGGTCAGAGATGGGTGTGGGGATTCTGCGGTCTTCTGACCTACCAATGGTGTTACTTGGGGGAGAGATGGGTGTGGGGATTCATTGGTTTCCCTTTCTACTAAACATGATAGATGGTGCTATCGCCTGCCACCATCATTGGGCCACCATCAGTTTGAATTTTTTAAGGTGCTCCCGAGCTCTCATCATGGAGCTAAATGCGAAATGGGTGATACGCTTCGCAGACCTGGTGGAAATAGAAGATTTTTATGGTTTCCCTTAGCCAGTGGCCGAGTGTTTTGAACTTTTGATTTTTGCTATGTAATATGTATGGGAATTTTTTGTAACATAATGATATGCCAGGGGCGTAGCTATCCCCCAACTGTAAATTTTTTTTGAATTAATATCAATGATTGAATGAATGAAAGATGATGTCCACGAGACCAAAAATTATGAATAATTTTTTATTAATATTAAATAGAATGTAATTAAATGATAAGTGTGACTATAATTAAATGAAAAAAGAAATGTAGATTATGTTTATTGTTTATATCATAAAATACTCAACCATTCGATGAACATTTGATGGATGGTTGTAGTTGCACTTCGGAATGAAATGCACCGAACACTAGGATTACGAACTTAAATCTCTGGAATCACCCTAAACCATTAGATTTATAGAGATCAACGGTTTAGAGATTGTTGTGAGCTGTCAATACAGGATAGCTATCAGACATGTACTAATTAGTAATAATATAGTCCAGAAGTGACACGTTGACTTGACGTTTCATTCACTAAAAAAATCACTTTATAAAAAAAGAAAACTTTCTAGTTTCTACTTTTTACTACTGAGTGATTTTATTTTTAAGTAAGAGCCGAGAGGGTCAGTACATGAGGAGATTTCATATTGTTCATTACATTGCACCAGGGAGATTTCAAATTGCTCATTGCAGTGCTATTTCCAACAAAGTCGGTAAGACAAAACATAGAATCCCTAGGCTACGTTTCATCATTTCATAAAATCTTATTTTGTCAAACTTTTTTTAAAATCTTATTTTGTCAAACTTTGCATTTAGGGTTGAGAGACTTAAGAAAAATTTCACACTGTATAAGCATGTCTACCACCACTAGCAGACCAGACAAAGTTTTTGGGAAAGGCAGAGCAAGTATAGATAGAAAAATAGATTATTCTAAATTGCTTAAAACCTCAGGTTTGACTGATGAATAGCATGATATTTATGATCCTAACATGTTTGGTAAATTTACCTCAAAACTTAGATTTTCATGTGAGAATAAGGCTGCCAAGAAAAAGAAAAAGAAAGTTGATAGTATCAATGCACCGTGGGTAACTGGATTAGGGCGCATGATGTTACATGAGGTTTTCCCTTGCCCAGAATTTATCATGGTATGTGCCCACAATTATGATGGTAACAAAAGAGCAATTCTAAATAAGGATACCAAAGAAGAAATTTTATCCATTAATGCAGAAAAATTTGGAAAAGTGTTGGGGTTTACAACCGAAGAATTTGGAGACATCCACATTGACCTAGAAAAACTTGCTAGTGATTATGAAGCAGCGGATGAAAGGGGAAAAGAAGCTTTCCTAAATAAAATAGTTGAAGAAAAAAATAACTTGAAAGATAACCATGAGCCTCCTTATCCTTTGAAAATTTTTAAATCATGGGCTCAAGATACTATTTCCATGCTAGCATTTTGCCTCGGACTGGATAGCAATTGGGAAGTGGATGCAAGACTCCTTGAAATGGTATATAATATCCATTATGGTATTGGTGTACAAGTCAAATATAAATTTATTGAGCACATTGTAGAATCCATGCATAAACATTTTTTAATGATTAAAGGAGGTTCCACCAAGACATTTAGGTTCACAACCTACTTGTGCTATTTTTTTCTATTCAAATTTAGTGGAATGTTTCAGACCAAAAAGCCTCAGATTCAGCCCTATAGTAATGCTGAGGAAAATAAAATGACTCTAGTATATGATTGGACCACTAAGATAAGGATGTATGATTCTCGAAGGAACTACAATCATTTTGTAGATGACTTTTTGGCTCCATTGCATCAAGCAATTACAAATAGTCCAATGCCTAGATTGCCTATATCATGTAGAGATTTCATTCAACTAGGAAAAGAAATACAATTGTCTAATTGGTACTTATTGGAAGAATATACTGTGCTAAGATTTTATGGATCAAGAGTAGAGCCATACAAACTTCCAATACATGTGATAGAAAGGGCTTTTGCATTGGAATATGTAAAGCAGATGTAGAGTACTAATGAACTACACTTTGTTGGTCAGCAAAAGAAGACCTTATTTCCTTCTTTACCTTTTTCATGTGGAGGTTTCACATTTGATTGAAAAGCATTTAAGGTGGTACAAGATCTTTTGAAATTTTTTAATTTTGATGCTATCTGTCACTGGCAGTATGATCCATGTGACACCATTAAAATAATGATTGTGGCCAATAGGAATGCTGCAAGTAGAATTCAACATCAAAGTAAACCCTTTATTGAAAAATTAAGAAACAAGGATTCTGGGGATGAGGTCAAAATAGCAATGGAGAAAATTGCTGCTGAGAAAGGTATTTCTTTTGAACAGTTGTTAGCAAAAATGATGGCATTGTACCAGGTCCAAATTACAGGAGCACCAACAGAGAATGAAATCAGGAGGTACAACAATTTTTATAGAAAAAGTGATAAACCATCTATTAGAGAAAAAATGCCAGATTCTCTAAATGAGTGTTTTAAAAAAAATATTGGACATGATCAAAAATTATGCATTTTGGTCTGTGAGGAAGGAGCTAGGTGAACCAAGAACTGATGCAGACTATGGAGAAATCAATGAAGATGAAGAGTTTAGCAAATTTTGGAATATAGAGCATACCAATGAATGTGAAGATGAAGAAATTGAAATTGATAGTGATGATGAACCTAATGATGATAGGGATGAACAAAGCAATTTCAACCCTGGTTTAAGTTAGGGCACAAAAAAAGCATATACTTCAGGAATAGTCATAGCTAAAAATTTAGGTTATCGAGGTGGTGGTTTGGGGTCCCAAGGAAAAGGCATTTGGATCCCAATAGATGTAGTCACCATTCCTAGAAAACTATTTGATAAACAAGGCCTTGGAGCTGAATCAGCTGATAAAATACACCAAGGTCATACAAGTAGAACTGAAAGAATTGAATATGTTACAACTTCAAATCCTAATCCTCATGGTTAGATGCAATCACAACTTGGGCGTGCCTATGGTGGAGAGCCTAGTGTGACTAGCATTGCCACTGGTGGAGAACTTAGTCAACATGTGCTACAACAACAGGTCCAACAACAAATTACACACAAGAGGACACCAATACAAGATACCACACAAACACTCAGTGATCAAGGGACACAGAAGAGACAAAGGATTATGATAGGTCCAAGTCCAACTACCAGTTCCACTACAAAGGAATTATTTCTAGGCACTCCCCCAGTTAGTGTGGCTATAACAGAAATTGCAAGTACTCCTATTCCTTCACCATTCAAGCATTCCGTTATTCCTACATCCCTGGGTTTTGATTACATTCAAGAGTTTAAAAACAAATTAGAATTATATAAAAAGTAAAAGAAGCAACTGATGGAGAGTGTGTCTACTGTAACTTCAGATCCTGCAACAACCATGATATTACCCACATTTGACACAAATACAAAAATCATGGAATACACAATTGTTGTTCCCACAGTTCAAAATAAACCAGAAAATTAGATGGATCGATTTGAATTTTAGGTGAGCAGTTTGCAATTTGATTTTTCTAGATTAAAAAATACTGACAAAATTAATATATCAAAGAACAATGAAATTGTGTACACATCATTGCTCAAGCATGATAGAGAGAGAGAAAAGTTGTAGAATCAAATAAAAAAATTACAGGCAGACTTAGCAAATGAGAAAGCAAAGAGGAAAGAAGCAGATAACACAAGCAATGAATTAGAAAAAGGAATAAAAAAATCTACCTCTACATCAACAAGCAAAGAGGATAAACAAACAGAGGTGGAATTGAATGGACTGAAGCAAAGGTTAGATGAGATCAAAAATAAATATGATGAGGAAAAATCCACTTCAGAAAAATTAAGACAAAGCATTGGAAAAGCAAATGAACAGTGGGAACAAAAATTGGAGAAAGAGAGGCAAAAAAATGAAACATTGGTCACAGAGCTTATGGAAAAAAAAAAGAAATAAAATTTTGTCAAAAAAAGTTAACTGAATTTTGTAGACAAATAATGAGGCACGTGAAACAAAAGATCTGCAAAGAAATAATGCAGAGGATTGATCATTTGTGTGAATTCTTTCAATTGATTGATTCTATGAGACTACATCATAATAAGCTAAGCAAATATTTAATGGACAACAAAAATCTGCAACTGCAGGTAGAAGAGAAATTTGTAAATCAAGTTCTAGAAATAGTCTACAAAGCCAGTGACAATGAACTGATTTCAAAAGGCATTACTAATTAGATTGAAGCCTTAATGAAGGTGACATCTATCATTCAAAAGTGTTCAAGAATGCGTGAAACAATAGACTTTGTGATTGAGGCTACAACAAAGATTAAGGAGGATGAAAAGGTAAGGAACTTGACAAAGCTTGGTTTGCCACAGGGTTTTGACACAAATGACTAATTCCTTGGAAAGGATAATTTCAGAAAGAAGATGGAGGATGCAAGGAAGATTGATTTGGACCAGTTTCCTCAGAACCCAGATGAGGCAAACTTTTTGGATTTCATCAAACAACTGATAATCTTGAATGTATCTTTGGCTGAAACATTCAAGTTAGACCTAGGATCCAAATTGAAATTTGATCATACATTGTTAACAAAAATTCAAGTCAGACAACATCAACTAGAAGAAATGACAATTCCACCACCTGAACAATAGAATTTTCTAAAAAAGCTATTAGAATGATTTGATATTGATATTATGGATTTCCAAGTTCCAACTCAGCTCTGTGCAGAGTTGTATTTGAGCAAGATTTTACATTGCCTCTATGTATTCCTTCATTTGAAAATCAATAGAAAATTCAAATTCAGTAATGTGTTGATGTTCAATTATCTGTATTATTTATTTTATCAATTGAATATAAACTCTAGTTTCAACTATTAAATACACATTCAGCAATTGTTGATGTTCATTGTTCTATATCCTACTATTTTTTTTGGTCAGTAAATTGTTGTGTGGGAATTTGTATTTATAGTCCAAAATTACAATATGTGGGTTCTTCGCCCAAACCATCCATTTAAAAAATTACATTCGAGACAAAACTGTTCGCATTACTTACAAAACTATACAAAGATTTCACCCTAGAAATCAATACCACAGTCCAAAATGGAGATCAAAAAAACTACAACGAATCAAACTTGTCAAGCAAAAACAAAACAAGGGATGACTATAATTAGGGGAAACCATAGAAGTCCCCAAAAATTACCAGGTTTGTGAATGTAAACAACCATTCTCTATTCAAGGCTACCTCTAGAGCACGAGAGAGGTGGAGGAAATTGTGAACATAAATGGCCCAAAGTCGATGGCGTTCCAGAGCTCTCGCTGACGTGTTAAGAAGGAAGGGGCAATGCTGTACTCTAGCACCTAGAAGAGTAAGCAAAGCCAGGTCTGGAGTTCGGGGAAATCCCTCTCCCAAAACAGCACCCACCATGACATCCAAGTCCATCCTACTGAAACTAGCCTTGAAGATGGCTTTGAACAGCAAGAGAATTTCAACCTTGTCACCTCCAAGGTCCAGGACTGAGGCTAAAAACTAGGATGCAATGTCAGAATTAACCCAATATCTCTCCCTGATGGTAAGGAAGTCATGACCTAGAACCATCTTGATGGCCTCCACTTCCAGAGAATGCAACCATGGATTGTTGTGCTGCTTGATGATTCTTTGAATCCAGGCGTCTGTGATGAAACCAAGGAAGGCCATTTGTCGATTTGA
The DNA here is from genome assembly GCA_027924645.1 of Cunninghamia lanceolata. Taxonomy (NCBI): domain Eukaryota; kingdom Viridiplantae; phylum Streptophyta; class Pinopsida; order Cupressales; family Cupressaceae; genus Cunninghamia; species Cunninghamia lanceolata. The sequence goes on from BSBN01000657.1 coordinate 15,021,447, forward strand.
GCCGAGCAGGCAAATTGGGTTGTCCATGAGAGTTTTCTTCCAAACTTGAAACAAAGGAATGATTTCATTCTTCTTCAAAGGAAGAATAAATAGAATCCTCGTGAGCATTTCCAACCCAGCGCCATTAATGAAAAAATGTGTGAGCTCTAACTTGCTATCCAAGCAAGCTCTAATTCATACGAGCCACAACAATAGGCAAGCTCTAATGCTTTGATGTTCAATGTCTATAATGGATGATGGGTCCCACTTTGACAGGCAACAGTTGTCACTAGCCTGCTATCCCTCTAGATTTCTTGAAACATTATTTTATTCACACGGGCTAGTGAGAAGCGGTCAAGATTTAATCTGCAAGATCCAGCGGCTCCCCTTTAAACATTTTTTTACACATAGTGTTCCCAACCAAGCAGTGACCGATGAGACAAGGCAAGAGGGCCAGTAATACTAACAGGTTTGATGGCTTAAGTGTGAACTTGGATGACCAAGAACCAGAAGTAACAAGTCAACTTAAAATTATAACGCAAAAGGCTAAAAGGCTAGGTTTATCTATATTTCATTTTTTGACTCAGTTGCATATAAGGCACTGATCAAAATAATTCATAAACTATGAAAAATGATGCAGAATCACATATCAGATAAAAAACCAAAATTCTACTTTACTACAAATTTTATGTTTTATGCACAAATCAACTTTAGCAAGGAAATATTAAGCATTGAGTTGAATGATGAATCACTGAGTACATGTAAAACTTATCAGTATGACACTCACACAATTAAAATATGAAATAATTAATAATAAGTTAATGTATTCAATTTGATTCACAATTTCAAGGAATACAATATAAAATATCATCAACTATAGTTTTGGAATATAATTCATGAAATGTAGTATAAATACCTAAAAACTACTAATTCACTTCCATTTCCCAAATCGAGTCAGGGTCCTCAAACTGACATTCAGATAAAGAAAAAGAGTCATCTTGATTGTGAGTCTCATCTTCATTTTCTTCATCTTGATACTGAGTCTCAAAGTCAAATTCATTAATCATTGTGTCACTATTGTTTGTCCCACCACTACCAGCATTTGAACTTGAAGTGTTGTACAACCCTCTTCTTTTGCATATGGACTTCCAGATTGTAAGTGCCCTTTCATAGGGAAAATTTTTGACATTATACGCACTTCCTAATACCCTCAAGCAATTTTCCAAATTCTTGTCTAGTTTATTTCTTATCTCTGATTTCAAAAACCCCAATGCACTGAAAACTCTCTCATCTTCCACCGAACCCAATATCATTGTTTGACATAAATCAACAAGTTTGAAATATTCTAATATCAAATCATGCAATATTTCACTCTGACCCAAGTTTTTCCAGGCCTTTGTTATTAATCTCGCTTTGAAGGGATTCTCCATGGCATTAAATTGGTCTATCATACTTCTTACAAAACTGACTACATTGTCCTTTAAGCTTACTTCCATCTATAATTCCTTCTATTTTATGTCCATTACATTCTATAATTTTCAAAAAGTATGCGGTCAAGGTAGTTACTTTTTGATGAAAAAATCTTGGTCTATCTCGGTGGCCTTGAACCCAAAATTGAGGATACACAATAGGCATGGCATCAAGTATTTCATCTCAAGGGAATCAATTATAAATCTCTGTTGAAAGATTGCTTGCAATTTCCTTCAAATTACTACTAACAGATTCAATAATGCCATCAAAATCTTCCTTTCTAATAGGTACTTCTCTGATAGAGTGCCTGACTGTCTTACAATGGTGCATTGGTATCTCAAATCCACATACAAAGACACATAACTCCCCGCTTGCATTAAACTATAGATAATTTTTAGGATGATTCAAATCTGTAATTATTTGCCACCTATAAAAATTTGGGCTTTGAGAAGTTAGATCTAGATATAGATTATTGAGGGCCATGCATGTCATTCTACCTAGTTTGGTATACTCATAGATATACATAGTTTTGTCTTGGGCTTTCTTCACAAGATTGTTCATTTCATCTAGCATGGGGAGAAGACTAGCTAAAGTTAAGAGTGTCTCTATATCACTTAACCTATGTAAGAGGTCAGGAGATTTGTCTACTTTGTTTTGATGGTCGTTCATTGTTCCAATCAAGGATGGATATTCTGAAAGAACTCGTTGCGCTGGTCCATGCAAGGAAATCCATCTAGTATCAACATCCTTAAGAATCTTATTTCCTGTTGTTATTCCCTCATTAAAATTTTGAAATTCTGCAAAACATTTGGGACTTCGGCAAAACTATGCATGGAGCTCGCAGACTAGATTTTCAACTTTTGATACTGTAGGAAACTTGCTTACAATTTTAAATGCTAAATTCATTATGTGGGCCATGCATTGAATGGAAAGCATGTATTGTCAAGTCATCCATACCTACAATTTCATTCAAAAACTTCTTAACTAGTTCAAAGAGATTTTTTGATGTTGAAGTATCCTTCATTTTATGAACACAAAGTAGATGAGCTTAGTGGACATGTTCTTTTACAATATACACATGTGTACAGACCCAAGAAGTATTATCTACCGCAGTAACTTCATCTAAAGATAATGCAATGAAGTTTGACTCTTTCACATTCTCCTTTAAATCTTACTTTTCCACCGCAGTGAGATAGTTTTCCCATTCCCATCCAGTGTTTATTGACCAATGTGTGCTAGGATAGTGAGGAACACTCAAAAAAATAATAAATTACTATACTCTGGGTAGTCTGTCATAGGACACCTTTTGCACAAAATATGAAAAACAACACTCATCTAAACAATTTTTTCCAGTTGTGCTCCTTCCATTGCTTTTCTAAATTGAGCCTTGATTGTACCTCCACTTGCAGCAAGCTTCATCATTCTTTTCTTATGCTCATCATATTCGGCAGCATATTTCACATGAAGACATTCTTCCTTTGATTTCCATCTTACTATTGATGTTTCCTTTCCGTCTATGATTTGTTTTTCATAAACTTTACCTATATTCTTTTCTATAGTGTCAAGATTTAGCTGCAATTTCTTGTCTCTTTTACATTTCCAACTACAAATCACACACTTGCATTATGTTGGTTGTTCATCTTTGTTTGCTTTCTCCACTGGTTCAATGATTGGGTACTTTGACACCCAATCAAGTTGAAAATTCCTTGACATTTCCCACTCGCACCCCAGCTTTGAATCTTTTGATTTTCCTTTTGAATCTTTTGATTTGCCTTTTCTTTTCTTCTTGCCAACATCATCTACAGCACCAGCATTTTATTTTTCATCCAAGTCAATTATCTCAATCTAGCTAACCAAGGTATCCCTTGGAACATCTTCTGCGGTATTGCCATCCTCATTCTGGCTAACCAGGGTATCACTTGGAACATCTTCTACAGTACTGTCATCCTCAGTCTGGTTAACCATGGTATCCCTTGGAACATCTTCTGTGGTATTGCAATCCTCATTCTGGCTAACCAGGGTATCCCTTGGAACATCTTCTACGGTATTGCCATCCTCATTCTGTCTAACTAAGGTATCCCTTGGAACATCTTCTGCAGTATTGTCATCCTCATTCTAGCTAACCGGGGTATCCCTTGGAACATCTTATGTGGTATTGCCATCATCAATTGACTCAATGGCAATCCCACCTTCTGGTGGTGGTGAGGTATTGTGAATGGCTTCTTCATTATTATTTGGTACAAGAGTTGATAGTGTAGCTCCATCTTGATTTGATGGATCAGAAACATTGTCAGTTCCAAAGTAAGACTGTATACTAACTCCACCTTTTTAGCGTTTTGATGGCCTCCCAGTCCCTTCAGCACCCTAAGGAGTCTTACTCTTGTCGCACTTGTGGCTTGACATCTTGATCTCCCACTTTGAATAAAAGCTAGAAAAAATGTCATCTTGTTTAAGAAGGACATACTCATAGAATATAGATCCCATTCCCTACTAAATATCTTCTTTAAGATTGAATCAAGAATGGAAGAGAGATAAAGAAATCTTAAAACACTAATACTGTGAAGAAATGATTACTCACCTTTAAGTTTAGGTTTTCACTGACTTGCTATTTGCTAATGCAGGAATGCATGTGTTGTAAGTTTGTAACTTTGCCTATGATCAACTTCAAGGTGCCAACTCCAACTTCTGAAATCCAAATCAAGAGCTCACAAGTTCAGAACTGAACAAAATGTGTAAGAATAAATTAGAGTTTTGATTGTATTTATATCAATCCATATTTGGCAAATTCCACCCGAATTCTATATGGTATATAAAAATGATTTGGTGAATCTCGCTTGATTATATAAGGAATACATTTAAGTGTCGGTGAATCAAACCTTGATAGACTACATACATTGTAATTTCCAAGGTGAATACGGCCCTATGATTAGCACGGAGATGTCATGGAAATTGGTGAAATGGCCCCTCATAATCAACTACGTGTAAATTTTAATTGGTGAAATGGGTCCTCACGCGCATGACCATGTAATGGGGTTGGAGAAATGGGTACTCATGCATAGTGACCATTTAATGGGGTTGGTAAAATGTGTCCTGATACACAATTTTGTTTTAATAGTATTGGTGAATATATATAGGTGATTTAGTACTTGCTTCTGAAATTCCAGGCGAAAATATTAGTCGGCCCATTTGAAATGCGTAGTTTGTTATGGAGAAATTCTTACTTCATTGATTCTCATAAAATAAATTGATGGAGAATGGATATGGATTCAACCAATAAAACGTAAAAAATAGGGCAATTTGACCACCCTGTTGGATGCGATTTATTCACCAATTCTGACTTGGCTAATCTGCGATATTCACTAATTGGCAAATATTTGCCACTAAAAAAATCTCTAAACAAAACATTACAAATTAATTCAATAAAAAAAATTTCAAGCAAGAAAAAGGTACAATGCATGTAGGACTTCAAATGTCATAAGCCTAACTATTGGCAAGAAACATGATAAAATCCATCTTCATATGTGCCACAAAGGTCTTAGAAGCACCTCAAAAATGGCTAAGACTTTAGCATTCAATATATAGGAGTTTGTTCAATACTACACATGTCATTAAGGTCCTTCCTAAACCATAAATAAGCTATAAAGCACTTAAATAGCCCTAAAACACCTCTCATAATAGATACTTGAGATAAATATATGAACATTATAAGAGTATATGATATTGGGATAATATATATGAGCATATGTATGTAAGTTATGTGTTATTGTTAATTTATTCTATTACATATATAATTTCTTCTACATTATTGCATCACACCAAGCTACAACACATACATATGAGAAATCATGTCACCAATTTGGGTTTTAAGTCAAAATATTGTTTCATTACCAAGACCTTGATTGTTGGTATGTAGGAAGGAAGAACCTACCAAAAGGAGAAGAGTGAGAAAGAGCATGGATGAATGGACTAGATAATGGACTTAAAGAGTAATATCTAGCATGAGGAATGAGTGAAATGGAATGAAGAATGTGGAATGACATGGAAGAAGAGTATTAGAGAATATATAATCGTTGACTTAGTATAAATTCTTATTGAATATATATACACACACAAACATAACATCTCTCCTCTAATTACATTAAGCCATAACTTCAACAATTATTTTAACAAGATCTAATCCTCTTAGGCTAATTTACTTGTCAACATTTGGAGGTGTCACTTTATTTTTGATTTCTAATGTTTAGGGGAGAGGAAGACAAAAAAGCAACTAGAACCTAGCTCTTGAGGGGGATAGGCACTAAGGAGATGGCATAGAGAAAGGAGGTGATCTAAAAATACATGACTTTTGAGATAAATCAAGTGTGATGCTTGGGGAGGAATGAAATAAATAAGGGATATAGGATGAATAAGAAAGAGGAAATAATTATAAATAAAGAATAAAAGGAAAGGAAAAAAGAAAAGATAGAGAAACAATGAGGTAGTTAGAAAAATCATGGGAGCTCACCATTTATTAGAATTGTTTAGACCATGCTACAAGGACTCGTAGAATAGGAAGAAGTAAGAGTATGAAAGAGTGAGAAGAGGATTTCCTAGAGGATAAGGGTGATTGAGTAAATAGATAGGCAGCCCACACAGAAATCTCCAAAGACTAAGTGAAGTAGAAGGTAGACAAAAGGCGAGGTCCATAGAATTGATGAATTAAGGGGAAACTATGAAGAAATCCTAAGGAGAGGAAACACCTTATAAATTAAATAAAATTAATTCAATTGATTGATAGTAGGAAGAGAAATAGAAGTTGAGAAGAGGATGTTAGTATAAGGAAGGTTATAAGTTCAGAGAGAAACATAGTGTAGACAAAGTAATTAATGAAGCATTAGAGAATAAAGAAATCCCAAAGGATGTGATCCCTCACATCAAGAGACCCCATAATAATATAATCTCCCTAATTATATGCCACCCTTAGTTCCATTTTGTTAGAAATGAAGACAACAACTACTCAACAAAAATTTGATTCAGATATGTTTAATGATCTTCTAACAGTGTATTGTTTAATGGAGATTTTAATAGAATATAAATAATGGAACATAGAAGCAACAAATCTGAAAACTGGGCACACAATGATACAATGTTTACGTGGAGAAAACCCTTTTGGGTAAAAAACTCCACCAGGAAAGAGGCACAAGTTTGTATTAATTTGCAAAAGTGATACAATACATCAACTAGACAACTCTCTCCTTTAGTCTTCAATCTGATAGCATTCCTGCAGCACCTGATTACCTATAAATCTATTATATTACAACAATTACATGGCAATGGATATATATAAGTGTTCTCACACCAAACTAGGAATCCACTTTCTCTCTCCTTAGAATCTCCAACATGCAAATATTAAAAATGCCTCCTTACAAGATCCTGCCACTTGTCCAAAGTCAACCATGCAAAGTTAGGCATCCAAGGCTAAATAAGGTCTCTTACAACATCTTATGACATGTCATAACCATCATAGATTCTACCAAAGAGTATCTTCCCAAGATGGGCACCTAGGGCTAAACATAGCAACTTACACATAATAAATATTGTCATATGTCGTCATAGTGTCATAGAATCTTATGACAACGTATAGTTGTCATAGATTCTCTTAAATGCACTCACCAAACATTATGACATGTGCCATACATGCTAAAAATAGAAGATTCTCCCAAGGTGGCACCTACCCTCATTTACTCATGATTCTTACAATTTCCAACCATAAATGTCAATCCATAATTACCTCCAATGAATCCAAAATTACCACTGCTGGTGAAACTACCCCATTCCCTTATGGGTAATAACAAATTACAAATAATAAAATGGAATAAATATAATATTAGGATTTACAAGGTTAATGGCACCTTATCCCAAAATTCTCCCACTTGACATTATACATTGTAAATCAACCCATAGGAAATAAAAATAAAATTAATCAGGCACTAGAAACAAGGCCCATGGCCTCTCTGCACCACACAAATTTCTTTGTGCTCACAGGTTTGGTCAATGAATCTACAACATTCTCCTGATTGTCTATCTTCTTCAGCTCAATCTATCCACTTGCAACCAATTCTCGAACGAAGTGATATTAAACATCAACATGCTTAGTTTGAGCATGATACATAGGATTCTTAGCCAAACAGATAGCACTCTAGCTATCACAACCAATCTAAATGACCCTGCAATCAAAACCAATACCTATACACAATCTCCTCAACCAAACTACCTCCTTAGAGACATGAGTAGTAGTCATATACTCTACTTCGCAGTGGACAAAGCAACTGTGGGCTGTCTCTTACTCATTTAACTTACTGCTCCTCCAAACAAAGTAAACACATAGCCACTAGTGGACCTTTGACTATCCAAGTCACCTACCCAATCTGCATCAATAAATCCCTATATGTCTAAAGTTTTATCAGCACTATCAGTACCAGAATAAACCAAACAATAATTAGGAGTACCTGTAAGATATTTAAGCACCCTCTTCACATAATTCCAATGTTATCTACCAGGGTTAGACATAAATCTGCTTAAGGCTCCCACTGCTTGGGCAACATTTGGCCTAGTTCAAACCATTGCATACATCAAAATCCCTACAGCACTAGCATATGGAACATTAGGAATATCCTCAAAATCATCCTCATTATTTGGACACATATCTAATGAAAGCTTAGTACCAATGGGTAAAGGAACTCTAACTGGGTTACAGTCATGCATAATAAATCTCTACAAAATGGTATTCACATACTCTGAGACAACCAAAGCTTTTTGTTACCTATGTCCCTCCTAATCTCCATACCTAGAATATACCTGGCAGCTCCAAGATCCATCATATCGAATGCACCTCAAAGTTGGGCTTTTGGCTCACTGATCATACCCTTAGTATTTCTGAAAAATAAAATGTCATCAATATACAATGCAATGATCAGTATAGAATCATCAATACAATGAATGTACACACAATGATCTTCCTTGCTTCTAACAAAACCCAATTTCAACACAAATGAGTCAATCTTTTGATACCACATTCTGGGGGACTATTTCAAACCCTAGAGAAACCTCTTTAACCTGCAAACCCAATGTTCTTTCCCTTTTACCTCAAAACTTGTAGGTTATTGCATATAAATTTCTTCCTCAAGATCTCCATGCAAGAATGCAGTCTTAACATCCATTTTCTCTATTTACCAATCAAAAGCTACAGCAATGGATAAAAAAAATCTAATAGAAGTTAGATTAGCAATAGTAGAGAAAATTTCACTAAAATCAACTCCCTCTCTCTAGGAGTAGCCCTTGGCTACCAGTCTAGCCTCGAAGTGTACTTCTCCAATGAACCATCTGCTCCAAACTTCTTCTTGAAGACCCACTTGCAACCTATGGCCTTTCTTCCTTTGGGCAAACGAACAAGATCCCAAGTGTTCAAGAGTCTAAAGCCATCATCTTCTCCTGCATGGCTAACTGCCAAGACTCACTATCATCTGCATGAATAGCTTCCCTATAGGATCTAGGTTCATCGTCAATACTCAATAAAGAAAATACATAATAGAAATCTGGTAGGCTATACCTATCAATTGGGTTCCATTGTCTTGTGGATCTCCTCAAGGGTGGAGTAAGAGACTCTACGTGTTCTTCTAGATGATCATTTATACCAACTTCTTTTATAACAATAGATTCTTCTTCATCAAAACTACTCAAATCTTCTTCTTCACCCTCCAATCCATCATTGTGTTCTTCCTGAGGTGCATCTTCTTGCTCTAAGTCAAAGTGCATTCTCTAGAGAAAACAATTTTTCTAGTTAGAAGATCCTAAAGCTTATAACCTTTAACATTCTTATTGTGTGGTTGCACAACATGCCACATTTTGCCTTAGCAAAACAGGGACCCAACTTTTTGCTTCTACTTGTTCTTGTTTTCTTGCTTTGGGCAGTTTGAAAAAAGTCAGTTAAGTATATCACTCCTGCACGTGCATATGACCCACAAGAAAAGGTTAGGTGTCAAAGTCAAAAGTTCCCTTCATAAATCCCATAATCTGGAAGAGTGCAAAATTCTAAGCAATTTTGCCTTTTGCATCACCCTGATATTCCTTAAGGATAAGGAGTTACACTTGGTCAAAGTTTAGTCAAACTGAATATTTCCATAGGGTCACATTTCTAAACATTAGTCATATTCGTTAGATGACCCCGTCATGTGAAGATCACCTGATATCCGCATATACTTCAATTTGCAAATGTCAAAGTTAAGTGCGGTAGAATATATGTGCGGTAGAATATATACCCATCAGAAGCACATGCATATTTCCATAGGGTCACATTTCTGAATGTCTGTCATATTTCTCATTATCACCCCTTCGCAAATATGACCATGACATCATTTGGTTCCAATATATAAATGAACTCAACCTGATGATGATGTCATCAGTATGCCCGACACTCGCAGGGTCACATTTCCAAACATCTGTCATATTCCTCAATATGATGATGATGTCATCTTAACCCAATAACAAAGATAACATGATCTGATGATGATGTCATCATGAATTAGACCCAAGAGGGTCATATTTTGAAACATCCCCGATCTTAACTAATATGATGATGACGTCATTCCCTCGAACAATTTGAAAGACTTATGGAAATGTTGACGTCATCCTCACCTTTTCCAACAAGGTGATATTTTGTAGTGTTGCATATTCAGATATTTCCTTATATCTCTTATATCAACCCTTATGACCCAAGATGCATAGATTCACAGTGACCAATTAAACAATGCCATGTGGCATATCCACCTGATCATATTAATACAATGTGTAATCACGATTATTTATAAACATAGAGTGACCCGACTTCGAGCGTTGGTCAATGGTGACCATCCTGATGATGACATCACCATCATATTCTAGATATCCATCATGTTTTCAAATATCCCTAACCTCCCCAAAGATCACCCTCTGCATTAAATGCAACCCCAATGGTAGGTCGCGCCTTCAAATTTCAAATGCAATCCCGCCACTTGTCAACATCCACAAATATCATGTGTCGATCAATGGACATGAACAAAAAGACACTAATTTCACCCTAATTCACTATGTTAAATGGTTAAAAGTGAGGATTTGGGGTTCATTTCAAATTACCATACGTTAAATAGAGAATTACAGAGCTTCAGCAAGGATTAACACATCACTGCCACCTGCAAACGGAATGGATATGCATCTGCAAATAGAATGGTAAACGGTAGCTGAAAGGTCATCACATTCATCCAGATATCAACCACAGTAAAAAAGGAAGCAATTGTCAGGTATTTATCAAAAAACCCTCTTTTGTCGCTTGTGGTGAAATGAAAGGTAAAAATGGTTTTTATTGAGTTAATTGATATGATGATGCATAAGACAAATTATAAGGGTAGAATTATCACCATGAATGTATGCAATCACTAAACCATTATAGCACACGACACATTAGGGTAAGATATGCATGTTTTATTGCAGGATCTCATGGCAGTCAGAAAGAACCGGTCTGAGACAGAGTTTTTGAAACCTATGTACTTGCAGCCAGAAGGAGTGGCATTTAGATATGGACAGATTAATGATACGCATCAAGGTAATACTGATCTTGATGCATGGACAAGAAGACTAGATAAAGGAAGTGGAAACCCTCTGCTTATGAGCATATACAACTCAAGAATGTGGAATGCTGGCAGATTCCCATATGCAATGGAAGCCACCGAGCTAGTGATAGAATGTGCCCAAAACTACAATGCAGAGACTAGAAAAGTAGAAAAGTATGGTAGGATTTATTTTTCAGTTGCAGGCATCACCTCAACCTTTAATCAGACTACCGGACTTAATTTGGTTCGCTTAAACCTGGGAAAGTTGCAAAAAGAGTATCGTAGCAACCAAAAAGAGGCTAGAAAAATCATGTATCAATAGAGATCCAAGAGTAGCACATACAGAGCCTCTGTTAAAGTGCTTGTGTACCTCTTCAAATTTGATTTTGCTCCTAAATACTAGTACATAATGACCATGCTTAGCTGGATGATAGGAAAATAAAATGCTAGAGCATGGGAGAATTAGATGTATGGTATCATCCAGATAGTGGAATGTACAGATGACAAACCCCTGTGGGATAAAATCATAAGTGATAGCCTAGATGAGTGCATGAAGAGGCTAGGAGGAAAGATGAATATGTTCCATATGACCTCTTACGTAGTATATTCCTGTGCATTTAGAGGCACATTCAATGGATTGCAGACAGTAGGCAGGGTTGGAAATAACCCTGGGGATGTAAACATCTAGGATCATTAACCCCAATTGAAAAGAAAAGGATACCTCCAACATTATAGGAGAGTAAATGACTCATTCTCAATGCATCTTGTTAGAACAATGGAAGAAGATAGAAATAAGAGATTGAGTGTAGAGGCACAAGCTGTCATATACAAGCATGGGGCTTGGTTCATCCAATTCCCCACATTTTCATACATAAGAGTGGAAGGATTCACAGGGCAACCTCTCATGCTACTTTGATATCCAACTGACAAAGTTATCTTGATGGAATTTGCCAGACAGATCCTACCCTCAGTGGAGGCTTATATTGAAAAGGGAAAGATACCGAATGTCATGTTTCCAATCTTCATCGATTGGTATATGTGCCCTGATATGGAAAGTGTCAAGGATATAATGGGAGGATTGAAGTTGATACACTTGCATCCATTCCCATTGGCTAGGCCATATGATCCTCATGACAAGATGCATGCATTATTTTGGAATCCTATACATCAAAAGGAGAAGTTACCAGATGCATGATTGTGATGATGAAGCAAAGGTCAGAACGAGAAGTTACTAGAGGCTCACATTAAATTAGATATGAACCCTGGATTGCATGCCTATCCATGTTTAGTTGCATGAGGATGATGGTAAGATCATGTCCTAGGAATATGATCACAAAAGGGTATACAATGATACCATATCAAATCCAGAGTGGGATCAGCCAGAAGAGATTTCTTTAGACCAGATAACTCAAAAGGTCATGCAGTTCACCAAGGATTGGGTAGAGCATGAGGTCACCCAGCTAAAGAATAAAGGGGTAGCCCTCACTATGGAAAATAAGAGAAAGAGATAAGAACTGACTGATGAAGAGTATGATGATTTCCTCCTAGAGAAGAGACAATCAAATGGTGAGCTGCAACAAATCAAAAATAAGAAAGGAAGCCAAACATTTGGGGTGATTATCATCAGACAACCCCAACCACAGACTCAATGAAAGGGTGATGTAGCTTCTACATCAGCTACAACATCACCTCACACACCAGCAAAACAAAAGAAGGTTGCTGCAAAGCTTCCCCCTGTTATTATAGAAGAAAAGGACGAACCCTCAGATGATGACCTCTTGATCAAGAGGAAGAAGAAGGACTCAATGCCACCACAAAAGAAACAGAAAAAGGTAATGAGAGGAACTATGGATGTAAGCCCCATTCTATTAAGGGGTAAAGGTGGAGAGGGTATCTTGAAAATTTTGCAACATGAAGCTCCTATCCCTGACATTTTGAAGATTAAGACTGAAAAGGTAGAGGAACAAAGAATAGAGAGGTAAAGTGCAAGAAAAGAGCCTCCTTTCCCATTGGATGATATAGTAGAGTTATCTGATGATGATGTAGTCAATGATGTTTCTACTCAACGGATGGAGACCTTGGTGGCAAACAAAAAGATGAACCCCCATGGAATGCTCCAAGTTCAAAAAGAAATCCATCAGGAAGAGGTTGAAGCAGAGGAAGTTGAAGAAGATAATCCTGAAGAGCTAGCACAAAAAATTAAATTGGCAAACTTAGTAAATCAAGTCACCAGCCCTACTGCAATTGAACTAGCTTATCAGGGTGATGAGGATCAAGGCAGAGATAAAGATGCACCTTTGAAACAAGCAAAGTTAGAAATTAATGTACAGAAGGAGGGTGATCAGGAGATGCCTAATAAGAGTGATAATCAGAATAAAAAGATGACTGATAAGAATGAAGATCAAGGTAATGACCCAACACCAGCAACTAAAAGAGGGACAAGTGAAAAAGAAACTGATAAAGTACAAAACTTTGGGGAAATAGATACATCAAAAGGTGGAGAACAATATCTTCCACACGGTGATCAGAAAAAGGAAACAAAGAATGTGAATAAGACTAATCAAAGTGATCACCCAGATAAAATAGAACAAAATGTCAAAAATACTCCTGAGAATCAAATGTAACAAAATACACAGGAGAAAAATGTAAATGCATCACAAGAACCTTCTGCACAACAAAAGATTTGTCATGAGAAGGTGCATGAGCAAGAACAGAGAAAAGAAACCTCCCCACCAAGGGTAGAGCACAATGTACAATCTCAGGATGCTCACATTGAGTAGACTGACAAACAAGGACCCCTTGTTGGAGACATGCCCTATTGGCTACAAAAGGAAATAGTTCCACCATAGGTCACTGATGTGCTTGAGTTTGATGTTTCTACTTTTTTTTTTAACAAATATGATCAAGCCTAAGACGAAGGATAGACCTACATCCACCATCAGGAGAGATCCTACAATGAGTAGGAGGACAGCTCAGGTAGATCTACCAATGGTAGATGAGGCCAAAGGAGAAATAAGCATTGATGAATTTCAAATAACTGATATTGATCTTCACTTTGCTACTGAGGAGCAGGAAGGCCAAGAGGCCAAAGATAGCATTGATTCCTTGTTGAAAAGTGTAAAAAGGGAAAAGGATAAGAATAAGGTGCACAAAGAGCACATTGCTTAGTTACATGCATTTACAAAAGGGTTAATTGACCCTAACCATATGCTAGTAAACACAGCCACCCCATTGACCATCATATCTCAAGATGAGGTCACAAGGCTGGACAACATGAAGCATAAGGCTTAGGTAATGGATAATTGGTTTATTCTTTTCATCTCTAAAGTAGAGAAGGTGATAAAGACCTCTCTTTCAAATTGGAACATGCTCAGATCCTTGAGGAGAAAGGTAGATAAACTTCAAAAGAAGGTGGCACAGAAATCCATCATAGTAGATAAACATGTGGATGCCTTGGTTGAGATGAGGTGCATTGACGTGAAAGTACTCATATATAATCAGGTATTTGACAATAACACTGCACAATTATTGGGCATATTGTATGAAGACATCAAGTTTGAGAGTGATATCCTGAAGAGGTGTAATTCAAAGCTCTGGGATACCAGTGTTAAATTGCATCATCTCATGGCTGAGGAGGCCAATACCTTAGAAGCTTTAGAAGGTAATGTAGAAGGAAAGATAGAAAATTAGGATGTTGATTTTACAATTCAAGCCTTCCAAGATAATTTTAGGCAAGCAACAAATGACCCTATCCACCACTTGACAAAGGATGTAGTCAACAAGGGTATGAGGATGAAGGCCGGAGTGGAGGCATATAATGAGACCTTAAATAGCATAAGGAGCAAATGGACTACTCTACAGGAACAATTTCATTCCCAAGAACATGCTGCAATGAAAGCTAGAGTCTAGGATGGGGGAGAAATTGAAAGGATAATACAAGCATATGAACCTATCAAAGAGACCATCATCATACATGTAGGAGATGACCCTCATACGGATGATGAAGATGAAGAAGAACAAGGAGAAGAGGAAGATGAGGATGATGAAGAAGAAGAAGAGTAAGTAAGGACGCATGATGACAAAGTCATATGCATAGTAAGATAGAGAAATTACCAAGTATCACCAGATGGTTTCCAACTGGTAATCTGTGCCACGTTTTGATATCTGTTGACTAAGTCAAGGAAGAGATATTGATCGTTGATTTAGATAGACAAATCCTGATCATTGATCATTTGTAACTACCTCCTCTCTTTGTCCTATAAAAGGAGATGGAGTGCACATTGTATCATTATTGGAAACTTAATTGAAGTTAGATTATTGAAGCTTCTCAAGACTTATTTCAAATCTGATTGTAAATGTACATGTCATTTGCATACTTAATGAAAGTGAAGATCTAGATTACATACTATCATATACCTTGAGTAATCTATAGATGAATTCTTGTCTTGTGCTTTGATTTACTACGTCCCTTGGAGTGCAATTCGTGGTGTACATGTTGTCTTCATCTTTGTTCTATTAAAGTTTGCATCAACCATACTTAACTATGGAACATCCTGGTGAACCTATGTTCTGATTCTCTTCCTTTCATGATAGTATCTGGAGTGTATGTGAACCAATAGCTGAAGATTCATTCAATTTAGTAAAGATTAGAAATCTTTTCACATAATTTTCTTAATTTCATTCAACTCACCATCATAATTGCAAATACACAGATAATCTTAAGCAAATACATAGAAATATGCAGATATCCCAAAGGAAATTGAATATTCTTAGCCTATTTGAGTTAATCTGCATTTATAATTGAGAATCTCATGCAAATACATATAAATAATAATAGTAATCATGAAAATATCATCTTAAAGGCACATTATTTAGACAAATTCATAAGTGCAAAAGTAAAATCATTTCATGAGAATCGATGATCAGAAGAATTGATCAAACTTATCAAAGATCATCATCATCTATAGAATGCAGTAGAAATAACCTTATTTGTGAAGAAATTTATAGGAAGCAGGTACAGAATCGAATGTATAAACATCAATTCTTGATAGCAGAGCAAAGTAAGACCCCTTGGATGGAAAACATCATATCACATCAACCTCTAAGCGACATCAGACGATCATGACCTAGTCAATAGAGACTTGAAATCATCAATTTATCCTAGATTGATCGTACTTTTCAAGATATAAAGGTTTGTTATGTAAACTTTTATTCGTGTTTGTTATGACTAACATCATAACCAACATAAATTGGCACTAGAAGGAGGGCATTACATTCTCTGTCACTTCTTGAATCGGTTGGCTACATCTAATTCCTGCGTATTTACAAGGTGATCTTGTCAAAGTTCATTAAATTTGGCTATGTTTTGGACATTTGTTCAAGGCTTCACTCATTTTAAATTGTTTTAGGAATTCTAATCATAAATATCTCAGTATAGTACATGGATACTTTGATCCTTGTAGTCATTTTCTTAAGTCTTCAAATACGGACTTATTGTTTAAGGTTTTTTAAAAATATCTTGATATCCATGATCAGAAGTTCATTCTATGCTCATTTTTGCATGTTTGATTTAAATATTGCATAAATATCCAGTCACTAGTGAGTCCTAACTATAAATATCTACTCTGGAAGATCATTTCTTATGATCCTTATAAAGATTCAGTCAAAATATCCATATCCTTTTTTAAACTATTAGAATCCTAGCTCACTGGCCAAATACCAAGTCCAGATCCAGTGGAATCTTTGAAAAATTGCTCATTCGTGGACTTAGGCCTCGTACTATTGATATTCACCATACTCTTGAGTCAAGTACATCAGGATCCTCATCAAGACATATTGTAACACCTCCAATGTCTCCATATGTACCTCAGACACATCCAGGGTCACCAATTATACCTCAAGTGCAGCAAGCACCAATCACAATGTCATACTTTACTGTTGATTCACCCTTGACATTTACTGCATATCATCCTTTGCCTAAGAACCCTAATAAAATCTACCCTAAATATCATCCATATTAGGATGCAGATGATCACATCTAGACATTTTAGGAAGCTTGTTGTAGGGCAAGGATTGAACATTAGGATGTAGTATGCAAGTTGTTCCCATATTCCTTAGGAGAGGAAGTATACAATTGGTGCATCAGCCTTGCTCAGGGGTCAATGGATTGATGGGCCACATTAGAAAAAGCTTTCAAGGATAGGTTCAAGATACCTATAGATCTTGCAATGACTTATCACCTTTTTGCTACAATTAAAAGAGTAGAAGGAGAACCTATCTCCAACTTTAATGCTAGATTCCAGAAGATGTATTCTAAGTTGGTAGCTCCATACAATGTAGGAGATGAACCAACTAGATTGATGTATTACTTGGCCTTAGATCCCCTGACCTCTATGTTCATAAGGAGAGCTCATCCTGGTGTCACAACCCTGACAGGAGCTTTTGAAGAAGAAATAAAAGTAAATCAATAATTGATTCTTGCTATAGCTCCTAACTTGGCATATCCTGCATATCCGCAATATCATGCTCAGCCACAGACTAATGGAGTCATGATGCCTCCTATCATAATGCCCGGTCCACTACAAGTACCTCTCCTTAGTATCATGCCTCCTCCAAATGGGAATGTTTAGATGATACAATATCCAGGACATGTCCAAACCCCTTAAGATGTAGGACATAACAACAATAATGGTTCTTCTTTCTTTAAACCTCAACAAGAAAATGTAGTAGCTAAAGTTCAAGAAGAGAAAGAAGATATCAAAGAGATATCCGCACGGTTGAGAAAATTAACAACTAAAATCACACATCTGAGAAGTCAGAACTTCTATTCCTAGTCAAATCAAAATAGAGGATATAACAATGACAGATCAGGATATCCTAATAGGGGATACAACAATGATAGGACTTTTAACAACAATAATGGCAATAACAATGCTGCACCTAGGCAACCTAGAGTATGGAATACTAGGCCAAACAATGGTTCCTTACCATCACCTTTAGACAATCAGCCCCCTAATGAACCAAAACATACTACTAGGGTTAATCTAGCATAGGCAACACTTACAAACTGGTGTAGAATACACAATACCAATGCACATGCCAAACTAGGTTATCATCAGTTTAAAATAGTAGCCTCTATCTTTCAGGATGAAGTGTCTAATACCACAAGTGATCCTCCTTTCATTGAAGGAAATGAGATTGTTCCCTATGGATATGACTCTACCCTTGTACTTGAGAGTTGTGTAAATCAGCCTCATCAACAAATGACCTCAGCTCATGAAAACTACATGTTAGCATGTGAAGAATCAACCTTGGCATTTGAGACAAATTATGTGTTTCCCTTTGAGGATGAAAATGAACCATCAGTAGAACATGAAGAAATTTATGCATATCAACAACAATATCAGGGTAGGCATAACTACAATCTTAGGAGCAATCCTAACAGATCTCTTGGTCCTCTGACCACATCTTTACCTCCCAATAACTTCAAAACACCTCCAGATCCAAAAGCAAGCAATAATCCTAGTCCTCCCAAAGTCAATACTCAATATTATGCACCTCAAAACATAGTATTGAAAGCTAGTAATCAATCTCCTGAGTCTGACAAGTTAGTCACATACTTGGCTGATGAGATGAAAAGAGTTAAGATCAGTTTATCATTGTCAGAACTACTGAAAACTCCAAATATCAAGAAAGATTTCATGAAATCCTTAGATGAGACCACACCAAAGGATGATAATCATGTGCATAATCTAAGTTAGAATTTGAACAAAGATCATGCAACCAAAGAAAATGTAAAACATAAAGTCCTAGCCACTATTCAAGCTGCTGAAACTTCGCATATGACTCTTTATAGAGATAAGACTGAGTCACCCCCATTCTTACTCACATTGAGGATGTTTGGTAAGAACTTACACAATTGACTAGCAGACTCAAGAGCCTCAACCAATGTGATGCCCCTATCTATCTGTAATGCCTTAGGGTTACATCCAGCTAAATCACTCAATAAAGTGACACAACTAGACAGGACTAAAGTAAGTGTAGTGGGAGAGTTAACACATATCCACATGCAATAAGCATCAGATCCAAGAATTCAATATTACATAGACATCCAAGTTGTGGATATCCCTGATACCTATGGGATGTTGCTGTTAGGGTTAGCCGGTAGAAGATATCAATTAAATGCAAATAAAATTAAACAGAGGAATAAAAAATACATAGAAATAATAACAGAGAGACAAGTTTTAACATGGTTCACCCAAACTCGGGCTACATCCACCAACAAAGAGTCCAATATTATTATCCAGTAAATCAAACCGATTACAACCAGCAATCCCTACAACTCAATACCGTTGCAAATGCTACAATACAATATCAACCAAAACCCTAACCCTTAGTCACTTTTATCAAGCCTTATGTCAGTTACAAAATTAAGTTTTTTTATGTCGGCTCATGAAAAAAAATTTGGGGTTTGCTGCCCCCGAACCCCTGCTTGGGGCCCAACCCGGCCTCGAACCCCAACAAGGATACATAACTAGTGTACAATACTTGCATGATTAGTCACCACCTACCAACAATCTCCCACTTGGAGACTAATTAGGCTCCACACCACACAATCTCCCACTTGGAGATTGATCTTGGACGACACCGCTGCGCATGTAGCTCCCACTGGAAATAATCACCCTGGACTCTGTTGTTCTAATTTTATTGTTTCGGTCTTGAAGACCAACCAAAGATGAAGAGGAGCTTGGATTCTCCCTTGTCACTGCCTTTGTAAACATATCTGTTAGATTTTCATCTGTATGTATCTTTTCCAGTCTTAATTGTCCATCATCCAACACCGATCGAATAAAGTGATACGTCAACTGTATGTGTTTGGTCTTTGAATGCAAGGCAGAATTCTTTGCAAGATGTATGACACTCTGACTGTCTGTATACAAAGAACTATTAGCCTATTATTTTCCCAATTCTTCCATGAAAGATTGCAGCCATATCATCTCTTTGCTTGCCTCTGTTGCAGCTACATACTCTGCCTCTGTGGTGGATAAAACAACCACCTTTTGCAATTGTGAGATCCAACTCATTGTTGTCCCACCTACAGTAAAGACATAACATGTAGTACTCTGCCTAGTATCAATATCCCCAGCCAAATCTGAGTCTGCATAGCCTGCTAAATTAGTATTACAGCCCCTAAAACATAAACGTGTATTGGATGTACCTCTCAAATATCTGAGAATCCATTTTACTACATTCCAATGCTCCAATCTGAGATGACTCATATACCTACTTACAACTCCTACAGCATGTGCAATATCTAGTCTCGTGCATACCATGGCATACATTAAACTTCGTACAACTGAAGTATATGGTACCTTGGACATTTTTTCTTCCTCCTCGTGTGTCTTTGGGCACATCTCCTTAGTCAATTTCAAATGACTAGGCAAAGGTGTGCTGACAACTTTTGCATTCTCCATATGGAATCTCTGCAACACCTTTTCAACATAATCAGCCTGAGATAGAGTCAATTTTATGTTCTTCCTATCTCTATAAATTTTCATACCAAGGATTTGCTTTGCTGCCCCTAAATCCTTCATAGCAAATGGTTGTGCTAACTGCTATTTTAACTCTCTGATGTGATCCATGTTAGACCCAGCTACAAGCATGTCATTAACATATAAACATAAAATAATGTAGTTATCATTAACCAACCTCTTAAAATAAACACAATGGTTAGAATTACACTGACTGTAGCCTTGCTCAGCCATAAAACTATCAAATTTCAAATACCATTGCTGAGGTGCTTGTTTTAGTCCATACAAACTCTTCTTCAATCTGCACACCAGTTTCTCCTTACTTTTGACCTCAAATCCTTGGGGTTGTTCCATGTATATCTCCTCCTCCAAATCACCATGGAGAAAGGCAGTTTTCACATCTAGTTGTTCCAAATTCAAATCTCCAGCAGCCACAATACTTAAAATAGTATGAATAGAAGTCATCTTGACAACCGGAGAAAATATCTCATCAAAATCAATGCCCTTTTTTTGTGCAAATCCTTTTACAACTAACCTGGCATTAAATCTTTTCTTACCTCCATCTTCCTCTTTTAGCCTATAAACCCATTTGTTTGGTAAAGCCTTTTTATCTACAGGTAACTTACATAATTCCCATGTCTAATTTTTTAGCAAGGAGTCCATTTCTTCTTTCAAAACAAGCTCCCACTGAACCTGTGTATCCACCTGCATAGCTTCATCATACCCTTCCAGTTCACCAGCATCTGTTAACAAAATAGAATACAAAGAGGGAGAAAACCTTTTAGGAGGTCTACTTAGCCTTGTTGACCGTCTAACATTCACTGGAGTTTGTGGTATTTCTTGTTGCTATTGCGGAGCATGAGGGACCACTGGAACATCACTACTTGGAGTATCTAGCACCACATAATCCTTTTCTTTCTTCTTATGTTGTTACAACTGATCTTTGTACAACACCTTCTCATTGAATATAACATCCCTACTTCTCACAATTTTTTGATTTTCAAAATCTCAAAGCCTATAACCAAATTTATCAATGCCATATCCAACGAAAGTACATTTTTTTGATTTTGCATTCAGCTTGGTTCTATTTTCAGAATCTACATGTGCAAATGCTTCACAGCCAAAGGTTTTTAGAAAAGAATAACTCACCTTCTTACCTGTCCTTGCTTCCTCTGGAATACCACAGCCCAAAGGAACTGAAGGACCTCTATTAATTAAATATACAGCAGTGTTGACGGCCTCTATCCACATGTTTAAAGGTAGCCTAGCATGCAATCTCATGGTCCTTGCACATTCCATTATTGTCCTATCCATGTGTTCAGCCACTCCATTCTCCTGTGGAGTACTTGGAACCATTTTCTTCCTACAGATTCCATTAAAGGAACAATAATCCTCAAGTTGTTTGCTACAATACTCACCACCATTATCAAATCTGAGACATTTTATTATTTTACCCGTCTCATTCTCAACCAAGCTTCTCCATTTCTTAAATGTTTCAAATACATCAGATTTCTACTTAAGGAAATAAATCCATACCTTCCTAGTTGCATCATCTATGAATGTAACATAATACCGAGAGCCACCAAGAGAAGATACTTGAGCCGATCCCCATACATCTGTATGCACAAGCTCCAACTTTTCATCTTTCTTTTGCTTCCCATCCTTGAGAAAACTGACTCTCTTTTGTTTTCCATACACAACTTTCACAGAAATCCATATTAATACATTTCAGACCTGGTAAAACTTTCTTAGAATGAAGTACCTTCATACCTTTTTCACTCATATGCCCAAGTCTGTTATGCCACAGTGTTGTCTCAGAACCTGTAGCAACTATTTCAGTCCCTTCCTGTGAACTTGTAGCAACTGTTCCTGAACCTATTTATTTTTTCTCTACAACAACTAAAGTAGAAGGAATAGTATGACCTGTACAAAGATATAATGTGCCTACTTTCACACATTTTTCTACTATTAAGGCACCTTTTGAAACCTCCCAATTTTTATCAGTAAATGTAACAATGCAACCTTCTTCAGTTGGCTATCCTACTGAAATCAAATTCCTACTGATCCTTGGAATGTGCGTTACCTCTTGTAGTAGCCAATGATTCCCATTCTATAACTTAATCTTGATTCTTCCCTTTCCAACAATCTGATAAGTTCACTAACTCCCAAATAAACTAACCCAAAATCCCCTTGGACATAATCAAGAAAATAACTTATATGAGGTGTAGCATTAAATGAGGCCCCTAAATCTAAAACTCATCAATCATCAACGTTATCTAGGGAAAGAATCAAAGCATCATCTTCAAATTTATTACTTACCACATTTGCCTCCTTATTTCCTTCTTGATTGTCTCCTTCTTTATTCTTCCAAGACAAACAATCTTTCTTTAGATGACTTGGTTTCCCATAGTACCAGCAATCCTTCTGTCCTCTAGTTTGGTACCTCTTATCCTTTGATTTTCCTCATGACTTCCCATGACCTCCAGAACCTTTTTTTCTCTCCTTTGATCTACCCCTACTTTTTGCATTCAAAACACTACCTAATGTGGACCCTCTTGAGCTTTTCCATCACATTTCCTCACTAAGGATAACACCAACAACATCATCAAATTTCAAAGTGTTTGAACCAGAGACAGAGTTACTTACAGCCATTACCAAGCTATTCCAACTTTCTGGCAAAGAACATAAAACTAAGAGAGCCCTCACCTCTTCATCAAAATTCATTTTTACAAAAGTTAACTGACTGACAATCATATTAAACTCGTTTAAATGCTCTATCACAGATCCACCTTCAATCATTTTCAGATTAAACAAATGGTTCATGAGAAATACCTTATTTGAGGCTGAGGGTTTTTCATACAACCTAGCCAAAGCTTTCATCAGATCATCTGTTGTCATCGCTTCTATTATATTGAACGCCACAGATGGTGCCAGGCACAACCGAATGGTTCTAGTACCTTTCTATCCAGAAGATTCCAATCCTTATCCGTCATTCCTATCAATTTAGTGGATACTCCTTCCAATAGCCTCCATAAATCCTTCTGATAGAGGTAATCTTCCATCTGCATCTTCCATAACTAGTAGTTCTGCCCATTAAATTTATCGACCTTCAATTTACCCTCATTTGCCATTTCTCCCACTCAACCATGGGACTCCCACTCAACCGTGAGACCTTCCTGCAGATGATAATTGAACACAACTTGGCTCTGATACCACTTGTTAGGGTTAGTGATGCAGGAGCATCTAGGGTGTAAGAGCAATCTTGCATCAACCAAAAAAAATGTTGTTTCTTTTCAATAAGGGCTAAATTTGGCAGGGTTACTATTTTTTAGTAAGTTTGCATTTGTGCACGGTTGGATACAAAATCTTACACAGACCTCTAGAATGGTTAATTGAAGCTAATGGTGAAGAAATCACTTCAATATCATTTGTCATTTGTGAGATATTAAAATTTCAAATTCCAAAAATCCTATTGAATTATTCAAAGTCAAATTTGAGGCACTTAGAGGCTCTGGATGGGCCCAAAATTTGGTGGGAAACCCAAATAGTCTACCTATCAGTACTACTTTGTGCTCCATCGTCTTTCGAGAGCTTGCTGAAAAGGTATTGTAATTGAAAATCCAACGGTCGGATCGAAAGTTATGGCCCCGCGAAGTTGACCTATTTTTGGAGGGAGATGCAAATTTTGAAATTAAGCTGGTGCTAGCCAAAAAGGGCTATATATAAATATTTTTGGGAACCCTTAGGGTAGTAGAGTTAAGGGGGAAAGTGTAGAGTCAAGAAAGGTGAGAAATTAGAAACCCTAGTTGATTTGGAAATTACAGAAGGCTGAAGATTCTAGAGTTTTGAGAGAGGGAGCTGTAATGTGTTGCAACCTATAGGGGATTCATCCTCTGATTGTATTTGAGCTTCTATAATGTAATGTTTTTCCCATATTAATAAAATATCATTCTATTTTCTGTGTACAATTTCTTTTATTGTGTGTTTTATGATTTACCCCCTTCATCAAGTGGTATCAGAGCAAGAGTTCCTGAGTGTGTAGACAGATCGCTGACCGTGAGGCAATTTGCACTAGGACTTGAGGTTGTGGGTTTGCTACATAGATCAAGATGCCTCTATGAAGAAATCATGATGGGAGGAATGCTTTGATGGAAGAGGGTTTTAAAGCCCTACAAAGACAAATTGATGCATTGCAAGAGGAGCTGCGAAGAGGGTTCAAGCCAAGAAGGAGAGAGGAAAGCGAAGATGAAGCTGAAGAAGAGCTATCTGAGGAAGAACAAGAAGCTATGGGAGATCCTGTAAAAGTTAGGTTGTTGAGGGCTATTTCAAAGATCGGAAAAAGGCCCAGGATCAAAGTTTCTACCTATTCTAGAGATTTGAATCCGGAACAACTTATCGATTGGATCAATAATATGGAGGAGTATTTTGAGTATGAAGATGTGGAAGACCCTGAATGGGTCAAGTTTGCAAAGACAAAGTTGAAGGGCCACGCCATTATTTGGTGGAAGGAGGTTCAGTTAGAGAGAAATAGAAGAGGAAAAGCAAAGATTACCAGATGGGATCAGATGGTGGAGAAATTGAAGAAGCAGTTCATTCCTGTGGACTATGAGATGGAGTTGATGAAGAAGCTAAAAGGATTGAAGCAAGGTAACAAGTCTGTTAAGGAGTATACAGAAGATTTTTATAAGATCACTATCAAGACAGGCCATGGAGAGGCCAACAAGGAGAAGGTGGCCTGTTACATTAATGGGTTGAGGCCAAGTATTCAAAAAGAGTTGAGCCTGGTCAGAATGACTACCATAGAAGATGCGTACCAGTTTTCCGTGAAGGTGGAAGAGAAGCTGAATAAGAGATTTGAAAGCAAGCAAAGGGGAAGAGGTCAAGGCGGAAGGATTGGCAGAAGACCCTATGGAGGCCAAAATGAAGATCCAAAGAAAGGTGAAAAAGCTAGAACCAGTCGAAATCAGAGAGGAGATAATACCTACCACCCTCATGACTAGAATAATGGTAGAGCAAAGAGGAAGAGGAAGAGGTAGGCCTGGGCAAGGACCTGGAAGAGGAGGTTTCAAAGGAACATGTTTCCAATGTGGAGAAGAAGGGCATCGAGCATACAAGTGTCCGCAACATCAAGGAAGGATGAATAGAAGACCTGAAGGTAATGCATGAGTTGTACATGTGGATGAAGATGCACAGTCTGAGCGCTCCGAAGATGCAGAAAGGGGAGAAACCCTAGTTGTCAGAAGAACTTTGTTGAATGAGGAGAAAGAACCCAATCAGAGGAAGAGTTTATTCGGCACAAGGTGCAAATGTGAAGGTAAGTGTTGTGATATTATTATTGACAGTGGAAGCACTGATAATCTTGTTTCAGAGGAGATGGTTGACAAGTTGAAGTTGACAAGAAGAAAGCATCTGCATCCATACCGGATTGCATGGTTGCAGAAGGACCATAGAGCTTTGGTCAATGAATAGTGTTTAGTGAAGTTCAAGATTGGTGACTACCATGATGAGGTGTTGTGTGACATCATACCGATGGATGCATGTCATATGTTATTAGGGAGGCCGTGGCAGTATGATAGGAGCACTGTCCATGATGGCCGTGCAAACACATACTCCCTAACAAAGGATGGAGTCCATCATAAGTTGAAGCCCTTGAAGGAGGTGGAAATAAAGGTATGTAGTACTGCCAAAATTTGCTTTGTAGATGGTAGAAAGTTTTTGGAGGGTATGAAGCATGAGTGTCATTGCTTTCCATTGATTCCTAAGATTAGTCAAGAGAAATGTGAAGATGTACCAGCAGAAGTCTCAGAAATGAATAACTGAGAGGGGAGGTGAATCAGTTATCCTTAATTTGCTTCCAGTTCAAACACTTAAATCCACTTTGTTAATCAATAGCATAGCAATTAATCATTCATGAAAGCATAAGGCATAAACATCAGAGCAGATATACATCAACACACAAGACACCAAGATTTTGACGTGGAAAACCTGGTTAAGGGAAAAACCACGGGGTGATTAACCCAAGGATTATTCTCTATTAGAAGAATAAGAAAAATGGATTGCACATGCCAATTAGGGCTCACTACCCAAGCACACTGCTCACAAAGAGGCACACTGCCTACAAGAGACACACTGTCTACAAAGTGATAAGAATCACAAACTTGAACTGGAGATTGACATCTTTACCATGCCTGGATTAGTTCCATTTAAGCCTGAGAAATTTCTGCTCTGCCCTTTGTTCTTTCGCTATTCGACACTAATCCGCTACTCAACACCCTTTGAAATGAACTCACAATCCTTTATTTATACAAGGCATCAACTTAGGAACTATCATCTAAGTCGGCAATCATCCATAAGAGCATTCGCAAGATGAATAACTCATCCGGTCAGCCAGTCTGAATAAGAACATCTTCATCCGAAAGAATATCTTTAATTCTGAGCTCTAACACTTATGCGGACCGACAACACAACCTCAACATGATCCAAGAACCTTCACAAGCTTGCCTGAATGACCAGGTACATCCGCACTTCCTTTTCCTACTAGAATCTCTTCTTTTCTTCTTCCAGAACTTCAAGAACACAGTCTGTCACGACTGTCAAACTGAAACAAGTTCTTCCAGACCTCCAAACTATGTACAAACTGAGATGACACATCACAAGGACACCTCAAGCACTCCTTCCAATCAACAGAGTCTCACAATGCACTTCCAGATCTCACCGAACCTTTTTGTAACAATCTGTCACTCCGGAGCATCTCCCAGAACCGGTTCTACTTGATCAATCACAACTTATTCATATTTTCATGCGGACCTCTGAAATCTTAACTGGAGCATCTTAAGACTCATATCTAAAAACCCTTTAATCCACATCCTCTGAGCCTTAACCTATTGAGTACTTTTTCCCTCTTCTCATCACTGTTCTTCACTGAGACTAATTTTCTCAATATCCTCAGCACACAACTCATCCAATCCTTCTTAACAATGTAATATGAGTATGTTGACATCAATGACAACACTGGTTAACCTCATACTTGCAACAATCTCCCCCCTTGTCATTGATGGCAACATATGATGTGAAAAACCATCAAGACAAGAATTTCTCTTTTCTGTCACAGCTCCCCCTATCAGCAACACTTCTTCACATGTCTTCTCTTCCTTTACTGCTCCCCCTTTGATCATCAACCACTTGTTTTTCACATGTCTTCTCTCCCCCTTTGACATCAATGGCAAATGGCTCATACTTGCAATTCTAACATATCAGAATCTTACCAGCTGCTCCCCCTTAGTAGCAACTCCCCATCATCAATCTGGATCACAAGATATGACTGTGATATCCACCGGACTGATGCACATTAGTGCATCCTAGTTCATCACCGGAGGGGCCATGACCCCTAACTTCTCGCTGAGATACTCAAAAGAGTCCTTGGGAAGAGGTTTAGTAAAGATATCTGCAATCTGATCCTTGGAGGGTACATACTCCAATCTGACTTCATCCTTGTTCACTTGTTCTCTTAGAAAGTGAAACTTGATAGATATGTGCGCTTGGTCTTAGAATGCAACACCAGATTCTTAGAAATATTTATTGCACTTGAATTATCATAGAAAATTGTGATAGGCTCCTTATATTCTACTTTAATGTCTCTTAGCATTTGCTTCATCCACAAAATTTGAGTGCAACTACTTGCTGCTGCAATGTATTCTGCTTCTGTTGTAGATAGTGATATTGCTTCTTGTTTCTTGCTTAGCCAAGAAACCAACCTTTTTCCCAAAAAGAATGCTCCTCCACTTGTACTCTTCCTATCATCCACATCTCCTGCCCAATCTGCATCTGTATATGCATGAAGAGAAAAGTCTTGATCTCTAGGATACCATAGGTCATACTCAACTGTTCCTTTCAAGTACCTAAAAATTCTTTTGATTGCCATGACATGAGATTCTCTGGGATCAGCCTGGAATCTTGCCACAAGACCAACATCCTACATAATATCTGGTTTAGTTTGAGTGAGATACAATAGTCCTCCAATCATTGATCTATACTTGGTCTGATCTGTTTTAGGAGAGTCATCATCTTTGCTCAACTTACATCCGGTTGCCATAGGAGTGTTCATTGGCTTTGAATCTTCCATTCCAAATTTTCTCAATAATTCTTTCACATATTTGGTCTGAGAGATAAAGATACCTTTCTTTGTCTGAGTAATTTGCAGACCCAAGAAGAAATTCATTTCACCAAGCATTGACATTTCAAACTCACTTTTCATTTGATTTGCAAAGGTTTTACACATACTGTCTCTTCCTCCAAAAATGATATCATCAACAAATACTTCAATAATCAAGATGTTTTCATTATCTATTTGGAAATATAGATTACTGTCAGCAATACCTTTGTTGAAACCAATCTGCACAAGATGCTTATCCAACCTTTCATACCAAGCTCTTGGGGCTTGCTTCAATCCATACAGTGCCTTCTTTAATTTGCAGACCATATCACCATGCTCAAATAACTGAAATCCATCCGGTTGTTCAATGTACACTTCTTCTAAGTCACCATTTAAGAAGGCAGATTTGACATCCATCTGATATACTTTGAAATCTTTGAAGGCAGCGAAAGCAAGAAATAGTCTGACTGCTTCAATTCTTGCTACCGGAGCAAAGGTTTCCTCAAAATCAATCCCTTCTATTTGAGAGTATCCTTTGCAGACTAATCTGGCCTTATTTCTGATTACTTCACCGACTTCATTTAGTTTGTTCTGGAAGACCCATTTTGTTCCAATCACATTTTTGTTACTAGGTCTGGAAACAAGATCCCAAGTGTGATTTTTCTCAATTTGCATCAACTCTTCCTCCATTGCTTTTGTCTAATTTTCATCATTGCATGCTTCATTTATTGTCTTAGGTTCAATCTTTGAAATCAGACAACATTCATCTAAATTTTGAGCAACATTCCTTCTAGTTTGCACACCTTTGCTTTTGTCCCCTATGATCTAATCTTCAGAGTGGTTCAGTCTTACATACCTTGGAACTTGGGGAGTTTCTTGCACTTTTGCTTCTTGATCAGGCTCATCTGGACCTATCTCTTCTTCCTGATTTACCGAATCAGTCTGAATTTAACCTTCAGGAGAGGATGGAGCTTCTTGAACCAGAACATCATTCTGATCATCTTCATCATACTCATAAAATCTTGAGGGCTTCTCAATACCTTCATCAACCTTCACATTTGTACCTTCTATCATCTTTCTCAGTCTCTTATTGTAACATCGGTATGCTTTGCTTTGAGTGGAGTAACTTAAGAAAATTTCTTCATCACTTCTAGCATCAAACTTTCCTAGATCATCTCTTTTGATGTAACACTTGCTACCGAATACTCTGAAATATCTCACAGTAGGAGTTATACCAAACCAAAGTTCATAAGGAGTCTTACCAGTGTTGCTTCTGATTTGAACTCGATTGAGAGTATAGACTGCAGTGCTAACAGCTTCTCTCCAAAACATCTGAGGAACATTTGCTTCCATCATCATTGTCCTGGATGCTTCCTAGATGGTCTGGTTCTTTCTCTCAACTACTCCATTCTGCTGTGGAGTCCTAGGAGCAGACAACTGTCTCTTTATACCATGCTTCTCACAGAAGTCTATGAATTCACCGAATGTGAATTCACACCTCTATCAGACCTTAGACACTTCAGTTTCAATCCGGTTTGATTCTCTACCATAGCTTTGAAGATTTTGAACTTCTCAAAGGCTTCTGATTTCTCTTTTAGAAAGGTAACCCACATCATCTGGGAATGGTCATCAATCAGCAACATGAAATATCTATCACCTTGCATACTTTTGATTCTTGTCGGACCACATAGATCAATATAAACTAATTCCAATAATCCGGTAGAGGACTGATCCTTGCTTTTGAAAGAGATTCTGCTCTGTTTACCTAGCTGAGATTCTTTGCACAAACTATTTGTAGGTTTCACCAGCTTTGGAAAATCTCTTACAGCCTAAGTATTACTTATTTTGATGATGTTATCAAAATTTACATGACACATCCTTCTATGCCATAACCAACTCTGATCCACTTGAACAAATAGACAACTTTTATTAGAACCAACCAGATGGAAGATATTACCTTTTGTTTGAGTACCGGATGCAATCTCAGTTCCGGAGCTTTCAAAGATCCTACATCTTCCATTTCTGAACCGGAGATCATAACCTTTTTCTACTAACTGCCCAACACTGAGAAGATTGTGCTTCAATCCTTCAACATACAGTACATTACCAGTTTTGCTCTTTCCATCAAAAGAAATAGTTCCCCTACCTCTGATTCTACCAGCAGAATTATCACCAAACTTCACCGTTCCTCCTTCATACCTTTCCAATCTAAGAACTTGTTCTTGTCACCTGTCATATGGTGAGAGCATCCACTGTCAATAACCCAAACATCCTTTTCTTCAACTTGGGCAGCCAAAGCTCTTTCTACAACCTTATGATTGATAGATTCAAAGGATATTGGTTCTTCTTCCTTGATGGCAATAAACACCCCTTCATTTCCTGATTTGTCTCCTATCTCTGATTCATCATCTGTTACTCCTTCATTATCAGCTTCTTCATGAACATAATAATAGTTCTTTTGGAACCTTTGTCTGTTAGAGTTTGACCTTGCAGATCTTTCCGGACATCTTGAAGCAAAATGACCAATCTTATTGCAATTGAAGCACTTAAAAGGTAACTTTCCTTCATGCTTACCGGATCCTCTTGGTAATCTCTTTGCAATGAGGGCTTCAAGATGAGTTGTTTCTGCTTCTTCCTCTTCCATGTCTTTCCTTGCTTGATCATACCATGACAGCTTCCTTGAAGAGTTTTCTCCCAGATCAAATCTTTGTTTGCCTTTCACATAGGCACTGGCTTTGAATGCAGATTCAGTCTTGGGGGGATCATCTCCAAACTCGGTCATTTCAAATGCAGCCAGTTTGCCAGCCAATTGCTCTCTTGTGACAGTTGCATGGGCTTTGAATTCATCAATGGCAACAGGAAGGGATCTAAGAATTTTGCACACAATCTCATTTTCCTCCAGAACTCCACCAGCATTCCTGATTCCACACACCAGCTCATTTACTCTTGGCATAAAAGTAGTGATGTTTTCATCATCTCTCATCTTCAATCTTTCAAATTTTCCTTTGAGACTTTGTAACCTTGCACTCTTAACAAACTCATCTCCTTCATGCAGAAGTTCCAGTTTAACCTAGATCTCATAGGCAGTTCGTAGATCAATAACATTTGAGAGTTTTGAGTCAGTCAATGCACTTAAAAGAGCCTCTTTAGTCCGTAGATTATTTTCAGCATCTGTGATTTCATTTAGAGTTATCGGACCACCCTATGGAGGTTTGTATGCTTTTTTGACCATGGACAAGTACGCCTTTCCCATACACTCCAAGTGACATTTCATGCGGCCTTTCCAAAGATTGAAGTTGGTTCCATCAAATTTCAGACTATCCTTCTTGTATGACGACATCTTGGATCTCCTCAAGTGGTTAAGCTTCTTTTAGAGGAACTCAGCTCTGATACCAATTGTTGATAACTGAGAGGGGGGGGTGAATCAGTTATCCTTAATTCGCTTCCAGTTCTAAATCAACTTTGTTAATCAATAGCATAGCAATTAATCATTCATGAAAGCATAAGGCATAAACATCAGAGCAGATATACATCAACATACAAGACACCAAGATTTTGATGTGGAAAACCCGGTTAAGGGAAAAACCATGGGGTGATTAACCCGAGGATTATTCTCTGTTAGAAGAATAAGAAAAATGGATGGCACATGTCAATTAGGGCTCACTACCTGAGCACACTGCTCACAAAGAGGCACACTGCCTACAAGAGACACACTGTCTACAAAGTGATAAGAATCACAAACTTGAACTGGAGATTGACATCTTTACCATGCTTGGATCAGTTCCATTTAAGCCCGAGAAACTTCTGCTCTACCCTTCGCTCTTTCGCTATTCCACACTAATCTGCTGCTCAACACCCTTCGAAATGAACTCACAAACCTTTATTTATACAAGGCATCGACTTAGGAACTATCATCTAAGTCAGTAATCATCCATAAGAGCATTCGCAAGATGAATAGCTCATCCAGTCGGCCAGTCTGAATAAGAACATCTTCATCTAGAAGAATATCTTCAATTCCAAGCTCTAACACTCATGTAGACTGACAACACAACCTCAACATGATCCAAGAACCTTCACAAGCTTGCCTGAATGACCAGGTACATCCGCACTTCCTTTTCCTACTGGAATCTCTTCTCCTCTTCTTCCGGAACTTCAAGAACACAGTCTGTCACAACTGTCAAACTGAAACAGGTTCTTCTGGACCTCCAAACTATGTACAAACCAAGATGACACATCACAAGGACACCTCAAGCACTCCTTCCAATCCGCAGAGTTTGACAATGCACTTCCAGATCTCACCGGACCTTTTTGTAACACTCTCACTTTGGAGCATCTCCCGGAACTGGTTCTACTTGATCAATCACAACTTCTTCATATCTTCATGCGGACCTCTAAAATCTTAACTGGAGCATCTTAAGACTCATATCTACAAACCCTTTAATCCGCATCCTCTAAGCCTCAACCTATTGAGTACTTTTTCCCTCTTCTCATCACTGTTCTTCACTGAGATTAATTTTCTCAATATCCTCAACACACAGCTCATCCAATCCTTCTTAACAATGTAATATGAGTATGTTGACATCAATGACAACACTGGTTAACCTCATACTTGCAACAGGTAAGTGTTTTGATATTATTATTGATAGTGGAAGCACTGATAATCTTGTTTCAGAGGAGATGGTTGACAAGTTGAAGTTGACAAGAAGAAAGCATCCGCATCCATACCGGATTGCATGGTTTTAGAGGACCATAGAGCTTTGGTCAATGAATAGTGTTTAGTGAAGTTCAAGATTGGTGACTACCATGATGAGATGTTGTGTGACATCATACCGATGGATGCATGTCATATGTTATTGGGGAGGTCATGGCAGTATGATAGGAGCACTGTCCATAATGGCCATGCAAACACATACTCCCTAACAAAGGATGGAGTCCGTCATAAGTTGAAGCCCTTGAAGGATGTGGAAGAAAAGGTATGTAGCACTGCCAGAATTTGCTTGGTAGATGGTAGAAAGTTTTTGGAGGATATGAAGCATGAGCGTCATTGCTTTGCATTGATTCCTAAGATTAGTCAAGAAAAATGTGAAGATGTACCAGCAGAAGTCTCAGAAATGTTGGAAGAACTTCAAGATATTGTCTCTGATAATGTACCAAAAGGTTTACCACCAGTGAGGAAGATAAGTCATCAAATGGATTTGATACCAGGAGCTAGTTTGCCAGATAAGACAGCCCATAGAATGACTCCAGCAGAGAATGAAGAGTTGAATAGACAAGTTCACAAGCTGTTAAGGAAGGGACTAATAAGGGAGAGCCTAAGTCCATGTGCTGTACCTACAGTACTAGCACCAAAGAAAGATGGAGTGGAGGATGTGTATAGATTCCTGAGCCATCAACAAGATCACAATCAAGTACAGATTTCCATTGCCAAGAATAGATGACATAATGGATTGCTTGAGTGGAGCCAAGTACTTCACAAAGATTGATCTAAAGAGTGGGTATCACTAGATTCAAATCAGAGAAGGAGATGAATGGAAGACAGCCTTCAATACAAAGGAGGGTTTGTATGACTAGTTAGTCATGCCATTTGGGCTAACCAATGCACCGAGCACATTCATGCGGCTCATGAACGAGGTACTAAAGGAATTTTTGGGAAGTTTTGTTATTGTTTATTTAGATGACATTTTGATTTTCAATAAGACTTGGGATGAGCATTTGATGCATATCAGAAGAGTTTTAGAGAAGCTGAGGGAGGAGAAATTGTTGATCAATCTAAAGAAATATAGTTTTGCAAATAAGGAGTTGGTATACCTAGGATTTGTTGTCTCAGAGGAAGGTCTTACGATGAACCCAGAGAAGGTGAGGGCTATCATTGAATGGCCTATGCCAAGGAGTGTTTTCGAGGTAAGATCTTTTCATGGTTTGGCAAGTTTTTACAGAAAGTTTATCAGGAATTTCAGTAGCATTTGTGCACCCCTAACTGAGACAATGAGAGGGGATAGAAAAGAGTTTAGATGGACTAAAGGAGCAAACAAGAGCTTTGATACATTGAAGCAGAAAGTCGTAGAACAACCTATGTTGGCACTTCCAGAGTTTAATAAGGTATTTTAGGTAGATTGTGATGCTAGTGGTAGTGTTATAGGAGCTATTCTAAGTCAAGAAGGTAAGCCCATTGCCTATTTTAGTCAGAAGCTTAATGATGCCAAGAATACGTAATCTATTTATGATCAAGAGTTTTATGCAATAGTCCAAGCTTTGAAGAAATGGAGACATTATTTGTTGCCAAAAGAGTTTGTTTTATATACTGATCATCAGGCTTTGCAGTATCTTAATAGTTAAGGAAAGTTAAATCAAAGGCACTTAAAATGGGTTGAGTTTTTGCAGAGTTATACTTTTGTTTTGAAGCACAGGAGTGGGAAGTCCAACAAGGTTGCAGATGCCTTGAGCAGAAGGTGAAATTTGTTGACAATAATGAAGATAGAGGTTGTTGGGTTTGATGAACTCAAAAGTTTGTATCCTGAAGATCTAGATTTTGTAGAGGCTTGGAAAGCTTGTTTGGAACCTGTTACTTTGGACAGGACAAAATAGTTGGATTACATAATCCAAGATGGCATGTTGTTTAGAGGAAGCCAGTTGTGCATTCCAAGGAGTTCCATGAGAGAGAACCTGATTAAGGAGAAACATAGTGGAGGATTAGCTGGACACTTTGGTCAAGATAAGACCATTGCTATTGTTGGTGAACATTATTACTAGCCACAATTGAGGCAAGAT
This sequence comes from Cunninghamia lanceolata, assembly GCA_027924645.1. Classification (NCBI taxonomy): domain Eukaryota; kingdom Viridiplantae; phylum Streptophyta; class Pinopsida; order Cupressales; family Cupressaceae; genus Cunninghamia; species Cunninghamia lanceolata. Next base: position 15,056,969 of record BSBN01000657.1, read on the forward strand.
GTGAGAAAATTTGTGCAGAGTTGCACAGTGTGTCAGATGGCAAAAGGAACAAGTCAGAATACAGGGTTATATCAGCCATTACGTATACCAGAGAAGCCATGGGATGATATTAGTATGGATTTTGTTCTTGGTTTACCAACGACATAGAGAGGGCATGATTCCATTTTTGTGGTGGTGGATAGATTCTCAAAGATGGCCCATTTTATTCCTTGCAAGAAGACTAATGATGCTATTCACATTGCAGAGTTATTTTTTAGGGAGGTGGTGAGACTACATGGTCTACCTAAGAGCATATTTTCATATCGAGATACCAAGTTTGTTGGTTATTTCTAGAGGACATTGTGGAAGAAGTTGAAGACAGATTTGAAGTTTAGTTCTGCACACCATCCACAGACTGATGGACAGATAGAAGTGGTGAATAGGAGTTTAGGTAACCTGCTACGATGCTTAGTAGGAGATAAGCCCAAGGGATGGGATTTGATTTTACCACAGGCAGAATTTGCTTACAACAATTCTGTCAATAGGAGCACAGGTAAATCTCCATTCCATGTTGTGTATGGGAGTAGCCCAAGAACTACATCCGAATTGAGGAGGATGGATAACGGGGAGAAGAGTAGTGCCGAAGCTAAAAATTTTGCTGAGCACATGAAGAATTTGCACAAAGAGGTAAGAAAGCATATCCATAAGATGAATTCTCAGTACAAGACTAAGGCAGATCAGAAGAGGAAGCATAAGGAGTTTTAGGAGGGTGATGAAGTCATGTTTCACTTGAGAAAAGAAAGATTTCCCGTTGGTACATATAATAAGCTGAAGATGAGGAAATTTGGACCATGTAGAATCCTGAAGAAGCACGATTCAGGAAATACATTTGAGGTAGAGTTGCCTGATGACATCAATATTTCACCAGTGTTCAACATTTCAGATCTGACAGAGTATCATGATGATGGACTTGATAAAGGAACACAGTGGGACATTCCAGCATCTACTTCAAAGAAGGAGGAGATAGAGGGCATTCTGGATAGCTGTGTGGGTAAGAGTACAAGAAACAGGCAGTATACAGAATACTTAGTGAAATGGAAAGGAAGGTCTGTTGAAGATTCATCATGGTTATCTGAGACTGAGGTTAATCATTTTGGTTTCCCTCTAACACATGAGAAGTGACAGGGTCACTTTTCAAATTACCCTAGGTGTCTGATGCAGGAGCATCTAGGGTGTAAGAGCAATCTTGCATCAACCAAAAAAAAATGTTGTTTCTTTTCAATAAGGGCTAAATTTGGCAGGGTTACTATTTTTTAGTAAGTTTGCATTTGTGCATGGTTGGATACAAAATCTTACACAGACCTCTAGAATGGTGAATTGAAGCTAATGGTGAAGAAATCACTTCAATATCATTTGTCATTTGTGAGATATTAAAATTTCAAATTCCAAAAATCCTATTGAAATATTCAAAGTCAAATTTGAGGCACTTAGAGGCTCCGGATGGGCCCAAAATTTGGTGGGAAACCCAAGTAGTCTACCTATTAGTACTACTTTGCGCTCCATTGTCTTTTCGAGAGCTTTTTGAAAAGGTATTATAATTGAAAATCCAACGGTCGGATCAAAAGTTATGGCCCCGCGAAGTTGACCTATTTTTGGAGGGAGATGCAAATTTCAAAATTAAGCTGGTGGTCACCAAAAAGGGCTATATATAACCATTTTTGGGAACCCCTAGGGTAGTAGAGTTAAGGGGGAAGGTGTAGAGTCAATAAAGGCGAGAAATTAGAAACCATAGTTGATTTGGGAATTACAGAAGGCTGAAGATTCCAGAGTTTTGAGAGAGGGAGCTGTAATGTGTTGTAGCCTATAGGGGATTCATCCTCTGATTGTATTTGAGCTTCTGTAATGTAATATTTTTCCCATATTAATAAAATATCATTCTATTTTCTATGTGCAATTTCTGTTATTGTGTGTTTTATGATTTACCCCCTTCATCAATTAGCCGGTAGAAGATATCAATTAAATGCAAATAAAGATTAAACAGAGGAATGAAAAACACATAGAAATAATAATAGTAAGAGACAAGTTTTAACGTGGTTCATTCAAACTCGAGCTACATCCACCAATAGATAGTCCAATATTATTATCCAGTAAATCAAACCGATTACAACCAATAATCCCTGCAACTCAATACCATTGCAAATGCTACAATACAATATCAACCAAAACCCTAACCCTTAGCCGCTTTTATCAAGCCTTATGTTGGTTACAAAAATAGGGTTTTTTATGTCAGCTCATGAAAAAACAATTTGGGGGCTGCGCCCCCGAACCCCAGTGAGGATACATAAATAGTGTACAGTACTTTCATGATCAGTCGCCACCTACCAACAGTTGCTCAATAGGGATTGGTCAAAAGCACTTAATGGTTACATGTCTACTAATTTTAGCCACATGTGGTTACCTTGGAAGGGGATTCCTATTCAGATTAGGATAGAAGTTGAACCTAGGATGAAACACATGATCACCGAGTATAACAAAACCAATGAGATATTATACGTAGATGTTGAACCAGGTGTTTATGCCATCAGACCTCAAACGGTCAAGATAGAGGAAATCCTCATGTATCACACGCACATTCATGAAAATATTCATCAAGATAACAGAGTGATCATAGAATCTAATTATAGCTTAGGAGATGATGATGGTGTAGATCATTTCAAAGATTTTGAATTGTACTTGTCCAGAGAAATGCAACATTGCTACGCATTAAACATGTCTGATCAGGATATTTTAATTGAGGGATGGTGCAGACGCACATTCAAAGAAAACTTGGCATGCTTGCATAGATATGATGGATTTGGAACTAGCCTACAATGAGAGGGGATCATCTTCAACTGAGGTAAGTAGTATACATAGTTATGATGATTCTGAATCCTGTCTGTCATTTGCAGGTACAGAAGAAGATACACATCAAGATGAAAGTTACACTTACAACCCTAAAGAGATCTTGATGTATGATGAAGATATAAACAAGGATGAGAATAACATCACCCCTGGGACTGATTATTTGATTGAGTCAGATTATGAGTTGTCAGATGATGACTGCGGAAGTAACTTGACAAAGTTTGAAGAATTTTTATCTAAGCAAGTTAAGAGGCTTATATTGCAAGAGATCCCTCCACATCATGCATTAATTGAGGGATGGTGCAGACTACATGAAGCATCACATTCAGAAGCCACATATGCATTATACTTGCATGTAATGAACAAGCAAGAATAGCTTTATCCAAAGGATCAGTTATCTAGTGACCAAGATATACCAAAAGATATGAAGAAAGAGATTAAAGTACAATCAGATACTGATAGTGATGATACCAAAGATATTAAAAAAGGAAAGGTATTAGGCTCACATCACTTGCCAAAAATGATAAAGAATGAGTCACAAAAGTTAAAATGGATATTAGGTGGTGTAGCTACTAGAGCTAAAAAGAAAAGAGAAGGGCCTGATAAGCCATTAATAGAAGATAAGCCATGGATCCTTAGGTTTGATGGATCTAAATCCAAGCAAGGAGCTAGGGTAGGGATTGATCTTATTGACCCAGCAGGAAAGTCACATTTAGCAGCATACATATTGCAATTCCCATGTACCAATAACGTGACAAAATATGAAGCTTTAATTCATGGATTGTTGTTTGCCCTCAAGAAAAGAGTTAGGATTCTGCATGTATCTAGAGACACAGAATTGGTAGTAAGACAAGTGAGGGGTATCTATGCTTGCAATTACAAGAAGTTGTCCAACTACAGACATAGAGTTTGGGACTTGATAGAAGAATTTGATGCATTTAACATCACTCATGTCCCTAGAGAACAAAATCACCAAGTAGATGCATTGGCACAAGCTACCAGCACCTTAGAGCCCTTATCCATTTCTGGATTAAAGAGATTCAGTTGTTCAAGTGTTTGATGATGATCAACACATTTTGGATTTCATTGCAAACAGGGATGTATTTGATGCACAAATCTTAGATGAGAGAAACTTAGAAGATCATATCTGGGAAGAGGAAGAAATCATGGATCTACCAAGCAATAAGATTCCCAAATGTATGATAGAACTGGAAAAGTCATTTGATCTGCATAACATGCTAAAACAACATGATCTTCCCAAGACTGATGGAGGAGAATATTCACCAGTCAACATAGGATAGAAGGAAGATGTTAGGAATGTCTTAATTGGTAAAGTGTGTACTGAAGAAGAAAAGGCAAGGATAACTCAAGCTTTGAAGCATTATATCCATGTTATTGCCTGGACCTATGATGAGTTAAAGACATATGATACATCAATCATCACTCACACGATTCCATTGAAGCTAGATGCTAAGCCTTTCAGAGAAAAAAAGAGGCCTGTCAATGCCCTATTAGAACCTATCATCTTTGAGGAAGTTAAGAAGTTACTGAATGCTAGGATCATATTTCCTGTGAGACACTCAACATGGGTAGCCAATCTGGTCCCTGTAAGAAAGAAAAATGATGATATCTGCCTATGTGTAGACTTTAGAAATCTAAATAGTGCATCTGAGAAGGATAATTATCCTTTACCTTCATTGGATGAAGTCTTGTAGATAGTAAATGGAGCTCAAATGATGTCCTTCCTGGATGGTTTCTTAGGATATAACTAGGTGATGGTAGACAAAATAGATAGGTTGAAAATAGCATTCACCACAAAGTGGGGAATATTTTCTTATAGACGCATGCCTTTTGGCCTGATCAATGCTGGAGCTACATTCCAACATGTAATGGACATAGCATTTAGAGGCCTAGTTGGCAAATGCATAGTCATATACATGGATGACTTAACCATCTTCTCAAAAAAGATGGGAGATGACATAGAAGACCTAAGAAAGGTGCTCAAGAAATGTGAGCATTATGGTATCTCACTCAATCCAAAGAAGTGCATCTTTTGGGTAACCATAGGTAAATTAATAGGTCACCTGATATCAGAAAATGGGATCACCATTGATCCTACTAGAGTAGAATCAATCATGAAGCTGCAACTTCGTGGAAGTAAGAAGAAGCTTAAATCTTATTTTGGTAAGATAATTTTTTTTAGGAAGTTCATCACTGGGTTTGCAGAGATTATCAGGCCACTGAGTGTAATGCTTAAGAAAGATGCCAAGATCGAATGGACACCTAAAGAAAAAGATGCCTTTGAGGACATTAAGAAAGCCATATCAGATGCACATGTCCTAATCAGCCCAGATTACACAAGAGAATTTTACATTTACTCATTTTCTTCAGAACACACATGTGTAGCAGTTCTGACACAGAGAAATGTAGCAGTTCTGACACAGAGAAATGAAGCCAAAGAAGAAAAACCCATAGCTTTCATGAGTTGCCCATTCAAAGATGTTAAACTCAGATATATGGATGTTGAGAGACAAGCTCTTGCTTTAGTCAGAGCAGTGAAAAAATTCAGACATTACATCCTAAGAAGTAAGATAATTGCTATGGTACCAGATGCAGCAATGAAAATGCTCCTGGTGCAGAGTGAGCTGGGAGAGAAAAGATCCAAGTGGATAACAGTTCTTCAAGAATATATGGACATAACACCCATGAAGTTGGTAAGAGGGCAAGCCTTGAGCCAGATGATTTCAGAGACTGACCCTAACATTGTGAGTCAGCAATATGTAGTGAACACCAAGGAGAACAAAGAATAGTATTCAGTTATCAGACATATCTTGATCACTAGGAGATGTCCTTTAAAGATGCAAGCTTCTCAAAGGGGAGCTTTAAAGATAAGATCATAGAAGTACATGATCAAAGGTGGAATTCTTTTCAAAAGAAACTATGAGGGGATATACCTCCGATGCCTAGATAGATCAAAAGCTGACAAAGTGTTAACTGAATTACATGATAAGTTTTGAATAGCACATGGATCCCACTTAGCCACTGCACATACTATCTTGAGGGTAGGATATTATTGGCCTACTATTTTCAAAGACACTGCTGAGCACATCAAATATTGCCATACTTGTCAGGCCACTGCCAGCAGAGAGAAATATGCTACTCAACCCTTGCAACCAGTGATGGAGATGCGTCCATTTTCTCAATGGGGCATGGATTTCATAGGTCTTATCAACCTCCATCATCTTCAGGTCATAGGTATGTTTTGACAATCACTGATTATTGCACCAGGTGGACTAAAGTAGTTAGGAGTAGGACATGCACTGCAGAAGATGTAATCAAATTCCTAGAGAACAACATAGTAACTACGTATGGAGTTCCATATGCTTTAGTATGTGATAATGGGCTAGCTTTTGCATCATTAAGATTATCTAGTTGGGCTTTTGATCATGGAATTATTTTGAAATTTTCTTCGAATTATTACCCCCAAGGAAATGTCTTAGCAGAGTCAAGAAACAAAAACTTATTGAACATCATAAAGAAACTGATAGAAAAGAATCCTAGGGAATAGAATACCCTACTTAAGTATGCCTTGTGGGTAGACCGAACCAGAGTGAAGGTTGCATTAGGAAACTCTCCTTATCAACTAGTATATGGGGTGGATCCTATCCTCCCTGTGAATCTAAAAATCCCCACATTGTAGTTTGCACAAGAATATCTAGGTATAGACAATAAACAAGAAGTTAGGTTGCTTCAACTCATGCACCTAGAAGAAAAAAGAGATAGAGCAATTGATCAATTTTCTAAACATCAGGCTACTGTCAAACATTAGTTTAATAAGAGAGTCATAATAAAATCCTTTAGGATTTCAAATTTGGTCCTAGCAGGGGACAAAGCACATGAAAAGAAAGGTGATCATGGGAAATTTGATAAACTTTGGATCGGTCCTTTTCAGATTTCAAAGATCCTAGCAGACAGTACTTATAGACTCAAGACCCTAACAGGTGAGGATGTCCCATTGCCAGTTAATGGACAGTTCCTCAAACATTACTTTCAAGCTTAGACAGGGTCATGTTAGGATGTTGTATCATAATGTACATATTGTATAGTTGCATGTATAGCTTTGCTTTGTGTGTTTTCTTGTTTGCTTGTTGTTGTTGAGTCATTGTTTTGGTTATGGAAGATGATGCACCTTATCACCCTAAGAAATTAGCAAAATTGTTAGAATTCAAGTGATGAATATAAATTCTTACATAGGCTGTGACTCACACTGAGAAGTACCTCTGATCAGGTCTGTGATGTCCAGTTCATCAGTGATATCCCTTATCTTGATCAAGCTGATCTTCACAATGAATCACCTAACAGCCTTGGGTTTTTTGAATACTTTAGTATAGATGTTAAGTGAAAAATCCAAAGGGTCACCCTTGCTACCATTGCAATCCCCAAATTAAAACAGCAAGTGATCATACCTTGCATGATGAGCTTACATGATGATATTTTATGAATATACAAAAAAAAGAAAGAGAAATATATTGAAAATCCAAAGAATGAAATTTAAGCTACCTAAGTAACTCTGCTAGGGCTATGGACACCTGCTAGCAGTGGGGCTCTACTTAGGGGGATTGCAAACATAACCTTGTCAGGGCTATGAATGCCTGCTGGCAACAAGGCTCTATCCCAGTTGGCTATGATGGATGAACCCAAAATATGTAGCTTAACACCGATTACTAGTGTCTTCAACTTACTTTCAAGATGATTATTAATCACATGCACACACTTGAACCCTAATTAGTATTGAGATGCCTATGAACTTGACATCATTCAGAAAGATCATTATGTTCATGCTTAGGAAGAGTTAAAATACTATGTTTCAATGTGTCCTCATCACTTGAATAATTTGAATTTGACTATTTTCTTTGGTGGCAAGTTGTTGTGTGGTTGCACAACACGCCCCATTTTGCCTTAGCAAAATAGGGACCCAACTTTTTGCTTGTGCTTGTTCTTGTTTTCTTGCTTTGAGCAGTTTGGCAAAAGTCAATTAAGTATATCACTCCTACACGTGCATATGACCCACAAGAAAAGGTTAGGTGTCAAAGTCAAAAGTTGCCTTCATAAACCCCATAATTTGGAAGAGTACAAAATTCTAAGCAATTTTGCCTTTTGCATCACCCTGATATTCCTTAAGGATAAGGAGTTACACTTGGTCAAAGCTCAGTCAAACCAAACATTTCCATAGGGTCACATTTGTAAACATCATTCATATTTGCTAGATGAACCCATCATGTCAAGATCACAGGATATCTACATTTACTTCAATATGCGAACGTCAAAGTTAAGTGCGGTAGAATATATACCCATCAAATGTGCAAGCATATTTCCATAGGGTCACATTTCTGAATGTCCATCATATTTCTCAATATCACCCATTCGCAAATATGACCATGATGAACCTATAAATGAACTCAACCTGATGATGATGTCATCAGTATGCCCAATACTCGCAGGGTCACATTTCCAAACATCTGTCATATTCCTCAATATGATGATGACATCATCTTAACCCGATAACAAAGATAACATGATACAATGATGATTTTATCATGACCTAAACCCAAGAGGGTCATATTTTGAAACATCACCAATCTTAACTAATATGACGATGATGTCATTCTCTTGAAAATTTTGAAAGACTTATGGAAATGCTGACGTCATCCTCACCTTTTCCAACATGGTGATATTTCGTAGTGTTCCATATCTGAATATTTCCTTATATCCCTCATATCAACCCTTATGACCCAAGATGCATAGATTCCCAGTGACCATCCTGATGATGATGTCACCATAATATTCTAGATATCCATCATGTTTTCAAATATCCCTGATCTCCCTGAAGATCACCCTCTGCATTAAATGCAATCCCAACGATAGGTCGCGCCTTCAAAATTCAAATGCAAGCCCGCCACTTGTCAACATCCATGAATATCATGTGTTGATCAATGGACATGAATAAAAAGACACTAATTGCACCCTAATTCCCTATGTTAAATGGTTAAAAGTGAGGATTTGGGGTTCATTTAAAATTACGATACGTTAAATAGAGAATTACAGAGCAAACAGAATGGATACGCATTTGTAAATGGAATGGTAAATGGTAGCTGCAAGGTGGTCACGTTCATCTAGATATCCCCCACATAGTAAAAAAGGAAGCAATTGTTAAGTATTTATCGAAAAACCCTCTTTTGTCGCTTGTGGTAAAATGAAAGGTAAAAATGGTTTTTACTGAGTTAATTGATATGATGATGCATAATACAAAATAGACGGGTAGAATTATCACCATGAATGTATGCAATCACTAAACCATTATTGCACATGACATATTAGGGTAAGATATGCATGTTTATTATAGGATCTCATGGCAGTCAGAAAGAACCGGTCTGAGACAGAGTTTTTGAAACCTATGTACTTGCAGCCAAAAGGAGTGGCATTCAGATATCGGCATATTAATGATATGCATCAAGGTAATACTAATCTTGATGCATGGACAAGAAAACTAACTAAAGGAAGTGGAAACCCTCTACTTATGAGCATATACAACTCAAGAATGTGGAATGCTGGCAGATTCCCATATGCAATGGAAGCCACCGAGCTAGTGATAGAATGTGCTTAGAATTACAATGCAGAGACCAAAAAAGTAGAAAAGTATGTCTGGATTTACAAAGATTTTTTAGTTGCAGGCATCACCTCGGCCTTTAATCTGCCTACCAAACCTAATTTGGTTTTCTCAAACCAAGCAATAGAAAAAGAGTATCGTAGAAACCAAAAAGAGGCCAGAAGAATCATGTATCAGTAGAGATCCAAGAGTAGCACATACAGAAGCTCCACTAAAGTGCTTATGTACCTCTTCAAATTTGATTTTGCTCCTGAATACCAGTACATGATGACCAAGCTAAGCAAGATGACAGGAAAACAAAATGCTGAAGCATGGGAGAATTGGATGTATGGTATCACCTAGATAGTGGAATGCATAGATGACAAACCCCTATGGGCTAAAATCACAACTGATAGCCTAGATGAGGGCATGAAGAGGCTAGGAGGAAAGGTGAAGATGTTCCATATGACCTCTTATGTAGTATATGCCTATGCATTTAGAGGCACATTCAATGGATTGCAGATAGTAGGTAGGGTTCGAAATAACCCTGGGGATGTAAACATCTAGGATCATTATCCTCAATTGAAAAGAAGAGAATACCTCCAACATTATAGGAGAGTAAATGACTCATTCTCAATGTATCTTGTTAGAACAATGGAAGAAGACAGAAATAAGAGATTGAGTGTAGAGGCAAAATCTATCATATACAAGCATGGGTCTTGGTTCATCCAATTCCCCACATTTTCATACATAAGAGTGGAAGAATTCATAGGGAAACCTCTCATGTTGCCTAGATATCCAACTAACCAAGTTATCATGATGGAATTTGCTAGACAGATCCTACCCTTAGTGGAGGCTTATATTGAAAAGGGAAAGATACTGAATGTCCTGTTTCTAATCTTCATCGGTTGGTATATGTGCCCTGATAGGGAAAGTGTCAAAGATATAATGGGAGTTGAAGTTGATGCACTTATAGCCATTCCCATTGGCTAGGTCATATGATCCTTATGACAAGATGCATGCATTATTTGGGAAGCGTATACATCAAAAGGAGAAGTTACCAGATACATGATTGTGATGATGAAGCAGAGGTCAAAAGGAGAAGATAGAAGAGGCTCATATTAAATCAGATACAAACCCTAGATTGCATGACTGTCCCTGTTTAGTTGCATGAGGATGATGGTAAGATCATGTCCTAGGAATATGATGACAAAAGGGTATATAATGATACCCTATCAACTCCAGAGTGGGATCAGACATAAGAGAATTCTTTAGACTAGATAACTCCAAAGGTGATTCAGTTGACTAAGGATTGGGTAGAGCATGAGGTCACCCAACTAAAGAATAAAGGCATAGCCTTCACTATGGACAATAAGAGAAAGAGACAAAAACTATCTGATGAAGAGTATGATGATTTCCTCCTAGAGAAGAGACAGTCAAATGGTGAGTTGTAACTAATCAAAAGTAAGAAAGGAAGCCAAACATCTGGGGTGATAACCATCAGACAACCCCAACCAAAGACTCAATCAAAGGATGATGTAGCTTCTACATTAGCTGCAGCATCACCTCACACACTAGTAAAACAAAAGAAGGCTGCTGAAAAGCTTCCCCCTGTTATTATAAAAGAAGAGGATGAACCCTCAGATGATGACCTCTTGATCAAGAGGAAGAAGAAGAAGAACTCAATGCCACCACAAAAGAAATAGAAAAGGGTATTGAGAGGAACTATGGATGTAAGCCCCATTCTATTAAGGGGTGTAGGTGGAGAGAGTATCTTGAAAATTTTGCAACATGAAGTTCATGTCCCTGACATTGTGAAGTTTTAGACTGAAAAGGTAGAGGAACAAAGAACAGAGAGGCACAGTGCAAGAAAAGAGACTCATTTCTGATTGGATGATACAGTAGATTTATATGATGATGATGTAGTCAATGATGTTTCTGCTCAAAGGATGGAGACCTTGGAGGCAAACACAAAGATGACCCCCCATGGCACGCTCCAAGTTCAAAAGGAAATCCATCAGGAAGAGTTTGAAGAAGAGGAAGTTGAAGAAGATAATCCTGAAGAGATACCACAACAAATTGGATTGGCAAACTTAGTCGATCAAGTCACCAACCCTACTACAATTGACCTAGCTTATCAAGGTAATGAGGATCAAGGTAGAGATAAAGATGCACCTCTGGAACAAGAAAAGGTATAAATCAATGTATAGAAGGAGGGTGATCAGGAGATACCTAATAAGAGTGATAATCAGAATAAAAAGATGACTCATAAGAATGAAGATCATGGTAATGACCCAACACCAGCACCTGAAAGAGGGACAAGTGAAAAAGAAACTGATAAAGTACAAAACTTTGGAGAAATAGATACATCAAAAGGTGGAGAACAAAATCTTCCAATAGGTGATCAGGAAAAGGAAATAGAGAGTGTGAATAAGACTGATCATAGTGATCACCTAGATAAAATAGATCAATGTATCCAAAATACTCCTAAGAATCAAATGCAACAAAATACACAGGAGCAAAAGTAAATGCATCACAAGAACCTCCTACACAACAAGAGATCCCTCATGAGAAGGTGCATGAGGAAGAATAGAGAAAAGAAACCTCCCCACCAAGGGTAGAGCAGAATGTACAATCTAAGAATGCTCACATTGAGCAGACTAACAAACAAGGACCCCCTGCCGGTGACATACCATATTGGTTACAAAAGGAAATAGTTCCACCATAGGTCACTGATGTGCCTAAGTTTGATGTCTCTACTTTGTTTTCAACAAATATGATCAAGCCTAAGAGGAAGGCTAGACCTACATCCACCATCAGGAGAGATCCTAAAATGGGTAGGAGGAAAGCTCAGGTAGCTCTGCCAATGGAAGATAAGGCCAAAGGAGAAATAAGCGTTGATGAATTTCAAATAATTGATATTGATCTTAGCTTTCCAACTGAGGAGAAGCAAGGCCAAGAGGCCAAATATAGCATTGATTCGCTATTGAAAAGTGTAAAAAGGGAAAAGGATAAGAATAAGGTGCACAAAGAGCACATTGCTTAGTTGCATGCATTTATAAAAGGGTTAATTGACCCTAACCACATGCCAGTAAACACAGCCACCCCATTGACCATCATATCTCAAGATGAGGTCACAAGGCTGGACAACATGAAGCATAAGGCTCAAGTAATGGATAATTGGTTTATTCTTTTCATCTCTGAAGTAGAGAAGGTGATAAAGACCTCTCTTTCAAATTGGAACATGCTCATCTCCTTGAGGAGCAAGGTAGATAAACTTTAAAAGAAGGTGGCACAGAGATCCATCATAGTAGATAAACATGTGGATGCCTTGGTTGAGATGAGGTGCATTGACATGAAAGTACTCATATATAGTCAGCTATTTGACAATAACACTGCACAATTATTGGGCATATGGTATGAAGACATGAGGTTTGAGAGTGATATCCTGAAGAGGTGTAATTCAAATCTCTGGGATATCAGTGTTAAATTGCATCATCTCATGGTTGAGGAGGCCAATACCTTGGAAGCTTTAGAAGGTAATGTAGAAGGAAAGATAGAAAATTAGGATGTTGATTTCGCAATTCAAGCCTTCCAAGATAATTTCAGGTAGGCTAAAGATGACCCTATCCACCACTTGATAGAGGATGTAGTCAACAAGGCTATGAGGATGAAGACCAGAGTGGAGGCATATAATGAGACCTTAAATAGCAGAAGGAGCAAATGGACTACTCTACAGGCACAATTTCATTCCCAAGAACATGTTGCAATGAAAGCTAGAGTCCAGGATAGGGGAGAAATTGAAAGGATAATACAAGCATACGAACCTAGAAAAGAGACCATCATCATACATGTAGGAGATGACCGTCATATGGATGATGAATATGAAGAAGAACAAGAAGAAGAGGAAGATGAGGATGATGAAGAAGAAGAAGAGTAAGTAAGGACGCATGATGACAAAGTCATATGCATAGTAAGATAGAGAAATCACTGAGTATCACCAGATGGTTGCCAACTGGCACATTTTGATATCTATTGACTAAGTCAAGGAAGAGATATTAACCGTTGATTTAGATAGACAAATCCTGATCATTGATCATTTGTAACTGCCTCCTCTCTTTGTCCTATAAAAGGAGATGGAGTGCACATTGTATCATTATTAGAAACTTAATTGAAGTTAGATTGCTGAAGCTTCTCAGGACTAATTTCAAAGCTGATTGTAAATGTACATGTCTTTTGCATACTTAATGAAAGTGAAGATCTAGATTACATGCTATCGTACACCTTGAGTAATCTGTAGATGAATTCTTAGCTTGTGCTTTGATTTTATGCATCCCTTGGAGTGCAATTCATGTTGTACATGTTGTCTTCATCTCTATGCCATTGAAGTTTACATCAACCATACTTAACTGTGGAACATCCTGGTGAACCTATGGTCTGATTCTCTTCCTTTCATGACAGTATCTGGAGTGTATGTGAACCAATAGCTGAAGATTCATTCAATTTAGTAAATATTAGAAAGATTTTCACATAATTTTCTTAATTTCATTCAACTCACCATCATAATTGCAAATACACGGATAATCTTAAGCAAATACATAGAAATATGCAGATATCCTGAAGGAAATTGAATATTCTTAGCATATTTGAGTTAATCTACATGTATAATTGAGAATCTCATGCAAATACATATAAATAATAACAGTAATCATGAAAACATCAGCTTAAAGGCACATTATTTAGACAAATTCATAAGTGCAAAAGTAAAATCAGTTCATGACAGTTGATGATCAGAAGAATTGATCAAACTTATCAAAGATCATCATCATCTATAGAATGCAGTAGAAATAACCTTGTTTGTGAAGAGATTTACAGGAAGCAAGTACAGAATCAAATGTGCAGACATCAATTCTTGGTAGCAAATCAAAGTAAGACCCCTTGGATGGAAAACAGCATATCACATCAACCTCTGAGTGACATCAAACGATCATGACTTGATCAACAGAGACTTGGAGTCATCAATTTATCCTAGATTGATCGTACTTTTCAAGATATAAAGGTTTGTCGTGAGTAGCATCATAACCAACAATTCTCACCATATCCAATGAAGATGCATTTCTACACTTTTGGATTCAGCTTAGATCACTTTTCCTTAGGCACATGAACAAAAACCTCACGGACAAAAACCCTTAAATGTGAAACAGAAGGTTTCTTACCTATCCACACTTCATAAGGTGTCAAATCAAGAGCCTTACAAGGAGATCTATTAATCAAGTAGCAAGCAGTACACACAACCTCTACCCAAAAGCATTTATCCAACTTTGAATCACTCAACATACTTCTAGCTCTTTCCATGATTGTTCAGTTCATCCTTTTTGTAACACCATTCTATTGTGGTGTATACAAAGTTGTCTTTTGTTTGATTGTACATGTATGCTTACAATACTCAACAGATTCCTTAGAGAAATATTCCCCTTCATTGTCAGATCTTAATATTTTTATCTTTAATCTGAATTGGTTTTCAACTAAGACTTTAAAATCCTTAAACTTAGCAAAAACTTTAGATTTGTGTTTCATAAAATAAATCCATGAAATTTGGATACATCATCAATGAAGGTGACAAAATAATGAGATTTTATGATAATAGTCATTATTCACATGTCTAAACACATCTAAATGAATAATCTCTAACTTCTCTTTTGTTTTATTACTTCCTAAAGGAAATGATGTTCTATTTTGTTTTCCAAAAACACAATGCTCACAGAAATTAAAGTGCTCATCATAATAGGAAAATACGTCCAAAAAATCTTTATTCTTAATAGTTTTCTAAACATTATTACTTGTGTGACCCAATCTACGGTGCCACAAGATACAAGTGTTTTCAGAATCCTCAAAAACATAAGAGGAATTACAAACTGTAGTGGCATCTAGCCTAAAAAAGGTTCCCAATCTCTTCCCTTTCACTACCACCAAGTTTCCTCTCACCAATCTGCAACCATGCTTATCAAATGTTACATGCATTCCCAAATCATTCAACTTTGAAACTGAAATTAGATTTCTAGCTAATCCAGGAACATGCAAAACACTAGGGATGGTTTTAATCCTCCCATCACTGAA
This sequence comes from Cunninghamia lanceolata, assembly GCA_027924645.1. Taxonomy (NCBI): domain Eukaryota; kingdom Viridiplantae; phylum Streptophyta; class Pinopsida; order Cupressales; family Cupressaceae; genus Cunninghamia; species Cunninghamia lanceolata. The sequence goes on from BSBN01000657.1 coordinate 15,072,612, forward strand.
ACACAACAATACCTTTCCTTTCCTAACTATCAAATATCTAGAGTTGTCCCCAAGGTACACTTTACCTTCATCATACTCTTTGTATGTGGAAAACCATTCCTTATGCAGGGTCATATGAAACGAGCATCCTGAGTCAACCAACCAGTGATCATTAGAAAAAATATTGCATGCAGAAATTAAAACATCTTCACTTGCGTTCAAGGACTTATTAGAAGCATTCTCCCACTATTTCTGCACTCCATTTTCACATGTCCCCTCTTTCCATAGTTCCAACACTTAACTGTGTTCTTCTTTCCAAGAATCTTAGATCGGCCCTTAGACTTGTCTTTAGCCCCTTTCTGATCTCCTTTCAGTCCTCTTTCCTTAGACCTTCCCCTGACACTGAGAGCATCCCCTAAACTATCTAAACTCTTCTTCCTTAATTCTTGTGCCAGCAAAACTGCAACAAGAGCATCCAACTTTAGATCCGTGAGGTTAGCAGTGATAGCAAGGATAACATTCTCCCAAGACTCAGGTAAAGAACAAAGAAGTAAGATACATTTATCTTCCTCATTAACTTCAGCATCTACAGATGCTAGCTAACTCAACAACAAATTAAATGATTTTAAATGCTCTGCAACCGATTCACCCTCTTTCATTTTCATAGAAACAATTTACGCTTCAAGTAAAGTTTGTTTACCATACTCTTGGCTTGGTAGATCTCACCCAAAAACTTCCATAAGCTATGTGCAGTCTCTTCCTTTTTGACATTCAACAAGATAGAATCTGCAAGACACAATCTGATTATACCCCATGCATTTTTATCCAATCTATCCCACTCATTTTGAGAGACATCGTCAAGTTTCTTCTCTTTTAGAACATCCAACCACTGGTTTCTTTCTTCCAACAAATCCTTTATTTTTAGCTTCAACAGCTCATACCCTGTACCATTGAACTTCTCAATGTCCAAACGAGAGTTTGAAGCAATGGTGGATGTAGCCATAATAACAACTCAAGATCTACAAAAACAAATAACCAAATATCCCACTATAGCTAAACAACCTTCACACTATCACCCAAGAGTCAAAGTTGGCCAAGCTCTAATACCAAATGTTAGAAATGAAGATAATAACTACTCAATAGAAATCTTATTCAAATATGTTTAATGACCTTCTAATAGTGTATTGTTTAATGGAGATTTAAATAGAATATAAATTATGCAACACAAAAGCAACAAATCTAAAAACTGATCACACAGTGACACAGTGTTTACATGGAGAAAACCCTTTCAGGTAAAAAACTCCACCAGGAAAGAGGCACAACTTTGTATTAATCTACAAAAGTGATACAATACATCAACTACACAACTCTCTTGTTCAATCTTCACTCTGACAACATTCCTGCAGCACCTGAGTACGTATAAATCTATTATATTACAACAATTACATGGCAATGGATATATAGAAGTGTTCTCACACCAAACTAGGCATCCACTTTCTCTCTCCTAAGAATCTCCAACATGCAAATATTAAATGCCTCCTTACAAACTCCTACCACTTGTCCAAAGGCAGCCATGTGCAGTTGGGCATCCAAGGATAAATAAGGTCTCTTACAACATCTTATGATGTGTCATAACCATCATAGATTCCTCCAAAGAGTATCTTCCCAAGATGGGCACCTAGGGCTAAACATAGCAACTTAGACATAATAAATATATGTCATATGTCATCATGGTGTCATAGAATCTTATGACAACTTACAGCTATCATAGATTCTCTTACATGCACTCACCAAACATTATGATGTGTTTCATACATGCTAAAAATAGAAGATTCTCCCAAAGTGGTGGCTACCCTCATTTACTCATGATTTTTACAATTGTCAACCGTAAATGTCACTCCATAATTACCTCCGATGAATCCAAAATTACCACTGCCGGTGAAACTACCTCATTCCCTTATGGTTAATTAAAAATTACAAATAGTCATTAAGGGCATGGTTCAGTGATTAAGTCACTCAGTTGTAGTGGCAGCCACCAGAGTTCAAACCCTCGTTGGGCCAATGAGCTCGCAGGCTTTACGCCTTCGCTGGGCCAATGTGCTCGCGGGTTTGAAGTGTTCTTGTTAGGGGATGATGTCCGCCATGTTGTTGCCTCATCAGTTCATAGCTCTAGGCAAAAGCATTACCGTGGAACCGGAGGGCGTGTCGCACCAGCGTCACCAGTCACGTTAAAAAGTTTACCAGGCACATTATCTTTTTAAAAAATTACAAATTACAAATAATAAAATAGAATAATACAATATTGGGATTTACAAGGTTAATGGCACCTTATCCCAACACATTTATGGAATATTAAAATAATAAGGAGAAAAATATATTGATAAGGAATTGAGACGATAATTTTTAAAAGAAAGAGAAAGAGGAAGAGGAAAAGAAGGATTGTGAAGAAATTTCAAAAAATCAATGCCACAACCACTAATGTGGTACCACAACAAAGACATCAAGAAAGAGTTAGGGAAACTATAGATAATTTAAACATTAAAATAATTGTCCAAACGTGGCCTGACTTTGATGGACTTAAGGATGTTGAGGATTATTTTGATGAAATGGAGTTATTTAAAGATGAGGATTTTTTGATGGAATCCATAAATTATACATTAACGTCAATGTTATAGGTGGTGGAATACCCATAAGTCAAGAATTCATACATGGAGGACTCTAAAGACTTTAATAAAATGTAGATGTGTTAAGGATTATGGATAATTTAGTAGACTACTTGTTTAAAAATGAACTTTTGATCCAAAGAAACATATAGAAACTTGAAAACATTAATATAATCAAATTTTCCCATCAAGTAGAAAGGTAAAAGTATAATTAGTTTATTGGACTTTGGAATCATCTTCCTATTCTTCGTATGTAAGTTAAGAAGAACAAGGAAAGAAAAGGGAATATAGAAGTTAAAAGACTTATACAACCTTCAAACTCTGTGAGCTAGAAACAAAAATAAATCAATTAAGGGACCCTCCATTCATTACATCCCTAGATGAAAAGAAAATAAGGAGAACTGGAAGAATTGGCATAATAGTGATATCACAAAGTCATGGAAAGAAAATAAATTCAATAGATGAAACCCGACAAAGAATAGAAATACCTAAGAGGAATTTTCACATTATTGAATACTTTGATAGTGAAACTTCACATGGGGAACCACTAGAACAAGAGTTAGAAGGTAGAAAAATAATAGAAGAATGAGACATAAAAAGATGTGAAGGAAGAGGAACAAAGAGAACAACCACAGGAAATGGTAGTGGTAGCACCTACATCTAGCCACCATGTACATAAAGGAAATAATAAATCTAGAAAGAGTAGAATAAAGAATGTGACCATAAAAGTGAGAATGGAAGAAGACAGGCATCGACAACATCGTCACTTTTTAATCTTTTACATTTTTTACTTTTGTCCTACCTTGGCCATGTTATCAGTAGCAACCTTAAATCCAAGGGTGGTAACCTCAAGTCCATTTTACAATTTTCTATTTCTATTTATCATTATTAGTGTTTCATCATTGGCCTAGCCTAGCAATATCTTGGATGGAAACCTTACACCCATTATCATCATGAGAATTATCTAGTTTCTAGTTTCTAGTTTCTATTATCATATCTTTACCTTTGGCAAGGAGCCTCTTTGTGGATTTATCCAAGTTCTCCTCTCTCTTTTCCTTTGGATTCCCTTGGATCCCTTGTTTCTATCTTGTTTACACTGTGCTCACCCTTGGCTGATGCTCTATCTTTATATACAATTTCTGGAACTCCCCCTTAGTTGGATTCCTCATTTTTCACTGCTCCTCACTCCCCCTTTGACATCAATGGCAAAGGGTAGGGTCCGCACACCAAAATTTTCAAAGATTTACTATACATAGCCGCATATTTACATACTCACATAAACTGAAGAATGTCTGCAAAGGATGTCTTCAATTGGACCAGTTCTGTAGCCCAGCTTTGCTTCATTCTATCCAAAATTGAAATGTGACCACTTAACAAAAATGCAAAAGCTTCTGCCCTTTTGAGATCTGTCGGATAATTTGTTTGGGCAGTAGTCTGAGCATCACTAATGGCTTCATGCATAGTTTCTAACTTAGGGATTATAATCCTTCTAAGTTCTCCCATCCGGTTAGTTATATTCTTCCTTTCCTTCTCAAAGTTCTTTATTGCATTTGTGATTGCAATAGTTTGACATTCTTGATTCACTATGGAGGAAGAGAGAGGATCAAAACTTTGAGATAAACTTTGTAGTTTGTCATGTTCCTCTTTTATTTTCTTATCAATTTCTATTGTTGCCTTTGACCAAGAGATACAAAATTTGTAGATGTCACCGCCATCCTTAAGAGCATTTTCTAAGCTCTTTATTCCAATACTCATATTTCTTCTATCATTAGAGATTAATCCTAGTACTTCTGAAAATCTCTTATCCAAAAATTCCTTCCGGACCTTTTCTTCAGCTGATTTTTCTAGAGAATCAAAATGTGTATCAACACTGCTGACTAAGGTTTTGAGATTACCGGAAGAGGAGGCTGTCGGATCTATCTGGACTGATGGCATAATCTTTTCAAGCACTCCAGAAGCAGCCTCTATCAACTCACAGTCTTCCATATGAGACTTTAGGAGTTTTTCATTTGCCTTAGCATTTGCAAATGAAGCTATCTTCATCGTCTGTACCGGAGAGAGAGAGTCAAAGTTGAATGGGCCTTTTAGAAGCTCCGGTTCATCAATCTCTATTGTTTCTTGGCTCAGAAATTTTTGAACAGTTTGTGCAATGTCTCTTGCCGGAGACAGATGTTTCTTTTCTTCTGCAGTTTTGTCCTTTGGAGTCTTTTCTCCTTCCACATTCTTACCACTTTCAGTTGTGGTTTTCTCTGTTGGAATCTTCTCTTTCTCTGCATCCTTGGTGTTGTCAACCTCTTTTTCTTTTATTGTTGCTTCTTTCTCCTGTAATTTCTCCTGGGATCCGGAGACTGTAGGGGAAACCGGAGGAGAGATGTTACTCTGTTCAAGGGCCACTTCTTCTGGAGCAGATGATTCCAAGTCCACAGCTGTTTCTGCACCTAAGTCCTCTACAATAGGAATGTTGAACCTTTTGAATGTATTCTGGAGGATCTCTTCAGTGTCCTTGGCTACTTTGTCAGTGTCACCAAGCATAAGCTGATTCATCCTTGCTTTGCTTCTGAATTCATCCTTGCAGTCTTTGAATACCATGTTCATTGTTTTGTGATCAATTGAAGGATATAGCTGAATAGCTATCTGTTCCCTGATCTCAATGTCTTTTGCCATGGCATTGTTCTTTCTTATTTCTAATTCCTTCTCTAGACTCTTAGGGATTTTAGAGATAATCTCAATAAAAGCTTTATTGTAAATGTTCAGGTACCTAATTGTAGCTTCCTGCAGGATCTTTTGATCTGCCTCATTGTAGTCATCATAGAATTCAGCCACTGGTTGAAGGTTCCCATCCACAGTGACTGATTTGACTACACTGTCTAGAGACAGGGTGGGCTTTTCAACAAATTCCTCTATCATTTCTTCCTTGTCTTGGCCTGTGGAGGGTTTACCAGATCCTTTCTTCTTCTGCTTCTTTATTTCTTTTACTCCCTCATCTGACTCAGTTTCCTCTTCATCCTTTTGGCTTTCATAAGCCCTTGTGGCTTTTGTCTTAGATCTTTTACCAGATGCCTGGACTTCCGGTTTTGAGCTTTTGGTTGTGGGAGGTGCAGATCTTTTTGATGATCTGGTCCAAGTGGAAGTTTCAACCAGAACACTTTCTTCACTTTTCTTTTCTGCCCTCTTCTTCTCTTTCTCATCCCCTTCCTTCTTCTTCCGATGAGCATCAAGTGCTTCCATGGAGATTCCAAGGCCTTGTGCTATGTGTTCTACTTCTTTTCTAACTTTCCTCTTGATCTCCGGTTCTCTGAGTTCAACATAAATTTTTATACTTAGTTCCTCAAATGTTCCGAACCTTTCTGCCTTTGGATCTTTAGGCTGACTTAGCATGTGTTGAACATGTAGCTCCACTATCTGTTCATCCACTTCATACCCCATGGGCATGATCCACACAGTTCTTGGTTCTACTGCCTCCATTAGACACTGATCTGTTTCTACCATAAAGCATACTGTGTCTTTGTACTTTTCAACAAGGGATTGGGGTATTCTTTCTCTTGCATGCATCATGCTCTGGAAGTTCTTGAAATATCCCCATAGAGCTGTTTTTCTTGCTTTAGCATCCCCAAGTTCATGCAAATAATCTCTGATTTGGATGGAAACCGGTCTGTCATTCTGCCATATCCATCCATTGGATCCGGGAAGCTCATTCATGTAATAAAAGAAGAGACAAAGGATCAAATTGCCATACTTGAAGGAGTTTTTCTTGTCCTTCTTGATCTTCTGTAGATTTTCAAAAAGTTGGTTTACAAGAAGCTCACACAAGTCATAGTCTGCATTCTCCTTTAACATTTGATAAGCTGTGTAGATTGCAGTTCCCGGTACTGAATTTTCCCTACTGGAGTGATAGATTTTGTAACCAATTATCATAGATGCAAATTTGACATCCGGTTCAGTGATGTCTTCAACTGTCATAGCTCTCTTGTCAAACTTAGATCCGGTTGCATCACTAACTGTCTGATTTTTGACAGACTTGAGAACAGGTAATCCACCGGATGAGTGCAAACTGGTTACAGCCCTAATTGCATCTTTGGTGATCTTGAAGGGCTTGTTCAACCATAGGAAGTTGTCATGCACTCTACTTAGTACATACCGGACCCATTCATCTTCTTCAAAACAGGGGAAATGGATGCACTGTGCAAAGTGTTTGTCCCGGATGGCTTTGTACTGAGGTTTAATCTCAAAGGAGTCATCTATCAATTGTTTGTGATAGATATCCATCAGTTTTGATTCTCCAAAGTCTTCAAAATTCGCATGAATGTAAACCCTAATGTCCTCCGTATGCAATACACCATGCGGAACACTGGAGAAGGCTCCTAGTGGATCTACTTCCAAAGATTTGTATGGATGTTTCTTGAATGTGGGGCAAGGCCTATCATAGATCTTAACTATATTCAAAGTAGCCATTTTTCAAAGATTTGCATGAGATATTGAAAACGTAAAATACCTTATGCGCCTTCGGATATACGGAGTGGTTGGATTGATTTCTGTATGTAGTAACTTCTACAAGTGATCTTCGGTGAACTTGATGAATTTTGTTGCAGAGCTCCACTTTTCACTTCTTCTTGGGTGTGGAATGATCAAGTGATTATTGAGAAATCCCTTATATTATTTTGCAAACCCTAATATCTGTTTGCAATAAATGCTCGACCTACATTGTTCCGGTTTGCCTTATTCGGATAACTTGGAATACCGGATCAGTCCTGATCTATGAACATCATGCAGATCTTCCAACCATGAATAAATCAAGATGAAACATCACAAGGACATCCCAAACACTCTGTCCAATCCGCAGAACAAGACAATGCATTTCCAGATCTCTCTGGATCCTTTTTGTAATCCTCTGTTATTCCAGAGCATCTCCCAGAACAGGTCTTATTTGATCGATCACAACTTCTTTACATCTCCATGCGGACCTCTGAAATCTTATCTGGATCATCTCAAGACTTAGATCTTCAAACCCTTT